>CM034308.1:23482999-24978024 GCA_019925795.1 Dendrobium chrysotoxum
GCTTTGGTGTCCCACGCCGTATCATTTCAGATAACGGCCCGTCGTTTAGAAGCACCAAAATTGCTAGATTTGCCCGCCGCCATAACATCAATTGGCGATACTCTTCAATTTACTATCCCAAGGCCAATGGCTTGGCGGAAGCATTCAATAAAAACTCTCGTGCAATTAATAAGAAAAATCCTGGTTGCAAACAAACGAGAGTGGCACGATAGACTTCCCGAAGCACTATGGGCCTATAGGACTACATACCGTACTCCTACTCAGTCTACCCCATATGCTTTGGCTTTCGGGGTCGAGGCCGTCCTCCCACTTGAGGTCGAGCTCCCCTCGCTACGTGTGGCAGTCAGCCACAATCTTTCCCACGAAGATAACGCCCGACTACGGATGGAAGAGCTTGATGGTTTAGAAGAGCTCCGCCTACAAGCTTATCAGAACCTCAAACTATACCAGGCACGTATGGCTCGATCACATGATCGCCTTGTCCGACCCCGTGCTTTTCGGGTTGGCGAGTCGGTCCTTGTTTTACGCAGACCTATCATTTCACGCCGTCGCCGAAGTGGTAAGTTCGAGCCTGTCTGGGAAGGCCCCTTTGCTGTGGAGCAAGTCTACGAAGGTGGTGCCTACCTACTCGTTGATGTCAATGGTGTTCACCCTATGCCTGTCATCAACGGGCAGTACTTAAAAAAGTACTATGCCTGAGTTCGCTCTTCGAGAGGGAGGGGGTCTCCTTACCGCCTGTAAATACTCCCCTGTATATGTACCCCCTTTGGAGGGGCTTCTTCACTTTTCGACAGTCTGTGTGGCCACGACGATTTGTCCTCTACCACACGATATTTGTTGCGAGAAGTATGAGGCTATCCTTAGGGGTGATGAGGTGAGATGATATGATTCGTACACTGACATAAACTCTAGTCTCTATCATCTCCCTTGTCTGAACTCTTCTAGGCCAGATCTTGACCCATATCAGTCCAAATACAGATTCAAGTTCTATTTTCAATGGTGGGATCTTTAAATTTAATATGCAAAGTTTTTAAAAGAAAGATTAATCTGAGAAAAGTCTGAGGGATTAAAACACGAAGTAAACCTTTTAGAGAATTTTTCCTTGGAAAGTACAGAATTTATTTTTCCTAATGAAAAATTTACCCCTGTCTTCTTTAGAAAATTAAGTAATTGGTGGTTGACTCCTCTAAAATGCTTGAAGGACGATTATAATGATTCAAAAAAAATGTATGCCCTCTCTCTCATCCCTCGCTTGGGATGATTTCCTATTTTGAACTAAAATCTATATCAAATTGAAATTAGATCTAGAGACGCATATTTTCCCAATCATCTTGCGGTTTTCTATCTCATAGGCATCTTCCGCAGGCTGATGAATCCATCTCATAATTTTCTTATTCAAGTCGTTCATTCTTATCATAGGATTGGATTTGCTTTGTGGATTCTTCTTCCTTGCACGAGAGAGTGAGTTTTTTCTTCTCTTATGTTTGGAAGATAATCTTACAACTGAGAAAGTTTTCCTTTAGAGGTTTGGAAAGGGAGCCAGTTACAAAGTGAAAGATACACAAAGTGTATCAAAAGTGAAAAGATGCGCAGTGCGCCAAAAATCAAAGATACACAAAGTGTATCAAAAGTGGAAAGTTGCGCAAAATGCGCCACAAAGTTAAAGATGCACAAAGTGTATCAAGTAATTAAAAGATGCGCAGTGCGCCAAATCAAGTTGAGGGGCTCAAAATGAGCCCAAAGTGGATAAGTAAATGGCTTCCCTTTCTTATAAACCTCTAAGTCTCAGAAAATCCATACCCCTTGATATTTGTGATACTTGAGTTTGAAAATCACGATTTTGGATTCATCATCGTGCAAGGATGTTCTATTAGATATAAAAGTATTTTCATGCAAGAAGATTGAGAAGATCCAATTTCTCTCTCTAATTTACACCCTTTTGAATTAGATATTTATTCATAATATGTAAGGGAGAAAGCCCAGCTTAGCTTGTAGGGAGCTTAAGCTGGGTTAGCAAAATTTAAATCCCTAACCTTCTCGGGTTTAGATGGAGTCAACCTATATTGCTGAACTTTCTGAACCTTTTCTAAGGTTCAAGATGATTCAGAGGTTAATTTTTCATTTCTAAAAATAATCCTTTCACTCTCTGATGAAATTTTTACTCTTTAGGAAATGTATGAATCAGACTTATCTCAGATTGATTGGTAAGGGCTTAAACATCTCTTAGTGGTCACACTATTGAGTTTGTTTAAATGCTTGCCATATTCTTTTAAAAATTCGTGCACAAAAAATATTTTGACCCCGCCATCTGGTTATAGACCGTTCTTAAGGACTGGTAAGAGTCTCGCATTTATTTTATCTTCCTCTTCTGAGTTTTGGTTGTTTGGGAGTTTCCCCCTCTCTGTTCCCCCAGTTTCACCTGGCGCTCCCAAGTGTGGTCTGGGATATCAAAACCAATTCAGACTTCCTTTGTACTGGGTCCATACCAACCTACGCTAGCTAGGGAGGGTAATGTTGATCCACTATCATAATCTAAATTTCATTCACATATCAATCGTGTTCTGATTGTGCCCCCAGTTTTATTCATGTGACGAATGTGGCCTGGGTTATCAAAGCCAATCCTATATCCCTCTTCGAGTTCCAATCATTAGAGGATGTCCCATACTAGGAGTAACACATGGATATGATAAACGTTCCCTCTACCGGGTGTTATCTTCGACAGTACGAGACATATTTAGTCTATGATTGTGAACATACAAAAAATATGCATCTATAAAATAAAAGAGGGAAGCTCTCAGTAGAGCAAAACCGGTTGCCCTTGTCACAGGTGGAACCCGGTAATACTCTCTAAGAGCTCAAATTCCCCAAAGTCTTTCTTTCTCTTCTCCTACGAAGCGTCTGAGTGATCGCTTTAAGGATGAGTTTGCACTTGTGATTATTATGGTCTTTCACAATCATGATAGTCCTTGTTAGTGGTGTGATACATCTTGCTCGAGATGTTAACATCCCACCTTCGCGAGCTCTGATTCCCTAGTAGGGAATCAGCTCTCCGGTTTCTTTTAGTGACCTACTTTTTCACCCTCGCCTTGCTCTTAGCTACTAGAGCAGTCCTATGGGTTTGGTAGTGTCGCTCCCGCCTCTCACAGGGTCCCCCCGGTCAGGGTGGGTGTTACCGCTGTGATGTTTGATGTCTATTGATTTTACTCATAAATCATTTTCCTTAATGGCGAGTGTGTCTCCTCGCCATCTTGAGTTATTTTCCCAGTAGTATTGCAGTACGCCTGGTTACCGGCGTTAGCATCACTGACTTGAGAGCTCTGATTTTCTAGCAGAAAATCAACTCATTTCCTACTTTACTCTCTCTCTCATTCGTACTCTACTCTCAGTTGCTGGGGTAGCTCTACGGATGCACTGATACTATTCCACTTCCCACAGGGTCCCACCAGTTTGTGTGGGTACCACCACTATGAGCTTTTCATAAATATCATTCATATGCAATGTTACTTCCCTTAGTGGCGAGTGTGTCCCCTCGCTACTCTTGTGTGCTTTCCTAGTTGTGATGCAGTACATCAAGTCTCAGATGTTAGCGTCGCTTCTTGACGAGCTTTGATTTTCTAGCAGAAAATCATTTCACTTGTCTTGTAATGACATACTTTCCCATCGTGACCCGACTCCTGGCTGTAGAGCGGTCCCTTGGATGTGTTTATGTTGCTTTCCACCTCTACAAGGTCCCACTAGCTTACGTGGGTGTACCACTGTAGTCTTCTATGATTATTTCTCATTGATATAGTCCTTTTCTCTGTAGCAAGTGTGTCCTCCTTGCTACTTTAGCTACTCAGTGGGAATGAGATTACCCCTCTCACACTTTGTTGAGGGCGTACCTTTCCCTATGGTCTCTCGAGGCATCATTCTGGTGCTTCCAAGTTTGTATGATTTTGGTTTCGCCTAGGCAGTTTCACTGGCATTTGGATACTCGTGGCCACGACGACTTGTCCTCTACCACGTGGTACCCAAAACACTAGTTTGAAACTCCTTAGACGACCCTTCTCTCTTTGAAATTTTCCATTTACTACTCCTCTTCCCATCCCTACGCGTATGCGTGTTAGGGTATGGTTGAGATGACTTTCCCTGATCGCTCTACTGCAGGCATATGCGCCGGGTAGGCATCAGACCTTACTTGGTTGAGAGTGCCTCACAGAGCCCCTGGGAGGCATATCTCACCACCTCTTTTTCCTGATCGCTCTGCTGCAGGCATATGCGCCGAGTAGACATCAGGCTTTACTTGGTTGGGAGCACCCCACAGAGCCCCTGCGAGGCCTAGCTCACCACACCTTTACCCTGACTGTCCTGCCGCTCTGGTAGACATCAGACCTTTACCCTGGTCGTCTTGCTCTGATCAAGCAGACATCAGACTTTACCCGGTTGAGTGGGAGCCCGACAGAGTCCCTGGGAGGCATTCCCCACCACCACTTTTACTCTGGATGTTCTGTAAAAGACTACGCAGACTCCAATTTCGTGGCTTATTTACTTTTGCTGAGGTCAGGTAGAAGTATTGAGTCACCCCTATCCGCTGTTCCGAAAGGAGCAGGAGGAGACGGGATCCTTTCACCTTCTATTCTGCTGTTTGAAATGAACAGTCAGGTAGTTGGTTTTACTTACCGGTTGAGAGAGCCCGACAGAGTCCCTGGGAGGCATTCCTCACCACCCCTTTACTCTGGATGTTCTGTAAAAGACTACGCAGACTCCAATTTCGTGGCTTATTTACTTTTGCTGAGGTCAGGCAGAAGCATTGAGTCACCCCTATCCGCTGTTCCGAAAGGAGCAGGAGGAGACGGGATCCTTTCACCTTCTATTCTGTTGTTTGAAATGAACAGTCAGGTAGTTGGTTTTACTTACCGGTTGAGAGAGCCCGACAGAGTCCCTGGGAGGCATTCCTCACCACCCCTTTACTCTGGATGTTCTGTAAAAGACTACGCAGACTCCAATTTCGTGACTTATTTACTTTTGCTGAGGTCAGGCAGAAGTATTGAGTCACCCCTATCCGCTGTTCCGAAAGGAGCAGGAGGAGACGGGATCCGTTCACCTTCTATTCTGCTGTTTGAAATGAGCAGTCAGGTAGTTGGTTTTACTTACCGGTCGAGAGAGCCCGACAGTGTCCCTGAGAGGCATTCCTCACCACTACTTCTTCCCTGATTGTTTTGCTCTGATCAAGCAGACATCAGACTTTACTTGGTCGAGTGAGCCTGACAGTGTCCCTGGAAGGCATACCTCACCACTCTTTCACCTTCTATCTTGTTGTTTAGATACAGTCAGATGGATAGTTGGTTGGCTTTACTACCTTACCATTTTTTGGTCTCCCCCTCAGCTCTGCCCTTGCTACAGGGCAAGGCGAGGAGGGGATCTCCTTTTACTCTGTCACCTTTTTGTGACCTGTTACTACTTTGCTTTCCACCTTCTCCTCGGTTCTGCCCTTGCTGTAAGGCAAGGCCAGGAGAAGATCCCCCCTGTGCTCTCGTTCACCTCTTTTGGTGCTCTTCTCTTGCATCTTTACTCTACTTCTTTTGTCACACTCGGTCAACGCCAACACGAGCGGTTCACTAGTTTGTTCGCCACTCCTGTTGGGGGTCCGTTTGTTGCCCCTGTTTTCCCCCAGACCTAGGTCAAAGAGCTGACCTGGTCAAATTTGACCAGGCTAGACCCCAGGACCCATCCCAGTGGGTTCAGGGAGTCAAGCCAAGTCTGCTGAGCCCAGACCCAGGCCCTGGGTCAACCTGGTTGACCAGGTCAACCCAGGTTGACCCATATAGACCCTAATGGGTCTAAATCAACCCAAATCAAATTAGAATCAAACCTTTACCTATCCCTTGACCCATGGACCAAATCCCCTCATCTTGTGGGTCTATTTGACTAGGTTGACCAAGTCAATGGTTGACTTGGTCAACCCAAGTCAATAATGGGTCAATATGACCCATTAGGAGCCATTTAAAGTTCTAATTCTTTCCTAATCCATGCTAGACTCAAACCACGGCCCATCCAACCTAGTTTCCCTCCTAATTAGCCCTAGGGTTGATCCTAACCGTCCATGATAGGGTTAGAGGCTTTAAATAGGAGAGATTAGGGCTTGCTTAGGGACTTTTTGATCCCTCTCTCTCCCCAAGGACCCTCAGCCCGAGGTATTTGGTGAGAGAGCTCCTATAATCTCCCCCCACCCTTCCCTACTCGAATCCCGACGGTCCACGCTCGCCGGCGGCGAGATTCCGGCGACCCGAAGCTTGGGACGTCCAAGGCTTCGATCCGGCCAATCCGTAGCTCGTTTGATCGCGACTTCAACTAGGAAATCATACGAGGACAATCTACAAGTGCAACCGAGCCAAAATTTCCCTAATCCCACGGTGAAATTTCTTTAAAACCCTTAACCTAGGTCTAAACACTTAGAGTTAATTAACGTTTCGCACAGATCATTTTAAGCCAAGCCAGTTATTCCACATGATTTCTGTTCATGTATAGACTCTAGGTTTAAAATTTTGTTTGATTTCATCCATCCGATCGAGAGAACGGACTGAAATAGTGGATTAGGGTTCGGGTTCGCCGCCCCGTTCGCCTGAGTCGATCTCGACCGTTGATCCTATGATTGACGGTCGAGATCTGACCGTTCCGCGGTCTGGAGCGACCGCAGATCCGCTCCCGCCGTTCCGCCTGCGATCCGGCTCGATCTAAGCCGTTGATTCGAAATGGCGGACGATCCGACGGCCGACAGACCGCGCTGACGCGGCAAGTGAAGCCGCGTTATCCGCGGCCTGATTGCCGCATGATTGCGGCAATCATTGGCGGCGGCGCAATGATTGCGCCGCCTGCCAATGATTGGCCCGCGTCCGTGGGCCCAATCCGAGCCCGCCACGTGGCATCCCGAGAGCCGCCGCCGCCTTTTCTTTTTTTTTTAAATTTTTTTTATAATATTTAAATAAAAATAATAATAATAATAATAAAAATATTATTATTTTAATTAGTTTTTTTTTAATAATATTAGATTATATTATTTATATTATTAATATTAATAAAATTATTATTATTATTTCTGTTATTATAATAATAATATTATTATTATTATTATATTATTATTATTATTATTTTAATTATTTTAATTGTTAATTATCATTATTATTATATTATTATTATTATTATTTTAATTATTTTAATTATTCTTATTATTATTATTATTATTATTATTATTATTATTATTATATTATTATTATTATTATTATTATTTTAATTATTTTAATTATTCTTATTATTATTATTGTTATTATTATTATTATTATTATTAACTATTTTAATTATTTTAATTATTATCATTATTATTATTTTTTAATTATTTTAATTATGTTAATTATCATTATTATTATTATCATTAGTTAAAATTTATTTCTAAATCATATTAATATCTTTATTATAATTATTATATTTATTATCATTGTTAATATTACTATAATATCAATATTATAATTAATAATATTATTGTTTTAATAATAATATTATTATGAATAATATTTTTATTATTATTATATTAGTTGTTTTTATTATTAATATTATTATAATATTAATATTATAATTAATAATATTATTATAATGTTATTATTATGATTATTATTATTATGATATTAATTATTATCATCATTAATATTATTATACTAATATTGTTAATTAATAATAATATTATGTCAATATTAATATCACTATAATAATAATATTTATTATTTCATATTATTATAATATTTTAATAATTATTATTATTTATTTTAAAATCCAGATATTATATCTGATTTATTTTAAAATAATTAATTATTTTCAAATATTAATTATTTTAAATTACTTCAAAATTACCTTTAAACCTATTAAAACTTCAAAAATTCATAACTTTCTCGTTTTAGATCGGATTTCGACGCGCAATACCTCGTTCTTTTCAGAAAAATATGAATTTTAACTTAAAATTATTTTCTATATTTGATTCTGTTCTTTCTGAATATTTTCTATATTCCTATGTTATTTAATTATTTAAATATTATTTAATTAATATAATTAATTATTTTAAAAATAAAAAAAATTATTTTAAAATCCCTTGGTGGCTGGTAGGCCTCTCATGCCTATGAATTGAACTAATTTCAATTAGCTTATCTTTAAACCTATGTTATTATATATTTATGATATTTATGTATTTTAAAACTTATTTTAAAATTAAATATTATTTAAATCCCCTAATTTTGGGAAGTCTACCCCTTATGAAACTTTAAACCTAGGACCTATATGTGAACAGAATTCATGTGGAAGAAGGATTAGTGAATGATTGTGTCCCAATCACTCACTAATCACTTCATTAGGCTTCTTTACTTAGCATTTTTGTAGTCCTTGCATGTGTAGGTTGCACAAGCACGTAGCCTAGGCTCTCCTAGATCTAAGGACATGGCTTGGTGTGTTTATATCTGCTGCATTTACCCTCTGTATTATGCCTAGGGGTTAGTTACTTCATTTCACTCCTATATAACGTAGTGACACCCTAAGGACAACAATTAAGGACCCGTCTAGCAA
Source organism: Dendrobium chrysotoxum (assembly GCA_019925795.1). Lineage (NCBI taxonomy): Eukaryota > Viridiplantae > Streptophyta > Magnoliopsida > Asparagales > Orchidaceae > Dendrobium > Dendrobium chrysotoxum. Next base: position 23,491,583 of record CM034308.1, read on the forward strand.
ACTTAGAAAAATTCTAGGAATTAGGGTAGAACCCCGAATGACTTGAAATTTGAAACACTTAAACATAGTGACATCTGGAACCCTCTAGAATTTTCTAGGAATTTTCTGGACTCTTTAAAACACTTAATTAGCAAACCCTAACTTACCCGTTAATTAAGCCTTCGAAACTTCAGAAAAATCTAATAAATCCATTTTAAATCACAAAAATTCCCATAATATCTCAAACTCTCCAGAATTCAGTCCCCAACCTTAGATAATTGGGGCCCCTTAATTGAACTTTAATCTAGACTTTAATTCAACCTTAATCAAAAATTACCTTTTTGCCTTAATTAAATCATTAAAAATTATTAAAAATCCCAAATTTTCCCCAAACACTTGGGAACACCTTCTTAGGTCATTTCTGACCTTTGGGGGTGATTCCAATCAGTTTGGAGCTGATTTAGGCCAAAACCCCCAAAATACCCCTAATTAGGCAATTTCGATAATTCCTTTAATTGCCCTAACTTCTAAAAAGCATAACTAATTACAGAAAATTCCAAAATGGGCAAACTAAAAGGCATTCAACTTATATTAAGGTCTAGTACTTGCTAAAAATATTAGGTGTCCAGAAACCAACTGAAATTAAAAAGTCAACTCTTCGGTCAACCGTAGTCTATAGTCTAGGGCCCGAAACTTCTAAAATTCATAACTTTGCGTAGGAAACTCCAAATCTAGCAAACTAAAAGGCATTCAACTCACATTAAGGTCTAGTATTTGTTAAAAATATTAGGTGTCTAGAAATCAACTTAAATCAAAAAGTCAACAATCCGGTCAAACTTAGTTCAAAACGAGACCAAAACTTCAGAAATTCATAACTTTGGATAGAAGAATCCAAACTGGGCATGCTAACTGTCTAACTGATCAGGTTAAGGCCTAGCATTTTATAGAAATATTAGCTGGTTATAGATACCCTTTAATCAAAAAGTTAATTTTGGACCCCCTTTTGCTTAGTGTATAGGTGGACCCCGAACCCCCTAAAACTCACTAATGCAATTTAAACTTTTAATATTATTACCCTAAGCATTAAAACTGACCTAAATACCAAATCAAATAAAATGGATCTTAATTTGCTAATATTTATACTTTAATTAAAATTTCCTTTCAGACCTACAATAAACTTGGACAGTAGGCAATTGTAACTAACTACCCGGCTTAGGATCTACCTCAGCCACACAGGCTTTTACACACACTGTAGAATTGTTTGCTAGGGCACCACTTCTAGGCTTAGGTTAGGCCGGTGTTTACTTTTCTGCTGCGTGCCGAGTTTTCCGGATTTCATTGCATGTTGTGATTGAACTATTGGTGTGTTTGTTTACTTTTACTGCACTCTGGGAATTGATGTGATTGCACGATAGACTACCCATAGGTTAGGATCGAGGTTGATACTAATGATATTTTCTGCAGGTGGCCATGCTCATGCAGCGCTAAATATAAGGGGGGCAATAATCATGATTTAAAAATTAATGCTGTTTTATGCAGGTGCTTCAGAAATTGCTCAGCCCCCCTAAATAAATGAGGGCTAATTGAAAATCATTATAAATTGCTACAGGTGCTCCAGAGCTTGCTTAGCCCTCAAACATTTAAGAGCATGGCCAAGTGTGGCTGTGATGAGTATTTTCATTTCTATATAAATTGCTTGGGATAATATAAAATTGCTTGGGTTGATTTTTTTTAGGATAACCTTGCAGGAGAGTCTAGATTTACTGCTTTCATTTAATGTAAATGGTTTGTAACTTGGTATTGAGTTGTGAAAGTTTATTTTGAGTGGGGATACAAGAATCCAAAGGTTGGATGCCCAAAGAGAAAAGGACACCCAATATGAGGATAGTCCTTTTCTGTTTGGGAATCCAAATTTGGATTATTCTACTACCCGAGGAGTCCAAGGAAGCTGAGGTCCAAGGAGTCCGAGGAAGCTCAGATCCAAGGAGTCGGAGAAAGAGAAGATCAAGAAGATGAAGACCAAGAGTATCCCACTCAAAATAACTTGCGTCAATCTTAGGATTAGAAATCCGGGTTGTTGGCAGTGGTGCCCGGCCACTTTAATTTTCTGCAGACCCTGGGTTGTAATTAAGGGCAGTTGGCCTATGGACATTTATTAATTTGTTTGGATAATTTTGATGTGTTTTATGATTGTGTGCCTCTAGGATTGTTTGCTTTTCTTAGTTTCTTGGCGTTTTGCATGTCGCTTTTGTTTTAGCCTGGATTTCGTTAGGCTCTTTAAGGACTAAAACTTTTTCTACTCCCAACTAACATTCAAATTTTAAGATTTAAATAATTTAGAAACTTAACGACCTAGGGAATTGCCGGAATCGTCCGGGATAGCATGCATATCGTTGCATTTCTCTCTTTCCTTCTATAAGACACTTCCCCGCCCGTGGGTAGAGTCCGGATAATCTGACCTATGAGGATGAGGTGCCGGACCTGGGGAAGCCCAGTCTAATTCTAAAAATTATTTTATAAGCCTTTTTAAAGTTCTATGCATACCTGATTTGGATACTTTAACTAGCATGCATTGCATTAGAAACTAACTAAATCAAAATTTTAATTGCATTAGTCTTAGGAGCATACACCCTACATAAGTCCAGGGCCAATTAGGAAATCCTCTAGATGTCGGCCCTATCTCCGAGAACTATAACCCACCTACCCATCCTTCATAAATGACTGGACAGCATGGTTTTAAAGCGATTAGGTGGTTAGCTGGCTCCCCCTTCCAGGCCGGGGTAAGTCCAGGTTTTGCATTGCATTAGTTAGGACACGGGTGTTAGTGTTGCGTAGAACACTAAACCCACCATAGATTCAGGATTCAAGGCTACTATTGTTCCGTAGTACGCCTCATCAGTAGGTAGGTCTTCTGTCTTCCAGAGACCCTAAACCCTACATATCTGCGTCACACGGATGACGCCACCTCCATCCTTCCCTCCTGCATGTTTCGAGTGCATGATTTATTTACTTTTCTCCAGTTTCTTCTCACTACCTTAGTCCCTCCGGATGCTGATGTGAGCCGTGCATGTTGACTAAACCTAATTGAACCTCTCTTTCCCTTCGAGTAGGACTTCCTAGTCTTCGCCCTATGTGCCAATCCCAATTTAGAAAGTATAATATAGAATCCTTAATCGAGAGTATTCTCAGGCTCCGGCTTGAGATGTAATTAACCACGGGGGCTTGCGCCCGTGGGAAGCCGAATCCCACTCTCAAATAAACCCCATTCGAGCTAATGTATCGGGTGGGGGAAACCCGTTACGATCAGATCATATATATTATTACCCATCGGGGTGTGCTGGTGAGAGCCGCTATCCTCAATGGTTAATCATATGTGTGATCGAATCTGCCCTTCCATTGGCCAGATACTGTCTCCCCTCGCGGGGCGATGGTTTCTGCAGTCCTTTCGGAGGTCCACAAGCTTGAAGTGAAGTGTTAGGAATCTAAAGCTAGTTTCCATCAAAAGTGAACCTTTATTTTATAGAATATTGTCTTAATAGTGTGTGCTCATTGCATTTAGTCCATGGTTCACTAAAGTCTTTATTTTCCAATGGTTTTGGATTGCAAAGGCACTAGGAGGCACACTCATCAAATACATGATTCATTGTGCCTCCTCTGTGTTTCAATATAAAACTAATTTTCTATAGACATATAACCCAACGGGCTTGCATCATGCTTAAATTCTTTTGGATTGAAGTAGTTATAATAATTAGTAGAAGCTTACTTATATAGACTCCTTAAGCAATTAATAAAGAATGCTCCTTCTTGAGGGCTCAAACATGGCATAAAGTTCATATTCAAATATAAGAACTTCAGTCTTATAAAATTAAGCTTCTCACGAAAGAATTCAATAGGTTCCTCCATTTCAATAGAATAACCTTACTTTCACTGTTAAAGCAATAATTTTTATTTGGAAAAGCTTTTACAAGTTAGAAATGGCAAACGCAATGGCTGGGCACATTTTTTTTAATGGCCTCAAAACTTTATTGTTATTTTGCTCCTTAGGATAATATTTTGTTCTTTAAGTAATAAATGATCAATGCATAAATATATTGAGTCCGTAGATGAATTATCAATAGATGTTGGTAAGGCCTTATAGATGTCATATATGTGAATGCCCTTAAACCATGGAAATGAAAATATCTATTGAAATTTGCTTATAAGGATATCAATTAAGCAATAGCTTGTAGTCCCTTAGTTCTATGTAAGTGGGCTTGAGGAGTTATATATGCTTGTCTAAGGAGTTCTTATAAACAAGAAAATCCTTATAGTATAGTATACAATACAAAAAAGACCAAGAAATGATGCTTGCAAAGTTTCATTCATCAACCACATAAAAGTGCTCGGTGCATTGAATAGACCAAATGTCATGACTCATAATTCATTAAGTCCTTCATACATTTTAAAATTCATTTTCTATTTTTCTCCCGCTCATATTTATATCTGGTGATAAATGCTTTGCATGTCAAATTTGGAGAAAATAATGGAGTCGTTAAATTTATCAAGCATACCTTCTAGACATTGTATAAGAAATTAATACTTTACATAAATTTATTAATAGCTCAACTATCATGCAAAGAAACTTATCATCCTTCTTTAGAACTATCAATGCAGGTATGAATATGAAAAAATTCTGCTATGCTAGAAGTTCATCGAACATTTCTTATAGAATTTATGCTCATTTGCGTTCATGTTATAAAGAGGTGAATTGGGTGCTGTCAAACACGACATGAAATTAATTAGGTGATGAATTAAGATAATACCCATAGATGGTGCGCTCCTTTTAGCTAGTAGGACAACAAACATATATACAATTTCCTTGAAGGATGCAATGAATTTGGGACCCATGACAAAAGAAAAAACCACTTGTTATGTTATGTGGCTATTTAGGATTGAGGCAAAGCAAAAATCATAATTTTTTCCCCTTCTAGTCAAAGACAGGCTTTTGCTTAGAAATTATACCAAACGCTGGTGTTAAATTACCAAGGTCACCACGAATAATATAATACACATCCATATCTTATACATCACACATTACCTCACATATAATTTTTTTTTCTAATGGAGAGTGTTGACTTACACATATTGGTAACAAAAGCTTTCATATCTTCTCTAATTTAACAAATTTTCTATGGTAATGAATATTTGTTTATTTTCAATTGTAAGGCTTTGCACATACTGTTGGATATTAAATTCTTGGTGCTGCCAATTCCAACCAACCATTTACACACTTTTCTAGTAATTATGCACTTGGTTCTAAAAATGCATGCCATTGTTAAGGTATTAGTTATTTAGGGGCAAGTGAAATCTTTTTTAAGATGCAATAGAATAATTCCCCTTCATTTCCTTGAAGGTCTTTGAATGCCTCTATTATATTCAGTGATGACAAAAAGGAAGGTTCCTCTAGCATCCCATTTACATTACAGCTAATAATACTTGGGCTATTCTCTTGATCTATGTCTGGGCGAAAAACATTGAAAATATTCAGATGAACTCGATTTGTTATCATATTGGTGGAAATCAAATTTAGGTGGAGCCTTTGAATCTTGTACTTCTAATTTTTGGTACTAAATAGCACTTACTTTGATCAGTGATTTCGCTCCCTCATTAAATTCTCCATTTTATTTGCCAAAATTATGTCGGAAAACAAATGTTCATTGATGTTGATTAACTCAAGTTTTGCTTTATAAATGTAGTTAGCAACTTGTGAAAGTGATCATAAGTCATTCACCTCCAATTTATTCTAAATTACTTCCTACATTCCCCTAATGTAGGTCACCAGAAACTATTGATTAGCTTCAAGGAGATTATTTTTTGTGCATCATAGCTATTAAATATATATGATGAAAAAAAAAAAAGACTATAAACACTTGTGACTGTTAATATAGGCATTTGTGAAGTTGTATATTCGGATGAAGAAAAATAACAAATAAATGTTATTTGCCCACTACTTTGAGACTTCATGGCCAATACACTAATTAAACTAAAAATAGAATCCAAGCATAAAAAACATGTAGATCGACTTGTACATGCAATGCTACATAATGATAAGCGGTGAAATATATTATTTTTTTCGTTGTCGATCGATTCAGTCACTATTTCTTTTCAATTTTTGTGTGCAATAAACAACAGGCCGCCATAAGATTCCATAAGTTCTTTCGATGAAAATATCTTTTGTATAGCTTATGGAATGTATGAGTTCATGACTTAATGTATGGTTTATATATGAATACTTCATATAAATACATAGAAGAAATGAATGGAGAATAATCCAATATTCATGGCTAATGTTGTTAAATAAAATATCAATAATTGCCAATATTCCCTCTCTAATGTTACAAGCATTGTCTATCTCTATCCTCATTACAAAATAAATATGTTCCTCAAAATAAAAATAAGCCTGATATTATCCAACTTAGGTGGATAATAAAAATAGTGAGATTTCTTGTATAAAATTCTCCGCTTATTTATTGTATAAAGGTAGATATTATAATTTAACAAAAATGAATTTTACCAAATTATAGTTGGTAGCTTTTAGGCATCAATATTGATCTCAAACTTCTAAAATTTTCTCAGAACTTTCTAAAAACTATAATTTTATTTTTCACATTAAAAAAAATTATAAACCAAATTATTAATTTCAAAAGAAGAGAAAACTTTTCTTTAATTAGAAACCAATATTATTTTTAAAGTAACTTTTTAATACAAAAATTTCTTAGACTAAATTTGTACTAAAAAATTGCTTTAGAGAGTAGTAAGAAAGCTGTCCCAAACAAAAGAGACGGCTTTCTTACTTCTTTTAAAGCAGTTTTCTAGTACAAAATTTTTTATTTTTTATTTTTTTACTAAAATATGTTTTAAGAAACACTAAGAAAACCGTCCCAAACGAAGCCTTAATTTCTAAAAAAAAATATTTGATTCCAACTTTCTAATTTTCTTGCGATTGAAAAAATAGCCATAAGAAAAACAAAGATTATTTGAATGAAAAAAAATTTAATGCTTAGGAAACAAGTGTAGAGCTCCTATAATATACTTGATGTGCGAACACCTTTCTTATTGGCTTAACTCTTTACGTTGATGGGTATATATTCATGACAATACTTAACTCAAATCTTTCCCGTGTGTTTTCCAACCCCTAATAACTAAGGGGTTGTTTGATTTGTTGTATTTAAGATATAGAGTAATTCAAATACAAAAGTTTTGATAATTTGGATGTTTGGTTGGATGAAAAATAAATTCAAGGAGAAGTAAAACAGATACAGTGTATTTCATTGTAATTCATTTTTTGTGTATTTAAAATTCCTCTGATTTGGGTGATTTCCAAATACATCGCAAACTCAAGGGCATTGCTACCCCTTGCTGGCCACCTTCACCAGTCGGTAACCACCATCGTCAGACCACCTCCACCGGCCTCCTCCTCTTGTCACCACCAGCACCGCCGCCACCTCTTCTGGCATTGCTACCACCGGCCACCCCCACCGTTACCTCTATCCACTGCAAATCAAACAAAAGAAGTAATGTCACCCTAAACCTTTTACATTCATTCAAACAACTATTTCCTTTATATTACATTTTTTACATTTTTTTTTTTTTTCGATCAACCAAACAGCTCCTAAGAATAATTGTTTCACTTAGATCAATATGTCTTGATGGCTTCAATCATGAAAAAGCAAGATTCAACATAAAAAGCTTATGCATGACACTACATGGTGTCGATTATTGATGAGAATGACTCAATTTGCTCGCATGCACGCAAGAGTGGGGAATACACCAAAATATTAGTTAATTACTTGTCCTCTCTTCTCCGATCCAATCTTTGCCATTAAGACACAGTAATAATGTGTTATAAATTTTTGAAAGAAAAGAAGCGTTTCTTTCATAGAAGACCCTTTAAACTATTTATTACAAAAGTTATTGTACTGTATATAGTTATAATCCACATTATGTGCTAGAAAATTTGCTTTGATAGGTTTGATATTTTATGTCTTAGTTTTAGATAAAAATTTAGCATGAATAGATAAAAGTTATAGAAGAATATAAAATGTTTTATGTAGGGAAAAAGTTACGGGGGCTTGTGAGAGCTGCCAAAGTGGCAGAGAAGACAAGAAAAAAACCAGACATCAGAGTAAAGGAAAAAGAGAGATGAGTTGATATACAATGCTATATATAGACAGCTACAGGTAATAAAGTAAATAGATGCAGGTACAGAATATGGTAAAGGTGAGACGTGTGCTAATAGCCTCCCTCAAATTAATCATTCGAGGAGTGAATGGTTAATTTGGAGCGAAGGTGATTAAAGCGCGTAGGAGAAAAATATTTCGTCAAGATGTCAGCAACTTGATCTTGGGATGAGATGTGTTGTATGGTGATGTCGCCGGAGGAGATATGTTGACGGATGAAGTGGTAATCTATTTCGATGTGTTTGGTGCGGGCATGGAAGACAGGATTCTTAGCGAGAGCGATGGCTGAGATGTTGTCACAGTGAATGACCGTTGGTGAAGATTGAGGGATTTGAAGTTCAGAGGCTAGACGACGAAGCCATATGACGTCGGAGATAGCAGCGGAGAGAGACCTGTATTCCGCTTCAGTGGAAGACTTGGCGACGGTGTCTTGCTTCTTGACAGACCAAGAAATGAGATTAGGACCGAGGAAAGTGCAGAATCCGGAGACAGATTTCCGATCAGTAGTATCCGAGGCCCAGTCAGCATCAGTGTAGGTACGGAGTTGTAAGTCATCAATAGTGATGGGAAGGCCGTAGGATAGAGTGCCTTTGACGTACCGTAGAAGGCGTTTGAGAGCTTGAAAGTTTTGAACAGTTGATTGGTGCATGTGTTGGCATACTCGATTTGTAGCAAACGCGATATCCGTGCGAGTTATGGAGAGGTATTGTAGTGAGCCGGCGAGGCGACGATAGAGAGAGGGATCATGGAACGGTGTGTTGTTGCTGTACTGTTCTTTGGGGGGCAGAGAGATTGGTGTAGGTGCAGCTTTACAGTTGTCAAAACCGGCCTCATGGAGGAGCTTGGCCGCATAATGTGCTTGGGTAAGGAAGTATCCGGTAGAGGTTTGCTGGACTTGAATGCCAAGGTAGAGGGATATCTGTCCAAGCTGTTTGAGAGCGAATTGGGAGTGGAGAGCTGCGAGTAGTGATTGTATGGTTGGTTGATCATTTCCTGTCACAAGAATATCATCGACGTAGATCAGCAGATAAATTTGAATATGTTGTTTAGTGAAAAGAAGTAGAGAGGGGTCAGAATGACTAAACCGGAAGCCACGAGTGTAAAGAAAGGTAGTGAGCTTGTGGAACCATTGCTGAGGTGCCTGCTTGAGGCCATATAGAGATTTGTGTAATTTGCAGACGAAGTTTGGTGAGGTGTTGTCCACAAAGCCTGGAGGTTGGCGCATGTAGATGTCATCGGTGAGGTCGCCGTGAAGAAATGCATTTGAGATGTCAAGTTGAAGTATTTGCCATTGTTTAGTGAGTGCAAGGCTGAGAAGGATGCGTATAGTAGGCATCTTGGCGACCGGGCTGAAGGTTTCATTGTAGTTCTCATCGAATATTTGATCGTAGCCCAAGGCAACTAGTCTGGCCTTGTGGCGTTCCACCTGTCCTGTTGGAAGCAATTTTGTTTTGAATGTCCACTTACAACCTAGAATGCGCTTATTTGGAGGAGCGGGAACAAGAGACCATGTCCTTTGATTTTGAAGAGCGGTGAATTCATCTGTCATCGCTTTGCACCAATGTTCAAATTTAGCGGCCTGATTGTAAGTGGTCGGTGTCGGTGGGAGTTCATTGGTGCTGAGAAGAGACAGGATGTGCTTTGGTTTAGTGATGCCAGACTTTAATCGGGTTAGCATAGGATGTGTAGGCCGGGCTAAGGGAGGGGAAGCAGAATTGAGTTCTGGAAGAGGGCTAGAGGTGGAATTGTGGGAAGGAGTGGAGGAGTGAGGTTGAGAAATTTGAGGAGATGGGTGCTGTGGTGGCGTGTGAGTGAGAAGCGGAATGAATGGTGAGACAGTGGAGGTGGGGACAAGGAGAAGCAGAGGAGTCCTGGACCCGAGAGTGGGAGTGGTGGAAGCAGAATTAGAGTTGTTTGCGGCATGAGGAAATATGTGTTCTTGAAATACAACATGGCGAGAGATATAAGTTTTGCAAGTGTCCAGGTTGTAGCATTTGTAACCCTTATGGCTTGAAGAGTATCCGATGAAGATGCATGGGTGTGACCGTGGTACAAATTTGTTAGCAGTATAGGGTTGTAGCCAGGGATAGCAGAGGCAGCCAAAGGTGTGGAGGTGAGTGTAGGATGGTAGTTTGTTATAGAGCATTTGATAAGGAGTTTTAAGTGAGAGTGAACGAGATGGTAAACGGTTTATGAGGTAGGTAGCGGTGGAAAGGGCAGTTGTCCAGAATTGATTTGGGAGACTAGAGGCGTGTAGAAGAGTGCGAGTGAGATCTAGGAGATGGCAGTGTTTACGCTCCGCTATGCCGTTTTGTTCCTGTGTGTGGGGACAACTTAGTTGCTGAATGATGTCGTTGTCTTGAAGGTAGGATTTAAAAGCAGTGCTAGTAAATTCACCTCCTCCGTCAGAGCAAAATTGCTTTGGAGTGGTGTTGAATTGAGTGCGAACAAGGCTACAAAATAATTTGAATTTTAGAAACGTTTCTTGCTTAGAATGCATAAAGTAAATCCACGCAAAGCGAGTAAAATCATCAATGAAGATGACGTAATAACGAAAACCATCTAGAGAATTTTGAGGTGCTGGTCCCCAGACATCCGAGTGTATGAGTTCGAATGGTGAGGTGGTTACAGACGTTCTTTTATTAAAATAATGCTTGTGGCTCTTGGCCATGTTACAGGAATTGCCACATAAAAGAAATAGAAGTTTTACTAAGCTCAGGAATGCATTTTGCTAATGTATGAAGTAGCCGATTGTGGGGATGGCCAAGACATGCATGCCAGAGATGGGATGAACTTCGGCTGACGTGAAGAGCAGTGGGAGGTGTGGCCGGAGCAGGACTCATATGATATAGCCCATTACGAAGATGCCCATGAAGGAGAAGCTGGTGATCCTGAAAATCCTTCATTTCAAATCCATTAGCATCAAACGTAATAGAAATAGAATTATCTTTTGTGAGTTTGGAAACAGATAACAAGTTATGAGTGAGGGACGGAACGTGTAAAAGATTACACAAACGGAGCTTACGAGGGGTATCCGGAAGTGGGAACAGACCTTGACCGGAATGTTGGATAGGAATGGTGAGCCGTTGGCCACTGAGACTGAATCGGAGCCATGATAGGTGGATGGTTGCTGGAGATTGGTACTGTCCGGCGTCAGATGGGAGGTGGCGCCTGTATCAAGTATCCAGTTCTGGGTTGCAGAGGGAGCGGGCTGAGCATAGAGAGCACGTTGGCCTTGGCTGGTGGTTGGAGCATATTGGTAATTGCTCCTGTGCCAGCAGTTTAATGCTATATGTCCGACTTTGCCACAGATTTGGCAAGTTGGTCGCTGGCTGTTGGAGAGGGATGAAGGTTGATTTGTGAGATTCGGGGAAGACGGCTTGGACGGAGCAGGTTTGTTTTTGAAGAAGCACTTCTGATTGCGACCCCTGGTTTGATTGGCGTAAAGGGCGGAGACAGATGAGCTAGTGGACTGATCTTGAAGAAGTTCTTGATTGACGTGGATCTCTTCACTGCAAAGAAGGGAGTAGGGATTGTCAAGGTCAGCGGGAAGAGGAGAGGTGCAGATGGAGGTCTTGAACACGTTGTAGGTAGAGGGAAGTCCGTTAAGAATATAGAGAACAATGTCTTCCGTATCAAGTTTTGAGCCGGACGCCGCAATGTTTTCCACGAGATTCTTGATCGGCGAGAGATATTGTTGCATTGTCAGATTTTTCATTTGGAGATGATGCAATTCGTTCTTGAGCTAAATCATGCGAGAACGACTGGCTGGCTGTAAGCGGCGTTCAAGCACCGTCCACACTTCTTGAGTGGTGGTGGAGGTGATGACGTAAGGTAGAATGGACAGCGAGATCGTTGAGAATAGAGCTGATATCAGATTGCTGTCAATGAGGCGCCAGCGAGCGTGTTCAGGAGAGGAGAGGTTGATTGGCGGTGGAGTTTCTCCGGTGAGATGACCGGCGTAGCCATTAGCTGAAAAGTTGTTGAGGATCTGAATCCGCCATATAGCATAGTTATCAGTTGTGAGAGGGTGGGGAAGAAGATTCTTGAGATTGGATATTAAGAATTTGAGAGGAGCAGGAATCGAGAACTCTGGAGGATTGTCCACAAGAGTTGCGGTAGAGGGTGGGAGGGAAGAAGCCGAATCTTGATCCCACATTGGAGGCTCTTGAAACCATGTGAGAGCTGCCAAAGTGGCAGAGAAGACAAGAAACGAACCAAACAATAGAGTAAAGGAAAAAGAGAGATTGTATTAATGAGTTGATATACAATGCTATATATAGACAGCTACAGGTAATAAAGTAAATAGATGTAGGTACAGAATATGGTAAAGGTGAGACGCGTGCTAATAGGGCTAACCCAGTTGAAAAATTCACTATATATCAGTAAATACAAAAATCCTCCCTTCATCATAGTTTAAGAAGAAGAGCAATATTTGAGAATAAAATATTTGATTTTTTTTTTGTAGGGATTACAAAGGTCTGGTGTCCACAAACAGACAATTGAAACCTAACAACAGGTTTAGATCTTGGCAAAAGTCTGTAGACAGTGGCAGCGATTGGTGGAAATGTTTGCCGACAAAATTTGATGATCATCATCGGTAGAGTACTGGTTGTGGTTGTCAATGAAGAGAGGTTGTGGTCGTCGAAGGCTGAGAGAGCTAGAAAATATAAGATAACTCTTTTATTCTCTCAATTCTTGGACCTCCTTTTCTCTAGAAAATGAGGGTGATCTATTTATATGATTTTTAGGTAAGTATTTTGGTAAATTGGGTTATAATTCAAAATATTCTATCTTACGGTTCATATTAATTCTCATGATCATGAAGCATTTACTCATTAATTAAGTTCCTTAATGACGTCGGCATTAAGTGATCTTAAGCTCTTTGGATTCATCTCGTCGAGCCCCTCAATTTGACTATAAGCAAACCAAATTTAGGGACATTTGGTAATCCAATAAATACCTGAAGTTTCTAATTATACATCAAGCGTTTGATTTGATCTCATTTGTGCTCTTATTGAACCAAATTTGTCATCATTAATCTCATCTCGTCGAGACGTCCAATTCGACTATAAGTTTGTTGAAATTAAAGTTAAAATTACCTTGAATTCAAATTTGAAAGTTTCCAATTCAAACTTTACCTCGAGATTCATGTCGATCATGTAAAATTTTTTTGTAGATACATCAATCCTAATTAAATTAAAATTTCGTTGTTACTGATTAATTTTTTTATTATTTCCATACATCATAATAATACAGATTCCTACATAACTGCATGAATTTTTCTTCTGTTGCTGCAATTTGGCTCGATCTCAAACGCCAGAGATTTCTATCCTATGTGCTAACGTTTCCTTCCCTCTCAGGTCCGCTGGAACACGCCTGCAGATTATAAGAAAGCAGATTATAAGAAAAATAATTCTCATTACAAAAATTAAACGTATAAACATTTCCAAATTACTTACTATAATTGTTATTGGTCACCTAAAAAAAACATTTATTGAATGAATATAACCGTTGAGGTATTTGTAACGCGTTGTAAAGCAGAATGTTTCTTCAACTACGACCAACTGAATCTGTACGTTTCTACCATTAATTTTCCTGTAAACGATTCTGCATTAGCCCATTGAAGGAAATGGTCTTTGATTCAGCCAAATGGAAGCTACGAGGAAGGAGGAACAAAAGAGGAGTGTCTAATGAGCAGGAAATTGCCTTCAAATGGCAAATAAACATACAGATACACCTCTACAGAAAATACTTCAACTATATTCCGTTAACAACCAGGCCATCCTCATAGAATCCAGCTAATAGAAACTTACAACAGGCCAACAAAAAAAAGTTGATAATTATAATAGAGCGCATAAAGTTCTCATCAAAATAAGATGTTGGAAGGGGTTACAGAGATTATTTCTTCTTATTTTCTTTGCTCGAAATCAAAATCTCTAAATCATGAGAATTGAAACAGCTTCGATCTACCCTTTACGATAGATTTAAAAAGAAAAAAAGTTAAGAACATGTCAGAGAAGACCTTACCTGTAAAATTCAAATAATTAATAGCTGGTTACAGAGATGTAAGAAAAGAAAAAGGTAAAGAACAATAACGATTCTAAAGAAACATTCTCACCATTGAATCCCAGCACGCAACAAAATTAAATATTTAATCAACCGTGCACAGAGGAAAATGGAACATGTCCTCCAGCTGGTTACAGAAACTACAAAATGAAGTGTTTTTTACTGATTTGGTTTTGTTGAGTGTTGATGAATTTGGATTAAACAAAGCATTTCAAGCACTCGTGTTCTCCTATAAATGTCTAGCACTTCTTCGCCAAGAGCACCAAGCCAGTTTCATTAGGATTTCTTAGAGCTGGATCTCATCTCTTCGTCAAAAGCATGAAGGAATCTTTAAAGCTCAGGAGGGATAGCGCCATGGTTCATCTGTGTTCTCTGAAATTTACTGAAATTTTCTCCTTCTTGATCTGTGATGTACGCTATCTATCCTGAGTTTTATAGTTTCTTCCTGCTCGCTGCTATATCTCTTTCTCAAACTATCTCCATCACAAATACGCAGACTTTCGTGGAGCCTAGTATGAGTTCTTTCTCACGATATTTTTCTACCGTGTTCTTACTGCATTTCTCTGCAAAATTCATTTATGGGGGATTTCTTACATACCACTTTATTTTATGCTATTTACATATCTAACATCTAAATTAAATATTAATATTACATGCCTACCACCCATATATAACTTTAATATCAAATATACCGTAGCTATATTTCATTCCTATCACTCATACCACCCTATAAATTTTAATATTTCATTCCATGCACCCATATTTGTTCTATGGGTGGTAGGCACATAATATTAATATTTTAAGTGTTAGATATGTAAATAGCATGAAATAAAATGCTATGTATGTAAATCCCCCTTGATTTAAATAGTTTACCAATTATATGACTCTTAAGAACAAAATTACATCTTAGCAGTTTACAGTAGAATTCTAGTGCGTCTTGGAAGTAAAAATAAAAATTAGATAGGAATAAATTTGCAGGAATCAAATATTTGGTCTAATTTTGGATTATCTCTTCATTAATAATAATGAAGGATATATGTGATCTACTGACTATTCGAGAGATAGATCAGCTCTCCCATAAATCTTTAACATTGCTAAGAAACTCACAACAAATCCTAAAAAACTTCAATAAAACATAAGTTTCAAATCCTAGATCAAACGCCCCTTTAAATAACCCTAACACACAATGCACACAATTAAAATATTCCTTAAGAGCATAAACATAATTAGAAAACCTTCCTAAACAGCTCTCCCTTGATTAGGAATATTCCTAAACAGCTCCCCTTTGATTAGGAACATGCCTAAATAATACCCCCTTAATTAAGAACATTCCTAAACTGCTTTAACTACAAGAAAATGACTGATTTTTGACGAAATTTTTCATCGAACATATGTATTTTTGGCGAATTTCTTACAAAAAAAAATTTGCCAGTGAAATGTGCGTCAGAAAATAATCACTAGCAAAAAAATTCCGTCGGAAATTTGTCCAGCGGATTTCTGTCGAAAATTTCTAGTAAAATTTCTGACGAAAAAATCTATCGCAAAATTTTGGCAAATTTTTCGGTAAATTTTTCCATCGGAAATCCTTCTGTAATTTTTTATAAAAAAAATTTCTTGTCTGTCTTACAACTACAGTTATCAAAACACTTTGGCCTAGTATATACAATTACCATTTCTAACTGTCCTAAAACCTCCTCCCTCCTTGGAGCTTCTTCACTGCTCTCATGTGCCCTAGTACTGCCAACCTTTGAACTGAGGCAGATTTACTAGGCAGGTTCGGTTTTGAGTATCATGTTGTTATAATTCCAAAATTTTAAAAGATATAATTTGCCCTGTAATAATAAAAATTTCTTTTATGAGTCATTATAAGTTTAAATTACAAATTGTCTTTACCATAACAAAGATATTATTTTGCTCTAGTTATAAAAATTTTTCTTTAATTTTTGGACATTGATGCAATTCCTTAAGAAATTAGCACATATCAGTACAAGTGAATTTTTTTGAATCATTAGGTGTCTGTTTTGCAAATTTATTTCACCAGATCATTCTAAATATACTTACTAATTAATGAATATTTTTTTTATAATTTTTGAATCCACAGATTTGAATATATCAAAAAATTTAAGGCTAAAAGTTGAACAATTTACATAATTACATTTACATGCATCATTTGAATGTTTTATTATAAAAAAAATCTTAATCCACTCAAATTATTTCATAAGCCATTTTTCCCATTCATTTCCTCGTAACAGAGAAAAAAAATGAAATTGAGAGAAAAAGAAGATAGAGAAAAAAAAAAGCTAAGATTTCACGATCGTAGAGTAATTTTGTTCGTCGGCCCAGTTTGAAAATTTATTCATCTCGATGTAATTTACGTTTTTCCTATTTCAATTTTCAATAATTTGATGTTTTTGAAATTTTTCTGATTAAATTTGTATTTCTGTTACCGAAAAATGAGAATAGCTTTATTTTGATAAAACATCAGTGCATAACTTTTTATATGTTATACATATTTAAATTATGAATATTTTGAGTAGTTTCTGGAAATTTTTCGCAGGGTGATTTTATAAAAACAGCAATTTTTATCAATTTAATAATTTATTTTGACATCTAAAAATAATATTTTAGTTCAATTAAATTTTCAAAATATTGCTATATATGATCTCTGGTAATTTGATTTATTTCTGAAAATATAAAATTTTGCTCAGTAGTATTTATGTTGCCAACAGTTATGACATTTTGGCACTTACTGAATTAAGTCAAATTATGATTTATTTAATGAAATGCATTGAATATGTGTATAATATTGAAAGAAATGCAATATTCTGGAAGTGAGAAAAGATTTAGTTATGCTGGAGCTGGTGGACTACCGAGGTGAGATTTTGATATGACATGTACTGTTATGCTGCAACTGATGGGTTGCAAAAGGTTGGATTCTGATATGGCATGTGATGGTATATCGAAGTCAGTGGGCTACCGAGGTGTGATTCTAATATGAGATGTGTTATGATGTTGGTGCCTAAGGGCTATTCTAAAAATTATTATAAGATGTTTATTTATATTTTAGTTTCAATACAGTTCATTGGTTAATTAAATGCATTCAGTATCAATATATATTTCAGTTTCAACTTTTCATACAGTACTTCAGTTTATTATTACATCATAATATTATCAATTATTTTGGTTTTAGTTATTGATATCTGTATTAGGGTGCGATAGCCTTCTAAGTTGTATTAGCTCACTCCTACTTTTACTTTTATTTTCAGACCAAGAAAAATGTAAGGAGCGAGTTTAGAAGTTTTAGATAACAGGCTCTGATCTGTGTTGTAGATATATTTTGGTTAGTTTTGATTTTTACAAATTTGACTTTTATTTTGTTATATTATCTGTTGCCAACTGCTGTTGTAGATATCTCATATTGGATATATATTTTTGGATTATAAATAGAAATTTATTTTGAGATTTTATAGTCTTCTGCTTTATATTGTATTTAGTAATGGCTCTGTATAGTATATAAATTAAAAATTTTATTTCAGTACTTCTTCAACTGGATCTTAGGGTTTGTGTCATGCCACAATCGGACACGATGTGACCTATGTATTATTGAGTCATATCAGGTCAAGCTGTGACACATGCAACCCACCATCAATTGCACACTTGATTCCATTGAAAAATCCAAAGCAGCTTCATCGACCCCACATGAGATGTTGCTATAAAAAGGACGAGCCTGATTAGCTTGATTGAGTTGTTTGCAAATCGCCAGGGAGTCACGAATTGCCGTATCCAACTCTGAATCGGAAGCATCCGCCCCCAAATAGATGTCCGCATCATCCCGATCATGCATCTAGGCATGATCAAACTCACTATTGCCTTCATCCTTCATGTTCTGATCATCAAAAGCGCCAACCCATTTCCTATTGCAAGCCATATGATCAGAGCTGCAGGTTGTGCCTTCCTGGACATCATGTACACATTCTGTTTGGGTGCAAGCCATCTAAGTTGAGAGTTTTGATTCATGCAAGTTTGTAATAGCAGTAGTTCTGTGTAGTAAAGCCTTTGAAGCAGTAGGGAGGGTGTAATTCACGAGCCTTCGATCCTTGGCAAAGTCTGGCCTTCACCTGCTTGAGCTCCTGCAATGCTTGATCTAATTGCATAATTTGGTCAGTAACGACATAATTGCTAGGCCGTTGTCCCTCAGCTTTATAAATAACAGCCTGGTCCATCTTTGATTCACCGTGTCAAGGGCCGCACAACCAATGTCGAGGATCTTCTAATAGTTACTGGTGGGTCTTCAGAAGTTAGTGAAATGATCATCAGGACTGCGCCAAGGGCGTAGGGCGTAGACAGAGGTAAATGGAATTTTGAACCCGACGGCAAGCTTTCTATTCATTGAGCAGCATAAGGTGCATTCGAGGACAAAATCGGGCTCTTTCCAACGGCAATTCCTATTAATTTTTCAGTCAAAAATTAAGTAAAATTTTCAACGAAAAAA
The DNA here is from genome assembly GCA_019925795.1 of Dendrobium chrysotoxum. Lineage (NCBI taxonomy): Eukaryota > Viridiplantae > Streptophyta > Magnoliopsida > Asparagales > Orchidaceae > Dendrobium > Dendrobium chrysotoxum. The sequence continues at coordinate 23,510,342 of CM034308.1, forward strand.
TCTGCTGGAATTTTTGTTGAAATAAGACATTTCTTGCAAAAAATTTTGCAGGAAAATTTCTAGAAATTTTGTCAAAAAATTTTATATGAAAATATGCCAGAATTTTCAGCTAAAAATTTTTGCCAAAAATTCTACCGGTAATGGACATTTTTCCTATAGTGTTTCCCTTTCTGATTATGGGCCCCTTGGTTCCTGGTTGTGGGCCCCTTGGCCTATCAATACCCCCCTCCCCCCCAAAGCTGCACCTTATGCCCAAGGTGGAAGGATGGGAAACATCTCTTGATCATATTATATGGCTCCCATGTGGCTTTGTACTCTGGCAAATCATTCTACTTGATAAGTACCTATTAAATAATAAACACAAGATGCTAATAGCGAATTGATAGATTTTTGTTAAGGGGAACAAAATGTACGACACACTTGTGCATAATAGACTAGGCTTGGACATCATCTCAATGGAAGCTGTAAAGAGCTCTCTAATATCCCTAGCCAGCTAGTTTCCCTCGCCTTTTTTCTCAGCTTCTTCAGTCACAACCTCTATTAACTCATTGATAGCAATCCTTTCAAAATCATCTGGGCTAGAGTAGTCCAGACGTAGCAAGTCAACTGTATAGAGGAACCTATGATCCTCTTCACATAAACCACCAAGATCATTACCTTCAACTATCTGTTTGTCAAATCTTACACCAATTTTGGATGATCTATTTTCTTCAAATGTCATAATTACTTTACAATTAAAGCCATAATGTGGACCTCTTTGAGCTTGAAAAGGTTGTCCAGAAGAATGCATTGCACGTACATATTTTACTCTATCACCTTTTTTGAATGTGAAATTCTTTGAAGAAGCTATTGAGGACTCCTGCGTTGGCAAGGAATGATAATTTAAATTAGATGTTCCCACAATATCTAGTTCCACACTAGAAGCTGGTCTTATAGTATGAAAAGTGCCAGCTAATGTACATTTCTACCTAGTAAATTTGCCTAACTTCTCCTTCCTTGCAGGGATATTATCCTCTAATTTGTCAGTTCATACATGCAGAGATACCTGACTGGATGGTGTTGTAGGAGAATCTTCAACAACTGTATGGCTTTTGGGAGACTTATATGGTGATGGATTATCAACATATATATCTTCAGCATCTTCCTCCCCTTGCACTTCTTCAACAGAAGAAATTGAGATGGCCACATTTTTGCTTCTCTCTTCCTTCTTTTGTGGAAGAACTATAATCAAATTGGATAAATAGTTCTTTGTTTCAGCTTTGGTTTTGTCAAATTTTAGTGAACCACTAATAACAGTTACTACACCATTGTTTATTTCATTTGAATTTTTGAGTTCTAGAACAATTCAACAAGAGAATCTTTTGGTTTGTCCAATGATGAAACATAAATCTCAATTCCATATATTGAAGCAGTATCTTGGTCGTTTGGACGATGGCAAGATAGTTTCTTATTCAGGTTAACATCCTTATCCATCTTGAAGTAAACCACTTTTCTTTTATTAACTTATTTGGATATGAAGACCGCTTGAGAATGATTTGATTTTGATACATTAATAGTATCACTCGACGTATCGTCGATAAATTTATTAGAATCAGCAGCAGAACTAAGCTCTTCAAATTTTGTCGTACGGCAACAAAAGTAGGATTCTTTGACTTCTTAGATCCATTAACAACCTTTCCTATATTTTCTTCAGCATCACTAAGTTCATTTCTGTCACAATTCTTAAAGTTATCTTCATTATATTCAAGTTTACATGAGTTACCATCAAGTTGCATATGTAAACTGCCATATGAAACCATAGTAACAACCCCTTGAAAATGAGACTATAGTTCATGCATGATCCTGAAAAGGAGTAGGGAATTGATTTGAAACACATGCAATAACCAAAAGTTATACCCTATAACTCTTATTTATCATATTCCCTTCGACCTCTAACACTTTTAGAATTACCAGCTAATTCCGCTCATGTTGAGAAATAACATGCAACCCAACATTACATCATAAGCAGCCAGGTCATTCTTCATATTTCTCTACATTATTCTAATTCAAAATGAACTTCTGTCGATCCATTGATGTTAGACCCATCCACCTCTCGAACCAATTTCATGAGGAATTAGGCCTCAGAGGATCGCAACTTATGCGAATGGACTTGGTCCTGGTGTAGACTTTAAAAGCTGACAATTATATGCACTGGAGACTAACTTCTGGATTGCAGATGGTGCTTTATTTTGTTTCATACTAGACTGCTTCACCTTGTCAATCAGTTTATTCTTCGAAGGAGTTCATGTATCGCTGATTAAACTCTCATTCTTCTTCTCCTCAATCATTCGCATCTTCAACTTTTTCATCCTAGGATCACCATCACCCCAACAGCTTCTTCCTCTAATATAGTGGTTGTCGTGATCCCTCCATATTTCCCTCGTGTATCGAGGGTGGGAATCCCATCTTTCTTCCACCCTCCTTACACTACCCAATCCCCATGGCTCAGCTCGACCCCCTCCATCTCTAGTCGCTCACTGCCTTTGCTCGAAATGCCTCCCATAGTTGTTGGTCACACTACCACCCACACCACAAAATTCTCTCCTTGTTGTCCCAGCATATGGAAACCCTGATCTACCCCTTATTGGAGCTCTAGGAGGTGGCACTTGATGATAGAAACTCTCCTTGTCAAACTCCTCCCATTTGATCTTTTTTCCCTTAGATTTGACCAAAGGAAATTTGGTCAAATCTTGGTTAAGATTAGCAATCAGAACTGTCAGCAGAGTTTTGGATTATAACTCCATGAGTCATTGTCATCTCCTCCAGCCCCCCAAATCGGCTCTCCATCCAATTCTTCATGGCTAAAAATCTTCTGGGATTTGATTTGCTTCACTTTGCCTTCTAGCGCATCTACCTTCTTTGCTGTCATATCTACAAAACCTTGCTCTAATACCAATTTGATGCGTCTTTGAAGTAAAAACAACAAGTAGATATGAAGAAAATTACTAGAATCAAATATTATGACTAGGTTTTTTATTATCTCTTCAATAATAATGAAAGATACAGGTGACCTACTATTCGAGGGATAGATCAACTCTCCCACAAACCTTAGACGTTGCTAGGAAACTCACAACAAACTCTAGAATAAAGCAAAACATAATATCCAAACCCACGACCAAATCCCCCTTAGATAGCCCTAACGTACAATACACACAATTAAAACATTCCTAACAACATGAACATAATTAGGAAACATTCCTAAACAACTCTCCCTTGATTAAAAACATTCCTAAATAGCTCCCGCTTGAATAGAAACCTTCCTAAAAAATTCCACCTTAATTATGAACCTTCCTAAACAGATTCTCCTTCCTGGCTATGAACCCCTTGGCGTATCTTATTCTTATTTATGAAGAAGAATTTTCTCTCACCTCTTATAAGAAGGAATCATCATCACCATAAAAAAAGAGAGTAATATCTGCATCTGCACTTCCATAGCTAAATTTGGAGCAGCTTATTATATTTTGACTTATCATTTACCAGTTTATTCAACTTTTCTCACTTGGTAATCATTTTCTTAATCTTTTTTGCCATGATCTAAGCTTTTTCAACCTCAAAGAAACTTGAAAAGAACGTCATTACAGTGATAAGAACGCCAAATCATGTGCGTGCAACCTATGATCAATGGTAAAATTTGTCTTTACCAAGTCCTTCACCACTTCTTTTGCTATTTACTTAACAAATAACTCAAGATCTTTGGGCCAACAAGAGTGACCATAGCACAAATCTTATTGTATAACACATGAACTCAACTTGTTCATCATTAACCTTTTTTGAGGCCATTTTTTTTAATCAAATCTTCTTTTACAAAATGTTGAGCTGAATGTATTTAAAGCCTAAAGCAAAAAAACAAATGTAATGTACTTAGAATTTAGGGTGGTTGTTTGGTTGAATTTTGATCAAATATAGTAAAGTGATATTTTCTGTTTATTTTGGTGAAATTCAAAAACATAAGAGATCCTTCTCGCTCTCTCTGGATGACAGTGAGAACATTAGTGACGAGTGAGGACGATGAGATGAATGTTGTAGCCAATGTCAATACCTGACGAAAGTGATTTGACAAATTTGTAATACACCAAAAAATAAGCTGCGGAGTGCACTCTAAATTCTTTAAGAAAATATTTTATAATTGTTTAACCACCGATTAAACATCTAAAAATTTAAACTCTATTTTTTTTTCTACTTTGTACTCATAATACATAAGAAAAAAAGGAAACCCCTTCGTTTTTTTTTTAAATTATTTTATTTTCATTAGAATGCAAATTACTGAATGATCCCATATGAATTTAATCCCCAAAAAATATTCATTATTATTTGTACATATGAAACAAAGGGATATATACACATTGTATGCTTACATGTTGCCCTGTGCACAAATTTGGGTTACCTTCTTTATCATTATTTATATTATTTTAGAAAAGGGAGTGTAAATATTTACACACACATATTTGCCTTCCTCGAACACAACTCCTCAATAAATGGGAAGACTTGAATTTGTCTTACTTCCACATTTAAATAAAATGAATTATGAAATTTTCTTCTTGTTTCTTTCTTTCTGTTTTTTAGGTGGTTGTATTACGATTGCTTTTCTTTAGCAATATGGCCTATTCAGATAACTGACACTTAGTTAAAAATCTAGGGGTTGTCTCATATATATATATATATATATTCCTCAATTTTTGGCTATTGGCAAGGTCAACAAACTCATGAGAGAAGGAAAATTATCATATTAATGGGTTTCATCTTTCTCTCTGATTACTTCTTTTTTAGGAGGTTTAATTTCTTAATTTTCGAGGACAAAATCGAGCTCTTTCCAACCGTAATTCCTGATGGATTTTTCTGTAGAAATTTAAGTAAAATTTTCAACAAAAAAATTGCTGGAAATTTTGTTGAATTAACTAATTACTGACGACATTTCTGACGAAAAACTTTGCAAGAAAATCTTTCAAAAATTTTGTTGAAAATTTTCATATAGAAAATATGCGCTGAAAATTTTCGTCAAAAATTCTACTGGTAATGGTCATTTTTCCTATAGTGTTTCCCTTTCTGGCTGTGGGTCCTGTCTTATCAATACCCCACCCCCCAACAAAGATTACTTCTTTTTTAGGAGGTTTAATTTCTTAATTTTGAAAATATGTTCTGAGTTTCCAAGCCTAAAAATGGGGATTATGATAACTCTTTTATGGAAGTAAGATAGCTTTATAAATGAACCTTATTATTATAAGGTGGCAGTGAGAAATTTGATTGAAATATTTATGAAATAAGTTGATAATTTAGAAAGGTGATTATAAGAAAATTGTGGCAAATAAATTGAGAAGATATTACTCTAAAGAGATTGTTTTTAAATGAGTTTTTTTTTAACAAGACTGATAGAATATGGGATAAACCTTAGTCAAATTTGTATAATTCACTACCAAAAGGACAAGACTTGAAATTGATATGAATCATATAAAGTTACTTAATTTAGTATCCACCTCAATGGTCCGTCCATCACTTTTGAGATGATTAAGCTATACGATATTGGAAGGATCATCTTGATTATGGATGGCCTCTAGAAGGAGAAGTAAGATATTCTATGTATATTACCCTGAAGAAAATTCAATGTAGGATTTAATTGATGAAGATGACCAAATAAGCTTCCTATTTAATGGAGGGATAACATGAAGGATAAAGACATCTCTAGCCGAACTGCATTTAATGGAGGGATAACATGAAGGGTAAGGACATCTCTAGCCGAACTGCAAACGTCCGTTTGCAGCTACCGCGAGCCTCCGCCCAAATGCTAAAAAGAAACGCTTTTTTGCGGTTGTGAACAGTGCGACTTCAATATTGACATCGCACTATTCACAGAAGCCCCACTTTTTGTGAAAATGAAGATGAGAAAGAATCTACATGAATTTTTTTTTGGATAAAAATGGAGTTCGGTTGAAGATGAATTACTGTTTGATATGATTATTACTGTATTTTGAAGTGGAAAATAAGGAGTTTGGTTAGAGATGCCCTAAGGCCAAGTGAGTACTTTATAATTAAATACCACAAGCTACTGAGAAACTCGAAAAGATTATATGAAGATCAATTATGAATTTATATGACCATTTAACTTAGTTCATATCTCAATGTCCATTCATGGCCATGCAATGATTAGTCTTCATTAATTAGCCTATGATTTTATATGATCATTTGATTTTATCCCTAAGATGAAAGCCAAATTAGCTAGAAATGTAACAGAGCATAAAAGTAATGATCTAAAATGCATTATTATTAGTGGAGCAAAATACTTGCATTAGATATATCAATTCAGTAAGCCTAGCTTTCTTTTATATTTTCTTTAGCTAGCTTAACTAAAATGAATTTCTTACACGATGCTTTTTGAATGAGATTTATATTGGGAATTACCAAAACATATTGACAAGTGTTATGTAAGATTTGTGAACTTTGGGGTTCAAAGAATGAAAGAGAATGTAGATGGAAACAATGAAAATTTTCATTATAAAATTCAAATTTAGTATTACAAGCTTTTTAAAGGGAAAATAGACGACTAAAAATTGATTTTTTTTAACTTGTGATTTTCTTATAAATTTGAGCTTCACTAAAGACTCAAATCTAAAGAAGGGCATTAATGAAATTCTCTTAAGTAGATAGATGACTAGTCGCATTTAGAACTTTTAATTCTATCATTTCTTGGTAGACATTCCTCTTTACAAATCCATCCAATATGTCTTCCAAGCTTAATAGCCATATTTTTTTGAACTTGTCCAAACATTAAAGGGTTTGCTACTAATAATTATTAACCTTCATCGATTCTTCCTGTTTTCTTTTTGGCTCTTGTAATTTAAGGAGAAGAAGGAACCAAAGATTGGACCTTCACTTTGGGTCTCAATTCCATCTTCTCTTGATACATATATATATATATAATTCCTTTTCATTCCTTTAGAAAGATTGAAACACTCAAGTGAGTGGAATGCGAGGCTAAGGGCACATATTCCTTCATTTCCATGCATTCTAGCCTCTGTAAACCATGGAAAAAGCTCATCTACATATCTATCTTCCATGGCTGGTTAGCTCGATGAATTAGATCAAAATCCATGCTTTGTTGCTTTATCTTCCTCACATATCTTATGACCATGCCCAAATTATGGCTCATTTTGAGAAATTGAAAATCTATGACCCGATCTCCTATATCTCGATAGAGTTTTAAGTCTATCTAGGAAATTAATTACCTAGAAGTCTACTAGCAAGAAGGTGATTTCACCTGAGGAACCTTGGGGCAATGATTATGTCATGCCCTAGAATTTAATTTGGAAGAATTATTCTTTTATCTTTTAATTTAAATAATCAGAGCTATTTAATTTCTTTTATTAATATAAATACCAACAGAAATAAAACTATCAATCAAAATATCAATATATCCATCTCTATTGCTTTCTAAAAATTCATGTATACTACTCAGAATCTATGCAATCATAATATATCTATCTTACCCTAAGTATAAAAGAATAGCTACTAACAAAAAGAAACAAGCTAACAAAAAATCTAAAGCATCCTGAAAAGCCTGACACTCATAATCCTCCCTGACATGCATATATTTAAATCACATCTAATGAGCTACAAAGCCCAGCATGTCACCAAAATATACAACGAAACTCAAAATACGGTAAAAGAGCAGTATGCATGTCAGCGATCAAATCATAGCAGTAGCATTCATATAATCATTGAATTAGTGCAGAAATAGTAGAACTTACATGTAATAGCAGTAAAGTCTATAAAATAGTAAAACAATACGGCACGGAAGCCAATAAAAAAGTATAATGGGGAAACTAATAAATCAATACGGGTGTTGAACTAATAAAGCAATCGTCATATTAGTACTATCAATTAGTAAATCAATCATATAAGGTGGTAAAATCAAAGTATTAGTAAAGAACTACAAACTCAAATTAATGCAGTGAAATCCTATAACTATGTACGCATGATATCTAATATATCACATGCTCAATATATTCAATATCAGCATAGTAAATTAGTAGTATCAAACATTAGTGTCTATATCGATAACAGTAAAATCTATGGCAGGAGCAATAAAATAATATTATAACAGTAAATTCGTGTAATAATAATAAATTTATATAATAATATGATCAATGCTCAATAACATATATTTTAGTAGTCGCACTAAATAAGTAAGATACTGTAATTACTCAAATATGTGAAATAATTTTTTTAAAAAAGCATAAAAATTCTGAAGTAGAGTGCTTTGGCGTTGATCTGGTGAGCGCTATGGCGCCAGGCCATGAACAGTATATACCTCACCCCACCGACTCTTTCACTTGGTTGCTTGGCCATAAAAGAAAATGAAAAAGGGCACTACAGGAAAAATGTCAATTTTTGGCAGCCATTTCCGACTGAAAATAGCAAAAAAATCTATCGAAATTTTTTTCGCCTGTAAAACCCGCTTCGAAAAAGTTGTTCCCGCACAAAATAATCCTCCGAAAATATTTCTGGCAGAATTTTTTGGCGGGAAAACTAAGAAAAGAAAATTTTAACAAACCAATGCCCAACCCGACCGCCCAACCTATGGCCCCGACCCAACCCGCGTACCCCACTGCAACCCGAACACCCCAGCCTGCCCACCCACGAAACCCGCCCACTACGCCCCAACCCGCCTAAGGTGGGATTCGAACCCCACCCATCCCATGCTCAAGCCCCCAACCATTACGCCATAAAGGAAAAAACTACTTTATAAGCTTTTTTTTTTATATTTAAATTCTAACTTATAAAATATAAAAAATAATTATTAATTTAATTTAATTTAACAATAAATTATTAATTTAATTAATATAATTTATTTATTTTATTTAAATTAATTTTATTTAATAATGAATTATTAAATTAGTTAATTTAATTTAAATGATTTAATTTGATAATAAGCTATTAAATTATTTAACTTAATTTAACAAAATAATTAATTATAAATATTAATTATAGCCATTTTTTAGGAAAATTTAATTTTTGTCGAAAATTTTGTCAGAAATCCAATAAAAAAATCCACTGGAAATTTTTCGGAAAGTCCGCCGGAAAATTTCCATAAGTAATCCGCCAGAATTTGTGGCGAATTTATTTCCGCCGGAAATGAGCTATTTTTCTGTAATGGGGGAAGAAGAGAGAGAGGAGAGAAAGGACTTCAAATCTTATTTGTCAGTCATTCCTATTATAGATTTTTTTCCTATTCATTATAAGTGACTAATCTCTTATTTTTATTTTTAATAATTTTGATTTCTATGAATTTTATATCTTTTAAATCTATCAAAAATGAAGTACTGAATAATATCAGATACATGATATGATAACTTCATATGATTGATACCCTACTGATCCATTTGATTCATTGATTGGGAGTCATAAGGAGCTGGAGATTGATTGAGAGTTATAAGAAGTCAGGAAGACTGATTTACGTGATTCAAGGGAAGTTATAAAGAGTATATTAATTGGGTGTTATAAGAGGTGATTGATTGAGAGTCATAAGTGTGCAGGAGTATGATACTTTTAAGATGCACTTATTGAATATCTTAATACCGATATTGATACTGCTACGAATATTGTACTAATATTATGGCTAACACTAATACTATTTTCCATGATTGACGATGTAATGGATTGAGATGTGATAAATTATAAATGATAAATTAATACATATAATCAGTATAGACATTGATGCATATATTTTTTTATATGATTTATATCATATTATTTTCTTTTATTTTGCATTGATTTCAGTTATAAGATTTTAATTACTTGTTGGGTTATGTGCTCATTACGTGATTTTACAAATTTTCAAGAAAGGATAAAGATCCTATAATATGAGGATCCAAACAAGACAAAAATATAATCATATTTTTTTCTGATGTTTATTGATAAGTTCTAGTTAAATTGTTAAAATGAAATAGAGATGTAATTCTTCCCATATAGATCCTAGAGTGCGATAGAAGTCATAGTTTAAGTAGTATTTTTTTAATATTATATCAATATTAGTAAACCGTTGACTCAGTAAATAGAGTCATCACTCTTTGTTTGTCAACATAATAATCATCTCCATATAACTCTTAATTAGTATTATATGAACTAGTAGAAGATAATACCAAATTATAGTATTTAAAAGAAAGCCCGTCGACCCATATCCTATATATGCCAGTTAGTCTTTAGCCAATGTTAGTGATAACCAGTCTTTATTTATTTTTTCCTATACACATATTATTATCATAATATTATAATAGTAATAGTGACCATTTATTACTCAATCACATGCCTATATTTTAATGCATTACAGTAAATACTTAATTTAGAAAGTGCCCAAATATTCTAACGACAGGCAAAAAAAACCTACTAAGTAGAAATTCACATTTTCAAAAATTAACCAAATTACCAGAGAACGTGTATAACAATATTTTGAAGCCTTAATTGAAGTAAAACATTATTTTTAGATATCAAAATAATTTTTTGAATATATAAAAATTACTGCTTTTCAAAATCACTCAATAAAAAATATCAAATAAATACTCAAAATATTTATAACCTCAATCTCCATATTATATAAAAAGTTACGTGGTGAAAGTTTTACCAATATAAAATTATTCTTATTTTTTGGTAAAGAATACAAATTTGATTAGAAAAATTCCAAGTAGAAAAAATCTTTGAAATCAAAAATAGAGTAATAATTTTTTACAGCGAGACAAACAAATTTCCCAAGAGAGTTGACGGACAATAATTGCTTTATGGCCTCCAATCCCAAGCTTCTATTTTCTCTCTCCTCACATTTCTCTCTTATTTCTCTCACCCTAGTCTCTGTTAGCTGAAATGAAAAGAAGAAAAAAAAAAGATTTGATGAATTTAATAAACTAATGACTTAAGATATAAATAAAGAAATAATAATATAATATTATTAATATTATATAATTTAATCAATTTTTAATATAAAATTCATATAAATCCTTCTAGGGCTTTAACAATTATAGAAAAATATCTATAAAAAATAACTCATTTTATTTAAAAAATTTTGGTAAAATCAGTTTGCAAAATGGACACCTAATGGTCCGAAAATCTCCACTTGTACCAACATTTGTCAATTTGTTATGAATTTATACAAGTGCTCAAAAATTACAAAAAATAGTATAATTAAAGCACTACAATATGTCAATATTTATGTTATTGCAAAGACGATTTGTTATTTTGACTTAAAATGATTCTTGAAAAATTTTGTTTATATTAGTCAAAATACGAGCTATTACAGATTATACTATCTGACTTCCATAAATACTTCTTTTTTAGACCTGGGAGAAAGGTGCATCCATCTACTTATGATGGCACTACCTTTTGCTTCTGAAATTTTCTTCTTTCTTTCCTAGACATGGCAACATTGATCACATATAATCACTAATTCTTTCTAAAGTTGTTTGTGTGACCTTGTACTTATTTTCCTTATATACATTATATTATAAGCATATGTTGTCAAAGTTTCTTAGTTATATTCATTCTTGGCCTATGACCCAACCTCTCCAAGGTTGTAGAGGCCTGGGCATCATGTGTGCTATAGCTAAATGATAGAAATGAAAACATGTAAAACCCCTTAAGAAAAATAAAATGAAACTCTTAAAAATTGAGGTATTTTTTGGTGTAATGATTGAAATTTTATTGGAAACTCCAAAACTAAATATGCTTGTGTTGGAGTGCTCAAGAGATAAGTGACCTTCTAATAAGCTATACCAACGGGATAAAGTAATAAGGTCATTAGGTCAAAGTGGATAATATCCCCATAATTAAAGCTTTAAGATGTTAAGATTGATATCAGAGTAATATATCAGCCAAAAGATGAGAGGCTAACGATGTATATAAAATCGGCTTTGAATTTATCTTTTAACTAACTCATCACCGACATTCTATACTCAAGATAATGAAAACCCAAAGACATTCTGAGGGCTAAAGATTGGGTAGAATGCTAGCCACCCTTTGCTTTGTTAATGATATAGAAGAAGGGCTCCTGAGGGTGATCTGGGTTAGTCACAAAATACTCCTAAACTGGATCATGAAAGCAATTGATGGCTTGCACGCAGCCCAAAAGAATGGGTGTATTAAGCATTTTAAACTTTAAATTAGTTAAACACTATAGTTTACAAAATAATTCCTAGTGAGAAGATGATTATTTGCAGTGAAATAAGAGCAGTAAATAAACATAGAACAATCAATCAAAGACATAAAGATTAATTTTATGTGATTCGGCTCGACAAGTTAGATCGAAGCCTAGGTGTAATTTATCGCTTAATATGCTTGCAAATCCTATAAACCCTCATTTGCTCAATGCAAATTGTTAAGCCTTCAACAATCTCTTCCTTTGTGTAAACCGAACTCTTCACCTTAGTTGTAGGCTTCGTTTGGTTACCTGACGCCTTCTTATAAAGGTAGTTTTAAAAATTTTGTTTGAGAGAATGGAGGTTTCTAACGGAGAAATCAATACTAAAAAGCTCTTGAAAACGGTACAAAAATGAAGTTCCATAAAAAACAATTTTATAAAAATGTCACATACAAACAACAATCAAAAAATAACTTTGTTGTTTCGAAACAGAAAAGATAAAATTAAGCCGTTCTCAAATAAGGCCGTAGTGTTACTGCTGCTTCTGAAGTATAAGATTAGTACAAAATAAAATCTGAATACAAAACAATCTCACACACAAATACTTCAATGCGAGTAAAATCAAAAAAATAGAACTAGAAATTGAACATTCCTAACAAAATTTTCAGCAATCAGATGAGTTTATTTGTTTGAAAATAGTCATTCTAAGGATATAAAACTCTCCACTCATATGATTCCTCCAAGATAGAAATCATATTCTAATAAATAATGAATGTTATAATTAACTTTATCATCTATTTTGATGCATTTGAACATCAACATAAATTATCCAGCTTTCCGATCCTATATGCTACCAAATGCGGAAGAGTTTTGATGATAAAGAAATTATAAAAAAATTTGTGCAAATTATAACTTTCTCCTCAGCCATTAAGGTTCCGTTTAAGATGATTTTTTTACTGTTTCTTAAAATAATTTTTTAGTACAAAATTTTTAATTTTTATACTAGAAAGTTTCTTTAAGCAGCAATAAGAAAATCGTCCCACACGAAGCCTAAGATTTCATTTGGGACAATTCTTTTACTGCTTTCTAAAGCAATAAGTTTTTCAGTATAAAAATTTCTAATTAAAAAATATTTTATACTAAAAAATTATTTTAAAAAATAATAAGAAAGCTATCCCAAACAAAACCTAAGGCTTTATTTAACAACTTTTTTATTGCTTTCTAAAGTAATTTTTTCATACAAAAGTTTTTAATTTAAAAATTTTTTTACTTAAACTTACTTTATAGCAAAAACATTATCCCAAAATGAACCCTAAATCAAAAATCCTTTTGCAGTTTTTACTATGGATGCTAACATTTTCTTGCCGCTTCTCTCACTCACTAGCTTGTATCTAGCCACGGAGAAATTATTCTGTGGAGCCCGGACGTAGAGTTACGTCCAGACATGTGAGTATACATAGTATTTATACACTATATATACATTGCGTATAAAATAAAAATACACTGAGTACACTCACAATCCGAACATAACTCTACACCCAGACTCCTCACAAAATAATTTCTCCCAACCAAGAGACCGTTGTTGCCTCGCCTAATATTTGTGATGTTAGATCAAGTAAAAGCTACCAAACGTATTTGATATGAAATTATGTCTCCTTAATTTGACAAATATAATTTCCAACCGTTTAAATATTTCTCAATTACTTGCTATAATTATTATTGGCTGACAAAAAAGAAATATATAATGAATCATATTTGAAAATATTTTAAACTACAATTCTTTTAATTCTATTATTTTTTTAAAAGTAAATGGCTACAGCGGTTTAGGCAAAATGTTTCTTCAACTACGACCAACTGAATCTATGACTTTTTCTGGTGAAGGAGCATTAGCCCATTTAATGAAATGGCCTCTGATTTAGCCAAATGGAAGCTACAAAGCTAGCTAGGTCAGGACGATTAAATCAAATGCAAAATCACCAAACAAAGGAACAAATGAGAATTCTCCAATGAGCAGGTAGTCTCCTTCTAATGGCAAATAAACATAAATATACATTTGTATGCCAAATATTCCTTATAAGCCCTAAGCAATTATGCCATCCTCGTAGAATCCACCTACTAATTCTATATAATTTACAAAAGTTTACCAAAAAAATTTAAAAACATTTACTTAGTGCCCTACAGTTTTCAATCATAGCATAAGCCTAGCACATGATTACTAACATGACCTTACCTGTAAAATCAAGACAACATTAGCTATCTAGCGAGATAGTTAGCTCCCTGGTGATGGGAAAAAAAATAAGAAGGCCAAGAATAAAGCCAAAAAGGAGATCATAATAACAATCCCAGAAAATACTAAGGGGTCGTTTGGGATCCCACAAAAAAATAATAATAATCGAAATTATATGGGAACAAATTATAATAGTTCTCTCCAGGTTACGCACAAATTAGTATAAAAGATAATGGCGAAGATTTCAAAAACAGAGAGGAGAGGGAGAATGAAAATTAAACACGTGTGATTAGTTTTTTTTTTTTAAGAAATATTTAGATTAATTAAGACAAATTCACACACACGTCACATACGCACAATCAAGTGACCAAGATGAGCTACCTACGTGCGGTTAGTAAGAGCCCAGGCTCTCACGGTCACTCTGTCAGACACGCCAGGCATCAACCCCAGAGGGAAACTTGACCGTTGGTCCTTGGGGTTCTCCTATATATAACAAGCCTTTCTATGCCAATAGCACCTTCATGAGTATTTCGTGAGCAGGATCTCATATATTCATCAGAAGCTACTGCAATAATAAAGCATGGAGAAATCCTTAAAGCTCAGGAGGGATAGCACCATGGCTCATCAGAGCGCTCGGGAATTGGCTGAAATTTTCTCTTCCTTGATCTGTGATGCTATCTATCCTGAGTTTTATAGGTTCCTCCTGCTCGCTCTCTCCATCTATGGCTCACTCCATCACAAATATGCCGACTTTCAAGAAGACCAGAATGAGTTCTTTCTTCGCTCGCTGTCTTTCTATTTTTCTCTACAGAATTAATCATTTAAGCAGTTCATTTATTATATATGTCTGCCAAGAGTGCAAGAACAGAACAGAACAAAAAACTGTATCTGTAGTCCACTTTGGTATTCTTATCTACAAGGGAGAAAGTTGTCACCTTTTATCAGAGGAAGTTATCATCGTTATCCACAAAGTTAGCAATCTCAGCATCTGCACTTCCAGAGCTAAAATTTGGATCAGCTTATCGCATTATGGGCTTAAACAGAACGAAGAAACGGGATAGATGATGTCTGTTTCGATATTCTGTAGAAGTTGAATATTCTGACAAAGTTATATATATATATATATATATATATATATATATATATATATATATATATATATATATATATATATATGCATGCTATTTCTCCCCCCCCCCCCCCCCCCCCCGCCCCCTGCAACTCTAACACTACCAAACATCACTTGAAACAGAACAATTAATTAAGTTTTAAAACAGATTAGGTGCAAAGAAACTAAGTAGAATTAAGTAGAACCTCGGTTCAAGAGGCCCGCAAACTAGCATGTGAGCTGCTACATCAATAATCTTCCTTCTTTTCAGAAGTACTTGTCTCAAGTTCAAGTGGTGACGGGTGAAGATGTAAGCAATGTGCAAGGCAGTGTTAAGTATGGAGTCTAAATTTTCTTAATCATCTTGGATAAGATTTGGTCATAATTTTTGAGATTGGTGGCTACCAAACTTAAAATATATTCATACTTGCTCTTTAAGATTGATGGCCACCAACTCAAGGTCGATTTAAAAATTTTTTTCCTAAGACAGTGACTTACATAACTCAAGCTCTATTCAGATTCATCTTTCAAACCTACCAACACATGAATCAACAATTAAATGGGAAAAAAATCAATAGTTCCATGCATGCAACAGCTAAAGCTAACAATAAGAAGAGAGGAAGAAGAAGAGATAGGAGAGTGGCGTCATTCAAGAAAAAAAGTAGTAGTTTTTTCAAGAATTTGTAAGGAGAGTTCTTTGGCTTTTTCAATAAGGAATATGCGCTGCTATTTTTGGTTCTAGCAAGAACTCGGTCATAATTATGAATATTTCTTATTCAGACTCCTATAATAGAGGGGAGAAGAGAGTAATTAGACCAATAATAGCATCTCCTTCTTCATGTTAGCCCTCATTTTCATAGCAGGTAACTACATATTCTCTCAACGAGATATTTATCCATATCTCCAATTTATTTAATTAAGTGTAATCCGTCATTTAGATTTTTTGAAATTTAGTGAATTATTTGATTTTATATGCCTGTCAATATTAGCTTACTTAATCCGAATCATATAAATTTTGGTTTTCTCTTTTCTGGTGTTGGATCTCTTTTACATTTACACTATGGTTATCTTACTCGCCCCTAGGTTGAGGTGTAATTTTTATTTTCTAAAAAGTAGGTGATATGTGCAAATTACCAGATAGGGAAAGGATGTAGGCACTATTATTAATGGGTTTGGTTGTAGAAAAAGGGCCAAGCTTGCGTGACCTAAGTTTGGAACATGTGCCAACAAAGAATCTTTCTATAATGTTAATCACAACCAAATAGCCTTCATTATTTTTTTGTGTGTGTTGGTGCTTCAATATCTGCATCTTATATTGAGATGTTGAAGAGGCGAGCTTAGCCTTGACAATTTGAAGCATATCAAAGAAATCTGGAGTCATTGCATCAACTGCCTTGCTTCGTGGTTTCATAATAACAACTTGGTCAGTTTTATGGTCTGATAACTCGATGATGATGTTAGATGGATTCTAGATTGATCATGGAGTTATATGCAAATTTAGCTAGTCCAAATACTTTATCCCATTACTTTGGTGCTCAAATGCAAGAAAACAAAGCATGTTGCCTAGCATACAATTGACAACTTCAGCTTGCCCGTCCATTTTGGATGATACGCTAAGTTCAAACAAAGTTTGGTTTGATGGCAATTAACATTTTTCTCCAAATACAACAAACATAAGTAACATCACAGCCCGAAGTTAAATTTCATGGAAGCCCATGAAGGAGCGGAGACTCTTTGAAGAAAAAAGAGGCCATGTTCTTAAAGTTAAAAGTCCCAGGACAAGCTATAAAATATGTCATTTTTAGAAACAATCCACAACTACAATTATAAAAACGCCATTATGTCTAGTTTTAGCTTAGGCATTTTGAGCACTAAGTCTAGGTTGAGGTCTTTCCCAATGGAGTTTGAAATCAATAGCAGGGTATACAACTCGGTGTTTTGTGTCATTCCTTTAGAAGTATAGCATTTGCAGCAATGTTACATAATGTAACATCACGATGGTGTTTAGGCCAAAAAAATTTGGCTTGGAATAGGGCCAATGTATTGTCTCTGGTAATTTCTGCGTATAAAAATTAGTTCTTTATGTTAGCACGGTATAGAAAATTAGTTCTTTAAAGAGATTTTATTGATTGCTAGACTATCAATACACATCTATCACTTATTGATGAGGACATCAGTCAGAGATTTTGACATGTGTACCATCGACGGAATCGTAGATCGACGGCTACGATTCAGAGTCTTTACTTTTGATGTATTTTATATTTTATTTATTTTGCATTTCAGTTTTTCTAGTTTACCCCTATGGGGGATGAGTTCGGATTGTAGCCCTGAGGGCATTTGTGTCTTTTTCTTTTTTTATTATTGAGGCCTATATATATGGAGGACTTGTGTTTTGAAAGGATGATGAATGATGAAATAAAATTTTATATTTGTCTTCTTCTTCTTGTCAGTGCACTAGAGAGAAGAGAGAGCCCGAGGTGAGGGCGAGCGCAATACCCACCAATCATTGGAAGAGTTCGTGGCTCATGGGCTTATTTTTCTTGTTCTCTTTCTTTTCTACTCCCCACCCATCAGCTTTCTTCTTTTCCCCATCCTTCGGCCCACCCTTCAACATCACTAAACTCACCCCAACTCCACCTCCCCAAGCCCTCTAGCCGCCGGCTCAAACCCTCCCCCTTCCCCATACCTGACGCCACTTTTCCCTCCCCATTGCCGCCGGTCCCCTCTTGCCACCTCCCTTGAGCCGATTTCAATCATCATAAGTGTTTCTTAAATTAGCTCAAGCAAGAAAGGAAATATTGGACTTTATTTGAAATTCAAATTTGAATTTCAAATATTTTCCATATTTACAAATTCTAAATAAGGAAGGTGTTTAATTACAAGTACAATTTAAAATTAAATTAGATTGGATTTATTATTCTCCTTCATAATTTACAAAGACTTGTTTGGAAGCTTTTAAAACCCTCTCCAATCCCTCCTTCTTGTCCTCATGCCGCCGGCCCCCATTATTGGGCTCCCCCATGATTTTCCTATTGAAGCCCTAAGCCTTATTTGAATTTGAATTCAATTTTCAAATTCAATTCCCTCCAAAATCACTCAACCTAAAATTAATTTCAGATTTCTTGATATTTCCTTAATCTACACCTAAACCCTAGCCGCCCCTCCCTCTCTACCCGAGAACCCCCACCGCCGCCCCTCTCTCCTCTTTCCTTCCACGAGCCGTCGGCCACCAATTGCTATCAAGAGTAAACAGGACCCTTTGTCCATGGATGACGGATCCTGAGGTCGACCACGGATTCACCTACAATGATCAAGGAGAAATTGATATTTTGCTATCCCCTTTCTTCGACCCCGGCTTTGAAGCTGAAGCCACCGTCGAAGAATACATCGAACGCATCCACTTCAGTTTGGTTGAGATTATTGACGAGCAACGACCATCCGGATCGTGGCAAATCATCGGACGTCTACCTACTTCTTCAACTCCGGTTACTTCTCCGACAAACTTCACTGCAGGCATTACTTGTCTTCTAGTGGCTTCTCTAGGGTTGCTTGCAATCTTCTTCCGCTAAAGCACCACTTCCAAGATTGAGAGTGAGGGATCTCAAGGTGAACACTTCTCGTTGTTATACCGTGGATTTTTGTTTCATTGCCATTCGCTTTACTGTTTTACTTCTGTGTTACTTGCAAGAGCCTTGTTAATCACCTTTTGTAATCGATTGATATTACTTAATCTCCTAATGAATATTTCTAAGATTCCAACTTGATGAAGCATAAGTTTTAGTTAGCAAAGTTGACGTTCAAATTATTGTTAATCTCCAAAGCAATTCTTGTTCACTTGTATGTTTCACATCATCTTGGTATCAGAGCATGGTTTGCTCATTGGCATGTGCTAGAAGTTATTCTAGGAGTCTATTTAACCTTTCCTAAGCTTGTTTGCATGCATATCATCGCATATATATTTTAATTCACTGTTTTTGTTTGATGTCCAGTATTTTCCTGCACTCATTTAGTAAACTTTAGGTTAGTTTCCTAAGTGTTTAGGTGCTGTCCTCATTGTAGCTTGCTGTCCAAACAGTTCCTGCATCATTTAATGACATTTTAGTGAGTCTGACATTGCATTTAAGTGTTGTCCCCTATCTAGCCTCCCACCTAAGTGTTCCCTAGTGTTTAACCATGGATCCGAAACAAATTCAGCAGACTTAAGACTTAATTTTAGGTCAACTGGGAACCGTAACTCAGCAAATTAGAGAGACTCAAGGTGAGTTAACTGACTTTAGAAGGCAAGCTGGCGAGTGTCTGGATAACATCGAACGGTTAGGAAATCCTGCAATTTATACACCCTCCACACCTCATTCTATATGGGCAAAGCTCAAACTGATTATGGACCTCCCCGAGATTATTATCGTCACAACCCTAGACCCACTCAGGAACCTGTAGGACAAGATCCCACTTGGAGAGATAACGATGCCCAATTACTGAAAAATATCCGTATAGATGCCCCCTCCTTTGATGGCACCTTAGAAGCCCAAGTTTTTCTAGATTGGTTGAAAGGTATGGATAGCTATTTTAAATGGTATAATATTTCGGAAGAAAGAAAAGTTAGGTTTGCGAAAATGAAATTAACTAGTTGAGCCAGTCAATACTGGACCAACCTTGAACATATGTGGGAGACACGAGGAGAATACCCTATAAATGATTGGAGAATAATGAAACAAGAGCTCAAACAAAAGTATCTCCCTCCCTCCTACTACCCCAGACTTTTAGATCGTTGGAATAGGTTGACCCAGGATAGTAAGCCAGTGAAAGACTATATATCTGCTTTTGATGATTTTATGATCCACTATAGTGGCGAAGAGACCACTACCCCTGCCCAACTCCTTTCCATGTTTAGAGCTGGACTTAGGGAAGACCTTAGGAATGAACTGTTTGCTAGAGGAGTTACTACACTTGAAGTTGCTTTTAGTCTTGTTTTAGACCTAGAAGAGTCTAAGAACCACACCTACTCTAGGAACCAAGACTCCTGACCTAACCCTTTTAAACCTTCATCTAGTCAACCTCAAAACAAGCATTCTGGAGCCACGACTAGTCGACCCACTGCTGGGCAATTCCAACCCCGTTCGGACTTTAAAAATAAAACCCCTGAATGAGAGTCACCTAAAACCCCTGCGGGAACCAAGTGTTTCAAATGTCATGGATATGGACACATTGCCTCTCAATATTTCAATCCCTATAAGATGACTATCATCGAAGAAGTTATCGATGACAAGGATGAACCTCACATCGATGACGAGGAGGACTTCTTCTGTGAAGAGGACACTGTCGTGATCCACTGCCTCCAGAAGATGGATCACCTAGACCTGTAAGTTGTTAGGTGTGCCTTATCACAACCTAAACTGAGTGATGATTGGCGTAGGACTTCCATCTTCCACACCTTTACCAAGATTAGTGACAAGAACTGCAAGGTTATCATCGATAGTGGAAGTTGCATTAACGTTGTTTCGTTTGCAATGATCTCTAAACTTCATCTGAAGACGAGCCCACACCTAAGCCCATACAAAGTCGCTTGGATCAACTCGACCGCTCTAGAAGTAAAAGAAAGAAGTCTTATCCCTATTAAGTTTGTGGGATATAAGGAAAAGATTTGGTGTGATATTTTAACCATGGACGTCGGTTAGATCATCCTTGGGCGCCCCTGGCTTTTTGATAACGATGTTCACATCTACGGGAGATCAAACACCTACATGTTTGAGCACGATGGAAAGAAGATTAAGCTTTTACCTTCTCAACCCAAGTCTACCAAGAATAAAGTAAAGCCCACTCCCCTTAAACCCAACACAGGCCTGCATCTGTTGACCGCCAAAGATTTGAACACTGAACTTGGGTTAGGGTCCCCCTTATATGCTTTAGTAGCTAGGGAAGTGAGTGCTGATCAGGAAGAACCTATCCCTAATGAGGTTAAACCCCTCCTTGAGACCTTTGCTGACGTTTTTCCTAAAGACTTACCCAACCATCTCCCACCTCTAAGGGACATCCAACATGTCATCGATTTAGTACCTGGAGCTTCCCTACCCAACCTCTCATATTATCGCATGAACCCAACAGAACATGCTGAACTTAAAAGACAAGTGGATGAGTTACTGCAACGTGGCTTTATCAAGGAAAGCCTTAGTCTGTGCGCTGTCCCCGCCCTATTGACTCTCAAGAAGAATGGGTCGTGGAGAATGTGTGTTGATAGTCACGCCATTAACAAAATCACGGTCAAATATCGATTCCCGATCCCCGGTCTAGATGACATGTTAGATATGATGACAAGAGCCACCTTATTTTTCAAAATTGATCTCAAGAGTGGCTACCATCAAATTAGGATTCGTCCTGGAGACGAATGAAAAACGGCGTTCAAAATTAAAGATGGATTCTACGAGTGGACGGTTATACCTTTTGGTCTAAGTAATGCACCGAGTACATTTATAAGAGTTATGACCCAAGTTCTCAGACCCTTCCTAGGAAATTTTGTAGTAGTCTACTTTGATGATATTCTGATCTATAGTAATTCGGTGGATCAACATCTAAATCATCTAAAACAACTTTGTGAAGTTTTGAGGAAAGAGCAATTATATGTTAATCCTAAGAAGTGTATGTTCCTCACTAATAATGTGACTTTCCTTGGATTTATCATATCCTCTCAAGGCATATCCGCTGACCCCGAGAAAGTGCGAGCAATCAATGAGTGGTCCGAACCAAAGAATATCAGAGATGTTAGAAGTTTTCATGGATTGGCCACATTCTATCAGAGGTTTATTAAAAATTTTAGCACTATAGTGGCTCTGATAACGGATTGCCTAAAAAAGGGAGAATTTCAGTGGGCCACTGCCGCCACTAAAGCCTTTGAAGAAATCAAGAGACGAATGGTAGAAGCCCCAGTTATGAGACTACCCGACTTTTCTAAAGTCTTTGAAGTAACTTGCGATGCTTCAGGCACTGGTATTGGTGGAGTCTTATCTCAAGAAGGACACCCAATTGCTTACTTCAGCAAAAAATTGAACGACATTAGGCAACGATACTCCACCTATGACAAAAAGTTTTATGCCATTATTTAGTCCCTTAGGTATTGGAGACATTACCTTCTGCCTCAAGAATTTGTTATCTTTTATGATCATGAAGCGTTGTGGTACATCGATTCCCAAAAGAAACTGAATGCCCGACATGGAAAATGGGTTGAATTCCTACAAGAGTACACTTACACTATTAGGCATAAAGCGGGCTCTGAGAATAAGACAGTTCATGCCTTCAGTCAGTTTACTCGTGAAATGAGGGCTGAAGTAATTGAATTTGAACGAATTAAAGAAAATTATAAAGATTGCCCTGACTTTAAAGATACTTATCTGCTGCTATCTACTGGGAGTGAACGTATAATTAATGATTTCTTTTTGGACGACGGATATTTATTCAAATCCAAGAAGCTTTGCATCCCTAATACGTCTCTTCGTGAATACCTCATTTGGGAGTTACATGTCGGTGGATTAGCTGGACATTTTGGTCAAACCAAAACTGTAGTTGAACATCGATTTTATTGGCCTAGTCTCAAGCGTGATGTCAGTAGGTTAGTAAAGCGGTGCCATACCTGTCAGTTGGCCAAACAACAGAAGCAAAACACTGGCCTCTACACATCACTCCATGTACCCAATTGTCCCTGGCAAGACGTGAGTATGGATTTCGTCCTTAGACTACCCAAGACCGTTAGGAAGTATGATTCTGTCTGTGTGGTAATTGACCGTTTCTCAAAAATGACACACTTCATTCCCTGCTCTAAGACGTTTGATGCCTCTAGCATTGCAAAGCTATATTTCGATGAAGTAGTTAGACTTCACGGCCTTCCTAAAACCATAGTGTCGGATAGAGACATTAAGTTCACTAACTATTTTTGGAAGACCTTACGGCACAAAGTGGGTACCAAACTCTAATTCTCTACTGCCTTTAACCCACAAACTGATGGGCAGACAGAAGCCATGAATAGGAGCTTAGGCAACCTCCTAAGGACCTTGGTAGACGAAAACGTTCGAGATTGGGATACCAAGTTACCTATAACTGAGTTCGCTTACAACAACTCTGTGAATCGAACCACGGGTCTGAGTTCTGCTGAAATTGTGTACGGATACCAACCTAGACAACCTATAAATTTAATCCCTATGGGTCCTAAGTTTAGAACATCTGAGTCTGCATCTACATTCGCATCACATCTACAAGAATTCCACAAGAAAACTAATAAAAAATTTGAACAAAGCAATGTTAGCTATAAACTTAATACGAATCTCAAGAAACGATTCAAAGAATTTGAAGTTGGAGACTTTGTAATGGTTCGGATTCGTCCGGAGTGGTTGCCACAAGAGACCGTTAAAAAGTTACATGAGAGAAGTGCAGGACCTTTCAAAATAACATCGAAGATAAATAGTAATGCTTATGTGCTGGACCTTCCTGAAGGTTTTAACATTAATCATACGTTTAACATCGAAGATCTAGTAGCGTTTGAGGGTCCAGAGTTCAACCCCTCTAATCTATTAAATAATGAGCCTAGTGTGAACCTACCTGGTGAGAACCCTAGCCTACCTCCACTCCTAAACATTCCTAATTTACCCAATGCGGAGAAGATTGAGGCAATACTTAGTGATGAGATTATTTCCACTAAAGGCGATGGTTGCCAAAAGTATTTAGTTCAATGGAGTATTGGACAGGGAAACCAGAGACGGAGAGCACGTGGATCGACCTTGATGAGCTGCAAAGATTGGATCCTGATTTGCTAGAGTGATACGAGAGTTCCAGGGATGCTCACTCGATGGGGTCAAGCTTTCTCCCATCTGAGGAGAATGATGAGGACATCAGTCAGAGATTTCGACATGTGTACCATCAACGAAATCGTAGATCGACGGCTACGATTCAGAGTATTTACTTTTGATGTATTTTATGTTTTATTTATTTTGCATTTCAATTTTCCTAGTTTACCCCTATGGGGGATGAGTTCAGATTGTAGCCATGAGGGCATTTGCGTCTTTTTCTTTTCTTTATTATTAAGGCCTATATATATGGAGGCCTTGTGTTTTGTAAGGATGATGAATAATGAAATAAGATTTTATGTTAGTCTTCTTCTTCTTATGAGTGCACTAGAGAGAAGAGAGCCCGAGGTGAGGGCGAGCGCAATACCCACCAGTCATTGGAAGAGTCCGTGGCTCGTGGCTTATTTTTCTTGTTCTCTTTTTTTTCTACTCCCCACCCATCAGCTTTCTTCTTTTCCCTATCCTTCGGCCCACCCTTCAACATCACTAAACTCACCCCAACTCCACCTCCCCAAGCCCTCCACCTGCTGGCTCAAACCCTCCCCCTTTCCCATACCCAACGCCACTTCTCCCTCCCCATTGCCGCCGGTCCCCTCTTGCCACCTCCCTTGTGCCGATTTCAATCATCATAAGTGTTTCCAAATTAGCTCAAGCAAGAAAGGAAAGATTAGACTTTATTTGTAAGGTGTTCAATTACAAGTCCAATTTAAATAAGGAAGGTGTTTAATTACAAATTTAAAATTTTACTTTACAAATTTAAAATAGTACCATCAACACTATATTTACTTTATTTTGAATTCCTTTCCATATTTACAAATTCTAAATAATGAAGGTGTTTAATTACAAGTCCAATTTAAAATTAAATTAGATTGGATTTATTTTTCTCCTTCCTAATTTACAAAAACTTGTTTGGAAGCTGTTAAAACCCTCCCCAATCCCCTCCTTCTCCTCATGCCGCCGGCCCCCATTATTAGGCTCCCCCATGATTTTCCTATTGAAGCCCTAAGCCTTATTTGAATTTGAGTTCAATTTTCAAATTCAATTCCCTCCAAAATCACTTAACCTGAAAGTAATTTCAGATTTCTTGATATTCCCTTAATCTACACCTAAACCCTAGCCACCCCTCCCTCTCCCTCTCTACCCGAGAACCCCCACCGCCGCCCCTCTCTCCTCTTTCCCTCCACGAGCCGTCGGCCACCAATTCCTATCAAGAGTAAAGAGGACCCTTTGTCCATGGATGGAGGATCTTGAGGTCGACCACGGATTCACCTACAACGATCAAGGAGAATTTGATATTTTGCTATCCCCTTTCTTCGACCCCGACTTTGGAGCTGAAGCCACCGTCGAAGAATACATTGAACACATCCACTTCAATTTGGTTGAGATCATCGACGAGCAACGACCATCCGGATCGTGGCAAATCATCAGACATCTACCGACTTCTTCAACTCCGGCTACTTCTCCGGCGAACTAACCACAGGCATCACTTGTCTTCTACTGGCTTCTCTAGGGTTGCTTGCAATATTCTTCCGCTAAAGCACCACTTCCAAGAGTGAGAGTGAGGGATCTCAAGGTGAACACTTCTCGTTGTTATACCGTGGATTTTTGTTTCATTGCCATTAGCTTTACTGTTTTACTTCTGTGTTACTTGCAAGAGCCTTGTTAATCTTCTTTTGTAATCGATTGGTATTACTTAATCTCCTAACAAATATTTCTAAGATTCCAACTTGGTGAAGCATAAGTTTTAGTTGGCAAAGTTGATGCTCAAATTATTGTTAATCTCCAAAGCACTACTTGTTCACTTGTATGTTTTGATGTCATCTTTCTCAGAAACTATTAGTGCAAGAATGACATACAGGATTAAGTAATGTTGAATAACCTACTTCATCGTAAGCTCATTGACCATTTCTTGTAGATTTCATGCTAATTTGGACTGATTTTATAACGAGGCAAGTTGGGTACTGTCGAGCCCGGCATGAAATCAATTTAGTGTTGAATTAACCAAATGGGAGGAAATTGTGTTGGTAATTCCAAAGGGGTGATTTCTCATATTATTCTAATACCATTTTTAACAGATCCTAGTATACCTACAGAGGATGGGCTATGCTCGAGTAGCAAGGCAAACAATAGTTAGTCGGTTTCCTTGAAAATGCAAGGAGTTGCGTACCAATTACATAGGAGAAAACTACTAGTTATGTTGTGTGGCTCTTCGGGATTGGGGGTGAAGGAAACAACTGTAACTTTTTTCCCTTCCAATCAAGGGCATAGGCGTTCGATATACAATCATACCACACGACAACATCAAATTGTCAAGGTCACCCTAAAATAAATTGGCACAGATTCATGTCAAATACATCTCACAACACCTTATATATAAAGTCCCTACTGTTGGAGATTGTAGCCTTTGCACATATTAGTAGCAAGAGCTTCAATACCTTTTCTAACCTAGCTGATATTGTATGGTTGTGAACATTTGGTTGTTTTTAGGCGCAAGTTTTTTAGCACACTAGCAGATATTATATTCTTAGTGCAACCAATGTCGACCAACAGTTCATACAACTTTCCGTTAATTGTGTATCTAATCTTGAAAATTAGCATGCCTCTATGAAGTATCAATTGTTAAGGTACTATTAAAAACTTATCTAAGATGCAAGACAAGAACTCCTATTCATCTCCTTGAATTTCTTTGAATTCCTCTATTAGATTCATTGGTGACAGCAAGGAAGGTTAGCCTAGCTCCCAAAGTAATAGTGCAACTAATGATAATTGGGGTATTCATTCGATCTTGTGCCCGGATTGAAAATATTGAAAACATTTGGACAAAAACTTGATTTGCTGAAGATGTCACGTTAATGAAAAACTGATCTAGGTAGAACCTTGGCTCTTGCAGTTTGATAGGAAGTGGATACAATTTCAGCAAAACTAAAGAACAACACAAGAAATTTATAAAGAAGAACACACAAGAACTCTTTTTTTTATTGAAAGAACTAAAAAAGATAAACACAAGATATAGTTGGATCTTCAATTGAAGAGGAAGATTGGGTAGACTAGGTTGAGTCTGTTTATAATTTCAACTTCAATGTACTTTACTTTTCTTGAGTCAAATCATGTATATGGTGGATACTAAGCTGAGTAACCTTGCACACATACACTCAATGGAGTGAGTTGGTGAGTTAGAAAAATTTTTATTTTTTTTGGTTTTGAACTAATCGTACAGTACGATTTATATCGTACTGGACGATCATTTAACTAAAAAATCCTAATTGGACAATCAGGTATAATCACAATATTCAGCCGTCAATCACAATTTAGGCAATATTTTAATATTCAAATTTTGCTCTAATCGTACAGTATGATATACATCGTATTTGACGATTTGTGACAATCATGCCTAAATTGATCCTGTGATTAGAAGACTAATTATGGTTTAATTGCTCAATCACATCATACAGGAAAATCATACTGTACGACCCGAGAGATGCATGGGATGATATTTAATCATCGCCCATCGTCGCTTGTCGTACTGGATGATCAATATAGTCTCTTGAATTAATCGTACATGACGATCGCAGGATCGTACAGAACGATCAGTACAATCTCTTGAATTGATCGTACCTACCTATACAATTCGTACTGTCTGGTAATGTTGTTTTGTACTAATCGTACGTGACGATTTAACGGTCGTACGGGACGATCCTTGACAGCAAATTGAAATTTAAGGCTTCTTTGGAGGCTTTCTATTTAAACTCCTATATTGTCTTGCAAGAAATCTTTTTGCTGTTGAGTTGCTTGAAAGAGAGCTTAGAGAGAGAGTCTAGGAGAGCTTTGGGAGAGAAGAGATGGAGAGTTCTTGTGAGGGGGAGTTGTGAGAGCTTCACAAGGTTACTCCAAGCAAAGTTCCTTCCAATCTTCTTCAAGTCACTACTTTGATTCTTGGGTGGCTCTGGGGAGACATTCTTCAGCACTAAATCGTGATTCTCTGCCAACTCCAGGAGAGAGTAAAAGGATTTTTGGTTTTCTGCCATCTTCAGGAGGGAGAAAAAGGATTTCAGGTTCTCTGCTTTTACTAGGAGGGTGAAAAAGATTTAAGATACTCTGTCGCACCGAGCTGATGGAAGAGATTTTGTAAGGGCTTCTCCGCCTAACTATGTGGGCTAAAGGAGAGATACTAAAAGGTTTAGTACAATACCTGAAGCGGAGGCCTTGGGGGAGTGGATGTAGGTCAGATTTGACCAAACTACTATAAAATCTGGTGTGTTCGTTCTTTTACTTTTCCGCATTTTAAGTTTCGTACTTTTCTGTTTTTTGTGTGTGGTTGAAAACTCTGATTTTGTTGTTATTGTGAAATTAATCTGTTTCCGCATAAAGGGATAAAATTGATATTTTCAGATATTTTTAAAAAAAGCTTTAACAAAAAGGGGGGATTTCTTTTTGCTTAAAGTAGTTTTTAAATTACCAATTCACCCCCACCCCCTCTTGGTTAGCCTCGGGGCAAGTTCTTAGAGGTTTAACAACTTCATGAACTCAAGGGAGTGAGTTTGTGAGTTAGAAAATTTTGTGATTTTTGAAATAATCGTACTGGACGATCAGTTAACCAGAAAACTTAATTAGGGCACCCTTTGTTAATTGAGATTGATTAAACTAATTGTACTGAACGATCCTAATTGTACAGAACGATCAGGTATAATCACAATATTCAGCCGCCAATCACAATTTAGGCAATATTTTAATATTTAAATTTTGTTCTAATCGTATAGTATGATATACATCGTATTGGACGATTTGTGACAATCATGTCTAAATTGATCTTATGATTAGGAGACTAATTATGGTTTAATTGCTCAATCACATCGTACAGGACGATCGTATTGTACGATCTGAGAGATGCATGAGACGATAATTAATCATTGCCCATCGTCACTTGTCATACTGGACGATCAATAATCTCTTGAACTAATCATATATGACGATCACAAGATGATGGGAGAGAGAAAAGCTAAATTTTATTGGGCTTGATCTAACTCTCCAACACCAGACCAGATACAACATTTGCCGTAAGCATGGTCAGTCAGTTTATGTAGAATCCAAAGCAGGCTCATATGCAAGCGGTAGACAGTATACTGCACTATCTTAAAGGAAACCCAGGGAAAGGGATTATCTTTAGAAGAGATCGTGGAATAACCCTAGAAGCATACACAAATGCTGATTATGCGGGATCACTAATAGATAGAAGATCTACCTCTAGATAATGCACATTTCTTGGAGGGAACCTAGTTACATGGAGAAGCAAGAAATAAAATGTGTTGACAAGATCTAGTGCGGAAGCATAATATAGAGCTATGGCCTTGGAAATATGTGAGTTACTATGGATCAAGATGATTCTAGAAGACCTAAAGATCAAGTGAAATTATCCCATGAAGCTACATTGTGACAACAAGTCAGCAATCAGCAAAGCCCACAATCCAGTCCAGCACGACAAGACCAATCATATAGAAGTGGACAGATATTTCATTAAAGCAAATTTAGACAATGGTCTAATATGTATAAACCATGTATCATCAAAGAATCAACTTGCAGATATCCTTACCAAAGAGTTGAACAACTCTGTCTTTCTCAGAATGATTGACAAGCTGGGAATGACAGATCCATATTCTCCAGCTTGAGGGGGAGTGTTAAAATCCTAGCCGTTCAACCTAAAAGAAATCCCACGGCCACAAAGCATGATCCGTTGGAAGCTCTCTCAATCCCGCCAAAATTACTCTCTCGATGATTTCTTTCCAAAGTAGAGTAGCTGAATTAGGAAGGATCATATTGAGGCAATGATGTATCAATTTGAAGTTATTTGTTTCTTTGTTAAGACATCTTATATAGATCTATAAATAAGGATAGTTGTATGCAATAAAATTAAGCTTTTCCTCTTCCATCTTCTGCACAAGTCTTACCTACCTGCCATATTATGTTAGTTTTGAAAGAATTATTGAATAATAAACAAAAAAATTATATTTAACTACAATTTGAATGTCCATGATGAGTTTTGTCCTTCTAATCTATCCATTATTACATAAAATTTTCTGACT
Organism: Dendrobium chrysotoxum; assembly: GCA_019925795.1. Classification (NCBI taxonomy): domain Eukaryota; kingdom Viridiplantae; phylum Streptophyta; class Magnoliopsida; order Asparagales; family Orchidaceae; genus Dendrobium; species Dendrobium chrysotoxum. The sequence continues at coordinate 23,540,739 of CM034308.1, forward strand.
TCAATACTTAGATAAGTTGCAGCTCGTAATTCATTAAATTATACACATGCTTCATTGATTAGATACAATAATGGATTTTGTTTTTTTTGTTTTTCCTTCCTACGATCTCAGTTGATTTACCCTAGCCTACTGTGTCTTTCTATTGGTTGGTTAGCTTGATTTTTCAATTTATCCCTTAGCATCTGTTTTGAGGTCTGGCTTAATTTATTCTTCTTCGGCAATTATCGGATGTTGATTTCTTGTGTTTTGACGTCCATGCATTCGTGTTTGACCGACCTAATTGGTTGTAACAGCATTTTCGGAATGCTGATGCTTGGTAAAAAATTTAAAGGTGTCCCTAATGTTGTTGAACTTCTATTATTATATTGAATTAAGCAAATCAATTTACTCGTTATTTTTTTTTTTTTGTCACACTAATATATTAACTTTTGCAAAGATTTCATTCTAGTTCAGGTCTCAAAATTAGCTAGTTAATATCTCAAAAAAATATTTCATATCCTCAAGTTAATTTTACTTATAAAAACACAACCCTCTTCACAACTCAAATACTCACAAAGATCATCGCATAAACCTTAGATAACATTCCCTTGTGGGCTCCGAAAATTCGGCGATGCGCTTACGCTTCCAGCCTCTTCGTGCCATCGGTCTCTTTTCTTATTTTGTGATGACGGTGGAGAGTTTTAAGGAGCTTAGGTTCCAATGAATTTTCAGAAGGCAGATTGGGTTTTAGATAAGACACTACCTAGAGATTTCGCCCTCATTTTGCGAGGGCTTTATAATCTGAGTTTTAGTTTCCTATAGGCGCAAGCCCCTATAGTTAATTACCCCTCCTGATAACAAGAGAGAACTTTCGATTAAGGCTAGTTGTTAAATAGGTCATATAGGTTATAGATCCAATGTATAATAGCAACAGTTTTAGGGTTTGAATTTTAATTTTATGATTTACAATTTATCACCATAAACTTAAAACTGGTGGTGGGGGGAATGGAGACGAGCCCGATCAAGATCCCATGGTTTCGTCGTCCCGGGCTATCATGTTCCCTGGTCTACTTAGTCAGAGAAGGTAGTCGACCCAACATGACAGAAGGTATCTTATCGGCAGCCATGGGTTGCTTCGTCCAACAATACCTTATAGACCTGGATTGATGTTTGTCTAAGGGGATAAATCTGAATCTACCTTAGCTGACAGAGGGCTTTATGCCTATCGAATATACCCTATGACTCATTACTCAAGGGTTTGAAGCCTTTAGGGAACATACGGGCTTTGGTCGTGATCGTAATATAATGGTGCTATTTTGCGGCAAAACCACCTAATCAGAGGGTACGTGCCATATCCCTACTGGCAAAAAATTATTTAAGGATGAACCTCAGTGATACACCCGACACGACATTCACTCTTTGTGAGCTGATGTTAATTTCAAATTTATCATCCCCGACAAACAGTTATGGAAGGTGGATGAGTTTTAGTTTCAAGTTTTTAAGTGATAGATTTTATTTTAGGAATTTGACTTTTGTTGGATTTGAGATTTGACCCCTCCAGTTGAGGTTTCGTGTCAACATGGCCATGATCGGGGTGGAGTTTGAAGTCACTTGTATTTTCATAGGAATTTGGGAGGCATTTTGTACTTCAAGTCATGTTGACTCCAGTCCTTTAAGGGAGGAGGATCATACTTGAATATTTGACCCGCGCAACATTCTCAGACATTGGCTTTTGTAACCTTATTGCATTTGTCGGAGCACATGCAGCCATGCGGGTTATAGCATTTGACCCTGCACAGCATTCTCAGACATTTGTGTTTATAACTTTAACATGTTGACAGGAGCAAATGCAGGGTGTCATTTTCAAATGTATTTTCACTATCATCGTAAGGATATAAGCTTCTGTCCGCTTGTATAAGTAGGGTTGCGGATCCGATGGCGTTTGGGAAATATTTATTAAATAGGCGCTAGGAAATCATATACTGTCGTGTGAGTTATACCATTTGATATGAATTTCCTATTGTTGCTTGCAGGCTAATTGTGTGCACTACCAATCCCCTGCTCCTGCTCATAGATGAATGATAGCTTGCATTAGAAGTTCCCTGCTACTATCCCTAGACAGGCTGGTTTGCTTTATACGAGCTTCTCATCCATGCCCGTAGCATAATCATAGTGCGCACTACAAATTCTTTGGCTCCCATTTACAGGTAAATTGTAGTGTATTGTATTTTGCCTGTAGATAATACATTAAATGCATAGGAGTCTTCTACAACAGCTCATAGGAACCTGCATCTACTATTCATTATCTACCTTCGTTTGTAATGGATTAATATATTTATTGGTCATAAACTTCTAATTGACTGTAAGGGAATCATAACATTGGATGTTTGTTACTGATTACCCATTGTAGACATGCTATCGAGTCTACAATAAATCCTCTACCAGTGCCAACAGGTGTTTGCATTTGTTACATGCCATCAGTCTTTATTTGCAGAGGACTAATGTGTACATTTGTAAATTGATTAGTGTCAACTGTAGGAGGGTCGCCATATTTGTTTCATACTTTCTTTGCCTATCGGACATGTATTAGGAGTCTTTCATGTCCCACAGGTGATTGTCACTTATGATTTTATGGTGGCATTTAGTATTTTCATTGAAGACCCAACGCTCTTGCCTTTTGATGAACTGTGGTGTTCGCACTACAAACCCCCTTTCCACTTGTAGGCAACATGTTGTATGCATGATAAATCTACCACAATGATTCATAGGGGGTTCACATTTGCCCGGTTCAAGTCCAACATTATTTGATTAAATATGATTTAAAATTGATTTTATGTTTGAATTATGTTCAAATAAATTTCTAATTTTCTGTTCAAATCCCCTGCTGTTTACTGAAAATTTCGGCAACCTCCCGGCATCCCCTCCCTGACGCCGGGAGGTAAGGAGGGCAGTTGCCCTTTCAGTCCATCCAGCCGGAAAGATAGTTAACGGCCGAGGGCTTCGGGACGTTGTCGGGTCTCGAAATTGGTCTTCAGAAGCTTTGATTGACGACGATTGGTTGCAGATTATTGGTTGTTGACGATTGGTTGCAGATTATTGTCGACGATTGTCGATTGTCGATGCTTGATTGAAGATCCCTTTTCTCACTTTTTTTTAATTGCATCAATTGATTAAATGAATTTTAATTGAAATTAAGTTTTGATTTAATGTTTGTTCAATTAATTAATTCCAAGTTAAATCAGTTAATTGCATGTTTCTCCAATCTTTCAAAAATTTGGCTAAGTCCAGAATTTTCGAGTAAATTTCGGCAACCTCCCAGCGTCCCCTCCCCAACGCCGGGAGGTAAAGAGGGCACTTGCCCTTTAAGTCCGCCCAATCCAAAAGAGAGTCAATGGCTGAGAGCTTGGGAACGTTGTCGGGTCCAGGAATTGATCTTCAGAAGCTTTGATTGATGACGATTGGTTGCAGATTATTGGTTGTAGATGATTGGTTACAAATTATTGGTTGCCGACAATTGGTTGCAGATTATTGTCGGTTGGCGGTTGCCAATGATTGCCGATTGCCGATCCCTTTTTCTTTTTTCTTTTATATGATACATATAATATTATATTATTATATGTAGTCATAATAATAATAATAATCAATTATTATTATTATATTATATTATATATATTATATTATACCTCTCTGTTATATAATATCATATATCAAATAGATTATATTATACATAATATTATATTATATTATAATATTATGTTATATAATATTATACTATATATAACATAATACATATATATATATTATATTATATCATATCATATCATATCATATAAATAAAAACAAAGAGGGGGAAAAGTCGGGAGGAGACGGAGACGGACGAGCTCTGGCACGAGTCGGGTCTGCTGGCAGCGTCGGTTCAGGCGGGAGGTTGGCGGCTAGGTCGGAGTTGGGCCGGAAGAGGCGGCGGCCGGCTGCAGGTGTCGGATAGCTAGGGCAAGGCGGCGGCAATCAACTTTGGGCTCGGAGAAGGAAGAGGCAGGCAGCTGGAGTTGGCCAGCGGGATCAGAGTCGGCGGGTGCAGGAGTCGGCCGGTGAGTCGATGACGAAGAGCAGGAGTGGAGGTCAGGCTCGGTCTCTATCTCTTTAAGTTTTTTTTTTTTTTGTTCCAAGGGCGCCGGCCTCCGAATGGCTTGGGCCTTCAATTTTGTCATGAGGAGTGCGGAGGTTGTGTGAGATCGTGGGTGCTTCGGTTTGGGTGGATGTCCGACAGTTAGATCGTGGGGGGAGCAGTTGTGTGATCGTGGCTTACAGTTATAGGTCAACATCCCTCCCACCCCAACTCCCATCTCTTCCTCTTACCTCACTTGATTTTCCTAACCAACCCCTTTCCTCCCCCAACCTTTCTCGTAACTAATTCTTCCCTCGCATTTCCATAATAAATTCTGCCCAAATTTTCAGCATTTGAACTAAACTTAAAGCGCTTATTTTTTTTTTATTCTCCACACATTTCGTTTAATTTAAGTTCAAAAAGTTTTATGCAAAATATTCCAGCCTTAAAAACATATTTTCAGTATGTTTTCAACAATTCTATGACTAACATCAACACAGGCTTCTTCGTAATATAAAACATAACAGTAGGACTACATATTTCAGCATCAAAAGTATCAAATATCATTGAACAGAGATTAACATTGTATGATAATATGCTCACACAAGCCAGGCATCAAGCCATTTTAACAATCTTTTGACAGTACCCATATCAGTTATAAGCAACAATATCATGTTTTATCAAAATTTTAATTGAAAGAAATATTAATTACAGAAATGGCTCACCGGAATGATTACATCAATTTCCTTCTATCAACCAATTAAAGAAAATCAACAAGAAACTTACTGTAGTTGTATTATTCAGATAAAATTATTTATAGCTACAAGAATGAGAACAAAAAGGAAGCATGCCTCTCAAGGAAAGAAGAGTTTTGCGTAGAGGAGCTCATTCCAGGTGTCCTGGAGTCCAGGCAAGCACCAGTGCACACAATCAGCATAGCTTTTTGGGTTGGCAAGCTGCTCCGGTGTCAAAGGGCTCCATTGTTTCTTATAAATGGAGGTGTGTGCATCATTTCGGTACTCTGAGAGCTGAGTAATGTTAATAACAGTAATTGGCACATTTGATTTGTCAAAAACTTCACGAATCACCCGCATGATTCCCTTGCTAGAGCTTCTTCCCCAGTAATTTGGATCCTTAATAGGAGTTGTTTCATTGTAACAGTTCCCATCTGGCTCTCCTCCCCACCCCAAACTCCTGAAGAAAATAAGTCATGTTAATTGCTGGCCTAAAAGGAGGTCAATATGCTTAATTCAATGTTAATTTGATCCAAGAAAAGAAGAAACTTTAGCATGAACATAATCATCAAGTGCAAGTCGATGTTACCAAAGGTGAGCCCAAAAACTTTATTTGCTAGGCTTTGTTTGAATTGAAGGAAAATGAAGGAAATAAAGATCACAACTTGCAAATGCCAAGAAAATGTTACTTCCAAGAAAAAAATTCTCATTGACATGGTTACTTTTTGTTAATAATCAGCTAAAGTATTGGTTTCAAATGCAAGCACGAACATTCAAGAGTAACTATCCTCATGTTGTCATCACTTCTATAATGCTAATCTCTATTACCAATGCTTAATTCTACTAATGAAAACTTTTTATCAGAAGCTTAGCTAATTCGATAAAGACATTATAAATAACTTGAGCAAATGAACTTCAGCGCTTACATCTCATGGGAGGGTGACAAGCTAGTGAAGAAAACTCTAGTCTGATTGGGATCCATGTTCTTTTCTACCCACTTAACCATTCTCCTTAGAGCCAGCCCATATGCCTCTTCCGTCTCCATCTCAACAATGTTCTTCATGTCACCATTGAATGACCCTCGCCTATGAAACAGTAACAGGCAGAAATTAGATTACGAATGAAAACTTAATTCAATCTTGATGAGCCAAACTCTAAAAAAATTAACTTGGAAAGAAGAAAGCTTACAGAATCTTCATTTTCTGTCCAGTCATCCACCATAGATAAGTATTGAAAACAATAATATCAGCCCCTTTCCAATGTTGAGCATGTTTGTTAATAGATCTTACTCGAACTATTCTATCTGAAATTCTGTGCACAACAGCATTGTCTGAGTTGGATTCAACAAGGAAAGGAGCCCAGTAGAACTCAATTGTGGCATTATAATCCTGAAATATATATATATAAATTCTCGCTACCTCCTTGTTTTCTTAAAAACATTTATAACTAAGAAGTTGATATTTTAGCATTAGATACCTTAGCTCTAAAGATGGTGAGGGAATCAAATGTCTCCATGGATTTAGCACTGCCAGGAATGATTCGGTGCAAGAGGCAGACCATGGAGACAAATTGGCCACGATTTAAGGAGTCTCCAACATACATCATTCTCTTGCCTCGGAGATTTTCTAGCATCAGAGTGGCATTGAAACTGCAATTTGAGAATTAAAAAGAGCATATGAGAGTAGATAAAAGGTTCCTTAAAAAAAGCGTGATTTAGAGAAGAGAAGAAAAAATAAGTTCAATTGCTTGCATTTTATTCTTTAAAAAGAACGTGTTAGAGAATTCATGAAGCTCCCACCAATTGGGTATGAAGTTAAACAACTATTGCTTTCATGAAGATGTAAACTCAAGACCTCTTGCCTGCTAAATGGGTGCTCTAAATATCTTTCCTTTGAGAGGCAAAAATAAATCTTCCATGTCTATATGATGTTGTGCATATCACACCTTATTAGCAAAGTATGTTTAAATATATACAAAGACTAAATAAAGGCAAAAAAGCTCTTCCATAAGTTGGATAATCACATGATTGCATTTAAAAAGTTATAGTGAGGGTTATAGATGTAACTAAGTCAAGTTGACTTGAGCTCAACCCGCTAAATGACTTGAAAGTTGAGCTCGATAAGCTAACAAGCCAAGCTTGAGCTAGCTCCAACTTGACTTGTCAACTTGTGAACTGGCTCATTTAAAAAATTTAAAAAATGTTAATATTACGTACACTTAAAATTTATATAAATTCAATAAGTTTGGTATAAAGTTGCTAAAAATATTTAAAAGTTGTATTTATATTCCTTATTTCAAGTGATTTTATTATTTCTCATTTAATTTTTTTAATTTTGTTTCATGTTATTATAACAACCGCTTAAATAACAATGAATTTCACTCTTTTATCGTAAATGAATTGTTCCTTGAGCCGACTTGAATTAAGCTTGAACTTGATTAATTAATCAAAGCCCAAATTCAAGTCAAGGATTACTCAAGCTCAGCTCAACTTGTTTACACCCTTAGTGAGGGTATATTATAGCCCTGAATTAAGAGGGGTAGTAAGCATATTAGAATGAGTAAATCTGATCAACTCTAGACCATACACTTGCACAATAAATTATCATAAAGCTATAGCAAACTGAAGTTCAACCCAAATTGAAGAATCTAGATTAACAAATTAAATACCCAATTTTTTTCTAACCCATAGATTGCAAAACATAACCGTAGCCTCTAATTCAAATTACATGAATATCCCGCAAAGATTTCAAATTTTCCCAAGTTGACTACATAATCTGACGCAAAATTCAGAATTTTAATTCTAGTAAGAGACGTAGGAACCATGAACTTTTCCCGATTTGTAAAATCTTTGATTACCAAACAAGCCCCAAATACAAATTACAAAGAGGTCCTTTCGCCCATCAAAAATGATAAAAAAGAAAAAGCATCCCCGACCCTGGTGTTAGGCTCCCAATTCCATGGTCCAATGGCCAAGATGCAGGCACGCGGAACGCATCGGATTCAAGCAGTTCAAAATCAGCATTTCGCGTTGTTGGTTGCAAGATTTGGCCAACATTTTTAAGGCGCCTAAATTCTACTATTTTTTAAAATCTCGTTTTCCTATTATTTTAGGCTAAATCCCAGATTTAGTAAATATCGGGGGAGTAGAATTTAAGAGATTTAGCGCGCTTCTTCTTAGTCTCTTCTTCATTTAAATCTTAAATCTTAAAATTATCTATCAAATAATTTATTAAGATTTAACTATATTTAAAAACTATCATGCCAAATAATTTTTAGAATTGAACACATCGATGATTTACTAAATGTGGATAAACAAGATTTTCTAAACCAAACTTGAATTAAATCCTACTTGTAGCCAAAAAAGCCCCTTCAATTGCTGAAAAGCACCAGCGTACCTGGGAAGATAGCAGCGGCGAGGCTGCCATCGCCAATGCTGGTATGCAGAGTCCGGGCGACCATGAGCCTGGCATGTTAGCTGCGGCTGGATGTATGGGCACTCCTCCTCCTCGTACTGCGGCCGACCTTCCTCGTCGTAGATCCATTCCCCTTCGAACAAATCGCACCCTTTCTTTCCCTGTCCCACTGCGAACGGCACCACTGCCAACTTCTTCTCATCCACCGCGGCAAAATCATCCTTCACTAAGCAATTAATACGAATAAGTATTCCATAGACCTGATCTAAGCTAATGTAGAACTCTCACCTTTCGACGCAGAGTATTCCTGGATCTCGGAGGAGTGAAAGGGGTGGCGGAGGACGCAGGCGAAGTCCTCGCCGTAAAGGAACGCGACGAAGAGTATGAAGGAGAGTGTGATCAGGTAGCTGGAGAAGGGGCTTCGCCTCGGTGAGGAGGAGGAGGACGACGGTGGTGGAGACTTCATCGCCGGAATCTAGGTCGAGGACAGGACGAGACCCTGAGGTCTATGCCGTTCAAGTCGCGCGACTCATTATTAATAACGCTCAGAGCAGGTTCGAGGTAAATGTGCCGCGCTTCGTCACACATTTTTGGGGGGATCGGTAGGGCGTCGCCCAGTATTTATTTGATAATAAAATCATATTTGATGACTTGTAATGGTTGAATTCAAATAGATAAATCAGAACAAAAATAAAAATTTGAAAAAGTTACAATAGGAAATACTGAGATTTTAGTGAAGAATTTTTAGCCTCCCCTAGCTGGCTAGCTCTTCATGGGATCTACTATTTGTAATTTTTAGATCAAGTCACGCCTCACTGAATTGGCTATATATTGAGTTATAAAAGAATAGGAAGCAAAGCATAAATGTACCCTACCCTAAGTTGTGTCATTAGAATGAGAATGATTTCATCTCGGATGAGATTTCGGCTTGGTTGACGAATCAATCGAGGGTTGGTTAACGATAGGATTAAGTTACTAACTTCATTGTCAACTAGCTAAAGAGATTACCGACTTGTTGACGTAGGTACTTTTTTGTTGGAGAAGTCATTGACTTGCTTACGAAATCACTGACTAGCTTTATTCACTGATTTGTATGTTTATTATGAAGGGATATAATGACGGTTCTATTATTTTTGCTTCTAAATATATTAAAATGAAGGAGTTAGAAAATGAAGTAATATATTAGAAGAGAAAGTTCTTTTTTGAAAGTCGTCCAAGGGGTGGTCTTTCAGTACAAGCCCTGATAAGGTCTTATTCTTTAAATTAATGACTCCAAAATGCTCTAAAGAGGTGACTGAGTTCTACCTCAACATGCCAAAGAGAGAATTAGACTATATTCAATATACTTCATTTGTGATAATTGCTTCGGTACTCTCAGTTAATCAACCCATTATGAACAAGCTGCCATGCAAAAAAATATTTTATTTTACATTATTATTTATTTTCTAAATGATTTCTTTGTTTTTTTTTTCACCAAGCCATATATGTGACTTTTTTTATAGTTTCATATACCGTATAACATTACATAGTAGCCTGAGTTAGGTCATATTGAATCGGAATTGAACACGTTTCTGGAAGAAGTGACATAGGATGTCATAGGATAGTTATGACTTTGATGATGATGATGAAGTGGCGAGTTGTTATAATGATTACAAAGAAGGTATATAATTTATTGAGCTAAGTTCTTGCAAAAAAGCTTAAGACAATGATATCTTCAAACTTCAATTATGGCTATGCTCATTTGTTACAACTTTGGTTACAATTGCGACTTCAATGGTAGCAGTGAATTTGATTATAAATATCTCTACGCCTTCTAGTGTTGTTCTCGATGCTAAGATGCTAAGGAAATTAAGTGAAGTTGACAAGGGTAAAGCAATGGTGACTTAGGTTTGGTTTAGGACTATTTTTTTTTATTGCTTTCTAAAATAAATTTTTAGTACCAGTAAAAAGTAGTGGCCAAAAGTTGCCTCAAACGAAGCCTTATTCTCATCCCCTTAGAAAGTTCAAGTCCAGTTATAACGGAGAAGAGGAAAAGTTGGCCATATTTTGGGATAAGAAAGGGCGAATTATTGTGGATATAACTGTCAATCCTCTGCAACCTAAAATAAGCTTCAGTCGGTGGCTTTGATATTGGTCTAGTCAAGTGGTAGATTCTAAGCTTTGGTGTTGTGAGCGAGGGTGGGAATGAAAACTCTAACCCTGTAACAACGCCCCAGAATCTAATTTAAAAAAATTATTTTTTTTATCTTTTCATTTACACAACTAGAACAACCTAATTTTTTTTATCAATATAAATACCAACGAAAATAAAACTATCGATCAAAATAATAATATATACATCAATATATAGATCTGAATATACTACTCAAGATCTATACAATCATAACATATTTATCCTTCCCTAAGTACAAAAGAATAGCTAAAATAAAGGGAAACAAAATCTGAGAAATCCTAATCAATCTCATACTCTTGAATCTCTTCCCTAATATGAAATTATTTAAACCACATATAATGAGCTAAACAACCCAACAGGTCACTAAAATCCTATAATTGAATTCAAAGTATGGTAAAGAAGCAGTATTCATATTGTTAGTTACTTCATAATATAAATAGTTATATGATCAAAAATAAGTGTAGAAATAGTAAAACTCACATGCAGTAGTAGTAGAATATATAAATAGTAAAATAGTATGATATGAAAGCTAGTAAAATAGTACAGTGAGAAAACCAGTAAACCAGTACAAGTGTTGAATCATTAAAACAACCATCATATCAGTACCATTAATCAATAATGAAATCATATAAAGCGATAAAACTAAAATATCAGTAAAGATTGTCAGAATCATATCACTATAATAAAATCCTATAATAATGTATATATGTTATCCAGTTATTCTATATTAGGATCAAATCATTATCTTAATCACATGCTCAATATATCATGCACTCATTATGTCACATGCTCAGTATTAATACAGTGAATTAACAATAGTAATAGTAACAATAAATTAGTAGTGGTATCAATAATAGTATCGGTGTCTGTATCGGTACCAATAAATTTAGTGGCTGTGGTAGTAAAATAATGTAATAATAATAAATTTGTACAGTGATAGTAAATCAATACAGTATCAGTAAATCCATATAGTAATAATGAATCCATAACATGTATTTCAATAGTCACACTAAGCATGTAAGAAGTTATGGCTATCATAGTATTTTTTCATAATCGGTAGTCGGTAACTGTTAGTACAGTAACCAAAGTAATCACTCATTGCCTGTTGGCATAGTAATAATTCATTATAACTCTTAATCATTATAGCGTTGTATCATTGTATCAGTAGAGGATAACACTCAATCGTAGTATATAAAGGAAAGCTCATTGGCCCACCATCCTATATAAGTCAATCAATCTACAACTAATGGGTCAACCAGTTTTTACTTTTCTTTTACAAACACAAATTATTATCACAGTACTATAATAATTTTAATGACCAACTAGTACTCAATCACTTATCCACATTTATTTTTAATACAATACATTAAATAAAGTGTAATTAAGCTTAATTCAGAAAACACCAAAATGTCCTAATGGTAGGCATTAGAAACACTATTAAACAAAAATTCATAGTTTCAAAATATAACCAAATTATAAGAGATTGTATATAACAACTTTCTAAAACTTTAATTGAACTAAAATACTATTTTATATGTCAAAATAAATTCTAAATTGATAAAAATTACTGCATTTTTAAAACCATCTAGTGAAAATTTTCAAATAAATACTCAAAAATATTCATAATCTCAATTTTTATAATATATAAAGATTTATGCGGTGAAAATTTTACTAATACAAAATTATCCTAATTTTTTTATAATAGAAATACAAATTTGATCGAAATAATCTCAAAAATATCAAATTACTGAAATTAAAAAAAGGATAATAATTTCTTACAATGAGACGAGCAAATCTCCTAACACGATCGACGGATAAAAATCATTCAACGACCTTTAGATCTTAATCTTTTTTTCTCTCTTCTCACTTTTTCCCTCATTTTTTCTTGTAGCTCTCTGCTAGCCAAATTGATAAGGTAAAATGGCTTGAAATGGATTTTGTTAGTGATTAGAGATTTTTATTATAAAATAATAATATAATAATAACATAATTATATAATTTAATCAGTTTTCAATATAAAAATTATATAAATTCTCTTGGGGCTTCAAAAATTTTAGAAAATCATTTATAAAATAGTCCAATTTATTTAAATTTTTTTAAGGATTTGCACCAATGACAAAATATTATAAAAAAATAATTTAATTAAATCACTATAATATATATGTTATGATAAAGACAATTTATGATTTAGACTTATAATGGCTCCTAAAAAAAATTATTTGACTAGGTCAACATAAGAGCTATTATAATCTACTCATATTAAAAAAATATCATCCATGACATTATCCTTAAAGGATCTGAACATAAAATTGATATAAAAATTGAAATCAAATCAAACTCAAATCAAAACTCATCAAAAATATATATATTGTTATGTAATTCATTCTATCACATGTCATTCAATTATATATGTAAAATAATGCACCTTAATTTATCCAATTTATCTTACTCACAATTAATTCATACAACTCTGATAATAATTCAATTCTTCTAATAACTATGTTCTAACACCAATTAAAACGCCTCAGAATCTAATTTGAAAGAATTCTTTCTTTTATCTTTTAATTTATATAACCATATTTACCTAATTTCTTTTATTAATATAAATACCAGCGAGAATAAAACTATTGATCAAAATATCAATATATACATCTATATACAATCATAATATATTTATCCTGCCATGAGTATAAAAGAATAGCTGAAACGAAACGAAATAGAACCTGAGGAATTTTGATCAGTCTCACACTCTTGTACCTCTTTCTTTACCTGAAATCATTTAAACCACATATAATGAGCTAAACAGTCCAGCATGTCACTAAAATCCTATAACTAAATTTAAAGGATAATAAAGAATTAGTATACATGTCATTAGCTACTTCATAGTAGTGATAGTTATATGACCAAAAATTAATGCAGAAATAGAAAAACTCACATATAGTAGCAACAAAATTTATAAATAGTAAAATAATATGATACAAAAGTTAGTAAAATAATATAGTGGGCAAACCAATAAACTAGTACGGGTGTTGAATTGATCAAGCCATCATCGTATCAATACTATTAATTAGTAAAGCATATCGTATAAAGCGATAAAATCAAAATATTGTTAAAGACTGTCAGAATCATATCAATGTAGTAAAATCTTATAATAATGTACACATGCTATCTGATTATTATATATCATGATCAAATTAATATCTTAATCACATACTTAGCATATCATGTACTCAATATGTCATATGCTCAGTATTAGTACAGTGAATCAATAACAATAATAATAACAGTGAATTAATAATGGTATCAGTAATAATTCAATAATAGTATCAGTATCTGTATCGATACTAGTAATTTAATGGCAGTAGTAATAAAATAATATAATAATATTAAATCTGTGTAATGATAGTAAATTAATATAATATCAGTAAAGCCATATAGTAATAATGAATCTGTAACATATATTTCAGTAGTCACACAAAACAAATAAGAAGTTTTGACTATTACAATATTTTTTAATAATCGGTAATCGGTAGTCCGTAATCGTTGGCTTAGTAAACAGAGTAATCACTCTTTGCCCGTTGGTACAATAATAACTCTTTATAACTCACAATCATTGTATCAATAGAAGATAACACTCAATCATAATATTTAAATGAAATCCAGTTAGTCCACCATCTTATACAGTTTAATCAATCTATAACCAATAAGTTAACTAGTCTTTACTTATCTTTTACACATACATTATTATCACAGTACTATAACAATAATAAAGACCAACTATTACTTAATCACATATATACATTTAATTCCAATACATTGCAGTAAATAAAGCATAATTAGCTTAATTCAAAAAGTGCTAAAATGTCTTGACGGTAGGCAACAGAAACTCTACTAAGCAAAAATTCATAATTTTAAAACATAACCAAATTATTAGAGATCATATATAATAATATTCTAAAACTTTAATTGAACTAAAGCACTATTTTTATAAGTCAAAATACATTTTTGAATTGATAAAAATAATTATTTTTTTAAAATCACCCGCAAAAAATCTCAAATAAATACTCAAAATATTCATAATCTCAATTTATATACTCTACAAAAAGCTATGTGGTGAAAATTTTACCAATACAAAATTATTCTTATTTTTTTATAACAAAAATATAAATTTGATCAAAAATATTTTAAGAATATTAAATTATTGAAATCAGAAATAGAATAATGGTTTCTTCTAATGAGACGAATAAATCTGCTAACAGAGTCGATAGATGAAAAATGCTCTATGGCCTTCAAATCTTAATCTTCTTTTTCTTTGTCCTCACTTTTTCTCTCATTTTTTTTTTCTTACACTTCTCTGTTAGCCGAATTGATAAGATAAAATGGCTTTAAATGAATTTTGTTAGTGATGAGAGATATTTATAATAAAATAATAACATAATATTATTATAATTATATAATTTAATCATTTTTTAGTATAAAATTATATAATTTTTTGGGGCTTAAAAATTATAGAAAAATATCCATAAAATGGATTAATTTATTTTTAAAATTTTTAGTAAAATTTGTTTGCAAAACAGACACCTAACAATCCCAAAATTCCAACTTGTATCGAAAAGTGTCAATTTCTTAAGGATTTGCACCAACGCCAAAAAATTATGAAAAAATTAGTTTAATTAAATCACTATAATATTATGGCGTAGACTATTTATGATTTGGAGTTATAATAACTCCTGAAAAAAATTATTTGACTGGGTCAAAATATGGGCTATTACAAACCCTATTCATCCTCTTCCTTGGCTCTCATCCCTTCTCCCCTTCCTCCGACTTCACCATAGGACCCATTTCTCCCCGTTCTTCCATGGCCCTGAACCCTTCTTTTTCACAACATGATTTCCCCTCGCTCACTCATTTCCATAGCCAAAACCCCCCTTCCCCTCCATAAACCCATCTGAGCCCCTCCCCCTTAACTCAACTAGAAAAACTTACTTATCAAATCCCCTTCATCCTCCAAGCCCTTCCCTCTATCTTCATTCCCCTACCAATTACGTTCTCCTTCTCAGATGATGATATTTCCAAAGGATCAGAAGAATGAGGCCTTTCTTTAGTGGGCTATTTGATTGGAAGGAGGCCTTATTACGAGGCTTTGCACTCTGCGATTAAGATAAGATGGAGGTTGAAAGGTGCCCTTTCTCTTCTTTCCCTCACTGATGGTTTTTTTGTGTTGAAATTCTCTACCGACGATTATTTTGATATGGCCTGGATTGGGGGGTCATGGTTCTTCCTTGGCAAACCCTTTATTCTTCAAAAATGGTCTCCTCTTTTTAGGCCAAAATGTGATGAGCCCATCCAAACTACAATCTCAGTAAACTTATACTTAAACTAAATGTCTCAATGAGACGAACCCAACGATACTTAAATCGGTCTAATTTGAGCCCAAATGGGCTCAAATCAAGGGCTTAAAGCATATTTGAAAGTTTTAATGTATTAATTGGATGACCAAATGATATATAAATATGACATGCTTATAATCGAATTGAGCAACTCAACGAGATAAATCCAATAAGCCTAAGATTACTTAATTCTGACATCATTGAGGCACTCAAATATAAAGTGAATGCTTTATGATCGAGGAGATCAAATATGGATCGTCCAATGGAGCACTCCAATTTGTTATGGATCTTCTTCGTATTTACGAAGATTGTCATGCACTCTCAAAATCTATAAATAAACACTCACTCTCTATGTAAGGGGAAGCTAAGGGTGGCTTGGACCATTAGAAGTTTATACCTTAGGTTAGAGATCAAGAGAGCTATAATATTTGAAGAATCGTGGAGCTCCACCCTGACACCATCGTCGATGAACCCTTGCCTCTTGGCTATCACTACTAAACCTCTGCCTTACCATCATCGTCGGACCTCTATTTAGCCACCACCATTGGATCTAAGTCCAGCTACTATCGCATACCAACTACAGTACTTTCGACCTCCATCACCTGTAAACTATAGTACCTCTGACTATTGTCGGCCCTCGACTATGGTCCCTCCAACCTCCCGACTATAGTCCTTTTGACCACCATCACCTACTGATTATGGTCAATTCGACCTCCATCGCCTGCCAACCATGGTCCCTCTAACCATCGTCGTCCGCCGACTATGATCCCTCGGACACCGTCGTCTATTGACTATGGCCCCTCCGACCACCATCGCATGCCAACTATGACCCTTTGACCACTGTCGCCCACCGACTATGATCCTTCTGACCACTTCATACCATCAACTATGGTCCTTCCAACCACTGTCTCCCACCGACTATAATCCTTCAGACCACAATCTCCAGCCAACTACGATCTCTCTAACCATTGTCGCCCGCCGACTACTGTCCCTCCAACCATTATCACCCGTCGACTACGGTCCCTCCAATCACCGTCACCCGCCTACTATGGTTCCTTAGAACTTCGTCACCCATTGACTATGGTCCCTTCAACTATAGTTACTCTAACCACAATCACTCGCAGACTACAGTCCCTCCGACCTCCGTCACCCGTCAACTACGGTTCGTTCATCTCGCTAACTACTATTCCCCTAATCTCCGTCTCCCATTCACTATAGTCCCTCTGATCACCATTGCCCACTGACTATTATCCCTTTAATCACTGTCGCCTATTAACTACAATCCTTCCAATCTTTGTCACTCGCCTATTGTGATCCCTCCTATGATAGCCCAAACTCTTAACTATCGAGATATTATCCGCTTTGGCCAAAGGGTGTCTTGGTTTTGTCCTGTTGGTATAATTCCCAGGAGATCACCATCCTAGGATTTCTCTGGGATGAGCATGTTTAATTACAAAGTTTCTTAAATAAAATTATGACCATTACACCAAAAGGCGCCTCGATGTTTAAGAGATTGACTTCTTTTACTTAAGGGGTTTCACAATCTTCTACACTTAAGTAATTAAGTCCTTGTCAGCATCTTTATCCCAGAATCATCTACCAGGAAGATAGAATTCTAGAGGTGGACCCTACAAGTTCAAGTGGTGAGTCCCTCCATGTAGCACTTTGTCCCATACAGGATTCAAGAGGTGGCTCCCATGACATAGGACTTTATCTTGTGATAGATAAGAATAATAATAAAGTGATCGATGATTGATATAAATGAAACTGATGACTAATGAGTAGAGACTGATGATTGATGATAGATAAGATAAATGATAGATAAAACATATAATATATAAGATAAATGATAAATAAGATAGATGATTTATAAGACATATGATATGTAAATTAGATGGTAGATGAGACAGATGATAGATATGCAGATGATAGATAAGACTGATGACTGATTGACTGATTGAATGATAATAAAATATGACTGATAATTGATATGCAGCAAGACTATTATTGGTATATACTGATGTGAACATGATATATGACACACATGAAATGATTTGTTCACTTCATATAATAATGACAAAAAAATGTACAATGAGTTACTGCTTATATGCATATGATTTCCTGCATAATATTCTATTTTGTGCATTGATTTTGTTGCCGATATTGGTGACTTGCTAAGCATTTGTGTTCATTATGTGGTTTTACATATTTTCGGGTGAGGGTAATGAATCAATGGAGTGAGGTTGATCTGGGCAGCAGACTTAGGTTTTTTTCTTCAGAATCTATTAGTCTTTTTTTGTGGTCATGATATATTTCAGTGATGGGCTTTTTTTGGTTGAATAACATGACTATATTTTATATGTTATTTTGGATTTTGGACAAATATATAAATCTTAGATGAATAACAATGTTTCTGTTGTTTATATTATATGAAATTAGTAAGCTCTGGTTGGTGATTAAGAAAAAAAATATACAATTCTTTTTAATTCAGATCTTGAGGCATTACATAAAGTTTGATAAACTCGAATGTTGTATTTATCTGAAATGGAGTATATACGAGGGAAAAGTTTTAGAGTTTTTATAAAAAAATTTGACCAATTTTCAAAAATTTTCCTAAGAAAACAAATTTTTAAAAAATTACATAAAAATATCAAAAGATCGATTAATCGGCAACTTAGGCCTGCTCGCAATCTTCCCAGCCCATTTTTTGGCTTGAAGAAGTATTTTCTTTTGGCAGTTTTGGAACCTTATGATCATTTTTTATATTTTGGACTCACTTTTAATATTTTTAATCCCCAACAAAGCTTAGTTGTAGATTTGAGAAATTTTGGAGAAATTAAAGCTAAACTTTTTAATATTTATATCCCAAATAATATGTCAATGTCACTGAAGGATGAAATGTTAATTAAGGGAGATTTATTTAATATATAGCACTAGAAGGAGATCCATATTGAAGTCCATAATAATAAGATCTAAAAACTTCTTCAAAATTGTAATTTAATATCCCATATATTTTTAGGCAATATTTATTTTCAGACTCATAAATTTTGAAGATAAAAATATAAGGTAGACAACTGATATGATACAACAAAATTCATCTATCAAGCATAAGTTTTAATGCAAAATTTAGATCTCAAAGAGTCTAACTTAAACAAGTGCTTTTTAGATTATTTTAAGTTTATTTTTAACTAACTTATATCAATATAATGAGATTTGACTAGATGCACCCAACAGTATGGGGAATGACTTGATCCAATTCTAAAAGGGCTCAAATAAAACACTCAAAAATATAATAGGAAACTTATCCATACCATTTGACTAGCTATGATTTTGCATATTAGTCAATATGAGTATCTCAATGAGATGAATTTAATGAACCTAAGATCATCCTATTACATGACTATTAAGGTACTAAGATCATTAAAATGTATGAAATGATAAAGTGCAATCAATTTAAATTTTTTGACAAGGTAGGTTGAATTTTGTTAGAAATATCTAGATTGCCCCTATAAAAATCTATAAATAACTCATATTTTATATATTCAAGGAGGACTTTTAGTGGTGAGAATATTTGGATTTAAATAATCTTAGATCTTTTTTAGTCATGACAATATGCGAATCATCAACCATCGCCACCTCCATACATTGGCTACCAACCAAAGATAATGCCTACTGCCATCATTACCTACAGAGTTCCTCAACTAATGTCAATGTTTGGAATCAATGCCATCAATTACCACATGTAAACATAAATTAACACATATCGTCATTGTTTCATAAAGTTGTTCAATTGTTGATATTTGACACCCATCAGCCACCACGTCTGATACAAGCCTTCTTAGTTCATAATCTGTTGTTATCCCCTCTTATAAGATGAATGGTTAGTTCAAACAACTTAATGCCACTAGAGCTTTGATGTTCCTTATCAACTTTCATTTGATGTATGCTAAAGGGTGACATCAAAATAACTTTGGTCACTAATGTTTCATGGAAATCTTCACAACCATCCGATCTTCCTTCTTATATGAAAATTGACATAATTAGACTATTAAAGTCACCTGATTTTCAACATTCTTCATCAATTATCACTAAAAAAAAGTGATGTTCAATGTTTGTTAGTTACTTATGTCTAATGTAAGCCTTCAAAATTATTTGGTCTCCCCCTTATAAGGAGGATGATTGAGTTAGCCCAATTAACATAACTTAACCTCAAATGTTCCTCATTGCTTGATGCATATCATGCATCTAGCCTCCCAACCTAGTCAAACTCCACCCTCTATAACAAGCAAATTATGTGCATCAAATTTAAATTTGATCCAAGCTCACAAAGAAGTCATGAATGCCATCAATATTTTCAAACAAAACCATCTCAAAATGTTATACAATAAGAACATGACACATGCTCCATGCCAATTAGCCTATTTGTGACAATGACGACTATATTATGGTTATGAATAAAGTCAATATGCTCCCTTATAGCGTGCATTTGAGCAGCATTTGATTTTGATTGATGCATTTAATAGGGAAAAAAGCTCTATGTTAGACTAAATCGGCCTGAAATTGGCTATTTATCAATGAACTTTCATGCCTAATTTATGAAGTATCTTTGGAAGAGGCAACTACTGACTATCGATAAGGATCTTCAAGTTAAGTTGGGACAAGTACATACACTAACTGAATAGACCATGTACATAACTTACCCGAAATAACAAAAATATGGAATATTAATCATATGAGTCATTTATCGTCCATATTAAATCCCTATAAACATAAGAGTGTATCATCTCTTCTCTTGCACCAAGTGCATCGTTGTAGCAACTAAACTACGAGAAAGTCTATATTGATAGTCCTAATTGAAAATCCCCTCTCAAGAGAGAGAGAATTAATCTTGAAAATTTATGCTCTTCAGAAATCTTTAAATCAAGAAAATAAAATCCTCTAGGGAGAGAAAGGTTTTTTATCGTTAAATAAGAATAACTATCTTAAAAATTTACCCATATAATCTTTCATACTCCTTAAGCTAAGATCAACAAATATCTCAACAAATCACCACAACAATCACATACAAAGTCATATAAGATCACTCAAAGAGGCTTAGAAAAACTCAGAAAATAAAATTACGTTGGAAGCTCATTATGTATTTTTAATCTTTTAACATAAGATAAATAATCAAAATAGAAAGACATTTGATCAAAATGCAAGATATTTGTATATATAATTATGAGGAATAAATCTTATCGTGCCAAAAACTTGATGCTTGGTGAGAAAAAAGATAGGCACGAAGATAGGCACGAAAGTGACTTGGAAAATTTGAAGGCTCCGTTTGGTTTGAATGATTTGAAGGATAGGAAATGAAAAAGAAAATGATCAAATAATTGAATTGAAAAATATTTTCACAAATTTATTTAATTAAGAAGAAATTGAGTGATTTTTTTTTGGTTGAAAAAAATAAAATTTTTCGTTATGAGGACAAAGTATAGTTAATGATCTTAATGATGATTTGATAAAATTATCATTTGTTCATACTTCCTAAATAAATATAATCACCTGAAATTATATTAAGGCTTCATTTCAGACAGGGTTTTTACTGCTTTTCTTTCAGGCTGCAAGCATAATTTTTCTTTGGCCACTACTTTTTCACCGCTTTCAAACAATTTCTATACTAAGAACCTGCTTTCTACAACAGTTTTAAAAAATTATTTTCTCTACAGCAACTTTACAAAATAGTAAAAAAGCCGTTCTAAACAAAGCCTAAAACTAAACAATAAAGGTCTATTTGGGATGACTGTAGTTTTTTATAAAAGTGGTAGTAAAGTTGCGGTGAAGAAAGCAGCTTTTTTGAAAGCTGTTGTAGAAAGCAGGTTCTTAACATAAAAATTCATTAAAGTAGTAAGAAAATAATGATCAAACAATAATTATGGTTGCAGCCTAAAAAATAAATTAGTAAAAAATTTATCCCGAATGAAGCCTAAATGAAAAATTATCCAACAGATAGAGCTATTAGGGGTTTTTATTTTGGTGCAAGTAGGAAAGCACCGTTCAAGTGCGTTGAGTGTTTTAGTTGAATTGTTCGGTATGTCAATGTAAGAAATTAAAAACTAGGTGAAAGAATTTTGATTTTAGTTTAATTTAAAATAAATATACTTGAACCTCACTTGCTATAGTCTTATGACTCATTTAGTAGAACTCATTGTATTTATTTAAAAATTAATGTAATATAAAAATTTCATATATACATTACTAATCTCAAAGTAAATCGAACAATTTTTAAATCCTTACCCTGATACATATATGTTGCAGGCTAGAATATACACGACGATAGAGTTAGAATTTTTCGTCTTAGTTTTGTATAGATATCCAGCACACAAACAGAAGATGAAAGAACATAAGAATTTTTATGAGAAAAATCCTGAAAAAGGGAAAAATCACGGGGCCACGCCCAGCTGAAAAAGATTCCACTAGTGTTTAAATTGATTACAAGTGACTGATTCGTCCTTGAAATTAAGGGTGTCAATATTTGACACGACACGAAAACCCGACCAGAAAATTTCGGATTTGACCCGACCCGATTTCAAAACGGGTCGGGTTCGAGTTCCCAAAATCGACCCGTTTGGAAAACCGGTCGGGTTCGGGTTGACCTGACGGGTTGCCGAGTTGCCCAAAAACCCGGTTGAAATGAGCTGCCCGCGCTGCCCGCATACCTGCCCCGGCTGCCCGCTCCCTGCCCGGCTGCTCGCGCCCTAACCGCGCTCCCGCTGAAGCTGCCCGCGCCCTGCCCGACCGCCCACGCTGCTGCCGGCGTCATGCCTGGCAGCCCGCGCTGCTGCCCGCACTCGCATGCCTGCGGGCCCACGCTCGCCTATCCGCGCAGGTGCGACAGCTTGCTCGCGGACGAGGCTGCCTGCTCGAGTCCGCTGCTGCCCGCCATCCAGGCTCCAGCCCGTTCCAGGTCGGGTCGAGTCGGGTAGGGTCGGGTCAACCCGCCAACCCGATGGGTCGGGTCCGGGTCCGATATGCTGACCCGTTTACATACCCGGGTCGGGTTAGGATTGACATGTTTGAATCCCGGGTCAATTCGGGTTCGACCCGAACCCGACCCGAAACCCTATTTTGACACCCCTACTTGAAATTAAGGACAATCAGATTACAATAGTCAATCGTCTATTTATGAACAGAAGTCGGATGGAAGTTCAGCGTCAGTTGGTGAACGGGCATAAATCCTGCATCAGTCGGCGACAGGGTGAAAATTCAACGTCAGTTGGAGGCCGGGTAGAAATCCGGCGTCACTTGAAGGCCGGGCGAAAGTCAGAAGTTCGTCGGTGGTTGGGCAGAAGTCCGGCGTCACATGGCAGCCGGGCGGAAGTCCAGCGTCGGTCAGCAGCCAGGTGGAAGTCTGGCAATGGTCGAGGAAGAGTCTGGTGGCAAGAGAACTCTCTTCCTTCTCTTCCTTCTCTTCTTACTTGGATCCCCTTCCATAAGAAATGATGAGTTTATTTATAGTTTTCTAATATTTTCTATATTATATCGAGGTGCTATTGCAGATTCACCTTCATATTCATGCTCTATCAAAGGGTGTGATCATGATGGTTGTCACAAAATGAGTTAATATGAATTGTGCAAAATTTGCTATATTGAATTAGACTTGATTTAATCATTCAATTAACGATCCTAATTCGAGTCGAATTTGCATGATTTCGAACTAGAATTGGTTAGGTCTTCAAGAGATAGGGGGTGCCAATTGGGATATTTAAGCCAATTAAAGTAAACCCACACACACATTATATACGCAAGACTAAAGCCCAAAATCTCGTGGTTGGTAGATAAAACTCCCAACCAACAGACCAAGGAGAGCTGCGTCTCTTCTCATATTTAATTTGATATTGAAAAGTTTTGACCAATTCACTATTAACTAAGATAAATTCAAATATAGGATGCAAAAGGTCTTCTCATAAACACGTTGAATATGCATAATTATTACTAATAAGAAACAAATAGCTTCGACGTTCATTAAATCATTGAAATGTGTAGATGATAATTTCTGAACCAATTATGGCTCTTATTTCCTCAACTACTTGTCGTCAAACGGCCTGAAATTACTATTATTTTTTTCTTGATGTCAAATACCAATAACTTTCATTATTATAGTAACTTACAGGTGAATCATTGATATTTCTAAAAGAAGTGTGAAGCATAAAGATGACTTTACGTTGGGTGCAGCAGTTGAGGATGAATGAAATACTTTAATGGCTGATTTAGTTGTTTAGAAGGCAAGTTATGTAGACTTCCTCAATCAAGTTGTGTGTTTGTAGGGTTTAGCAGAGGAGTTGGTGAGATATCTGTATCTTTCGGTTGTTGGAAGGTTGGAGGATCCAATATTTTTCTACTGTACCTATCCACTCAAGCTTCTAATCAATTATTATTTTCTCTTTCCTCGTGAATTAATCACTTACCATAAACATTAGATCAATTCTTCTTTTACATTCTAGAGAGAGAGAGAGAGAGAGAGAGAGAGAGAGAGAG
Source organism: Dendrobium chrysotoxum (assembly GCA_019925795.1). Classification (NCBI taxonomy): domain Eukaryota; kingdom Viridiplantae; phylum Streptophyta; class Magnoliopsida; order Asparagales; family Orchidaceae; genus Dendrobium; species Dendrobium chrysotoxum. The sequence continues at coordinate 23,565,056 of CM034308.1, forward strand.
AGAGAGCGTTGCAGCCGACCTAAAGGCAGTGGTTGTGAAAATTTGGAAGAAATAGCAGCAGCTGGACCAACCGCGATGATAATGGCTACCACCCAATGACGAATTGAGACATGAGAGGATCATATTTTTGATTATACAGTGAAAGTGTTTTTCTTTGTCTGTAGAGAATGCACAATAAATATTTAAGCGAAGGAGATAAAAAATGGTTGAGTTGTAAAATAATTAACTTCTTTAAAATAATTAATAACAGTAAACTATATTAATTTAATATATAGTGATGTATGAACTCTAGTGGTTACAGTTGATGTTAGAGCTGTGCCTTTTTTTTTTTTTTTTTTGTTCTTTTACACTTGGCTTCTTCCTAGACAATTATGTAATGATGATGTAGTATCTCTAATAATCACTTTGAAATGCACCGAACTAAGGCTTCATTTGGGATGGCTTTTTTACTGCTTCTTGAAGCAGTTTTTTAGTATAAAAATTTAACTTTTTGTACTAGAAAGCTACTTCAAGAAGCAATAAAATAAAACAGTCTCAAATGAAACCTAAGTATCAAATTGTTCTTTCGTACTTGCATCCAAGATCTTTGTGTAAAGCTAAATATCAAATTGTTCTCTTCAAAGAAATTATTCTGTACGGAGTCCGAACAGAGCTATGTGTCCATACTTCAATAAAATTGTGACACCTGTATTATACACGTGGATATTAATTTACATTTCTTATTTAGTTTTTTTCTTGCCAACTCAACCAACCCAGCCCAGAAAGTTTCTGTTCAAAATTTAGGGCTAAAAATTGGCACTTTTTTTTTAATAAATGAAATACCGCAAAAGCATCAGATTTTTTAGGAATTTAGCTCAAAAAATTTTTCATAGCTGTTGAGAAAGAAGAAACGAGGAAAATCAGATAAAGATGAAGACTGATTTGGAGGAGGAAAGCAAATAAAGATGAAGATTGGTTTGGAGGAGGAGAAGCCGATGAAGATGAAGACTGGTTTGGAGGAAAAACCGATGAAGAAACAAGGAATGATAGTTTTTTCTCTATACACTTAGGAAATATGCCAGGGGTTCGAGGGGTAAACGCCCCCTGGTGGGGTTCGACCTGCCAGTCCCGCTTGTTTTTAAAGTTTGTAAGTCGTTTGTACTCAATGATTTGCTATTGTAAAAGCGTAGTGTTTATATGCCCTGACAAGAGAACGCTTGCTTCTGTAAATCAACTACGTAAACTTTTCAATGATATTTTTGGTTCATTTTAAAGCTTTATCAACTTTTTTACAGATATGTATTACAGAAACTATATGAGAAATGAGTTTTTTACTGTGTATTGCTATGTATTGTTGATGTGTACCGCTGCTGTGTACCATTGTGTATCGTTGTGTATCACTATGTATCGTTGTGCACCGCTGTATCACTGTATATCGTTGTGTACCTCTGTGTAAAATGCACTATGCGTATCTGAACCAAACATAAACTTCAAAGCCAACCGAATTCATATATAATAAATACTTAGCTTCATAAATAAGCGACTCTCAAATTAGTTGAGTTTCCTTGAAGTTGTTCCATGATTATTATGTCTTGAATAATCTTAAATGGATTAATATCGTCGCAGTTATTAAAGCAGCACCACTCTCCTGTCTCAAGAATTCAAGAAAAGGGAGGGTTTATTTATAGTCTTAACTCTTAAGCTAACCTCATATCCAAGTTATAAGCAATTAATTAAAAAGCTCACAAATTAACTCGAACAAAAACAGTGGGATAGCTTCCAATCAACTTCATTTTTCAAACCTCAACCATTTTTATTTTTCATTTATAGCGGTACAGAACAATTCAAAATGATACACAGTAGAGGTACATAGTGGTACATAGCAGTGGTACACAGAAATACATATCATCAAATGAACAAAACATCATGTAAACGAAAATGAAAAATGAGCTTTTCTTTAGTCTTCAATGAGCAATACTACATAGTTGATTGAGCTAAAATTCTAAATAATATGATGCTTTCACAGTATTTTATTTTAAAAAAAAAAAGAGCGCCAATTCTTAGCCCTAAAATTTGAATAGAAAATTTTTGGGTATGGGTTGGTCGGGCTGGCAAGAAAAAACTAAATAAGAAATAGAAATGAATATTCAAGTGTACAGTACAAGTGTCGCGATTTTATTGGAGTCCGGACACAGAGCTACTTCCGAACTCTGCACAGAATAATTTCTCCTTGTGCTAAGGCTTCTTTTGGGATGGTTTTTTGTCATATTCTTTTTGCTACTTTTAAAAATTTTTCTATTAAGAAGCTGTTATAGAAAACAATAAGAAAATTATTCCAAACGAAGTCTAAAATTTAAAAGTCATACTGTATTCACAATCAAGTGATTGGGTGGTATTTTCATATGCATAAATAATAAAAAGAGAAATTTAAGGTCCGTTTGGGACTGCGTCAACTTTCTGTAAAGGCAGTTATAAAGTTGCTATGAAGAAAATAATTTTTTTAAGCTGTTATAAAAAGTAACTTCTTGGCACAAAAATTTCTTGAAAGCAGTGAAAAATAATGACCAAATAGAAATTATTATTACAGTCTAAAAGGCAAAACAGTAAAAAATTATCTCAAATAAAGCCTCAAAACATAGTTCCACACATAAAAATAAGATTCACAATTTTTGAGCAACTAAAGAATACAATAAATTAAGTATTCATTGTGAAGTCTCTTTAAGAAATGATGGAGACTCAAAGTTCTTTTTTGAAGACTAATGATATTTTCATCCTTTGAAATTTAGTGTCATGTTTTCTATCTTTTTCCATCAATGTAGGCATAAATAACTATAGATGAGTGGTTCAATTTCTTAATAAATATCATGACTCAATGTGTCCCAACTCTAAAAAATGTCACCATTTTTTAGAAAAAAGTTACTACATTGAATATCATTAGTTTTTTTTTTTTATTACAATGGGCCATACAGTTGAAATTCCACAATGTGGGTCATATCCTTATAACTGAGCTTCCTAATGCTTATTCATTATCTACTTAATATTCAAAGATGCATATTATCATTCATTTTTTCTCTAAAAATTATATATACAATCACAAGATGAGAATACAAATCTTGAAATGACTAGAGCTTTTTTATCGACCAAAATGCGTGCAGTACAATTATAAAAGATATATTAATTATAAGAAATCTTAAATGTCAAACTCCATTCCATATGCTTGGCATGCTCCATATGAGCCTTTGGAGTCGATCCTTTTGTGTAAGGAATTGTAATCATCAAACTAATACAAATATGTTTAATTTCCTATTTGCTTTATTTCATATATTTGCGAATGATTAAGTACTTTGTGTCAATGTATTTACTAAGATTTTCACTTATTTTTGGCCAGAAATACTATAATAAGTTATGTCAAAAAATTTTTAGTAGATTAAAGATTAATATTTCGTTTGTGATAGCTTTCTCACTGTGTTCTAAAACAGCTTTTTAGAATAAAAATTTTCTGAAAGCAATGAAAAAATAATGGCCAAAAGCTGTCTCAAACAAAGCCTAAGTCAACAATCTAAAGCTCTAAACTAAAATTCCTTAATCAAATAACCAATCAATCTGAGTATCCAATCAATCAATCAATCTTAGTATCCAATCTCTAGTCAAACTTAGATTTTGACATCTTCCTAATATTCCCACTACATAAGCAATGTTAGGTTTTGTACAATCTTTAGCATATGTTAAGCTCCCAACTGCATAGGCATAATGCTTAATCTCTTGCTCTCCTTCTCTACTTCAATATTTTGGCATTGGTTCAAAATAAACTTGAATCAATATAATACCAGGTGAACAATTTTTCATATAAAATATTTCATATACTTTGTTGATATGGGTTTGTTGAGACAATCATTATTTCTCTTGAGGTCCTTCTCTCTCAATATTTATGCCATTAACATAATTAAAAAGCTTCACTAATCTATTTATGTCAAATTATTATGAGATAAATCACTTCACTTCATGAAGTAAGTTCAAAATATTATTGTTGAGTAATCATTTGGACAAAAATTGTCTTATATCTTTCAACATTACCACCCTAATCTCTTATAGTCTTAAAACCCCATTTACAACTAAAAGCTTTTATTTCCTTAAGTAATTCGCTAGATCCCAGTATTAATTAACCATGTGTCATTGAATCCATCTCATCTTTCATAACATTGTATCATAATGTATATATTTATGCTCATAACCAATAAAAAGCATAAGTAGATCTGTTAGATTCTTGTTGGTACACAACATAATCAAAAGAAGTTATAGTGACACTTGAATAGTTGAATCTATAAAGTTATCCTCATTAAGATGCAATTCTTCAATCGTTTGGGACTGGTTCTTCAATCGTTAGGGACTGATTTCTTACTGTTTTGCTTCAGGTAATCATAATTTTTATTTGGTCACTATTTTTTATTTGCTTTCAAAAAAAATGTACAAGAAAGTTGCCTACTATAACAATTATGTATAATAATTTTATAAAATAATGAGAAAATTATTCCAAACGGATCTATGGTCTACTTCCTCTTGCGCACATACGATCAAAACTTCATTTACAGGCCATTTTTCTTTGTATGTATTATATCAAATCTTAAACAAAAAATATCATAAACCAACGTTTTTAAATTACTGTATTTTAATTTTTAATTATAGTTATTGATGCCATTAATTTATGTGAACAAAGTCAAATTATCCAACGCCACTTACCATTATCATAATAATAATGATTAATGTGGCAATTAATCAAATATTAGATTATTATGACACAAAAGTTGACCAAATTAGTTTAATATATTTCTATTAAAATCATTGTTTGTAAAATGCGCTATTTTTAAACTCAATCCATGCAAGCTGTTATTATTATATAAAATTAAGGCTCCATTGCAGTATAAATAAAATAAATCATTTGGAAGTGATTGCTAAGCCAGAGAATTTTTTTTTTTATACCAAATGTTAGCTTTTTTAGATTCTGAAATAATATTAACAATAGAAGCTCAGTAATTTACCAAATAAGGAATATAATAAATTAGATATTTATTGAAATTTTTCTCAAATAAAATTTGTCTTTACAATAATGGAAACTCACAGAAGCTCTTTGAGGTCAGCCATCTTTTTTTTTTTTTTTTAAATTTATTTATTGTCTTCATTTCGTCAAAGAAGGCATTAAATATATACTGTAGACGGGTGATTAAATTTCCAAAACAGTTTTTTTATTACATTTTCTAAAGATTATGATCAGAAAACGACTCTGATAGAGTTAAAACAAATATCAATAGGCTTTAATAATATGAAAAAAATTATTATGATTTGGAGTAAGAATTGCAGAGAACTACAGGTTTCTGTAGAATGGCATTTTCATTACAGCAAGCAGAATTTGGAAAAGTAATAGCAGATAGGATTAGTTCCTATTCTACAGAAGGCAAAGCAGATAAATGTTTTTGTATTCAAAACATTTATCTGTATATATAAATGTATATGGTATTGGAGTATTCAGAAGCTGTTATGAATTAAAGGTTGTTGATGGTAGGAGGAGCAGTTCATGCAACGGTTAAAATAAAGGAACTCTAAAAAAGAATATTTGTTGTACAAAGGTAGTGGAGCTAGAAGCCGGCAGATCAACTTTTTGCAAGAACTTATCATGTATTGCTTATAAGTTATCATCCCTCTCAAGTTCACAATGTGTTCATGTATTGTTAACTTGCGTCGTAAGTGATCAACTTGATTGATACTAAGAGATTTAGTAAAGATATCAGACGGCTGATCTTGAGAAGCAATGTGATGAACGGTGATGTGTTGAAGTTTGATGTAGTCACAAATGAAGTGAAAATCAATCTCAATATATTTCGTACGAGCATGAAATATTGGATTATTGGTTAAAGCAATGAAGAGCTATTGTCACAAAACAAAGGTGTGGGTTGAGAGACCGGTATCTGAAATTCTTGTAGTAAACATCTCAGCCAAATAATGTCAGTAGCTGCTGTAGCTAATGCTCGATACTCAGCTTCGGTAGATGAACGGGCTACTGTAGTTTTTTTTTAACACATCAAGAGACCAATGTAGTACCTGGGTAGGCACAATAGCCTATAATAGAGTGATGCTCAGTTGAATCGGCGGCCCAATCAGAGTCTGAAAAAGCATGGAATACAAGCGATGAAGTAGAAATAGGGAGTCCAAAGTGTACCATGCCACGAATATAACGAAGAATTCGTTTCAACAACCGAAAATGAATAGCATACGATTTATGCATATGTTGACATAAGTGATTAACATCAAATAGGACGTCTGGTCGAGTGATTGTAAGATACTGTAAGGAACCAACAAGTTGCCAAAATAATTTTGGTTGAGCAAATGGTTTAGAATTAGCAGAAATAGTGGGCAATTTAGTTTGCAAAGGTGTAAGTACATATTTGCAATTTTCATACAAAACTTTTCAAGTAAGGCTGTAACATAACGAATCTGATTCAAATGAAGACATGCAGCTGTTTTAGTGACTTGTATGCCCATAAAATGTGAATTGGGCCAAGTTTATGCATTAGAAACCTGGTATGACGGTTTTGAAGCAGTTTTGCAACAACTGTCTCATCATTATCAGTGAGAAGAATGACATCTACATAAATATGAATGTAGAGCTAAAATAAGGTAGCATGATGATAAAATAAAAATTAAGGATAGGCTGAGACAACCGAGAAACCATAATGCAAAAGATGAGTTGTCAATGTGGAGAACCTTTGATGAGGAGCTAGCTTGCTTAAGATTATAAATGGCTTTCTTTAGCAAACATACATGATCAGGAAATTGAGAATCTTGAAAAACTGGTGGTTTCATCATGTAAACCGTTTCATCTAGCTTGCCAAAAAGAAAGGCGTTAGAGACATCAAGTTGTAAGATACTCCACTTATAGGCAATAGTCATAGAAAAGAATATACATATGGTTGAAAATTTTGCAACTAGACTAAAAGTGTCATGGTAATCTAATCCAAATTCTTGTTTAAAATCTGAGCAACCAAGCAAGTGAGCCATCCGAATTATATTTGGTTTTAAATAACCATTTGCAGTCAAAAATATTCTTATCATGTGTATAAGGTACAAGATTCCAAGTACCTTGTTTCTGTAAGGCTTCAAATTCTCTAGACAGTAGATCTCTAGACAACATGTTTGACATCTTGAGAATATGAGGAAGGTGTTGTTGGAATGATGGAGTGTTGGAGGTAAAAGATTGATTTGGGTTGTAATGTTCCAGTTTGGAAACAGATAACCATTGGGTGCCGAGAGAGTATGGAAGGTGGTGAAGATACGGTAAGTGTGGATGAGGAAGTGTTGGATGTTTTAGATACTGTTGCAAGTGAAGTTTTAGATGGAGGAGTTGCCAGACAAGTGGGGGAAAAATTTTGCACACTATATGTGGTTAAGATAGGTGATGAGAAAGTAGAAGGGACTAGTAGCAATGGTGAGAAAGTAGAGGAAGAATTAAGAGAAGTGGATGTAGAGTTTATAGTTTGAAATAGAAAAATAGATTCAAAGAATTGTACATGGTGAGAGATATACATAGGACCTGTGGCTGAATTAAAACATTTATAGCCTTTTGTAAAGTTTGCATAACTAAGAAAGATACATGGCTAAGATCTTGGCTGAAGTTTGTGGAGCTGTGGAGCAAGAACATAGGGGTAACACAGGCAACCAAAGACTCGTAGATGGTTGTACTCAGGTGGGTGATGATATAACAATTTGTAGGGAGACAGATTATGTGTAGTTTTGGAGTGGAGACTGTTAATAAGATAAACAACAGTCAAAAGGGCCTTAAGCCAGAAAGATGTGGCAGGTGAGAATTAAACAATAAGGCACGAATTATTTCAATGAGATGGTGATGTTTGCATTCAGCTACGCCATTTTGTTGAGGAGTGTAAGGACAAGTAATTTGGTGAGCAATGCTAAATTATTGTAGCTGGCTTTGAAAATTATAATTAACATATTCACCTCCACAATCGAATCATAGAATTTTTATAGGTTTTTGAAATTGAGTTTCAACCAGTAATTTAAATTGCAGAAATTTAGTGAATGTTTTAGCTTTAGTGTGAAATGGATAAGTCCAACAATAAAGTGTAAAATCGTCTACAAATAAAAGATAGTATTTATAAGATTGCATAGATAAGGTAGGGGATGGCCCCCATACATCAGTATTGATGAGTTCTAAATATTTAGTACTTTTAAGAGTAGACAAAGAGAATGGCAATCTATGACTTTTGGCTTGAGCATAGGCTAAAAAGTGAAATCTGGTAGAAGACAACTTGTTGGAAGGAAGTGTTAGTGAAAGCAAATGCTATGTGTAAGGATATGGGTGTCCAAGACATTGGTGCGATTGATAGGAAAATGTTTGCATGGTGTGAAGAGCAGCACATGTTGGAGTAGTCGATTGGGAATGAGCAATAGCAAAGAGTTTAATGGTGTACATATGGCAAAGACTGGGACCTTGGAGGGAGAATATTGTTGGTCATGGAATCTTTGATAATGAAACCACGAGCATCAAAATAGATGGAATAGGGGTTGTCAACAGTTAATTTATGAACCAAGAGAAGGTTATGTGAGAGTTTAGGTGCATGCAAAATGTGGGGAAGAAGAAGCTTTTGGGAAGGAGTAGGAAGTATACCCTAACTAAAATAAGCTATATGTAGTAATTGACCGTTGCCAACTTGGAAGTGTGAAGGACCTGCATAGGTCTAAGGTGATTGAAGTTGGGAAAGGTTGGAGGTAAGATGAGAAGTTGCATCTGAGTCTAGAAACCAATTTGCTGTAGTAGAAGTATCTTGAGCAAAATTAGCTTGCTGAAAAGGTTGGAACATGAGATCTGTTCGATGCCAGCATTGAAATGCCAAATGGCCAGGTTTGTTACAAATCTGGCATTCGACATAGGGGCAGATCTGGCATTGAAGAACGACCACGTGGACAACCATGAATAGCCTGTAGAGTTAGATTGGGATTGTTATGTCCAATAATGGATAGTTCACCAGCATTATCTGCAGGAATATTGAGCTTTTCCTGCAAATAAGAACATAGAAGTCATCTAGACTTATGGGATGCAGCTTGGTGCGAATGGATATTTTAAAAGCATTGTAGGTAGGAGGTAAGCCATTTAAAGTGTAGATGATAATATCTTCTGAGTCAACAATAGAATTGGTTGCAGTTATAGCATCTACTTTTTGTTTAATCTCAAAGAGATATTGAACCATGGATTTGTCCTTCATTTGAAGTTGATGTAGCTCCTCTTCATTTGAAGTATACATGAGATGTTGGTAAAGTGCAAGTGTCATTCGATGGTCAACTATATTTCATGATAGGTATCTAAATTGAGAACATAAGGAAGTAAGGAAGGGGAAATAGTTGAGTAAAGTGCTACAACCAAGTTTTGATCTATAAGCATCCAAGTGCGATAATGAGGATTAATGCTGACAGATCCATCTGCTGAAATATGTTGCTTGGTGGTTTAGATGAACAACCATCAAGGTAACCATCAAATCCATTAGCATAGAAGAGTTTGAGGATTTGTGACTTTCAAATTGGGTGATGGCCTGTGTTGAGCTGAATGGTGATTACAACTTTGATATTAAACATAAGAAACTTAAGCTGAGGAGGTATAGATGTCACATTCATCTTAAGTGAAATTGAAGAAGATTGAGACATTGATGAAGCAGAGGAATCCATACCGAAAGCGGTAGAGAAAAAAAAATACAATAAATGAAACTACAGCACTAGTCTAAAGGCTTTAATACCATGTAGAGAATTACAAGTTTCTGTAGAATGACATTTACATTACAGCAAGTAGAATTCGGAAATATAATATAAGATAGGATTAGTTTCTATTCTACATAAGACAAAGCAGAGAAATGTTTTTGCTTTCAAAACCAAAACCGTGAATTACAAATAATCTCTATATATAAATGTATATGGTACTGGAGTAATCAGAAGCTGTTATGAATCAAAGGTGCTGATGACAAGAGGAGCAGTTCATCCAACGGTTAATGTAAAGGAACTCTGAAAAGGAATATTTGATGTGCAAACGTAGTGGAGCTGGAAGCTGGCAGATCAACTTTTTACAATAACTTATCATGAACTACTTATCAATTATCAAGAATGTCAAAATGATATATATTTATATCAAAATTCAGTTTGTAACTACAAAAATAAGAGTTATTCTGAAATTACATTGTAAAGGAAAAAAATCAACTCAGAATTTTCTGATCAAAATTTTGATTGAGCTCCGAGTTGTTGGATTTTTTTTAAGATAAGTGTAACATATATAAATATTAATTGATTCTTGGTGTATTATATATATATTTATCTCAAAGATAGATCAATGGCTTGGAGACTTATTTTGATTAAAGTTTTTCACTTAAGTTTTTTATTTCAATTAACATGATTTTATTGTAGGCATATTAAATTAACTTTGATATATATAACAAAATTCTCATACTTTTGAGAAGAGTGTGCATATTGGTACAGATAAAATTAAAAGTGGCCAACAAAATTACAAAAGTTAAATTACCATGCTGTGATGGATCTAGTAAAAATCATAGTTTTACACCCACTGGGCTTAGCTTGGTTGGTGAGCGAGCATGATTGGGTACCCCCAACCAATATTCGAATCCTCTCTCAAGCGGCTCCCCTCCTTTAAGAGGAGTAGCAATGCGTAGGCCCGGAGCTTGTGGGTTGGCTCCACTAGGTTCTGCCGAGGGATTAGTTACGCCGCCATGCTCCTATGAGGGTGGCAGCGGATAAATACCCCCGTTCTAAAATAAATAAAATCATAATATTTATAGAATTTTGACTATTCAAATTCATCATAATAACAAGCATAGTATTTCATGTAATTATGGGAGTGATTTCTTCACAAGTTATATTCGATCGAGTAGAAAATTTGGACGCCCAAGCAATTAAAAACTGAAAAGCATAGCCCGTAGCCTATTGGGCTTATGCTAATGTGATGGGCTCCATAAGACTTCTTTTTCTTTCTTGCGACCGCAGATGCAATTTTTTTTAGATGTGATGGGAATAAGAAAATTGTGATATGATCTTCATCTAAATCTTTCTCATCTTATTTCTTGCATGTGAGGGTTCAGAAAATGTTCATATTTATGAAATATCATAAATATATCGTTTTTAAATTCTCGCAAGTGCATCCCATACATGCCAAAGCATCCATCCACAACAAAGCCAAAGAAGAAAGAGAAAGCGTGAGATGCAAGAGAAAGGAGGAATAGACTCTGGTATATGTTGTTATGAAAATATTATTACGTGGGATGTCGAATGTGTTCGGACGTCAATTAGGAGCCGTCACGTTATCCAATGCACAGCGCATAGTATAACGTAGAGGCTCCTGATTTGCATCCGGACACATTCGACATCCGCACGTAATAATCTCTGTAAAGAAGCTCAAGCACAAAGAAGGAAATAGAAGACAAGAAATTGCAGTAGGAATTAAAGTAAAACATAATTATAAAGGTCATAATTTTTAATTTAATATGTAACATTTAACATATACGTAGCTCGTCTTGATCTATTGTTTGAGAATTTTGACTATTAATTAATAGATTTTAAATTTAAAGCTTACATATATGATATATGTATGAATTTATCTCATAAGCTGCTCTCCTTCTTATATTTGTTCGATCTGTTCGTGTAAGATTGCGTATGAACTGTAATTTTATTTTAATTCAACAAAATTTAATTATTAAAAAAAAACTCCTAAATCGCCTCGGCTCGTTGACCTCAAGTCATATCGACCAGTGATCTACAGAGAACGCATGACAAGGAGAATGTCGACAGAGTGTTGCCATGATATGAAAGAAGAGACTTTTGGGATGATTGTTTGATTAATAAATGACTCTGTTTAGTTACTACAAATTAATTACAATAATATAATATTTAGTGCCTAATAATGAGTTTTTGCATGAATAACTGAATAAGTACTCTGCTAATCATGCTAATCATTATTTTAAGTTTAATCGATTTTCATTAACAATAAAATATTAGGAATTTTTTCCAGATATATCATAAAAAATTTATTAATGTATTTATAGACCGCTCGACTATAATTATTAAGTTAATTATGCAGAATCCTATTTTTTTTTATTTTTTATTTTATTAATATAAATCACTGTAATTTATTTCAATTATATATGAGTTGATTTGGTAAAAAATTATTATTATATAATAAATTTCAATTTCCTCTCTCTAAAAACAAATTAAGAATTTTTTAAATTATTCACAGTAAAGTGTCGGCACATCAAGGAGAAATTATTACGTGCGGAGTCCGAATAGAAGAACTGTCCTGATTCTGTGAGGGTATAAAGAACATATGATCCTTGTTGAGAGATTATTCTGTGCGATGTCCGAACGCGTCCGGAGGCCAATTCAGAAATGAAAATAGAGAAGGGGATTTCATTAGTAAAACCTATATTTATAAAGAATTGGGAAAAGCCAATTAGATCATATGTAGATATATAAACTCTCAATTTACACTATCAATTTTTTTTTTTAAGTTCTATTTTAGCATATATATATTTAAGAAATCTAGTTGGGTTAATACGACTAAGAGGCTTAGTGAAAAAGGTAAGATTGTCTATAATATCTCTACCATTGATGAAGAAAAAATGAGCATGAAAAATAAGCAAAAAGAATAGGCTCTTCATCATTCTAGCCAAACATAGAGGGTATTATAGATATAAATATGTCTAAAATTATTCAAGGTTTGAAAGATTTTTGATAGAGAAATAATGATCGATAAGAATCTCATTAATGTAAAAGCATAAAAGTCATATGTTGTTATTTAGGATAGCATGCAAATGTAGCCTCAAAAATATCCTTTTGATAATCCATGATGCTAAAAGGAGAAGATAGCTCCTCAATAAAACTATGGTTCCTCCTTTATTTTTTTTTTTTTTAAACGAGCTTAATTTCATGCCCACCATTAAATAATCAAGAACATTTAGCCCTTTGTTGAATCTATTTGTCATAACATTTAATAGTTTTAATTAGGGATTTTTGAGATAAGCATAGTGATGTTCAGAGATTTTCTTTGAAGAGGGTCACATAACATTTTATTATTCCTTGTGTTGCTCAACAAATCTTTTTAAAAATTAAAAATTAAATTATTTAATCTTTTTAAAAATTAAAAATATTTATGCTTTTAACAAATCTTTTATAAGAAATTTTATGTAAAAAGCTTTTAACAAATCTTTCCATCAAAACACATATAAAAGTGAAAGGATATGTAGCTTGTGTTTTGAGAAAATTATTTCTTCAAAATAAAAAATTAGTATAAGATATGTTGCGTCCTGAAGTTTTCGCAGCGTCAGAAAAATATAAAATTTAACGTTTTAGCTTTATACATAGATCCAACATGCAAAACAAATGAAAGATAGTGTAACATTCATATGAGACATCATAATTTTTACGTAGAAATCCTGAAAAGGGGTAAAAATCACGGGGCCCTGCCCAATGTAAATGAATTTATTATTGTTTGTAGTTGATTACAAATGAGGCCCTTTCATGGGGGGGAAGCCTTAACTCGATGTAGCCAATATACATCATATAGAGTGCATTACATAGTGGGAGTTGGAAGAATCAGTATTGACATGATCATTTGGTTGGCATGACCATAGTTAACGGGCGATGTTCGTCGGAGGGACAGTAGTCAAGCGACGACAGTTCAAAGCATTGTAGTTGGGTGACTATAGTCGAGGAGACCATAGTCTGGAGATGATGGTTGAAGAGACCGTAATTGGCAGACGAAGTAGGTTGACAAGATCGTAATTGGGTGACGATGGTCGAAAGGACCGTAGTTTGGAGACGGTGATTCAAGAGACCGTAGTCAGCGGGCGATGTAGGTCGAAAAGATCAGTGGTCAGATGAACCATAGTCGACGGGCGCTAGAGGTCGAAAAGACCATAGTTAGGCGATGGAGTCGAAAAGATCGTAATCATGTAACGGTGGTAGGAAGGACCGTAATCTGCGGGCAATTGAGGTCAGAAAGACTGTAGTTGGGTGCTGGAGGTCAGGGATACCATAGTTAGAGGGCGATGGAGGTCGAAAAGACTGTAGTTGGGTGACAGTGGTCGAAAGGACCGTAGTCAGTGGGCAACGAAGATTAGAAAGACCGTAGTAGTCATGCGACGTTCGTGCCCAGGCATAAGTCTAACGACAGCTGGTGATCGGGCAAAAGTCCGACAATAATCGGTTGCCGGACTTAAGTCCCATGAAAGTTCAGTGATGACTGTTGGCCAAGAGGTGGTCCGGTGATGGTCGGTGGCCGGGTGGAAGTCCTACGACGGTCTGTGGCCAGGCGGTGGTCAATGAGAAGCTTTGTGGCAAGAGAGATCTCAAACTTCTCTTCCTCTCCTCTCTTCTTTCCCTTTTTTCCTCCTCCCCCTCTATGAAGAATGAAGGTTCTATTTATAGTTTTTTGGGAGTGGCATGGCTTGTAAATATGGAGAAGATCAAGGGCATGTTGGGAGAGTTTTAGATGGACGGCCGATATCGACTCCCTTGAATATAGATTATTTATCGAGTATTTGAGTGCCTTAACGATGTCAGAATTCGACGATCTTGGGCTCGTTGGATTCGTCTCGTTGAGCCACTCAGTTCAATTATAAGCATGCTATATTTTAAAATCATTTGGTCATCCAATTTATGTTTTGAACTATTAAATGCCTTCTGGTCCTTGATTTGGACCAATTTGGACTTGGATTGGGTCGAATTAGGTGTCGTTGGGCTCATCTTTTCGATACGTTCAGTTCGACTATAAGTTTACTGAAATCGGAGTTCGAATGTCCCCAAATTTAATTTTGAAAGTTTTCAATATGAATTTGCCTCGAGATTCGTGCTCGATCAAGATAATTTTTTGATGATATATCAGTTGCCCCTTATTTTTGGACGTTAAAGTTAGCAGAGTCCGAAAATATGTTTCGGAGCTCTTTAATTCATCCAATGCAAAATTTTAATATATGGGTAATTTCGAGGCGCGACAGCTCCCTGGACATAAATGTGGACCTCCCCCGGGGTCGTAAGCCAAGTAAAATATCATTAATCATAAATTAAGCATGTCCTGAAGCCGGCGCATCAATTGGAGCAAAACATGTTAATAAATTACGCTCCAAAATTTTAAAAATTGCTCCAAATTAATCATATGGGCCCCGTTGGGCTCTGAAAGTGTCAAAATTGAGTCCGTAATATCAAAAAATGATTCCCAAAATCCCAAAAAAACATTCGAATATAATCATCCGGGCCAAAAATCGGGCCCAGACAGGCGTAGGCGGCCGAATTGGCCGGGCGGCAGTGCCCGTGCGCACCTGCGCGATGTACAAACATGCACGATCAAGATAATTTTTTGATGATATATCATTTACCATATGAGATTATCATATATTTACATAAATTTAAATTTCATTTATAAAAATTTCTTTCAAATAACATTTGTGGTGAGTACAAACGTAACAAAGCAATGGCTTCTAATCCTAAAACATTACTCATACTACATACATCATCACAGTGCTTCAGCTTCATAAATATCTTTGTCAATGCAAAATGTCATTTTCCTTCACGAAGCTTGATGTAAATTATTATTTGCACAATAGGGAAAGTAAAAGAAATTAATTCTTAAAACTTATTTCTAAGGCCTACAACGAAATAAACAATTTTTTATTTCCAAAAGCACCCATCATTGCATGCTTTGAAGCTTATGATGCAATTTGATGACCTCAACTCAAGGGTTATGACTAACTTACAAACTTAATTAATCTATTAATTTTCCATTTAGCTCTCAAAGAACAATTGTTTATTGCTAATGATTATCTGCTTTATTCAATCCATTCACTAAGCGACGTGCTTGTGAGCAAGGTTGTGCAAATCGGACCGGACAACGAACCGGATGAAGAAGAGATTCACGGTTCAACCGGTTGAACCATGGTCAAATCAGATAACACAATAAATAATAATATTATTAAAAATTAATAAAATAATAATAAAATTAAACATAATAATATGACAATCTAACATTGATTTAGCAAATATTAGATTAAATTCAGCACTTTTGATTTATTTTAGCAAAAGACAAAGCAATTTCAGCACATACAAAAATCAAATTCAACAAATATGAATATCAATTTCAGCAATTAAACTTAAACACATAATTTAAAGTAATAAAACTGAAACGACGCACCTTGCGACTCCAGGTTCCCATACGAGATGATCCGGCCATCCTACGGCTCCCGATTCCCGCACAAGATGGCCAAATCAGCTAATTTGTTATTATCACATTGCATTGGGGAGAAATGCATACCTCAGTTTGATGTGTAGCAACAATTTGTGGAGCTAAAATTTTATATCACTTGAGCCTATGTTTAACATCTTCTTGTTTGTAAAAGAAATAAAATGAGAATTCAATATAACTGAATGTAGTTATCAATGAGTGTGATATCAAAACAAAATTCCATATTAATAAAATGTTGAGCAACACAAGGAATATAAATTGAAGCATAATGAAGCTGCATTTATACTATAAAAGGTTTTAAGACAATGAAACCACAAATCTATATCATAGAGATAAAAAAATAATAGTTCCCATTCAATTATGTATATCAATATACATAAAAAAAAAACTCAATATCAAAACACTCATAGTGAATCTAATAATCATCCCCTAATTTTGAGTGATCAAATGATAGATCTACAAATCCTCCTTCTCCAAAATCTTCAACCCTAAATGCTTCTGCATCCTCGCTTGGAAATATGTCATCTCCATCACCAATATTCAAGGGTGAACCCCTCCCCCCCTCAAAAAATTTTAAAAAAAATTAATTATATGATTTTTTAGGTAATTTATCTCCTGCCACCTATTTTTTAGTCTTTATTACAAGGATTTTTAGGCAATTGCCCCCCCCCCCCCCCCCCCCCTCCCCCCTAAAAGTTTTAAAATACTATGATCTTTAAGCAATTGCCCCCATCACAATTAAACACATTGTATAGATCTGTTATTATTAGGGAATAATGAACCAAATATAAAGAGAAATAGTAAAGAGAATCAAAAATATCCTTTCAATTAAAATTTGTTCTGGGGGCGCTGCCCCCTGAAACTTAAGGCTGGTTCTACCCCTACTTATATTAGCTAAGTTGTCTTCATTTACAAATCTAGAGTGGGTTTACTATGTAAATCAAGTGATATTGTATATGGCTTTGTGGACCTCCAAAAAGACACCGTCGTGCTGGGAAACAAAATGCAAAGGGTACGACCGCACTATCCCGTGGGACAAAACGATCGTAGGCCTTTGCATTCTTCATAAGCGGGCCAATGAGAGGGCAGATTAGATCATACATACGATTAACCATTGAGGATAGTGGCTCTCGCCTACATACCTCGATGGGTAATAATATGCATGACCTGATCAGAGTCGCAAGATTTCCCCCACTCGATACATTAGCTCGAGTGAGATTTATTTGATGTGAAATTCAGTTTTCCACGGGCGCAAGCCCTCGTGGTTAATTACATCTTAAGCCGAGATCTAAGAAGACTCTCGATTAAGGATCCTACATTATCCTCTCAGCTGAGATTGGCACGTAGGGAGGAGACTAGGAAGTTCCTACTCGAAGGAGAAGGAAAGGGCTCAACTTAGCTTAGTCAACATACACGGCTCACATCAGCATCCAGAGGGACTAAGATAATGAGAAGAAACTGGAGAAAAGAAATAAACAATACACTCAGAGCATACAAGAGAGAATAATGGATGTGGCGTCATCCGTGTGATATAGATAGGCAAGATTTATAGCCTCTGAAGTATAGAGGACTTACCCACCGATGAGTCATACTACGGGACACCGATAATAGTAGCCTTGAACCCTAAATCTAGAGTGGGTTAAGTATTCTACACACAATGCTAACACCCGTGTCCTAACTAATACAGTGTAAAAACCTAAACTTACCCCAGCCTGAATTGTGGAGCCAACTAACCACCTAGTCGATTTAAAATCATGAGTTCGATCATTTTTATGAAAGAGTGGTAGGGACATTATATTTAAAGTTTTTGAGAATTAGAACTGACATCTAGAGATTGTCCTAAGTAGTCTATTGACTTATGTTGCGTGAAAATGCTAATATAATTAAAGTTTTAGACTAACTTTTAAATTAATTTCTAATATAATGCATGCTGATCGACTCGATTAAATGCTTAAAATATATATGAAGCAATTTTAAAAAGGCTTAAAAATAGATTTTATCCTAGAGTGCACAGACTCCCCTTGATAGATCTGCACCATCATAGGCCAGGTGGTCTGCCAGAACCTACAGACAGGGAGGTGCCTAACAACTGAAAAGAATAATGCAGCAAATATGTTATGAGAACTCCCGGCGATCCCGAGCTTACTTCTTAGATTGTTAGAGTTTCTGTGTTGACTTAAAATTTTATTTTTGAATTTGAGTATAAGAATTTTTGGCATACCCTCACGAGCCTCTGATCGAATCCAAGCTAAATCAAAAAGAACGATAACTAAGAAAAGCAGGTAAAATCTAGTCGCAATCAATTTAAATTAAATACGTTAAATAGTCAAATTAATCAAATAAATATCCATAGGTTAATTGGCTTTTATTACAACCCAAAGTCTACAAGAATTAAAAGTGGCCAAGGACCACTAACCACAACCCGGATTCTAATCCTAGAAAAGATACAAGTGACTTTGAGTGAGATACTCTTTATCTTTAACTGCTCGATCTTCTCCTTTTCGGGCTCCTTGGATTCATCGTAGTTGGATACCCAAATAGAAAAGAAAACTCTTCCCCCAAAGGAGAGGTTATTCTTTTTACTGTGGATAATAAAATGATCCAAATTTGAATTTCCAAATGGAAAAGGACTATCCCCCAAAGGTGTATCCTTTTCACTCTGGAATCCAACCTTGGGATCTGTGTATCCCAACTTAAACATACACTTTCACAACTCTTAATAATTAACAAATTACATTAATATATATATATATATATATATATATATATATATATATATATATATATATATATATATATATATATATATATATATATATATATATATATATAAATCTAGACTCTCCTACAGGGTTATCCTAAACAATTAAATATCAAATCAATCCCAAGCAGTTATATATGAAATTTAAAATACTCAAACCAGTCACGCTTGGCCATGCTTTTATTTATTTGAGGGCTAAGCGGTTGAAGCACCTGTAACAGTTATATATATGATTTACTTATTTTTAGCCCTCATTCATTTTGGGGGGCTAAGCGGCTGATGCACATGTAGCAGTCACTTATGTAATTTATTTATAAATTTTATCCCCCCTTTATTAATGTTGCATGAGCAAGGCCACCTATATAAAATATCGCTAGTATTAAAAATCATTTCTAACTTATAAGTAATCTATCGTCCATCACATCAATTCACAGAATATAGTAAAAATAAATAAATATATCAATCAATTTTCAATCATAACATACAATAAAATCTTAAAAAAGTTGGCACACAGTAGTAAAATAAACATCAGCCTAACCTAGGTCTAGAAGTGGTGTCCTAGCAAATAATTCTATGTGCGTGTGAAAGGCTGTGTGGTTTGGATATATCCTATATAGGGTGATTTGGTTGAAGTTGCTTGTGATCCAGTTAGTTGAAGGTCAAAGGGAGAAATTTTGATTTAAATTTACGTATTGATATTTTAAGGTTAATTTTAAGAGTTTTATTTTCAATATTTAGTTAATTACTACCTTTATTACTCACCGAGGTCATGAGATTTATTTCACCCTTTTTGGGGCTAACTTAATAGTCTCGTAGGCCTCGGTTACCTAGTAGTAACTAATTTTATTAAATTAATTTAGTTGGTTAGTTGATTTTAATACTTAGGGTAATGTTTTTTTGAAGTTAAGTTGGATTAGCAGGTTTTAGAAGGTTCAGGATCATCCTATCCGCTAAGTTAAAAAGGTCCAAATGGTCACTTTAGAAATATATTAGGTTTTGAGATTCTAGAATTTTATTAAAATGTTAAATCTTATAAGGAGTAATTAGACTTTGAGTTTGCTGGATTTAGAGTTTTTTACACAAAGTTATGATTTTTAGAAGTTTCGGGCCATAGTTATTGAACTACAATTGACCGAGGAGTTGACTTTTTAAATTAGGTTGATTTCTAGAAAGTTGATGTTTTTCATAAATACTAGGCTTTAATTAAATTTGAATGCCTTTTAGTTTACACGATTTAGAATTTTCTAGAATTAGTTATGAATTTTTAAAGTTTGGACAATTAATGAATTATTAAAATTATTTAAATAAGGGTTGTTTTAGGAATTTTACTCCAAATCACCTCCAAATCCCTTGGAATCACCTCTAAAGGTCAGGAATGACCTAAGGAAGAGTTCCCAAGTGTTTGGGGAAAATTGGGAATTTTTAATAATTTTTAATTATTTAATTTAATTAAAAGGCTAATTTTTAATTAAAATTAAATTAATATTTAAATTGAAGTCCAATTAAGGGGATTTTAATTTTCTTAGGTTGGGGACTGAATTCTAAAAAGTTTGATACATAATGGATAAATTTTGTATTTAATTTGAATTTATTAGAATTTTTTGAAGTTGTCGGGGCTTAATTAAAAGGTAAGTTAGGGTTTGTTAATTAAGGGTTTTAAAGGGTCCTAAAAATTTCTAGAAAATTTTGGGAGGTTTGAGATGTCACTAAGTTTAAGTTTTTTAAGTTTCATGTCAATCAGAGGTGTACCCTAGCTCCTAGAATTTCTCTAAGTTCATTAGACGGGTCCTTAATTATTGTCCTTAGGGTGTCACTAAGTTAAATAGGTTTAAATCAAATGTTAATGTCTAAACCTTGGGGTAATATAAAGGGAAATGCAACAAACCATAGCACACATGTCCTTAGATCTAGGAAAGCCTAGACTAAGTGCTCGTGCGTCCTACACATGCAAAAGAAGACTAAACACTAATTAAACATGATTAACAATGTGATTAGTTAATGATTGGAGCCCAATAATCCACTAATCCTCTCCCCATGAACTCTATTCACATGCTTGATCTATGCATAGAATTTCATTGGGATCTCTCAAAATTAAGGGATTTAATACATGTATAATTTTAAAATATTTTAAAATATAGATATATATTAAAAATATAAATACATAAGTTCAAAAATAATGTAATTAAAAGTAGTTCAATGTATGTAAATAGATATATATATGAGAGATCCACTGGTCACCCAAAAGGAGGCTTGAAAATAATTTCAAAAAATATATATATTTTAGTTTTAAAATACTTAGTGCATTATTTACTAATTAATATTTAAGCATTCAAATAACTAAATAATGAATAAATGATTAAGAGAAATAGGATTTTGATATCTGAAAATAGTTTTAAATTAAAGTGCATAATTTTCTAAAAATTTTAAGGTATCATATGAATTTTTCAGATTTAAAATGAATTTAATATGAATTATTGAAGTTTAAAACACTTTAAAGCTATTTTAAAAAAATTAAAAAATATTAAATTAAATTAAAGATTCAAGGTTTCTGAAATCTTAAAATATTTTAAAATAGTTTTCTTTAAAAAAAATAAATTATTTAAATTAAATTTAATAGTAATTAAATATTTAAATATATATAATTGATAAAAAGAAAATTACTTAAAATAATAATATATCTTCATAAATTTAACTTAAAATTTAAAAAAAAGTTTTTGATTTTAAAGAAATATTTTATTATTGTTGTTATTATTATTATTAGTATTTAGAAAATAATTAATATTAATAAATATTTAAGAGGTTTAAAATTAATTAAAATTATTTAATATATAAATATGTTATAAATTATATTAATTTTGAATTATTATATTTTTAAAATGATCATATAATTATTTAAAATAAATTAATAGAAAAATTTTAATTTTATAAAGTATTTAATATAATATTAATTTAAATATTAATTAAATACCTTAAAATAAAGGTTTTAAAAATAGCTTAAAATATATAATGAATTTTAAAATAATTTTAATTTAAAATAAGGGAAATTAAATTATGAACAATTTGGTATATTATATGTATTTTTTAGATTTAAAAATAATTTTAAATTAATTTTCAAAGAAATCAGATTAAAAATACAACTAAAATTAATTTAAAACTAATTTTAAATTAATAACGACAGTAGGAGATGCGTGGCGGAGCAGGATTGGTTGCCTAAACTGCGGGCAATCATTGACTGGAGACACGATGATTGCGCCCCCGGCAATGATTGCCACATGATTGCGGCAATGATTATCGCGGATGCGACGTCCACTTAAACATGTCAACGTCGCGCAGACGTCGTCTGATCTACCGCGGTTCTGGATGGACGGTCCAAATTGCGTCAGATCGAGATCTAAGCGGCAGATGCGTTATACAGCTTTGGATCGACCGTGGTTTGGCGAGATCTGTGTCATTGATCAAAAGATCAACGGCCCAGATCTTGTATGGTTCAATGCAACATTATCCTAAAACCCTATAATGTAAATCGCTTTGTTCTTGCAAACAACTTGATAAAATCATTCAAAATTTTAAACATGGATTATAGGCATGAACAGAGTTCGTGTGGAGGGATTTTTACAACCTAACAAGCTCTTAATACAATGCTAATTAGCTATAGGTGTCCTAAACTAGGGTTAGGGATTTCACCTCAGTTTGTGGGGGGTTTAACCCGCTTAAAGTGGCTCTAAACTTGTTGATTGTCCACGTATAAACTTGTAGAAGACTCCTCGAGCTCCCAGCGTCTAGATCGAGCACAAAACGCCTTGGAAGGATCTTAGGCTCGGTTCACCAGAGATCTCAACGCCGGTGAGCTTTGACCGATGAGTTTAAGTGGGGAAAGGTGGGAGAGGACCTTGGGAGCTCAGAGGGACCAATGTTCAGGCTTCAGGAGGCTTAGGGAGAGAAAGATACAAAAAAAAGGTCCTCCATTAGATGCCCTAACAAGCCTATTTATAGACTTAGGCTCTTGATCAACGGCCTAAATCAACTCTAGGGTTGATTAGGGGGGAAATAGAAGCTCCTTGGCCGTGGTTTGAGTCCAAGGAGTATTAGGAAGGTTTTAAATGGATTTAATGGGTTTAATTTGACCTAAATATGTCAAATTTGACCTCACATGGCTTGGGTTGACCAGGTCAAAGGTTCACTAGTTCAAATATGTGAGGGGTTAAGCCAAGGGTGAAGTGGGATTGATTTGAAATCAAAAGGAGACCAATTGGGCTAATTGTGTCAACCTGGTTGACCCAGGGTATGGGTTTGAGCTCAACATAAGTGATTTGACTCATGGAACCCAGTGGAGATGGTCTTTGGGCCTAGCTTGGTCAATTTGACCAAGCCAAACCCTTATACCAAGGGTTTGGGGGAAAACAAGGTCATCAGGCTTTAATAGATGCTTCATATTTATGTAAGAATATTTTCTGTTTGTGAATTTTCCCCTTGAAGAAACTAAGGTCTTCATGCATTTTTGAAACATACTTTGATTTATTGCATGCACCCCAGTTAGTGCAACTAGATTAGATGAATTTATCCCTTTTACAACTTTTAGTTTTTTGAGATTTTGATTGACTTGTACTCTTTGAGGCTTTTAGCCTTCAAAGGTCTTCTGTATGTCTGTCCCTTTTGAGGCTTTTAGCCTTTTAAGGTCTTTTGTGCACCTGTGTCTTTTGAGATTTTTAACCTTCTTTGAATGTTGCTATGCCTTTTGAGATTTTTTTACCTTCTAAGGTCTTTGAATGTTCCTGTATCTTTTGAGATTTTTTTAACATTTTAAGGTCTTTAAATGAGTGATGACCCTATCAATCACTTGTTATTATGGAGTCTTTCTAGTAAGGACCCTATCCATAACTAGTTGCCCTTTGAGGCTATCTCATAGGTGAGCCTTCTTGGGATTATTTTTTAAAACATAGCTTTGTATTAAAAAGGTTGAGAGAAACCACCAAAGATGAATGACCTATCCGAGTGTTTGTCAAAGTATTGCTTGATGATGTTAACATGTGTAAAAGAGGTTTTGTGTGTCTCGATAATGTTAACATGTGTGAAAAAAGTTGAGAGAATCCAACAAAGATGCATGACTTATTCGAAGTTATTTGTAAGAGCGTTGCTCAATGATGTTAACGTGTGTAGAAGAGGTCAAGATAATCCACCAAGAATGTATGACCTATTTAAGGTTGTTTATCAGAGCATCGGTTGATGACATTAACCTGAATGGAAGCGGTCAAATCGAATCTCCCTGTGATTGATTATGCCTTCACTGAGAGGGGACGACTACTACGTGTATCCCAAATCAAAAGTGAATAATGATTTATCTTTAGACTGTCACTGCCTTTTTGATGTCAAGGTTAAAACATTGTCTAAGGAGTAGAAGTCCAGCTCGGGACTGTATAAGTCTTGTAATTTATTGTAGGCATCCTTGTACTTGCTAAAAGGTTCATAAAAAATAATTTTCCAAGATATTATCTTCGATGTTGAAAGCATTGGAGGAATTTTCTTGGCCATGGTTACAATCAAGGTTTCCCCTCAATCCATATTTGATTCTCATGAAATTGATGTACTGATGGTTGATGCCAGGACACTAACATGAATGACTTTTTTAGATTAGCGTAGCGCAAAAATTATCCCCCATTCAGGGATCATTTTCCCACAAACGGTGCCAAACAGCTGTGTCTTGGAGTATTCGCAGCGGTGGAGGAATATAAAATCTAACATTTTATCGCTATACGAAGATCCAACATGCAAAATAAATGAAAGATAGGGGTGTAGCATTCATATTAGATACAAGAGTTTTTATGTTGAAACCCTGAAAAGGGGGAAAATCATGGGGCCCTACCCATTTTAAATGAATTCATTATTATTTGTAGTTGATTACAAATGAGGCCCTTTCATGGAGGGAGAACTTGGCTCGATGTAGCCAATATACATCATATAGAGTGCATTATATAGTGGGTTGGAAGAATCAGTGTTAACATGTTCATTTGGTTGGCAGGACCATAGTCAATGGGCAATGTTAGTTAAAGGGACCATAGTCAGGCAATAATAATTAGAAGCATTTTAGTTAGGTGACTATGGTCAAGGAGCCCATAGTCTAGAGATGGTGGTTGAAGAGATCGTAGTCAGCATACGACATAGGTCGGAAAGATCATAGTCGGGTGACAGTAGTCAGAAGGACTGTAGTCGGCAAGCGACGGAGGTCGGAAAGACCATAATTGGGCGGCAGAGGTCAAAAAGATTGTAATCAGGTGACGGTGGTCGAGGAGACCATAGTTTGGAGATGATGGTTGAAGAGACTGTAGTCGGCAGGCGACGTAGGTCGGAAAGATTGTAGTTCGGTAACAATAGTCAAAAGGACTATAGTCGGCGAGTGACGGAGGTCGAAAAGACTATAGTTGGGCGACGGAGGTCAAAAAGACTGTAATCAGGTGACGGTGGTAGGAAGGACAGTAATCGGGGATGACGGAGGTCGAAAAGACCGTAGTCGGGTGATGAAGGTTAGGGAGACCGTAATCGGAGGGCGTCGGGGGTCGGAAAGACCGTAGTTAGGTGACGCTAGTTGGAAGGACCGTAGTCAGTGGACAATGGAGGTTAGAAAGACCTTAGTCATCATGCGATGTTGGTGACTAAGCATAAGTCCGACGACAACCAGTGGTCGGGCAAAAGTCCAGCGATAATCGGTGGCCGGACGTAAGTCTGGCGAAAGTTTGGCGATGGTTGGTGGCCAGGTAGTGGTTTGGCGATAGCTGGTGGCCGGAAGGTGGTCTGGCAATAGCTGGTGGCCGGGAGGTGGTCCGGTGATAACTGGTGGCCAAGAGGTGGTCCAACGATGGTCGGTGGCTGGGTGGAAGTCCGACGATGATCGATGGCCAAGCGGTGGTCGAGAGGAGCTTGGTGGCAAGAGAGATCTCAAACTTCTCTTCCTCTCCTCTCTCCTTTCCCTTTTTTTCTCCTTCCTTTATATGAAGAATGAAGAGTCTATTTATAGTTTTCTAGGAGTGGCATGGCTTATAAATATGGAGAAGATCAAGGGCATCTTGGGAGTGTTTCGGATCGACGGTCGATATCAACTCTCATGACCATAGACTGTTTATCAAGTATTTGAGTACCTTAATGATGTCAAAATCCGATGATTATGGGCTCGTTGGATTTTTCTCATCGAGCTACTCGATTTGATTATATGCATGTCACAACTAAAAATCATTTGGTCATCGAATTTATGGTTTGAACCTTCTAAAAGCTCTTCGGGTCCTTGATTTGGACCAATGTGTTCATTCTGATTATTTTTCCGTATTTTATTTTTATTGCGATTAACTGCTAGGGTGAAAACTCTAATCTTTTTATTGTGAATTTAATTTGCTTCCGCATCAAGTTATAAAAAAAAATTATTCTGTTAAAGAATTTTTAAAATTACTAATTCACCTCCCTCTTGGTTAGCCTCGGGACTAGTTCTTTAGGGTTTAACAACCCTCGCGAATTTTCAAACCACCTTATATGCATTCAATACATAAATGGATAATCCATAGGCAAATACAATTATCACTAAGTTAGTCATTGATCTAATGAGATTAGGTCTTAAATTCCTATTAAGTGATACCTCAATAGATGGAATAGAATATAATATAATATAGTCAAAAAGAACATCTAGTAGATGGTCTTGGTGAAAGTCATAGTTGAATATGAGAAACTTAAGTGTATAATGAGTGCATCAAAAATTATGTTAATGATGCATCTTCTCAATCATCTAATCGTCTGTCTATGAAGAAAGCAATCAAGCCAATCATCCATCATCACTCGACTTTCAATACCCATTATTGATCATTGTCTAATACCCACAAACAAATGATTTATAACACATGACATCATGGAAGGCTAATGCCTCTATTTAAGATTGAATGCTCTCCCCTCTTATCCGAAGTACGATCGAGTAGATCAACAACCATCAACCAACACCAACCAAAGACAAACATCTAACATCAATCAACTCCGAATATTCGAAACTCATATTTTCAATCATATAATATTCCTCTATCAAAGAGTAACAGACTCAATTGTTAGCCATAGCTCAACTTCAAATAACATTCCTAATACCTTATAACCATACACCAACATTGCTATCATTCTTATTGGTCTCTCCTCCCATCAAAAGAACAACTATGTGGGCCGACAACCGCAAACTACGACTCGACTTCTAATATTTCTCCTCAACCATTATTTAATGTATATCAACAATCAACGTCTGATGCTTGTCAGTTACGTACTGATGATCAATACTCATCTTTTTTTTATCATTAAACCTCTAACTACATTGATTGTTCATCATCATCTAATAAATAATACCTCAGGTACATCTAAACTAATCCTACTATCATTTAAACAGATATATATATATAGAAAATAATGCCTTTGCATCATTTCAACCAGGCAAATCTAAAGATGTAATAACTTATAAAAACATTAGAATGTAAAGTGCAACTTTGAAAGCAAAGGTGCATGGCATAAGTGCATGACATATGAGCGTGCAAGGCTGACCAATTTATCCCCGGACACAAAAGAAAAGTTGGAAGCACGCACGCACCTAACCCATGCTCATTCGTCATTGCTCTCATTAAAAAAAATAAAAAAAAAGGTTGCATTTGGCCAATCTTGTGACTACTTAAAGACCAACTATACCTTTCCTCCCTCCTCCTTTTGCCCACCCCGATACAACAAAGTCTCCTCTTCGAGGAAAGTGCCGAGCATGTAGCCTCTCCTATTGCTTGCACGTGCTGCATGTAAACATTTTACTCCACACGTGTGCTCAAGCATGTACACTCACACGTGTTGCAAGTAAGCATGCTAGCTAGGTCTACATTTATCTTTCATAATCCGGTTCATTACAAGATAACTAAGTAGTTATTTAGTGATAAAGAAATATTTAAAAAAGCACCGGTAAAAGAAGAAAATTTTGATTATTTAAAGATTAAAGAGACAAGGGCTCTATTTTTTTTTTTGAATATTTAAATGGACTTAGACTCTATTTGATTTGATTGATTGAAAGGAAAACAAATGAATTTTAATTGCGCTGAGAGCTTATTTGATTGGCCTAGTGCAAGCTTAATGGAGAACATTATGGGGCCACATTAGTCATTAACTTTGGAAAAATAGCTAAACCCTAACCCTCCTCCTTTCAAATCATGAACTTCAAAATATTTCGGTATCATCAATTTTATCGATTGTATTTATTTGTATTCAGATTAATTTAGATTTATGCCGACAATGATGTGTGGATATACATCTTATATTTAAATCATATTGACTTCATTATTAAGGGGTCATTTTTATTTTTATTTTTATTTATTTTACTGCTATTTTATTGATGTTTAAATATAAAATAAAAATATATTTGATATTTTTATATATCACCAACATTGTTGAGTTCGCCGGTAATCTTTCGATCTCAATTAACACCCTTTCATTAAAAATCAAACCTCCAATAAGATTCAAAATGGTGCAGCCATTGTAGTTAAATTGTACCCACAATCAAGTATATTGGAGAAAAACAAATTCAATATTTTAAAATATTAAAAATACCTAGAATTTATTTTTTAGGTTCTTGAAGGCAAAATACATTTTTTAAGATATTAAATAATATTAAACAGATAAATTTTGTCACCATTTCTTTTTTTTTTTTTAACAAAAATTAAAGTCAAAATTTTGAACACAACTTTGAACTCTTTTTTTTTTTTTCTAAAGAATCAAATACAAACAAAATTATATTTAATCATGCTCGGCTTGGTAAATACACTTTATTAAATAAAAGCATAATTAATTATCTTTATTCTTTTATTCATCTCTTTATAGCATGAAAATAAATTAAGTGAATACCATGGATCTAAATCGTTGGGAAAAAATTTTTAAATCAATATTAGTAAAACTCAATGATATAAATGAAAATGCTAAAATAACTGAATTATAATTGAAATGAAAATAAAATATTTCATCAGAAACATAAAGAACTATTAGAAATAAATGAGTAAAATAAATAAATAAATAGTTGAAAGATATTATAATTTTATTTGACTACTATTTTTTATTATTTTATTTTTAAGAAATTTTCATGATGAAATTCTGCTTTCTGCAACCATAACAATAAAGTTTTTTCATAACTTCACAATCAATTTTATAAAACGCTGCAGCCGTCCCAAACAAACCCTAAAACCAATTCTAATACTTCCAACAGAGGCCAAATCCTCTATGATATTGCCTATAAAATCCATCCTCGGTTGAAAAGCATTGTTGGCAATGGCTGTAATCTGCCTCAGAGCATTCACCCTTATATATGCAAAATTATGGGTGTAAGTTTACATGGTGAGCTTGTTCCATCTTGCGCGATAATCACCTAAGCTTACCTTCTGCTAATGACATGAAAGCTTTACATTGTACCTTACTAGGCGATAATTGGGCTCAGTAAGTGTGGGGCAAAGATTATGCTTGTATTAGTCAAGAATTGTAGAGGAAAAGAATCATCAACACTATTTTTCATTACGTTCGGCCCTCATTTTTGTAACAAAAGATTATATTTCTTTTCCATGTTAACATAAATAAACAGGTCTCTCTAACCTTATTCATATGACATATAATCTCTCTATCTTTCTTTTAAATTTTAATAAAATATTTGATCTTTACGTCGTAGGTGAATCTTACCAAATCACGGAAACTTACATCTTCAACTTGAGATCTTTGGTTCGACTATTCTCTCATCCTCATTTAATCTTTTTGTAGGGCCTGGGCATGCAAGCTGGCGGGGCCTGGTCAACCTGGTAGCCAGGGCCTGGCCACTGACAGACAAGGCCTGGGCACGTTGGCATGCAGGGCTGAGGCACACTAGCAGCTTACATATAGGGCCAACAACACACTGGTATTGAGGCTAAATTATGATGTGTAACTTGACACATCTAATTATTCTTTCACAACCAACAATCGAAGGCACAAGCAACAGGCCGCCTCATTTATTCACGAATACATTTTTTTGTAAGTTTTATCATAATCCTAGCATCTTGTTGCTAAGTCTCCAATCTTCCACCAAGGACAATTGACCCTTTTTTTATCACTCTTCTTCTTCTCTTCTTTCCACAAATAAAAATTTAATCTTTTTGAAAGCTTGAAGCACAAAAACCACCAATTTAGAAGTCTAGTCCATCATTTAAAATAACCTTCACCATCAATTTCACCTAAATTACCCACCAAGAATTTACTCTACATGCTGTTTACATGGCTGCATCACCCACACTAATCATGCACCTATGTTTTCATGAGCAGTGTTTACCCATACAAATTCAACATAGATCAACATCAGAACAAATACAATAATGTTTGCAACTATAAAAAAAATTATCACAAATATATAGATCATGAATTTCGAAGATCAGTATGTCACTGAAAAAAGCTTCACATTCAATTTTGCCGAATTGTCTATTTCACTTTACAGAAATACTGTTTTTCATGATCAGTGTTTATCCATAAATTCAGCATAAATCAACATCAAAACATACATAATATTTCTTTCAAACACAACAATTAAATTTTTTTTTAAAAAAACTTATCACATGAATTGATCTGACTTCAAAGACACACCTCGCCAATGGATGTTGATCGATGTTAAATGCCTGATGTAAAGAGAGAAACAACCATTAACAATTAATAGGATTGACAGCAACATCCAATCACCATTTGCTAACATTTTTGTGATGTGTTATAGTCTAGTTTATTTATTTGTAACTTGATAAAGTGCAAAAAAGGAGAAATTATTCTATAATTGTTATATATTTGATTGGTTTTTAGATATGGTCAGTGGACATAGCTCATCTTGCTCTGTTGGTTGGAAGCTTAGGCTATCAATTAATAGGTCTTGAATTTGAGTTTTGTATATATGTTGTGTGTGTGAGTCTACTTTGATTGACCTAAATGTAATATATATATATATATATATATATATATATATATATATATATATATATATATATATATATATATATATTAATGCCGCTAAAAAGTCAAGCTACCACATGGCAAGTAAGTTGTCATGCGGCGGGCAATTTTGTTATGTGGCACATAAATCGTCAGTTACGTGGGGACTTTATCTAAGTTAACCCAAAAAAAAATTTAACTGTAGATTTATAAAATTTAAGTTTAGATAAATATAATAATAATAATAACAGCATCTAGCTTTTATCTCACTATGTGAGGTCGGCTACATGAATCATGTTGACCTCATTATTCGAGGTCAATTTTTCCCGAAATTAACTCTAGGACCTAGGTTTTCGTAGCCTAGTGTAGACGTCGCCCACATAGGATCCCCTTAGGTGGATGCCTATTGACGTAACATCGACTCTACTTGATAACCCGACCTAAATTAAAATCAATTCAATCCAAATCTAATTCAACTCCAAACTAAACCCAAATCGACTCAACTCAAGTCAGTGCAATTCTGAGCTGAACTAATTCGAGCCGAATTCAGTTTAATAAATATAGATCCGAAAGACCCAACTTGACTCGTCGCGAGCCAATGACATTAGTTAAATCAAATAAACAAATTTAATTTAATCTAACTTAAAATGTTCATGAATTTTATTTAATTTAAATTTATCAATCTTATTAAAATAAATTACTTATATGTTTTAAAATAAAATTTGTTTGTTTTTATATATATAACTAAAATATATTCTAATATTTATCCCTTAGTCTAAAATTCAAATCAAAAGGCGGTTTAAGCTAAACCTAAACTGCGGTTAGAGGATCGGTCCAACCCCTCTATCCCACGATCTCCCTATCCCTACTCATTCGGACCGAATGCTCCCCCCACTCTGGCGATCTTCCTCTCCTCCCAGTTCCCAAGAAACTCCCCAGCCTGTCGCCTCCTCTGCCCTAGCCGAAGCCAAGCCCCTCCTCTCTGCCATTCGCAAGAAGCCCCTCCTCCCGTCACCTCCCTGTGCCCAAGAAGCCAAGGACCGACCGTCCTAGCCGCCAACTTGCCCTAGCCATTGGCCCTCTTTGCTATAGGTATATCTTCTACATCCTCTTCTCCTCCATTCTCTCCACTCGATCCCCCTTCTTTTTCCATTTAATAATCTTCTTCAACCATTCTTGGATGGCTTTATTCAATTAAATCTAAGCATGGAGTGTTTCTGGACCTTGATATCCTTGAGTAAATCTGAAATAAATTTTATTCTCCATCTCCCTTTTGATAATAATAAGATTGGTGGTAGAAGAAATTATGAAAAATTTAGAGCAAAGTATGTAAACATATGCGATTCATCTGAGTGAATCAATGGCTATATTATTCTGTTTTAATTTTAATTTCCATTTTATTTGCCTATGTTTATAGTCATTTCTCTCTGATAGCAAAAAGAAGAATGAAAATGGTTTGATTAAAATTTTACTCGTGATCTGATTGGGTCTTCATGAACCTGAAAAGCCCTTTGATTTGTTTGGACTTTGCGATGATCAAATTCAAGATCTGTTAACTCCTTTATTTCTTCTCTTTACCTTTGATGGTTGAACAAGGAATGAATATTATGCTCATTCTTCTGACTCTCCAAGAATATCATAGAAAATACATAAAAGTTTATTGTTTCTATCTGAGGTCGAGTTAGTTTTAAATCCTTGGTAGTTGGTATAATGGTTGAAGTGAAATGAGTAAAGGAAGTGGTGTATGCATTGACATTCCTTGATATTGCGAGAATGAATAGAAGGAGAATACTTTCTTTATGCTTTAGTTATAATGAGTGGTACACCTTGTTATTAACGATACAAAATATTCACTTTTGGCTCTGTATATGACTTGCATGCATAATAAACCTTGTTTGGATTGAAGAAATTCCTATATCGGTGTATGTTTAAAGTCAATTTCGTTAATAGATAAATGTATATATGGGTGTATGAATTGTCTTCATTCTAATGTATTTGTGTTAAGTTCTACAAGTCTGTTGGCAAGTAATTATGTTCCTTCCTTTTTCAAATGATGAGTATGCATAAGTGTCTTATAGAGTATTTTTGGGGAGGTATTCGAGAATATTCATGTGCTTCAGACATGAATGTGGCATAGATTCAAAAATGATTTTTGCTTAATGTTCATTGGAAAGTTTTCTCAAATTTTGGAAGGGATAAATCTTGCATCTTTTGAGAAGCTTTGGGGAGTAAACGTGTATCATTTTACGAAAAAAGTGTGTTAGTGTGGAAAAGTGAAATGTTCATTTTTTTGTGAAAGAGTGTGTATTGAAAAGTGGAACTTGTGTGTTTTGTAAGGCGGTGATGGGGAGTTTGTGTGTAGTTGAACTTGTGTGTATTTTGGAAAGTGTGTATGTTAAAATTGAATTATGAAAATTTGGAAAGTGATGGCAAGTGAATTGTAAATGGGTTGGAAAGTGAAATGAATAAAAAGTGCATGTGTTGGAAAGGTGAAATGATTTGAAAGATGAAGTGTGTGAATCTTTGAATGGTGAAAAGTGTTCGTTGAATAGTGAAATGTTTTAACTTTGAATAATGAAAAGTGTGAGTTTGGAAAGATGAGGCGTGTGTTTTTGAAAGGTAATGTGAGTGATTTTGGAAGGTGAGGTGGGAAGTTTTGGAAAAGTGAAATGAGTATGTGAAAAGTAAAGCGTATGATTTTGTGGGAAGTGTGTGTGTCTTAAGAAGTGCTCTTTGTGTGAAGATTAAGAAGTGAAGAGTGTGGATTGTGAAAGGTAAAGTGTGTGTTGTGTGAAAAGTGGGAAGTAGAGATTGTACATCTTAAAAGTGAAAGTGTAGGTTGGAAATGTATTGTGTGGAAAATGTGAAAAGTAAAGTGTTGGGATTTTAAAAAGTGATTTGTGAAAAGTGTGTGTGGGAAAGTTTGTAGATTTTTGAAAGATCAAGTGTAGGTGTTGGAGAATGGTTTAGTTGGGTGTTTACTAGAAAATGAAAGTGTTGAAAAGCAATGCCCCTCTTTCTCTCTCTACCCCTTCTCTTCCTCTTTCTTCTACATCTCTCTTCTTGTGCCTCGAGAAAAATTTCAGAAAGTATAAAGTATGCTATCAAAAGTGAAAAGTTCAAAAGGTAGATAGCTTGCGCCGGTCTTCAAGCCCGAAGAAAGGTACGTTTTTATTTTTTTTAGTAATTTCAATGATTTTATTATTAATTATTAAACGTGCTTCTAATCCTTCCATATTTTATTATCTTTATTTGCATGAACTGCGAGAAATGGTACCGGTCGAGTGAACAAAAGGATAAGGGACAATGACGTCAGTCGCCTCTATCCAATCGGGTAAAGGTACTACGGGCGGATCCACCGGGTCATAGCCCCCGGTGTTGTAAGTTTCTTTAAAACTTAGAAAGGCTCTAGGAGGCCGTGGTGTGTTTTGTGCGAACTCCTCCCCTCTAGGTCCCTGTAGCAACTTCAATTTTATCAGGATTACTTTATTTTTATTTTAGATCCTTAAGCCCCTTCACATATAAGCAATGTCCTGAGGGTTAGTAATAACAAATTTTTTTTTTATCCTATACAACATTAGTGAAATTTAAGGATAAAAATTAAGGACTGAGTCTTAGAGAACTTAGACTTAGGATGCATGCACACTTTAGGGTAGAAATACATAACATAGAAAACTTAGTGATATTCCCCTTAGGATTTGTGTATGTCATTAATACAACTTTAATCGAGTCTAATTAAATTTAAATAATTAATTAATAAAAATTTCAAATGCACTAGAGATAATTCAGATGAAAATATATGAAAATCATACAACCTTGAATAACTAAATCAAATAATAATTTCAACCAATATAAACCAAACTTATAAAACGATAAATAACATATATTTGTTTAATAAAAATAAATCAACCCTTAAATTCAAAATAAAATTTATATGTAATTGAACATCGAACCCATAAGTAGAATTAACATAATTCGATAAAAATATGAAAGTCATAAATTTATAACCAAAATAATCTTAAATTGTAAAGAAAGGTTAATAAATTCTATTCAATTAATTAACAATAATAATAATAAATCTAGAAATCTAATAAGTCATTAACAAATTAAATAAAGCCATTAAATTTTTAATAAAACATTAACACTTGAACAAGTCAATTAAAATTTCAATAAATGATTTAAAATTAACAAAATATTAAAATGTTTAATAAATTATTAAAAATTCAATAAATCATTAATTAAATAATCTAAATAAAAAAATGGTTGATTCAAATACATTAAAGAACCAATCATATTAATCAACTTTAACAATCAAAATTAAATCTAAAGCAAACTTCAAAAAAATAAAGACACTAAAACTTAAATCTGAACTAAAATTCCCTTTAACCTTTCAACAAATCAATTTTAATCAATTAGATAACTTTAATTAATAGTAAACCTAGGATATCCTTAAACCATACAGCCTACTGCACGCACTTAGATTTGTTTGCTAGGACAACCGACTCTAGCTTTAGGTTAGGCCAGTGTTTACTTTCTTGCCACTATGTGTCGGGCTTTCTCGTGATTTTCATTGCATGCTATTTGTGAAAATGATTGGTGTGTATGTTTATTTATTTACATTTGCAATCTGAGAATTGATGTGATGGGCGATAGATTACCCCTAAGTTAGGAACGATCTGGATGCTCACAGAATCTTATGCAGGTGGCCATGCTTGCACAGGGCTAAATTAAAGGGGGCAAATTAAAGATTTAAATTAATAATATTTTCTACAGGTACTTCAGAAAATGCTAAGCCCCCCCTTAAAATTAAAAGAGCATGGCCAAGTGTGGCTGATGAATTTAAATGTGAATATATAACTGTGTGGGAATAATTTTATTATAAATATTTAGGATAACCCTACAAGCGGTTTAGATTTTCTTTTTCTTTCTGGGATGTAATGTAATGCAAATGTAATTTATTAAAGTCAAGAGTTGTGAAAGTGATTCAAAAGTGGGATATCACACCCAACTCGGAATCCAAAGAGAAGAGAATGTCCCTTAGGGGAG
This sequence comes from Dendrobium chrysotoxum, assembly GCA_019925795.1. NCBI lineage: Eukaryota > Viridiplantae > Streptophyta > Magnoliopsida > Asparagales > Orchidaceae > Dendrobium > Dendrobium chrysotoxum. Next base: position 23,601,103 of record CM034308.1, read on the forward strand.
TATTCTCTTCTATTTGGAAAGCCAAGTTAGGGTGGTTCTAATATCCAAAAAAAAAGAAAATACCCCTTCGGGGATGAGTTTCTTTTCATTTGAATATCCAGGCCCGGCGAACCCAAGGAGCTCGTAGCGGATCCAAGGAGCTCGTAGCGGATCCAAGAAGTTTGTAAAGGAAAGAAGACAAAAAAGTGAAGATGAAGAAAATGAAGAAACAAAAATAAGAAGAAAGTATATCCCATTTTAAAATCACTTGTGTTAGTCTTAGGATTAGAATCTGGGTTTGTTGTCAGTGGTACCCGGCCACTTTACTTTTTCAGTAGACCCTGGGTTGTAAATAAACTGGACATTGGACATTATATTTTTGGATAATTTAATTTGAGTGTTTACATTGTTTGTGCAGTAGCTTTTTTTAGGACTCTTGCATGCCGTGTTTTGTTTTAGCTTGGATACGAATCGGAGTGTTTTTTTTTTTGTAAGGACCACGATAAAACTTTTTCTACTTGAAATTTAAAATAAAATTTTTAGGTTCACATAAAAACTCTAACGAATCTAAGAACTAAGCTCGGGTCCGCCGAGAGTCAGCATAACCATATTATTATTTTCTGTTCCTTGTTAGGCACCTCCCCACCTGCGGGTTCTGGCAGACCACCTGACCTATTAGGGTGTAGTTCTGTCAAAGGGATGTTGTGCAATCTCTATGAAAAAATCTATTTTCTAAGCCTAATTTTAAAACTGCTTTATAAATCATTTTTATGCATTCAAGTCAATTAGCATGCATTGCATTAAATACAAATTAAATGAGTCTAAAATTTTAATTGCATTATGCTCTCAGGCATCATTTACCCTACATAAGTAAAGGGGCCAATTAGGATTTTTTAGATGTTGGCTCCGATTCCTCAAAACTTAAACAACGTCCCTACCCATCTTTCATAAAAAGACTGGACGCATGGTTTTAAAGCGCCTAGGTGGTTAGCTGGCTCCCCAATCCAGGCCAGGGTAAGTCCAGATTTGCACTGCATTAGCTAGGTTCGGGTCACTACTTTGTAGTACCCAATTTAGTTTTAGGTTCTGAGGCAGATTGCCAAATCTTAAGTCCTCATCCTCTATGAATATAATCCCAAATTTCTAATAAAATGCCAACTCAAATTTAAAAATGTCTCTCTTAAAATATAAAGCCCAACATAGGGTAGACTGAGGTTGCCTCTGAGCTTCTCAGAATCCGGCACCTCCTACTTTTCTTCCTTTGACTCGTTAATAACTGTTCAACATCGAGCTTTCTCCTTGAAAATTTCCTACTTCTTTTCTTGTCTTCTACTTTGTAATCAAAGGGTACGAAATCACTGCTTTAATCGAGAGTTTTCTTAGGAGTACCCCTCCTAAGATGTAATTAACTATAGGGGCTTGCCCCTATAGGGATTTGAGAACTCCAGTTTAAAATAAACCTTATTTTATGTACATATGACAAGGAAAAAATCTCTGGGAACGCAGATTATTTTTTAAAACTCATTTTTAATTTTGAATATACTTGTATAATATTATTTTTATCTCCCTAGATGATATAACATTCTCCTTGTTATATTCGATCTTAAAAGTGACGAATTTTATAAAACTCATTCTTATTTTTGAAGAATATCACGTTCATCATTTAAGATGATGTCGTATTCTCCTCGTTGCCTCTAATCAGAAGAGTGGTTGAATTTTCAAAACTCCATTTCTGTTTTTAAACATATTCTATGGAATTTCATAATCATCTTTCGAGATGATATGTTATTCTCTTAATCGTGTTTGATCACAGAAATGTCATTTTTTTAAAACCCCTGTTTTGATATTGAATCCATTATAAAATATTGTGTCAGTCTCCCGAGACTGTATTTTATTCTTATTGCAGTATTCGATTACAAAATAGGAGAAATCAAAATCTACGTTGCGACATAATTTTTCCCACCAAATCATTTTTCTCCATTGTCCCCTATTAAAAGTTAAACACTACCGTTGTGAGGTCCCAAGTCCTGGATGAGAAAAGTGGAGGGCTACATTAGATAGTCGACAGTCAGCGTAAAACTTGTCGAATAATCATGACATGAATCCGTTAAATTTAGATAAATGCTATTTTTAAAATTTTGCCTAACCTTATTACAATTAGAATCTCTTAAAAGCAATTATGGAACATTAATAAAATGATAAATATTAGTAATAAAGTCCCACAAAGCTCCTTTTCATAATTCTATTCAGGATATAAAGAAAGATAACATCAAATTTGACAAAGGAAGCATACTCCACCCAACCATGGATGAAGTGTGGATGATAGATAAGAGCCACTAAGAAAAAGTTTAGTAGCCCCCTATTTAACCCAAATGTGACAACCATAATAATTAAAAAGACTTAAAGCAAGTGCACTTTTGATGGAATATTTGATAATTCATGGACAAGAAGTCGTCCACAAGCTATATTCTACTCCATAATATTTCCCTTTCCTTTTTTTTTTCAAGAGATTTCCCTTTCATTGAATGGAAGAGTTTATTATCATGTTTTATATGAATGGAAGAATTTTGACTTCTATATATTATGATATTTTTGCTCAAAGAAATCTTTATACTAAAAAGCTGCTTTAGAAAGAGTAAAATAGCAGTCCCAAACGAATCCTAAATTTCCCTACCAATTATAAAATCATATCCTCTTCCTCTTTCGTTAGTAAATAGTTGGATGATGATACTAACGATCACACTCAATATACGATCTAGAATATTTTTTCTAATGATCAGATTTTTTTGCAGATGAAGATGATCAACCATAGTAATCATATTTTAAATTCTTTGGACATCTCAAAGAGGATCAATATTATTACGCTAGGCAATTCTACTACTCATGTATATTTTGATGTTGGCATTATTATTATTATTATTATTGTCTTGAAAATCTTCTACTAAAGATAAGAAATCAAGATACAAAGAGAATCATTCTTCTCAACTCAATTAATTTTTATGAATTACCATCAAAGGTGTTAATGGGTATCTTTAGGTCTCTAAATTTAGGAACATATTTAAGAACTTCAATATTGATATTTTGTATCTTCTAGAAGACAAAAAAATTTCTCCTTATCAAGGTGACCCTATTAAAGGTCAGTTTTAATTTTGAAGTTTCTAGAGAAAATCAATATTTGTTAGGGGGCATTCTAAATAGAAAATCAATATATTTCAGTGGAGATAGTGATCAACAAGATGATTAGGCATATGAGACAACTTGCTTTTTATCTTCAGTGAAAATATCTGGTGGAAAAAGGAAAAAATAATAATGAGATATAAGTGAGAAAAATATTTGTACTTCCTTTTATTTCTAAATTAGTGGATATTTATCTTTGTGAGTGGTCATGGATATAGGTGGATCATACCGATCAAAGTAAACCGCCTTATATTCTTTTCTTATAATTCTCCTAGCATTTTATTATTCTTATTATAATGATCTTCATTATGCTAGTGAATATATTTTCACAATAAAATGTGTATGATTTCATTACCATACCAAATAACCTCAAAAAAAAAAAAAACTTAATATCAATATATATGCAGCTAGAATGCTTTTATTTCATTAACTTAATTAAACATAGCATCATCATAACACTCACACAAAACAACACTAACATTGTTATCTTTAGGGAAAAAAAATTCACTAAGGCTTCATTTGGGACGGCTTTCTTCTGCTTTTTAAAACAACTTTTTAGTAGAAAAATTCGAAAAGCCATCCCAACTGAAGTCTAAGGCTTCATTTGGGACGGCTTTTTTACTGCTTTTTAAAGCAGCTTTTTATGTACTAAAAAGTTGTTTTAAGAAGCAATAAAAAAGCTGTCCCAAATAAAGCCTAAATTGCTGAAAAAATCATTACAAAGGAGTACAAAAAGTTTATGAGAAGCACAAATTTTTCACCTGTTTCTGTACTATGACAGCAATAATTTAAGCCCATTTGGCTAAAAGGGACATCAAGCCAGCACCTAATAGTAAGGCAATATTTGTCATGATTAGTAGGGTTGTATTTGACTGGATCTTAGGGTTCATGAAATCTTCAGCAAGAAGATCAACGAGAGCCATGTAAATCAAAATCCCAGCAGCTCCGGAATTCAGTATGCCTTCAACAATGAGAGCTGTTGGGCTGTTCTCGTGGTAAACTGATGAGATTCCAATGCCAACAGCTATTCCAACCGGCGTTGTCAAGGAAAAGAAAATTATCATAGTAATCATCGGCCTAAGTTTGAATTTTGCCTGCAATTCAAATAAATAATATTAGAAGAGCCCTTCCTTTTGTTTTCTTTTTTTTTTTTTTGATAAATTTATCATATTGCGTGCTTGTGATAAACGTTTTCTTTCTCTCGATTTTATTTTTCATTAAGGTATTTGGAAAATCAATCGTGGTTAACTTTGACTTCATTGGGATAGTTTTCTTAAAATTTTGTAAAGCTGCTTTAAAATTTTGTAGTAGCCCTAGGGCTGCTACCAAGCCGGGGTTGGAGGAGATGCGAAGGAGAATCGAGGAGAAGAGGATGAGGATGAGGATGAGGAGGGTTGTGGGTGGGATCGGGGATTTGGTTGCTGCCCTTGGTTTGTTTGGGGAGGGGTTTTTGAGGATGGAGCAGATGAAGATGGATGTATCGAGGGAGATGGAGAAAATGAGGATGGAGATGGAATGAAGGCGAACGGAAATGATTTTGGATTGTCAGCAACAGATCGTTGAAAGCATGGTTCAGAGATTCATGGGGAATTAACGAACGACGTTGCAATTCTGACAGAAAAATGCAGAATGTGAGTAGATTTGTTTTCTAACACGATGAAGAACTCGTTTAGGCTGGAAGAAAGATCTGTGTTTTGATTGGGTTATTGGGTACTTTTGGAGCACAAGGGTCAATTGTCCTTTTGGGGTGAATAAGAAGCTTTCACCTTCTTCGTCTGTAATTCTTGGTTATGTCCTTATATTATTATGGCATTAATTCTGGTAGATTTTCTTTACTTTTTGTTGTTTGTAAGATCATTTATGGATGATTCGTTAGTCCTTTCCAGTCTTTACTTCAATTGTTCATAATCTATTAGCCTTGCTCAAAAAAAAAAAAAAAATCTTTCAAAACTAATACATGTCTTTCTGTCGTTGTTTGCTACTTATATATATATAGCTGAAGCTTCAGTTGGAGACAACTTGTTAAAAAACAAAAAAAAAAGGAAGGTAAGATGGCTTTGTTATACCTGAACCAAGCATCCTCCAAGCCCCATTCCTTCAAAAAACTGATGAAAACTTAGGGCTACAACGAGTGGCCTTATAGTAGATGGATCGTCTGATGCACCTAAAGATAGTCCAATAATCACAGAATGCACAACTATTCCCACCTCCAACACCTGCAATCAAAAAATTCATACAAATAAACATGGGTGTAAATACAGACTGTATAATAATCATATATTCCTATTCTCTTTTCAAAAGTTTTTTTTTTTAAACTTTTTAAGCTAATTAACATAAACTCACACATACATCATATATATAAGTTATGAATTCAAAATCTTTTAGTTGATAGTTTAAGTTCCCAGCCAACAGATAAAGTTGGTTGAATTTCTTTTCTAAATTAAAATATATTTTTTTATGCATATGTTTGACCTGATTCAGATACTAAAATGTAATAAATATAAATAAAAATGTAGATGTTACATATGTAAATGCATAATAATATTATGTTATATATATAAATTTTAAAATTGAAAATAATCTAACAAAGACACTAATTAGTAATTAAATATAAATTAAAAATAAAAACTAAAAAATAAGTTTTAAATACATAGCACTCATAATATTCACATTCACATATTTTACACCTAAACTTTCCTCTTTATCCTCTTTATATATATATACCATCTAAAACATTCAAATGAAACAAAATATCACACCCCGTGTTCAAATTCCTAAGTGGAGATCAGATCTACAGCCGAGTGATTGACGGAATATGTTCCTCCCATCTCCCATCTCATACGGGCTGGAATCCCTAACCGCCTCAAAAAAAAAATTCCTAAGCCCGCATCATGACCATAAAACCAATTGCTCATGTTGCCAGACACGCCAATCCCCTTCCAGGCAAGTTCCATCGAGTCTATACCTATCGATGCCCTTGTTGCAAGCTCGAATGAGATTTTCTCGCTCGGGCCCATTGATTCCCTCACCTAAGAGCTTCCAGCCATGGCAACGCTCCTTCTGAAATTCTTGAAGCCCTCGACAGCAAAGGAGCGAGGAAATCGTAAGGGTGCGGCCACGGCCGCAGAGTCGGGCCCAATGGCATGCCAAGAGAGATATGGGAATGTCTACTGAGATCCTCTAACTCCATTAATAATATCAGATGGTTTAAAGTTTAAACAGTAAAAGTTAGAAATGAAATATATAAATATTAATATTTTGGGAACCTGAAATCCCTCAAAATTGAAATGATCCCAAAAAGCCAAACATGCCCCCTTTTTTTTTAATCGAAGATAAACCATCACCTGCGATATAACTCGTCGCCGAATAAGATCTTCGCCTTCGTCGGGAACAGAGGTACCCATCCCGTGCGCATGGCCATGATTTGCATGGGTATGCACATGTAGCTGCCCAGCGCCTCCCTCTTCATCGGCCCCTGCCAGCTTCTCAATCACTTTCCCATTATGAATCCGATTGTAGTACCCAGTAGCAACAGTATCTATGACCAAAGTCCCCATCGCCGCCACCATCGCGAAGAAGCCGGCGAAGGGGAAATCCTGCCATGGGCTGGGATTTAAGCACGGCGAAGTTAGGTTCTCGAAGGCGTCCGGGAGTATGTGGATGAAGCCCGTGGAGAGAATAACGCCGGCGGCAAAGGCTTTGATGACGAAGAAAATGTTCTTCTCCGGGCTTATGGCGGGGAGCCATTTGCCTAAGGATGGGAGATAGACGCCGATGAAACCGGCGGTGAGGATGGAGAAGAGTGCAGCGAGCTTTAATGAGAGCGCGCGGGGCCGCTTGCCGTCCTCTTGATCAACATCGCAGCTGCAGTCAGCGTGGGTTAGCGCTGGGAGGAGGAGGAGGAGAGTGATCGGCAGGAGGAAGATGAGTCTTTTCATTTCTAATCTTTAATAGGGTAATTATGGGACCTGGAATTAATACAGAGAAGTGGAGAGATTTATATATGGAAGAGGATGAGGACATATTGAGCGTAAGTCAGCAATGGCGGTAGAGCCAGAGGTGATCCGGTGATATTTTGTATGGTAAGGAGAGGGGGAATGTCGACACTGTGTTGTAAGGGAGAAGACTTGACGAAGGCCTTTATTTGGCTGTGGGAAAGAGAAGTTTGTGGTGTTTCTTTGAAATGAAGTTTGTGGTGTTTGTTTGAAAATTGCCCTAAAATGGAAAATAAAAAGCTATATATATATATATATATATATAATTAAATATAAATTTTAGGAGGTTTTCTATGAATATATATGCTATTAAATCGTGGAGAAATCCTTGGTGTTAGATTTGTAAGATTTTAATTAAATCGAGTAAAAGATAGAATTTTGATATTTATTATAATATGGGTGAGTATTGGATTAGTCTTTTTAATCATACAATTTAAAAATATATCAATATAAAATAACATATTCATAATTTTAAGATTTTAAATTGAAATTTGAGTTTGATCATTTGTGTATCGATCCGAATTTTAATCCTTTGATCCATAATTTCAACAAGTGAGAGCAAATTCAATAGCTCAATTGAAATCAAATAGTTCATATAACTTATCTCTCATGACTACGAGTGTCTCCGTAGTTTGTCTCAATGTTAGAACAGTATTCAGCCATTATCCCTAGCCGGGTTTGTCTGCTCAATTTTTTTCTGATAGCTAAGTTACTAATTTAGGCTTCGTTTGAGCGAGCGACCAATCGCAACAACCGCGGGGAATAGGTCAGTAGGGGACGGGACGGCAAGGCCAGTGACCAATCGCGATGTAGATGGCTTGTTGAACCCGTCCAGCCGTCAGTGGGGATGGGATGGGTCAGCGCCTTAGCGGGGATGGGATAGGTCGTAGGTGGAGCTAATGCAACTAGATTAGGCGTGTGCGATGGCGGAGCTGATGCGACTCTAGACAAGCAGGCAGTCACATTACCGAATCAACCCGAACCCAACCCAATTTTCAAACGTGTCAAAAATCTGAACCCGAACCCCACCTGTTTGCTAACCGGGTCGACCCGAACCCGAATTTTTTCGGGTCAGGTCATGTCAAAAATTGACACCCCTAGCTCCATTGAAAGATAAGATTAGAAAGAGTCACCTTAGATAGTTTAGTCACATAAAACAACGACCTTATGATGACTCGGTTAGAAAATTTGATGTATTATATTTGACTTATAATAAAGGTAGATGTATACCTAAAAAGATCTTGTTAGAAAATATTAGAAAAAACTTTTCTTTATTAAATTTTGATGAGAATTTGACTCTTAATATGACACAATGGAGAAAAAGGACAGATGTAGCCGACCATATAGTGGGATAAAGACTTGTTGTTGCTATTATAAGATCATTATTATTTATAATCCACTACTATTATGTACTCTTTATATTAAAATAAAAGGTCACATTGTATAGCGCACCAGTGGTCTAGTGGTAGAATAGTACCCTGCCACGGTACAGACCCGGGTTCGATTCCCGGCTGGTGCAATTACCTGTTTTCTGTTTTTAATTTTAGTAACGTTAAAACTTTAATTTTATTTTGAAGTGTAATTAACATTTTATCAAAATGTTGCAAATTTTGTTAATAAAGAAATGCTAAAATATGAATTGACATGTTGTTATCTGAGAAAATGTTGCAAATTTTGTTAATAAAGAAATGCTAAAATGTGCATTGAACGTGTTGCTATCTGAGAAAATGTTAAATTAGCCGGCAGAAATTATTTCATGTACTGTTCTTTTTGTTTTTTTGAGAGTTACCTTAACTTTTTTTTTTATTATTTTTAAGAGTAATTAACATTTTATCAAAATGTTGCAAATTTTGCTAATAAAGAAATGCAAAATATGAATTGACGTGTCGCTATCTGAGAAAATGTTAAATTCGCTGGCAGAAATTATGTTCATGTACCACTTCTTCCATTCATACAGGTTTAACGTGAAAAAGCGGAGCCAAAAATATTTCATAGGAGGCGATTTTAATTTTTAAAATTTTTACAAATCAAATCAAATTGAAATTATAGAATTGTTTCAATTCCTGATTTAAGAAGTTAAATCTTTAAGAAGTAATTTAAATGATATTAATTTATTTTCATTTTTCTTGTTTGAATTTGAATAATTTTCAATAAATTTATCCGATTTATTTTAAATTGATGGATTATTAAAGCTTCTATAATGTTTCACGATTTATGAAAGAAAAAAAAAATTCCTGCTGGATTAATCAAAGGACTACTTGGTAATTGAAAATAGATATGATTAAATAAAATGCATAGTTTATTTCAGTTTTGTAGAACTTCAAATCTAAATCAAATCAAATCAAGAGAAACATAATTACATAATGTTAAATACAAATCACATCAAAACATTTCAATCAATTGAATCAACTGTCATTTATGAGATTAATTATTCTGTGCTGATGCCGAACGTCGTCCAGAGACCAATCAGAATACACCACTTCACATGTTCGCTGTGTATCACAACTGATGTGATTGCACCTGATTTGTCTCCGGATGTAGAGCTGCATCCGACCTCTGCACATAATAATTTCTCCGTTTATAGAGTTGTTGTTACCTAAGGAGAATAAAATTTCGATTGATACAACTTTCGTACTGCTTTCTAAAATAACTTTTTAATAAAAAAAATTTTAGAATTAAAAATTTTTGTAATAAAAATATATTTTAAAAAATTAAAAAAATTTATTCTAAACCAAACCTAAACCGTCACGGCACCTTAGGATGAAGGAAGATACTTGACGATTCTAGGAGCACTAAGACGCGCACAAGGATTGATGTGAGCTGAGCAGAAAGGACAATCAAACAAAAAAGAACTTAGCTTAATTAAAATTGATATTTAAATGAATTTCAAAATAATATTTAAATTAAAATTTTAAGAATTAAATTCATGATCATTCAAACTCCAATCTCAACAAACTTATGATCAAATTAAATATCTTGACGATACAAATTCATCTACACTGCAAATGATCTGACATAAGTCTGAGATAAATTCAAATCAGACATTTGAAATATATTTAAAATTTTTGTACATTAATTGAAGAACCAAATGATCATCGGATCTAACATGCTTATAGTCAAATTAAACAGCTTGACAAGGTGAATCTAACGAACCCAAGATTATTTAATTCTACCATCTGAAGGCGCACAAAATACAATATACGAAATATATGATCAAGAAGATCAACATAAACCATTCAATTGAGTGTTTCCTATCCTAGCCAAATTTATCTAAATACCCTTCTAAAAAATTTATAAAGTAATCATAATTTTCCATGTAAAGAGAGTTTGAGAACTAAAATATCTAAATAACTCAATTGCATTTTCCAACGATCATCATCCACCTCAAGACTCACCACCACCACCACCACCACCACCTGAATTCTATCATTTGACTATGGCCGCTTAATTATTAACATACAACTATGCTATTAGACTTTAATTATTTTTATATTGACATACAACTTTTGTAATCCCTATGATGAGAATAAGATATTTATTTTCAAATGTGAAATATCATCATTTTTAATTGTGGAAAAGAATAGATTTTTTGTACCTATAATTATATAGTGTATTACAAGTTTTTCATCTACAAAATTTTGATATCTTAAAACTTCTATATTAACATACTGGATCTTTATACAAAATTAAGATATTAAATACTTTATCGTCACATTTTTTAGCTCTTAATAACAAAGAACAAAATTGAATTTACAGCAAATAGGGCATTCCTGCATATGACAACTTTGTAACAAAAGAACCAAATTGTTCATGAAATAAATACAAGAGTGTAATCTAACATAAAGTAGTTCAATATATCATATGGAATATGACTTATTACTAGCTTTATGGAACTAGAAATATGACACTATAAGGTGGTGAAAGGAACACCACAGCAGACTACAAAACAAACTAGAACTGTCCGGATACAATCTCTCTTCCAATGACTATATCTGTAATGCATCTCCTGTATTACCTAGTTGCTCCATACATAAGGGGGTAGAAAAACACCATTCCTCGCCTCAGCTTATTTAGGATGGTTACAACAATCAGGGGAAAAGGTAAATAAATAGTAGAAGTGGTATTTAATGCTCTCGAAGAAGTTTTTGCTAGCTAAATAAAGAACCTGAATTGAAGTTAGATTCCTCCTTGAGAAGTTTGTTTCCGTTTGAATGCAACTATGTAAAACGGTCTGTTTCAATGAAGTGTTCTAACGAATAGGACAAAGTTTATGCCTTTCTATCATTAAGGTCCTTGAAAAAGGACTTGGAAGCTTCATATGTAGACCAACAAATAGCAGCAGCAGGTGCATGGAAGAGCATTCTGGGTTTCCATCCTCTCAAAAGCCCAGTATAGCCATCACGCTTAATGATAGCTTGAATAACCTCTGTTATGGAGCTGCTGGAAAATTTCTCACAGCCGCAAACACCCTGGTATGCCCAAAAGGGTAGAAGAAAAATTTTTAAAGGTTTTCTCATGAGTGAAAAATCATAGGCAAGAATGGCCACGCAAAGAATATGATACCAAAATTCCTGGACGGCAATAATCCAACAAGACCCGGACAAAAAAGTAGATGTGTCAGATATTTAATTGATACAACAGTTCTCTCAAAAACGTCTACTTACAGGAAAAAGAAAAGCTCCGCCTCAGCAACACAAGTTTTGAGTGATAGATAAAATTGGAGAAAAAAATATAAAATAAGAAAATTCAAAAAGTGTGACCACCTACTGTCAACTGGCCATTAATTCCAAGTCAATTCAACCACCAGGTTGTACCGAACAGAATTTGGAGAAGTTTTCGGAAAAAAACAGAAGAGAGCACATGTGGCTTTTTATTGACTTGAAGGTGCAAGCAAAGAAAGCAATGGCTATTCTAATTACTATCAATTGACCATTCAGCATAATAGTTTTCCTAGTTTGAAACTAGTCTACCACTCAGATGTTTACCTTCAACCTATTCTTCAATTGTGAAGTTTAAAATACTCTTTTCCAACATGCATAGTTTGTTAATCATTTACCAAAAATTTCAGTACGTGAATATCCAACAGTTCAAGTGAAAAATAAGAAGCTGAATAATGCATACTAATTGGGCACTGTTTCTGCCCACATACTTCCCTAAACAGAAATCTAGGCATTAGGAAGAAGCCTCCACAGGGATTGATTATACTAAATTTGATAGTTCTATAAACTTAAAACAAATGTTTGCCAAACCACAGTATTTCCAGCAAGAAACCATGGAGTCACCATCAGAACTTAATTCTCAGCTGGAGTTTGAGGTGCATGGGAAGGCCTCAAATGGATTGTGGAAACAATATAATATAAAGATGCTGCTCAAAGGGGATTCCTTGACAGTCATCAGAAGATAAAGTAGGAAATCAAGTGCAGAACACTGAGAAAGCCTCTGTTGTATGATGCATGCAAATGAAAAAAAAAAAATGCATGCAGGTTTATAATGCAAACACAACTTCCAAGGAAGCAACAAATTGATCAAGTGACCTCACTTCAAAGCGACTACAGAATCACGTAAAACAGATTGAAATTCCACAACCACAACAGGACATTGTGACTACCTACTCTTAGGCTGTAAGCTAGCATTGAGCGTAGAGACTCTCCTATCACCCAAAATAAATGTAAATACAGGTTGTATTTTGATGACATTATCAACTTCGGGGGTTTTCTGAAGATGATAGAGACGATATCAAAATTAACTTCATGTAGTTTCAAATCATACGCTTGGTAAAAACATAAATGATATGGAGAGTAAAATTTCAACCAAATCTACTAACATATTCAACCAATTCAAGTTTCTGAATAATCAGATTTCATTCAAAAATCCACATTGCTCTTCTGCATTGAAGGAATGACCCTTTATCAAACTGAGATAAAGCTAAATATTTCGAATATATTAAATAGATAAAGTATAATAAATACTAAATATTATGACTGAAAGTAGGCATAGACTTCTCAGTCCACCAAAATCAGTTCATTCAAAAGCAACTATATGCTGCTTTATTATCTTCACTCTGAAGAGTCCAGAAATCTTAATTACCTGAAAATAGGATCAGGTTCTCAAACTTATCTCACTTCCAATCGTACAGATTGGCAAAGTAAAGACAGCCTTCAGGGAATTTATTCAAATCCTTCTGGTTAACTTTGGAATAAAGTACATGATAATTTACTGAAATGTGTTGGGGAAAAATATGTAGGCCAATCATGATTTTGAATTTCTATTTTTGTAATTGAATATGGCATTGTGAATAATATATATCTCGAAAGATAAAAAATATTATTCTTCAATGGATTCAAATACAAAAATACAAATTTTATCCTAGTTTTTGTAACTGAATTATCACAAAGAATAACATATAATCCCAAGAAATTAAAATGTTGTTCAATTATGTATTCAATCATAATAATTAGGATACATTCACTAATATCGTAATCAAATCATCATAGAAAATGACATACCATCCCGTATGATGGAGATATCACTTTACGAAGGATTCAACTACAAGAATAATGATATTTAAAATTTTAAATTTTGGTCTGCAGTTCCCGAAAGATTCTTTCCCTACTTTATTTAGGAGCTAAATAAACTAAGATTTATTTTAATCTGAGTTACTTATTTCTTACAAAGGCAAACCCTCATAAATAATTACATCGTAAGAAGATAAATCTCTCAAATAAAAAAAAAGAAATCAAATGAAATATGCTTATGTGATATTAAACATAATCTCATAATTATACTACAAGTTTTATTAAAATAAAATCAAATGTGAAACTTAAAATGAAAATTTTAATAAAACATATTCATTGTAATTAAGTTAAAGTCTAAATCAATTTCATTAAATCAAACTTGAATTCTAAATAAATCAAACATGAATTCTAAATAAAATTTAAATGAAATACAATGCAACTGACTCAAATAGAAACATCAATCAACTTCATTAGGTTATACCAATTGATATAATGAATTTAAATAAAAAGAATGAACTTTAAAATGAAATAATAACATTTCTAAAACCAAATCAAATATAAACTTAACAAATGAAAATAATAAGTTTCAAAAGATAAGATCTAATCCAATTTAATTCTATTAAAATCACCCCCTAAGTCGAAATAATGATAAGATTAAATAAATTTAAAATTAAACATAAAGTTAAATTCAAAAGAGAATATGAGAGAGAGAAAGTAAAAGGAAACAAATAATGAAAGGATAATAAGATAATTGATAACCCGTAAATTTAAAAATTATTAAAAATCCAAGAAAAATCTGAAAAATCTCAAATAAAATTTTATAAGCATATAAAATCATAATGAATAATAAACTAAATAAATGCTTTAATTAATATTTTATTTTCACCGTCAAATTAAATAAATTGGATAAATAATCTCGAAATTAGAAATTTCATAAAAAATTCAATAAAAATTAGAAAAATATGAAATAAATTCCTATGAATTCCTAAAATTTTAACGAAAATTCTAGAACCAGTGAAATAAATTTAAAAGAATAATAAAATTTTCAATTATAAACTCATTAAAGGCTTAAAAAAAAGATCCAAAATATTAAAATTTAAATTGATACAACCCTCATATATTAAACAAAATCAAAATTAGAAAACGAAACTAAAACCTAATAGGTTGACACCCACATAGTCAAGCACCTAAACAAAATATTTCTCGCTTAATCTTTTTTTCTCTCATTTTTCTTCCGATAAGCCGGCATGGCTGCTCTTCGTTTGAGTGACCCCGGTTTTTTGGATGTTAAGCACAAATCGCGGTCTTTTCGTGAGGTTTTGTCTGGTGAGTCGCTTCTTCACCGTTTCCCCTGCTCAAACCCTCTTCTCGCCATGGTTTGCCAGCTTTGTTGATTTCTGAAGTTTAAATCAAAACCTTAATTATTTTGGAAACTTAAAATTACTCAAAATTCAAACTTATTCCAAGTTAGTAGTTAGTTTTGTTAGTATTAAGAATTCTAGAAACTGACTTATCGAAGGCTGGCTCGGTAAGAGCTCTAGGAATTCAATGTTGGTGACACTTATCCAAGAATGAAATGAACAAGTTATCCAACAAAGAAGAATAGTCCAAGCCTACGAGTGGTATAGGCCTACTACTGATGTATAAATTTAACTATCACAACCAGAGATGAAAAGTGGGATAATCCACAGTAGAGTCGCCAGAAAAATCAATTGGAAAATAAAACCACGCATATTTGATATGCTTTACTATCATTGTAATCGAATACTGCATTGAGAATAACATGCTATTTAAAGAGATGGACATAATAATCTATGACGGATTTTAAAGAGAGAATAATTTTTAAAAAATGCACCATTTCTATGATCAAATATGACAGAAAATATCGTATCATCTCAAAAATGATAATGATATTTTAAAAAGATATTTGAAAATAAAAATAGGAGTAGAGAGCACTAGGATTCTAAGACAACTCAGAAATTTTCCAATCTATCATATGATCAAAAGACAGTTGAGTGAAGATATATTGACGATGCCTTCAAGGAGATAAAGGATATTCTCAAATAGAAAGGGAGAAAATGATATAAGAGTTTGATCCGGAAGAGAATGAACTGTTAGTAGATTCTGATGAATAGGAGAATGTTCATAATGACAGTATTTTCATGGTCGACACTAGAACTTCATTAAAAAAATAGTAATTCTGATAGGCAGCGCACGAAGAGGAAACTAAAGAAAAAAATTGTTGAAGATTCAGCTCCAAGTTTGGCATGTTAGCTAAAAAAATAAGGACTAGCATATTAATAAGTTGGAAAAGAAAATAGAAGAGATGGTGATAAAAATGATAGGAATGTAAATCTAAATGTCAATACATAGCGAGCTCGGGACGAATCTACTCGCCCGATAGCTCATGTCTAATAGAAAAATGTCAGATGAAAGGGATTAGGATTTGAACAAGAGTACAAAGACATCTCCCACTAAAAAATATATCAAACAGCTAATAGAGAATCAAATAAAGGAGGCATTAATCCAGTCTCAAGGGACTTCATCTATTCCAAATGGTAGACCCTATCCGGAGGAATTTGATTTAGTTCCTTATTCCAAGAGATTTGTGTCACCTTCCTTTAAACTATTCACAAGCACATAAAAAATCGAAATAGCACTTAGCCCACTTTCGTGCCAACTATTGCAATGTTGGAGACTGTTGTATTCTTCTATTCAGGCAATTTGTTAGTGGTCTTTCCGAAATAGCATTTAATTGGTACGTCGATTTGTCTGACGGATCGGTCAAGACCTTCAAGGAATTAGAAGGTTTATTCCTAAAAAGATTTGTTGGGGCTCAGTACTATATTGCTATAGGAGATCTGATTGTTGAGAAATAGAAACCAAAGGAGTCTTTGGTGGAATATAATTGAGGAGGAGGAATTATTTATGAAATGTGAACTACAGTTCCAAGAACAACGTACAATGGAGATCTTATTGAAAAATATTCACGGGCCCACTGCTTTTCTCCAAAAAAAATTTAGGATCAAAACATTTGAAAAATTACTGAACAAAACAAACAACCTACAAGATGAAGCTTCTCGTTTACAATTTATGAAAGACCAATCTGAAGAGAGAAAAAGAATAAAGCCTAATAAGGTATTCGAGAAGAAATCAACATTTGTATCATCCATCCATAAAGGTAAACAGTCATTGAAAAATCAATCAAATGATAATCCTCCTCCTCCTTAGCCACTTTAGATAAATTATTATCCCCCTAGAGATCCTTCTATGACATCTTTTAAGAATAAATTAAATAAAGTTTATTCTTTTAAAAGGGAGTAAGTTAGAAAATTTTTTAAAAATCTCCTTAAGAAAGTAGACTTCAAAGCCGAAGGCCAAAAAGCCAAAACAGGCAAATAAAAAACATGACCCTAATTTTTGTTGTTATCATCACATGCTAGGCCACACAATTGAACACTGCTTCAATTTTAAAGATTGGTTGGAAAGAAACTACATACAAGGAAATTTGATCATCCCAAAGGATCTGCTAATGATCTGAAAAATGGTTGGGATATTGCTTTATCTCGTACCTCTAAGAAAACTATTAACAAAATGAACCTCACATAAACATTTTACAAATTAAAAAAGCGAGCTTGATTTGGAGTGATAAGAACCACCTCAATCATTTCAACATGCATTAATTCTTGTTAAACTGAGTACCCTATTTTGAGAATATCTCCAACTTCTTAAAACAACCAACTAGCATAATCTAAAAAATATCGATCATATAGAGAGTAGGTCAACCCCTACTCCTCTCCGAGTGTCCACTCGCTAATCTGATTGAGTAATCACCCCCATTTTAAATAATAGTAAGATTATCTACTGTTATCATGCCCAAGCCACTATGCGAGCTCAATACATAGCGAACATCAATTTTTCATTTAATTACAATTGTCACAAGTCTTTTTCATCTAATGTTGATTTGTTTACCACACCTATCCAACTTTTTCCCAAGTGTGCAACCTTGGAAAGACCAAACTATCACATAAATGCCAAATCGACTACTTTCATCAAAAAATTGTCTAGTCAGGCTACCTTTTGATGCCACGCATCTTAAAATCCAATTATTTGAGGAACACACATCCAATCACAAATGATTATAAATAAGTCATTTCAAGGCATTTCAACATGATCTAGACCTTGGAATCTCTTTGATTCATTGAACTCTTGTAACTCTTCCTCTCTATTTCAATTATTCAGAACAACTTATACATTTGTTATTACTAGAAAATCTCTCTCTATAGTGGAAGTAGGTTGATATAATTGAACCACCTCAACAAACTAAGTGAGCCAAATGACCTAATTATATGACCATTGATATGCTATTAGTTAAAATATCGACTTCACTAACAAGAGCAAATTGGTCGGACCTATCATATTGATTCGACAAAAGTATTTGATAAACTTCAAGTCAAGAAATATTGGACATAAACAACACACTTATCTTTTATTTTGAAAATCACATCTATTTCATGATGTTTAAAATAAGGGGAAAAGTGTGACGCCTTGTTATCCACAATCAATCACAATATGCAACATAACATTATATTTGAGCCTCTTAACCACCACAACATTACCAATCATTCTTGGTCCAAATGGTTAACCACATCTTCTCAGATTGGCTTTTCAGTGGTTAAATGGATCAAAAGGCATAACTTATTGCACTTAGAACAAGAAAACATTGTTGGCGTACAAAAGAAATACTGATCAAGAAAATTAATCAAAATAAATTGAGACCTCAATCTCAAGCGGGATCAACCCTATCATTACAATCTATGAGAATTATTGTCTGACTGAGCACTCTATCAAGATTGCCTCAAACTCTTCAAAATAACAAACTTGGCCAATCTAAATAAATGAACCATATAGAGACAAAACCAATCCCTCTACCTCTCGAAGCACTAGGTCATCCTATTCTAATTGTGCCATCTTTACCATTTCAAATCATAGTTAGATAACCCATCATTATCATGCCCAAGACAATGTGCATGCTCAACACATCACAGCCACAAGTTTTTTATCTTACCACCACAACTAGAAGCCTTTCTCATTTAACAGTCTTCATTAAAACATAACATCATTCGATTGATTTGTTTACCAATCTTATATAATGTTATCCCATATATACAAATCTAGGTGAATCAAGATGTCATTACAAATCCACACAACCTACTTTCATCACAAGTTGCTATGGTCAATCAACTTGTTGATGCCACACACCTTGATGTCCCATCATCTAAGGAGTGTTTGCAATATCACAAATGACTATAAATAAGTCATTTTAAGGCATTTCAATAAGATCTAGATCTCAAAATCTTTTATAAACATTGATCTTATAATGTAACTCTTCCTTTTTCATTTCTTCTCTGCCCAAAGTAAGGAGAGGACAACTTTGTAACTTCTACATTTGTTTTCAGAAAAGTAAATCTCTCTCACTCTTCACAAGGGATGTAAGATGATCTAATCAAATCACTTAAATCCAAAATCTACAATGATTGTGAAGTTAAGAATGCTCACAACACCCCGCCCAAAATTTAATGTTTTGGGTAGGATCAAAAATGACATCAAGCTTGTAGTTGGCAAATAATGCACTAAAAAAACTTTCATCACTGAGCAACTTTTAATAAGTTTACCTATGATGTTGTTCTTCAAGATTTGTGTACGCAATACTAAGGAATTCTTACATTTTTGGGATAGAGATGTTACATCTTATTAAAAAAAAGAAAAGCAAATCTTCATAAAACTAAAGAAAAAAATGTAATCATTGGTTGGTTCAAAATGAAACTAATCTTATTTGGTTGGTTCAATTCGATTGTTAAAGCACTAGCTCGATTACTAATTGTAATTTTGACTTTCTTTGATTTTTTTTAATTTTGATTTTTATTTTTGAAAAGCCAATCAAACCAGAAAAAGAATTTGCTAATTTATTTAAATATTAAATCAACTAAATTCATGAATTATATTTTATTCAACATAACAAAATTATTCAAATATTAAATAAACAATTAAACATAAACAAGTAACATATTGATAAATGTGGATATTATTTATTCAACAACAACAACAACAAGATCAAGCTTTGTCCCACTACGTGGGGTCGGCTACATGAATCCTTTTTCTCCATTGTGTCCTGTTAAAATTATAAATTGTAATAAAGATTACTTGATATTCTTCCTGATATATGCTATTTAAGCAAATATTAATTATATTTAATGTTAAAATAAATTACATTTTTGTTTATACATAATCAAACCAAACTGACCAAACTCAAGTTTGGTTCAATTCAATTTGATATGAAAAATAATTTGCTCGGTTTGATTTTCTAAATTTTAGAACCCCGAAACTAATTAGATTTTTACTTTGCAAACCAAACAGACCAACAACAACTAGGGGTGTAAGTGAGCCGAGCCGGCTTGATAACGAGCTCGCAAACTGAGCTTATTGAGCCGCGACCTCGAGCTCAAGCAGCATAAGCTCAAGCTCGTTTATTAAACGAGCTCATGTTAGAGCTTGACAAGACTCGACTCGTGAGCTCGGGAGCTAGCTCGATTAATTGTTAGGATTTTCTAAATAAAATAATTACAATTTTTATTAAATTTAAATGTTTAAAAAAGGATAGATGACAATAGTTGTATTAATTTTTCAAAAAGGAAAAAAGCTAAAGCTACAGCAATAAATGCTAGAGTGCAACAGTTTCTAATATATATATAGATAATATTGGAATATGCTCCCCAAAAAAAAATGTTACCGTAATGGTTCAAATACTTTATCCAGGGGAAAAAATGCAATAGAGGACCCTTTCATCCACGGGAGAAAACACAACAGACGCCTCTTCTCCGGGAAAAAATGCGAACACCTTCTTTAGTTGTGATCGCGTCGGGCCTCCACTGGTTTTATTGCAGCAAGCTCGTGAGCCAACTCGCAAGCTTGCTTTTATTGTACGAGCCGAGCTCGAGCACACCTTTTGAACTCGAGCTCGAGTTCGAGCTTTCGATTTGACAAACGAGCCGAGCTCGAGTAGGTATAACTCGAGCTCGACTCGACTCGTTTAAAATCCTAACAACAACACACCTTTATCCCACTACGTGGGGTCAACTATATGAATCTTTTTTCTCCATTGTGTCCTGTTAAGAGTCAAATTTTCATTTAAATCTAATAAAAAGGTCAATTATAATATTTTCTAACAAAGTCTTTTTAGGTTTGCATCTACCTTTCTTAAGCAAAATATAATACATCAACTCTTCTAACCAGGCCATCAAAAGACCAATGTTTTGTGTGTTCAAACCACCTAAGGCAACTCTCTATAATTTTATCTTCTACTGGAGCTACGCCAACTTTTCACGTATATACTCATTTTGTATCCTATCTCTAAGAGTGAAGCCACTCATCCACCTGAGCATCCTCATCTCTACAACACAACTTAATTTTATGTTTCTCTATTAATGGCCAACATTCTGCAACATAAAGTATTGCAAGTCTCAACACCATCTTTTAGAATTTTCCCTTAAGTTTGAGGGGTATTTTTTTTCACACAATAGGATCAATGCATTCCTCCACTTCAACCATTCAACTTAAATTCTATCTCCATCTATTTCACCATCACTTTGAACAATAGACCCGAGATATCTAAAATACATACTCTTATTAATGACTTGATTGCCCAAAGTCGTCATCCCCCAGCTAGATCTATTATTGCTAAAATTATACTCCATGTATTCGATTTTAGATATATTCATACGAAAACCTTTAGACTCTAAGGTTGACCTCCATAATTCATGTTTTCCTTCAACTCCTCCAGTCTTATCAACATGAAAAATATCATCATCAAAAAGCATACACCAAGGTACATCCTCTTGCAAATGTCTAGTAAGAACATCCATGACTAAAGCAAAAAAGATATGGTCTTAAAGTTGATCCTTGATGTAATCCAATAGAAATAGAAAAATACTTGGTCAAATCACCTTGAGTTTGAACACAAGTAATAGCTCTTACATACATATCTTTAATTACTTGAATATAAGCATTATTAACTCTTTTCTTTTCTACAACTCTCTAGAGCACTTCTTTTGGAACTTTAGCATATGTTTTCAGTAAATCAATAAATATCACACGTAGATCCTCCATTTTCTCTCTATACTTCTCCATCAAACCTCTATAAATGTATAGATTACATAGAAAACCTGCCCGACATGAATCAAAATTGATTTTGAGAAACATTAGTATCACATCGTAACCTATGCTCAATAAAATTCTCTCATAGTTTTAATGTATGACACATTAACTTGATTCCTCTATACTCCGCACACTCTTGTACATCACATTTCTTCTTAAAAATAGGAATTAACACACTCCTCCACCACTCATACGACATATATTTTTAGTCCTTAAAAATAATAGTAAAAATTTTCTTAAGCCAAGAAATTCCTTAATCTCCAAAGCAATTTCACACTTCTACTAGAATATCATTAGGTCCAATAGCTTTTTCATACTTCATTTTCTTTAAAGCCTCTCTAACATCGGTTTTACTAAAAAGACAAAAAAACAAAATCTCTATTTTCATTTAAGGTGCTAAGGTTACTTATCACAATCTTCATTGCAAACCAAACAAACCAAACCATCCAAATGCAAACCTACATGAAGAGGCAGAAGTTGGCCATTATCTATAGCTACAAAGCAATTTACCTACGTCCAACAACACCCAACCCCACTGCATAAGCTTTAGAGATAAAGTAAATGATCAAAGAAAAAAAACTAAGAAAAATAGTAAAACGGAGTTAACCAAGCCACCTTTTTGCCAAAACATGAGCAAGATGAGGAGAAGACCTTTTACCAACCCATGAGATAAAAGAAAAATGGTCGCTTGCCAACCTTGCCAAGAGATAAAGAAACCTATACTTTAAAGCCCAAGCAAGCCTGTATGGTGAGACATTCCTATAAAGCTAAGCTTCTACATCATGGTTTAAAATTGCGCAATTAGAGGCCTGTCTGAAAGCTTGCCTCAATGCAATTTGAAAAAAAAAGACAATGAGTTGTATACCTGATACTTCTCATATATTTCTTCTTAAAAATAGGAATTAACACACTCCTCCACCACTCATACGACATATATTTTTAGTCCTTAAAAATAATAGTAAAAATTTTCTTAAGCCAAGAAATTCCTTAATCTCCAAAGCAATTTCACACTTCTACTAGAATATCATTAGGTCCAATAGCTTTTTCATACTTCATTTTCTTTAAAGCCTCTCTAACATCTGTTTTACTAAAAAGACAAAAAAACAAAATCTCTATTTTCATTTAAGGTGCTAAGGTTACTTATCACAATCTTCATTGCAAACCAAACAAACCAAACCATCCAAATGCAAACCTACATGAAGAGGCAGAAGTTGGCCATTATCTATAGCTACAAAGCAATTTACCTACGTCCAACAACACCCAACCCCACTGCATAAGCTTTAGAGATAAAGTAAATGATCAAAGAAAAAAAAACTAAGAAAAATAGTAAAACGGAGTTAACCAAGCCACCTTTTTGCCAAAACATGAGCAAGATGAGGAGAAGACCTTTTACCAACCCATGAGATAAAAGAAAAATGGTCGCTTGCCAACCTTGCCAAGAGATAAAGAAACCTATACTTTAAAGCCCAAGCAAGCCTGTATGGTGAGACATTCCTATAAAGCTAAGCTTCTACATCATGGTTTAAAATTGCGCAATTAGAGGCCTGTCTCAAAGCTTGCCTCAATGCAATTTGAAAAAAAAGACAATGAGTTGTATACCCGATACTTCTCATATAAGGCTTACGCCTCAATGGGGAAGGATGAGACATGCCTCAGTGCAATTTTAATGCAATTTTGAAGAGACGTAAAGCCTTTAAAATTAGAGCTTAGTTCATTGTAAAATTTCATTTACTTTGTGTACTAAATTAAACATATTTATTATACCTAAATCAAATCAAACTTGAGAAAAATCACGTTGCTTCAAACTCATATTCGCAAGACCCTCACACCTACACCGGTGCACCCTATCCTCTTGCATTACTGCCATGGTCACACCACCATCATTGTTAGACCATCATTGCTTCTCCTCCATCGCCTCTCCTTTCATTGTTGGAAACTCTTTTTTTTTATTTTTTAGCATGAGAGAGGAGAGAAAGCAATTAACTACAATAATGATTCTAATAAATACTCTTCAAATGAAGAGAGTAGGGAAACTTTTGAATTCATAAATTATGACCTTAGATTACTTGTTTATATTGAACTAGGAATGGGAGAGACTATTCATTTAGCATAGTTTGTTCTTTATAGCCTTGTATGATTTTTAATGGCCTTACTATGAGTTTTTATGATTTTACTAAATATATTACTTTGATGATAATATGTGACTTATTATTTCATATTTTCCTTAATTTGATGATTTAATATAAAGGCTTACACCTCGCCCACTAAAAGAAAATGTCTCAATACCCCATTGTGCATTTTCAAACCTTGTTCTATATGATATGGCCAAGGTCCAGCTTTGACCATTTCCAAAAACAAATAAAACTTTAATGAAGCCCCATGGTCTAAGAGGCTCCAAAACATTAAACATAGTTCAACTAGGACCAAGAAAAAATTGAAGAAGTTTGTATAATCTTCTAGAAAAAGCTTTAGAACCTTCTAAAGAACTCCAAAAGCCTTTCGGAACATTCCATAAATTTCCCTAAAAATTACAAAACTTCCAACACAAACCTTCCAGAATGACCCACAAATTTTTTAGGAAACTTGGACAATGTCACAATATACAAGGACACATAAACAGCATTCAAAATTATATCACAACATTCATAATTAGATCTAAGCCTATATGTGTTGGTTACATCAATGGAAGGAGAAATTCAAAGTTGTAATAGATTCCAAATTCAAATGGAGGAGAGAGAAGGGTGGTTGTCCACCTTTCAAGAAAACAAATAAATCCAAACAAAATTAGTAGGGCATTCTCAATAACAGAATAAAAATGATATTCCACCAAAAAGTCCTATTTTTTAAGCCATGGCTAGCCATACAAATTGGGAATTTAAATAGGACTCATCTATTTCCATGTTTCAAGATTTGCTTCCTTAAATCTAGCATTTGTACTAAAAATTATCTCGTAGTGTTACTATTTCTTTTTGTTTGCCAACTCAACAATAAATATGGATTGATTTTAAGCTTTTATGCATCCAATTAATAAGAAAACTTCTTTCTCATGCATAGTCATCCACTATCCCTCTCCATTCTCTTAAGCCGAGAGACTCACTCTCTAACTCTTATTTCTCTTACTAGACAAGCTCTCTAGCTCTCTTGTCCCACTCAAACTCAAGAGCATAAAGAGGTTAGTAAGGATGCAACCCATGGATGATCAAAAAAGAGAAGGCCTCAAGATAAGATTACAAGGCAGAAGTCTAAGGGTTTACTAGATTGGTAAACCTTAAACTTCCCTCTGTTTAATAGCTAATCATGCTTTTTTAAGTAATAAGTACACAATTATCCTTTTCTTTTGGGCTGGCCTGCCCACATATCTTGGAATTTTTGTGAAGCCGTAATTTCTATCAAGAAGATAACATTCTTCTTCTTTTCTTCTTTTTCCCCTTTTTGGTAGACTACAATAAAATCTTAGGTGAATTATATTGTAGTCATTCTTAACTACAACTCCGATAAACTCTTGCATAAAAATAACCCAAGAACTTCGGTCTCATTAATTGATGAGATTGAACAACAATATCTCTCAGCAAATTTTAGATTAGAAAAAAAAAACTCCTTCAAACTTCATCACCAAAAAATAAAATTTAGTTCAGAAAAATGGATAAGAAGAATGTTCAAAAGATTGGTCTCACTACGCCATTCAAGGATAAATTGCAGGAAAAATATAAACCAAAACGGAAAAACAAAGAAGAGAGGAAACTTATACAGCACCTGGCACTGCAGCTGCGTCTTTACCACATCTAACGGTGTAGTCAAAGCCGCCGCCAGCGCCCCAGCCGCTGCCCCTGCCGTGGCATGCAAAAGCAACTTCTCATCATCCGAGTTCTCGGGAGAGATTTCCATCAGCCCCCTCTTCGCAGCCTCGTATGTCGCAAAATGCACAGCCGTGAATGGTGCATTCATCAGCACCGTCGTACGGTAAGACGCATAGAACGCCCGGAAGCCCTCCTCCTTCAAAACCCTTCGCACGCAATCGACGACCCCCTTGTATGGGCTGCTTCCCATCTGCAGACGCTGCTTAACAGTGTCCATTGGCGTGAACACAGCATCGCTTGCGACCGTGGCGAGAACGCCGGCGGTGGCGTGGGCGGCAGGGTTGTTCGGATGGTCTTCGGTGAGAAGAAGGCGCTTGGAGATCTCGTAGACGGAGAAGTAGGCAGCGTGGGCAGGTCCGGCGCCAAGTCCCATAGCACCGATGCCGCGGTAGAGACCGAAGAAGCCGTCAACGCGGATGAGGGAGCGTAAAGCGTGGCGAAGGCCGGGAGGCGGGTGACAGGGGAGACTGTGGGTCTGTATGCGGGTCTTGAGGGTGTCGACGGGGAACATGGCTGTGTGCTCCACCAGTCCGGCGATGGATCCGGCCGCCATGTACTGCCAAAAGGCAAGTCCATCATGGGCGGTAGCGAGGTCAGCGGCGGCTGCTGCTGCCGGAGGGAGAAGGTCGGGGGGGTGGAACTTGGGGGACGCGTCGGCCATGCGAGAAGCAGGTTAGTTAGGGCAAGATTGTGACGAGACGAATAGTTCAACCAAGCCGCCACCGCCACCGTTTGACAATTTTTGAATCGGTATTGTGGTCTGGTTAAATATTAATGGACATATCATCCTTGGCAGTTTAAATATATATAAATTATTAACATCTCATATATTTACATAATCAAATTATTCTCATCTGAGCATAAAACATACATGATCATTCTCTTTTCATTTTAAAGGGGCTAAACATATTTAGCACATGTATTAAATTTAATTAGTTATAATTCAATTAGCCCCATTTATTTTAGTTCTGAATGAGCATGTCCATCTGCAGAAAATTTTGTGAGCATTCAGATCGTTCTAACCTAAAAACATGTAACGCTCATCACATCAATCACATATAACATGATAAAGAAAAATATTACATCATAAGCAATCACAACAACCAAGTCATAACAACCAACAGCAATAAAAATCCGTCAAAAATCTAATCACACAAATAGCAGAAAGAACATCGACCTAGCCTAAAATTAGGATTGATTGTTTAAACAAACTATCTAAAATGTGTGTATTAGGCTGTGTAGCTTGGATATGTCCTAGGCTGAGTTATTGTTGAAGTTTTTTGGAATTTTCTTTGATTTGTTGTAGGCTAAAGGGGTTTTTAGTTTGAGTTTAAGTATTAGTGTTTAAACATTCATTTTGAATTGAATTACATTTTTTGGGTGACTACCTTTGTTTGCACTAGGGTCGTGAGATTTATTTCACCCTCATTGGGGCTAAATTAATAGCCTCGTAGGCCTGAATTACCTAGTAGTAACAATATTGTTTAATTGATTTAATTAGTTCAAATTAAGGGTTGATAATTTTTAATTAGTTGTTTGTTGATTTGATTGATTAGATTAATAATTTTTTTGTTTGCCATCAATCGATTAGTGACATTGTTACAACGGGAATGAGAACCAAAGTCTTATTAGGACACGTAGTCCTGTACCTCGAGATAGTCCATCCTAAAAATTTGATTGTTGTAGTTGTATTAAGGCTTTAATTTTGGTTGATTAATTAATGATTAATTAATTTTATGATTTTACACTCCATTGAATCTGTTCGTGGCGTTGTCACAACATATATGAGAACTAAGGTCTCCTTAGGACACGTAGCCCCGCAACTCGAGGTAGTCCATCATAAAAACTTTATCAATAAAGTATTTGTAGTGTGTTTTGGGGTTGGTCATCTGATTATATTAATTGAATTGATGTTTTGCTAGAATTTTAGTCATTTGATTAATTTTTGGAATTTATGAATTATTTTAATTCGTTAAATAAATGGCCCAATTTTGACTTCTTGATTTAGAATAAGTTCTCTAGTTTTCTTATTTTTTATAAATACTAGGCACTAAGATGAGTAAAATACGCTAAGTTTACTGGATTTGAATTTTTATAGAATTAGTTATAATTTTTTAAAGTTTGGGTGTGTTTTTGAGCTATAGTTGACCAAAGAGTTGATTTTTTTATTTTTAATGATTTCTAAAAATATGATCTTTTTAATAAAGTTTAGACCTTTAAAGGAGTCCAATGTCTTTGAGTTTACTATATTTGGAGTTTTTTAAAATTAGTTATCAATTTTTGAAGTTTTGTCATTTAATTGAATTATTTAATTTATTAATCATGGAGGTTTTCTCATTTTTGCATCAAACTCAATCTAAACTCCTTGAAATTACTCTCAAAGATCAGGGATGACCTGTAGAAGTGTTTTCAAGGGTTTGAAATTTATTTGACATTTTTAATAAAGTTTAACTATTTATTTTAATTAATTATTAATTTTTTCTTAATTATTAAATTAAGATTATTTTGAAGTCCAACGAAGCGATTTTAATTATATTGGATAGAGGATTGAATTATGAACAATTTGAGATATTATTTGTAATATTTGGATTTAATTTGAATTTATTACATTTTTTAAAAATTTCAGGCCTCTTGAAAGGGCTGATTTTTTATTTGGTTAATTTTCTGACCTAATGAAGTTCATATTTTGTGAAATTAAAATCTAAGGTTTACAGTATCACTAAGTTCAATGTCCCAGAGTTTCACCCTAATTGGATGTGAGTAGCATTTCCTAGGATTTCTCTAAGTTTTCTAGGTAAAATCTTTAATTAGTTTTCCTGGGTGTCACTAATGTTCCAATGGGTCTAAAATTTGGTTCATCTAACCCTCACACACATGCAAACACACCATAGAAAAAAGACGGGAAAATTCTACCTATTTAGATAACTACGAATTTCTAAAGTTATGGGTCCAAAATGAATACATGAATTTGAAAATTAAAATCACAAAAAATCCAGAGCAAATCAGGACTCAATAAAATTATAGAAGATAAACAACATGCTCAAATATCTACCATCCAAAATTGAGCTCATTTTGACTACTGGATTATGAGAAAATTAAGAAAATAGGTTTTCAAACAATGTTATTTTACTCACAATCCAATAGACAATAGTTTTTGAAATTAATTTTAAAACAAACTAGAGCTCAATACATTTCCAATGAGCCAAAGAACACTCAATTTAGTAGATATTTGGATTTTTGTGATTTTGTGAAGTTTTGAGCATTTAAATTAATTTTTTTAATCAATTTTAACACTGTCGTTGCCAGGTCCCAAGTCATGGATGAGAAAGGTGGAGGGTTGCGTTAGGTAGTCGACAGCCAGCGTAAAACTTGTCGAATAATAATGACATGAATCCTTTAAGAAATTGTGTTAATGTTAGGGCGTCCCCTGGAAGCGACGCACTGTATGGCCTGAATACAGCGACAAGTGTGCAAGGGCCGCTGCACCGCCACCCGGGTGCAGTGTTAAATAGGCAAGGGTTCCCACATCAAGGATGGATGTGGGCAAAAAAGCTAGTCCATGAAATAAAAATTAGGATAAGAACATGGAATATATGTTCCCCTATAGAAAAATTAATGGAATTAATAGATATTATGATTCATAGGAAGATAAATATTTTGTGCATTCAAGAAACTAAATGGATTGGAGAGAATGCTAAGGAGATTGATAGTTTAGGATTTAAACTTTGGTATTCGGGGAGGAGTCGTAGTAGAAATAGTGTAGGCGTGATTTTAGATAAGAGTTTTAAGGATAATGTTATAAATATTAATAGAATTGGAGATAGAATTATAGCTTTAAAGATTGTTGTTGATGCTAAGATTGTTAATATTATAAGTGCTTATGCTCCTCAAATGGGTTTGGATATGGATTTAAAATTAAAATTTTAGAATGACTTAGAAAAATTAATACAAAAGATACCACTTAAAGAAAGAGTTTTTATTGGAGGAGATCTAAATAGACATGTTAGTAAACAGGTAGATGATTTTAAAAGCATTCATGGTAGCCATAGGTTTGGAACGTTAAATGAATGTGGTAAGTCCATATTAAATTTTTGTTTAGCGTATGATTTTTTAATTGCTAATACCTTATTTAAGAAAAGGAATGAGCATCTCATTACTTCTAAAAATGGATATAGTAAAACTCACATTGATTATTTTCTTATAAGGAAATTAGATCGTTTAGATTGCAAAGATTGTAAAGTTATTCCAAGTGAAAATTTATGTACCAAATATCGTTTATTAGTTTTGGACTTGAAGATAATGGGGAAGAAAATAAAAAATAAAGTAAAATAATTTTCTAGGATTAGATAGAAGCATTTAAATAATATTAACAAAAATATTTTTGAGAATAAAATTTTAGATCTTAAGATTTTATCTGTGCATGAGGATGTTAATGTTATGTGGGAAAAAGTAGCTAGTGATATTAAGAATATTGCAAAAGATGTGCTTGTAGTTTCAAAGAAAAAAGCTCCTAATAATAAAAATAGTTGGTGGTGGAATCCAAATGTGCAAGAAAAGATTAAAAATAAAAAGATTTGTTATAAAAATTAGTTTAATTATAAAAATTCTGTATGATATTCCAGTAGAGGCGTGGAAATGCTTAGGAGATGAAGGAATTTCTTGGCTTACTAAACTTTTTAATACTGTTTTGAAGACTAAAAAGATGTCAGATGAGTGAAGAATGAGTGTGTTAATCCCTATTTTAAAGAATAAAGGTGATGCACAAGATTGTGTGAATTATAGAGGAATTAAGTTAATGTGTCATACTTTAAAACTGTGGGAACGAGTTATGGAGCATAGGTTGCGGTGTGATATTAATGTTTCTCAAAATCAATTTGGATTCATGCCGAGTAGGTCTACTATCGAAGCCATACATTTATTAAGAGGTTTGATGGAGAAATATAGAGAGAATAAGGAGGATTTACATATGATATTTATTGATTTAGAAAAAGCATATGATAAAGTTCCAAGAGAAGTGCTATGGAGAGTTCTTGAAAAGAAAGGAGTTAATAACGCTTATATTCAAATCATTAAAGATATGTATGCATGAGCTATTACTTGTGTTCAAACACAAGGTGGTTTGACCAAGTATTTCCCTATTTCGATTGGATTACATCAAGGATCAGCCTTAAGCCCATATCTTTTTGCTTCATGGATGTTCTCACTAGACATTTGCAAGAGGATGTACCTTGATGTATGTTTTTTGCTGATGATATTCTTCTTATTGATAAGACTAGAGAGGGAGTTGAAGGTAAACTAGAATTGTGGAGGTCAACCTTAGAGTCTAAAGGTTTTCGCTTGAGTAGATCTAAAACGGAATATATGGAGTGTAATTTTAGTAATAATAAACCTAGTGAGGGGATTGTGACTTTAGCCGATCAAGTCATTAATAAGAGTACACGTTTTAGATATCTTGGATATATTGTTCAGAGTGATGGTGAAATAGATGGGGATATTATCAACAGAATCCAAGTGGGATGGCTGAAGTGGAGGAATGCATCGGGCTTATTGTGTGATAGAAAAGTACCCCTCAAACTTAAGGGAAAATTCTATAAGATGGTGGTGAGACCTGCAATGCTTTTTATGGTGCCGAATGTTGGCCATTAAAAGAGAAGCATAATTCTAAGTTAAGTGTTGTAGATATGAGGATGCTCAGGTGGATGAGTGGCTTTACCCTTAGAGATAGGATACAAAATGAGCATATTCGTGAAAAGGTTGGAGCAGCCCCAATGGAAGATAAGATTAGAGAGAGTCGCCTTAGATGGTTTGGTCACATAAAACAGCGGCCTCCTAATGACCCGGTTAGGAAAGTAGAGGTCTTAGATTTCACTTATGTTAAGAAAGGTAGAGGTAGACCTAAAAAGACTTGGTTAGAAAATATTAGAAATGATCTTTCTTTATTAGATTTAAATGAGAATTTGACTTTTAACATGACACAATGGAGAAAAAGGATTCATGTAGCCAACCCCACGTAGTAGGATAAAGGCTTGATGTTGTTGTTATTGTTGTAATCAATTTTAATTCAAAAAATCAGCGGCCAATCATTCGAGAGAAAAAAATTGGCAGCTTTCCTCGTACGGAACAAGTGGCAGACATCGGAGGTGTCACTTATCCACATCAACAAACATCCCGGGTCATCCAATACGATTCAGATCGAATCAACGACCCAGATTGGTCACGTCGCTTGCGCCTTCTTACTGAAGAACCTGAGTTCGAACCCTAAGGAAGGCGCGCAGATTTGGACCGTCCGATCAACCCAGTTCAAAGGAACGGATAGCCCAGATTGATCCATATTTTCTGGTTTATTTTTTAACTGAAACTTCAAATGCTCATAACTTTCAATCCAATTGTTTGATTTTTACAAAATTTGAAATATAAACTCTTGGTAACATAATCCTTCAATGCATGGAGTTTGGAGGCTCCATACATTGGGGATTTAGAACAGTTTCAAATAAAAGTTTTAACTAAAAGTGAGCATAACTTTCTAACTTGTGGATGGATTTTGATTTGGAAAGCTAGAGAGATCCTTTTCAACTTCTTAGAAGGCTCCAAGACTTGGTTCTGACTTGATCAAAAGTTGTCTTCAAAACTCCACTTTCTCTCTCTATTTTTCTCTCTCTTCACCAAAATGGGTTTTGAAGGCCAAGAAATGGTGGAAGAAAGCTTGGGGGAGGTAGGGAAAGCTCTAGAGAGGCTAAGGGAAGAAAGTTTTTGGCTAGAGGTAGCTTGGAGGAAAAGATATTGAGAATGAGGGTTTTAAGAGGTTTTAGGGCATTTTAAGGGCTAAGGCTTGAATGGAGGGCCAAGATGAGTTGGGGAGAGGCTTTGGATGGCTTACACCAGTCCCATGTGGTCAAAGGCCATAGGGAAGGCTGCATGGTGAGAGGGATGGGTTTTGGTTCATGTGAGGGAGGGGACCACACTTCTTCCCTCATTTGGCCAAACCAAGGGCTTGGCTTGGTTTAGGGGCAAATTTAGGGTGGCTTTAGGGTGGATTTGGGCTGATTTACAGTAGATTGGAGCAGCATTTGGTGGAGAGAAAGTTTTGCCTTAATTGCTTAACCACTTCAACTCATTTGTAAGTTTATTTGACCATTTGACTGGTCAAACCAGTCAATGGGATTGAGGTGGCATCCAAGGAAGTACATTTGGCTGTTTGGGTGAGTGGCCAAGTGTTTGAAGCTATATCATTGGAGTTTGCACGGGTGATGAGTGTATGTGAGAGTTTTGACCATGTATGTTGTTTACCAAGTCAAATCAATAGTGACTTGGCTTAAGAGAATATCATACATGCTTAGAATATTCAATTGAATAATTTTGGGTGGTCAATTTAGTTTGAAATTAACTGGAAGATTGAATTTGACATTGGTTGGTTGTATGATTGATTTGATCAACCTGGTCAAACTAAAATTTGGGTTTGGGTTCAATGCACTCCTAATGATGTCTAGGATACATTAGAAGAGGTCCATGGCTTAGTATAATTGAGCTATGTTGAAGTTTAGAGAAAACTTCAATTTTGCCCTTAAGGGGTATTTTGGTCATTTGGGCCTCTGATCAACTCTGGGTCAACCAGGATCCACCAAAGTGCAATTTTTTATTTCATATATCATAAAGATGAATATAGACATATTCAAAAGTTTTGAGGAAAGTCCCAATGTCAAATTTCATAAGATACAAGGTCCAGTGGCATAAGCTGTAAATAATTAAAGGTTTTATAGCCTTTGGATTTCAATTGAATTTTGGAGGTTTAAGGTCCTAAAAGACCTCAAATTTGAAAGGTTGACCCTAGGGACATATATAATCAATATATAATTAATAGATCATGAATTTGGGGGTCATTTGATTTGATTTTGAGATGATTGAAAAATCATCAAAAAAGGGTCATAGGACATGAGCCTTTCACGTTGAATTTTGGTTTGAAATTTGGAGTTGAATGTCTTTTTGGATTTGATTGATTGAGTTTGATTAACCTCATGACAAAATTGAGGTCAACAAGATATCAAATGGACAACCAAGTAAAGAACATATGAGTGAGGTCCCAACCCTAGAGGTCCAAGAATGAAATTAGAAAGTGTTGTGCCTCTTATCAGCCACTAAATTGGGGCTAATAAGGGGCATAGGAGACATCTGGTTGTCCCCCTAGTCTCTACCTATGAAAAATTGTTACTAACTTGCCCCTCAAAAACTTATGAGAGGGAATCATCCATGGTGTCTGATAAGTTGATTTATTATAGAAAGAGATAGTAAATAGGTAGTAAAGCTATTATTGGATTGTATCTCTAAAGTCTATAGAAAGCAATCGCCATGTTAGCCATTATTCAATTTATAATCTAACACAAGGTCAATGGGCCTAATCCTCAAGCTGAACAAACGGTGTATTGAATCCTCCATATAGGGACTCTAGACAAATCAAATGGGGGTAGGTCTACGTGTCTAACTCATAAGGGGTAGTGGGAGGGATCTCTGAAAACCAGATAAAATTCTCCTCAGTCCTCACCACCACACTTAGCAAGCGGCTAAGTGGGTGATACTAATAACAACCAAAAAGTAAGTAGTTGACATCACTACTAATTGTTTCTTGGTGAGACCTCCTGATCCTATTCTTCTTAATATGAATCTAAATACCAAAAATGCAAGATGCTCCAAGAGGTAAGTTAGAGTTTACAACAATCTTTACCTAAGGATGAGAGGCCTTAGGGTCTAGGCTAGAACAAAGTGTATGATAAATGCAGTTTGACATCTGCTAAGGTAGGATTGTCCGCTGAGAATCAAGCCTGGGTGGAAGAACCTCCAAGCTGAACACCGAAGAAAAGCTATGTTGATGTTCAAGAGAAACCGAAGAAAAACTAATATTGGGCCATCAGGTGATCTCCAAATCTAAAGCCATGGACTTAGAATCATGTTGGGAGGCTCTCAGACTAATAATGGGGTGCTACGCAAGGGTTCAGATCAAAACATGAAACTAAAAATGATAAGGCTAGAGGCACTGACAGATTCACGGTGGGTAAACCTAACCCTATTATAAATCCAAACTAAACCAATCGCAGCAAGCATCGAGCATCGAGATCGCATTGTTCGTCGACTTGGAGGATATGAGATCGCCACACTGTTTGTTGCCAACGAGAGTCACGCTGCCGCTTACTGGAAGGAGTGCCTCTTTAATGACCTTTCTAATTGTAGTTTCTTCAAGTTAAAAGCATGTAAAGTCTTCTCCTTAAAGAACGCTTACTGGTCATTGTTTCTCAGCCTCAACTGATACCATTTACTCGGACAATCTCTCAGTGGGAGCCAAACTATAATCTCCAAAGAAGGCAACTTTGTGCTTGGTATCTTCTCTCTTGGTAAGTCATCTAATTTCTTCATTCGCATGCGGTGCAAAAAGATCTCAAAGCAAACTGTGACTTGGACAGCCAATAGAGAAAAGCCAGTGTACAATACATCTTCCGCTGAACTCAAATTATCAGATGATGATTATGAGCTACATTGTCTAATTGACCGAGATTTTTAGCTTGATTGGAAATTTACAATGGCTCAGTACATAAGCATAGAAATGTTTAGACTTTTATTACACAACTTTGATAATCTATTCTGCCCACCACGTATGATCTTAGTTGTCTTAATAATCAGATTATCAACACTTTAATCATACTATCATCTAATTTTTATGCATGTTTTTTCTATATTTTTTAATTAATGTGTGATCTTATAATATGAGCTTATTAATGGGAGAACAGGAGCTTTAGAGAACACGACTTCCTAGCCGTTATCTTCTTTATTTGGATTTATCATAAATTATTCATTATTTTAACTATATTTTTATATTAATTAGATATGGATAGAGCCAAGCATTACTATGAATGATAATAGTGATGCAAGGACAAATAAATTCGTATAGAAATCAATCAGGATGTTACTCTGTTAAGGAGTTGAGAAGCCTAGATGCTATCAATTGTGAGTTTTTCATCGAAATATATTTAGTAGATTTACTTTTAAATTTTTTGATAAAATAATTTTTAAAACTGCGAATGCAAGTAAGATGACAAAGATTAAGAATATTTTAAAATTATTAATCTGTGCCCTAACTAAAAAAATTCCTGGCTCAACCTCTAGCTAAAAAATGTTTGAAAATCTAAGTACTGGCTTGGCAAAAATTTTATTTAACTTAACAGAAATACGAGTGATCCAATGCAGTCACTATAAATATGCAAGATGAAACGTGACAGAGATTTGTGACAACAGAGTTAACAAATTGAATGAAATCAAGTAAATATCTGAAGATGGAGAAAGAAACTTTTCTTAATATAGTCACAGGAAATTTGTGCGATGGATGGCAATAACAATTCATGTATATTGAGGTGTTAAATTTTGAGATAACTTGAATGAACATGTGAAGATGAAGAAAGAAATATTCCCAATAGAGTCACCAAAAATATGAGGGCATTGAAAGAGCCTCACACTGAAAGATGAATGCGTTGCCACAAAGGATAGGAAAAAACCTAAATTAGAATTAATGGATGGAAAACTATAAATATACCCAAAAAAATTTCTTTAAATAAAATGAGCTAAACAAAGTTTATTTACTAATAAGAGATGGAGATTTTTCGTGGACATAAACTCTCATAATTAATTGTTCCCCAAATATGATACAATAACATCAAGCCTTTGTCCTACTACGTGGGGTCGGCTATATGAATCCTTTTTCTCCATTGTGTCTTGTTAAAAGTCAAATTCCCGTTTAAATCTAATAAAGAAAGATCATTTCTAATATTTTCTAACCAAGTCTTTTTAAGTCTACCTCTACCTTTCTTAATATAAATCAAATCTAACACCTCTACTTTCCTAACCGGGTCATCGGAAGGCCGTCGTTTTATGTGACCAAACCATCTAAGCCTAGGCAACTCTCTCTAATCTTATCTTCCACTGGAGCTATTGCAACCTTTTCACGTATATGCTCATTTCATATCCTGTCTCTAAGGGTAAAGCCACTCATCCAACTGAACATCCTCATCTCTACAACACTTAACTTAGTATTATGCTTCTCTTTTAATGGAAGAGAAGATCGAATAAGTGCAAAAATTCAAAATTAGATCCATCAGACCAAATATCCACTAAAATAAGGAATTTACCTTATCGTTCTCTTTAAGTGTGTAATAACTGACATTAGTAGGACCCAGAGAATAACCATCTTGAAGAGACCATTTTGAGAGAGTTCTACCGTGCAAAAAGAGACCATTTTGAAGAAAGCATATAAAAATCATGTAATTGACGACAAATGGAACCTTCTTCAACTCTCAGACTGCTCCCTAAAAATCCTATTTAAAGATAAAAAAATAAATAAACACAACTGAATTTTATATCTCTCCCTCTCTCGTGTATTCTTTCCTCACCTCTCCTCAATTAGTGAGCCCAAACTTCTTAGTACCAAAATCGAACGACAATATCACACTTCAAACCAAAATATAGATGCATATCAAAAAGGAGAATTTTGCCGAGAAGAAGTCATTCCTGATGTTTAGCTATAGAACCGAGTAATTCTATGTTAAGAAAAGTCTTGTGGGAAAATGCAATGATATTTCTATTAATATTCATTAAACACTGTACTGAAGGCTTGATGTTGTTGTTGTTGTTGTAAACACTATACTAAAGATATAGTGCAAATCCTCGTAAGGTGGCTTTGGTAAAGAGGAAGATGACTAGATTGGAGAAGCAGGTTTTTAGCCGCTTGAGTAGCTAACAAGTCCATAGCTAAAT
This sequence comes from Dendrobium chrysotoxum, assembly GCA_019925795.1. NCBI lineage: Eukaryota > Viridiplantae > Streptophyta > Magnoliopsida > Asparagales > Orchidaceae > Dendrobium > Dendrobium chrysotoxum. The sequence continues at coordinate 23,638,630 of CM034308.1, forward strand.
TGCCTTCTCTCAATGCTCTAATTGGATTAAATTTAATGGAGAAATCCATCTGAAAGAGCAGCTGTCTCATATCAAAAGAAGTCTGAGCCTTCTTCAAGTAAAATAGCAAGTACTAGCTATCAACCTGGATCTGACAAATTGTGGTAAGTCTGTAGCCAAATGGAAGAGAGACCGTCAGAAATTAACAGCAAACGAACAATTAGATGCACTTTCACAAATAGAACACTATCACCATTTCCCAATAATCATCATATTGAGTGAACCCAACTCCAAAAAGAAAGAAGCTATGGCACTGACATCTGTTGTTTCTTTCGTTGGCTCTGGTAAAGTTTACGTTCATTTCTCTTATTGATCCCAAGTCTGAACATTGAGCTTGCAGCTTGCTGGGAGTTAGTGGGAAATAAAGAGCACCTTTGCTCACATTCAGTGGCCTTTCTTTTCAAGTATTTGGAGGTAAGTGCCTGAACTGTTTGTTAGCATCAAGTATAGACATGAAGAATGGTTCATATAAGGAGCGATCAAAAAGAATTTGCTAGCATAATATTGATTTTCTAGGAAGAAAGAAAACAAATTACTAGACCCCCCCCAAAAAAAAACCACCGCCATAGGGTTTTTAACTCTCATTTTTTCTAAAGAAAACAAATAACTTGCAGAGGCATCTAAAGTAAATCATATCAAATACTCCTTGGTCCTTGTAATTCTAAGTGGAGGGAGCCTCAGACCAAATGACCTCCACAACTGGACACAAAAACCTGAAGAACAGGACAGACGGAGCACTGCTCAAGAAGGTATGTTTGCTAAACATTATGCTCTAATTTTTTCCCGAGTTGTCTTTTCATCTAAGGCACTTGGAAATACTTCAACATCTTAGTATAGTGATGAAGCATTTTCTTCAGATTTCAATGAAGACTACCATCTATATTATCCATCTGGTTACAGAGATATGAAGGGTTTGAGATCCAGCTAACATGCTTGATACAGTTGTGTTCATGCAATTGGTGGGAAATTTGGAGGGAAAAAGAGTGGAAGAAGCATAAGAGGCTTCTTGATGAAGTCCTTGAGAGCCTCGAATGTAGTTGCCAAGGTAAAGAGGGACCTCCACATGCCATTCTTTCTTTAGTCACAACAAAGAAGACGAGGAGCCTCAATTGTAAAGCTCCTGTACATAAATCTTCTCCTTTGGGCATAAATATAACTAAATTTTCACCAACAGACTAAGGAGGAAAATTAACCCAAGTCTTAGAGAGGTGACGTCAGGATAGACTACAATGTCACAAATAGAGAGGAGGGGAAGTACGGTTAGGAAGAAAGGTGGTGATGGTGTAGGTGGATGAAATTACAATATATATAATAACTTTTTGGGGTTGTTCGGCTATAAGTAGAATTTAACAAAAATAAGATTTAGTAAATCCTATAAACTTCAATTTAGTAAATTCTAAGATAGTAAATCTTCGAAATTGGTTGACATGAAAGAAGTTAAATTCAATTAAATATTGACACAACATTACTATTCCTTCAACATCATCATTTACGATGAACATCCTCAAAGAGCCATTTTCTCATATATTCAAGATTCTCCCGTTGTACTTTGATCAAGGTCTAAACGATATGTTAGGTAATATTATTAATTTTTGTACGATGATAACACTATATATAATCTCGAATGTCGTCAAGTGCATAATCCTTCTAACATCTTTGAAAGATGTCGTGATTCATTAATTCTCAAAGTCATGCCTTCAAGCATTGCGTCTGATGAAGAATTTAGAAATTGGCTCTTTGCCCAATTCTAAAGTCCTCAGAGAATGAAGAATAGTTGGAAACTCTTTATTATATGAAGCTAAATTTTCTTTCATTAATGATGTTTTCATTATAAAAAATAAGACTTATTATTTTTTACAGGACAATACAAAAATGAAAAAGAATATTGTAACAACAATTATTACCAAGAACATTGTAGGAGATGATTAAATTCTAGAAGGATGAGACCTATTGAAAAAATTCCAGATTAAGCACCCAATAACTTCATTTCCCATAGTCTACACAAAAAAGGAAGGTAGTATGAAATGAAGGAGAAATGAGAAGGCAGGGAAAACTACCCTCCTTAGGGATGATGAAAGCCATATATGGAGTAATAATCAAGGAGGTCACAATGAAAAGTCTCATTCATGGAGCATGATGCAACTAACACTACAAAAAGGCAAGCTTATCCTGTAGAATACTCCCCTACTACTTTTTATCGTTGGTCATATAATTAACATAGGAGTTCGAGTAACACTAATCAGACACAAAGGGCCTATAACACTACTAAACAAACACTAGTAGCAGACCTATCAGAATAGACTACACTCTACTAAGTCGTTGAACACTTCCTAGCAGATCTATGACAAACAAGGCATTAACTGATAACACATCTCAATCAAATAGGCCTAACTCAATAATATCTCATACCATCTCATTTGGTTAAGCAAGTGTTGACCTCCACTAAAAAATAAAAAAAAATCTACTCAGATCATGCCAAAATCCTTGTACAGCTGGCTACCTCATCTCCTCAAAGAGCCATTTTCTCATATATTCAAGATTCTCCAGTTGTACTTTGATCGATGTCTAAACAATATGTTAGGTAATATTATTAATTTTTGTATGATGATAACACTACATATAATCTCGAATGTCGTCAAGTGCATAATCCTTCTAACATCATTGAAAGATGTCGTGATTCATTAATTCTCAAAGTTATGCCTTCAAGCATTGCGTCTAATGAAGAATTTAGAAATTGGCTCTTTGCTCAATTCTAAAGTCCTCAGAGAATGAAGAATAGTTGGAAACCCTTTATTATATGAAGCTAAACTTTCTTTCATTAATGATGTTTTCATTATAAAAAATAAGACTTACTGTTTTTTACAGGACAATACAAAAATGAACAAGAATATTGTAACAACAATTATTACCAAGAACATTGTAGGAGATGATTAAATTATATAAGGATGAGACCTATTGAAAAAATTCCAAATTAAGCACCCAATAACTTCATTTCCCATAGTCTACACAAAAAAGGAAGGTAGTATGAAATGAAGGAGAAATGAGAAGGCAGGAAAAACTACCCTCCTTAGGGATGATGAAAGCCATATATGGAGTAATAATCAAGGAGGTCACAATGGAAAGTCTCATTCATGGAGCATGACGCAACTAACACTACAAAAAGGCAAGCTTATCCTGTAGAATACTCCCCTACTACTTTTTATCGTTGGTCATATAATTAACATAGGAGTTCGAGTAATACTAATCAGACACAAAGGGCCTATAACACTACTAAACAAACACTAGTAGCAGACCTACCAGAATAGACTACACTCTACTAAGTCGTTGAACACTTCCTAGTAGATCTATGACAAACAAAGCACTAACTGATAACACATCTCAATCAAAGAGGCCTAACTCAATAATATCTCATACCATCTCATTTGGTTAAGCAAGTGTTGACCTCCACTAAAAAAAAAAAAAATCTACTCAGATCATGCCAAAATCCTTGTACAGCTGGCTACCTCATCTCCTTAGCCTGTCCTTGCTACCCATTTCTCTGCTCAAGACCTGCAAAACAGCTGTCCATCCCCCTTTTCTACTGCAAACAGCCGTCCATCCCTCTTTTCTACTGCAAACGGCTGCCTATACCCAAAAACTGCTCAAATCCTGCTGCCCGAGCATTCCAAGTCATGTCAGCCAATAGAAAAAAAATTAAAAAAAAGGGCTACACTTTCACCTCCCATCCTCCTTCCTTTCACATGAACACCTCCCAACAACACCCAGCGGAACTCCTCCAACCAATATCCTCTCCGTTCACCAACTCATAGGGTCTCCTCCTCTCACGACAGCAGCTCCAAGCAGCAAGCTTTCTCTACTCCACTTCCAAAATCCTGCTCTCGGCTTTCTTCTTCAACCCATCCGTCCACGTGAAGCTCAACCAGCCAACAGTGCCTTACCCGCTTCCTCTACTGCCGCACGCATCACTTTCCACGAAATCAGCATAGAGCAGAATCGATTGAGTCGGAAGGAAGTGGAAGGTTCTCTATTTGTTGTAGAGATAAATACCCAGATTTCAGTTCACTGTGATGAACCGGCACAGCACAAATAATCTAGTGGAGAATCTTTTGGGGCTTTCGAGTACGAAGACCAAAATCCCATATTTGTTGTACAGGAATGCTTCCCAAGAAGTTAATGGAATATGGTTTCACAACTCGCATGACTGTGAAGCTATCGCAAGTCATTTTAGCAGAATACTTAATGCATTCTCCAAAGCACATCCTAAATCTAAAGTGGCTGCGAACAAGAGCAGTGAGTTTGAGGAGTTGGAAGCTACACCAAGTTTGTCTGTCATTGAAGGTCCATTGGAGCCGCAAACTGCATCTTCTGCTGCAGTGCCCGATGTTTCTGAGTCCTTTGTCAAGTTTTTTTTTAGTACAGGTATGAGCATTGGAAATGTATCCAATGCACCTATACCTGGATCCCTACATCAGTATATACTCCAACTCCTCACACACCTAATATGCCACTACCTCTCGTCTCAACAATTCAAACTGCACCTTCTTTGCCATCCTCATCTCCTCCCTAATGTCAGTAATTGATACTCTTGAAGCTAACAGTGGAAATAACCTATTTACTAGTCTTGTGAAGCCGTCCTTATTTGTACGTTCATCTCCATCTTCTGCATTATTGATGCCACTGATTTCATCTTCTGTGCCTACTGCTTCTCCTCTTCATCCTTTGTTCACCATGCAACGTCCATATGGCACTCCATTGCTCCAACCCTTTCCACCACCCAATCCACCTCCTTCCCTCACTCCCACGCAAAATTATGGTTCAGTCATCACTATAGACAAGGCCCGTGATGCTTTACTGAGGCTTGTACAGAACAATTGATTCATAGACTTGGTGCATCGGGAGATGCTCAATTCTCATTTTTCATAGCAGAACTGAAGCATGTGTATTTCAATGGTTGCTGAAGACCTGTCTCCTGAACTCTCTAATTTTGTTCTTGTAAGTGCACCTTAGTGTTTGCTATGGACTTATTAAGGCTTTCAGTGTTTTGGGACTTCTTGTTTGAAATATGCCAAAAAAGAGGAAGATGATGGGAAAATTCCAAAAAAAAAAAAAAAGAGAGAAGAAAATAGAGAGTTTCAAAAAAAAAAAAGAAATATTCCAAAGGAAAAAGAAAAAAATGAATTTTGTGCATTCTTTTCATGCCATCGCCGACGTCTTTTTGCCAAGGTATAACCTCTTAAACTTCGAAAACCCGTTCTCGGTGCTTGCAGCGCAGCGAGCGACCACTCATGCGCGCTTTTCTTAGCACGGTGGGAGGGAATTCGTGGCGGTGCTAGTGGCGAGGCGGATAATCCCCCCAAAGTCCTGTTTTCGATGTTCGTGGTGTGCCAAGGGACCACTCATGCACGCTTTTCTTAGCGTAGTGAGAGGGAACTTGGTGCGACGCTTACAGTGAGGCGGACAAGCCTTGTGCGCGCTTTTATTAGCACGGTGGGGTAAAAATATAAGTACCCGTACGCAGGAAAAAATTATTTTTTCAAACAGGTGATTTCGAAGACCCATGCACGCCTTTCTTGGCATGGTGGGGACGAAGACTATGGCCGCGGTGTCCCACGACACCAACTGTGCGCGTCTTTCTTGACATGAAGGGCAGGCTAAGACTCCTATAGTTTCCGCTAAACGGGGGAGACATCAGGAGGCTGCCAAAATTCTGTTTGAAACATAGAGGATTTGAACAATATTTGGACAGCAGGGGACTTGATTTTGGACAATAGGGAACTTAACCTTAAGCTTAAATCTGAACAAAACTCAAATGATTAACAAAGGTTTTTGAACTTAAGTAAAATGAAATTGAAATGAGAACTTGAACATGATCTTGAACTCAAAGTTGAACCTACTTTGGACTTGGACGAACATCGAATAATTGGCATTAGATTTGAGCTTGGATTTGAAAATTAAACTCAAATCAAAATGTTAACAAGTTAACATCACAAGTTGGATCATAAGGAACATAGTTTGGATAATTATATGCAATTAAGCATACAAGTTGAACTTCGTGAAGGATGACATGGCTTTTTTTTTTTTTTTTTGCAAAGTGAGGATGAAAGTGTAAATGACATAATTAAATTTTGTGGCATAATATGATGTTCCTAATGGATAATATGACTTACATGCACCGATCAATAACAGTCAAAGATGTCGTGGAGAACAAATACATTGAACTTTTGCAAATAAGAAGAGTTGATATACAGTAAACAAATGAACTACATGCTGAGGGTGACACTCCCTGCAGGCATAAATAAGAAAGATGAAACAGAGATGCAAGGAATAACATGGTGAAACGTGTAAAAATGTCTCATGCACCCAATGATATATGTAATGCTCAAACAAATGCATGAAGATGTTTCAACAAGCATTTCAAATCGTATGGAAATAATGGTGATTGAACATCACATTTGCATCGAGCTAGCAAGCATACATTGCAAACCACATAAAGATGAGGATGATTAATTGCAAACCAATGCCAACCATGCAAACAAATGCCAAACTTCTACAAGCATAATCCATTCACAAATGATGATGAAGACTCATGCAATTGACTGACTTGAAACAATTGCAATGGCTACAAGGAACATGAAATGATCGTGTAAGCATATGCTAAGGACTCGTGGTAAATCAATTCTCAATTGCGAGCAAACATGTCAAGTAAAAAGAGAGCTACAAAGTACATAATGGATTGTTTATGAACGATAACAAGTCATACAGTTGGTCATTTGAAATGGTTGCCATGATTACGAGGATGTGCAATGAATACAAACATTTATTGGTGAATGTAACAAGTTGCAATGCACGTAGCACATCATATAAGGCAAGGATTTTTACATTTTCAATGCATACAACGTCCCTACAAGCGACACTAGAAGAGTTGCAATGAATACAACAACACCCCTACAACTAACATCAATCGAACGACATAGCTTCTTGCAAATTTGCCCAGTGGAACGCACAATGAACACAATAATGCTCCTACAGTCAACAACCATCTAGTGGAAGACAAATACACAGATCCCTTGTAAGCAAAAAGTGATCGATTGGTACATCAAGTGCATGCTGCCTACGAGCAAGGAATACACCTACAAAGCCTATGAACTACGAATCAAACACTGAAAGATACAATCAATCATGGCTGATGTGGTCTATTGGGAAACAACAACGACTGAAATGCTATGAATGCGAGAGGTCACAAGCAAAACATAGAAGAAATTATAACAAATGAAATTGTCTACAAGCTGTGTAATAAGGGGGCAGTGAGTATGGTAAGAACCTATAATCAACATTGATCTGCATGCAATCAAGGGTAGACTATCTGCGATACATACAAGCTCTCTACAAATATAGATGTACGCACCACATGCCACCTGTGGGTATATGTAGAAAAACTTTAGTAAATGCAGTATTCTGTAGTCAATTTCAGTCTGTGAAGGAATACATCTACCTGCCTACCTGCAGCAGTGACAGATGTACTACATGGGCCAAAGACCACAGCAAAATGCACAAAGAATGCGACAAATGCAAGTTCCTACGAGCTTCTGTAGGAAACCTGCTATACACTTAACATGCCGTCTACAAGGAGGATGCAACGAAAGTACAGTAGATGGCAACATCTATTAATGATAACAGAAGATTCGTAGTGCACTACAATCCACCTACAGAAAAGCAATGAGTAGTACACAACAGTCTACCTGTATGAAATGAGCAAATGACCGCAGTGCAGTGCTACGTCATCGGATCTGCAACACTAATACAAGCAGACAAAAGGCGTCTACAAGCTACAATACTACGCCACTGGATCTGCAACACTCATACAAGCAGACAGAAGGCGTCTACAAGTTGCAATGCTATGCCACCGGATCTGCAACACTCATACAAGCAGATAGAAGGCATCTACAAGCTGCAATGCTACGCCACCAGATCCGCAACATCTATGCAAGCGGACAGAAGGCGTTTATAAATATCCCAAAATGCCCCCGCACGTGCACTATAATATGTATGCACATATGTACACAAAAATGCACGTGTAACTGTATACCCGCATGGGCCCCAGCGAGCGTGTTATGGGTATACACATGACGTCTAGGGATGTTGCACGGGTCAATAAATTTGAACCCGATCCTCCTAAGCGGGTAAATAGGAGTCGACAAGGTTCAGTAAATAATTATAAAATGCCCCCAAATACTTGCATGGGCCCTGACGAGCTTGTTATGAGCACATACGTGACGTCTAGGGATGCTGCGCAGGTCAAAAAAATGAACCCGAGTTTGAGCTCGATCCTTCTATACAGATAGATAAGACTCGACATGGCTCGAACCATAAAACAAGTATAGGGTCGCGAGATCGACCAGAATATTTATTTTATAGTTCATATTAGGCCTTTAAGATCTATAACAAAAGAAATTCTTCAATGAAGGTATAAAGCCTCCAAAACCTGATCCTTTGTCGATAGCTCGACAGAGTCGACAAGGTTCAATCCATGAATGATCTCATATACCCCGATGATGGCCGCGTTGACAGAAAATCTCAACCAAATGGTTCACAAACACTTACAAATACCTCCCAAATTTTCAAATTTCTCACAAAATCCAAATTTTTGAAACATCCCAAAACTTCAAGATATTTAAAATTGAAATAATCCATCAAATCACTTAGCAAAATCCATCCACCCTCCGCAACAGTTTGCCGAGGTAGACAAATCTAAAATTTATTTTAGCTCATATAGAGCTAATGCCTAGTCAAAAATATCACTAGGATCCATTCTCAAACAGTCTCTTGCTAGTAAGGATGTGGTACGTGTCCTCTAACTGATAGTTTTACCTCCAAATGGCACTACAGGATAAACGGTTATGACCCGGGCCCTCTGAACTGAGTGGTTTTGCCGCCAAATGACACCACGAGATAGTGGTTATGGCCAGAGTCAATACGTTCCTTAGTGGCATCAAATTCTTGAGATATGAATTAATAAGATATGATTGATAAGGCACAAAGCCCTCTGTCAGCTAAGGTGGATTCAAATTTATCCCCTTAGGCAAATACTCCCCCCAGGTCTACAAGCTACCCTTGGACGAAGCAACCCATGGCTGCCGACAAGAATCCTTCTATCAGGCTGGGTCGACTACCTCCTCTGACTAAGTAGACCAAGGACCACAATGGCTCGGGATGACGGAACCATGGGATCTTGATCGGGTCCATCATCCATTCCCCTACCATCCGCTTTAAGTACAAGATGGTGAATTTTCAATTTTAAATATCCAGTCATCAAACTTCCAAAAACCTCAACCCATGCTACTACTATGTGCCAGATAGCACGTATCTCTATGCATCTGATTGACGACTAGCCTTAATCGAAAGTTCTCTCTTGTTATCGAGAGGGGTAATTAACTATAGGGGCTTGCGCCTATAGGAAACTAGAACTCATATCATAAAGTCCTCACAAAATGAGGGCGAAATCTCTAGGTAGTGTCTTATCTACAAACTCATCTGCCTTCCAAAATTTACCCCGAAACTAATTCCGTTAAAACTCCCCCGAGAAAACAAACAGGGGAGGCCGGGGCGAATTTTCGGAGCCCACAGCAAGCAAGTTAGGTGCGACAACTCAAAAAACCTCCTAATATGATCGAATAAACTAAACCTGACCAAGCATGAGATGTTTGAAAATAGTACAAATGTCATCTAGTCATAAAGCAGACCCAAGTGGCCCTAGCTGACATAATGTAATTGTTTGACTCATCTATATCATTGGCTAGCCACGTAAAAGTAAAAAATATTCATTTTAGAAAAAAAAAGAAATATTTGAGTGACTACTCCCAAAAGACTCTAAGAAGTTGACTTAAGTATGGCCAATCCAAGGGGTGAACTATCCTAACTAATTGACACCACAACCCAACCGACCTCCCTATGAAAATTTGAAATTCTAGACCCCACTTGAATAGAGATTACGAATACAACATTAGAAGTTATAAGGAGATTGGAAGAGGACAAGTGCCTCAATATAAAGCCAATTAAGCTTCTATTATACACAAGTGGTGACACAAGCCCTGAATGCAATAAAAGATGCCATGAATACTCTACAAAATTATTTAATTTTTTTTTTCCTCTAAACAAATTAAATTTCATCCGTTGATCCAAATCAAATTTGAAAGACAGCAAAGTTCTACTTTAAACAAAACAAAATCACTGACTAACCCATTTTATCGTCATATGAGTTTGTATGTTAACAGATGATAAACTTTGGTCCTGCTACAGAAAGGATGCATCATCTATTGTTTGTCTAAGCTTGAATAGCGACTGCAAAATTTAGGACATGTCAAGGAAAGTTAAATAGTAGGGGCAAATTAAACCAGAAAAAGTGCACACCGGAACTTGATGAAATCATTGCAGAAGCTTCATCTCTGAGTTTTCTAATTTTATCAACAATATTATCTTTCAGAAAGTAATCACCAGTATTTCCATCTACATTCAGTTCAGACTGAAAGCATGAAAGTGCATTGTCAAATCCCTACAGAAAACAGAAAACCAAAAAGATATCATTTGGGGTTGGTAACGAAATAACAGCTCTAACTTCAAAAGCCATCAACAAATATGATTAGACAACATCCAAGAAAGTTACAAATTAACGCGTATCAAACCAGCTCCTCTCATAGTGAAGTAATATGGGATTTTGAAGGAGAATTGGGTTATTGTTTCCATCTAACAATAAGCTATTGTTTATATTGTTCAAATTAGGACCTCTATCGCATGGCAGTTAAAGAACATGCCCTTGTTTTTTAACATCACAAGTATTTATCAATGTTTTGATTTCAAAACAGCAAATTAAAACCCGAAGGGCTGTTTAGCCCTATACATTGAGATATCGCCAAAACAATATTCATTAAACATTCTCAAAAAAAAAAAAAGGCTCAAACGTGAAGGGTAAAAGTTCATGTCAGTCTTTTTGGGCATAACGCGTCATTCTACCTTGGGTTTTGATTTAAACGATAAGATTGAAACCTGATGGCCTTTTTTAGCATTAAAATTTGAGGATATTCCATAAGAATTTGATGCAGCGGATCTTTGAGAAGAAAAGAATGCAAGAAGGAAAACCCAAATTGAGGAACAAACAAAGCTCAAAAGCTCAAAAGTTAATAATATTCTTTCATATCCTCCTTCCTATTACAACTAATATATATAATCTATTCTTTGAATATTCTAGAAAGTTCTAGAAATAAGTACAAAAACAAATATAATATCCTAAGGCATGGTTTAACTAAGATATTTCACATCATACTCCCCTTGCGCCAGAAGAGCTCGACTCAGTCGTGGCACGTCATTGGGAGGGAGGTAGATGTAGACATCAAAATCAATCCTCCTAGGTCAAGAATTTTGCATTTGAGAGACACGTTCTGTGATTTGGCGATCAATTTCAGGATCCTTTTGAACAAATAACCAGCAATTCTTTCTACAAGCTCCACATTTCCATGCATTATGCGAGCACCAAGCAATGCTTCCCAAACTAAAGAATCAGGCTATATTGGAATCCTCAGTATCAAATCCAGGGCCTCTTGGACTAACCTAGCTCGGCCTAGAGCATCAACTAGACAGTGGTAGTGCTCGATCTCCAGCTCAATTTCATATTCTGTGTTCGTTAATTTGAAATAGTTGAATGCCTCTTCAAACATCGTTGAATGGGTGCAAGTTGTTAGAGCATTGATGAAGCTAACATTGTCAGGCCTTAAACCAGAAGAATTCTGAAGCCTTGTGAATAATTGAATTGCCTCATTTCCTAGGCTATGAGTGGCTAAGCCAATAATCACAGAGTTCTATGAGGACAAACTTTTCTCAAGCATTTTCAAAGGCTTCAAGAGCATCAACTATGCTTCCACACTAACAATACATATCCATAATAGCTGTGATCACTATTGGATTGTTTGAAATCTTCATCTTTTATGAAAAAATGAATCCATTTCCCATGTTCCAATGCTCCCAAGTTAAAGCAAGCAACTAACAGACTAACCATGATATGTTCATTAGGCTTCACTCCTTGTCTTTGCATTTGTTGGAATAGATCAAAAGCCTCATTGCTTCTCCCATCCCAACATAGCTAGAGATCATGGAGCTCCAAGTGATCACAGTTCTTGTAGGCCTTTCATCAAACAACTTCCTTGCAAAAATCATGCCACTTGATTCCAAAAAAATATTAATCATAGTATTGAATGCTGCAGTGTCATATTCAAGCCAAGATTTTGTTTCACAAGGAGAACAGAGCTCCTTATCAAGAAACAGTGCTTCTACTTTCCAGTACCTTCAAATCGTTTCATAAATCCTGATTAGCCTTGCTTGAATTTGATAGTTTGATTCGGAAACCTCTTCACCTCCAATTCAAGCCTTTACAATTTCCCTTCTCTTCCACCAACTTCCTCAAGAAAGCCATTAGCATTGCTCTTCAGAACGAAGCGATTCATTAGAGGATTCGAGAGACCTTATCGACTCCTGGAGCTCGATGATGTACGCGATGGCATCGCCAAGCAGGGAGGCCTTATCCAACTTGGACATATTGGGCACCACAGCTCGGAGTGCGTAGTATAATTGATTAAGCTTCTCTCACCGCTTCCGCTCTACTTCAACATGGTTGAGAGGCTCCTCCTGTTAATTCACCGTCTTCCAATTCCCAGCTATAACAGCAGCAGGAATGAACCGAGTTGGAAGGGAGCTACTAGTGTGCTGGTTTGGGGCTGAACTTTGCTGCAACTGAGAGATCTAATACAATGGGGCATTTCCACAAACACCAGGAGTGCACAGATCTGAAGCTTGGAGGTCAAGGATGACTGAATTGAGGAGATCACACCTGCTATCTGACTTAGTAACCACATTCACATTCTCCGATAAATTGATGGCCAAAGCTTTGCAATCACTCAAAAGCACACCATCCACACTCGAAATGTTCATATTACATTTAATAAGCAACTTGGGAACATCAGCCGGTTGTTCGAGCGGGGGCGCCTGCTCGAGTGAACTATGTCGAACAATCTCCCTGTCCAGGATGATGGAAGCCTCAAAGCACGTCGCCCTGACTTCATCCTCATTGCAATCAGCATCATACGCATCCATGTCAACAACAAAACTGCCGTGAACGGAACCCAGAGGGGTTCCGACGACACCAACTCATAGAACAAAGCCCTGCTCTCCAATAATTGCATGACCAATGGGAGAGGTGTCAACCTTGGCATCCCGATCGGATTTCACGCAATCAGGGCAGTTCGATGGACTAGATTCCCACCGAAACAGGCATTCAGTCGCAGCGTCCGGAGGCAACCGAGTAGAGGCTTGCGATCTTCCAGCGGGAACGACCTGCTGCAGGGATCCTTGGCTGACTGTATGGTTGCCAACAATGGCAGTAGAAGTTGTTCTTAGCACTCGTATGGTTGTCGGCATGCGTATTCTCTCTAGCGAACGAATAAAATTCAACATATATCATCTAATCGATCAATTGATGCATTCACTTGAGATGCTCAAAAGACTTCAGGGCTTTGATCGTCGTCGACAGCCCATCTTTTTTGGCGTCGATTGTTGTCTACAACCCATCTTCTTCGACTTCGATCGTCGTCAACAGCCCATCTTCTTCTACAGTCCGGCATTCTTTGCGAGTTCCAAGCTCTGATACCAACTGATGCAGTGGATCTTTGAGAATAAGAGGTTGCAAGAAGGAAGACCCAAATTGGGGAACAAACCAAGCTCAAAATCTCAAAAGTTAATAGTATTCTTTCATATCCCCCTTCCTATTACAATTAATATATATAATTTATTCTTTGAATATTCTAGAAAGTTTTAGAATTGAGTACAAAAACAAATATAATATTCTAAGGCATGATTTAACTAAGATGTTCCACATCAGAAATTTTATAAAAAATTTTGCCAACATGAAAATTGAACATGAATTTTTAATTCCTTGAATACATGACTTCAACATAATCAAGATTGTCAAGAAGACTGTCTTCAGCAGCTATTTATCATATACATGAAACAAATTCATGATATAACAGGAAAACAAAAAGAACTAATAATAACTTTAGCAGTAAAAATGTTCCAAGTTATGTATTAAAAAAAAAAAAAAACAGACGACGATGCCAAATATTTGCCAAACAAACTAATGAGCTTAACATGACAAACAGTTACCTTAACAGCTATTGCGTAATATCGATTATACAATGAATTCTTTGCAAAGTTATACCATTCCTGATATGAAACTCGAAAACTATTATTATTGTAATACTTGGTCTCCCTCAGAACTAACGCCTCATACCTAAGAGCCAAGCAACTCTGCAAAGAAGCGTGCATGGCATAAATTACAAAAACATAAACAATTGAATTAATGTGCAAATCAAAACATAATGAATATTTTCTCGTTAGAAACCAAAAATGTGTGAGAATAAGCAGAGACGATTAATGGGGATGCATAAAATGCTTGGATGAACATAACAAATCTTGTTACATTTCAAAACTATTAAAGAGCATCAAATCAATCAATTAGCAAAGATTAAATGCAACCTGGTTGTAATAAATTGTTCATAACTTGACATCAGAAGAAGAAAGATGTTCTTTCATAGACTTATCAGTTTAAAACTATAGAACAAGGAAGTGCTGGTATCAGCTAATAAGTGTTTGATGGTGCAAGAGGAACTCTGGACAGGTACAGCCAACAAAAAAAAAATCAGAACTAGTACAAATTTTCACCTCTGCACCGCCTATTCGATTCTCTCGGAGCTGGTATTTGTAAGGGTTTCTGAGCATGTCTTTGTCGTCCTCCATATCCGTTTCCATGTCTATCACAATCAAGACTACACATTACATCTTCTCTGATAAACTATCGTAGAGGGGTAAGGGGTTAGACCTCTCAGCCATTTGGTTCTGTGAACTTCACTTAGTTGTCTTACGTAGAGATTTTAATGTTATTGTCAAAATTTTAGCAATATCATCATTTCCAACCAGATGAAAAACTCATATCAACTAGAACTATAAGAAAAACAGTATTTCTCCTTAGACGCCTAATCATGTATTTTTCCTAAGCAATACTACCAAAACAAAATACAAAAGTTTACAACCATTGAAAAATTAGAGTTCCATAGTTCGATCCGCTAGATGGCATCCAACCCTATAATCAGTATATAAAAATTTTCTAAACACTTACTTCCACGTCTCCTACAAGCGCGAACGCTTTGACGAAGAATTCGGCTACGTTGAGCTTCTCATCAACGGTCTTTGCAGCGATTCTATCCATAACGGACTTGGCATGCAATCGCAGAAACTCTTGGAGACTCGACCTAATTTCCAGCAGGGCTCGCACGTCCTTGGCGACGAGAACCGATTCAAGGATTTGGAGACTTACATCGCTGAAACTGGAAAAAACATCGATGGGATCTTCGGTAAAATAGTTCAAGAGAATAATGAATCAGGGCATAATGGAGAGCACAGTTACCTCCCGTCTTCAATCTGGGAGCGGAATAGGGATGTCGTTTCTGCAATAACCCCGGGCATTTTGAATTGGCTCAGAGGTGATGCGACAATGACCCAGTTACTCCAAACTGAATGTACTCTACGTATTTATAGAGTCCGGCGCCGCGATACAGCCACGCCAGAGGTGTAAATCCGGCTGGAGTTTGGTTTTCAAGCAGCTCTACGGACACTTGGGGTAGCATTGGCAACACCAAGTAGGATTTAATAAATCTGGATATAATAGATCCTGAAAAATGTTTAACAAGCTAAGGGGCTGTTTGGTATCGGATTTATCGTCGGATTTAAGTCGGATTTACGCTAAATCCAGCCAAACGGTTTTACAGTGTGCGCTAAATCCCGGATTCAATAAATCCCGGATTTACGGATTTACAGCTTAAATCCCGGATTTACTAAATCCCTCGGTTCGGTGGATTTAACGGGATTTAAAGTGGCGGAAGAAAAGAAGCGCGCGAAAGGGAGAACCTTCACAGCCAACAAGCTCCCGTTGTTGCTTCCGATCAAAATGTCGTAACTTCCGACCCGACAGGAAGGGAAAGGCGTCGAAGGAGCGAAGTCGAACAGCCACGAAGGAGCCGAAGTAGCGACGCGCGCAATCTCTACACCTCCTGCCAAGCGACGAAGCCGAACAGCGACGAAAAGAAAAGATGAAAGGCAAACCCTAGACGCCTCAAAGTTATTATTGATTAACTTAATTAATATAATTTAAATAATTAATAATTAAGTTAATTAATTAAATAATTAATAGTATAATTAGTGCATAAATTAATTATCAAATTTAACTTAATTGACTAATTAATGATATAATTAGTAATTAAATATTAATATAATTAGCTTATTTAATACTTCATCTATCATTTTAATCAATGTTAGTTTGTAATTTGATTTTTATTAAATTTTCGGTCATTTTATATGAATTAAAATTGGTTTTATTATGTTTTATGTAATGATTTTGATTTCATAAATATCTCCTTTAAATTTAAATTCATAACCGTCATAAATTCTGATATATGTTATCAAACAGTTTCTCATGATTTAACAGGATTTAACATTTGACATACCAAACAGTTTTCAGGATTTAACACATTTCAGATTTACTAAATCCGGATTTACAGGATTTATTAAATCCCACTAAAGTTAAATCCCACTCGTTGCCAAACAGCCCCTAAGTGTTAAATTCTGTTAAATTATTTGATAATATAATTTAATATTCAAGGTGATTAATTCATTAAAATTTTTAATATAATATGAGTTATTTATTAAATTTAATTTTAATTATCGTCAAATTTTTATGATGATAAATAAATATCAAATGATTTAATTAATCATTATAATATTAATAATCTATTATTTATTTATCTTTTAATTTAATAAATAGTTAATTACTAATTATATTGATATTTATCTAATTAATTATTTAATTATTATTTGAAATAACTAATTATTTACTTATATCCACTATTAATTATTTGATTAATTTAATTAAGTGGTATTTAATTAGTTTTAAATTATTACTTATCTAATTAATCACTTAAGTATTGCATTACTAATTAATTATTCAATTATTATTATACTATTAACTATATAACTAATTATTTTTATTTCAAATTTAATTAATTAAGCTAATTAAATTAATTCATAGGGTTTGCTTCAACTTTATGTGATTCCTTGCTTCTTTGCCGTTACCATTTCAGCTTGCTTCGTTGTTGATACTTCAGTCTCGAGCATTTTCACTATTTTAGCTTTGCATGCATCATAGGAAGTTGAGTTTTGAAATAGTCGCTAATGAAGCTTGGCAATCTTAGATATATGGTGCTGCTCCTATCGAAATTCAGGAAATGTGCTCGCTGCACAAGTATCCATCTTTCTCTCTTTTTATGTGTTTCTTCAAAACAAAAAAATATCCCCTTAGACAATAAGAAAGCCATCCCAAATGAAACCTAAGACTCAAGCTTACAACAATAGTTACTACTCATAAGTCTAACAAAACTTAAGACAAAAATTAAAATTTAATGAACTAGAAAAAACTGTTTAGGGCTATCTAATTCCATAGTTCTTTTTAGTATGTCATTTATAAATCTAATAAGATTGGATCTTTTAAATTGGATAAGAATTAGGCCACTTACAAAGCTGATAATATACTGTCTACTAATTGAAACATTCTTAGAGGATTAAACAAATTATCATTAGTTTTTAGAATCTTCTCAAAAACATTTTTTTTAAGACTTTAATCCCTATCTATTATGGATAACCAAATATATTATTTTATTGCATATATGAAATCGAGTGGATAGAGAGAGAGAAAAATAAAATCATCTTAGCTACTTATGATAATACATACAACATATCAAATGTAATAGAGATCTTGCTCTCAAAAAAAAAAATTATATATCACAAATAAGACTTTATCACATATCTTGAAGAAGAAAAATGTGGTGTTCATGAGGTTGCTAGAAAGTGATGGTTATAATACATGTGAGGCATGACATAATTATTGGAGGAGATGATTATGGTGCAAGTGAGATTATTACATAGCAATAAGGCAACAACATTTATGATGCAAGGAATTTTACAACATGGGTCCTAAAGGGAGATGAATATGATATAACTAAAGATGTGGTGCAGGTTTATAAGTGATAATGATTATGGCATAAGTGAGTTTACATTGCATATTTTGAATGAGATGGTTATGGTATAAGTGAGGTTATGATATAGGTCATATAGGAGATTATTATATTATAAGTGAGATTATAGTGTGGGTATTAAAGGAGATGAATGCAACACAAATGAGATTGAAATAAATGAACTATAAGAAATTAATATGATAGAATTGAGGTTATGATGTTAGTCTTGGAGGAGGCCGTTATGGTACAAGCAAGATTATGCTGCAAAATTTTCAGCATGTAATTTCAAATTAAGGTAACAATATAGATCTTGAAAGATACATTGTAACATCAGTAATGTTACAAAATTCCTTAAAGGAGATAAATATAACACAAGTGAGGTTATGAAGGTTAAGACATAACACGCTCTCTCTCTTCTTTCTCTCACCCTTCTCTCCCCTTTCTTCCCCGGCAAGATAAGCAATGAAGGGGATGGATGGCTGGGTGATAGTTTAATGTAAGTGGGTTTAAATAATTTTATATAAAAAATGAAGTTTCATGCCAAACGACGCTATGCCCAATTCACTCTCCCAAAAACTTGAGAGCTCAAAAGCCAGGGCGTCGCTCCTCCAACGCCGCAATGCTCTCACAAATAGAAATTTTGGAATATAGGGAAATTAGAATTGAGGGTTATTACAATCTTCTCACCTTAAAAAAATATCGCCCTCAATATTTTCCACTATAGACCCTTAACAAACAGACAAAATTACTGATCACTAGTTTCCTCAATCATCAATCATTCATTGAATCATATAGTCATTCATTCACATGCATGCATGACAATCAATCATATAGCATGCTAATCAAAGTATCTCAATAAAAAATAAAAAATATTCAAAAAATAACTTATATTAGTGGACCTTTTAGGTGCATCTCTCACTTTCTGCTGACTCAAACTATATACTCTCGGCTGTACTGGAGGTGCTTTCATCACTAATTATGTAGATTGTCTTTGTCTCTCACTCATATTCCTTCCATCTGTCGCGTTCATGGATCTTTGGCTAGATATTCTAGATCCTACCATTCTTTGTCTGCATACCTATCTAGATTGATCTGTCTTGGACCTATATCTCTCTCCATATCGTCTCTACGAGAAATCAATCATTCTATATGTCTAATTTGGGGCTCGTGACATCTATTGATCCATCCAATACAAATATAATGTTCCAACATGGATCTTAAAGACATTATGATTTGACTCTCCACCCTTTGATCAACTTAAGGAAGACCAAAATTATCTCAATCAATACTCATTTTTGTCAAAAATGAACCATGAGTTGACATGACTTTTTTATCTATCATATCCTTCTTGCTAGTGCACTAGAAAATCTTTCATCCAAATCTATACTACTATTATAAAAGTCGCTTGAATTTCCTTCCCCATCAAATCTTGGCCATCCATTTTATTCCTTCTTAAATTATCTTGGCCCTTCATTCTATTATAAAAAATTAATAAATCAAAAAAATATAATAATTATACAAATTAATATCCATTACATGCACCTAATAAAATAATTATATAAATTAATGAGGCTTAAATTTCCTTCCTGAAACAAATAATTGTTGTTCCGTTCTCAAACGATTCGCTTCTCCTCCTTGAGATAACTGTTGTTCCGTTCTCTTCCTCCGTCATAAATATTTGCTAAAACAAGCAGTTAACGTCATATATCCCCTCTAATAATTATGTTTTTCTCCCTCTCTCTGATTATTTGTGCCAAAAGAGAAAAGCCCAATAAGTCCACATTTGGCCTCAGGGGGCGTTGGATTTGCTTGCAGGTCCTTGAATGATAAGTACTTCAAATCTTAGATTGCTTTTTTCAGCTTTCTGATTGTATATAAGAAATCTTAAAAGAGTATTATTAGCTCTGATGATCTATGAGATCTTAGGAAATTCTTAAATTTTATGCTTTTTGTTGTTGTTTGCTTTTATGTTTTTTGTCTGTTGCTGTAAGCAGTCTGATGTTTTTTTTTTTTAAATTGTAGAGTGGGTTAATATTGGAATCTTTGCTCATGAAGTTGATGCATGATATAGCTTAAGAAAATTTTCAACCATGCCCCCATCATAAACCCTGCATATTTCTTTGATGATTGGTAATAATTATGATACTTGAAGTTAATTTTATATCAACTTATTTCTTTAAATTTAGAAAACTTAACGGCTTATTTTATCTTCTCTGAATTGTGTTTCACTGTATTTGCCGCTTTGCTAGCCTCATTAGCCTTCTTGGATCATTTAATTACTCGGATGATGCTTTTAAGGATCCTCATCAAGCAAATCTGGAGATGTAAATGCCGTAATTGAGAATTTGAACTCTTCTTTCCAATTTAAACTTATTTATTCCATCATTATTCTGATAAATAATGATACAAAAAAACCGATTTGATTGAGATTCTTTGATTGCAGTATGGTTATTTATCAAATTTTTTATTTATAAAAATCCATTAGAATCTACTATTTTAGAAAAATTTTTAAAGGGTCGCTATTCAAAATTATACTTAACTTTTGGTATTTACATGAATTTATATATTTTATACATTCACAATCTGCTTGTAATATTTATACATGTTAACAATTTTATGCTTTGAATTCTAAGTTTTAGAATCATATGATCCTTTAGAATTCAAAGAGACGGATTTAACGAAAGAGTGAGTTGTTTTTAAAATTGAAATATTGCGATCATAAATTTGTACAATCACAAGCCATCTTTTAAGTAGTAGCATAAATAGTCTACATTTTTGCGAGTCAAATGTCTAAGTATATTAGCATACTGTCACCAACTTTATGACATTGTCATCCAAAGAATATGCCAATGGAAATACTAAGCTGCATATGCTGGTACGAGAAAGTAAAGTTTGTTTGATCTGGCAAATAACCAGAATCCACTGCTTTGAAAGTTTGCTCCATTTTTGCCCAGAAGATGTAACTTACGTATCCATAAGGAGCCCAAGATGTGCTGAAAAGTTTTGTTTTAAGTAAATTCAGAAACCACATGAGCCATTAATGCATTCCTAGAGTTGCCATGCTCAAAGCAACTCAATGATGGAAGGTTTTTATTGTTGTTAGGGATGCATTAGGCCTGGCTAGGAAAACTGTAACATTTCTTTCTGATTTATCTGTTTTATGATTGATATTGTAGGCATGTTTTCATTAGAAAAGGGTCTCTACTAGCCATCCATTTTCTTTCTGATTTATCTATACTACTATTATAAAAGCAGCTTGAATTTTCTTCCCCATCAAATCTTGGCCATCCGTTTTATTTCTTCTCAAATTACCTTGGCCTTTCATTCTATTATAAAAAAAGTAATAAATCTAAAAATATATAATAATTATGCAAATTAATGTCTATTCATACATTCCTAGGAGATTCACTTTTAACCAATTTATAATATCAAATTACTTTGTAAAATATTTTATCTTTGTACTCATACTTTATATGCATTATTTATTTTATCTTAAATATACTTATAAGAAGTTTTAAATGTGTTTATTGAAGATTTTTAATTTTATATATATTTATTTTGTATTTTGTGTTTGCCTTATATTTGCTAAAATTTGCGTTGATGTATTTATTTTGTGATATGATGCTTAAGATAACATTATACAAAAATTTTTTAAAACCACCAATGCCAGTCCTAAGCCCGGATGAAAAGGGTTGAGGGTTTCTTCTTGTTACAGTAAAAAAACTTTTGTTTCTCTTTTAACGCTATTATCAAGATTGCTTTTCTCTCTTGTTGGAATTGCTCTAGACTGTTTGTATTGTTCTCAATTCCAATGTAGCACCAAATGGGCCGACTATATTTAGTTTTTAATATTCTAATATTCCTAATCAACACACAATATTGCTTAACATAAAATCCATAACTTCTAAAATCCATTTCGCCGTCCGGTAGCTACAACAGTCTTTTTGATCGGTAATGCAGTAGCTCTTTGGTTAGGTATTGGAGCAACTTTACCTATTGAGAAATCCTAACTTCTCTCTCTCTCTCTCTCTCTCTCTCTCTCTCTCTCTCTCTCTCTTCTTCTTCTTTTATGTTTGTTGTTGATCACTTGAAAGAACCCTCAAATCTTTCACCAATTTCGTAGCTTTTAGGAGGCGACTAAAGTTAAGAAGATAGATTGACCTTCCTTTTTGATCGGCTTGGGTGCAAAGCAGGAGAAACTAATTTACTGGTAATTTCATCCTGCTTTTACGTATTGTAATTCCATAGGAAGATATCTTCCTCTTTTTCATTTAGTTTGGATTTAAACTCATTGGAAGTCTTTGTTGGGATTTTCCTATGCTAAAAAGTGCCAAATCATTGCTTTCAATAGTAATATATAGTCGTTTTGGTCAAAACAATTTGAATTTATGCTCTTTCATATCTTCTTTTGATTTCTTTAATCATCTTATTTCTTCTAACTTTTCATCAATTTTGATTTTTTTCCAGTTTTTTTGACTTGTTTTTTTTGTGAATTTTATGTTATCCATTTGATTGTACTATCCATTAGAAATATTGGAATTAAAAAATAGCCTTTTATCCTTACAATTACTAGAACATATTTTGATTAAATTTTAATTGAATAAATCTTAAACTTATTTAATTTATTTTAAACTAAATATATTACATGATAAATTAATTAAATTGTATATTTTTCTTATTTTTAAATAAATGAATAGCTTTGTTAGTATTTTAACTTGATTATACTTATATCTTGCTATTTAAACTTGCTTTTGTATCGCTAATGTGGCAATTCTTCTTAATGTGATTTCAGGTCATGATAGATTAGATTCTACCGGCAGCAAGCGAGTCAGGATATTAATTTGCTTCTTCCATCTCTTTTCTAGATTATTAACTTACCTCAATGATAGGTTTTTGAAATATTTGGATATTTGGGCTTCCTATTTCTGACTGATATGGTGTTGAGATGCAAAAAATATTCTTTATGCATTTCTCCTTGGGCCTACCTTTGTGTTTCTACCTATGAACATATAGGCTGAGCTTCATGTTTCTACCTCTCATGATAACTTGAAGTTTCCCAATTTAGTCCATCACCATGTTTATTGTTCTCTACTAACATTCTTACATTAGCTACTTTGAAATAACAAAAAAATAGGATGCAAAATAAAGAACAATATATTTGACTGATTTTTGGTCGACTTTCTTTCATTGTGTCTTTTTATGGCTGATTGATTTTGAATTGAAGTGAAAATCATAGTTGTTCACTTTTTTTTCTTTGCTTTTGCTTAACTGTAGATTTAGGTGCTTTTTTTTATTTGTGTTTTTTCTGTAGATTTTATTATTAAATCAACTTGTTGCAAAAGTTAATTTATGATGACCTTTTTATTAGTTGTGAAGATTCCACTATTTGGAATCACACTATTATAATCTTAGAACAAGGATTTCTGACCCAAATCTATGGCTTTTGTTGAATCTGTGGCTTTTCCCTGTCAACAAAAGTTGAAGGACAGCTTTTTCTTAGCTACCACACCAATAAATTTGATCGTGAAATCCTTCTTCGCCACAATTTTTTTTGAAAACAAGCAGAAAGTTGCAAAAAAAGAAAAAAACTTTAATAGCAATAACTATGCCTTGGCCATCAATTATCTAAACGCAAAAAAAAAATCATGAAAAAGGTAGATCAAATTTCTTTTCTTAACAAATTGTAAAGTTTTTACTTTCATAAATATTCTTATATTTTTGCTTGCAGTGATGAAGGTAATTATTATGGTTCAGCACCACCATTTGATCAAAGGATTGATCATGCTAATCTCTCTCTCATTTATTGTCTATCATTTAATTCTGGATCAACTAGCAAAGGAATCACCTGGTTCAACGATTCAAAGGCCTCCAAAACTATGGTTATAATCATATTTATAATATATGTTATTTCAAGTAATATCAATGGATTTTATGGTATGCCATGGGTTCATCACAAGGGTCGTCAAAGAGATTAAAAAGGTTAGTTGTTCTACAAGGTCATCATGTAATTTATATATAGTAATTTAATATTGTTCTCATTGTGTAAGAATTGTTTAAATAGACTATTGCCCCATAAGGAATTTTATACAACTTTGTGGTAGCTTGAAGGCCTAGATGCTCACTTGTGACTTGATTAACTTTTAAAATTAGTATAATTTGATCCAAATTCAATTCATATCGTTCTGCAATTGAAATAGTATGATTAAAATCATTCACAACTTCTGGCACCAAATTTTTACATCCTTCTTTTTTCGTTAGATTTATACATTCCTATTTTTCATTTGTGTATTTCTAGAATACTATCTAAGATATTAATTTTATCTTCCAAAGATTATTTCTTTCTCACAAATTTTAGAAAATTTTTGTTTCATACCATTGTTAATTATAATTATGTTTCATACCGTTTTTAATTATAATTTGGATTTCATTATTTTCAAATTACATATATTATAAATATGATTATATTATATAGTTATTAATTTTAAATTCTTACCATACCTGATTATATTGTACAATCTTGAAAAGTTGACTTAGTGATTATGCATTTTTATTGTTTTTGTGTTCACTTTAAAAATTATTATAATGTTCATTTAGTGCGTGGACAATTTTAAGATAAAATTCCTCTTATAATTTTAATTTAATATATAAATATAATGTTATAATATCTTATTTATAATAAAAAATTGTGCTTTTTTTGGTCAAAATATTAAATGATTAATTTTATTGTATTATTAGTTCTATAGAGAAAATTATGAATTTTTCAATATTGAATTGTAAAATTATATTAATATATTTTTTCTACTATGATTTTAACAAAAAAAATCTAACTCTTAATTAAAATAAATAATAATTATAATTATTTATAGCGATAAATTTAATATTTTTTAAGAATGATAATATTAATAAATATTCAAGATATGAATTTTTATTTTTAAATTTTTATTCACGTGCATTTAATGCACGTGCAATAAAACTAGTATCTATAAATATCCCTTGAGTTTCAAGTGAATGGTGGCAGTCTATTGTCAAATCGGAAGTTGGTGGACAAAAAGCACCCGTGTGAGCTCTTAGGAAACCCTAGTTTTTCCCTCCTCACCTCCGCCCTCAATCCCTCGCCGCCGGGAGAGGTTCGACCTCTCCCCCCTTCGGATGTCGCTTGACCCGAAGGATTTTCCTGCCTTGCCAGGCTCTTCGCTTCTGGGGCCAGCCCCCTCAACTCACCTTGGGCCTTCTTATGCCGATACCACTATTTCCCCCTCTTTGCTCCCAGACCCTTTCCCGGTAACCTTTTTTCCCCCCAAAACGAAGCTCTCCTTTGTTGCTGATGATCTCTCTGAAGGTTCATCTCTTTGGACCCTATCACTCGTTGGCTACTCGATCGGGCAAAGACCTTACTATGAGCGTCTGCTTGCTGCTATGAAAAAGGTTTGGCCTTTAAAAGGTGCGATCACTCTCCTCTCTCTTGCTGATGGTTTCTTCCTTATTAAATTCTCATCACAAGAAGACTATGATGCGATATGGACGGGTGGCCCTTGGTTTCTTCTTGGGAAACCATTCATCTTACAAAAATGGTCTCCCAAATTTAAACCAAAGCGTGATGAGAATGCTTCCATCCCCATTTGGATCAAAATTGTTGACCTCCCTCTTGCCCTTTGGACTCCAAATGGTATCTCCAAAATAACTAGCTTCATTGGCATTCCTTTGTCAGTTGACTCCCTTACCGCCAAACGCACCAGACTCACCTTTGCCCGTGTTTGTGTTCAAATCGCAAAAGACTCTCCTCTCCCCGATGAGATCCCTCTGGAGATTGACGGTGAAGATATAATTCTGAAAGTAATTTACGATTGGAAACCCATCCCTTGCGAAGGCTGCCACTCCCTTATTCACCCCTACTCCCTTTGCCCTTCTAATCCTAATCCCACTAATACTGGCATCTTACCTCCTCGTCCTCGAGGCCGAAGTTCTAGTCGGCCTCCTCGACCGACTGCTAGGACGTCCTCTAAGGCCCCATCCCCCGCTTCCCTTGCTGCTCCTACTATTCCAATACAACCTCCTTCTAACCCAATTCCTACACCATCACACAACCAGTTTCTGGTGGGGGAAGCTTCTAGTTCCTCCTTACCACCTCCCCTCTCCATCCCGGAGAAGACTCCTATAATTCCCCACTTAAACTTGCCTCATGATGAGGCTGGTATTGAGGTGTCTTCTTCCTCGGAAGGCCTTTTCCCTCCTCCCTCACATTCTCCTCCAAATCTTCCCACCTGCAATCAATTCAAAGCTCTTCTAGTGGAAGACCCTCCAATTGAAGACAATGTACTGCCCTCTGATATCATTTCACTTCCGCCAGCTAACGACATTAACAGCTCTGTTAATGCCCACCCCTCAACCAGAACCTCCTCTTCATCTAACCAACCTTCCCCTACCTCCTCCAAGCACGCAAAAGGCAAAACGGCTAAGAAAGCCAAACCGTCCAAATCAAAGTCTTAATGCCTTATCCCAATCTAGCTTGTTGGAATATCAGATGGTTTAATAGACCCGACAAGGTTATGGTGTGCAGAGATCTTTCTCGTGCACATAATCTTAAATTTCTTTGTCTCTTGGAAGCTAAAATCGATCCCTCTGTGATGGGGGATGACTGGTTCTTAAATGCTCATCGAGTCTTTGATAATGAGCACCACTGCCACAATTTTGCTTTTTCCAATCCTGGTAGGATTTGGATTAAATGGGATCCTTCCCACATTTCCTTCACTCCAATGTTCTTCTCTTCTCAACTTATTCATGGTACTATTTCCATGGGCTCCCTACCTCCTTTTCACTTGTCCGTTATATATGCTGCTAACACTTTGGATGAAAGAAAATCTCTTTAGGACAACATTAGAGCGTTGGCTCCAGCTTCACCTCTCCCTTGGATGGTTATGGGAGATCTTAATTGCATCAGATTTGATAACGACAAAGTGGGCGGCAATCAGGTTCCTGCCAATAGGCTCGCTGAACTGAATAATCTCATTTCTGACTGTGGCCTTGTTGACCTTGCCTCTGTGGGTCTCACTTATACGTGGTTCAATCAAAGAAACGATCAGCCTATTCATGTTAAACTGGACAGAGTCATGGTTAATTCTCATTTCTTAGATCATTTCCCGAAAGCATTTTACAAGGTTATTCCCCCCTGTGCTCTGACCACTCTCCCCTCATCACCTATACTTCCTCTAACAACAGCCTCCCTCACCGCTTTCTTTTCAAAAAATTTTGGACTCACATGGAAGGTTTCTGGGACGATGTATTATCGGCTTTCTCCCCTCCCTATGTCAGAAGCCCTACTTGTCATCTTCAAAACTATTTGCAGAACCTCAAAGGGATCTTGAAAAGGAGAAATTGGGCCACTTCTAATTTCATATCCAATTCTATTTTGGAGCTCAAAAACAGACAGCTGGCGTGCCTAGAAAGCATTCAAACTTCCCCTTTGGATTGCAATTTAAATGCTTCTCTCAAAGAGATTAACGACCAACTTGTTAGCTTACAAGCCTCTTGGGCTTCTTGGATCTCTCAAAGGGCCAATGAAAAATGGCTGTCACAGGGTGAAGATGATCTGGGATTTTTATATGCTAAAATTCGTATTAGGAGGAACCATAACTCCTTCTACGAAATTACTGAGGATAATGGGCCTCTATCCTTTCCCCATGACATTGCAAATGTCTTCATTCAGCATTTCAAAGGTCTTTTCAATTCTCCCAACCCTATTAATGCCACCTCTTTCTCTATTAGCCTTGGTAATTGCATTCCTCATGATATGGTAGCCCCCCTTACTGCTCCTTTCACGTATGAAGAAATTAAAAAAGTTGTATTTGATGGGAATGACTCCTCCAGTCCGGGCCCTGACGGTTTTACATTTGCCTTCTACAAAAAAACATGGCACATTATCGGCCCTCATATATGCAATGCTGTCAATGATTTTCATTCTTCCGGATACTTACCTAGAGGTATTAAAGCTACTGCCCTTGCTTTAATTCCCAAAGGGCACCATGTTTCTTCCATCTCTGATTACCGGCCTATCTCATTATGCAATGTCTTATACAAAATCATGGCTAAGCTTGTTGCTAATAGATTGAAAATGGTTCTCCCTTACATTATACATGAAAGTCAAGCTTGGTTTATTGCAAACCGCTGCTCTACTGATAATATACTTCTGGCGTCTGAGATCCTTAAAGGCTTTAACTACAAGGGAAACTCTTTCTGTGCTAAGTTGGATATTCGTAAAGCATTTGACTCTGTTTCTCATGAGTTTATGTTCCGTAGGTTAAGACAGAAAGGCTTCCTGGATAAATTCATTAAATGGGTGAAGGGTTGTATCACCAATGTATTCTTCTCTATTTGCATCAATGGCTCTCTGAATGGTTTTTTCAGCTCGTCTTCTGGCCTGCGTCAGGGTTGCCCTCTCTCCCCTTTGCTGT
The DNA here is from genome assembly GCA_019925795.1 of Dendrobium chrysotoxum. Taxonomy (NCBI): domain Eukaryota; kingdom Viridiplantae; phylum Streptophyta; class Magnoliopsida; order Asparagales; family Orchidaceae; genus Dendrobium; species Dendrobium chrysotoxum. The sequence goes on from CM034308.1 coordinate 23,667,278, forward strand.
TCTGCATCGTCATGGATGGATTTTCTTGTTGTCTGGTAAATTCAACTCCACCTTTTGTTGGGCCAACAATTAATGGTTTCTCTATTACTCACCTACTCTATGCAGATGATGTTCTAGTTTTTGGGAATGCAAATCCTGCCAATGCTCACATCCTAGCTAATTCCATTTCCTACTTTGGTAATGCCTCTGGACTTTTCATCAACCCCTCCAAAAGCTCTATTATCTTTTCTAAAAATGTCCCCTGCCCAGACCTCATCTGTGATGCTTTGGGAATTTCCCAACAGAGCGCTACTCTCACTTATCTGGGCATTCCCATTTCTACCTCTCGTCTCAAATCTACTCACTTCCAACCACTATTGAGTAAACTTCTTACTCTACTTGATGGTTGAAAAATTAAATTTCTTTCTTTTGCAGGAAGGGTCCAATTTTTAAAGTTTACCATAGCCAACACCATTGCTTATTGGATCAGAGGTTCTATCATCCCAAAATCATGCTGTAAATCTATTTCCAGGCTATGTTCTAGATTTTTATTTCATGGAAGGATTGCTGAAAAGAAACTACATTTAATTGCTTGGGCTAACACGGCCAAGCCTAGACGCCTGGGTGGTCTCGGCATTCCTTCTATTGAGGGTCTTTATCATGCCAGCTTTTGCTCGTTTTTGTGGAGGTTCTTTACCAGGGATACCATTGCTGTTAATTGGTTTAAGCTGAAATATTTATCCCCTTGGAAGCCTTTTGCTTCCTATGCTACTAAATTCTGGAAGAAAATCTGTCTTACGGCTCATCGGACTAAGGAACTTATTTCTCTGAAAATTTCTCTTACTTGCAATTATTCTATGGAATGGGACCATTGGTGCATTGGAAAATCCTTGCATGATCTCCTTCCCTCACTCAAGTTTGAACAACCTTTTGTCCATTGCTATACTAATAGCACGGGTTGGGATCCTCATTCTATCCCTGATATTCTGCTTCTTGAACTCTCGGGCACCAACTTCTATGATCTACCTGCTATCTCCTGGAATGGCTTGTCTAACCCTACATTCTCCACCTTCTATTCTAATTACTTTACTGACAATGAGGAGGTTACGTGGCATAGCTACATCTGGCATAAAAAATTCTCACTCCGGTTCTCTTGCTATGCCTGGATGGCGGTGTTAGGAAGGTTGAAAACTGCGGATTTATTATTGGAAAGACGCATTGAGGCAGTTCATGGCTGCTCTTTTTGTTCTGCTGCCAATGAAAATCACTCTCATCTATTTTTTGGCTGTGATTTCTCTTTTACTGTGATTTCTTCGCTTTTGCCTGTGTTAAGTGGTTTTCTTCTAAGACCTACCCTTTTGCAAACTTTTGATTATTTGCACGACTCTCATGACTTATCTAGTGGGGAAAAATCTTTCTGCTATTTGGTCATTTGCTGCACCATTTATTTTCTTTGGAGGGAAAGAAATTTAAGAAGATTTCAAAATGCTTGGAACAATCCTGCTAAGATCTGTACTACTATTAGACAAGCTATCATTCTCAGAATCAGACGATGGAAAAATTATAATGATCTTAAAGCCTGTTTTGGAATGCTCAATTGACCATGGTTGCTTTGGTAATATCCTGGGCTATTGCTTTTTGCCTTCCGCTGACAGTGGTTTTCTCTGGACACATCTCATGGGTAGCTCGCTCTTCGTAGTTGATTGCTACATTGATTTTTTGGCCTGCTGGAAGTTTTGGCGAATTTTGAGGGCAATGATGTATGTATTGCAATCTCTCGCCCCTTTGGATGGCAGTTGTTTCCTCCGGATGCCTTACATGATCGTTTGTCTGACATATGACTCTTCATCTGCAACCAGGGGCCTCTGGTTTTCGCCCTTTGGATGACAGTTTTTGTCTTCTCCGGATGTCTCTCTTTACCGTCTCGTCGGACTTTTGACTATTCTTCTGCAACCAAGGGGCATTCGTGTCGGTTCTTGCCATACCTGAGCCCTATTTTTTGTCGCCGTGCTTCCTATTTTCTTGTTCTCTTGTTTTTGTTTCATTGAGGTTTTGGTTTTTTCTTTCTTTCCTACAGGTTTTTCTTTTCTTACCTCACTTGTAACTATTCTTAATTAATGATATTTGGGCTTCTGCCCACAAATTTTCCCAAAAAAAAATAATAAATATCCCTTGAATGGGAAAGGTAAAGGACTCCAAATTCTCACGTTTTCATCCACTAGTCAAAATATTATTAAATTTATTTCATCTCCTTTTCAACATCAAGTTTAGCCATTTGACTCAAGCATCGAAGAGTCTTCATGAAGGCAATATCTGAATTGGCCTATTAAAGGTAAGGACTCTTCAACCTCAAATTCTATGAATGACATATTTAGAATGACCACCCACTCAAATTCCACCAATATTATTGATCATTTCAGGCACATAGCAATTATAAATCCTAATCTATTAATTAGGATTATTTTCAATCTTTTTTTTATTTCTTAGTCAAATTATGGGCATTCAATCATGGCCTAAATTAGCTATGATCATATTCAAACAGCTAAGTACAACTTTAAAACAACCAAAAAAGTATTAGAAATGATATTTACTTTTAAACATGCTAGCTGTAAAAATAATAATAAACTGCGATAAATAAAAGACACATCTTCGAAAGCCTCTAAAAAAAAAATTTTTGGCCGGGTAAGTGGTCGAATCTGTCCCATCTAGATTCTCAAATTTATTTTCAACTAATACACTATAAATTTCAATGCACTACTTCCTAAATTTTTAAATATAATCGAGAAATCATTACATAGGACCAACTACCATTATCTTCTTAATTGCGCCAATTACTTCATAAATGATTAAGATTAAATTTATCTTACTTTCTTTAAATTACTTTGTATAATTAATTCAATATCAATCATTAAAAAAATTGGTAGAATATAAGGAATTTCTATAATGAGATATATGTGCGCTTTAATTACCACTAAAATTGAAATTTTCTCATTTAGGATATTCTTATTAAATTTTGATTTAAATAATTCAAATAAAATAAAATCTAAAAAATAAAAAATAACCGCCGAAATCATAAATCCGCAAATAAAAAGGCCAATGATTCGCTGCAAGTCAAGTAACAGAAAAAACAGAAAAAACAATTCCAAGTTAAAATAATTTGCCAGACGTCAGTTTATTCTGATAAAGACATTACAGCTTTTATTAATTTGATCGCCGGTAAATTATTATTTATTTATTTCGATCTATCCAGGCGCACTAGCTAGCTTTCATTACCCCTATCCACGTGCCAAATTAGAGTGTCGATGTGGAGGGCTTGATTTGAAGCGATAGCAATTTTCAATAATTTTATTAACTGGCTACAGCTACATCGCCTTGTCGTTGTCGTGGTTACCTTTTGCTAGCCAGCCACACCTGCGAGTACCAGCAAATTTCGAAAATTTTTTTATCAAAATCTGATTTAAAATTTTAAATAGACTTTACATTAAATTTATATATTCATATTTATCATTTTCAAAGATAAAAATAAAAATAAAATCAAAATGATTTGTTGAAACTTGAAGTTTGCTGACATTCGGGTTTTATTTGGGGAGAAATTATTTTGTGCGGAGTCTGGATAGGACTTCCGTCCGGATTGCTGCGTATTTAATAAATATTTGCTGAGTATTTGTAAATACTCAGCAAATAGCCAGTAAATATGTAGCAAATCAGCAAATACTTACAAAATACTCAACGAATACTCATAAAATACTCAGCAAATACTCACAAAATACTCAGTAATACTCAAAACTAAGTATTTGCTGAAAATTTACTGCGTATTTGCAAATACGCAGTAAACACTCAGTAAATATACAATAAATCTGGACGGTTCTCCCCGTTCGGACTCCGCACAGAATAATCTCCCTTATTTGGGATGATTTTTTTAATGTTTTTTGAAGTAACTTTTAATATAAGAATTTCTCGTTTAAGAAATTTTTGTACTAAAAAGTTGTTTTAGAAAATAGTAAGAGAACTGTCTCAAGCCTTAAAATGATTGGATGACTAACATGTTATGGGTTGATATTTTATTAGGCTTGGTGAGAACTCCCTTATTTGCATATCCTCCAGCACTACAAAGAAGCTTCTTCCACTCTTTTACAGAGCTTATGAGCCTAAAATGTGATGGCTGGCATGTGTTGAAAAGTCGAGCAAAGAAAGCTACTCAGGGTCTTATTAAATCAAAAGAGAGAAATGAACATAGATGGAATCCAATTCATCATCTTCATTTGAACAGTAAGGAGAGATAATGGTGAACGAATTTGGTGCTAAGTGATAACTATGTGGGGATGATGGTACTCCAAGTGAGGATCTCCCCCAACTCATTGTTGAATGGAAGTAGGATGTCGGACCTAAAGTAGCCAACAAACATGCACAAGTCACCTCTATCGAGGAATTATTGTGTGAAACTTGACATCCAACATTTTAATCACCCTCATCTAGAATAGATTGTGATAATGCCTTCTATAGTAAGATACATGTGCAAACTAATATCTGCTCTCCAATGTGTTTAAAGATCTTAATGTTGTGATGCCTGAGACTTGAGGACTCAAGTGCATAAAAATGAAGGTCACGGGTCCCTCACTCATATTCATAGAAATGATAGCATACTAAAAATTTTAGGATATTACAAAGAGTTTTTCTTTTTAACTTTGAAAAAAAATCCAACAAACAAAGATTAAAAAAAAAAGCATATAAGACATTAGAGTTTTTACATGGAAATACAGAAAGAGAAAAAAATGACGAGGCCTAGCTAGTAATCTATTATATAATTGAAGTTACACAAGTTCTATCTTCTCCACAAATAGAGAAAACAATATTATAAAATTAGGAGCACTTGATTAATCTTTTGCAGTTATAATATAGATTGTGGGAGAATTGGTGCATGGAGTGAGAATAGCAGCAAACAAATGATGAAAGTTAGTCAATTATAGTCGGACAATGATGACCATATGATGATGGTCAGACAATGAGAGTCAAATAATTATGGATAGACGGTGATGGTAGGATGATAGTAGTCGGATTATGATAGATGAATAAGAATAGTTGAATAACATCAATGATGTTTAAATGATAGCAGTCATGTGACGATGATGGCTAATGGTGATTGTTAGCATCGAACATCAAGTAAAGCTCTAGAGGTCTTAAGATTTTCGATCTCTTTTCAAATTTAAGTTGATCCATTTATTGTGGAGATTAGAGGTCAATTTATAGTACTTTGAGAGTAAGCATCTTGATAGATTTAGCCAAAATTACATAGCATATATTGATTTTTTTGATTTTGGACCATTTATTTAGCATTTAAGTGTTTTAATGATCTCAGAATTTTGTGATTTTTGGATTACTATATTTGCCTTGTCGAGCCGCAAGATTTGACTATAAGCATGCATGGTTCACAAATCATTTGGTCTTCCAATTAATGTCAAAAAAACTTTAATTATGCTTCAACTACTTGATTTTTGGCTTATTTAGACTTGAATCATATCGCATTTGGTGTCATTGGTTTTGTATTATCAAGGTGCTTAGTTTGACTATAAATTTGTTGAAACTATAATTCAGATGATTCTAAATTTAAGTTCAAAATTTTTCAACGCAAATAATGCTTGAGATTCATACCGATAAAATGAATTTTATTCACTCGTATTAGAAATAATTTGATAATAAGTTGTCATTTTAAAAGTTAATTCATCATATCAACTTTGACCCTCTTCTTTTGGGATGAGAAGCTATCATCACCATCACATTAGGTGTATAATGGTATTATTACATTCTTACATGCTTTATTAATTAATGATAAGAATATTGATTTGATGGACCCCATCACATCAATTGTGGTGTTGCTCCTTTACCTAGAGAATTTATAATTTGTCAACCTTATTGGGAACCATTTTCTTCTAGGCATCTCTACAAATGTCACCCATCTTGCTTCGACTTCATTACCCAAAATTTTGCCACTACTGTTGCCCAACATAAGAAGTCAATGGTGCCTACGATGTTGGCTTCATCTACCATCAAACAATGCCCACTAAAGATCTCATGTCAACTTTGTTAAGCAATGATATCATAGTCATCAATTCTCCATTGAGAACTTTGTTCATCTACTTATACAAATAAATCGCTCTAATGATAACACTAGCATCCTAACAATCAAAATTAAGTATGCTAATCCACTCCCTTTGGTCAAAACCTTCTAGCTATCCAAATGACATACCAATGATTGCTTACCCCAACAATGAGTTTTTCATTATAAAAAGTTGCGTGTTACTCTCTTCGAAAAATTAGTGTTCTCATCACAGGAAATATTATTTTTTCTTTTTTTATTTTATTTTTTCTCATCACAGGAAATATAATCCATTCAAAGGGAAAGCATGTAAAATAATGCAGCATCACACATATGAGAAACTCAAAAAATTGTGTTTTACCAATGTTTAACACAATACAAGTTATAATTTCATTCATATCTAGGAATCTTAATCAAATTAATACTAATCTAGTGATGGCATCTCTCGACAAGGCCTCTCAAAGAATATGTCTACTATCGAAGTTCCATTTCATACCGCTTTGTTCCTTGAGTCACCATATGTATACTAAAAATTGATGACTTAATGTGATTCCGAGGCATCCAATAGTGAATGTCTTCAAGTTGCTCTCTTCCATGTTAACTACCTAAGATGCAATATCTTTCCCTATTGGGAGGAGGCCATTGAGAGCTTATTAGTCTCTATTTGAGTTTGCATCCGACTATACTTCTGCATATAAGTAGTTAATGAGCTTGATATCCGCAATAATTAGTCATCCAATGTTTATGTCTATTTGTTTAGGTATACCAACTCATGAGCCTCTGGCTCTAAGGTAACAAAGTGCGCATTTGCATTTACCACCTCTTCTTTTTTAGTCATTAGGTCACTTATTCTGCTACAATTTTCACTAGTGAAAATAATAATACCATATACATCTCCCACCTTAGTGTTGTCACCCTTGGTATCCACTATCATAGTTCGAAACACATCATTGCTTCCTCCCTAGTTGGGTAAACAACACATTGTTCACATTCCTACCGTACCATGATGAATTGCTTAAAGCAAAGCCATCCATCAGTACCTCTCTTTCTAGTTGCCATGTACTCTCTACTCCAAGTGCCATTGCCAATGCAGACATCATTATTGGGTCTCAACTTTGGTAAACAAAACAATGAAAAAAGCTAATTTGATGATATATGCCAATATAGCCATCACTACACTGTCCACCATTGATTTGACTCTAATTTGTATCTTGTAACCCCCCTCATCAGCTCTCATCACCTTCACCTTTGACATCTTCATCAATATATAATGAACTAATGAATTCTTAACCCTCTTCTTAATTTTCAAAGAAAGGAGGTCAAAAGTCAAAGTAAAGTGATTTGAAAGTATGGGCACTAAAAACTGTGCTTTGTTATGATTTTGAGTATATATGTGTGTGTGTGTGCACACGTAGAGTTCAAAATGGAAAAGAAAATATAATGCATCAAAATTTTAAACCTAATTTAATCATGAATATAGTAGAAGCCTCCAAGTTGCTCATGCATAATGTAATAACACCTATTAACTAGAGAGCTAACTAGTCTTACATAAAGTATTTTATTGGATTTTTACTGTCTTGAGGCATATACATTTACCCACTAATTCAAGTCTAGTGGACCATAAATGTTTGATCAATTGACACAGTGCCAATTTATCATTCTTGAGTAACATATGGTGCCCCAAAATGATGCCTACCCTAGCAAGCATCATGTGTCGGTTGTCCTGATGTCATCATCTAACCATAACCACATCACCACTCATTTTCAAGCCAATTAGAGCAAATATATTATATTCGATAGCAATTAAGATATAGCACTTGTCCTCTATATATAATCACTTGTCTCTAAAAGAAATAAATGCATGGAGTTATAATGACTCTTTTAGATAACAAATAGAAATCATATTATAACCTTTTAAATATGTATAGCTTCAGACTTTATAAAGACATGATGCAACTATGGAGATTGAATTCATATAAAGACAAAGGCCTCTCCTCCCTCGTCAACCGATTTTCACTTATTAGGAGGAGGTGGACTTCTGATGTTAATATATCCTTTCTTCATTTCATAGCGAAATCCTCCCCTCGCTACTCTGTGGATTTGAACTACAAAGGAAAATCATATTGAATCCATCTGTTCATCTACCTTCTCCACACCAACAACACTCCCTTCCTTCAATCGTCTAATTCTCCTCTAAGACTAACTTCTTTGCTTTTTTACTTTTTCTCCCAAACTTATAAGTGCTTTGGATCAATGACTCATCCTCTTTATCCTATTTTTGGGCTCCATCTTCTGTATTCATGAGCCATATGGCACCTCCTTAATCATAAACTGCTTTCTCACAACAATTCTAGATGACTTCTTGGTTAAGTAGTTTTTAAATGGTTTCTTAAATGAGGTGAGAGCTAGTTTAATGTTCAATGAGATTTTTTAATTTTCATTTTTTTTTTTGACATAACAACTTAGGCTTCGTTTGGGACGACTTTTTTATTGTTTCTTAAAATAGAGTTTTAATTAAAAAATTAAAATTTTTGTACTAAAATTACGTTTTAAGAAGCAATAAAAAGTCATCCCAAACGAAGCCTTAGTCTATCTAATTCTTGTTGATTTAAATATACATATATATTTTTATTTATTTATTTAATAAAATTGTACATAATATCCACAAATATGTGTGTAAATATACCTTTTTTTTTGTAAAATAATTTAAATGGGAAAAGGGCAAAGTGCAACTCCAAGTTAAATTTATCAACTTTCCTATTTTGATTTCTTTTCAATTTAATTATTTCATCTAAAGTTAAGAAAATATCTAATATATAAATATTTTACTTAAAAAAGATATTTTATTTAGAGTAAAAGCAATACAATTTTCAGACAATTAATACAAATGATTACATGTTTGAATAACCTCATTTTTATTTGATTACTTTAAACATATTGAACATCTTTTTTTATTCTATTTTAATGTCGAGAGAAATTTCTTAAAAAATTACAAATGCATTTTTTATTCATTTATTCCAACATATTAAAAAATATATTTAAGGTAATAAAACCCTAAGAACTACAAATGACACCTAAACAAAATTATCGCGAAGTTGCGCTAATGGCAAAAGGTTCCCATGAAAGTTACATTGCGTCATATCATTATTCTTAAAAGGTCTACTTTTTCCATAACGGCCAAAATATGCCACGCCAGAAATTAAATTTATCATTTATTATAATTAAAGTATTTCCCGAAGCTTCTGGACTGGACAAATTCTGAGAAACTTTTTCACACGGATTTCTGATTCAATCATCTAAGGCCATGAAATTTATTTTAGATTCGGGCAGATATGTTGATAGAAAATAGTGCTCAAATAATAAAGCAGATCTAACGGTTATAGACGTTTATATATAAATCCCTATAAACCACTGTTTATTGGATCTTGGAGTTCTGTTCGGCAGATATTCCCTCGCCTGCCCCATTGCGGTGGCAGACCAGCGGGGCAGAGGACCACGAGCCCGCCACGCGCTAGTTCAGTCAATCAATCTATACCGTACACGTGGTATCGTTTCAGCCATACACCTCGCACAAAACCCTAGCCCCATTCACCTTCTTCCTCCTCTATATCACTCCTCTGCCGCTCATTCAGCTCATCCATTTCTCTCATTTGTTTTCTGTTTCCAATTTCACATCCCTTCGTGAAGATGCTTCTCAGAGCTTCCTCCGCTGTCTCCCTTATATCTTCCTCATCCGAGTCGTCATCTCCGGGGGCTTTTCTCCGCCGGCGTTCTCAGGCGATGGCCGGCTTCTTGACGGTTCCTCAGGTGGGTAGGTCAGCAGCAGGACCCATAGCTGCGGGCGGAGTTGAAAGCAGCAGGGCGTTGACTGGCGTGCTATTCGAGCCCTTCGAGGAGGTAAAGCAGGAGCTCGCGCTCGTCACCTCTTCACCTGGCAAATCGCTTGCCCGACAGAAATACGCTGATGAATCCGAGGCCGCAATTAACGAGCAGATCAAGTGAGATATTCTTAAATCCTTTCGTTTTCTTTCTGAAACTTTGGTTGGCGTTCTGTTTTTCTAAGACAAGTTTTTTTTACTAGTCCTGCTGGCTATTTACTCGTTTCAAGATTCTTGCCAGCTCCTTTCTATTTCTGTTGATATGGAATTATTCTTCTTTTTTACTGCTTAAGATTTTTTATGGATTAGATTTCTTTAGTTATTAGTCATATATGTTTTAAGGGGCATCTGTCTATCGAATTATACCCCCCTTTTTCCCCTCTCAAATACTCTGTTTTCGGGATTCTTCTGTGGTATAACTTTTTCTATATTGGTTTTGCTATTGGTGGAATGTTCTATGGCTTTACAAAAAGTCGCTTATTGTTTGTTTATTTTTTTTATCTTGGAGGGAGGGAGTTTGCTTTTGTACTACCTTTAATATACGAATTAACATGTATGCCATCCTAATCTTTAGTATTAATGACAGATTAATATATTATTTGCTAGGGCATGTGAGATTTTTAGTTTAGTTTTACATCAACTAATTGAAATTTTTATTGACATAGACAAATCAAGGAATCTAACCTCACTTATAGGCTTATATCATTTTGATTGAAATATGAATATGACAACTTATATAACTGACCCGATTTTGATCCATTTGCTTCATAATTCATCAACCAACGTATTAAATTTATGTCTCCTATGAATATTGGCCTTTCCCAATGGTTTAATAAATGATCCATTTGGGATGGCTCCAGCTTTTTATAAAGATTGTTGTAAAGCTGTGGTTGAGAAAATAGTTTTATTGAAAGTTGCTGTAGAAACAGCTTCCTAGTACAAAAAATTATTTGAAGCGAAAAATTAGTGGCCAAATAAAAATTGTTGTTGTGATCTGAAAAGCAAAACAATGAAAAAGCTATCCTAAATGAAGCCAAAATTTGAGTGTGGCTCAGCTTTACTCTTAACTAACCTTATTATATTTATGACTTCAATTTTATATTAGAGCTCATATGTTTTCTTTTAGATATAAAACAAAAGATTTGTAATGAAAAAATTGGCTCAAAATATCCTAATCTAAATGGGTTCCAAAAATTAACATGTAATATGGAGGCCAAAAATTAACATGTTATATGGAAAACATTCTTATATAGTGTAAAAATATATGTCGCATGGTATGAAATATCTCAAGGAGAATAGTTTGTATCTTTATATTTTGTTATTTTACTATAGATTTCACAACAAATAATTTCATAATTTTTTTAATAAAATTATTACATGTATTGAAGGAAATTTTTTTCACCTTCAATGGCAATTGTTCTATTGGTTACATGTACATATCTTAATATTTTGTTATTATGTTATAAATTTTATAAGATGTACGAATTATTCTTGTAATATCTACAAATTAAACTCATGTAATTTCATGTTATTTAAATATATAAACCCCATTTACATTATAGAAAGATCACATTTTTAATTTCTACAATTTATCCTATGATGAAGCATGTACACTTCTAAATGCCTTTCGTGTCAGTGTTGGGCACGAACATGACTCCGAAACTCCTTGACACATATCCAACACTTTTAATATTTTGTCAAAAGCATTTCATAGTAAAATTAGGCTCCAGGCCTCCAGTTCCAACATGGCCTGGGCACACAAAGAGATTTACATGGAAATAAAAATAATAATATTTTACACACAAGGGCTAGCGTAGATGTGAAATGAGTATATCTTACATTCTATTATAAAATTTATGTTCCTTCACATGAAATTTTTTTGGATAAGAATTTATTTTTTGATATAAAATACTTCTTAATTCTTTAACTATTAGTTGTTTTTAGTCATTAAATTGTAAGGCAATTGTTTAATTTCACAATAAAAAAATTGAGACGTAATTTTTTTTTTCATAAGATAAAAAAAAATTATTGCGAAAATGGAAGAATGTCTTTCACTCTAAATTAATTACACTTAGGAATTTGGGCTAAATTTTTTTCACACAAAAATGATAGGTATAAGGACTTCTGAGTTATAGAAATGGTAATTGATATCTTAAATTGTTGAGTGATGTTTAAAGATAAAAAGTCCTATAAATTTTCATTTATTATGGTTACCATCGTGTTATATCATTAATCCATATAATATGTTGTAATTTTGAATTTTTTTTAATTACTTTCATTAATTTTGGCTTTGTTTACAATGAGAAGACTTTCATTAACTGTTATATGGTTTATAAATAACCTATATCAAGTAGTTTAACTTGATTACCATACATTATTAATGCTTCTAAATTTGTAATTCATTTATCTTTTAATCAGTATGTCAACAATTCTATTATTTTATAAAGCATATGTATGTATATTATACTCTACTAATAATTTACTCTGTGATAAATTTACTAGAAAATACTTAAGAATTATTATTTTTTAAATCTAGAATTTATAAAATATAATATTGTGTTTATGGAATGTTATGTTTGAATTTTTGTAGATGTCATGTTATATCATAAGGATATCATTACCTAACTTTCTTCCTTTACAAATTCTGATCTTATTTTCAATCATTTTATGTGTGAAATTAAAATCGCTAAATTGAGAAAATCTTAAAGAGTATTTGTGGAGTTCAAAGTTAACTTTAATTTCAAACTATACTTGCACCAAATGATGGGTTTGCAAAACTTTATATTATTTGAAGACATGGCTTAAGAGAATTCTCACATTCTTCAAAAAATATATAGTATTTGTTTAGATTATCAACAATTAATAGGGTTGTAAGTAAACAAATGTACTTGATGAACAACTCAAATTAGGCCCGATTAATCCTCGTTCAAGTTAGTAATTAAACTCGTTTAAACACTTTTTAAATGCTCGTAGATTAAATAAATCAAACATGAACACAATCAAACTTGTTTATCTATGTTTATAAAGAAACTCATTTATTGTCTAACAAATATCTTATTAAATTCTTGACATTAACCTTGATGATAGCTTGTATATTATTTAAAAAGGTTTTGATTAAATAGAACTTTTAATTATATACTTAATAGTAATATATCATAATTTAGTTGTATTAATATTTTAAGAATAATTATTAATTGCATATTTATTTTATTAATATCTATTTCTTTACCATATTTTAGTAATATAAGTTTTATCAATTAATATTAATCAATTTCTATTTTCTATGAACACTTCTTTTTTTATTAACTTATCTTTTGCCCATCCGCCTCATCAATCAGCATGTCTTTTCTCCTCTCAATAACACCCAAAATCTCAAAACCCTTCCGTATCTACCCAAATTGCAAGAAAAATTGGCATGAGCTTCATCGAGCTTAGCTAGGAGAAGAAATCAATGAGAGTTTAGCTGAGCTTTATCTAACAGATGCATCTGAAGAAATTTCAAAGCCCTTAAATCCCATTAATCCAAAAACTTCATGGATTTCACAAAACTAGCATAACAATTACCACATAGTTGCTTTCATTATCAATTTTGATATTCTTGTGTTGTGGATGGATCAATATGTATTTGCTTTGCTAACTTATTTTTTCGGTAAGTTAATTGATCATTGTGGTATTTGTTAAGATGACCTTAAGCATTGTCTGGATGCTGAGAAGTCAAAGTGAAAAGAAAAATATATTTGTAGCTCGCAACTTCTATATTATCTTATTTAATTGGTATAAAGTAATTATATACTATTTTTAAATTTATTCAATTGCTTTTTTTGCTTAGATTTATAAAATAATTTGATAAAAATTTAATATGGTAGGCCAAGTACTCATTATTTTTAGCTTGTTTATTAGCTCGTTTAAGTACTTATTCAGTTAATTTACATAAACCAAGTACAAGCCAAGTACGATTATTGAAAAGTTTAAACAAGCTAAGTATGAACATACATGTGAAAACTTGGCATGAACTCAAACTGAACATGAATATCTTATAATATGACCAAGCCAAGTCTAATTCAAGACATCCTCGGCTTAGCTTGGCTCGATTATAGCCCTAATAACTAATCAAAGTGAGATTCCTAAGAATGAAAAACTTAGGATTGCATGTTTATAATGTTATCAATAAATTCATATTTCTAGAATTTATACCATCAAAAGTTTCTAAATTTTTAATGTTTGTTTTAGGCAAACATAATTATCTTTAAAATTAGTCGCGGAACTATTGTGGGAAATAAATTATCAATGCTAATTTGAATATTATAATCTTTTTATTTTGAAAGAAAAAATAGGACAATAACTTTCTCACAACTATCACATTCTAGTAGATCAAGATTATGAAAGGACAATTCTCATCATGTAAATTTTTTAAAACCATCAATTAGAAATGTGGTGCAATTCTCTAAAATATAACCATGAAAAAGCAATCTCAAATGCACCCTCTCAAATGCATTTCAAATATATTTACCCTAAACATTATGATCATCCTCTACAATTTTTGAGAATATCTTATTTGTTTAAGTTATCATGACGCTTTCTTATATCTGACACATGACTTATCTTTAATTTCCAGCATCGAATATAACGTTTCCTATGTTTACCATGCTATGTTCGCCTACTTCGACCGGGACAATGTTGCGCTTAGAGGCATGGCCAAGTAAAAAGCTCACAAATTCTTCTTCCAACTCTTTTCTTCTCTTTCCTTCTTATTTTAAGTTTGCTTTAACTATTCGTGGGATTTTTCATTAGATTCTTCAAGGAATCAAGCGAGGAGGAAAGAGACCATGCTGAAAAGTTGATGAAGTATCAGGTAACTTTTGACTATCTTGTCCTCTTTTTTTCAAGAAAAGGATCAAAATAGTTGATTGACTTATTAAAAAATGATCAAAATGATCCCTAATCATATTAAAGGGACCATTTTCGCCCCTCAACTTCTTAAAGAGGAATCAAAGTAGTTCCGGTGGTACTATTTCGGTTTCTCTTTATAGAGTTGAAGATCAAAATGATTCTTTAATATAGTTGACGATCATTTTGATCCTTCATAAAAAGTCAGGGATCATTTTGTTCTTTTTTTTTTCAATGAAAGAAGCAAACTTTGGCCACAAAGATCTTAAGCTATTCTTGATACAGAACAAACGCGGAGGTAGAGTAAAACTCCAGTCTATTCTGATGCCCTTAACCGAGTTTGATCACGAGGAGAAAGGCGATGCTCTATACGGTAAGATTTACATCTTATAAGGTTAAGCTTGTAATTAGATTTTAAATTAATTTGCCATCATTAATATGTTTTCTTCTTTCTTTTTTTATGAGAATCAAATTAAAACAGTTTCATTTTTTAGTCATATATTTCCTATTTCTTATTTTGGCTTATGTTGGATCTTATAATGACAATACTTCTTTATGGTCATCCCATTATTATTATCGGTGATTAACTATTTAAGCGGGGCTGTTTCCTTTTTGTTCATGCCTTTCCTATGGTATTTTTCCATTTGTTGCATCTAAATCATACCATTTTTTATTTGGGTAAGGAATTGTTACCCCTTTAAATTATCATAAATTTCTCCTTTTTGTGCTGATATGCCTAATTTACTATAATGTTAATGAGTAATCTCTTAACTGGGATGATGCTAACTTCTTACTGCCTTTCTCTAGCAATGGAGCTTGCCTTATCTCTCGAGAGGCTCGTAAATGAGAAGCTCCTTAATTTACACAGCGTGAGAATGCTTATTCATTTGCCTTTAATGATGATTTAAATTCAAAGTATTACATAATGATGCGGAGTCTATATGGATACACAGGTAGCAGCACGCTCAAATGATCCTAATATGACAGAGTTCATTGAAAGCCATTTCCTTGCAGAGCAGGTGAATTAAGCCTTTCTTGTTTCTCATTTTCTTAAATTATATTTACTTATTTAGAACTCGCTGAAATTATTTACTTTTTTTGGGGAAATTTTGGGGAAAAGGCTGAAATTATTTACCAGAAGTCTCTTACATAAACGTACCTAACATCCAAAATTACCAGTATCTGCATTAACAGTCATGTATTCTTTTCTTCAATTTTCTGTGTTATTGTGGTGATCTGACAATCCTGAATATAACTAAAAGCTGTTTATAAGGTTTCTGCTGTAAATAATATTTTCAATTGATTAACATGCTAAATTGTTCTTCCTCTTTATATGTTTTTTTAATCAGGTTGAGGCCATAAAGAAGATATCTGAGTATGTTGCTCAGCTGAGAATGGTTGGCAAGGGACATGGAGTTTGGCACTTTGATCAGGTTTTGTTGCACGGGGAAGAGAATGGCGCTGCTTGAGCTTGAGCAGTTGGGAAAAGCTCGTTTTATTTTCTTACATAGTTTGTCTTAGTGGTTTTTCTCTGTAGTTAAGGGTATTCCTGTTTTCTCAGATGTTGTTAATCGACAAGTTGTCGTGTCTTTTCTCTGATGCTGTTAATAGGCAAACTATCATGTCATGTTACGGTCTAATAGTTTTTGTTTGATGGGTATTAATTAGGTGAATATCTCTGATGATGGGGTAGCCTTATGATTTTCAATTTGAAGAAAATTCAGTATTTGTG
This sequence comes from Dendrobium chrysotoxum, assembly GCA_019925795.1. NCBI lineage: Eukaryota > Viridiplantae > Streptophyta > Magnoliopsida > Asparagales > Orchidaceae > Dendrobium > Dendrobium chrysotoxum. Next base: position 23,683,848 of record CM034308.1, read on the forward strand.
ATCTTTACAATCCCTTAATGTTTGTTGTTAATTTGTTGCAACCCTTTTGTTTGGTTCAGAAGGAATTCAAGAAATTTTTGTATTAGAAAATTGTTTTAAAAAGTTTTAAAAAAATTGTCTCAAACGCAATAAATAGACATTTTTACTCTTACGCTAAGTTCTTGCGAAATATTCACAGCAGTTTTGAAGTCACTGGACAACTCCAAATCACTCAGGTAAGGAAAAACTACAGCACATTTAAGAAATTTTAACACCTTCGATATCAGCAATCGGAGGACAAGATCCGTAAGCATCTACTGATGAGTATCTAAACAACAGATGTAGCGAGAAGCTCAACTCTTGCATAAAATAAGTAGGGTGATAAGAAAAAGAATACAAAAGCATCACTAAAGAAATTGTAAATGAGATGACCTGCTATCTCTCGCTGCATGAAGCTCAGTTATCATGCCAAAGTTCGTGCATGAATCAAAGCTCCTTCACTTTGATTCATGGCTTCTCCTTATTTTTCAGCTCTAAACCTCTAATATCGTTGGTTTTTTACAGCTTTCATGCTTGAAGTCTTTGCTGGTTTATCTTAGTACTGGGGGTACTGCTACAGGTGCTGTAACCTTTTGTTTCTTTTGCTTAAAACTGCTGAATTATTCATAAAACATGGTTGTACTCAATTTAGCAGACATACTTGACTAGAAAATAAAATGTCATAACAGACACACTTAAGTCAAATTAAATAAGTTGACAAATACAAATCTGAGAAGGTCAGATTGAAACTCTACTCCGAGGAAAAAGAGGTCCCTTTTTTACACTATTAATATACAGCTTGTTGCAGGCTAGAATATATGCGGCGATAGAGTTATAATTTTACATCTTAGCATTGCACAGATATCCAGCTCACACACAGATAACACAAGATTTTTATGTGAAAAACTCTAGAAAAGAGGAAAACCACGGGGCTTGACCCAATTGAAATGATTCCACTAGAATTTGAGTAGGTTACAGTGGGCTGACTCACCTCCAAGGGCGATTAGATTACAAGTATTAACTGTATGGTTGAAGTCGGGGGTATATGAAAGTTTGACGTCACTTTGGTGGAACTTCGGGGTCACCCGGTGATCTGGCAGAATTCTGGGCCTCAGGTGGTGGTCTAGTAGAACTCCGGGCCTTAGGTAGTTATTCGGCAGAACTCCAGGCGTCAGAGAGTGATCCGGCAGAAGTTCGGTCCTCAAGCGGTGGTCTAGCGGAGTTGAGGACGTCACGTCGTGGTCCGACGGAGCTCAGGGCATCAAACGGTGGTCCGGTGGAACTTAGGACGTCATGTGGTGGTCCGGCGGAACTCAGGGAGTCAAGCGGTGGTTCGGCGGAGCTCAGGATGTCAGGTGGTGGTCCGGCGGAGCTCAGAAAGTCAGGCAGTGGTCCGACGGAGCTGAGAACGTCAGGTGGTGGTCCGGTGGAGCTCAAAACGTCAAGCGGTGATCCGGCAGAGCTTAGGACGTCAGCTGGTAGTCCGGCGGAACTCAGGGCATCAAGCAGTGGTTAGGCGAAGCTCAGAACATCAGTTGGTGGTCCGGCGAAGCTCAAGGCATCAGGTGATGGTCCGGTGGAGCTGAGGACGTCAGATGGTGGTCCGGCGGAGCTGAGGATGTCAGGTGGTGGTCCAGTGGAGCTTACGACGTCAGGCGGTGGTCCGACGGAGCTTAGGGCATCAGGTGGTGGTCTGGTAGAGCAACGGCATCAGGTGGTGGTCCGGTGGAGCTTAGGATGTCAGTCGGTGGTCCGACGGAGCTCCGACGATGGTCGAGGAGGCAAGGAGGCAAGAGTGATCTCCGATCTCTTTCTTTTCTTCTTAGGCTTAGGGATCCCTTTCCATGAGAAATGGGGTCTCTATTTATAGATTTTCTAGAGTGGCATGGCATGTAAATAGGTGGAAGATCAATTGCAAATGAGGAGGTTTGGATGGACGGCCGATATTGAATCTCTTGATCATGGACCATTTGATGGACATTTGAATGTGTTAGTGATATCGGAATTTAGTGATCTTAGGCTCGTTGGATTCGTCTCGTCAAGCCGCTCGATTCGATTATAAGCACGTCATGTTTGGAAACTGTTTGGTAATACAAATTGCGGTTTGAACCTTCCAACAACGCTTCAAACCCTTGATTTGGACCCATTTGGGCTCGGATTGGGTTGAATTTGGTGTCGTTGGGTTTGTATTTTCGAGACGTTCAGTTTGACTATAAGTTTGCTGAAATTGGAGTTCGGATGATCCCAATTTTAATTTTGAAAGTTTCCAACTTGATTTTGCCTCGAGATTCATGCCTGATCAAGATAATTTTTCGAGGATGTATCACAGCTATATCTTTGCATTTCCATATTTTTTGAGAATAAGAAAAATATATCAACTGTGAATATAAAAATGTACTACATGTATAATATTCTTGTGTTCATGAAGCATTTCACATATTGAAATGTTAAATTAATTTTGACTGAAATAATTTCAATGTTATTAATTTTAATTAAGAAATTTATGTTTTATTCTAGATTTAAAAAGTTCATAAGATTTTTTTGCTGGTATATCATTGTAGAGTTCTATGTTTATTGAAATATCATTTAATTTTTTTATAACTATTATAGATAGCACAACATTGTTTAATCCTTATATTTCCATTACAAGATTACTGCAACTTTATAATGGAATTTGAGACTCTCATCATAATTGGTCACAATTTGTTTCTTGCATGGCTCATGTCCAATTCAATGACCCCATATTACAAGTTCGCCCTTTTTTGTCTTATTTTTAACACCCTAAATCTCTTAGTCGTGTTGATCCCACCTTTTGATGTGACCATGCTATTTGGTCGACCTCATAGTTGTGATTGACCTCGATCGGCAAACAATGTCCAGCCACCAACTTTGACAACCATTGGAGTTTGGACAACACACTTACACTAACTAGCAGGGGCGGAGCTACAGTTGTGGTGGAATGGGCTCCACTGGCCCTTTAACATATAACAGGGGCCACAACAAAACTGGCCCATACTAAACAGTAGAAAGCCCACAATTTGGCCCATACATAACCAGAACAAAGCCCAAAACAAAATCATAACAGCGTACACAATAACCTATAACAAAAGTGTTAGGATTCAAACTCAGCTCTTTCTAGCTTTAGATGAATCAACACTACCAACTAAGTATCCGAGTAGCTGTTGCTTCTCTTACTATTTTATATTTATATTATAATTAAATCCAATCTTATAAATACATTTATGTATTAAATTTTTTTGTACTAATGCTTAAATATTAAAGTTGAAATAAAATAATTATAGATTTATGTCTAATACAACTAATATATCATCAATTTTGAAAAATTATTAAAAAAAAATATTAATATTTTTAAAGATCAAAATATTACATCACTATAAACTATTAAAAAGAAAAGCAAAAAAAATCACCCGAAGATGTTTGAAAGTAATTTGAAAATTATCAAATTGTGCCCCCACTAATAAAAATTTCTAGCTCCGCCCTTGCTAACTAGCCATCCTTCGTTGTTGTCATCCTGTTCATATTTGCGACCTACTTTTTCTTTGGTATTATTAGGTAAGGATATTGATATGTCACCAAAAATTGCTTTGATCGAGCACGAATCTAGAGGCATATTTAAGTTGGGATCGCTGAATTCCGACATCATTAAGGCACCTAAACAGTTGAAAATTTCTCTATGATCGGGAGAATCAATACGAGCCATCAGATTGAGCACTCCGAACCTGCCCCGAATCTTCTCTATATTTACGGGGTATACCACTCATCAAAATCTATAAATAGACCCCCACTCTCTACATGAGGGGGACCTTTGGCTAGAGATTGGAGAGGGCTCTAAGGCTTCCGGAGCTCCAGCGCCACCGTCGGCAAACCCCTGACCTTCATCAATGCCGCCGCCGGAGAACCCCCGCCGACCTTCGTCGGACCACCACCCGGTTGCCGACCGCCACCGGACTTCATCCCGACCTTAGTCGGACCACCGCGCGGCCGCCAACCGCCGTCGGACTTCAGCCCGACCTTCATTGGACCACCACCCGGCCACCGATCGCCGCCGGACCCCCAACCATTGCCACCGCCGGCGAACCCCCGTCGGCCTTCGTCGGACCACCACCTAGCCGCCGATTGCCGTCGGACTTCATCCCGACCTTCGTCGGACCACCGCCCGGCCACCGATCGCCGCCGGACCCCCAACCATTGCCACCGCCGGTGAACCCCCGTCGACCTTCGTCGGACCACCACCTAGCCGCCGATTGCCGTCGGACTTCATCCCGACCTTCGTCGGACCACCGCGCGGCCGCCAACCGCCGTCGGACTTCAGCCCGACCTTCGTCGGACCACCGCCCGGCAACCGATCGCCGCCGGACTTCCAACCAGCGCCATCGCCGGCGAAACCCTGGCCTTCGTCAACGAACCCCAGCCGACCTTCGTCGGACAACCACCTGGCCGCCGACTGCCGCCGAACTTCATCCCGACCTTCGTCGAACCACCGCCCGGCCGCTAACCGCCGCCGGACTTCAGCCCGACCTTCGTCAGACCATTGCCCGGTCACCGATCGCCGCCAGACTCCCAACCAGCGCCACCGCCAGCGAACCCCGTCGACCTTCGTCGGACAGCCACCCGGCCGCCGACCGCCGCCGGACTTCATCCCGACCTTCGTCGGACCACAGCCCGGCCGCCGACCGCCGCCGGACTTCAGCCCGACCTTCGTCGGACCACCGCCCGGCCACCGATCACCACCGGACTTCCAACCAGCGCAACCGCCGGCGAACCCCCGACCATCGTCAGCGCCACCGCCGGCGAACCCCCGTTGACCTTCTTCAGACCACCACCCGGCCGCCGACCGCCGCCGAACTTCCACCAGGCTGCCAACTGCCGCTAGACTTCCACCCAGCTGCCGACCGCCGCCGGACTTCAGCCCGACCTTCATCGGACCACCGCCAGGCCGCTGGACTTCCGCCCGGCCACCGACCACCGCCGGACTTCAGCCCGACCTTCGTCGGACCACCGCCCAGCCGCCGATTGCCGCCGGACTTCCACTAGGCCGCCAACCGCCGCCGGACTTTCACCCAGCCGCCGGACTTCCACTTGGCCGCCGACCATCGTCAGACTTCAGCCCGACCTTTCGTCGGACTTCCACTCGAACATTGCCAGATTTTGCTCTAACTCTCCAAGCCACTGTAATTTGACCGCCTCTAAGTTCGAGGGACGGGTTAACCCTTATAATTCACTCAAATTTAGCGGAATCTTTTCATCTGGGCGAGGCCTCGTGGTTTTTCCCTCTTCGGGCTTTCCACGTAAAAAAGATTGGGTGTTTTACTTCTTTCTTTCTGTTTGTGCGCTGGATATTCGTGCATCGATAAGACGAAAACTTTACTCACTCTACCGTCGCGAATCCTCTAGCCCGCAACAGATATGATGATCCAAAATTTTCCCACAAAAATATTTAATCATTTATAATATGAGGGTTTAGGAATTGATGCAAAAGATTATCTTGATCGGGCACAAATCTCGAGAAAAAATCAAGTGGGAATCTTTAAAAATTAAATCTGAGATCATTTGAACTCCTATTTCAGCAAACTTACAGTCAAACTGAACGTCTCTGAAATACGAACCCAACGACACCAAATTCAACTCAATACAAGCCCAAATGAGTCCAAACCAAATACCTGAAGCGTATTTAGAAGGTTCAATCCATAATTTGGATTATCAGACAGTTTGGAAACATTACATACTTATAGTAAAATCGGTGGCTCGACGAGACGAATCCAACGAGCCTGAAATCATCAAATTCTGATATCATTAGGACATTCAAACGTCTAGCAAACAGTTCATAATCAAGGGATTCAACATCGACCGTCCATTCAAACCACTCCTAATATACCCTTGATCTTCCTCATATTTACTGGTCATGCCACTCTTAGAAAACTATAAATAGACCCCTAATTTCTTCTTTTGTGGAGAAAGAAGAAAAGGAAGATAGCTATCTTGCCACCATACTCCTCCTCGACGACTGCCAGACTTCAGCTCGACCACCGACTATCGTTGGACTTCCGCCTGGCCACCGACTAACACCGGACTTCTACCCATTGTCGGATTTTTACCCGATACCGGACTTTCTCCCGTCGCCGAACTTCTACGTGACACCAGACTTCCACTCGTCACCGGACTTCTGCCTGTCGCCAAACTTTCGTCGGACTTTTTCCCGAAGATGAACTTCTTCCAGTCGCCAGACTTTCGTCAGACTTCTTCCCGATGCCGAACTTATTCTCGTTGCCAAACTTTCATCGAACTTCTACCCGATAACGGACTTCCACCCGTCGCGTGACTTCTGCCTGTCACCGGACTTTCATCGGACTTCTGCCCGTCGCCAGATTTTTACCCGACGCTAGAATTTCGCCTGTCACTGGACTTTTACCCGTCGTCAGACTTTCATCAAACTTCTACCCAACGCCGAACTTCTGTCCATCTCCAAACTTTCGCCCATCGTGGGACTTATGCTAGTAGCCGGACTTATGCCGTCGTCGGACATTCGTCGGACTTCTAACCGAAGCCAAACTTCCGTCCATCTCTGAACTTCTGCCCGTCACAGGACCTCTACCCGTCGTCGGACTTCTACCCGACATCGGGCTTCAGTCCATCACAAGACTTCCACACGGCAACCAACTCATGTCGGGCTTCTGCTCGGGATGCTGGACTTCTGCCCGGCTTTGACTAACACCGGACTTCCACCCGGCAACTAACTACGATCTTTCTGACCTCCGTTGCCAGACAACGATTTTTTTGACCTCCATCGCCCATCGACTAAGGTCCTTCCGACCAAACGAATGCGTCAACAGTGATTCTTCCTATTCCCATCATGTAATGCACTCTATATGATGTATATTTATTACATCAAGCCAAGACCTTCTCCCAAGGAAGGGCCTCATTTGTAATCGACTGCAAATAATATTGGATTCATCCAAATTGGACCAGACCCTGTGGTTTTTTTCCCTTTCCAGGGGTTTCCATGGAAAAATATTGGTGTCTCTTAAGAATGCTACACCCTCTCTTGTGGGCTTCGAAAATTCCATTTGATGCGCTCCCGGCCTCTCCGTGTCAACGGTTTATTTTTCTTATTTGTTTAATGTGACAGCGAATAGTTTTAATGAGCTTAGGTTCCGAGTGAATTTTTAAAAGGCAGATTAGGTTTTAGATAAGACAATACCCAGAGATTTTGCCCTCAATTTATGAGAACTTTTTGATCTGAGTTCTGGTTTCCTATAGGTGCAATCCCCTATAGTTAATTACCCCTCCTGATAACAAGAGAGAACTTTCGATTAAGGCTAGTTATTGAAGAGGCTGTATAGGTTGTAAATACACCATATAATAGCAACAGTTTAGGGTTTCAATTTGAGATTTGAATTTATCATCATGATTTAGAAATTATTACCTTGAATTTAAAACTGATTATGGGGGGGAATGAAGACGAGCCCGATCAAGATCCCATGATTATGTCGTCCCGGGCTGTCATGATCCCTGGTCTACTTATTCAGAGGAGGTAGTCGACCCAACCTGACAGAAGGCACCTTGTCGGCAACCATGGGTTGCTTCTTCCAAGAATACCGTGTAGACCTGGGTTGGTATTTGTCTAAGGGGATAGATCTGAATCTACCTTAGCTGATATAGGGCTTTGTGCCTATCGAATATACCCTATGATTCGCTGCTCAAGGGTTTGAAGCCTTTAGGGAACATACGGGCTTTGGCCGTGATCGTAATATAATGGTGCCATTTCGCGACAGAACCATCCGATCAGAGGATACGTGCCACGTCCCTGCTGGCAAGAGACTATTTGAGGATGAATAATAGTGATACACCCGACACGCATTCGCTCTTTGTGAGCTGAGGTTAATTTCAAATTTATCACCCCCGACAAACGGTTGCGGGAGGTGTATGTGTTTTAGTTTTAAGTTTTCTGTTGATAGGTTTCATTTTAAAGATTTGAGCTTTTGTTTGATTTGAGATTTGACCCCTCCAGTTGAGATTTTATATCAACACGGCCATCATCAGGGTGACGTTAAAGTCACTAGTATTTTTGTAGGAATTTAGGAGGCATTTTTGTAATTCAAGTCATGTCGACTCCAGTCCTTTCGAGGAGGAGGTTGAAACTTGAATATTTGACCCGTGATGCATTCTCGACATTAGCATTTAGAAATTTGTTGCATTTATCGAAGCACATGTGGGATTTTGCACTTCAGTTCAAAGGATCATATTTAATACATAAGGGAGGATTTTAAAATATTTAAATATGATCCATTATGCTAGTGATTTCATTTAGAAAATTTCCCGAGATTTCACGTAGGGGCCTATGATGCCTTCTGTCCGCTTATACACATGTTGCGGATCCGGTGGCATTTAAGTTTGTGATGTTTCTTGGAGTGTAATATTTTAGGGGATCAAAGTTAAGTCCCCGCTTTGGTACATTTGCACATGATCAAATGAACCATAGCCTCACTATATCTATAGATATCCTAAATCAACAAATAATCATTAATTCTCTAGTCACCGTGGCATAGCTTTTAACTTTCTAAATCAGCACAATCAAATGAGTGGTCTATTGTATTTGAGTTCAAAGGAGACATCTCATAGCATTGACACAACTCTTTGAATATATCTCCCCAAAATTATTGACTGCTGAAGAATGATGTCTAGATCTGATGGATAATAGAATGACTCTCGTATATTTCACATATTCTTTGACCCATCTCTACATATAGAAGTTATATAGTTAAATGCGAATGTACGTTTTGGAGAACTAATCCTTGGGCTTCTAGAAGCAAATTTAAAATAAGGAAGAGCATACATGTGATTAAGACTTTTCACCACTAGCCTCATTGTTGCCTTCCCTTGTAGACTAAGCCTATGAAAATCTCCAAATGAACATTCATTGTAAGTTCATTTTTTTTCTTCTCAGCACAACATTCATTGGTGTCTTTATGTTAAAGGATATGGACCAAACCTACTTAACACGGCTAGGGCTCCCTTGATGCTTAGTTTCAATAGGTAATCTTAGCAATAATCTAACACAGAGTTGCTTTGAGGATGTTTATTGGAGGGAATTGTTCAAAGAGCTGCTCAAGTGGAGAGGTATTTGAGTTGTTTGGAGAGCTTTGGAGAGCCATCAGTTGATTAATTTGTACATAGGCTGGATAGTGGCAACGTTGATTAGAATAATCATTCAATTTATTGAATTTAATGAAACAAATGAGTGAACACTTAATTTATCTTAATTAAAATTAATTAATTTAATTAAAAATTATTAATTCCAATTTAAATTAATCAGCTGAATGTTCTTCCAATCTTTCAAAATTCATATAAGTCCAAAAATCTTCTAAGTCACGAATACTTGAGAAAACTTTGGCAGCCTTCCGGCGTCTCCTCCCCGGCACTGGGAGATAAGGAGGGCATATGCCCTTTCAAGTCCGCCCGGCTGGAAAGATAGTCAACGGCCGAGGGCTTCGGGGCGTTATCGATCCCTGGAAATTGTCTTCAGAGGCTTTGATTGACGAATGATTTGTTGCAGATGATTATCGAAGATTGCCTGTTGCCGGTTGATTATATCAATTGATTAAATAAAATTTTGATTGAAATTAAGTTTTGATTTAATATTTATTCAATTAATTAATTCCAAAATAGTGCATGTTTCTCCAATCTTTTCCCAATTTTGGCTAAGTCCCGGATGTTTGAGAAAATTTTGGCAGCCTCCCGGCGTCCCCTCCTCGGCGCCGGGAGGTAAGGAGGGCATTTGCCCTTTCAAGTCCGCCCGGCCGGAAAGATAGTCAACGGCCGAGGGCTTCGGGGCGTTGTCGGGCCCTAGAATGGGTCTTTGAAAGCTCTGATTGACGAAGATTGCCGATGATTGGATGCATATCAAGTGGTTGCCGATGATTGGACGCAGATTGAGTGGTTGTGGACGATTGGAAACAGATCAAGTGGTTGTCAATGATTTGAAGTAGATCGAGTGGTTGCCGATGCTGCAAGTTCCCTTTACTTATAATATAATATAAAACAGAGAGGGGGGGGGGGGGGGGGGGGAGGGAGGGAGTCGGGCAAAGCCCGATCGGGCTAGGGCCAGAGGCAAGCAGGAGTCATGCACGGGAGCAAGGTTGCTCGGGCTCGGTCGGATGGCATCGGCTGGAGTCAATGAGTCCCTGGTCGGCGTCAGAGTCGGGTTCGCAGGAGGTCGGCGTTCTGCTGTTGGAGTCGATGGAGGCCGGCGGGAGCAGAAGCAACAGATGGAGAAGGATGAGAGTCGGCTAGGGCACGTCGAGTGCAGAGGAAGAAGCAGCGTCGGTGTCGGCGTCCGATTCGTGGGAGGTTGGCGTCGGAGTCGTCCGAGAGGTAAGTTTCGAAATCCCCTTTTCTCTTTCGTTCCGAGAGCCTGTCTGCGCAAATGGGGAGAGCGTCATTTTTGTGTCGTAAGGGAGAACGTGGGTCGACGGTTTGAGATCGCGGATGTCGTGGGTGAGGTCATTGTTGAGTCCGATTGGGTCTGGTTTGTTAGTTACAGGTCAACATCTCTATCTTATCTGATTGTGTACTGGACCTTCGTATAACGATAAGACGTTAAACTTTATACTTCTCTACCGTCGCGAATATTTCAGGACACAACATATAAATATATCTAGATTTTTTCATATTAAGTTGAAATCTAATAATTGAAGAAAATAGAATGATTCAAGAAAAATTAATTTTGATTTATCAATAAAAATTCTCGAATTTATACAAGCCACAATGAATCTAGGCATGTTTAATGGCCAACAGCTTTGAGCATTGAGTACTCGTTAAGAAGCTGCAAATTTTTGTGGCCTAAAGCCGAAAGGATAGTGCAGAAGGCGGTGGAAGGTAATTAATGGCGGCTAAGAGTTATTTTGTTTATTTTATTTATAATACAATATTTCATTCTCAATTCGGCACGTTTCCGCAGATAAGCTTCGGCTGTTTTAGCAATTATGTTAATAAATAACTAAAAATTAATTTAGTTGCGTGTGGTAGCCACGCTCGCTTGGCCTTCATCCACGTGTCACGTCATCGTCTTCTAAGAAATTTTAGCTTTCTACGGCGCCGTCGTCTTTGCTCGTTTTCTATTGACCTTTGTGGAGAAAATTTTTTGTTTGCATATTCTCATATACATTAATATATTTCTTTTTTTTTGAAAATTATATTAATATATTTCTACTAATATTTATTTTTAATTTATGTATCAGATGATTTTTTATATAACTAAATAGTTAAATTTGTATAATAATTTAATTAAATTAGAAGTATATGATAGCTTAATTGTATTATTTAATAATTTAATTATATTTTTAAATATTTTTATTTAAGAATAATATGCAAGGGCGGAATTGAAGATACATGTTATAATAAAATACATTCGTTCCATCATATAACATATCAAGTATTTTGAGAATTTCTTTCCAACCTAAAGCCATATGTTTCTATAAGGATGAACATTTTTTTATTAGGATGATAATAATAATAATAATTAACACGTCATCAAAAATTATTTTCATAGGATATGAATCTCGAGGCATATCCAAGTTAGAAACTTACGAAATTAAATTTGGGACTTTCCAAACTCTGATTTCAATAAACTTATAATCAAATTGAACATCTCTTTCTCTCTTTTTTTTTTTTTTTTCAAATTGAACATCTCAAGGAGACGAACCAACGACACTAAGATTGGTCCGATCCGAGCCCCATATATGTCTAAATTAAGGGACCGAATCGTATTTGAAAGGTTCCAAGCATTAATCGGCTGGCAAAATGATCTTTAAATATGCCATGCTTATAGTCAAATCAAGCGGCTCGACAAAATGAATTCAAGCCCACGATCGCTTAATTCCAACATCATTAAGGCACATAAATACTTGAAAATGCTCCATATTTAGGGGAATCAATATGGGTCATTTGATGGAGAACTTTGAATCTGTCATGAATCTTCTCCATATTTATAAATTGTGCCACTCACAAAAATCTATAAATAGATTTTATAATGGAATTTGAGACTCATCAATCATCATAGTTGGTCATAGTTTGTTTCTTGCATTGCTCATGTCTGATTGCAACGACCCCATATTAACACAGGTTTTCCCTTTTTACATTTTTAACCCCCTAAATCTCTTGATTGTGTTGATCCCGCCTCTTGATGTGACCATGCCAGCTAATTAACCTCCTAGGATGTGACTGGCCTCGATCGACAAGCAATGTCCACCCACCAACTTTGGCAATCCGTTGGACAACACACTTAACACTACCTAGCCATTCTCCGTTGTTGTCACCCTGTTCATATTTGCACCCTACTTTTCACCAACATTTTTAGGTAAGGATATGATGATCCAAAATTTTCCCACAAACATGTTTGATCATTTATATGTTGATTAAATTTTTTTTCATATTAAATTGGAATCTAATAATTGAAGAAAATAGAATGATATATGAAGAAAAATTAATTTTGATATATCAATAAAATTTCTTAAATTTATACAAGCAATAATGAATCTAAGTATGTTTAATGGCCAAGAACTTTGAGTATTGAGTACTCATTAAGAAGCCGCAAATTTTTTAGGTGTAAAGCTGAAAATATAGTGCAGAAGGTGGTGGAAGGAAATTAATGGTGGCTAAGAGATATTTTGTTTATTTTATTTATAATTATGCTCAATTTTCATTAATGTAATGACAAAATTATAAAATATTAAACTGCAAAAATGTAAGAAAAAATAAGAAAAAACTTATAACCTCTTTAAAATTAACAAAAACTACTAATCAAGACAGCCAAAGTACTATCTTCAAAATGGAAAAAACTCCATCTAAAAACCTAAACAACAATGATTAAATAGCTAAAGAAAAGACTCCAGAAGCTACTAGTAGAATATGCAAGTCATAAAAATCTGCAGTCCAAAACGACCAGCTAAATCTTCAAAACAGAGAACCAAACCCTTACAGAAGTTTTACAAGATCCACACAAAGAAGTCTACTCCCCCAACTTCAACCAATCACCCATCAATTCCTGCATCAAAAAAGGCCAACAACCAGCACTGGGAACTTTCCTTAAGACACCAATCAACAAAAAAGACTTCAAGCCACAGAAAAGAGCTCCACATATGAAGCTTCCAAGCCACCAAAAGAGCTCAACGAACCAACAAGGACTCAAAATGGCAAATCCCTAGTTGCTAGAAACGACCAACCTAGGAATCAAAATGGTTGCTAAGCCTGCCATCCACGAGAAACCATTGGAAAAATAAATTTACCATCATCCGAATAACCAACCACAGCAGAACCATAGCTCCCAGAGAAAGCCCCCCCGGGATAGCCAAACCAAAACAAGTCCAGCACCTCAGGCAAAACTAGAACAAGTCCAACATTTCATCCAAAACCTATAACACTATTAAAGAATCAAATGCTTAATAGAATAAGAAGATCTCCATGAGGCAATCTTAGCCAAAATAGCATTCTTAATAAGCCTTCCCACCTTAACAGAGCAATTAAACTTCCCAACAAATTTTCTATTATTCCTTTCTCTCCATAAAAAATAAATCGAGCAATAAGTTGAAAGAAATAAGATAACCTTTAAGTTCTTCTCTTTTGTTTTAGCATAAATAAAATAAAAATCCCTGATTCAGGTTTGGCCTGAGCATAAAAAATTCCACCCTTGGTACTAAAAAAGAAATAATTTTAAAGGAAAAATCACACTCAAAGAAAATATGTATATGATTTTCCTTAGCTTTAGCACATAAAGTACAATTAAGAAGAACATTCAAATTCCTTTTACAAAGAATATCTATAATTTTCAAACCTTTCAAGACACTCATCTAAGCAGAACAAGAAAATCTCAAAACATACCTTTTATGCCAAATAAAAAAACACCGTTCCACTTTAATTAAACCATCATAAAAGACATCATAAAACATTTTAAAAGAATGATGAGATACCCCATTTCAAGAAACACAAGAAATATTACTATTGGATATAGGAATAGAAGATACGTCCAAAAAAACAATCCAGTATTTAAGTTCTCAAGAATCTTTCGACCGTCAGCATTTAACCAAACGCTTACAGTAGCATTATTAAAGGCTCCCTCATGTTAATAAAGAACTCAAAATTAATCTAGTTGCGTGTGGTAGCCACGCACGCTTGGCCTGCATCCATCCACGTGTCACGTCATGCCTTGTAAGAAATTTTAGCTCTCAACGGCGCTGTCGTCTTCGCTCGTTTTCTATCAAATTTGGGATCTTTACGTATATATCATTTTATTTCATTCTATTTATATATTTAATATTTAAAATTTTAATATTATATGCCTATCAGAATAAAAATGAGTGTATTGAATGAAATATTAAAGTTTGTAGAGTGGTATAGATAGTGATAATGAAATATAGGAGTTGTATATTTGATATTAAAATTTTAAATGAGTAATAGAAATGTAATATTAAAATTTTCGGTGTTATATATGTAAATAGCATGAAAGAAAATGGTATGTGTAAATTTCTCAAAAAATTTTTTAGCATATTCTCATATATATATTTATATATTTCTATTAATATTTATTTTAATTTTATGTATTAGATGCTATCTTTAATATAATTCAAATTGTTAAATTTGTGTTAGTATAACAATTTAATTAATGTTTCATTTGAGATTATTTTTTTACTATTTTATAAAATAATTTTCTAGCACAAAAAAAATGTATTCAAAAAACTTTTGTACTAGGAATTTGCTTTAAAAAATAATAAGAAAATCGTCCCAAATGAAACCTAAATTAGAAGTATATGATAGTTTAATTGTATTATTTAATAATTTAATTATATTTTTAAATATATTTTTATTTAAAAATAATATGAAAGGGCGAAATCAAAGATAGATGTTATACTAGAATATTTTCATTCTATCATAAAACATATCAAGTATTCTGAGAATTTCTTTCCCACCTAAAGCCATATGTTTCTTTATGGATGTTCATTTTTATTCGAATAATAATAATAATAATAATTAATACATCGCCAAAATTGCCTTGATTGGGCATGAATCCCGAGGCTTATCTCAGTTAAAAACTTCCAAAAATTAAATTTCATATCATCTGAACTCTGATTTCAATAAACTTATAATCAAATTGAACATATAAAGAAGACAAACCCAACGACATCGAAATCGGTCCAATCCGAGCCCAAATTGGCCCAAGTTAAGGGACCGAAGCATGTTTGGAAGGCTGAAAACATTAATTGGATGATCAAATGATCTCTAAATATGACATGTTTATAGACGAATCGAGCAGCTCGATGAGACGAATCCAACGAGCCCAAGAACACTCAATTCCGACATTATTAAGATGCTTAAATATTTAAAAAATTCTTTATGATTGGATGAATGAAAGTGGGCCATCCAACCAAATCTGCCTTGGATCTTCTCCATTTACGGGGTGCGTCATTCATAAAAATCTATAAATAAACCCCACTCTCTACATGAGGGGGACTTTTGGTCGGAGATTGCCGAGAGCTATGAGGCTCCAAGAGTTCTGTCGATTGTCGCCGGCGAACCTGCGTAGACCGTCGCCGGACCACCACCTAGCCGCCAACCGCCACTGTAGTCGAACTTCCGTCCAACCATCGTCGTAGTTAGATAATAACTCTAAATATATTGAATTGCAAGTTCATTTAGAACTATAAATGAGTTATTAATATGATAACTACATGAGAATTTATTTGATACTTTTTTCTTCATGAATTTATTGATAAACTCTTTTAAGTACTTGTTCAATTAATTTTGACATACAAATTCGATCCTAAATGATATCAAACAAGTCAAATATGAATGTATATGCCAAATCTCAACTCGAGCTCATGTCAAATTTCAACAACTTGTACTATGACAATTAAATCTAATTCATAATACGCTAGACTCAATTTTGCTCGGCTGTCTTGCAACCTTAATTTTTATATAGTACTGTCGCTCTTAACATTTTTATTATTTTTACTCACCACTTAAATAAATGATATGCTTCAATTTACAATTAAAAAATTAATTTTTACTATTCACATTCCATTTTTTTTACTTTATAGACCAACAAATACCCAAATCTCAAAATTTTTAATAAAAACGTCATAACTTTTCACAAAATTACAAAACAACTAATAGCACATCCGCAAAAGAAAAAAAATTATTACGTGCGGCATTCGAACGCATCTAGAGATGAATTCGGACGCACCACATTACCCGGAGCCCAGTACACCAAGTGACGTGAGGCATCTGAAATTTACCTCCGAATCTATTCATACTCCGCACAGAATAATCTCTCTCACAAAAGATCAAGAATACCTTACCTTGACTTGGCGCTGATTAGCAAAAGTTTACCACGATGGTTACTTTGATGTATACTTTTCAGAACGGCCAAAAAATGCCAGGCTAGAAATTGGATTTATTCGAATTATTATTACGTTTTTATGAGATATTCTTGAAGAGGGAAATTTCTGTGAAAATCAATTATACATATTTTGGGAATTAATCATCTAGAGTCGTGAAAATATTCACGAGATTCGTGCTAGTATGTAGCTCAAGATGCCGCTGGAATCATGAAGGAGATCCAACGGTTATTAATTATTTCTATGGAATCCCTATAATCCACTGTGGATTGGATTTCGCTTTTTGTTTCGCTGACCTGCTTGAATCCGCTGGCTGGCCAGCAGTGCACAAGTGCGCGAGCCCTCCACGCGCTCGTTCATCGAATGAATACCCACTCTACACGTGTCACAATCGCAGTCGTCTGTCTCACCGGAAAACCTTTCAGCTTCGCCCTTCGTCCTCTATATCAACCTCGCCTCCGCCACTCCTTCATCTCACCGATTCTCTCTTCTTCTTCTACTTTCCCAGTTTTCTCTTTCACTGTTCGTGAAGATGCTTCTCCAGGTTACCTCCGCTCGCTCCCTTATCTTTTCCTCATCTCAGGCGTCGTCGCCGGCAACTTTTCTCCGCCGGTGGCCGCCGATGGCTGGCGTCCTGAGGATTCCCATGGCGGAGCGGTCAGCAGGAAGAGTAGTGGCTGCCACCGGATACGACCGTAGCGGCGCTTTGACCGGATTTCTGTTCGAGCCCTTCGTGGAGGTGCAGCATGAGCTCGCGCTCGTGCCCTCTTCGCCTGATAAGTCGCTCGCCCGTCAGAAGTACGTCGATGAATGCGAAGCTGCGATCAACGAGCAGATTAAGTGAGATATTCTTAATCCTCTGTTTTTTTTTCTTTGATTAGTTGTTTTGACGAGTCAAGGTGATTCTTTATTTGTTTCAAGTTTCAATCCACCCCCTTTTCTCTTTTTTTAAATATGAATTTTTAGGCTTTTCCAGGCTATTTTTCTGTTATCATACGCTGTCTCTGTTGTCATTGATTCGATCTCTTTAGTTACCATGATAGATCGTTGAAGGTTCATCTATTGAGTTGTTCTTTTTTTTCCTTTAGATATTTTGTTCTCAGGTGCTTCCATGGTAGACCTATGTTACTTTTTCTGTGGGTGGATTGTTATATTGCTTTACATGAAACTACGCTTAATTATTTTTTATTTTTATTGGAGTTTTACCATAATATCACCAGAATATATACATTAAGCTATGTCATCATGCAACTAGGGGCTGTTAGTTTTGAAGTAAAAAGTGTGTAAAGTGTTTCTGATGTATTGGTTTTGAAAATATTGATATTGGTTTAAAGAAAAAAAATACATAATAATATTATAAAGTATTTAGGATTCACCCTCTAGTCCAATTATGACGTATTTGAAAATAGTTATAGTAGGCTGAATTCTAAATACACTATAAATTATCTATCTATGCTACTACACTACAGGAAAGTTACATTTTTACGACGGACAAATTTGCCATAGAATAAGAAAAATCTGTCGCAAAATACAATTTGCGGCGGAATATAATCCGACGAAAAAATTGATATCATAAAATTAGTTGTGGCGGAGAAAATCTGTCACAAATATTTTCAGCGAATTGCGACATATTTGCACCTGGCGGGTTGCTCGTTGCCCATGCCATCTCCCTCCTGATAGACTGCCCGCGCCATCCCCCTCCTGACCGGCTGCCCACGCCATCTCTCTCCTGACCGGCCTGCCCGAGATTCGAACTCTGGAAAAAACCATCGCGCCTTCTTCACTTGACCGCATAGACAAAACAACATAAAAGCTTTTTTTTTAAATATTATAACTTAGCTTGCAGCAAATTTGCGGCAGTAATTTTCGCCATAAAAAAAATCGTCGAATTTTTTCGCATTCATTTTCGATAAAAAATAATTCGTTGTAATGTTCGCCGAAATCTGTCGCAAACTGCTAACTTTTCTGTTGTGCTAACAATTCCCACGTCCTGTCGTTTGCTGTCATTTTTGCCAGCTATTGCCAGCACCCCGACCATCGTCGATAGCCACTAACATCAGTCGCTGCCCCAGATCACTCCTTGTTGTTGTCGATCGTCGCCCACTTATCGCTTTCACCATTGACGACCGTTGCCGTCGTCGGCCACCGCTCTCTGCTACCAGCTATCATCGCCACTTGCTATAAGCCACCGCTAACGTTAAACTTTTCACAGTATTCATTTTACTTCAAGCCAAATAAAACAATCTCCTGTATTTATTTTATACTCATTAAAATAACTCAAAATATTTCAAATGCATTACATTTCTTTTACAATGCATTCTATTTTACTTTGTATTCCTTCTTCAGCAAACAAAATGACCCCTTAGATTAAGAGTTTTTCTCTCTCTACAATGTTCGTAAGTTTTTCTTATATTACTTTTATTTACATTTACTTAATTACCATTCTAAAAAAAAGGAGGATGACAACGCGAAGAAATCATTGGAGAATGTTGTGACAGGACATCAAGACTTGAATGGGAGAACATGGTGAAGAGATTATATAAGGCATTAATGGGTTCAGTGGTTGGAGTTTGTTGTAGAAGGCATCAACGGGTCTAGTGAAAGTTGCGATTGAGCATCTATGGGTCTAAAGGAAATTGTGTCAGTAGTTCACTATAGAAGGCATTAATGAGTCTAACAATGTTTTGAGAAGAAAGGGAGTGCATAAAACTGATAGCAAATGAGGTTAACCAATATAAAAAAGAAAATTTGAATTAAAGTTTTTAATCGAGCCAATGAGTAAAGTAAGAACAAGGTTGACTTTGTATTATACGCTGCCTCGAGCTTACGGGTCAAATAAGCTCGACTCATGAGCTCGTCTGAGTTAAGTTTGACATGGCTCGTAAGGCAACTTCGCTTGGTTACACCCCTTATGTACACACAAGCATGAAAAAAATTTGGGTGAGGACGTGACCAATTTATGGTAAGGCTGAGTATTGTAGCTATTAAATTTTTTTTGAGAAGAATGCGATATATGAACTTGTGTGATGCCCCAAGATCTAATTTGGAAGAATTATTCTTTTATTTTTTAATAAATAATAACTAGAGTTACCTAATTTCTTTTATTAATATCAATAACAACAGAAATAAAATTATCGATCAAAACATCTATATTCAATTCCCAAAATTATATACACTAACTTATGATCTACTTAATCATGTCATAACTATCCTGTTCTGAGTACAAAAGAATAGCTAAAATAGAAAAAGCATAGAATCTGAAGAATTCTAATCCTCTGTCATGACCTGAAATCATTTAACCACATATAATGAGTTTAAAAAGCCCAGCAAGTCACCAAAACCTATAACTGTACTCAAAAGGATAATAAATGATCAATATGTATGTCAACCATCAAATCACAGCAGTTACATTCATATGATCTTTAAATCAGTACAGAAATAATAAAATTTACATGCAGTAGTAGTAAAATCTATAAACAGTAAAATATTACTGTACGGAAGCCAGTAAAGCAGTAAACTAATATGAGTGTCAAATCTATAAAGCAATTGTCGTATTCGTAATACTAATCAGTATAAAAATTGGATAAAACATTAAATCAAAGCATCAATAAAGACTGTTGAAATCAAATCAATATAGTAAAATCATATAAAAAAGTACACATGCTATTCAATTATTCTATATAAGTATTAAATTAATATTTTAATAACATGCTTAATGTATATCACGTGCTCAATAAATATATCATGCTTTTTATATAAATAAATCAGTAATAGTATAAATAATAAATCTGAATAGTAATATAAGCAATGCCCCAATAATATTTATTTCAGTAGTCACACTAAACAAGTAAAAATTCTGGCTATTATGATATTTTTCAATATTATATCAGTGTCAGTAAATCATTGACTCAGTAAACAGAGTCGTCACTCTTTGCCCGTCGGCACATTAATCATCTTCTTATAACTCTCAATCAGTATATCACATGAATCAATAGAGGATAATACCAAACCACAATATTTAAAAGAAAGCTCGTCGGTTCACCATCCTGTACAGGTCAATCAGTTTCCAACCAACGGATCAACCAGTCTTTACTTATCTTTTACACATATATTATTATTACAGTACTATAACAGTAATATCGACTAGCTATTACTTAATCACATATCCACATTCATTTTCAATGTATTACAGTAAATAAAGTATAATTGAGCTTAATTCAAAAAGTGTCAAGATGTCCTAACAGAAGACAACAAAAATAATACCGAGCAAAATTTCACATTTTCAGAATTTAACCAAATTTTCAAATATTGCATAAAATAATATTATGAAGTTTTAGTTTAACTAAATTGCTATTTTTAGACGTTAACATAAATTTCTAAATAGGCAAAAATCTCTGTATTTTTAAAATCACCTCGTGAAAATTTTTAAATAAATATTCAAAACGTTCATAATTTCAATCTCTATAATATATAAAAAGTTATATGGTGAAAGTTTTATAAATACAAAATTATCATCATTATTTGGTAACGAAAATACATATTTGATTGAAAAATATTAAAATCGCAATATCTTTGAAATCAGAAATAGGGTTGATATATCGCCAAAAAATCATCTTGATCGGGCACGAATCTCGAGGAAAACTCAAGTTGGAAACTTCAAAAATTATTTCGGTGACCATTTAAACTCCGATTTCAGCAAACTTATAGTCGAACTGAGCGTCTCGGAAATACGAATCCAACGACACCAAATTCGACTCAATCTGAGCCCAAGTGAGTCCAAATCAAGTACCCGAAGCGCTGTTGGAAGCATCAAACAGCTATTTGAGTTACCAAACGGTCTCCGATTTTGACGAGCTTATAGTCGAATCGAGCGGCTCGACGAGACGAATCCAACGAGCCCAAGATCGTAGAATTCTGACATCATTAAGACCTTCAAATGCTTGATAAACGGTTCATGATCAAGGGATTCAATATCGGCCGTTCATCCAGATCACTCCCTATTTGCCCCTGATCCCTCACATATTTACGGGCTATGCCACTTCAGAAAAACTATAAATAGCCTCTCATTTCTCCTAAGAGGGGACCCAAGCCAAGAAGAGAAGAAGAGAAGAAGAAAAGAAGAAGAGAAGAGAAGCCTAGGAGGGAACAGCTCCTCCTCGACCACCGCCGGAACTCCGCCGAAACACCGCCGGAACTCCGCCGGAACATCGCCGGAACTCCACCGAAGCACCACCAGGCGCCCGAGGGACGCCGGAACTCTGCCCTACACGGGAGCAGCGTCGGAATACTGCCCGACGCCGGAATTCTACTCGACGCCTGAGTGACGCCGGGTTTCTTTCAAAGTGACGCCAGAATTCTGTTCGACATTCCGAGTGACGTCGGAACTCAGCTTGTCCTTGTAACGGATACTCATTGTAATCTGATCGCCCTTGAAAGCGAGTCAGTCCCCTGTAATCTGCTCAAGTTCTAGTGGAATCATTTCAACTGGGCGTGGCCCCGTGGTTTTTTCCCTTTCCAGGGTTTTCCACGTAAAAATTCTGGTGTTACTTTCTCAATTCTGTTTGTGTGCTGGATATAAGTACAACGTTGAGACGGAAAATTAAAATCTATCGCCGCGTATATTTGAGTCCGCAACAGTTTGGCGCCGTCTGTGGGAAGAAGTCCATCTCACAACTTCAAGTATTGCTACAATGGTCAACAGGCGCAGCAGTCGTATCATTGGAGCTTCTCGCTCCAACTCCCACCAGTCCAGAAATCAGTCTATAAATCATAGACGCCCGGTATCTACCTCTTTCCTCCCCGGGGGGCAAAACGCACATGGAGAAGGGACCTCGGGACCCTCCTTAGAGGAAAGAATTCGAAAGATGGAAGAATCTCAAAATGAGATCCTACAACTCTTGCGAGAGACTCGACAGCCGACCCTAGCACCTCAGGAGGAGGTTCTTCTCCCTCGAGATCCACCCCGTGTCGAAGCTGTTCAAATTGAACATCTTCAGGCTGAGAATCCTCTCCCTCCACCCAGGAGGCGTTCGCAGTCACGTCAAGAGAATGAGCTGGCTGATACAGCAAGTTCTACCCATCCTCCGCACGCAAGTCAGCGATCTCGCCTTCCTCAAGACCTCCCTGAGGAGTTAGCCCAACCTCACATTGCTGAGCTCCCTCGCAATGCCCTACGCCACGAACTGCGACAATTAGTCCGGGAGGAATTCCCTACAGGAGGCATAAGGCAACCTCTTCGTCAGTGGGACTTCCAGGAGTCGTCACCCCTGGCAGAAGCCATTCTTCAACACCCTATTCCGGCTGGCTTTAAGCTGCCAAGCATTGAATCCTACGATGGGACATCCGACCCATACGAGCACATCGACCATTACAGAACCATCATGCATATTCAACGAGCTTCAGATGCACTCCTTTGCCAGGTTTTTCCTGCTACTCTTAAAGGACAAGCTCGAACATGGTACTATTCACTTCCAGCCGGAACGATCCCCACATTTGTTAAATTGGCCAAGGTGTTTGTCGAGCAGTTCGTAGCCAACCGAAGAATTACTAAGGATTCTTCTCACCTTTCCGGGATTCGTCAAAGCGAGGGAGAATCATTGAAAGAGTACTTTCGACGATTTTCTATCGAGGCTCGACAAATCCCAGGAGTGGACCCAGAATTGCTCAGAGGGGTCTTTCTTGGAGGACTCCGTCCTGGCCCCTTCTATTCGGCACTCATGCGCGATACTGTCCATTCATATGCCGATCTGATCCATCGTGTGGAAGCACAGATATCAGCAGATGAGGCAATAAATGCTCACAGAAAACAGTTCGAGCAACCCACTGGGAAGCGCAAGGGAGCACCTGAGATGGATAATCCATCATCACAACGGAAAAAGCAAGGGAAGAGCAATCTACCTCCTAGACCCCCATTGCCACGACGAGAACCCCGACATGAGAAGGAGTACACTCCGCTCAACACCTCTCGAGCAAATGTGTTGATGGCGATTCAAGATCAGGACAAAGTGAAGTGGCCGCATCCTTTAAAGCAGAATACAGGAAACCAAGATCAGTACTGCCACTTTCATCGTAGTCGTGGCCACACTACTGAGTCCTGTAGGCAACTTAAGGAGGAGATTGAAAGACTCATCCGTCAGGGTTATCTTCAACAATTTATTGGGAATCCACCTACCCGAGAAGAAGCTCGTCCCACTGAGGGGCAGAATCAATCACAAAGACAACCAGCGAATAACCGGGTAACGGTGGGCGAAATTGAAACGATCGCAGGAGGCCCCTTACTATCCGACCAAATCTTTTTAACTGTGGAAGAAAACCCAACTCCAAAAAGGGCTCGTATTGATCATTCCATCACGTTCGATGATTCCGACCTGGAAGGAGTAAAGACCCCCCATCAAGATCCGCTTGTCATAAACGCAGGCATTGGTGACCCGTGTTACAATGTCAAAAGAATTCTTGTGGACAACGGAAGCTCCGTAGATGTTCTATTCTACTCTACTTTTCTCAACATGGGTCTCTCAAGAGAAAACTTCAACCTGCTGCAGGTCCTTTATATGGATTTGATAATCGACCTGTACAAGCAGAAGGAATAATCAGTCTCCCGGTAGTTCTTGGAGAATTTCCTCGACAGACTACACACTCCATCCAATTCATTGTGGTGAAATCAGAATCAGCTTATAACGCCATCTTCGGGAGGCCGCTCCAGTCAATTTTTGGGATCATCGCATCCATTCCTCACCTCAAGCTGAAGTTCCATACCCCATCAGGAGTCGGTGTAGTATGCGGAGATCAGCAAATAGCACAAACCTGCTATCTTAGGCAGATCAAGTCTCGTCCAACGGTTACCCTAAGCATCGAGGACTTTGATCTGCGCAGCGAAGATATTCCTCAGAGAGCTTCCCCTGTGGAAGACCTTACTACTGTATCTATATCTGAAGAGCATCCTTCAAAGACAGTGCGAATTGGATCACTTCTCTCAGATGATGAGAAGAAAAACTTTACAGCTTTTTTGCGAGAAAATCAGGATATTTTTGCATGGGGTCCAGCAGATATGCCTGGAATTGACCCCGAAGTGATCGTTCACTCTCTCAAAGTCAATCCAACATGCAAACCGATTATCCAGAAGAAGCGAAACTTTGCACCAGACCGCCAGCAAGCAATTGAACAAGAAGTTGATAAACTTTTAGAAGCCGGATTCATACGAGAGGTACACTATCCTACTTGGTTAGCAAATGTTGTCATGGTACGGAAGGGGAGTGGAGCCTGGAGAATGTGTATAGATTACACTGATCTCAATAAAGCTTGCCCAAAAGATAGTTTTCCGCTCCCTCGCATTGACCAGTTAGTTGATACCACTTCCGGTCATCAGATGTTAAGTTTTATGGATGCATACTCCGGTTACAATCAAATAAAGATGAATCCTGCTGATGAAGAAGCAACAGCTTTTCAAACAGACAAAGGATTGTACTGCTACCGGGTGATGCCCTTCGGGCTCAAAAATGCTGGAGCAACTTATCAGCGCCTCATGAATAAGGTTTTCAAAAGCCTTATTGGACGTACAATGGAGGTGTACGTGGACGATATGTTGGTAAAAAGTCTGGAAAAAACCCAACATATCTCTGACCTGAAACAATGTTTCCACTTGTTAAGGCATTACAATATGCGACTCAACCCCGCTAAATGTGCTTTTGGAGTCGCTTCTGGAAAGTTTTTAGGGTTTATGGTAACCCATAGAGGAATCGAAGCCAATCCGGAGAAGATCAAGGCATTAAGGGACATGGTGCCGCCGAAGAACATCAAGGAGGTCCAAAGGCTGAATGGGAGAATTGCGGCACTATCTCGTTTCCTGGCACGTTCAGGAGACAAATATCTGCCCTTCTTCAAGATACTTAGAGGTGCTCGTAGCTCCGGATTTCAATGGACAGATGAATGTCAAGAAGCCTTCGAACAATTGCGAAAGTATTTGGCATCCCCGCCACTACTTTCTAAACCAATACCAGGAGAGAGATTGTATTTGTATATGGCTGTATATATCCAAGCCATTAGTTCAGTACTGGTCCGAGAAGAAAATGCTATACAACGTCCTATCTACTACGTTAGTAAGATTCTATCTGAAGTAGAGGGACGTTATCCTCTGGCAGATAAGACAGCATTGGCGTTAGTTTACTCCGCCAGAAAACTACGCCCTTACTTTCAAGCCCACTCAATTGGAGTTTACACGAATCTGCCGCTAAAAAGCATTCTGCAGAAGCCAGAAGCATCAGGCAGGCTTGTCAAGTGGTCTGTAGAACTGGGAGAATTTGATATCCACTACTTGCCTAGACCTGATATTAAATCTCAAGCGCTAGCAGATTTTGTAGTTGAATGCACTGTTCCAGCATCTGATGTACAACCAAGTGCTTCACCTTCTTCTCCATTCTGGATGTTGTACGTCGATGGAGCTTCAGGGAGTTCTGGGGCTGGGGCTGGAATTTTATTAATCTCTCCACAGAAGGTTACTCTTGAGTACGGGCTTCGACTCAAGTTCCCAGCAACCAACAACGTAGCAGAATACGAGGCCCTTATTGCTGGGTTGAGACTAGCCATCGACTGTGAAGTCCAGAACCTAATAGCCCACACTGATTCCCAACTAGTCGCCTCTCAGGTGGAGGGGGATTTTGATATTCACAACCCACAATTGGCTCAATATTGTAGCATTGTGAAGCTACTCTTAGCCCGTATAGGGGAACATCAAATCATACATATCCTCCGAGAACAAAATGCGAGAGCAGACGCTCTTTCTAAACTTGCTACATCAACAACGGGGGATATCTACAAGAGAAGATGTATCGAGGAAATCCACTTTCCAAGCATTCAGGGTCCATGGGTCATACAGTCAATTGACGAGCCAAGAGAGATGTCTTGGATCGAACCCATCTTGTCTTTTCTAAAAGATGGAGTGCTACCTGAAGATCCTATAGCTGCAATACGACTTCGGAGACAAGCTGCAAATTTCACTATTATCAGCAACGAGTTGTATAAGCGCTCCTTCATTGGGCCCTACCTCAAGTGTCTCCCACCATCAGAAGCCGATTACGCGCTTCGAGAAGTGCATTCAGGAGTATGTGGAGAACATCTGGGAGGAAGAGCGTTAGCTTACAAGATCATGAGACAGGGATTCTATTGGCCTACAATGAAACAGGATGCACTTGAATTCACACGAAAGTGCGAAAACTGTCAACTGCATTCTAACCTCACTCATACACCCGCTCTGGAGCTTGCATCTCTTCAAGGCCCCTGGCCTTTTGCCCAATGGGGAATTGATATAATGGGACCTTTTCCTATAGCAACTGGACAGCGAAAATTCATTATTTTGGCTGTAGATTACTTCACCAAATGGGTAGAGGCGGAACCTTTGGCGAAGATTACTGAAGCAAATGCCAAGCAATTCTTATGGAAGAACATAATATGTCGCTTTGGCATTCCCGCAAAAATCATCACTGATAACGGGACACAGTTCACTGGGAAAATCTTTACATCTTTTTGTAGGGATTTTCATATTCAGCTCATTCACACAGCTGTTGCCCATCCTCAAACTAATGGGCAAACAGAGGTCACAAATCGAACAATCCTGAAAGGGCTGAAGACACGCCTAGGGAAGGCTGGGGGGCAATGGGCCGAAGAACTCCCCAATGTCCTCTGGGCTTATCGGACCACCACCAGAACTCCAACAGGGGAAACCCCATATAACCTTTGCTTTGGTACAGAAGCAGTCATACCGGTTGATATCGGAGTTCCTAGCCACAGAGTTCAGACTTTCGACTTCAAAAGTAACGAGGAGAAGCTTAGAGCAAATTTGGATTTCCTCCCAGAAGTAAGAGATGAAGCCTCACTCAGAACCGCTGCATACCACCAAAGAGTTGCCCGTCACTACAATCGAAGGGTGAAACCTCGCCCTATCACTATTGGGGACTTAGTACTACGAAGCATTGAAGCCGCTGGAAAAGGCCCTCAGCGAAATAAGCTCTCCCCCCTCTGGGAGGGTCCTTATTTGGTAGCGGCTATGGTCAAGCCTGGAACCTTCAAATTGAAGGATGCTGGCGGGAAAATGCTTCCTCGAACTTGGAACGTGGGCAATCTTCGCAAATATTATCAGTAGGAGTTGATACTGCTATCAGTCTATGTATTATGTTTGTCTTATATTCGTGTTATAAAGTTTTTCGTACATCCCGTGTGTGTTGATTATAGAAGAACTTTTCCCTTGTATCCCTAAGTTATTCTAGGGAACTGTTATCTCATATCACAGAGCAATATGATATTCACTTTGTCGTGCTATTGTTTCTCCTCTCCAAACTCTTTTTCTGTGATTCGAGAAGTACACAATCTATATTGTATCTCAATGATTGAATGATCAATCCCAGGGGGATTTGATCCGACCTCTTCCACACAGGTTAATGTCATCAAGCAAATGCTTTGACTAACAACCTCGGATAGGTCAAGTATCCTAGGAGGATATCTTGAATATCAAAATCATTTGATGATCAATCCCAAAGGGAGTTGATCTGACCTTTTTCCGGACAGGTTAAGGGAATCGAGCAAATGCTTTCACTAATAACCCTGGATGGGTCAAAATCTTTAAAGAAAAAGAATGCCTCACATTTGTTCAAGTCAAAAGAGAGCTCACTAAAGTCTAAACTGAAATAAAACTAAGTAAATTTCATTTGCATGTGAGAAAAGAACATCAACAACATCTTTATATATCACTGAACATCAGGTACACCAGATAGAAACATCAACATCGAGCATACATACAATCACTAGAAAGGAATCAAAGAGATACAAAACTACATCAAAGACACCCTAGAGAATCTCAACATCATCCTCGTCCTCCTCCAAGGCAAAAGCTCGCTGTAACTCACTCTCCAGCTCTTCACCACCAGAGTCCGAAGAAGCATCACTAGAAGCCTGGCTGGGAGTCAGTCCCTCGATCTCTGCTCCGGTCTTGCGATGTACTGTCCGAACACCCTTCATGAAGCCCCTGATGAAGCCATCCTCTGCGCACTCTGCCTCCAAGGCCTTCACCTCCACATCATAAATATGACTGCGAGCCTCCTGAATGTGGTCCTCAATAATGATCTTGAAAGCATAAGATTTTTTGAACTCCTCAATAACTGCTGACGGCAACTGCTGGGCCTCCTTCTCAGACAATACACTTCGAAGCCTCTCATTCTCAGCCTCAAGGACTTGCTGAGCCTTTTCCTGCTGCTTGATCGTTGCTTGTGCCTCCACCAATTCTATATGCAGACGATCCATCCGTTCATTCTGAGAAGAGACTGAAGTGATCTTGTTCGCCAACTCAGTTCTGCACCCCTCGAGCTGATCCTCCACCACCTTCATCTCCTTCACTTTACTGTCATATTTCTTCTTGTACTCTCCCTGAAGGTATTTAACCTTCACAAACTCTTTGTTCCAGTCGTTCAGAGCCTTGGTCATCTCAAGCTTGAAATCAGAATACTGAGACAAGAAAAATATCAGAAATATATTCCTTAAGAAATGTAAAAAAGGAGAAGAAGTGAAGGAGAACTCACCAACTCCTCAGCCCGTCGGCGGCCGATGCACTGATGGTTTAACACATCCTCTGGAATATATGTCTTGGATGGAGAAGCTCGGGGACCTCTGCTAACAACTGTCAAAACTTCACCTGCCCTCTTCTTCCTCAATGCCTGCAAACCTTCCTCGCTCCCTGGACGCTTGGAGTGATTCTTTTGGGGAACCACTTCTGGAACTCTAGCAGACTTCTTCAATATTTGAGCATGTGATCTCCCTGCTTGAGTAGATAACCCAACCTTGAACAAGTACTCCTCATCTACATATCTACTCAAGTAACGCACCTCGTAGTGTAGAGCATCCAGATCAGGGAGTTTGAGTATCCTCAGCAAATCTTCTGCTCCAATGTGAAGGGGGACAGGTAGCTCTTTCAACTTCCCCCACTTCTCCTGAAGACCCCAATCATTCTGCACATAAAAGAAGTTGCTGATCCAACCTTTCGAGGGGTCTCGGGTGCGGATATCCAACCACTTGGACCTGAATGAAACACGTCCCTGCGCATCGCTAAAGAGACGCCCCATCCGAGAAAGGCACTCTGAGGAAAGTACCACTCCGCGGTCTCTGAAAAGCACGATCAGGCCCATCACAATCGACATTGCTCTGTAGGAAAATTGAGACAAGCACACCCCACAAAGCGTCAGAATGTCGATCAGTTCGGTGGAAGGAGGAAATCGTAGTCCCGCTCGCAGGCTAAATTCATACACCGTCACATATCCAGGGGGAGGAAAGCAAGCACGATCAGTTCTGGCCGGCACCTTCATTACCAAATCATTAGGAAAATGAAACTTCTTCCTAAATGAGATGAAGGAATCCTCAGTGACGGTGGAAATCACATCGTCAGCCTTCGGCGCCTTCTGGACCCTCTTTGGAACTTCAGACCGTTGCACAGGATGATCTTCTGAAGGAATTTTAGAGGAGGCAGGGTCACCCATTTTTGCTCCCTTTACTAAAGAGGGGCGCAAATCTAAGTAGGGAAAATCACCTACGAAAGACTGCGGAAAGCCTCCAAAGTAGGAAGAAAAAAGGAGGAAGAACGAGGAGAGGAAGGGAGAAAGCCACTAACTTCTGCACAAAAAGAGGGGCGCCAAGTCAAGTAGGGAAAGTCACCTACTTAAAAAATGGCGGAAAGCCTCAGAATGCCAAAAGCTAGAAAGCCAGAGGAAGAAGGGAAGAAGGGGCGAGTTTCTACTAAGCCTTGGGGGGTCTATTTATAGTTTTCCTTAAGGGGGGGAGGATTCCAAAATTCTATTAAATTCCCTGAAATTTTTCAAATTTTTCGGAATTTTTTGGGATTTTTTCGGAATTTTTCGGGCCCAAATTAAAAAAAAAAAAATATAATAATATTATATTGAAACCGGCCGGCGGTTCCCCAAACCGCCGGCCAAACCGCCCAGCCAAGGGGCGCGGCCAGCAGGCGCCAGGCGCGGGCCAGGCGCGGGCCAAGGCGGGCCGCGGGCGGGCCCCAGGCGGGCCGCGAGCAGGCCGCGGGCGGGCCCCAGGCGGGCCGCGAGCAGGCCGCGGGCGGGCCCAGCGCGGGCCGCGGGCGGGCCCAGCGCGGGCCGCGGGCGAGCCCAGCGCGGGCCGAGCGCGCTCCGGCGCGGTTCTGCGCCGCCGGCGGCGGCGGCGGCGGCGGCCGGCCGGTCCGGCCGGCACGGCCGCCTACCCGTTCCCGAGATCCAATTTCGGGCCCGGACGGTCCAAATTCGACGTTTTTGGGGTCCCCGGACACGTTTTTCAACGTTCCGGACTCAATTTTGACACTTTCGGAGCTCAACGGGGCCTCTATAATCAAGTTCGAGTAAACGTGTAATTTTCGGAACGCAAATTTTTGCAATTTTGTCAAAATAAAAAGCCGACACATATATTTTTGGACTCCTGGAGCTTTGACGTCCAAAAATAGGGGGGCAACTGATATATCGCCAAAAAATCATCTTGATCGGGCACGAATCTCGAGGAAAACTCAAGTTGGAAACTTCAAAAATGATTTCGGTGACCATTTAAACTCCGATTTCAGCAAACTTATAGTCGAACTGAGCGTCTCGGAAATACGAATCCAACGACACCAAATTCGACTCAATCTGAGCCCAAGTGAGTCCAAATCAAGTACCCGAAGCGCTGTTGGAAGCATCAAACAGCTATTTGAGTTACCAAACGGTCTCCGATTTTGACGAGCTTATAGTCGAATCGAGCGGCTCGACGAGACGAATCCAACGAGCCCAAGATCGTAGAATTCTGACATCATTAAGACCTTCAAATGCTTGATAAACGGTTCATGATCAAGGGATTCAATATCGGCCGTTCATCCAGATCACTCCCTATTTGCCCCTGATCCCTCACATATTTACGGGCTATGCCACTTCAGAAAAACTATAAATAGCCTCTCATTTCTCCTAAGAGGGGACCCAAGCCAAGAAGAGAAGAAGAGAAGAAGAAAAGAAGAAGAGAAGAGAAGCCTAGGAGGGAACAGCTCCTCCTCGACCACCGCCGGAACTCCGCCGAAACACCGCCGGAACTCCGCCGGAACATCGCCGGAACTCCACCGAAGCACCACCAGGCGCCCGAGGGACGCCGGAACTCTGCCCTACACGGGAGCAGCGTCGGAATACTGCCCGACGCCGGAATTCTACTCGACGCCTGAGTGACGCCGGGTTTCTTTCAAAGTGACGCCAGAATTCTGTTCGACATTCCGAGTGACGTCGGAACTCAGCTTGTCCTTGTAACGGATACTCATTGTAATCTGATCGCCCTTGAAAGCGAGTCAGTCCCCTGTAATCTGCTCAAGTTCTAGTGGAATCATTTCAACTGGGCGTGGCCCCGTGGTTTTTTCCCTTTCCAGGGTTTTCCACGTAAAAATTCTGGTGTTACTTTCTCAATTCTGTTTGTGTGCTGGATATACGTACAACGTTGAGACGGAAAATTAAAATCTATCGCCGCGTATATTTGAGTCCGCAACAAGGGTAATGATTTCTTACAATGAAACGAGTAAATATCTCAAATTGACTGTCTGTCAAAAATCATTCCGCGACCTCTAAATTTTAGCTTTTTGTTTCTCTCTCTTCTTTTTTCTCACTATTTTTTAATTTTTTTCTCTATTTTTCTGTCTAAGCTGAATGCTTAGGTAAAGGCATTTTAAAATGTTTTAAAGATTCTTTAGTTATTTAGGATATTTTAGAATATAATTATAATATAATATTATATAATTAATTTTTTTAGTCAAAAATTCATATAAATTTTTTTGGAGCTTTAAAAATTATAAAAATATATCTATATAATAAATTATTTTATTTAGAAAATAATGGTAAAATCAGTTTGCAAAACTGACACCTGATTGTCACAAAATTTTCACTTGTACCGATAGGTGCTAATTTCTTAAAGATTTTTACCAGTGCTAAAAAATTACGAAAAAAATTGTTCAAGTAAAATACTACAATTATAATGCTATGATGAAGACGGTTTGTGATTTGAACTTATATTGACTCCAGAAAAAATATTTTACAGAGTCAACATATACGAGCTATTACAATCTACTCATTTTAAAAAAATATCGTCCTCGACATTTCTCTTAAGGATTCTAGCACAAAATCAATACAAATCAAATCCATACAATCAAAACTCAAATCAAATCAAAATCAAATCAAAACTCATAAAAATTATGAAATCATGCAGTTCATTCTATCACATGTCATTCAATTATGCATTATATCCTATGTCATCCAATCATTAAAAATAAATTTCTTACCAATAGAACTCTCAGGTTTTTGTCTGTGTTCTAGATACTGTAAGTTATATGCATGTGGCATTACTGGAGTAGGTACAGTCGATCGTGGTGCAACAGTCTCCCTATGATTACCATTGACAGCTATATCATTGTATGCTCTTGACCCAACAGTCCTCTGTCCTTCAGCATGTTTGAACTGTCCTGCACCAGAATCAATTCTTCCTCTAAATCACCTCTGAGGATTATTTACTACCTTATTTCCCTGTTGTCCACAGTGAAAACAGCCCTGTCAACAAGTAGCACTGACCCGTATGTCGTCGACCATAATGAATGCACTTATTGTAGCTGCCAGAAGATGCTGCTTATGCAGATCCCCTCGAATCACTATATCTGCTTTTCTTGTCACTATCTCTCTCTCTACTTAGTTCATTTATATTCCTTCTTCGACTGGCATCATATTTGGAGCCTATCTCATATCTAGATGTTGGTGCTGCCAAATTAATCTCTATCAGTCTGACCCGCTCCACCAACTCAAAAAATTTCTAAATCCATTGAGATACTAGCAGATGTCTGAGCTCCCTATTCAACCCTTACATAAACATATAACATGTTTCCTCAACAGTAGGGATCAAGTGAGGAGCATACCTAGCAAATGCAGTAAACTCAGCCTCGTACTACATCACTATCTTGCGCCTCTGCTCCAACTTCATAAATGCTTCATGCATCTAGCTGATAGAGGTACAATTGTACAAACCATATATTGAACACTATAGTGAATTCATCCCAAGTGATCTCGGCATTAGTCCTCTGAAATTTTTATCTCTGTTGTCCAATCCACCATCTCTCTATCTCTCATTCGAACAGGAACACAACTAATGGTACCTTTCGACTCTTTGGACACTGCATGCTGTAAAAAATTCTCTATTCTCAGTAATCAATCTTCTACAACCTAAGGTCCTACAGTTCATTTGAACAACAGAGGCTTCAACTTATAAAACGTCTATACTAAATAATACACACATGTAATCAATTATGTATGCAAAATAATGCTCCTTAAACTATCCATTCTGCCCAACTTTAATCAATTATACAGCTTTGATAACAATCAGTTCTTCTAACAACTATGCTCTGATATTAATTGTGATGCCTCAGAATCTAATTTGGAAGAATTATATTTTTATCTTTTAATAAATAATTATCAGTGCTATCTAATTTTTTTATTAATATCAATAGCACTAGAAATAAAACTATCGATCAAAACATTAATATATACATCTGTATTCAATTACCAAAATCATATGCACTACTTAGAATCTACACAATCATATCATAACTACTCTGTCATGAGTAAAAAAAAATAACTAAAACAAAAATAAATAGAACCTGAAGAGTCCTGATCAATCTCACACTCATAATCTTTTGCCCTGACCTGAAATTATTTAACCATATATAATGAGCTTAAAAAGCCAACATGTCATCAAAACCTATAACTGAACTCAAAGTATGGTAAAGGAGCAATATGCATGTCAATAATCAAATCATAGCATTCATATGATTATTTAATCAGTGCAGAAATAGTAAAATTTACATGTAGTAGTAGTAGAATTTATAACAGTAAAACACTACGATACGAAAATTAGTAAAGTAGTAAACCAACATGAGTGTCAAATTTATAAAGCAATCTCTGTATCTGTAATACCAATTAATATAAAAAATGGATAAAGCATCAAATCAAAGTATGAGTAAAGACCGTTGAAATCAAATCAATGTAGTAAAATCATATTAGAATATACACATGCTATCCAGTTATTCTATATTAGTATTAAATCAATATCTTAATCACATGCTCAATGTATATGACATGCTTAATGAATATATCATACTTTTTATATAAATAAATCAGTAACAATGTTAATAATAAATATGTATAGTAATATGAATAATGCCTCAATAACATTCATTTCAGTAGTCACACTAAACAAGTAAGAATTCTGGCTATCACTATTTTTTTCAATATTGTATTAGTGTTAGTAAACTGTTGGCTCGGTAAACAGAGTCGTTACTTTTTGCCCATTAGCAAAGTAATCATCTTTTTATAACTCGTAATCAGTATATCATGTGAATCAGTAGAGGATAACACTAAATCACAATATTTAAAGAAAAGTCTGTAGGTCCACCATCCTGTACAGATAAATCAGTCTCCAACCAACGGGTTAACCAATCTTTACTTGTCTTTTACACATACATTATTATCACAATACTATAACAGTAATAACGACTAGCCATTACTCAATCATATATCCGCATTCATTTTCAATGCTTGTAGTAAATAAAACATAATTGAGCTTAATTCAGAAAGTGTCAAAATATTCTAATAATAGACAACAAAAATAACAATAAGAAAAAATTCATATTTTCAGAATTTAACCAAAATTTTAAATATTGCACAAAATAATATTTTGAAGCTTTAGTTGAACTAAATCATTATTTTTTAACGCCAAAATAAATTTTTGAGTAGGCAAAAATCACTGTATTTTCAAAATCACCGGTGAAAATTCTCAAATAAATTCTCAAAATGTTCATAATATTAATCTCTATAACATATAAAAAGTTACACGATGAAAGTTTTACCAATATATTATCATTATTTTTCGTTAATGAAAATACACATTTGATCAGAAAAATATCAAAAATATAATATCTTTGAAATCAAAAATAGAATAATGATTCCTTACAATGAGATGAGTAAATCTCTCAACTGGGCTGACTGACGAAAATCACTTCGCGACTTCCAAATCCTAGCTTTTCCTTTCTCTCTCTTCTCTTTTCTCTCTATTTTCTCTTTTTTTTCTTCTCTATTTTTCTGTTTCAGTCGAATGCCAAAGAAAAAGGCATTTAAAATGTTTTAAAGATTCTTTAATTATTTGGGATATTTTAGAATATAATATTATATAAATAATATAATTAATTTTTTTAGTCTAAATTTCATATAAGTCCTTTTGGGGCTTTAAAATTATAGAAAAATATTCATAAAATAAATCATTTATTTAGAAAATATTGATGAAATTGGTTTACAAAACGGACACCTGACGGTCCCACAATGTTCACTTATACCGATAGGTTCCAATTTCTTAAAAATTTTTACCAGCTCCCAAAAATTACGAAAAAAATCGTGCAAGTAAAATACTACAATAATAATGTATGGCGAAGACTGTTTGTGATTTGAACTTATATTAAGTCCAGAAAAAATATTTGGCAGAGTCAACATACGGGCTATTACAACTTGAAGATTTGGCGCACTTATAATTCGAACCTTATTACTTTGGTTTGATCTTTGAGGAATTTTTTGGCCCTACTAGATCTAAATGTGTAGAGGATTCGTTACATGATTAAGGTGAACCAAAATTGGGTCTATGGCCTTATAGTTCTTACATTAGCTAGCCATAATAAAGTCATGAGTTATTTTCATACTCTTCATGTTAGTTTTGTATAGAATATGATTATGTCTATCAATTTGGTTGTACTATTGACTCAAGCATCAATTCTATTAGTCGAGCTTAGGGGTGTAAACGATTCGAGTCGAGTCGAGTTTTGGCACAATCGAGCTCAGCTCGTCAGTTTGAAAGCGAGCTCGAGCTCGACTCGTTCCATTCTAACTGACTTCAAGCCGCTCGTCCAGTTTTTCCCGCCAGCTTTTGATTTCCCCGCACGGATTTCCCGTCCGGTTTTGATTTTCTCACCCAGTTTTGAGGAGGCGGAAGGTTTTGGTTTTCCAGCCCAACTGGACCTGTCATTTCTACAGTAATAAAAATGTTAAAGGGTAAAGCTGTAGCTTTTCTACAGTAATAAATACTCTAATATTTAATATCAAATGCTTTAATATTAAATGCCAGCTTATTTAATAGGTTTTCCCGCCCAAACCTAGCTTATTTAATATTAAATGCTTTAATATTTAACATTAAATGCATATATATATATATTACACTTAGATCTTCTTTTATATTCAAATTTCATAAATAAAAAAAATAATATTTGAGTTGGCTCGCGAGCTCACGAGCCAAGCCGGGCTCAAGCTCGACTCGTAAGCTCGATAAGCTCGGCTCGCAAGCCTATAAACTAGTCGAGCTCAAGCCGGCTCATGAGCTGGCTTGGCTCACTTATACCCCTAGTCGAGCTCGCAGGGGTTTTGCAGGGAGGCCTCCCCCTGCAAAACTAGAAGTTTAATATATAACATCCATTAATTACAACCCTTCTGGTTATAAAAAAATAACATAAAATATTGAATGATAAACTAAACATGCAAATTTAACTATGATCAATCTCATTCAGTTGGTCCTCTTCCAAAATTTGAAATTAATCAAATCCACGTAATGAGCTTATAAAGTCCAACAGATAATCAAAACTATCAAAGCTTCAAATACAATATAATAATATCAATATACATGTTCATCTCAATCAATATAAAATCAATGATATCGGTATGAATCAACAATTAATATCAGTACATCAATATAAATCAATATGATCAATAAAAAAAATCTCAAGAAACATAGGAATTTGTCAATATATAAGAAAAATAATAAAAGTTCATAAAGTAATGTCAGGTGCGGTTCAATAAAATATATGCCGATTATCCATCAATTATATTAATGCCTAAGATTCTATCATATGTTTTTTATCAATGATATGTCATGTGTACCTATCTATCAGTATACTATATCAATATGTCTATCAATGTCTATAAGTATCAATATGTCTATCAATGTCTATAAATATATCTGTAATATGATGTCATATTATATCAATTTCAATGCTAGTTCAGTCAATTCTATATCAGTTCTATCTATCAATCAGTTCATGCACTATCATTTAAATGCAATCATGAATGTAATTATAAATAGGAAGATAGGACATCTAATTTTAATATGATGTTTTCAACATCTCTAACCCCAATTGTTTCACAATTAGTCATCAATCTTTATCTTGCTATCATTAGTTATGAATCTTAAATCAGTTCACAAGTGATTTTCAATAAATCATTAAGAGTCATCACTCTCTGTCCATCGACATAATTCAGTCAAACAGTTACAGGCTAATATTGAGGATTACACTACAAATTTTTTATTTAAAGTAAAGTATATCGGCCCGCCCTCCTGTATAGGTATTACATTTTAATAACTAATCCATATTAATTATAGTGTTACACTAAGCCTTCCTTGCTTACATGTAAATACCTCATCCATCATATATCACTTGTATTGTTTAATTCAATGCATGATAATATCATGCATGAAATGCTATGAAGTGCCTAACAATTTATATACCACTTATTAGCTTCAAAAAATCATAACAATCAATTTATCCATTGAAATTCAATAACATTACAATCATAATGCTTATAAGAATTATATATATCATATAAAAAAGTTATACAGGAAAAGTGCAGTAAATCAGAAGAAAAATATATTTTTATTAATTTGGGGTGATTAAATTCTTGAAACACTAAACCACTGAAAACAAAGGTGGGATTTGGATTACCTACCTCGATTAGAATAAATCTCAGAACATAATCGACGGACGAAAATTACTTGAATAGCTTTCTCTCTCTTCTTTCTCTTCTCTCCCTCTCCTCTCTTTCTCTCTTCTTCCTTCCCTGGCAAGCAAATGGAATGGGGATGGGTGGGATGGTGGTGGATAAATTTATATAAGCATATGTTTTTCAGTGCCCAACACCGCAACGCTCCCAATCTGGCGCCACATCGCTGCATGCTGCTCTCAGAGTTACTGTAGAACAGAGAGCTTAGCACCGCAACGAAGATTTCCCGGTGTCTCTATACTATCATGCATACGCCGGAGCACTCCAACACATATTTTTAGAATTTTCTTTTAAAATTATTTTCATAAATTTCATGTTATTACACCTGCGGCACTTCAAATCAGGCTGGACGGTTTAAATTCTCGTGTTTCATGTTTAACTTTAAGGTTTGTGCCCCTTAGCATAACTTAAGTGCACTTCTTTGTCCATTCTATGAAGAGATCGAAGAGTTAAGTCAAGTGAGATAAAGAGAGAGCGAGAGAGAAAGATATTTGTACAATTTCTCCCAACTTTTATAGTGAATTTCTTGGTGTGATGTGGCTCCTCGATTTTTTTTACCTATTTTGAGTTTTTCCACGTTAAATCTTGTTGTTCATTTCCGTTGTTTTTTTAACTTCCCAACACTTCATATTGTTGGTCTGCTTCTCCTTTTTCGAAAAAGATACCTTAGTCATCCATTCCATTTGACTCTATTTAGTGATTTTTCTTAAAATTTATAATTGTTGTGTCCTCACTTTATAAAATATAATTTTGGATAAATTTCTATCCTTTAAAATGAATTAAGGTGAACATAGGGTTTTATTTTTCCAAAGAATTTAACACAATATTCTGTTTAGATTGATAACAACTCACAAGTGGCATATTTGTATGAATGAAAGATTGGGATCCTATACCAGTAGTATTAAAAGTTAAATGGTATATTAATATATTCCTATTTTTTATCCTCTTTACCCTGTAGGCTATCCGCAACATTTCACGATTTTGGAGCTTACCTGATTTGTTTTACCTTCAATCTTCCTTATATCTGATACATAGCTTATTTTCAATTTTCAGCGTCGAATACAATGTTTCGTACGTTTACCATGCTTTGTTTGCGTATTTTGACCGGGACAATGTTGCCCTCAGAGGCATAGCCAAGTAAGCAAAAGCTCATAAATCCATCTTTTTACTCTTTTCTTCTTTGTTTTTATCTATTGAAGAGTTTTGGTTGGTTAGGTTCTTTAAGGAATCGAGCGAGGAGGAGAGAGAACATGCTGAGAAGTTGATGAAGTATCAGGTGACTTGTGATTCTCTAAAATGCCACTTTTTCATTAAAGGAACAACTTTGGCCACTAATGTCTTATGCTATGCTTGTTACAGAACAAGCGTGGAGGTAGAGTGAAGCTCCAGTCTATTCTGCTGCCCTTAACTGAGTTCAATCATGAGGAGAAAGGCGATGCTCTTTATGGTAATATATATTTTCTTTTTTATTTCTCTTATTTAGGGAACCGCTTTGATACACTTGAACCGGCATTAAAATTTTTTTAGTTCTTTATATGTGCTTTTAAGATCAACTTTTAATCAGTATGAATTCTAGATATTACCATCACTGATTGACTGTTATCTTTCCTCGTTTTTAGCCTTAAACAAGCAATTAATAGTCATTTAAACAAAGTTCTATTTTCCATATATTTTCAAATGTACCAGACAACATTATTTTAAACTTTAATAGTATTGTACATTCATTTATGCATTATATTCTTATAGTTCATGAGAAATACTCATTTTCATGTTTTATGAGAGTGATTTTGATTAAAATTAATTTCTTTTTTTTTTTAATTTTCCATTTAATCGAGAGATTTTCTTTGTTTTTAATTATGCTGTAAGAGCTAATGATATCAAATTTTACAATTTAGATTTCAAAATGAGATAATTTAAACTAAACTCCATGTTCGTCTGTCTCGCTTTTTTGAACAACCTGCTTTCAATTTTTAGTAAAATAACTTAAGTAAATGTGTTTTAGATTAATTTAAATTTACATATGTTATACATATAGTGTTCAAGATTGTGCTAAAGATATAGGAAATAAATCTATAATTCATACATTGAAGCAACAGGAGAGAACAATGCAGCAAGTCCTAGAAAAATTACTTCAGTATTGATTTTTATGGAGAATCATTTTTGTTTTATGATGAAGATGTGCTATGAATTTGTGTTAAGTTAATTAATAAAAAATATACATAATCAATAAAAAATCTTTATATGATTTCTATTGACTTGGAGTAATCAGCTGGTCTAATACTCATGAGAACCCATTTTGTGCGCACTAAGGCAACAAGATGTCTGTCAAAGGAATATTTAAGTTATTAAGGATTTATATACTGGATATTGAATAATATTAAAAGTATATACGGAGTAACCAACAATTTTTTAATTATAATTGGATTACATCGTGGATCAAATTAAGTTCATTTTTTTTGCTTTTGATTATAGAGATACCTATAACATGTGAGATGTCTTGGTATGTATTATTTTCTTACGCAATTCTAATTAGTGAGAACTATTGAAATTAGTGAAAAGTTAGAAAAAACAAACAAATAATTGCTTAGAAGTTAAAGATTTTAGATTAACAAAATAAATTTGAGTATATAACCTGCAATAATGAGTGTGATATTTACAATTGCCAATCAAGATTATTAGAAGTTAAAATAATGCTTAAACGTGATAGATTCAAGTATATTGAATATATCAGAAGAAAAATGAACTGTTGATGAGAATACAACTTTTATAGTTAAAAATTGTAGGCTAAAAGGGTGAAATGTCTTGGAAGAGTTAAAAGCAAAGTCAATACAAATTGCAATTAAGCAATTAAGCAATGATGTTGAATGGATCTAAGTGTTGGGTAGTACAAAAGTTATGAATAGTTAGATCAGCACGTTTGAAAAAAGAATGTCAAGTGAGATCTGTGGCAAAGCTAAATTAAAGAATGATTGTACCATAGAAACAATTGGAGGAACATATATTGAAGAATGTCAGGTAATAAAATTAGACTTAGCACTCGCTTGCCTGAAGTTGGAAAAATGTTTTTAAAATAATTAGTTTATTAGATACTATAATTTTGTTGGATGTAATTAGAAACATACATAGATTTTTAAACCCTAAAAACACTTTCAAAATATTTTAAAAGTGAATATTTTATTTTCACGTTCAAAATAAGTAAAAATGGGACCATTACAAATTACTTGCAAAAAATAACTTCAATGTAGCAATTAAATTACCCTTTAGGTGGTTTGTGCATGCACAATGAAGAGCAAAAATACTCCTATTAGTTAGGTTGATTACAATGATGTTAGATGAATAGGAGAGAAAAGGATACACCTAAGATGGCATAGATAGAAGTTTTTTAAAATGATTTGGCAAAAAATAAGTTTATCTAAAAAGCACTTAATAACCAATAAAAATGAGAATTCATAAGGCTGATCTCAAATAGTTGGGATGTTGCTAATATATATGATGATGATATGTTAAAAATATTATATGTATATACACATTTTTATTTGAATTCTAGAATTAAGTTCATATGATCCACGTAGGCATCAACATTCTTTTAAGTCCTGTCCTTCCATATTTACTAATTAAGTTTATCAGTATCCAAGTAAAAGTAGTTCTTCTTTTCAATTTTTTTGGTAAAAGTTTTCCTTTTTATTATTTTTATTAAATACGATTAATCTCCGTGGATCGTTTTTCTTTCCTTTTTTTTAATACAATTTCTATGGTGTTTCTGTTGGTAATATCTAGAGCATAAATTCAGACTATGTTGCTGATGACTAGTTATTCTGAACATATCACAATCGTCTCCTTTTGCTGCTAAAATTCGTGATTTACTCCAGTATGATGCTGACTAATTCATCTACCTTGGCTGCAGCGATGGAGTTAGCCTTGTCGCTTGAGAGGCTTGTAAATGAGAAGCTCCTTAATACACACAGTGTGAGGATCCTTATTCTGTCTTTCTTTAATGATAATTTATGATCAAGAATTGAATCGTGACGTAGATGATATGAATGAACAGGTAGCAGCACGCTGGAATGATCCTCACACGACAGAGTTCATTGAACGCGAGTTCCTTGAAGAGCAGGTAAAGCCTTCTTTTTTCTTTTCTTTTTTTGCACTGAATTGTTTCAGACAATACCTCTCCGTTTTTTTTTCCATAGATGCCTAATTCAACCAACCAAAAATCCAGAACTGTTAACAGTTCACTGACTGAAAGATTTACTCCCATATAGACATATGCATTAACAGTCATGCATTCTTTAGTTTTCTGTGTTCCTGTGTTAGCATGTTATCATGTTCTTCCTTTTCATATGTTTGCTAATCAGGTTGAGGCCATTAAGAAGATATCTGAGTATGTTGCCCAGCTGAGAAGGGTTGGCAAGGGGCATGGCGTTTGGCACTTCGATCAGATGTTACTGCATGAGGAAGAGAATGGTGCTGCTTGAGCAGTTGGGAGAAGAAGTTAGTTTTATTTTCTTGAAGGGTTTGTCGTAGTGGTTTTTGTCTGTAGTAATAAAGAACAGTCATGTCTCCTCTGATGTTATAGGCAAAACATCATTTACTATCAAGACGTTTATGTTATAAATGGAGTTAGCTGCATATGTCTGAATATGGGGAGGATTTATGATTTAAATCTGAAAAACATTTTCTATGGTAATTTGCTGCAGTTGTATATAAGATGGTAGATGGTATTAGCTTATGCTGTCATTAGTCTTTCTAGATTCAGAATCAGCATGCTTTGCTTTGCTTCTTCTTTTGCAATTGCAATTATAAGGGCTTTTACATAGAAAGCCTGCTGTATGAGATATTCTTGGTCATGATGTTTGAGGTCCTAACTAGCCTCATGTCCTTGCTTTGGCCCTTTGTAATGAAAGGGATGGGATGTAACTTAAAAAGCTTTGTTAGCTCTCATTCATAAACTTAAGCCTTGGTAATATCTTGATGATTATAGTATTTAGCCCATCTTTAGCTCCTCTTAACTTTACTTATGGCCCGTCTTGATCACCTTCGATCATATATCATCGAGGAAGGTTCAAGAGTTAATATAAATTGAAAATAATTAATGACTGA
Source organism: Dendrobium chrysotoxum (assembly GCA_019925795.1). NCBI lineage: Eukaryota > Viridiplantae > Streptophyta > Magnoliopsida > Asparagales > Orchidaceae > Dendrobium > Dendrobium chrysotoxum. The sequence goes on from CM034308.1 coordinate 23,727,271, forward strand.
TAAGTCGAATTTAACGATCATGATTATAATTGGATGTGATTGGATATAAATATATTAGAATAGAATTGTATTGATTATAGTTTGTTAACACATGTGATCATAGACATAATATCATTGCATATTACTTGAAAACCATCTTAGAAAAGATGATATTTGTCATTTATGCAATGTCACATGACTGTAAGTTGATAATTTGATCACACTGCTAGTACATTGTTACTCATGTTTCTTTATTACTCATAATTATTCACACTTGATTACTTTGGAGTTTATGTTTTAATAAATAATAGTTGCTTGGAAGATTTTATTTATCGAACACATTTGTTGTAAGATCTTTCTCACTGTGAGTTCTATTGGCTGTGTTACAAAAGCATATTTTCTAACAATGATAGTGCATTCAGTATTGTCAAGTTTGTATAACATTTTTATTTGTATTTTATTTGGTTTTTTCTTTAGTTATTTATTTCAATTCTTTGCATTTAGCTGTTTTTTTTTTTAATTTTTAATTTTTTTTCTTTGCATTTAGCTGTTGTTTCACTTTTTGGTTGGACTCTTGTATGAGCATTATTAAATAAATAAAATATTAGTTATTTTAGTTGGTTAATTTTACTATTTTAATTATTTTTTATCAACTTTTCTTTAGTCAATACTCAGTGCTTCAAAGCATGATTTCATATTTCTTCATCACATCTCATGTTATATAGGTATACGATCTTTCAAACTAGCGGTGTAACAAAATGCTTCTCCTTTGTTGTAGTAATTCTCCACACTATTTGTTAAGTGTTCATGCCCTGTATTGTTTTGTATTGTTGTGTATTGCTTGTATCTAAGCTTATACACATCAATACATAGTAATATATAATGAAAAACTTTCAAATGAATAAATACAACAATGTGTATTGTGATAAATTTGTATCTAAGCTTGTATATAACAACACAAAACAATACAAAACAAATATATAATTGAAAATTTGATTTTTTTTTTCTCTGATACTTGCTTTGTATTACTGTGTATTGCTTGTTGATCCGTCATCGGAAAATTATCTTGATCGGGCACGAATCTCGAGGAAAAACTCAAGTTGGAAACTTCAAAAATTAATTCGGAGACTATTTAAACTCCGATTTCAGCAAGCTTACAGTCGAACTGAGCGTCTCGGAAATACGAATCCAACAATACCAAATTCGACTCAATCCGAGCCCAAACGAGTCCAAATCAAGTACCCGAAGTGCTGTTGGAAGCATCAAACAGCAATTTGAGTTACCAAACGGTCTCCGATTTTGACGAGCTTATACTCGAATCGAGCGGCTCGACAAGACGAATCCAACGAACCCAAGATCGCAGAATTCTGATATCATTAAGACCTTCAAATGCTTGATAAACGGTTCACGATCAAGGGATTCAATATCGACCGTTCATCCGGATCACTCCTTATTTGCCCTTGATCCCTCACATATTTACGGGCTATGCCACTCCAGAAAAACTATAAATAGCCCCTCATTTCTCTTAAGAGGGGAGCCCCAAGCCAAGAAGAGAAGAAGAGAAGGAAAAGAAGAGAAGCCTAGGAGGGAATAACTCCTCCTCGACCACCGCCGGAACACCGTCGGAACTCCGCCGGAATACCGCCGGAACACCGCCGGAACACCACCGAAGCACCACTAGGCGCCCGAGGGACGCCGGAGCCCTGCCCGACACGGGAGCAACGTCGGAATTCTGCCCGACGCTAGAATTCTACCCGACGTCCGAGTGACGCCGGACTTCTTTCCAAGTGACGCCGGAATTCTGTCTGACGCCCGAGTGACGTTGGAACTCTGCTTGGCCTTGTAATTGATACTCATTGTAATCTGATCGTCCTGAAGTTAAAGGACGAGTCAGCCTCGTGTATTTCAAACAACACTAGTGGAACTTTTTCAACTGGGCGTGGCCCCGTGGTTTTTCCCTTTTTCAGGGCTTTCCACGTAAAAATCCTGGTGTTTCTTTCACTCTTCTGTTTGTGTGCTGGATATACGTACAACGCTGAGACGGAAATATTAAACTCTATCGCCGCGTATATTTGAGTCCGCAACAGTTTGGCGCCGTCTGTGGGAAATCAATCCCACTATCCTAAGCACCACTTTGATGGCCAACAGGCGTAGCAATCGCATCTTGGGAGCCTCCCGCTCCAATTCACATCAATCTCGGGATCAGTCTATGAATCATAGACCCCAAGTATCCGCCTCCTTTCATGCTGGGGGGCAAGACGCTGTGGGAGAAGGAATTTCAGGACCGTCCATTGAAGACCGCATCAGGAAGATGGAGGAGTCTCAGAATGAGATCCTACAACTCCTGCGAGAGACTCGACAACCGGCACTAGCACCACAGGAACTAGCACCACAGGAGGAGGTTCTTCTCCCTCGAGATCCACCACGTGTTGAAGCTGTTCAAATCGAACATCTTCAAGCTGAGATTCCTCTTCCTCCACCCAGGAGGCGTTCGCAGTCACATCAAGATAACGAACTGGCTGATACAGCAAGTTCTACCCATCCTCCGCACACAGGTCGGCAACCTCGCATTCCTTTGGACCTCCCCGAAGAGTTAGCCCAACATCACATTGCTGAGCTCCCTCGCAATACCCTACGCCACGAACTGCGACGATTGGTTCGAGAGGAGTTCCCTACAGGAGGCGTAAGGCAACCTCTTCATCAGTGGGACTTCCAGGAGTCGTCACCCCTGACGGAAGCCATTCTTCAACATCCTATTCCGGCTGGATTTAAACTACCAAGCATCGATTCCTACGACGGGACATCCGACCCGTACGAGCACATCGATCATTACAGAACCATCATGCATATCCAGCGAGCTTCGGATGCCCTCCTATGTCAGGTTTTTCCTACTACACTCAAAGGACAGGCGCGAACATGGTTCTATTCTCTTCCATCTGGAACGATCCCTTCATTCGTCAAATTGGCCAAAGCCTTCGTTGAACAGTTTGTAGCCAATCGAAGAATTGCTAAAGATTCTTCCCACCTCTCCGGGATTCGTCAAAACGAGGGAGAATCGTTAAAAGAGTACTTTCAGTGATTTTCCACAGAGGCACGACAGATTCCAGGACTAAACCCAGAATTGCTCCGAGGGGTCTTCCTTGGAGGCCTTCGTCCTGGTCCTTTCTATTCGGCACTTATGCGCGACACTGTTCATTCATACGCCGACCTGATTCATCGTGTGGAGGCACAAATCTCCGCAGATGAAGCCATAAATGCTCACAGAAAGCAGTTCGGGCAGACAAATGGGAAGCGCAAAGGTGCTCCTGGGATGGATAACTCTTCCTTACAACAGAAAAAGCAAGGGAATAGCAATATACCTCCTAGGCCCCCATTACCACAACGAGAACCTCGGCAGGAGAAAGAGTACACTCCGCTCAACACATCTCGAGCAAATGTGTTAATGGCGATTCAAGATCAGGACAAAGTGAAATGGCCGCATCCTTCGAAGCCAAATACAGGAAATCAAGATCAGTACTGTCACTTTCATCGTAGTCGTGGCCACACTACTGAAGCATGTTGGCAACTTAAGGATGAGATTGAAAGACTTATCCGCCAGGGCTATCTTCGACAGTTTATTGGGAACCCACCTACCCGAGAAGAAGCTCGCCCCACTGGGGGGCAAAATCAACAACAAAGACAACCATTAAATAATATTCAAATGGTTGGTGAGATTGAGTAATGCTGCAACTTGAACCTTTGTGTTAGCAATACTACTTGTCATGTGTCACCATGTATCTCTTCTATGATCAGTATGATGTCATTCTAATGTTCTTAGTATTTCTACCAAGACGAATGATGTGATTGTCCCTATATGTATCTCTTCTGTTGTACAAGGGAATTATTATCTTACAGTATTAGATATTGTCTCTTTCTTTAAAAAAAGAATACAAATGACAATGAAAACTATCGATAAATATGATCTCTTTATCCATGATCTGAGAAATATGCAGTCTTTATTGCTTCTCAATCACTGGAAGATCGATCCCAGGGGGATTCGATCCGGCCTCTTCCATACAGGTTAACATCGTCGAGTAAAGGCTCCGATATACAACCTCGGATAGGTCTCACATCCTTGGTGGATTCTCTCGACCTCTTCCATACAGGTTAACGTCGTCGAGCAAAGGCTCCGACATACAACCTCGGATAGGTCTCACATCCTTGGTGGATTCTCTCGACCTCTTCCATACAGGTTAACGTCGTCGAGCAAAGGCTCCGACATACAACCTCGGATAGGTCTCACATCCTTGGTGGATTCTCCTGACCTCTTCCATACAGGTTAACGTCGTCGAGCAAAGGCTCCGACATACAACCTCGGATAGGTCTCACATCCTTGGTGGATTCTCTCGACCTCTTCCATACAGGTTAACGTCGTCGAGCAAAGGCTCCGACATACAACCTCGGATAGGTCTCACATCCTTGGTGGATTCTCCCGACCTCTTCCATACAGGTTAACGTCGTCGAGCAAAGGCTCCGACATACAACCTCGGATAGGTCTCACATCCTTGGTGGATTCTCTCGACCTTTTTCATACATGTTAACGTCATCAGGCAAGGGCTTTGACTTGCAGTCTCAGATATGTCAAACATCCTAAAAGGATGTCTCTCACATTCGTTCAAACTAATAATACATCAAAAGCACAAAGCATGTCTTACAGATGCAATAACAATTCAGGTCCCTCAAGGGGACAAATCCTCATTTCATATACAATATCATTGGAGTTACATAAATCCAGATTCAGGTGTACATTTATTCTCACTAGAAGTTGAAATTGAAAAGTACATTGGCATCATCTGTACAAATTAGTATCATCAAGCAATAAGCAACTTTAACACAGTCAAATATCCTTGGTGGATTTAAGTGACTTCTCCCTTACTGCACGCGAGCATCTCCTACAACTGCTCCTTTAAAGAAAGGACATAACTGGATCATCATCGGATCTCCACTCGGTGTTAATGTATTGCCAAAATGTTGGCATATCACCCTCTTTCGGCCTCTTGATTCAGTAATATCTGATGTTGGCACACTTCAGTATGGATGAATATTGCCTTAACACAATGTTACTGGATGCCGGCCATCATCTGCCCGTCGCGGGACATTCGTCGGACTCCTGCCCGACGCTGAGCTTCCTCCCGTTGAAGGACTTCTGCCAGTCGCGGGACATTCGTCGGACTCCTGCCCGACACCGAGCTTCCTCCCGTTGAAGGACTTCTGCCCGTCGCGGGACATTCGTCGGACTCCTGCCCGACACTGAGCTTCCACCCGTTGAAGGACTTCTGCCAGTCGCGGGACATTCGTCGGACTCCTGCCCGACGCTGAGCTTCCTCCCGTTGAAGGACTTCTGCCCGTCGCGGGACATTCGTCGGACTCCTGCCTGACGCTGAGCTTCCTCCCGTTGAAGGACTTCTGCCCATCGTGGGTCATTCGTCGAACTTCTGCCTGACACCAGACTTCTGCCCGTCGTCAAAGTTCTACACGACGATGTACTTCTACTTGTCGCCGGACCTCTGCCCGTCATCAGACTTTCATCGGACTTCTACCCGATGACGAGCTTCTTCCCGTTGCTGGGTCTCTGCCCGTCGCCGGACTTTCGTTGGAATTTTGCCCAATATTTTCGTCGGACTTCTGCCCGACACCGTACTTCCACTCGACGCAGGACTTTTGCCAATCGCGGGACTTTCGTCAGACTTCTGTCTGACACCGAACTTCCTCCCGTTGAAAGACTTCTGTCAGTCGCGTGAGTTTCGTCGAACTTCTACCCGACGCCGGACTTATGCCTGTCGTCGGACCCTCGTCGGACTTCAACCCGACGCTGTAATTCTTCCCGACGTCGGACTTCTGCCCATCGCCGGATGTTTGTTGGGATTCTACCCGACACCGAATTTTTACCCGTCATAGGACTTCTTCCCGCCGACGGATTTTCGTCGGAGTTCTACCCGACGCCGTACTTCTTCCCGACGCCTGACTTCCGATCATCTTCAGACTCCCTCCGACTAACATCTCACCTCCACATGATCTCTTAAAGAAGAGAAACTCTAACTTCTGCGCAAAGGGAGGGGCGCCGAGTCAAGTAGGGAAAGTCACCTACTCAAAAACAGCGGAAGGCCTCAAAATGCCAGAAACTAGATGAGAGAAGAAAAAAAATTTCTAACTCCTGTACAAGAGGAGGGGCGTTGTCTCAAGTAGGGAAAATCACCTACTGAATAACAACGGAATGCCTCAACTGTCAGAAAGCCAGAATGAGAGAAAAAAGAGGGAAAACCGCTAACTTCTGTGCAAAAGGAGGGGCGCCGAGTCAAGTAGGGAAAATCTCCTACTCAAAAACGGCGGAAGGCCTCAAAATGCCAGAAACTAGAGGGGAGAAGAGAGGAATACTCTAACTTCTGCGCAAAGGGAGGGGCGCCGAGTTAAGTAGGGAAAGTCACCTACTCAAAAACGGCGGAAAGCCTCAAAATGCCAAAAGCCAGAGGGAGAAAGGAAGAAGGGGCGAGTTTCTCCTAGGCCTTGGGGGTCTATTTATATTATTTTTGAGGGGGGGAGGATTCCAAAATTTTATTAAATTCCCTGAATTTTTTCAAATTTTTCGGAATTTTTTGGGATTTTTTCGGAATTTTGTGGGCCCCACATTTAAAAAAAAAAAAAAAAAAAAAAAAAAAAAATTTAAACGTAACCGCGCGGCTAACCGCGCGGTTCCGCGCTGTTCCGCGCGGACGCGCCGGTTGGCGCGGGCGCCGCCGCAGGCGGCGGCGGCAGGCGGCGGCCGGCCGGCCGGCCGGCCAGTTCGGCCGCCTATGCGTTCCCGGGCTCCGATTTCGGGCCCGGACGGTCCAAATTCGACGTTTTTGGGGTCCCCGGACACGTTTTTCGACGTTCCGGACTCAATTTTGACACTTTCAGAGCTCAACGGGGCCTCTATGATCAAGTTCGAGCAAACATTTAATTTTTGGAACGCAAATTTTTGCGATTTTGCCAAAGTGAAAAGCCGACACATATATTTTTGGACTCCTGGAGCTTTGTCGTCCAAAAATAGGGGGGCAACTGATCCGTCATCGGAAAATTATCTTGATCGGGCACGAATCTCGAGGAAAAACTCAAGTTGGAAACTTCAAAAATTAATTCGGAGACTATTTAAACTCCGATTTCAGCAAGCTTACAGTCGAACTGAGCGTCTCGGAAATACGAATCCAACAATACCAAATTCGACTCAATCCGAGCCCAAACGAGTCCAAATCAAGTACCCGAAGTGCTGTTGGAAGCATCAAACAGCAATTTGAGTTACCAAACGGTCTCCGATTTTGACGAGCTTATACTCGAATCGAGCGGCTCGACAAGACGAATCCAACGAACCCAAGATCGCAGAATTCTGATATCATTAAGACCTTCAAATGCTTGATAAACGGTTCACGATCAAGGGATTCAATATCGACCGTTCATCCGGATCACTCCTTATTTGCCCTTGATCCCTCACATATTTACGGGCTATGCCACTCCAGAAAAACTATAAATAGCCCCTCATTTCTCTTAAGAGGGGAGCCCCAAGCCAAGAAGAGAAGAAGAGAAGGAAAAGAAGAGAAGCCTAGGAGGGAATAACTCCTCCTCGACCACCGCCGGAACACCGTCGGAACTCCGCCGGAATACCGCCGGAACACCGCCGGAACACCACCGAAGCACCACTAGGCGCCCGAGGGACGCCGGAGCCCTGCCCGACACGGGAGCAACGTCGGAATTCTGCCCGACGCTAGAATTCTACCCGACGTCCGAGTGACGCCGGACTTCTTTCCAAGTGACGCCGGAATTCTGTCTGACGCCCGAGTGACGTTGGAACTCTGCTTGGCCTTGTAATTGATACTCATTGTAATCTGATCGTCCTGAAGTTAAAGGACGAGTCAGCCTCGTGTATTTCAAACAACACTAGTGGAACTTTTTCAACTGGGCGTGGCCCCGTGGTTTTTCCCTTTTTCAGGGCTTTCCACGTAAAAATCCTGGTGTTTCTTTCACTCTTCTGTTTGTGTGCTGGATATACGTACAACGCTGAGACGGAAATATTAAACTCTATCGCCGCGTATATTTGAGTCCGCAACACTTGTATATAAATTTGTACATAACAATACATAGCAATACATAGTGTGTATTAGGAAAAATAAACACATTTTCAACATAATTTTTCTAATCACATCATAATTTTTTTTGAAAAATACACTCTAAACTCTTTTTCATTAAAATTTTTTTAAAAAATTCAAAAATATTATTTTACATACTTGCTGAACAAAAGAATATTTTTTCACAACATTCGATATACAAATAATTGGAAAATGCACCCTAAAGGCCTAAACCTTAAAAAAACTTTATATTTAAAGGAAACACATTGAAACTTGGAGGAGTTTAAAATTTATCAATAATAACCCTAATTATCTCCCATGGTTGGCTGCAGCAAGTCTTCCTGAACGTTTTGCATACAGCCTTTTATCTTCTCAGAGAATGCAACATTTTCTAAACTAGTTTCCATCTTCATTACATGTTTCTCGCTTGGTATCAAAAGTGATATTCCGCCCATCAAAAACCTAAATATTTGAGCGCTTTCACGGGTTTCTTTCTTAAAAAGGTAAAAAATAGACTAGATCGGGCCGTCGGATTGCAAGAAAAATAATATAAATATTAAAAAATGACATGTCAGCATTTTATTGGAGTCTAGACATAGAGCTACGTCCAGAGTCTGCACGTAATAATTTCTCCTTAGGTAAAACGTATAACTATATTAACCATAATGTTAGTATCCTATAACTTATTATATTTAAATAATTTATATTAATTAATGATTAATCGTAATATTAATCCCAATCAATAAGTATAACTAATTCAAATAATATGTACATAATTTAATTAAGTTATTAATTTAATCTTAACAATAAAAATGACATTCCATAAAAGGTTGGATCATTGGATGAGATAATTTGGGCTATACGTCTCCAAGTGGTAGCAAATTTTTTAATTAACACGTGTAGCTGTGGCAGCTATACGTCCTCTCCCTTCGGTATGGCCAGCATTAGGTGGATGGATGGGCCGGCTGAAGCCCCTGATCTTGGCTTCCGTAAAGAATTCAAGCGGGTCCTCTTTAATGTAATTAGACTTTGTAGTAAATTAGTTCATTTTTGTGCTCATGTTGTTATAGATAGAAATTTTGTAATAGAAGCGTACACGAAATAATTTTTTTTTTTTTTTGCTTTTCTGGATTAATAAATGCAAGATGCACATTTTTAGTATTAGTAGCAATTTTTTTAATTAACATGTAGAGATGTAAAGCTATCTATCTTAGCTCCCATCGGTAGCAAAATTTTTTTAATTAGCACATAATATTTCATACTTTCAAAATATTAAATCATTGCTTTTTCTCCTATAGGTCCCTATTAGATAATACCAAATAATACATAGCATAGTTACTGACGTGGCATTGGTTATGTTGTAAATATGTACACTTACTCTCTCTATATATCTCCCTGTACTTATCTCAAGCATAAATGAAAATATGTTCAGCTGTCTACTTCTCTGTTTCTATTCTAGTTAGTACTCTTGTTTTCTACATGGTATCAGAAGCGGAGTGATCGACCCTATTCATGGACCACTCCAAGTCCATCTCGTCTCGTCTCGATGAACGATTGGAAGACAATTCTTCCGCTGAACTGTCCGTTCCTTCAACTCTGAAGTTTGTTGTATCCAATCTCAAGAATTTTGTTACTCTTCTTCTTGCCCCGGACAATTATGTCCTTTGGCGCTCTCAGATCACAAAGATCTTCAGAGCAAATGGATTTTCCAGTTTTCTTGATCCCAACGTTTCTCCGCCATCCTCTCGACTCCAACAATCCGATGGATCAACGATTCTGAATCCTCGTTACACGCAATGGATTCTTACAGATCAAAATCTTGTTGTGGCATTGTGTTCCACCATCTCACCAACGATTCTTCCATATGTAGTGAATCTTGATTCTATAGCTGCAATTTGGAGCACTCTTTTTGAAACAAGATTCAAATCAGCGAATCGTTCAAAAGTCATTCAATTAAAGAATGAACTACATAATGTGTCTCTCAAGAACTCAACAATGACACAATATCTATCTGAAATAAAATTGTTAGTGGATCAAATCGCTGCAGCGGGCTCAGATGTGGATGTGGAAGATATCATTCTATATATCCTCAAAGGTCTTCCACCGTCATATCAATCATTCAAGACGGCCATTCGCACCATGCTACAACCGATCTCGTTGGATCAACTTTACTCGTTACTGTTGAGTGAAAAAATTAATATAGCTACTGAAGCAGCTGTTGTTCCTCCGACGTCCGATTCAAACATAGCTTTTGTTTCGTATAGAGGGAGAGGATGTCGTAGCCGAAGCAGAAATTATTCGAATCAAGCTTCCAGTCCCCGTCCTCCTGCACAAATTACTATTTGTCAAATCTATTTCAAGAAAGGACATTCTACTCAAACCTGTTGGCACAGACTTAATCTTCAATACATACCAACGTCCAAGAACACTCTGAATACTGCTATAGTTGCAAACTCAGACAACTCTTCATCAAACTTGTATTTAGACTCGGGAGCTTCGACGCATCTTACGAATTCCTTATCAAATTTATCTGTATCTGCTCCTTATCAAGGCTCATACACTATCACTGTAGGAGATGACAGTGCTGTCAACATTGCAAACTCTGGGGTGGGGTTGTTACCAACCCCCTCTCGTATGCTTTCTTTATCTCAACTTCTTCATACTTCATCTCTTCAATATAATTTGTTATCTATTTCTAAACTGACACAAGATAACAATATTTCTGTAATTTTTGATCCCTCTGGTTTCATGATTAAGGACCTGAAGACCCAACAACTTCTTCATGGACCGTGTAAAAGTGGCATGTATCCCATTCAGATCCCTAAACTACCGGCTTTGCAACCTGCTCTCACGGCGACCAACAGATCTCAATTTCCTTGGCATCAACGTCTCGGACATCCGCATATCAGAACTCTTCATCTCATATCTAACTATAATCCGCACTTGCATATAGATAAACATTTTCTTTCTTGCAAAGCATGTAATGAGGCCAAAGGCCATAAACTTCCATTTGATATGTCTGAAAATCGTCAAACTTATATTCTTGCTTTAATTCATTCTGATGTTTGGGGCCCTACTCCTGTTATATCGACTCAAGGTTATCAATATTATGTCATATTTGTTGACAATTTTTCGCGTTTCACTTGGATTTTTCCTATGACTCACAAATCGGAAGTTACTAATATTTTCATACATTTCAAAACCTATATTGAGAAATACACTTCAACTCAAATCAAAACTCTTCGCATCGACGGTGGAGTTGAATACGTTAACAACTCCCTAAAACATTTTCTCAAATCTCATGGGATTTCTCATCAACTATATTGTCCGTATACACCTGAGCAAAATGGTGTGATAGAATGGAAACACAGACATATCATTGAGACCACCCGCACCTTACTCTTAACTGCTTCAATTCCATACAAATACTGGTCGGATGCTGTTTTAACTTTTGTCTATCTAATTAACAGAATGCCCTCCAAAACGACCAACAACATCTCTTCTTTTGAACTTCTCCACGGCATTACACCTACCTATGATCATCTTCGTATTTTCGGTTGTGAGTTCTTTCCTTTAATTCCATTGCATTCAAGACACAAACTTCAATCGAAGGCCAAATCGTGTGTGTTTATGGGCTACTCTGATATTCACAAAGGCTATAAATGTCTGGATATTCAAACTCACAAAATTTTTATATCTCAACACACTGCATTTGATGAAACATCCTTTCCATTCTCTAGTAATAACATACCCACGCCTCCTCCGTCTACTTTTATTCCTCCTTCACTTCTAACTCCTACTACTTCAGTTCTCCATTTCAACAAGCCATCCATCTCATCCAATTCTCAGCTTCATCCTGCTCTTCCGCATTCACCCTCTCATCAGTCAAATACTGCTTCTTCAATTCCTTTACAACCTGCACCTATATCTGCTCCATCTCCCACTCTTCAACCAACTCATCCGATACTCACTAGAAATAAGACCGGTTCTCTCAAACCCATTGTTCGCCTAAACCTTTTTCACACTCAAAACAACCAGCAACTTCACTACACTCCTACTTCCTACAATGATGCAGTTAAGCACCTTGAATGGCGTCAGGCAATGGCTGCCGAATTTCTTGCTCTCCAAAGGCAAGGAACATGGACTCTTGTCAAACCACCAAATTACTCTTCGGTTTTAGGATGCAAGTGGACTTTTCGTACAAAACTACATGTGGATGGCTCGGTCGCTACTCATAAAGCCCGTCTTGTAGCTCAGGGAAATCATCAAGAATACGACATTGATTATTATGAGACATTTAGCCCCGTAGCCAAGCTGCCTACAATCTGCATTCTTCTAGCCATTGCTTTATACAATGACTGGCCCGTTCAGCAGTTGGATGTGGCTAATGCCTTCTTACATGAATCACTCTCTGAAACTATTTATATGACTCAACCGAAAGGTTTTGTTGATTCAACCCATCCTGATTATGTCTGTCGTCTCAACAAAGCCATATATGGACTGAAACAGGCTCCGCGCATGTGGTTCAACATCTTCACAGACTATCTGCTCTCCTTGGGTTTTTCGCATAGCAAATCAGATCAATCCCTATTAATTTATCGTTAATCTAACATTCAGATTTTCTTGTTAATGTATGTTGACGATATTCTTCTTACAGGCAATGATCAAGCTGTTATTCAAAGTATTTTGGAGCAACTAAATACCAAGTTTACTATGAAACATCTTGGTCCAGTGAATGAATTTTTGGGTATCCAGATCTCCAAACACAATCATCAATATTTCTTATCTCAACAGAAATATGCAAATCACATTCTACAGCCGTAAATCTCACAAAATGCAATTCTCTCTCGAACCCCACCTACACAAAGCTACCGCCGAACGTCCAGGATGCCTCCATTCTAACTGAACCTGCTATGTATCGGAAGCTTACTGGATCGCTTCAATACTTAACTCTCACGCGCCCGGATATTGCCTACAGTGTCAATTTACTTTCTCAGCATATGCACAACCCTCTACCACAGCATACATATCTTCTGAAACATCTTTTACGTTATATCAAAGGTACAATTGACTATGGCTTACCAATTACCAAAACTAACCTACTTCTTACATCTTATTCAAATGCTGACTGGGCCGGTGATCTGCTGTCGCGCAAATCAACATCAGGCTATTGTACTTTTCTAGACGAAACGCTCATCTCATGGACAGTTAAAAAGCAACACACTGTCTTCAGATCATCCACAGAATCAGAATACTGTGCGCTTGCTGCTCTTACATCGGACCTCATTTGGATTAGGCGGCTTCTTACTGATTTTGGCATATCACAAAATACGCCTACTAATCTCTACTGTGATAACACCTCCGTAATAGCATTAGCCAATAATCCGGTCTTCCACGCCCGCACTAAGCATATTGAGATTGATCAGAAATTCGTGTGGGATCACATACAAACTCAAAACATTCGTCTACTACCCATTAGTACCATTGACCAAGTGGCTGATATCTTTACCAAATCTCTCTCCACCAAGCGGTTCCATCAACTACGACTCAAACTGACTGTCACTCATCCACCATCAGTTTGCAGGGGAATATTAGATAATACCAAATAATACATAGCATAGTTACTGACGTGGCATTGGTTATGTTGTAAATATGTACACTTACTCTCTATATATATCTCCCTGTACTTATCTCAAGCATAAATGAAAAATATGTTCAGCTGTCTACTTCTCTGTTTCTATTCTAGTTAGTACTCTTGTTTTCTACAGTCCCCTTCCCCAAAATTCATGAAAAAAGAGAGCAAGTTGCAACTGGAGCTCGCTTTGTAAGCTTAAGTAAAAGTTTTGTTTGGGATAACTTTTTTATTGCTTTCAAAAATGACTTTTTAGTATAAAACTTTTAATTCAAAAATTTTTTGTACTAAGAAGTTATTTTAGAAAGCAACAAGAAAGTTGTCCTAAATTTTCTAATTGAAAAAATTTGTTGAACGTCATGATGTACTAATTTAAGGTAAAACGATGAAAAGGGAGATTTAAAATGGTTATTTGGAAGAGATTTAATATGACTGTTCGATAACAGGATTTAACCTAAATCTTGCCATATAACCAAAATAACAACTTGGAATTCCATAGAATCTTAAATCCTGTTTGTCTTTTATTTGACTTAAATTCATAAGTATCACGAACTCTTTTTTTTACTATGCCACCGCATCTATTGATACCTTCTCTTATGAGCTTATGTTGTGATTTTCTTACTTTTTTGTTGGTGTGACTTCCACGCTTCTTTGCCATCGAGGTTTTGAGATTTGAGGGTGAGAGAGGAGGTTTGATTTTGATATTTTTAATATTATTTGATATTATTTAAAAAAGATATATAAATTAATAATTAAAATGAATCACAATGATAAATATTAATTAATGAAGGAAATATTAAATTAAACAAATTAAAATTATTTATGATTTAATTTGATTAAGTAAATTTATTTTATTTAGTTGGTTTTTATGAACTATTAATTAATGCTTTACTAGGATATTAACAAAACTTAATTATAGTTTAATTAAAAAGATATAATTGATAAAAAATTATTAATATCCAATAAAAACATTAGAGTATATATATTAATTAAACAATTAATTTAATTTTAATAATTAAATTAATTAATTAAAAATATTATTAACTAACATTTTTTTATTTTTTATTTAATTGATTTAAATATAAGTTATTATTGAATTAGCTTAGTAGACAACCAATTAATTATTATTTCAGATATTTAATTATATTAATTATGATTTAATTAGTCTAACTAATATTGATATAAGTAAGATAACTATAAAAAATATTCCAATATTTTAAATTCTCAAATCATAAAATAAATAATTAAATAATTATTTAAATTTTATTAAATTTAAGACCTATCATATTAGATTATTTTTATAATTTAATCAACATAGAATTTAATAAATTTAAATTTATATGATTTATTAAATGCTAGTTGAGTTAATCGTAATTTAAAAATTCGTTGCCAGCCGGCAGTGGAACATCATCGAACCGGAATCGCTGGACCAATCCGGCCCTAAAAGTGCCGACTGTCGCCGCAGCAAAGCTGGGAATGCGGGAGAGCTTTTGATCCCATTTTACGCTCTCGCGGCAAGGAAGATCTTGTCCTTGCTTACTGCCGAAGCATGACTCTCTACGTGAGCGTTACCCTTGTCTTCCTTCTTCTGTTCTACTTCTGCTCCTGCTCCTGCTCCTCTTTGTCCGCGGCCGCTACCTCCTTTGCTACCGATGAGAGCTTCGACGTTCGCCAGCACCTCTCCACCGTCTCCAGGTCTTTCTCCTTCCCCTATAATGGAGGGATGTTATTCCCCTTTTTTCTTCTTCGGAGAAATTTCTTGATATTTTTCTCGTGATTAGATCTTGCTATAGTGGAATAAATGGTGTTTCTATCTGATTGATGCATTTAAACTTTACGTTTTGTTGACGCTGAGTGTTAAACTTTCTCGTCATTTGATTTTTTATTGATCTGCCTTTATTTTTGCTTGTAATCCATCTTTCTCTGTTTTCTTTTTTCTTTTTCCTCGGCTTTCTTTTATTTGCATATGATTTTAACTGCTATAAAAATTGGTTAGTTTATATTTGTTCAGTTCAGCATACCAATAGCTCTCTCAATTTTGCAGGTACGGCGCTGGTAAAGAAACTACAATTGGTTCTTATGTTCCTTCCACTATCCCAGAGGGGTGTAATCCTATCCACTTAAATCTAGTGGTAATATCTGCCGTTTGCTTGAATAGTATGTTATGCTTTTAACATTACAATTACACTTGGAAATTTGCTAGCACAGTATTCTTTGATAGATGCTAATATGAAGAGAGATTCCTTCGTTTTCTGCTGGTCCACCTAACAAACCGCATAGATTGATATGCATTGCTAGAATACTACTATTACATCAAAATTATCTTTGGGTAGACATTGATATTTGTTGGAATTCATTTTATCTTGGACAATGCCAGAAACATCTCTCTCTATAACTTAATGTTGGGGTACTTACCATTTGGTCACTTTCAATACTTTGGTACGCTATTTAATTTAAAATTTTTTACATGACCTATTGTTTATATTTAGAAAAAAAAAAGTAGATTAGCTTTGAAAGAGGCTACCAAGCTATTGATGAGGTGAGGAATGAGAGAGTTAGAGTCAGAATCCATTTTTAGTAAGAGTTAAATACAAAGAAAGAGATGAGAGAGAGAGAGAGAGAGAGAGAGAGAGAGAGAGAGAGAGAGAGAGAGAGAGAGAGAGAGGATGTAGTGAGGAGTTATGTAGATGGTGATGCAGTCAAGGTAGGGGAGGGGTTTTTAGTGGCTGTTTGGTCTTCCCATGTGGCTGTTTGGTCTTCCAATGTGGTCGTTTTGTCTTCCCATGGCGGCTGTTCGATTTCCATGCTGTCCCTTGGTTTTCATGCTGTTGTCCCATTTTTCCCTTATGCTGGCTGTTTGTTTACTGTTCCTTGCTGATTCCTATGCTAAAGTGTTTTAATTTCTCATTAAGTGGGGCTATTTTGGGTTTATTCTATTGGCTGATTTGGGTGGCTCATTAAGGAGAGCATTTAATACCTTTTTCTCCTTCTCCTATATAAGGTGGATGTTAAAAGAAATAAATTTGTCCATTATGAAAAGCTTACATTATAAATATGTCTATAGTAGTATTATTTTGTTCTATCTGTGTTTTAAGAAAAGGAAGTCTTTAGTTTGCAATTTTAATGTTTTTAGATTGCATCAGATGATTGATTGAATGTGTTGGGATTCCATTTTACACATGATATGTGGTGAAGTGGGGTTAGTTTAGTAATGAAGGGCTGTAATCATAGGCATATTTATAATGTAAATGGTTTATGTTATTATTTAGGGTTATTTTTAGATTAAATCAAAATTTAGGGGGTGAAATGCATCCCTTGAACACCATTTCATCCCGCCTTTTCTATAACCTTGGATTACTTCCTACTCCATCTTATTCTTTATAGAGCCATTATATTTTTATTTCTTCATGTTTCTAAAATTAATAGACAAATTTATTTTTCTAGACTTAGCATTTTGTGCGACTTAGTTAATCATAGTTATTCCTACTTATTGAGCTTGCTATATTTTCTATCATATAACTCATTTAGCTTTTTAAGAGAATTCCCGTGATTACCATTATAGGGATTGCTATAAAAGTGGCAAATACTATTTATTTGTTTGACAACATAAGGAAAAATTATTAATTTCTTACTATTAGAATCCGTAGTGCTTCTCATACTTTAAGCTGAAGAAAATAGATTTCATAACATGCAAGTGTTAGCTTAAAGGCATTATGAGATATGGAGGGAGGAAGGGGGGCACAAATATTGTTAAAATTTCATGCAAAGTTCTTCCCAACTCAAACTCTTAGGATAAACACTGAACATAATGAAATAAATAGTCAAGCTAAACACATAAGCATATAAGTGCAGATTACAATGTTTAGAAGATGTAAATGCTACAAAGTGTTTATCCCAATCTAGATGCTATAACACTCAACTAAATGATTAAAAAATAAAGAGAGTGTGTATGACTATTCAACAAATATAGATGATTAACTCCAGTACACAAGCTATGATAATTAAATCATCAAACATCAAAAGAACACAAAATATATAGGTTGATATAAAATAACATATGCTAAGAGTGTGAGCGTAGAAACTTATGAAGCAGGATAGATATATTTTACAACTTTAGAGAATGATATCATTAGTTCTTGAATCAACACATAACCATTCAAACATACAAGTAAATATGAAAATTTATTAGAAAATGAACAAAATCTATATTTATATTGTTCAACATCGCATCGATCTACATCTATGTTGGTAATGAAATATTTACACCATATTTCTTAAAGGGGAAGATGACCCACTTTTGATACAACAATTGCACCAACAACCAAGTTTTATAATAAAAGTTTCTTCATGTCCTCCAAAACTTGGCACAAATAAGATTGTAAAATAAAATCTTTAATGTGTTACAATAATTTGACAATTATCTAAGATTGTCACTTAACAACTCATTACCGTTAATTTCTATTATACAACAACAACAACAACATCCAACCTTTATCCTACTATGTGGGTCAGCTACATGAATCATTTTTCTCCATTGTGTCCTGTTAAGAGTCAAATTCTTATTTAAATCTAATAAAGAAATGTCATTTCTAATATTTTCTAACCAAGTCTTTTTAGGTCTACATCTACCTTTCTTAACATAAGCCAAATCTAATACATATACTTTTCTAACCGGGTCATCGGAAGGTGCCGCTGTTTTATGTGACCAAACCATCTAAGACGACTCTCTAATCTTATCTTCTAGTGGAGCTACTTCAACCTTTTCATGTATGTACTCATTTTATATTCCGTCTCTAAGAGTAAAGCCACTCATCCACCTAAGCATCCTTATCTCTACAACACTTAACTTAATATCATTGATGTAGAACTAAATGCGTAGGTAATTATGCAATGTTGAAGTTAAACGCCTTTTGAATTAGAGCAACAATAATTAAGTTTACTTTTAGCAATTTAAACACATTTTGAAAATAAGAAAGATGTGATTTAAGCTTGGGCCAAATTACACGATAAGAGTTAGAATCATGAATAATCAGTTCCAATCAAACTTAGCATAGCATGGGGGATTTTCAAAGGAAATTCCTAAATTAACATTTAGACTAGTCACTAATTCGATCCACTCACTCACACTCTTGATGTTTGGTTAAACGGAGATAACTTGCACAGTCTTTATGATGCCACAATTAAGAGAAAACTTCAGAAGGAATATGATTAGGAGAAGAGTTTAGCTTCATCAGGAGTACTGGAACTTCTGGACAACAAACGACAACCTTTGGACAGCAGAACGACAAAAGGATGTTGCTGAAATTTCAGGACAACAAGTTCATGTGCTCAGAAAAAATTTGGACAGCAAACACGGGGAGGCTTTGGACAGTGGACTTAGAGTCAAGATTTTAGGCATAGGAGATGGGCGGGGGGCCGACCAAGGGTAAGGGGAAGGGGTTTTCTTATTGTTAGTTCAGATTTTGGTGAAGGTAGGGGAGGGAGATTTGAATTTCAAATTCCCTAGATTAAGTGGGAAGGGAGGAAAGTGGGGGCCGGCCAATTAAGGCTTGATTAGGGCTTGGTTTGGGTAAGATAGGAGAGAGGAGGAGAGAGGAGAGGGGGCGACTATTACCTCCTTAATTAGAGTTCCAATTGGGGAAGGAAATAATTAAGAGAGAGGGAGAGGGGGTTGGCCAAAAGGAGGGAAAAAGGGAATAAGTCCTCATACGTTAAATGTGTCTACATACGTTGAATGCGTCCACATACGTTGAATGCGTCCACATACGCTGAATGTGGATTTAAAATCAAATCCTATTTAATTTCGGATTTGCAATACTTTGGGGGGGGGGGGTGAGCTTTCCTAAAATAAATTATATCATTTAGGAAAGAATTTGAATTTCAAATTTATTTGAATTTGAATTAAAAAACCTTCCAAATTAATAACGAAAGATTTTAGGAAAGTAGCAAATCTAGGAGGGAAAGGGGTGGCTGGTGGCTAGGGTTTGGAGGGGAAGGCCGACGGCACTGGGAGATGGTGGAGCTTGGGCTAGGTGGGGCTAGGGCCGGTAGTGTTGGGGCTCAGAGCTGGCGGTTTGGAGGGAGGAGGATGGTGGTAGCCGGCGGTTTGGAGGGGAGGGGGGAAGATGGCCGGCGGCTTGGAGGGAAAAGAGGGGTGGCCTGCGATTTGGGGAGGAAGGAGAAAGATGGGGGAAGGATATCGATCGTGAGCCCTGACGCTTCCTGCGCTGACGGGTGTTGCTTTGCCCTCACTTAGGGACTTCAAACTCACTAAGAATTCTCACAAGAACTCTCAATACTCACAAAGAACACAATTGTTGAAAATATCATAATAATCATCATCATCCCTCAAAAGATGAGGATGAGGCTTTAAATAGCCAATATATAATGAAGGAAACAAAAAAGACAAGCATGCCCCTAGGGCTTACATAGGACTACTCTCTCAAGTGAGGGTACAAATGAAAAATATGCAGTAATAAACTTAATACAAACATAATAATAAATCTAATACAACTGATGACTCAAAAGTAAAGTGGTGCAATCGTGGCAGTAGATCGTCGGCCTCGTCTCTGGCAAACTCTCCATGTTCGGATGTCCTCATCAATTATGCTTCTCTTTTAATGGGCAACATTTTGCACCATAAAGAATTGCAGGTCTCACCAACATCTTATAGAATTTTCCCTTAAGTTTGAGGGAGACTTTTCTATCACACAACAAGCCCGATGCATTCCTCCACTTCAACCATCCAACTTGAATTCTACTAATAATATTCCCATCTATTTCACCATCACTCTGAACAATAGACCCAAGATATCTAAAACGTGTACTCTTATTAATGACTTGATCACCCAAAGTCACAGTCCCCCCACTAGATCTATTACTACTAAAATTTTACTCCATGTATAATTTTAGATCTACTTAAACGAAAACCTTTAGACTCTAAGGTTGACCTCCATAATTCAAGTTTGAAAATATACAATTGAACATAAATACAAAATTTATTAAGAGATTGAGATAGAAAGATATCACTAAATGAGAATTCAAGGAAGTGCTTAAACTTGATGACACTTGAAGCTTGACATAAAATCCTTCAAAATTGGTTTCATGATGAAACTCACTATCTTGGCATTTTTTTAGCATTTTACTACTGATTTCATCTTCTATATATAGAAAATGAAATGACATGAAAAAAGTCAAAACAGCACACCAAATTAGAAAAAAAAAAGCTAAAAAAATTCCTTCCAACTACTATTTAAGTTAGTGGCAGTTCCATAAATAAGTAATATAGATATAGGATATTATAGCATTCATTTATGATATTATATATCAAATTGCATGCAAACAACTTAATCAGTCAAGCTTAACTTCCTTCACTAAAAAGTAATAATTATAAGTAATTAATTAATGAATAATTAACATATAAAACCCATAGTCAGCAAATTTAATGGATTTAATTGAAATTACAGTTCAAATAAATATGCTAAAGTAAATGAGATGTAATTATGGAATATTTAATGATAAATAAAATTTACATGAAATCCTTAATTAAGCAAACAATAATATAATTAACTAATTAATGATGTATAAATTTTATGAAATGTAATGATGCTTCTAGTTTTCCATCACTTTTTGCATTAATTTTTGTTAGTTTCTCATTGATTAAATATTGTTTCCTTTTTATTCCTGTTGTAAATTGAACAATATTTGTGACTACCTTAAATTGATAATGTAGGCAAGGCATGGAACTCGTTCTCCCACTAAGAAGCGGATTAAAGAGTTGGATCAATTGGCAATTCATTTAGATGAACTGCTTAATGAAGCAAAACGTGGAGAAAAGAGCCTTCCGCAGAAAATTCCATCCTGGTTGTCTGGTTGGCAGTCTCCCTGGAAAGGCAGACTGAAAGGTGGGGAGCTAATAAGTAAAGGAGAAGACGAACTTTATCATCTAGCTTTAAGAATACGGAAAAGATTTCCAGAATTGTTCAACGAGGAATATCACCCAGATATATTCTCAATAAGAGCAACTCAGGTAACAGCAATGCTTATTGGCTTATGTTTGATTTAATTAACAGAAACACTGCCAAAACAACATTTGTTCCTAGTAATTAATTTTGACTTGTTATTGCTGCTGTTTTGGTCTTGTGCTAAGCTTCTCGTCAGTTTCATTCTACTTTTGGGCCTGGATAGTTGATACACTATTACCATGAGTCTTTTGTGAAATGTTCTTCCAGTGCAGCTGCTGTGAATGATCATATAGCTAAGCTTACTCCAAGAATTAGCAGCATTCACGCTTAGGAGCAAAGGATGGCAAAGAAGGATTCAAATGGCCTTGACCAATCAGTCGGGATAATGCTAAGATTTTGTGAAAAAGGGTAGAGGCTGGGCAAGTGCAGAGGCGTTGGGGGTTGGAGGGAGGCTCAAGGAAAGAGATGGAGGGAGGTAGGGTAGGATTATTGGAGGGAAGGGAGGGACCTAAATTGATGTTGGCAAAGGGGGGGGGGGGGGGGGGGGGGGGGGGGGGGTCAATTCATTTTAAAATCCTATGGCTGTTTTGGTCTTATGCTAGCTTGGTTGGGTCCTTTGGGCTGATTGCTGATCTCGGCTGGGCTTTGGGCTGCTTTGTTTTGAGCTTAAAATGAGGATTCTACTTGGTGTTAGCCCATTAAAGTTATGAGCTGAAGTTTAGCTCATTTATTTAATTAGTGGAAGCTCATTAATATGGAGTGTGGCTTTTCCCCTTCCCCTTTGCTGACTTCTCGGTTTTCTCCTTGCACCCCTCGGTTTTCTCTGGGCTTTTGTTGTTCCCGTGAAGTTGCTGGGTGTTTTCTGTGCCCTCTTTACTCCGGTTCCTGTGTGGCTTTTCGGGTTCTTACTTAGGTGGTTTTCCCGTGACTGATGGGCTGGATTTAGGTGGCTTTTTTCCTGTTTCATGAGCCGAATTTTGGGGTTGCTGTTTGGAGACTTTTGGCCTTCCATTTTACTTTTTTTTTGGCTGTTTGGCTTCTTTCTTTTGTTTATAAATATGAGATGTTTTGTAATAGAAAAGGAGGTTATTATGTGAGTGATTTTTTGAAAGAAACCTGAGGGTTTTTTGGAAGAGTTTGCGAGCTCGTTCCTCTACTTCTTCTTCTACTTCTTGGGAAGGCTTGTGAGCTTTTCCTCCTTTTCGTCTCGGCTTCTAATCTACTTCTTCTACCCGCAAGTTCGACTCCATTGTATCTTTCTTCTCAAGGCAATTAATGAAATGCAACTTTAGGAGTTTATATTGTCAAAGTTTGTAAGCGTCATTTGTAAGCGTCTTATATAAGTTTATTTTGTCTCATTCATCTATTTTGGGTATTTTGTGTCATTTTCTATCCTAGTAAGCGTCTGTTTTTTTCTAGCAAAAAAATTAGGGGCCTCCTAATTTTTTTGCTTACTTTTGCTTGCATCATAAATGAACTATGTTGTAACATGGAAGGCTCAAGTGTTTCTTAAGTAAGGGCATATTTTATTACCATTCAGGTTTGTACTTTCCTGTTAACATGATGTAGGCTTTAAAACTCTCCACTTGGCTCTGTCCATATTTGAGTGATTCTTTGCCGATTTTTAAGAAGATAAATTGGATGTTAGATTTGACACTATCCAGATGATTCACCTCATGCTAGAACTTTATGATCTAGTTTGAGCTTATTCATAGGCACAAGTCCTTATAGTTAATTATTCTTCTCAATTATGAGAGAGGCTAGTCCATAAGCTCTATAATATTTTATTTTAGTAGCAATAGTTTAAACTAGAGAAAAGATTATATTGCTATTGGCTTAGAGCCAATGGTGGGGGAATGATGATAAATTTTATTGGATCAGATTTTCATGGACCCAACTACTTAGTCAGTAAAAGTAGTTGACTCAACCTGTCCAAATGTAAGATCAAAACTATCCTTTATATTTATCATTTTAAAAATCAGTGATATGCTTGATTATTTTGGTTCAAAATCGTCCATTCCATTTAGGGTAAATCAATCCAAAAAACTTCCAACTTTTCTTTCTTTACAGTTTGTCCACTCACATTGAGAAAATGATAGAAATAATTTTGTTTTCTTTTTTTAGGATTTTTTTGATCAATTCTTATGAAAAACATCAAATATGTGATGGTAAAACATCTTGCCTTAAATTCCTATTATAAATCAAAAGATAATACAATCATTCAAAACTAATAACACTATCATTTGACCCATGATTTATAAGTCTCATGACATGTTAGATTGAAAATTTAATGACCGTTTTATTAATTTAATGCCTATCATAATTTGTTTTATCACAGATATTTAATATGCCATTCTGTCATCAAATAATCATTATATTCCTTGAGAAATGATCAAACTATCATCAAAATTAAAAACATTATGATATTTTTTGTCATTTATAATGTTAGTGGCCAAACTGAAAAATAAATTAAAGTTCGATGCTTTTTAGTGAATTTTATTATATATATATATATGTGGATGGACTTTTCTCCTCTTAGGTGAGGAGAAATATCATTCTCCAACCTATTAAATTTGATGTTTTGACCTTCAAATATAAGATCAAAATTATTCATTCTATTTAACATGAATAAACTAATGACATTTTTTATTTAAATAATTTTTAAGATCATTTGGTATTCTATCAAATACATCCAGATTTACATAATAGATTGCTCCAATTATATGAGAAGAAAATTAATATTTTCAAGTGTAGAGATTTTGAAATATTATGGAGTAAATTAAAGGAGTTGTTGATGATACCTTACATATATTGAACTGTTTTAATTGATGAAATGCACGGGTAAAACTAGACTTTTAGAATGGCTTTCATATGTTGTCCAATCATCCTTGTATTTTTCAAATGCTCTATGAATGATTAAATTATCATGAAATTGTTGAAACCTGATCTGCATATAATTTTTATGTTACATATCACAGTTAACAGTTTGATTAGTTTGATTTTGAGTTTGAATATTATATGAAGCGGTATATACAAAAGCTAAATTGGACAGAGAATCATCGTTGTTGTGCTGATACTATTTGTACAGGCAAAACTGGAATAAAATGTTATCCACAATTGAATGTTTTTATTAATGCTATGGGATGGAGCAAAACTAGAAAAACTTCTCTCTCTCTCTCTCTATATATATATATATTCATCTCTCATATGGAGCTCACTTTTTGCATCATTTGGGATTTATAATTGTAAAACGTAAAAAACTATTGTTTGTGACCCCGGACCAACATATCTCAGATGCTATGGTAATTTTAATTAATTCTTTTCAAATTCAAACTATGTTTAGCTTTTTGTAATTTCATTATCCTGATTGGATATGATTGTTGCTGATCATTTTTCTAATTGCTTATATCTAGTTATAAAAGATTAAGTAGATGACTTCTCCTGAATATCTTTTTCACATAGGTTCCTCGTGCATCAGCTAGTGCTGTGGCATTTGGCATTGGTCTTTTTCAAGGAAATGGAACCTTAGGGCCAGGGATGCATAGAGCATTTTCTGTGACGAGTGAGAGTCGTGCAAGTGATGTATCTCTACGGTTCTATGATACTTGTGAAACTTATAAGGTAATTATAATCATATCATCATTTTTGAAGTTGTATATAAATGCGGTGGTTTTTCTTACCAACTGAATGCATATGATATATGCTTTGAGCTGTTTTGTAGAACTTTTGTTTTAGATGCTTCACGGATGACATTTCTTTTGTATGTTCCAGGTATTAATTAGATGATTCTCTGACTTGGAAAGTAGCAGCTTATGTTCATTTTGTATGATCTGTGAGCATAGTAATGCTTGTGTAGTCAATCGTCCTAGGTAAATTGATACTATACAGAAAAACTCCAGTAAGCAGAGGGAATTACTGAAAAATGGTATAACTAGGAAATTTTGAGCTTTCAAACTCTGTAAGTCATTGAGGGAGAAGAGACAATTAGTGATGCTCACAGTTCCTGATATTGGGGGAGAGAGGGAGCATCCAAAGCATTGTATAAACCTAATTCTCTCTTAACAAGGGTATTTATAGAATTATAAGACTTATAAGAATGTGTAAAATGCATATTAACTATCTAACACCTGAAATTAACCTATAACCCACTCAATACATTTATGACCTGGCATTACCTTCCCCTTCATAACAGCTTTGCCCTCAATGTTGAGCAACACAAAAAAAATACAATGAACTCTTGCGATATCCAAGTTGATGGAGGTCTAGTGAGTGGAGGTTGGGTAATTTGCGAGATGCAGAGGCAAATTTTGTTGCGGGAGGCATTAAAATGAGCAAAAAATTTGGCAATGAAGGATAGGGAATTGGCGGATGCAAGCTCAGGTGGGGTTGAGGATGTTGGATTTGGCGAGATCTAGGCGGTGAAGGCATAATTGGCTGAAGGAGGGAACTTTGATGGCTAAGATGATAGAATCGTGATTGGAGCCGGTTTATCAAGGGGATCAGATGTCTGCTGAGTGTGTGAGAGAGAGGTTTGGATTGGAGATCTGAGATTGTTAGAGGTGGGAGAGGCATATTTGGTGCAGGAGATGTGGATTCAAGTGACAGGGATGGAAATCAGAGGTGGCACCTAGTGAGAGGCTCAACAAGAGCACCATTTGATATGAACTAAACATAAAAACTCTAAAAAATAGAGAAAATTAATGAAAAATGAGATAACCCGACAACTTCAGGCTTGCCTAAAACTCCATAAATTATTATGAAAGAGACATGAAATTAAAAGATGCCATAACTCTAGGTTTTGGGGGGAGGGAGAGAGAGTATCTAATGCTTATTTTATTTACTGTATAACCGGAATTCATTTGGATTTGGGTGATAGGGACGAAGATCAGAGATGGGACCTGGTGAGAGGTTCAATGAGAGCACCATTTGATATGAATTAAATATAAAAGCTCCAAAAAAATAAAGAAAATTAACGAAAAATAGGATAACCTAACAACTTCAAGCTTGCCTAAACTCCATAAATTATTATGAAAGAGACATGTAATTAAAAGATTCCATAACTCTAGGTTTTGGGGGAGTGAGAGTAGCTAATTCTTATTTTTATTCATTGTATAATACTAATTCATGCTAAGGGTTTTTATGGCATTACAAGATCCATATGAACCTACAAAACACTTATTAACTATCTAATATCTAATATTAACATATAACTTACAAAATACATTTACTAGCTAATTTAAGTCTGCTAAGTAAAGTTGCATTAATAAGGGTTTGTTGTGATCGTTCAACATCATGAATTTTTATTACTTTATAATAATTTTCATTTGCATACGTCATTTAATACTTAGCTGTGAAGCTTAAGTGTATTTTCTTCCATAATTTTAGCTTAATAACTATTCCATTTCGTATAATATGATTCTCACCATAATATTGATTTTTTTGTGGAGGTATGATATTATTGAAACTTATAAAGCATGTTGATCAGGAGATTAGGCGGCTTAGGCAAATATGAGGAGGTCAAACTTTGAGAACTTGGAAGTTCTAAGCGGCCTCCTGAGAGGATTTTGAGCATTTTGGAGTGTGGCTAAGAGAAATTTGTCAAAATCGAGAGGAATTGATGTGGCTAAAGACGAGCTGTCAAGGCCTTTGGAAGAAGCTTGAGGGTTGAGTGACTCTATGGCTGAGAAGACCATTGGCTAGTAGTTATAATGTTAGCCTAGCTCCCACGATAAATGAAATCAGCTCTGCATTTGGTGTTGCCTCCCAAAAAAATTGCATATTTACATGATTTCCTTTTATTTTTATTTTCTTGCTTCCCCATTTATAATTATCATTCCCTGTATGTAAAGGGATGTTATAAAAGGTTTTTGCGACTATTTCAATCCAATGTGAGATATTGAGATCTTTAGATTTCAGGCCTAGAAGAGGAGATTGTTGTTATATAGAGATACTCATATGAAGTAGCTCTTTAGAAGAGGAGATTGCTCATGTTCTATAGAGATACTCATGGAGTAGGATAGCTAGAGAGAGTATTCAAGAAAACATCATCCTCCTCCTTGTATTGTTACCTAGTTTCTTCATTAATGTAACTTGTGTGTTTCTTGCTCCATGATTAAGAGTTCAGATTAACAACCTCACTGTATGCCATATGATTCACGTGTCAGTCAAATCCTACTTCAATGTTTTATTAGTGGTTGCAAATTAGGTTCTTGGTATCGTAGCTATAGGTTCGGAAGAACTATGGTGCATGGTGTAGTTGAAGAGCGGCTACAAAAAGATAATAATAATATATTGATCCTAAAACCTTCAAGAAAATACTAGGGGATGCAGTGATGCCAACATTACAATGAGAAACTTATAATAACTTGGCTAATTAAGTTGCTCTTGTTTAATAGCAGATGGTTGTGATGATGTAGATGTTGAGCGAGAAAAATATAATGGGTCTCTAAAACCAAAATACAGGGAGGATCAATCCCGGAGGAAGATTATGTCATTATGACAATGAGAAGCCAATATTATTTCTGGCGTTCAAGAAGATGCCTCAAAAGATGAGATATATTGAGCTTTCTTTTAGAGGATGACCTCAAACCTTTAAGGTAGAGGCTAAAATTGATATTTGGATGGATCATCTCGAAACATATTTCAATCTCTAAAGGTATTCTTCTCAAGAGAATATTTATTTCGCTCAAATTAAACTCATCAAGCGTGGGTTGACTTGATGGAATGCTCATTTTTGGTATGATGTCAAAATATTATCTGTGGGTACTTTAAGAAATTGCTTTGCTAAGAATTTCATCCTGTAGGTGTAAAGAAGAAAGATTGAGGAAGTTAAAAGGGTTGTGATAGCAGTAAGATCATACAATAGAGTTTAGGAGGCAAATTTGAATGATTAGAACGCTAAATGATTAGATCGTAGCTGCTAGACATGTCCATGTTGACAAAATATATGATTGGGCATTTCTAATGAACTAGTTTTCCCTATCATGAATCACAGTTAGACAAGCATGTTTTCCATGAAGATGGAGAGAGAGAACAAAAATAAAGGCTGCAAACCTCTTAATAATAAGAACGAAGGAAAATCAAAGCTGACTGAGAAGAAGAAATGAGACTAAGAGGGTTTTGACAAGGATTATTTCGTAACCCCTTCTTCAATTAATAATATCTTTATAGTGATCGTTGTCTGATATCTCGGCATATAATAAATAAAAATGCTAGAAGCCTCATTTGGAACTCTTCTCGGAGAAGTTTAAGAAAGATATTAAGAGAAAGAAGGCGGTCACTACTATAGATAAGTATCACACATTAAAGTCATTGAATCAACTAGACTAGGCCTTTCCTTGATGGCAATGCTGAAGGGAAAGATTCGAATATGACATCCTAACCTAGGGAATGTGTTGATTTGTTCACCTTGCAGATAGAGGTGAAGTAGGAGCTAGATATGCCCATCTTCGACTTGGGAAGTCATAAGAATTTGATCTCTCCAAATCTTTGTTAGAAACCTAGGTCGTAGGATGACTCCCCAGTTGCATCCTTAATCCCTTGATGGCTTTAGAAGGATTGTGTGGTTCGGATTGATATCGCATTCAATTAGCGATCACCTGAGCATGTTGATGTGTTGTGTGAGGTAGTCCCTCTTGATATCTACCGGATTATTGTTCGAAGACCATATTTATTATCCAAAACTCGAACCGCCGGCTAACCCCTTTTCCCCCTCCTAATTCTCCTACTTTCCTAAAATATGCCATTAGTTAATTTGGGAGATTTTTGAATTCAAAATTCAAATAACTTTGAAATTCAAATTCCTTCCCAAATAATCTAATTTATCTTTGAAAAGTCCGTTAATCTTTGCAAATCTAAAATTGATTTAGATTCAATTCCAATTCCAAGTTAAATGCATATGACCACATACATTGTATGTGAACACCTTTCCCTCCCTTCTCTTTGGCCGGTCCCCTCTCTCTCCTCTCTCTCTTAATTAATTCTTCCACTAATACTCCCCAATCAAATCCTTCCCCATTAAAGCATGCCGCCCTTCTCTAGCCCTAGTTAGAGGAGTTTCAAATTCAAACTTCTCCCTCCCTCCAAAACTCAAATCTGAAATTAAAAGTTCAGATTTCTTTTTTTTTTTTTTTTAATTGCCTTGATCCCTTGCCAACCCACTCAAAATTCAAATAACTTTGAAATTCAAATTCCTTCCCAAATAATCTAATTTATCTTTGAAAAGTCCCTTAATCTTTGCAAATCTAAAATTGATTTAGATTCAATTCCAATTCCAAGTTAAATGCATATGACCACATACATTGTATGTGAACACCTTCCCCTCCCTTCTCTTTGGCCGGTCCCCTCTCTCTCCTCTCTCTCTTAATTAATTCTTCCACTAATACTCCCCAATCAAATCCCTTCCCCATTAAAGCATGCCGCCCTTCACTAGCCCTAGTTAGAGGAGTTTCAAATTCAAACTTCTCCCTCCCTCCAAAACTCAAATCTGAAATTAAAAGTTCAGATTTCTTTTTTTTTTTTTTTTATTGCCTTGATCCCTTGCCAACCCACCCAAAATCTAAAACAACGTCCCCCCCCCCCCCCCTCCAAGACCGGCCCCTCCACCGCCATTAATCCCAAGGGATTTCCAATTAGTCAACTGTTGTCCAGATTTCCTGGATATAGCAACTTGCTCTCTTGAAATTTCATCCATGGATACTTGCTGTCCCAACATCTGGAGGCCTGTTGTGTGCTGTCCAGAAGTTCCAGATTGCTGTCCAAAGTCTCTAGCATAAGTTAATTTACTTCCCACCTTCTAAACTTGCAAAGGTGCTGTCCAACAACATCTAGAAGGTTTGTGTTGCTATCCTCTTGTTGTCGACACCCAAAATGATCACCCCGGAGCTTCATATCTTCTTTCTTTGGGTAATCTCTTTCCCTTACCTTTTACCTACTTATTCACCCTTGATTGTGGCATCATAAAGGTCATGAAGACTTCCTCCGCAAGCCAAATTATTAACAGAGTTGAGTGAGGGATTTCTTTCATAGTGACTAATCTAGATGTTAATTATGAGATTCTAATTGAAAACTTCCATGTATTACATAGTTTGATTTAAATGATTATTTTTGGTGCTCCTAAACGATTAAGTGTGTAATTTGGCCTAAGCGTCACCTCTCGTATTGCTTTTGATTTTTTTTTAAAAATCTTTGAAGTAAACTAATTATTGTTGCTCTAATCTAAGGCGTATAATTTCAACATTATATAACTCACCCGCATCTAGTCCTACATCAAAGAGTTATCAGCCTTTGGACATGGAAATTGTTGGATAGGTGAAGAGAATGATAAATGTGTCAGCATTTCATTCTGATAGAAGCTTAATAGGTACTTAAGCCTTTTCCTGAGAAGATTACAAGAAGTGTCGAGAGAAAGAAAAAGGGAAAAGCATTGACTCTAGTACTAGCGAAATGAGATTCAGGATTGCGATAACTAATATGTGACTAATTGACTAACAAGATCTTTTTTGAGGCTGAGAGGGTTTCCTCCACAAATAACTATGGAGCACAAGATCAATCCTCTTCTGAATTCAACTTTGCCCAAGGTCAAGATATATTGAAACTCACTGTTGGAGAATAAAGAGATTAAGAAGCAAATTGTTAAGTTGTTTGACTAAGAGTTGACAAAGCCAAGCAACTCACTATGTAGATCGTTGATCATGATGGTGCTGACGGAAGACTGTTGATTGTGTATGTGGGTAGACTATTGAGCGCTAAATAAAGTCATGATGAAGAATCAATACCCACTTGCCACAGTTGGCTTACTTGACCAACTAAAGCATGTTGAAGTCCTTAGAAAGTTGGATAAGAAATTAGGTTATCATCAAGTTAATGTATCGATAATGTTTATGCATCTCATGAATTATATTCTAAGATCTTACATGCATGATTTTGTGATCGTCTATCTCTGATGCTATCCTTATTTACATTGGCACATGGGAGGAATTTGTCAAATGTGTGTAAAAGGTGTTCGACCTCCTAGAGAAGAAAACCTCATTATATTTGGGCTTTGAAGTTGGTGACGCAGAGATCAAAATTAATCTAGTAAAATGCAAGCAATAATGAATTGGCCTATGCTATGGAATGTGACTAACATGCAAGGCTTCATGGGAACATGCCAATTCGTCAGAAAGCTTATTCACAACTTCTCAATACTAATGATATCTTTGCATTAACATGAGGACATGTTCCTTCTTTTGAAAAGGAGGATAAGTGAGGCGTCTTTCTTAGCCTGCGAAATATGTAAAAGCCATTCAAGATTGAGACAAATGTTTTCGGTCAGCACTTGCATGGTTTTAATGTGAGAAGCGAGTTCTACAACATACTAATCAAAGCTACTACAGGGTGCTCATAAGAACTACTAAATGTATAATAATGAATCACTCACACTTCACAAAAGACTGAGTACTAGAGACCTTTTCTACTTGGCAAAGAAACTATGCTTTTAAATCAAGAAGAAAGACCTACAATGTACTACTTGGAGTTATTACAAGGTGCCTGAAGAACTATGCAACATATGATCAAGGATTACTAATACTTCTTGAAACAGTGAAGCACTTGCGACCTTATCTATTTGGTGAAAAAATTGGGGCTTATATATTTCACAAATCACTTAAATACTTTCTAACTCAATCAAAGCTTCATTAAGCAACATATGGAGTGGATAGCATATTTGCGACAATTCAACTTTGTTAATCAATACAAGAAGGGAATGTAAAACAAGATGTTTGATATGCTCTCATGACCTGTGGTGACAATTAGCAGTAATATGGCTGCAACCTTCTCGACATGAGAAATATGCTGACTGATATATACTTGATGGACATTATAGAAGAATACTAGAAGGTGCTTGTTACGCCTAAGCCGGCCCAGGAGGGGCCGGCTGGACCGGTCCAATTTTACAAAAGGCGGAACCGCCCCGTGCGGAACCAGGCGGAACAGACGGATCGGGCGGAACCCGCAGGGAGCCATGGGAGAATTTTGGGAGGGAAATTTTGAATGAGAAGGGCTGTTTAGGGAATTTGTAAAACTTCTTTATGGTTATTTAGGAGGTTAGGAGGGAAAGGGCGGCATCTCTTGAATTTGAATGTATTTTTGAGATCTAGGGTTTCTTGCTTGGGCTCTTGGCGTTGCCGGAGATTAGGAGAGTTGTTCTTCCTCTCAAATTGAAGAACCTTGTATCTTCCTTTTGTTTTATGCTTCTACTAGTGAAATACAAGTGTTTGCTTTGAGTTTCCACCAATTTTCTACTGTTTTCCTGTTGTAAACAGCAGATTTGGGCTGTTTTCCTGCTGTGAACAGCAGTTTTCCCGCAGTTTTCCCCTCCCGGTTCGATAGGTTGACTTGAACCCAAGTGTTTCCTATCAAATTGGTATCAGAGCATCGTCGTGGGACCTTTGGTGGCTGAAAAACAGAAATTTCAGCCGGTTTTTTGGGGCTTTCGAAGGAAGTTTTCTGGTTTTTCGTGGAAGGAAAGATGGCCGGAAAGAAGGTGGAAGTTTTGGAAGGCGAGTTCGGACAACTGAAATCAGATTTGGAGGGAAGTTCCTTGAAATCTCCACCAACAATGAAAGGTTGGAAGGGAGGTTTTCTGCTATGGAGGAGATGATGAAGAAACTATTTGAAATGAGGACCAATCCGGCGACATCGGAAGTAAGAGAGACCACCGACGGCCATGACATAGGAGGA
Source organism: Dendrobium chrysotoxum (assembly GCA_019925795.1). Taxonomy (NCBI): domain Eukaryota; kingdom Viridiplantae; phylum Streptophyta; class Magnoliopsida; order Asparagales; family Orchidaceae; genus Dendrobium; species Dendrobium chrysotoxum. The sequence goes on from CM034308.1 coordinate 23,760,705, forward strand.
AATCCGAACCCGTCCCGGGGGAGGAGGTTGCCGGAGGTGGAGATCCTTGAGGGGGAGAACGACATGCCTCCTCTAGGACCGTTTTCTAGAGAGGAGATGAGCATGGGATATGACAGAAGGGGTGCTGATTTTGGCGGGAGAAGGGAGGAATTTCATCGCCGAAGGGCTAATTTTGAAGGTAGAAGAGAGGACTACGATGATGGGTTCGGGTATAATCGCCGGAGGGATGATCGAGACACTTGGGGAGCACCTCTTCCTCGAGGAATGGGAGGATACAGGGGATACCGAGGAAATGGAGGAGATCCCAAGGTGAGAAAACTGAAGATGCCCATCTTTGAGGGAGAGGGTGGCCACGGATGGATATACAAGGTAGAACAGTACTTTGCCGTCAACGGGTTGACGGAGGAGGAGAAGTTGATGACGACAGGTCTGTGTTTGGAGGGAAAGGCGCTGGCATGGTATCAATGGCGGGACAGGAGGGAGCCGATCCGGAGCTGGAGAGAGTTCAAAGACTGCTTACTAGAGCGTTTCCGAGCCGATGGGGGAGGAGACTTCTATGAGCAATTCTTTGCCCTGACTCAGGAGGGGACCGTGGCGGATTATCGCGACAGGTTCGAGTTTTTGGCCAGTAGGTTGGATCATATCTCGGAGTCAGCTTTGGAAGGGAACTTCATGAAAGGGCTGAAATCGGAGATACGATCAGCAGTCAGAGTGTTGGAGCCGAGAAATTTGGGGGAAGCTATGGAACTGGCACAGCTGGTGGAAGATCAGAAGAAGTCAGAAAGGGGAGCTCGGGGGAGTTACACAGGGGGATCGTACAGGATGACTACCACTTTCTTACCGTCAAAAGGGGCACCCTCAGGGAGTTTGAAGGAAGTGTAGAAGGAGAAAATTGGAGGAGGAAATGGAGGATAGTTCAAAAAGCTGACTGAAAAAGAGTTACAGGAAAAGAGGGTAAAGGGGGTGTGCTTCCGATGTGATGAGAAGTACATGCCGGGACATAGGTGCAAAGACTGGACTCTTCAGGTTCTCCTCGTTTGTGAAGACGAGGAAGCCGAAGAGGGAGGTGGGAGCAGGTCAGAAGAGGAGGAGAAGTTGCACCTGGATGTGGCAGAAGTCTCTCTGAACTCCGTGGTGGGATTCACTTCGAGTCACACCATGAAAGTGAAAGGGGTGATATATGGCCATGAAGTGGTGGTGTTGATAGATAGTGGGGCAACCCACAACTTCATCTCCACCCAGATTGTTGAGCTGCTTGGGATGGAATTAGTGGATACAGGAGGCTATGGGGTGATGATGGGCACAGGAAAGGTGGAGATGGGGAGAGGAGTTTGTAGAGGAGTAGTTCTGAAGATTCAGGGGATCTAGGTGAGGGAGGATTTCCTTCCCTTGGAATTGGGGAGTACTGACGTCATCCTAGGGATGAAGTGGTTGCAGACCCTGAGAGAGACCAAGATCAATTGGGGCACATTGAAGATGGAACTGGTGGTGGAGGGGAAAAAGAGGGTGATTCAGGGTGATGCTGGGCTGACTAAGGCGGGGGTTTCATTCAAATCTCTAATCAGGACCATTCAGGAGGAGGGAGGAGGCTACTTAGTGGAGTTGCACCGCTTGGAAGGGGTCAAACTAGAGGAAGAAGGCAATATCCCTTCTTTAGTGCAGCCGCTCATACACCAGTTCAGCGAGGTTTTTCAACCTCCCCAGGGTTTACCACCGCAGAGGGAGCTAGAGCATGCCATTACTTTGAAGGAAGGAGAGACACCGATTAGCGTCCGCCCTTACCGTTACCCTCAGATACAAAAGGATGAGATTGAAAGGCTGATCCGGGAGATGCTGGAGGCGGGGATCATAAGACCAAGTGTAAGCCCTTTTTCTAGTCCAGTCCTCCTGGTCAAGAAGAAGGACAGGAGTTGGAGATTCTGTGTGGATTACAGGGCTCTGAATAAGGGCACTGTACCAGACAAGTTCCCAATTCCCGTGATTGATGAGCTATTGGACGAGTTGTTTGGGGCAGTAGTGTTTTCCAAGCTGGACTTAAAGTCTGGATACCACCAGATCAGGATGAAGGAGGCAGATGTTCCCAAGACAGCATTCAGAACACATGAAGGGCATTATGAGTTTCTGGTAATGCCCTTTGGTTTGACTAACGCTCATGTTACTTTTCAATCTTTGATGAACAGGGTCTTCAAGCAGTACCTCAGGAAGTTTGTACTGGTATTCTTTGATGACATTTTTGTGTACAGCAAGACTGAGGGGGAGCACTTAGCACACTTGAAGGTGGTTTTGGGAGTGTTACAGGAACATCAGTTACAAGCCAACCTGAAGAAGTGCAGTTTTGCCCAGACCAGTGTAGAGTACCTGGGACACGTGGTGTCCCAAGAGGGAGTGGCGGCAGATTAAAGCAAAATAGAAGCAATGCAGAAGTGGCCAATGCCTAAAAACATAAAGGAGTTAAGGGGATTCTTGGGGTTAACTGGGTACTACAGAAGATTTGTGAAGGGATACAGTGCTATCGCTTGGCCGTTGACCGAGCAACTAAAGAAGGATGGGTTTCTATGGGGAGAGGCAGCAACCCGGGCCTTTGAAAAACTGAAGGAAGCCATGACTACAGTTCCAGTGTTAGCGCTTCCAGATTTCAGCCAGGTCTTTGTATTGGAGACTGATGTGTCGGGATATGAGCTGGGGGCAGTGTTGATGCATAATCACAGGCCAATAGCATACTTCAGTCAAGTGCTGTCAACCAGGGCTAGACTGAAGTCAGTATATGAGAGGGAGCTAATGGCCATTGTCTTGGCTATTTAGAAGTGGCGACCTTATCTTTTGGGAAGGCATTTCATTGTAAGGACTGACCAGAGAAGTTTGAAATATCTGCTAGAACAAAGGATGGTGACTGAGGAGCATCAGAGGTGGTTATCCAAATTACTAGGCTATGATTTTGAGATCCAATACAAGCCTGATTTGAAAAACAAAGCAGCCGACGCCTTATCCAGATGTGTTTGGGAGCTCTAGGAGTTAGCGGTGTCAGTTCCAATGATGGTGGATTGGGGGGCCATCAAGGAAGAAAGTATGCTGAACGAAGAATTGAGGAAGATCAGAGAGGATCTGGGGAAGGACAAGAGTAGTCATCCTGGTTACTTCCTTGAGGGGGAGAGATTATTGTATCAGGGGAGGTTTGTGATGCCACGAACTTCCATACATATTCCCCACTTGTTGCAGGAGTTTCATGGCAACGCAGTTGGAGGTCATTCAGGAGTTCAGAAGACATACAGGAGGCTAGCATCTGAGCTCTACTGGAAGGGGATGCATATGTTGAGGAGATGGTGGCAAGGTGTGAAGTGTGCCAGAGAAATAAGTACATGGCCATGGCTTCAGGAGGACTACTACAACCATTGACACTTCCAAACAAAGTTTGGGAGGAAGTGTCCATGGATTTCATTGATGGCTTACCAAGATCAGAAGGGTTCACAGTTATCATGGTGGTGGTTGACAGACTTAGCAAGTACGCACACTTCATTCTCTTAAGGCATCCTTACACCGCAGTGTCAGTAGCTGCCGCATTTATCAGGGAGGTGGTGAGGCTACATGGAGTTTCTGAATCGATTGTGTCTGATCGAGACAAAGTGTTCCTCAGCCAGTTCTGGAGGGAGCTGTTCAGGATGCAGGGCACTGTTCTAAAGAGAAGTACTGCCTATCACCCACAGACAGATGGGCAAACAGAGGTGGTAAATCAAAGTTTGGAGACCTATTTGAGGTGTTTTGTTTCTTAATCTCCACGGATGTGGGCAAAGTGGCTGCCGTGGGCGGAGTATTGGTACAATACCTCATACCATTCCGCTTCCCAGATGACCCCATTCAAAGTGCTATATGGAAGGGACCCTCTACACCTAGTGCACTATGGGAGAGGTACTACACCAGTATCATCAGTTGAGCAGTACCTAGAGGAAAGGGACAAGATGCTAGAAGAATTGAAGAAACATCTGATGAGGGCACAACATATCATGAAAAAACAGGCGGACTCACACAGGAGAGACATGCAGTTTGAAGTGGGGGAGAAGGTGTTCCTGAAATTACGACCCTACAGGCAGAGGACAGTGGCTAGAAGAAGAAATTAGAAATTGGCACCGAGGTACTTTGGCCCCTATGAAGTTTTGGACAGGATTGGAGCAGTGGCATACAGATTGAAGTTACCTCCCTCAGCCACTATACATCCAGTGTTCCATGTGTCTCAGCTAAGGAGAGCCATAGGGGAGCATGCAACGAGTGCAGAACTACCAGCCACGATGACGGAGGATTTAGAAGTGGTTTTAGAACCGTTAGAGCTTGCAGGAGTCCGATCAGATAAAATGGGCCACAAAGAAGTGCTGATCAAGTGGCGAGGCCTCCCTGATTTCGACACCACTTGGGAGTCGTTTGAAAGAGTAAAAGAGCAATTCCCCTCTTTTCACCTTGAGGACAAGGTGAGTTTTTGGGAGGGGAGTAATGTTACGCCTAAGCCGGCCCAGGAGGGGCCGGCTGGACTGGTCCAGCCTGGACCGGTCCAATTTTACAAAAGGCGGAACGGCCCCGTGCGGAACCAGGCGGAACAGACGGATCGGGCGGAACCCGTAGGGAGCCATGGGAGAATTTTGGGAGGAAAATTTTGAATGAGAAGGGCTGTTTATGGAATTTGTAAAACTCCTTTATGGTTATTTAGGAGGTTAGGAGGGAAAGGGGGGCATCTCTTGAATTTGAATGTATTTTTGAGATCTAGGGTTTCTTGCTTGGGCTCTTGGCGTTGCCGGAGATTAGGAGAGTTGTTCTTCCTCTCAAATTGAAGAACCTTGTATCTTCCTTTTGTTTTATGCTTCTACTAGTGAAATACAAGTGTTTGCTTTGAGTTTCCACCAATTTTCTACTGTTTTCCTGCTGTAAACAGCAGATTTGGGCTGTTTTCCTGCTGTGAACAGCAGTTTTCCCGCTGTTTTCCCCTCCCGGTTCGATAGGTTGACTTGAACCCAAGTGTTTCCTATTAGTGCTCGAGAGGAATGATATACCTTTAGGAATTAATTTTTTACAAAGATAATTAACAATGTGTTTATGAGGATGATGATTGAGAAAAGTGGATAAAAGAAATATATATTTGAAAGGAGGTTGGATTCTTCTATAGTGACTAAGATGCTTCAGAACCTTTAGAGATATGTTTATTGGTCGAGAATGCATCTTGATATCACCAAATTCCTGAAGGGGATGTGTACTCTATTGCATCTTAAAATCCTCAAACTGAAAGCATGGACTATATACTCCTCTGACTGCATTGCCTTTCTATACCCCAAACCCTAGCTTGCTAAAACAAACCCTTTCACCCCCTTGGCCGACCCCTCTCCCTCTCTCTCTCTTTTGAATTCACTTTTCTCATGAGTTATATTCCAAGAGAAGAAGAAGACAATCATCCCTTCCACTCCTTTTTGCTAGCGAATGGCCGATCCTGAAAGAGACCATGGCTTCGCATACGATTTTGAAGGGCGGATAAATATTCTTCAATCGCCGTTCTTCGACCCCAATTGGGAGATAGAAGACACCGTCGACAACTATGTCGATCGCATCCTCTTTAATTTGGCTGAGATTATCGACGAACAACAACTCTCGGACAATGGTGAATCACTAGACATCCACCAGCTTCTTCTCCTCCGGCCAACTTTCCGTTGATCAAGACCCTAGACATCCTTTCACTTTTGGTGGCATTGTTTGGATTGCTGAAACTCTTTTTCCGCTAAAGCCAGTCAAAGAGTGTGAGTGAGGGAAACTCTAGGTGACTTTTCTAACTGTTAAGTGATGGATTTAAAGTTTACAACATTTAAGTTTATACTTTATGATTGAAATTATTTTAAGTTCATGTTGTTCTATTGTGTAACCGATTGCCATAACAGTTTTGACAATCTTAAATTCCTAAAATCTCCCTTGGTGAAGCATTAGTTTATTTTATTGCGCTTAAATCAAGTTTTTATAAATTTCTAAAGCAATTCCTACTTTATTTTACATCAGAGACCTTGTTGCCTAACATGTTTTTTTTTTTAACCTCTTTTTGAATGATAAAGTAAAGATCAAGGAAGTCAAAACGATATGACCCAAAATTATCCGTGTGAAATTTTCCTCGGAATTCTCCCAGCTGTAATTCTCTTTTCTAGTTATGGTTATTCCCCTGCCAGTTTCAGTTGTACAAAGGATCAATGTGCAGTGAATGTCTTGGTTCCTGACCTGAGGTTGTAGCATAATGATGGAAGGGCATTCCTCTTGCTTTTAGTTAGAAGAATGACATGTTTCATGTTTTTCTTTCAGGAATACCGGAAAAGTCAGGAACCTGCTGTTGATAAGCTCAGAGACCCAATTTTGGAGGAAATTGCTGCTGAGCTTGTCAAACGTTATCAAATTAATTTCACTAGACAAGATGTGGCTTCACTTTGGTTTCTCTGTAAGCAGGTAAGAGCTAATTTTTGGTGTAATTTGTCCATACTATCGGACTGTTGTTAGCTAGAGATCTGCTATTCAACTGTACTGCAGGAAGCATCTTTGTTGGACATTACTGACCAAGCTTGTAATCTGTTTACTGCTTCCGAGGTATGTTAAATCAATCCTATAAAATTCTACTTTTAATCTCTTATACTTTTTATCATAACGCTCTAAAAAATATCTGTGAGGACAAGCTGAATAAATGCATGCAGTATATGAATCAATTATTTGATATTTGTATGTTTCACATCATTAGCTATTCTGCCCACTTTAACTTGGTTAATGCGCAGTTCATGAATGCATTAGATCTGTAAGCATCTTTGAACTTCCATTTTTTCTGTACTTCTGAGGTATGGTTGCAGAGGGGGACTTTAGGGGCACAAAATTCATCTTAATGTATATGAATATCACTTGTTAAATATTTTGCCAACATGCTGATGAGTTGAATATTTGTTTCTTTAAATTGAGCTTTAAACTAAATTTATGAGTTCCTAAGAAGACGAGACTAGCAGATTGTTTACGTTGACTGTCCTTTATTTGTCAACTGCGGGTTTATCAGAAATTGGATTACAGAGATGCTGCACAATTAAAGTGTTGGAAAATAGTTGTAAATAGTTTGGACATGTATGTTGGAGGATAGACGATACACCTATTACATAGATACATAGAATTTTTGTATACGGATTACAAAGGAAAATTAATAGATCAAATGGTATATTTGCTTCATTTTGTTCAAGAAGACCCATGCAAAAGAAATTTAGCACTTCATTTAGCACCCCAACGAAATAAATGGATAAAGAGGAAATAGTTGGGTTATGGTTAGTGTGATGATGATAACAATGAAGATACTCCGGTAATGCTACATACCTAACCATGGCCTTGTTAAATTCTCATTTAATGATACGATGCACTACTTTTTTGATGTACCTGGATTAATAATTTAACCAATTGAACTTTCCTAGCAATTGCCAATTTTACTTTTTATAGAGGCAAAACAGAAGTTTCATTTTGAATCTAACATACTCTGTGAATTGAGCGTATTCATATCTTGAGTTCATGTACAATATCAGGTTGAATTACTTGAGTGGACAGATGACTTGGAGTTATTTTTATTAAAAGGTTATGGTAAATCAATAAACTATCACATGGGACTCCCATTGCTTCAAGATGTTGTTCAGTCAATGGAGCAAGCAATTTTGGCCAAAGAAGGTGATTTGGACTCTGCTAATATTTTTAAGGCATTCGTTGAGGTTAAAATGCTTACTGTTCCATGGCCTCATATGCAGAAAACCATAAACCTGGAACTTTTGAGAAGGCGAGGCTCAGATTTGCGCATGCTGAAACAGTTGTGCCTTTCACCTGTCTTCTTGGGATTTTTCTTGAAGGATCAGGTGAGAACATCTTCATATAGGATAAACCACTTGGAATTATCCATTATATGTGTATACCCTCCACTTATCAATTTCTTTCTTCTTCATTGTTTGAACGACAAATATTTCTCTTTTGGTATTTAGAATTTGAACAAATACAACGAGACGAGCCATTAAGTTTGCCGCCAAAACCTCCTCTACCAAGAATTTGGAGGGGAAGTACTGTCGCGCCTTTTGGTGTGAATAATATGTTGGTTTTGTACCAATGTCCTGGCAACGCTTCACATAGCACCAGTGCAAGCAAAGGCTACAAAAGGGAGTACTATGTGCAGGTTCTGCACAACGAAATTCCAGTTCCCATGCCGGTAAGATATATTATTTAATGTTAGTCATTTTCTTTGAGCTTGCTCTTAAGTTCTTAATAATTCCTCTTCAAATGAAATTATTCATTTTTTGAAGGGTGTCTACACTGAGAGCAGTAATTTTAATCTTAAATTTTTTAATGCAACTCAAATTTTCATTGAGATGGTGTTAATTCAAATTCAGATATCTCACTGTTATATTGTATTTGTTTGAAATGAAAATATGCCTTCTATTTTAACCATCCACATGGTGTTAATATGATATGTCCAAATCTTAGAATGCTTAGGCTCAAGCTTGCGCCAGCTAAACTTTTTAAAGGTTAGAACCTTTTGACAGAGCTTCGGTTGGATAGGAGAGGAGTTTTCGTCAGACATTAGAGAGTTTTCAGTCAGGGAAAGGTTGCCTCATATTGTTAGCTGCTCTGGTTTATGCCAAATTGTGTGTAATATTTCTATGTTCATACAGTTGAAGATATCAAGTCAATACTTCTTTGACCATACTATCAGTAGCAGTTGCTAAAATTATAGTGTCATATTATAATGTGGAATTCATTTGGTTATCAATATGCTATTAATTTCTGCATTATAGAATGCATGTTCATAATGTGCAATTTTGTTGCAGGGCTGTTACAACACAGATTTCTGCTCTTTCGAGGTTTTCAAGGTATCTTCCTCGAACACTTCCACTTAGATATGCTGGATTTCTGGTCCTTTCAGATTAACATATTGAGAATTAGGCGATACTTGATCAAATCACTAAGAGTAAATAAAACAGAAAGAAGATCAATGCACAAAATATGTCAAGAATTTATATAGATTCAGTCAGTTGATGGCTATGTCTTGTTGCTACCGTTGTAGGTTTCACTGTAGGTATCTTTACAATTTCGTCTAAAGAAGCCCTGAGAAAAGCTAGCGCAGTCGAAAAATACAATGAAATCTCAAAATGCTCTTAATGGAATAACTCACAAATATTAGATATCTTTAGAATTTAATCTGTACGAAATATTTCTTCATAGGATATTAGTTAGATTCCACACCTCAACATAATTTTTCACTCCGTGCAGGAAAGCATTGTCAATCCCCATCTGAAGCATAACTTCGAATCAGTCTGCACTGCACAGGCAAAGGAGGAATTTCCATCGCCAAAACCCAGTTCCATTGCAAGCAAACTCTTGAAATTTATACGCAGCTTCTTCCAAAGAGATTCATATGGAAGCACTAAAATTAACCAAAAGAACGAGTTATGATCATTCTTACAATAGCTACTGAAACATATCTTCTGAAATTCCCTTACCTCGTAACATTTTGATTCAGTGGTGAGATCATCGGTGAAGTTTCTACTCGGATTCTGATACCTGTTAGAACTAGAGAGAAGAACATGAATGTCAACTTGAAGTTCTGCTTTCAGATTTTGTTTTTCCCTTCTAGTTTTCTACTGATTTCTTGATACGATTATATCGCCAGTTCGATACTAACTTATGTAATCAAGCAAGAAAACATTTATAGTACTTCGCTTGCAAGTTTTCCCATTTTCGGCCCGTATAGTTGACTTGACTGTGCACCATAGAAAATGTGCTTCATAAACTATTTAATTTGCTTTCTGAACCATCAATTTCCGTATCATCTTAAGGATTTGTTAGGAAAACTTTTTCACATCTTTAAAGGTTACCGCCATACTTACATTTACTGTTCTTAAAATCTTTTGTGGTCAGAGTTAGCATTTCATCATAGCAAGATGTATTCTATAGAATGTGATCCATGTGTGAAATCTATTGCTATATTTTTTTAATTTATAGAATTCCCAACTTTCAAAATTGTTTTCCTCTGATAATAATTAATAGATAGTTGTAGTTGTCTAAAACAAACTCTTTATCTGTGAGTTGTCTCAAACAAAAATCTATTAAAAATATTTGTTCTATGAAATGCAAATGCTGTTGACATTTAACCGTAAAATTGATCCCACGATCTCCCTTGCGCATACAAAAACTCCGTCATACTGAATAACCGAACACGACTGAATCCCAGGCATTCAATCTCCCCCGCTCTCTCAGAATTGAATGCACCTCTCCCACTCGATCTCTGCCTCCACTTCTACGAGATCCTTGGCCCGCTCCTGATCCTCCTCCGTCTGCTATGCGCACGACCCGACCAAATCTGACCCTAGCCAGCTCATACCCGACTCCAACACGACTCCCTAGTTCGATCCGATGTCACTCCCAAGCTTGTCGTTCATTCTGCATCCAATTCGAGTCCAGCCCATTTGTCGGTCTAATCTTTTGTTCATTCACTCTCTTGTCCCGTGCACAAGGTGTATATATATATATATATATATATATATATCTATCAGTAGGCATTGTGATAAGGATCATCCAAGACGCATATCAGGAACATCCCGATGCCCTTGGCTGTCTAATCCTATCTGGCTAGGCGGATTTGAAAGGGCAAGTGCCCTCCCAACCTCCCTTCGCAGGAAGGGGCGTCGAAAGGCTGCCAAATTTTCACGGGAAGTGAAAAATAATATTTTTAAATTGAAACATATTTAAATAACAGGTACCACGAGCAAATTGAAGACTTGAAGACTTATGTTGGGACCAATCAACGTCTTGTAACCCCCGGCTGTCAAATTATATTCGGCCGGACGGATTTGAAAGGACAAGTGCTTTCCCAACCTCTCTTTATGGGAGGAGACGTCGAGAGGTTGTTGAAATTAAAATTGATAAATGTCCCTCACATAATTAATTTCAAATGAAATCTGTCATTTTAAATGATTTAAAAATAAAATAAAATAAAAAACTTTATTGTGTAATTTTAATAAACAAAGGGGAACCACATTTGATATTTCGGCAACATCATTTTACAAACCTATGAAACTTATGGATTTTGTGTCAGAATCTCTTGAGCTGAAGTCGCTTCCTAAGGTGTTTATAGAGTTCTTTCGTATGCAGGTGAATAAGACCTTAAAAGAAGTTCGTGTGGAAACAATGCATAATTCAGAGTCATCTAGATAGTATAAAATCATTGAGCTAACATCTTGACCTGCAAGCAGTTGATGGTCAAAGCAGAGACTATAGTTGTTGTGGGTTAGAATATACGCGCGATAGAGTTAGAATTTTACATCTCAGCATTGTACGTATATCCAGCACACAAATAGAGAACACAGGATTTTTTACATGGAAAACCTTAGAAAAGGGAAAAACCACGGGGTCACACCCAGTTGAAATGGTTACAGTAGTGTTTGAGCATATTATAGTTGACTGAATCGTCCTTGAGGACGATCAGATTACAATAATTAACCATCTGGTTGAAATCTAGTGACAAAATGGGGCCAGGTGCAGGTCCGACGATGTTTAGTCGGGCGAAAGTCTAGCGTCAGTTGGTGTCCAGCGGAAGTCCAGACGTCAATCAGTGGTCCGACAGAAGTCTGGGCGTCAGTTGGTGGTCCGGCGGAAGTTCGACGTTAGTCGGTGGTTCGGCAGAAGTCCGACATCAGTTGGTGGTCCGATGGATATCCGGGCGTCAGTCGGTGGTTCGGCGGAAGTCTGACGTTAGTCGGTGGTTTGACGGAAGTTCGGCATTAGTCAGTGGTCTGGTGGATGTCCGAGCATCAGTCGGTGGTTCGGCGGAAGTCTGGCGTCAGTTAGTGGTCCGGCGGATGTTCGACGTCAGTCGGTGGTCCGACGAAAGTCTGGCTTCAGTCGATGGTTTGGTGGAAATCTTGTGTCAGTCGGTGGTCTAGTGGATGTCCGGGCATCAGTTGGTGGTTCGACGAAAGTCCGGCATTAGTCGGTGGTCCGACGGAAGTCTGGTGTTAGTTAGTGCTTCGACGGAAGTCTAGGCGTCATTTGGTGGTTCGGCGGAAGTCCGGCGTTAGTCGGTGGTCCGGTGGATGTCCGAGCGTCAATTGGTGGTTCGGCGGAAGTCCATCGTTAGTTGGCGGTCTGGCGGAAATCCGACGTCAGTCGGTGGTCTGGCGAAAGTCCGGCATCAATCGGTGGTCTGGTGGACGTTCGGGCGACAGTTGGTGGTTCGGCGAAAATCTGGCATCAGCCGGTGGTCCGGAGGAAGTTCGATGCATGTCGGTGGTTCGGCGGAAGTCCGCGCTTAGTCGGTGGTCCGGTGGATGTCCGGGCATCAGTTGGTGGTCCGGCGAAAGCCCGGCGTTAGTCAGTGGTCCGGCGGAAGTCCGACGTCAGTCGGTGGTTTAGCGGAAGTTCAGGCGATGGTCGAGGATGAGCTTGGTGGCAAGAGAGATCTCAGATCTTTCCTTCTTGCTTCCTTACTTGGGTCCCCCTTTCATGAGAAGTGAGGGGTCTATTTATAGATTTCTGAGAGTGACATGACCAGTAAATAGGAGGAAGATCAAGGGTAAATTGTGAATGATTTGAATAGACAGTTAACGTTGATTCCCTTGATCATGGACCGTTATTGGACATTTGAATGTCTTATTGATACCAAATTTTAGCGATCTTGGGCTTGTTGGATTCGTCTCGTCGAGCCACTCGATTCAAATATAAGCATGTCATGTTTGAAAATCGTTTGATAATCAGAATTATGGTTTGAACCTTCCAAATGTGCTTCGGGTCTTTGATTTGGACTCATTTGGGCTCAGATTGAGTTGAATTTGGTGTTGTTGGGTTCATATTTCCGAGACGTTTAGTTCGACTATAAGTTTGCTGAAATCAGAGTTCAGATGGTCCCGAATTTAATTTTGGAAGTTTCCAACTTGATTTCGCCTCGAGATTTGTTCTTGATCAAGATAATTGTTTTGATGATATATCAGTTGCCCCCTATTTTCGTACATCGAAGTCCCAGAAGTTCGAAAATATGCATTATAGCTCATTGAGAATTTTTGACGCTATTTGAAATTCGAGAATTATCCAATCTTGGGCGTAGAGGTCTCGAATAGCTTTAAAAATGTCAAAATTGAGTCCGAAATATCAAAAAACATTCCCGGGTACCCAAAAAACATCCAATTTGGTTTGTCCGGACAAAATTTGGGCCCGTAAACATGTTGGGACGGATTAGCCGTCGCCGCCTACCCGACCTGCCCGTGTGCTGTCGCGCACGTGCCCGCCACAATGCTATTATAGTTAATTATACAAATATAATCGAAATGTGCCATTTTTTCTCCATAAAAAATTGAAAATTAATTTTTTTGTGTTATCTAAAAATTAAATGAGAATTTGATTTTAAATAGGACACAATGAAAAAAAGGATTCATGTAGCCGATCCCACGTAGTGGGATAAAGGCTTGATGTTGTTGTTGTATCTAAAAATTAAGAGCTTGAATTAACTCATTTATTAATATTATTATAAACTGTTATATTAGCATACTTAGGGAATTGATATCACATATAATAATTTTAAGGAATTATAGTGTCTTATTAGATCTATAACTTTTGATGTATATCGAAGAAGTCTCCAAATAAAATTCTATGCGTAATGCGTAGTTTTTAAACAAATTCATTTTACTGTAATGATCATAATTTATGCGGCGTGTATTAGAATAATTGGTTGCCCCTTATTTTTTTATTAATTTATTAAAAAATTGTAATATAATATTTTGATTGAAATTTAATTATAATAAATTTAAAAATTACTTAATTCATTTTCTTATGGATATAAAATTCGATTGAATATTTTTGTATTACATTTATTTTAAAATAGGTTTAATAATTTCAAAATTATTTTAATTAAAATATTTTGACTAAAATTTTATTATAATTTTATTAAATCTACCTTTCGGTTTCGGTTCTCATTATTCTTAAGAATATATATATATATCGAAGCAAAGATCTCAGTCACTGCTGCCATAGTGCCATCCACTCGCTGCTACTCTCGTCTTCGTTCTCGGCTGGCCACAAGATGTCAGCCATAAATGAAACCGTCTGCGTCACCGGCGGGAGTGGCTTCATCGGATCCTGGCTCGTCCGTCTCCTCCTGGATCGTGGTTACACTGTCCATGCCACCGTCCAAAATCTCCGTACCGTCTCTTCTCCCGCTTTCCTCTGTTCAAACAGAACACCAAAATAGTGTCTCACTAAGCTGATGATTTCTCTTTGCAGAGGATCATGCCGAGACAAAGCACCTCGAAGCCCTAGAAGGCGCTCCGGCGCGACTCCGCTTATTCCAGCTCAATCTCCTCGACCCTGCCTCGATAGTCGCCGCCCTCCGCGGTGCTACTGGTGTCTTCCATCTCGCATCTCCATGCATCGTTGATCGCGTTCACGATCCTGAAGCCCAGCTGCTTGAACCCGCGGTGAAGGGCACGCTCAACGTGCTTCGGGCGGCACATGATGGGGGCGCTCGCCGGGTGGTGGTCACCTCGTCTATCTCGGCGATCATGCCTAGCCCCGGATGGCCGACGGACGTCGTGAAGGACGAGAATTGCTGGACTGATCTTGAATATTGCCGCGAGAACGGGGCGAGTACTCCATCAATGCTTGTTTGTGGGAAAATTAGGGTTTTAGATGGGTTTAACGCTAACAAATGGATTATGGGTTTCAGATCTGGTATCCGGCTTCAAAGACTATGGCTGAGAAGCAAGCGTGGGACTTTGCCAAGGAGAATGGGTTGGACTTGGTGGTGGTGAATCCAGGAACTGTAATGGGACCTATCATCCCGCCAAGTGTCAACGCCAGCATGTTGATGCTGCTTCGACTTCTGCAAGGTACGTTGCTTTTATTTTGCTCGAGGAGAAAAGCTATGGAACAATAATTATGATATGCATGTTATCAATTATGGTGCTTTTGTAAAACGGAGGTAAGCATCTAGCCAACGAATTTTCTTTATTTTAACTCATACTTCTGCTTGTTCGAAGTTTTTTGTGTTTTTTTAGGATTAATTTATTATTATTGTTGTTGTTGTTGCTGCTGTTATTGTATGTGAAAAGGTTGGAGTAGCTCCGGTGGTAGATAAGATCAGAGAGAGTTGCCTTAAATGATTTAGTTGCATAAAATGCCGGCCTTCCAATGATTTTGTTAGAAAAGTAGATATATTAGATCCAGCCTATATTAAGAAAGGTAGAGGTAGACCTAGAAAGATTTGGCTAGAATCTATTAAAAAAGAAATTTTTATTAGATTTAAATGAGAGTTTGACTTTTAATAGGACACAATAGAGTTTGACTTTTAATAGGATAAAGGCTTGTTGTATATATTATTATTGTGTTCAAACAACTAATTAGAATTTTGAATTGCTTAGCACAATTTTTGCCATTTTAACCATTCCATAATGTATCCATCCAAATGCACCCATGAGTCAACTTTGTGAATCACCCATCTCCTTTCATTCATTTAGTGTTACATAAGTTGTTAACTTTATTTTGTACAAGTCTTTGGACTACTTCTAGGGATGTTATGTCTAATCAATCCCTTATGTCTCATAATACTTTTATATTAATTAAATATACTTGCTATATAGTGCTAAAGCATTCCCCCCAAGTGACGAGCTACTATCTAACTTGATTAGGGTGAGAAAGAGACAAGCATGGGCTAGGATGTTGCCTCTAAGTGATGCACCACAATTTAACCTAATTGTGGTGAAAGATAAATATGGGGAAGCTATGATGTCACCCTTAAGAATCACCATAAATTATCCCAATCGTTATAAAAAATAAGCGAGTGTTGATTAGATCAAAATCTAAGATTGATTTGCCACATGCAATAAAATGAAAAAACAAGAGAATTGACGAATATTATGATAAGAAGATTTATGAATACGGTCAATGCTTATCCTCCTTAAGTTTGATTGAAGATTCTGAAAATATCAATTTTGATAGAGATAAATGAACTATTGAAACATGTACCTACTGAAGAAAGATATTTATTGGTGATGATTTACATGGGCATATATATTCTATTAGGATGAGCCATGAGATGATTTGTGCTGGTTATGGGAATATGGGTTATAAATGCAATGTGGGAAAATATATTTATTTTTCAAGAGTCTTATAATAACGTACAAATATGATATGAAATAAGAAAATATTTGGTTACTTAAAATGGAGTCACCAAATTACACACACACTCACTTAGAAGGAATCTTGTGTTTCATGCAAGAACCAAAACATATTGATTGTCATTTTAATTAGAATGTTATCTATAAGAAGATTTTCAATGCTTATATCTCCAGTTTGGAACAAGTAGTTTATATCTTTATAAAGTATTGGTTCATGCTCCTTTCTCTCGATTATATAATAAGTTAGAACTAACTGATATATATGCTTCAACTTGACATGGAGTATTAGCACCTTTAATTACAAAGGTACTCTTTTTTTGGGGTGAGTTTCTTATATTTATTTGGTTGTATCTTAGATCATTGTAACCAATTCTTGATTATGAATAAACGAGTCTTCTAGTGAATAAGACTCATAAGAAATATATTTACTGTTGAACATGCACAAAAGAGTTTGGACTAATTAATGGTTTTCTTGGTGTTATTTTTTTGAAAACTTGTTCTTATTCTTCTCAGGGTTTTTGTGGATCTTCCTTATTGAGGGTTAGAAGACTTCTCCCTATGAGTCTTGTTCTATCTTTCAATGGCCATTGTAAATCACTTTCTAGGTTGATGTCTTTGTTGGCAAAGAGAGGAAGTTCATCTGAGATGTAGGAATGTAGTCCATATCTTTCTTATGATGACAAACATCTCCTTAAGAGCTGTGCTAGGGAAAACGGCATGCAAGCTAGATTTAGTGGTGTATTATTGCTTAAGTTGCTCTTGTTTTTGACAAAGTGATGCAGAACTAGATGTGTAAGTGATGTTGAGTTGGAAATTATGCATGCGTGAACAGAGATTGACAATTAATTAACTCCCAATGATTTTAAATAAGGACTTTAGCTTGCAAGGGGGCAATCAAGTTTAAACAAGTAATCGCATGATAATAGGAGGACCATTATATAATCAAATAAATTAATATCATGCTCACGAGATGTTTCAAAGACAATCCCTAAATTAACAAATAGACTAGTCACTACAAAGACCCACTCACACAAGCTCTTGGTATGGGCTATGCGGATAAGTTTTCACAATAAAACGATGTCATGATTGAGGAGGGATCAAAAGGTACAAGGGGAGGGAAAGAGTTTACCCGTATAGATGAAGATACTAAGCTGCGGCAAAGTCGTTTGGCTGTCTCGATGGGAAGGACAACAATACGAATCCCCTTCACACGTTTGGACAGTGTTCTATCGTCCCCTGGAAATATGGACAATAGCTTAAGATGATTTGGGAAGGAGATAGCAGCGCTTGATAGTAGAAACATAACCACAATCATCATTAGATGGCAACTGGAACAAAAGGATAGCAATTAGCAGAAATCTGGACCTAAGATTTATGTCCAAATAATTTGTATAATTATGGTAAGGATCAATGAGGAGGGGGGGACGGCCCAATCAAAGATTGGGGCTGATTTGGGGCCTTAATTGGGTTGCCAATTAAAGCATATT
The DNA here is from genome assembly GCA_019925795.1 of Dendrobium chrysotoxum. NCBI lineage: Eukaryota > Viridiplantae > Streptophyta > Magnoliopsida > Asparagales > Orchidaceae > Dendrobium > Dendrobium chrysotoxum. The sequence goes on from CM034308.1 coordinate 23,778,367, forward strand.
GTTAAAGGAAAGAGGAATTAATTCAAATGTTCAATCAATACTCAGATTTGATGATGAGGATATCCTTTCAAACATAGCCTAACACTTTAAGAAAGGAATTCAATGTTTTAGAAGAATTCAAATTTGAATTCAGATATCCATAAATTAGGCTAGGCTAATTTAGGAAGGAGAATCAATAAGGATTCTCCACTTAAATTTCAGATTTATTGATGGGGATACCTTTCCAAAGATAATCCAACAATTTAGGAAAGAAATTCAAGGTTTTAGGCGAATTCAAATTTGAATTCAGATTTTCATAAATTAGGCTAGGCTAATTTAGGAAGGAGAATCAATGAGAATTTCTCACTTGAATTTCAGATTTATTGATAGGGATACCTTTCCAAAAGTAATCCAACAATTTAGGAAAGGAATTCAAAGTTTTAGAAGAATTCAAATTTGAATTCAGATTTCATAAATTAGGCTAGGCTAATTTAGGAAGGAGAATCGATGAGGATTTTTCACTTAAATTTCAGATTTATTGATGGGAATGCCTTTCCAAAAATAATTCACTAATTTAGGAACAGAAAATCAAAGTTTTTGGAGAATTCAAATTTGAATTCATATTTCCTAAAATTAGCACTAGGCTAATTTAGGAAATGTTTGAGGATTAATTTGGAGAAAGAAAAGTGGGGAGGGGGACATGAAAGTTTCGGCCATGCGAAGAGGGGAGGGGGGGGGGGGGGGGTTAGGAGGATGAGGTGTCAGTTGGAGCTTTCGAAGGAGATGGTGGCAGGGCGAGCTTGATGGTGGATAGAGCCGGAGATAAATCGTGAGCCCGGACGCTTCATGCAACTGACGAGTCTTGCGTTGCCCTCTCTTAGGGACTTCACATAAACTCTCACAAGAACTCTCAAAGTTCTCAAAACACATCAAGACACAGTGCAGAAATTTTATTTATAATAATCATCATCCCTCCCAAGGTAAAGGTGAGGCCTATAAATAGACAAAATACAATAAAACATCAAATGACAAAAATGCCCCCGAGGTCACATAAACCTACTCCCTCAAGTGAGGATAAAAATAGAAAATTACACATAATAAATCAAATACAAATTAATGCTCAGAAATATAGTAATCCGATCGTAGCTGTAAATCTTCGGTCCTTCCTCTGATAAACTTTTCACGGTCGGATGTCCTCATCAATCTCCTAGGGCGGAAAAGAGCTCAATAGAATGCATCCTGGGTGCTCTCATAGATCTCTAGCGCATCTGGGTCAATCCTCTGGAGATCCTTGCGCTTTAGCCAGGTGTCCTCTGTCTCTGATTTACCTCTCCACCTCACCAAGTACCTTCTTCGTCCACTCTCTTTGGTGGAAATGATATCATCGTTTAAAATCATGTCAACTTTCTCTGTAATAGGTGATTTAAGAATATTTGGAAGTGGAGGATTGATATTGAAATCTGTAGGCAGATCCACCACATAGGTATTGTCATTAATTTTCTTGATTATTTTAAATGGTCACGCACTTTTAGCATGTAATTTCTTAACAGTCCATTTCGGAAACCGCTCCGGATGGATCTGGACCATCACCGAATCACCCACCTCAAATGTCTTGAATCTTCGTTTAAGATCAGTGTGGAGTTTATAATTTGCATTGCTCTGCTCAATACGATGTGTAATTTCCTTATATAAATCATGCAAATGCGATGCAAATGAAGATGCAGATTCAAAAATCCTATACTTAGGGCACATAAGTATGAGATCTAAAGGATGCGTAGGCTTATACCCATAAACAATCTCAGTAGGACTCAGACCAGCGGTGTGTTTCACAGAATTATTATAAGCAAACTCAGCTGTGGGGAGCTTTGTATCCCTGTCTTTAACGTGCTCGCCTACTAAGGTCCTCAATAAATTTCCTAGACTCTTATTGACCACTTCAGTTTGGCCATCAGTCTGAGAATGAAAGGTTGTGGAAAACTGCAATTTAGTGCTCTTTTTCATCCATAGGGTCTTCCAGAAATAACTCGTGAATTGACATCTCTATCAGATACAATGGTCTTGGATAAATCATGTAATCTGACGACCTCATTAAAAAACAGCTTGACAACGAGTGAGGCATCGGATGTTTTGGAGCAAGGTAGGAAATGTGCCATCTTGGAGAAGCGGTCAACTACGACACATATGGCATCATTCCTACGGGGAGTCTTGGGTAAGCCAAGAACGAAGTCCATACTGACATCCTGCCATAGACAACTGGGAACTGTTAAAGGGGTGTGGAGACCTATGTTTTATTTTCGTTGCTTGGCCAGTTGACACGTATGGCATCTACTGACCATCTTGCCCACATCTTTCTTCAGGCTAGGCTAGAAGAAACAGTACTCTACAACCTCAATAGTCTTGTCACTACCGAAGTGTCCAGCGAGACCATCGGCATGAAGTTTCCAAACGAGGAATTCCCTAAGGGAAGTGCTTGGAATACAAAGCTTCCGAGCTTTGAATAAATATCCATCCTCAAGGAGAAAATCATCCACAAGGCGCTCGCTGCCTGTAGACAAAAGGGAATAAATCTCCTTGAAGTCGTGGCACTCCAAGTAATTCTCTCTGGATCACGGCATAAAACTCTTTGTCATACATGGAATAGCGCTGCCGGATGTCATTCAGTTTCTCACTGAAATAGGCAACATGGTGACCTTCCTGGGACATCAGTCCTCCAATTCTGACCCCCGAAGCATCGCAGGTAAATTTGAAGACCTTAGAGAAGTAATGAAGTCTTATCACCGGAGCTTCCACCATTCTTTTCTTAATCTTCTCAAAGGCTTTGGTAGCAGCCATGGTCTAGTGAAAATTTCCTTTCTTAAGACAATCAGTGATAGGAGATACAATGGTACTTAAGTTCTTAATGAATCTCTTATAGAAAGTAGCTAAGCTGTGGAAGTTGCGAACTTCCTGGATGTTCCGAGGAACAGGTCAATCAAGTATGGCTCGCATTTTCTCGGGATCTGCAGAGACCCCTTGGGTTAAAACAATAAAGCCCAAAAAAAAATCACACGGTCAATAAGGAATGTGCATTTCTTAGGATTAGCATATAGCTGCTCCTTCCTTAGGACCTCACAGACATGTCTCAAGTGGTCGAGGTGCTGACTCATATAATGGCTATAGATAAGGATGTTGAAGTAGACAACAACAAACTTATCTATGAAAGGGCGCAGCACCTGGGTCATGACACTTATGAACGTACTCAGGGCATTACTCAACCCGAATGACATGACCATATACTCATACAGACCATCCTTGTTCTTGAAGGCAGTCTTCCACTCATCACCGGGTCGGATCCAGATTTGGTGGTACCCACTCTTAAGATCGATCTTGGAGAATTGAGTGGCTCCCGACATCATATTAAGCAAATCGTCTAATCTTAGGATGGGAAAATGATATTTGATGGTGATCGTGTTGATAGCGTGACTATCAACACACATCCGCCAAGTGTCATTCTTCTTTGGAGTTAGAAGGGCTGGTATAGCACAGGGGCTGAGGCTTTCCTTAATGAAGCCTCATTGCAGTAACTCATCCACCTGCTTCTTTAATTTGGCATGTTCTGTGGGGTTCATGTGATAGTGTGGCAAGTTGGGGAGGGAGGCTCCAGGGACAAAATCAATAGCGTGTTGAATGTCCCTCAGTGGAGGCAACTGCTAAGGGAGGTCCTCAGGGAAAATATCAGCAAAGTCGCTAAGTATGGGCTGGACCTCCTGAGGAATGGGCTTATCAGAATCAAGGGAAGCCTCACGGCCTACCAAGGTATACAGGGGTGCGTCTTTGGCTAAATCAGAATTCAGGACATTAGCTGTCATAAGGTTTTGCCCCTTCTTGAGCATGACTGGATTGGGCTAGGGATAATCCCTAGCCTTGGGATGCATAGGCGGAAGCTTGATCTTCTTGCCCGCATATTCAAATACGCAGGTGTTCGAACGTCCATAAATGTGGACATCATTATCAAAAAGCCAAGGGCACCCTAGAATGATCTGTCTCACATTTATGATCAGAATATCACACCACACTTTCTCCTTATAATCAGCAAAGGAGATGGGTATAAGGCTACATTCCTTCACCTCTAAGACAGTGGAGTTGACCCAGGCTACCTTATGGGGATTAGGTGGGGAACGACAGACAAACTAAGCCTAGACATCATGCGGGAGGAGACAACATTGATGCAACTGCCACTATCCACAATGACTTTATAGTTTTTGTCATTTATTCTGGTGTAAGTGTGAAAAATTGAGGTCCTACGCCGGTCATCAGTGGTAACAGGCTAGTGCACATCTCACCACGCAGATGGGAGAAGTGTCTACCCTCTGGATACAGTGGACGACAACAGTGTCGTCATCTTCATCAATGAATTCACCATCATCGTCAACCTGGTGAATCTGGTCAGCCTCGAGCTTAGGCTTGTCATCAGTGACTTCCTCAATAATCGTGACCTTGTAAGGACTAGAGCACCGAGAAGAGATATTCCATACCCCTAGCATCAAAAGCACTTGGTCACTGGGTGGGACCGAGGTGTATCTGGGGTCGGTGACTTGCCCCTGAAATCAGGACGGGGCGGAGGAGGACCTGAGGGTGGTCGACTAGTGCTCCCGGGAGTCGGCCGTGTAGCAGAGTGGTGTGGGGCCGATCCACTGGAGGATCTGTAGGGATGTCTAGCATCCTGATGTCGGCTAGGATGCAGTGATTGGGTCTTCTCAAGGTTCAGGATGAGGTTGTATGCACTCTCTAGTGTAGTGATGCTCCGGGCAAACAGCTCGTTGCGGAGATCCTCAGGCAACCTGGTACGAAACATGGATAAGATCTAGGCAGGGGTAGTCGAGGTCTCACCCTTGTAGCGAATCATGTAATCGCCAAAAGCTACAATGTTCACAGGTTTATTACCCTGGGTCAGCCTATTCCACCTATCCAGAAGCCTAGGGAAATACGAGAGAGGAAGGTACTTTTGCTTGAGTTCGTGCTTCATAAAATCCAATCGGTAATAGTGAACTCATTGCGGGACTCCCTAAAGCTTTCTAGGTTGGCCCAATATTGGCTGGCCCTACCAGTGAGTTTCATCTCGACAAATCTCACTTTTCTAGCCTCAGATATATTGTACCATTTGAAAAAACTATCTATGCCCTTGATCCAATCCAAAAAAGCTGTGGATCAAGTGTACCGTCAAAAGCGGGGGCATTGACCTTAATATTTCTCAATAGTAGTGCATCAGGGTCGTGGTTATAGTCATGACCATACTGGGGAACTCGATAAGGGGCACGGGGGTGTCCCTCATCCGGTACGGTGTCATCCCCATACATGGAAGAAGGCCTAGATGGTGTGTAAGGTGACTACTGGTGATTCCTAGCTTAGTCTAAGGTGTCAAATCGTTTCGTCATCTGGCTACGAAGTTTAGCAATATCAACTTAATTCTCCCTAAGTTGTTGATTGATTATGCTCATCTAACCTACTAGTAGGTCTAGGGTCTTGTGAATTTGTTCGGGGTCCATCTTATGTCTAAGGGGTGACTCAGGGTTATGCAAACAGAAAGAAATAATATAATGACACAAGCAAGTGAGGTGATGCGTGTAGGATGCAATTTAGATGCTATATAAAGAAATTCTAATAGACACCTAAATGCAATCATGCTCTGATACCAAAATGATGCAGAAAGATCCTCCTCTCGAATAGAGGATCAATTGTATCTTGCTGTTTTTTTTCATTTCCCTTTCATCAAATAATACAAATTATCTACTGTTTTCGTGTTTTGTGTGGACTTTTGTGGAGTTTTCTCGCTGTTTTCTAAAGATTGATCGGAAATACTTGAGATCTTCAAGTGTTTCCTATCAAATTGGTATCAGAGCGTTGTCTTGGGACCATCGGCGGCTGAAATTATAAAATTTTAGCGGTGAAATCTCATCCGGAAGAAGATCTTCTCGTGGTTCTTGGGAAGAAATATGGCCGGGAAGAAGGTTGAAGTTTTGGAAGGAGAAATTGCGCAACTTAAATCAGAGTTGGAGGAAAAATGGTCTGATTTTCAAAATCAGATTTCATCCAATAATAAAAGGATGGAAGAGAAGTTCTCCGTGATGGAAGAGATGTTGAAGAAATTGCTTGAAGCCAAAATCAAACCAGTGACATCGGAAGCAAAGGAAACTATCGGCGGCCATGGAAGAGATGAGAACCCTAACACGTGCAGGGGAAGGAAAAATCCAGAAGTGGAGATCCTGGAGGGAGAAGATGGAATGCCTCCTCTACAACCACTTTCTAGAGAGGAGAGGAGCAGTGACTACGCAAGAAGGGGTGCTGAATTTGAAAGGAGAGGGGATGATTTTGATCGCCGGGGTGCTGATTTTGAAAGAAGAAGAGGGGATATTGATGAAGGGTTTGGTTATGATCGCCAGAGGGAAGATCGTGACAATTGGGGAGCACCTCCTCTTCAAGGAATGGGAGGTTATGGAGGATTTAGGGGAAATTGGTGTGACCCGAGGGTGAGGAAATTGAAGATGCCAATCTTTGAGGGGGAGGATGCGCACGGGTGGATCTACAAGGTAGAAAGATATTTCGCCGTCAATGGGTTGACAGAAGAGGAGAGACTGACGGCAGCGGGCCTATGTTTGGAAGGGAAGGCTTTGTCTTGGTATCAGTGGAGGGACATGCGACGACCCATACGGAGTTGGAGGGAGTTCAAGGATTGTTTGGTAGAACGTTTCCAAACTGGCAGGGGATGAGACTTCTACGAGCAGTTCTTCGCCTTGACACAGGAGGGTTCAGTGACGGAGTACCGGGAGAGATTCGAGTACCTTGCTAGCCGATTGGACCGCCTTCTTGAGACAGTGCTCGAGGGAAATTTCATGAAGGGGTTGACACCAGAGATCCGGGCAGCGGTTAGAGTAATGAGACCTCATGACTTGGGAGAGGCTATGGAACTAGCTCAGTTGGTGGAGGATCAGAGGCACCTGGAGAAAGGGGTGGAAGGCAGCAACTCAAAAGGCACGTATAGGATGACCACCACCTCTTTGACACCTAAGGAGCCGACACCGGGTACCTTTCGGGAGACTCCGAAGGAGAAGACTGCCGGCGGAAGACCTGGGGACAACTTCAAGAAGCTCACAGAAACAGAATTACAGGAGAAGAGGGCGAAGGGGATCTGTTTCAGATGTGATGAGAGGTATACGCCGGGGCACAGATGTAAGGACCGAGCTCTTCAGGTTCTTGTTGTTTGTGATGAAGAAGGATGGGAGGATGGTGTCGTCTTTCCACCTTGCGGACAAGGTGGATCTTTGGGAGGGGAGTATTGTTAGACCGGTCCAATTGGACCGGTCCAGCCGGTCCAGCCGGGACCGGCCCAGGCGGAACGAGGCGGACATTGTCCGCCTCCCGCTACAGCCGCACGCGAGCCGCAACCTTGCGGGAGCCGAATAGGAAGGATTTTTGAGGGATTTGGGAGGGAAATTTGAATGTAGGGACTGTTTAGGGATTTCCTTTTGATTTGTATGCATTAAATACTTTGTTTTCCTAGGGTTAGGGCATCTTGAATTTGGCTGAAATTTGATATCTCTTAGGTCTTTTGGGCTCTAGCGGCGTCTAGAGATTTGGGAGAGAAAGATCCTCCTCTCGAATAGAGGATCAATTGTATCTTGCTATTTTTTTTCATTTCCCTTTCATCAAATAATACAAATTATCTACTGTTTTCGTGTTTTGTGTGGACTTTTGTGGAGTTTTCTCGCTGTTTTCTAAAGATTGATCGGAAATACTTGAGATCTTCAAGTGTTTCCTATCATGTACCCATATAGATTAATCCAGGTCTTCATTCCAACCATCGCATATAACTTCATGGCATAGGTAAAACTATCATATATTGGAATATCAATTCTAGCCTTCACCTTTAAAAGACTCGTCCTTACCCCTTTAATAGATGGTGCAAAACCTGAGGCCTTATTTTCCAAACCTTCCTCTTAGTTTCATAAATAGTTTCTAGTCTCTCGTTTTCATTGCGGCACTAGCTTCGCTCATAGTTGACCATTCTTATTGATTTGTCACTTCATTATTATTTAAGCTTGTTAGTTGAATCATAGCCATTTGTTGTTGCACCAGGGGGCCTGTGCGACCAAGGAACTTAATGCTTCTTCTTCTTTTGTTGGCTTCTTTCCATATCTATTTTAGGTATTACTTTCTGAAGGTTACAATCAGCTCTATAGCCTTATTGTAGTCATTTTTTATCAACACCGTGTTCTAAGGATTAAAAAAATCCTTGGCACTAATACCACTAGACTCAATGCTACTTGAGGTTTATGGATAAAGATCCTTTGACAGAACGTCCAAGCAAACTGAGAACTTTGAGTCTTGCAGCGAAAAGAGGCTTTTGGTCTTGCATTGGGTCTTTCTACTTTTATTTCACTCAATGGGGCTCGTAGCCAACCCTTACCCTCAATTGGTAGGATTTTGCGCACATAATTCTTAATAAATTAAACCCCATGTAGCCCTTTTTTGCTTGTACATTATATTGCGCTTCCCTTTTTGTGGGTAATTCCTACATGGAATTAGAAGAATTAAGGAAAGAGATCCATGTAAAAAGTTGCTAAAAGAGTAAAGGGATTGGATGTTGGCGTACACTCTGAGGAAGATGGTTTGATGTTTTCAAACAAAAGATGAAGAAGAGCATACAATGATTAATTTGTAGAGAATTTTTCAATATGACAACTACAAAAGTGAGTGTTTGAGACTTCAAAACAGCATGTTTTGCCCCATTAGAATGAGTATTATAAACTTAAACTATGCCTCGGGCCTATGGTTAGCAACTTCTTATATAGGAGTGGAGAGGGCGGCAGTGCAAGTAGATGAAGGGACTTCCAATGATACCTGTTTGTGTAGTGACCTACCCACGAATGTTGATTCATTTTTATGCATTTACTAAGCCTTTCTCCTATCCGATTTTGCTTCTATTCATGTTTTCATGTTTGATAAGTGTGATACTTCCATATGGATATCATTCAACAATTTTGCTCTCTAGATGACATTACATATGATAATGGCAATATGTATGTTAAGGTCTATTAACTGCTGTATGATTGTATGAACTATGATATGATACAATTGATGGGGTTTTTATGATTGAGCTTTCTGAAGTTATATAGTGTTTGATTTATAAACATGTTTCAACAATGTGTTACACACATTGTGTAGTATTTTATGCATATTTTCTAGATTTCTCGAATATTATATTGAAATGAGTATCAATTTTTTATCAAAGTTGACTTCTTACTTTTTCTTCTCTCTCCACATTTGATATTATTATTATTATTATTATTATTATTATTATTTAAATCTCTGTATGGCTACCATGGAAGCATGCTTCCTTGGGCTTTGGAGTTGCAGAGATAAATTTGGATTGAAAAGCAATTGGGAGATCAGGGGTTGTGGAGGTTGATTTAGGAGCTGATCCTGTTGAGAAAATTGTTGCTTGTGAACTTCCGCTATTCTGCTATCTCAAAAGTCAATGATTTCGATTCTTATGTGATTTCTTGTGTTTTCTTCGTATAAATTTCATTGAAACAAGGATTCGACAACTTACGGATGAATTTCACCATGAAAATTTATGGATTTTCCTACTCTTGCAGTCCCATGCACTTTTGTTGTTTTTGGCAAGTGATATGCGCAAGTGATATGCATTCCTTCAATGTTCTATTCAATGTAATTGCCATGTCCAAGGCTGTGAATTGCTATGTTATTATGTTTAATAATCATACTATTTGTCTTTTCAGATGTTTCATGCAACATACAATGCATCTATGTTTTGCATGTTTTCCAATCCATAGATCTATTGCTCTAAATGCGTTTCTACTCATTTTGTGAAGTTCTAAATACAATCTTATATGTCTTGAAAATGATCCTTGATGATTCTATTTATGTTCTTGCATAATAGAATGGTTTCTACTATTATATACTATTATATAGTATTATACATTATCATAGAGAAAAAGGACTAAAATGGTCTATTGACTTTTTAGGAAGGATCAAAATGGCCTCCAATTATATTAAAGAACCATTATAGTCTCTTAAGTCTTTAAAAATGAATCAAAATAGTCATATGATCAGACTATTTTGGTTCCTCTTTAAGGAGTTAAGGGACCAAAATGATCATTTAGTATAGTTGGAGATTATTTTGGTATTTCATAAAGAGTCAAGGGACTATTTTTATCCTTTTTCTCAATTATTATATATTGTCCTATGTCATCTATATTGTCTAATGTGCTATGTTATGATGAACAACAAAAATGTTGATTACATTATATCAATGTTTCTCATAAATCAATAAAAATAAGAAAACAACTAATCCATAATAAATGCATTAGAGAGTTTAAGCATGCATCAATCTCCAAATACTACGCCATGTAGGACAACTTAAACCTAACATTGGTAATACTCACAACAAATCTGTCTTTTAAGATTGTCAAAATAAACTATTTTTGTTGAAAAGGAATAATATAATATATTGAATTGTGTATAGGATAATTAATCAAGTAGATAAATGTCCCATTGTAGTTGAGGAACTCTAGCCTCCTTTTGTATTTACATTTTCTGGTGAACCATAATTGTATTATTTGCATTGCTTCTATTTCTTTGTCATAATTTCATGCAATAACAGATGGAGAATTAATGAAAATCATTAAAATAATTTTTATCAAAAATCTGCTAGAGTGTGAAGTATTGCACAAATAAGTAGAAAATCCAATTTAAAAAAGTGAAATCAAATTAAGCATTCAGAAAAAAATTGATTAATTCATGTATTTTAGTTAAAAAATGTATGAATTTTTTAAGGTTTGTAAAAGACTTTTGTATAATGAACATGAAATAAGAAATATAAATAGATTTCTCATTTCTCTTATAACCTATAAATATTTCTCATTTTAAAGTTTATGAATGACTTTTGTATAATGATAATCAAATAAAAAATATAAATAGGACAATGAATTTTTTGCTTTAAATTTATAAATACTCAAATTGAGCATCAAAAATTAATATAAAAATAATAAAAAAGGGAGAAAGAAAGAATGTCAAATATATTATCATTGTAAAATTTGTCTGAATATTATTATTGTAAAAGATTTAAAAAATTAATTTAATTTAGTCTTTAGAAATTTTACTATACCCAAAGAGGAAAAAAAAGTGAATTTGAACAAATTTTATAGGCAATGTGGAATTAAATTCTTCATGAGCAATAAAATTTCGGTGGATAGATCAAAATAAATATTTCTCTTGTAAACACAGCCATTTATATGATATTTGTGAGAAATTTGATGAAGAAGAGAAGATATGACAACCATTACAAAGGTAAATTTTATATATGAACTAAGATAAATGGCCTCTGATTAAAAATTTTGAACAATCGAAGCCGGGTAATATTTGTCATAGAATCTTCACTTAATAATGTGAACAAGTAATCATTTTCATGTTATAGATCTGAAGAAACGTTTCAGCATTTTCAAAAAATATTATAACATAAGGGTTTTGTGTTTTAGATTCAAAATTTGTCATTTAATGTTTACTCGGACAGGAGAAGAGTAAAAGCAATTAAATTCTAGTTAAGGTGTAGAAGAAAAATCAATTACTCAGAATTACTTACATGATAGAGTTTATAGAATCAAGGATCTATTGGATTTTCAAATTGGAGGTTTTTCATGAACCAAACTTTGAAGACGAAAGGCAATTATTAATATTTAAAGAGGCAAGTGATTAAGGTTAACTGTTTTCTAAAAACAGTTTTCTGGTAAAAATAATTTAGTTCAAAATTTTTTTTTGTATTAAACAGTTGTTTTAAAAAGCAATAAGAATGCCGTCCCAAACGAAGTCTATGTCTTCAGAATTTAGTCGTTGAGGAGGCGAAGAATTTGTAACTTTAGAGTTGTGGTATTTGAGAAGCCAATGATTGAGAAATAGTAAATATATGTACATTAATTATTAATAATAATAATAACTGAATAACTGGTTATCATGACCAAACTGTTGGATATTATATGGCTATGATTGAAATCATCAATTATAATAAATATCATGGATGTCCAAGATTTAATAGGATAATAATCACAAGGCACTTTTATAATACTAGTGGATGATATTTTATTTACAGTGAAATGTTTTAGGCGTGATCAATGTGGACAGAAGGTGCAAGAATATTTATAGAGAGAGCTGGAGAAGTTAGATTCCATACTTGGAAGTTCTAAATAGAGTTGAAGACAGTTGACAATTGCCCTTAGAACATATAAGGAACTGGAGGAAGAACAACTACAACAAAACTTACAATGAGTTTGAGGAAGCAGATTCCAGGTTCATCTACACATGCAGGCTAGGGTCTTTACTTAGGATGAGGTGAAAAATTTTACTGAAATTGTGATATGTACAATTCTCATTGCTACATTTCTGAGTAGAATGTCAGTTGATTATGGTGTTAGCTATTCATTTATTTTAAGTTGTCTTTACGTTATTGTGCTTACCTTTATTGAATTGCATACTAGTTTTTTTTTTTGTTACCTTTTAGATATTATTTGATGGCTATTTATACATGTATGTGTGATACTGACATATCTGCTTGTAGGTTAGAGCCTGAATTAAAATTGTTGTTTTTGGATGAGTTTGATGTAATATTGGGGATGAATTGGTTAAGTAGATACGGAGTGCATTTTATATTAATTATGTGAAGAAGAAGAAGATAACATTATTTTTGGGTAAGGATAAGATTTGTTTTCGGGGAGATAAGGATGTTTTGTTATCTTTAATTTCAGTCATTCTTGTTGATAAACTCGGGAGGAAAGGGAATATGGTATTCCCTTCACCTGCAAATGATGGAATGATGGAAATTAGTCTATAGATAAGCCATATGAATTCCCTATAATGAATGAGTTCGTGAATGTAATCCTTGATGAGTTTTTTATTTGATCTCATTAACATGAAGTAGAGTTTTCTATTAAATTGGCACATTGTAAGGCACCCATAGCTAAGACTCCCTATAAAGTGGCCCTAGAGGAATTACATTAATTGAAAATCCAACTAGAGTAGTTGGTTGATGAGTTTTTGTCAAACCAAGCTTTTTGCCCTAGGAAGCTCCTGTACGCTGTGCTATTTGCCCAAAAAGATGGCATAGGGCGCATGTGTATTGGTTAAAGAGTTTAAATAAAATGATAATTAAGAATAAGTATCCATTATTTAGATAGATAATCTATTTCATCTGTTGGAAGATGCATTTATATTTTGGAAGACAGATTTAAGATTTTGATAGTATAAATTTAAAGTGAAGGAGAAAGATGTATTGATTAAAGAGCTCAAATAAAATGGCAATTTTGATATTCTATTTTGTGATGCTGGATCTTTTTTGTAGTTATTTTGTGGTTCTTTATGTATCTTCTTGGATTGAGGTGATCTCATTTCTCAACATGTGTCTCATTAAGTGTTAAACTATCTTCACAAATCATTTTGGTCAACTTTTATCATTGTTAAATTAAATCCACACTTTGTTATCCTTAATTTGTCTACACTAATTTTATCAACTCATCTAATATCTGCATTTCTATGCTATAATGTTAGTGGTTTCTATACCATTTAGTATGTGTATGACTGTATGCGAAGACTCATCTATTGTTTTTAAACAACTAGGCAGGGGTTTTTGTACAAAATAATTGCACTGGACGAGCAACTTTTACACCCTACTAAATAGATTATGGTCTAAAATAATGAGCGTTTACTTATATTAGTTGTAGTTATATGCTTCTGTCTCATACTAGAACTAACCATGAATAGATGCATCTCTTACATTGTAATCTGTCTTGTATAACACAAATACTCCTTTGAGTTCATTCACCCCAAGAATGCACAACAAATAACTGGTACATGTGTTCTAGGCCCCCAGTATATCTTGACTTCATTGAAAAAAAAAAGTCTCCTAGACATGCCATTTAAATATAAGGCAAATATTGTTAATAATTTGATAGCAATAATCAATTTTGGTGGTGGCAAACTTGATGACCGAACTGATGAAATCTCAATGAGTGGCTAAGATGAGTTGGAAGGAAATGAAACATGGACAAGAGAAATGTCATGAAGAAGGAAAAAGGGATAGGATGTCTATACGCCCATGCAAGGTAGTTCTGACCGACCATTCCCTTCTAAAAAAAAACAAAGCCGACTATCTCTTATTTTTTCAGAAGTACGTAATGAATAAGATCCTTATGTTTCACGGTACAAACTTATAGAATTTATTTCTTAGTTCACAAAACCTAGCTTATATATCCGGACTAAGGTAGACTGGCTTAAAAAATTTCCACGTGATTTTACAACCTAGGCATTATGATTACGTAATTCTTCATTGGAAGGCTGCTAGAAGCATAGCATCTTACAAATGTGACTGAACTTAAGGGTTTTAATAGTATGTTTTGAGAAAATCTGACTTTATAATGTCTTGGCAATCTAAAGCATTGATTAGCAGTATGGGTTTTTATAGTATGTTCTTAGGTCTGTTTAAATGTTTGAGGCTGTCAGACTAACATGGCCATGACACCTACATATGGGCCTTAAGTATTCTTGGATTGCCTGTCCTTGGTGATATGCAACTTCTCTTCCCGATTTCTTAGTATTGTTTAAATCAAATATCTTCGAAGAAGGTAAAATAATCATCACTATATTTTAATCTCTCTTTTATATATGCATACCGCTTAACAAAGAACTGGAATTCCTACTCTTGATGCATCAGCTTGGATGGCTGTGCCAATGTCACCAATCACCTAAATGATGTTGATGTATCACAAATCTGTATCAGCTGTTTTTCCGGTTCAAAATTTTCTTTGTATATTTATGTTGCAACTCTGAATTCGCTTGTGAAAACACATTAAATAAGATAAATCAAATTTATTTTGGTTTCTGTGGACTGACTTGCTTTATTAAATCAAGATTAGCTGTTATTACGATGAATCAAGTGTTCCTCAAGTTACAGATTCATACTTCATTGTACAGTTTTACCCTTAATGAGTCTTGCCACAACTGGCTTGACAAATTGGGAAATCTTCAATCATAATCCATTTTTGTAGAGACATTTCCCTTGTTTTCTTTTTAGCAAAGGGAAATTTCAGTTTCTTGTATGAGGAACAGAAGCGTGTTGCGTAATTTAGTGCTTATATTGTTTCCACCTAGCAGTTGTAGGAAATCCTTTTCCTGCCTGTTTTTGTCGTTGAACAAACCGTTCTCTTTATTTATTTGAGTTGGTTAGCAAGATTTTTGTCTTCATGCTATGTGCCTTTTTAGATAGGCGTCTTAACAAATATTTGGTATTAATTTGTTTCAGGGTGCACTGAACACTATGAGGACTTTTACATGGGTTCTGTTCATGTCAAAGATGTTGCGCTTGCGCATATTCTTTTATATGAAAATCCATCTGCGTCCGGGAGGCATCTTTGTGTTGAAAGCATAATCCATTTCAGCGACTTTGCTTCAAAGGTTGCAGAACTTTACCCAGAATACAATGTGCCGAAGTAAAACCCTCCCTCTCCTTCCAACATTTAAGCCCTTTTTTTGTATACTTGATGAGGCTAATGATGATGATTAAGTTGAGGTTTTTTTCATTCATTTCTCCTTTTTCCCTTCTCAGGTTCCCCAAGGATACCCAACCTGGACTGTTGAGGGCCCAATATCCTTCAAAGAAACTGATTAACTTGGGCATGCAATTCGTTCCAATTGAGCAAATCATCAAGGACTCTGTTGAAAGCTTAAAGAGCAAAGGTCGCATATCTTGAAAGATATCTGTGGTGTTGCGGTCTCGTTTCATCGGCCTTCATGATGGACTGTCGTAATCTAGTTAAAAGAAGTTTGCGGTGTTGGTGGAGTTCAACTGCATGAGCACACCATTAGACACCCAATCTATGGAGGAACTTTATGCTGGAGGAATATTTTGAGTAAGTGAAATAAAACATTAAATATTGTGCTAGTATATTAAAATGTATTATACCTCTTGTTTATGAACTAGGCCAGTTTTCCTTTTCTATTTTTTTGTTTGGGTGAAATGAGGAACTAGCCCGTTTTTATTATAAAAATAATTAGAACAATTTTTAAGAAGAGGCTTGGCTAAATAAGAATTTAGCAGGAGAGGCACGGAATTGCAGAAATTTAAAACGGGGCGAATTAGCTGAATCAAATGGCGCATTCTATGCATTCAATAGAATGCGCTGAATGATTTGGGGCATTCTATTGAATGCGCCGATTCAGTATCTTTAGTTTTCTGTGCGGGAATAAAGCACAAGCTAGCATTTTTTTTTCGGAAATCAGTGCCGAATAAAGCCTTAGATGAGCCAATCTATTGGCTGCCTTGTTTTTTTTTTTTTTTCCTTTGATTGCCTATATAATATGCTTTGGTGTTGAGATTGCAAACGAAGTCATTTGCTTGGATCGGCGACAGAGGAGCGAAAATTCTGAGGTAAGTAAGAAGTTACAAGTTTAATTTTTTTGATAATATTATGTAACACTGAATTTTTTTTTAATGTAGACTTTTTTTTTTTGGTTCGAACAATTTTATATGATAGTGTAAGTAGCTGCTAATTTCGGTTGAATAAATTTTTTTTTTTAGATTTCTAATGTTAATTTAGTCAAGTACATTATTTTGGGTGAAAGTCTAAACCATGCAATAATTTTATTCTTCAAAGTTATTAATTCTGTTGTTGTATTATACATGATCTATGATTCGTGTTAAATGATATTTTTGCAAGAAATTTAGAAAAAATAAAAGAAATTGTGAGAAAAAATAAAGATATTTTTAATTTAGAAATATGAAAATTAATTTACCAATTTTTTGAAATTTAATTATTTTTACGATCAATAATAAATTATTATGTAGTTATATTTTAAACTGAATTTGATAAATGCCTTTAGGTGAGTTAACAAATAAAATAGATTAGTGTTTTCTCAAGAAAGTGATATTTTTATAATCAAATATAATTCAAAGAATAACATATTATCTTAGATTAATATAAAATTCTATAGAAAGTGTTTAAAAAGAGAAATGAGTTTCTTTTTTAAATAATTCAATCATTCCTATAATCAGATATAATAAGGAGAATAATATATCATCTCGAAAAATAAACATAATATTTTATAAGATATCCAAAAATTAGAATGAGTTTTATAAAATTCATTATTTCTAAGTTTAAATATAGCGAGGAGAATATTATATTATATGATGAGATGATAATGATATTTTACGAGTACATTCTTAAAAATAGAAATGAATTTGAAAAGATAATTTGCATTTTCAAAGATTTTTCCCCTGCTTTTGTAGGAATAAAACAAGATTTGTTTTAATTTAGAGTTCTCAATTTCCTGTAAGGGCAAGCACTTATAGTTAATTGTATTCTGGGAGGGGTTCTCATAAGAAAATTCATTAAAACAATGATTTCATATCCTTTGATTAAAAAGTAGAAAATAAGGAAAGAAATAGAAATTATTTAGGAGAAAGCTTAATGTTGAATAATTTTTAGCGGATCAAAGAAGAAAGAGTAGGAGGTGCTGGATTCTAAGAAGTTTAGAGGCAATCTTAGCCTATCTAATATTTAACTTTACATTTTAAGAGAGAATTTATTGTTCAAGTTGGCATTTTTTTAAAAAAGTGAGATTATATTCTCTGAGAATGAGGACTTATGATTTTTGATCTGCCTCGGAACTTAGATCTAAGTTGGATATTATAATGCAATAACTTGAACATATCTAAAGAATTACAATCTGGACATATATCTTGCCTGAAACAGAAAGCCAGTTAAACTATCTAATCATTTCAAAATCATATTATCAAGTCTTATAAAAGATAGGTAAGCTGTTGTTTAAGTTTTTGGAACTCAGGATTAGCATTTAGAAAAAAGTCCTAAGTGGCCCTATACTTATGAATGGTAGTATGCTTCTAGAATTGATACAATTAAATTTTAATTTTACTTTATTTCTAATACAATGAATGCTAGTTGAAATATCACAAATCATGAATGTTTGAAATTTTAAAAAGGCTTATAAAGTAATTTTTTAAAAGATTAAGCTTCCCTAGGTTCAACATCTTATCCTCATATCTCGGATTATCTGAACTCTACTCTTGGGCGGGGAAGTGTTTAAAATAAGGATAAAATTATGAAAAATATTCCCTGGATGTTCTTCGATTTACTTTCTTAGAATGATTATCTTTCTATATTGATTTATTCCTAATTTTTTTTTTAAGTTAGAGTAGAAAAATCTTTTATTCCTAAGAGCCTAATTGAAGTTCAGACACATGCACATACAAGAAAGAAATCTAAGAAATACATACAAATTTTTAAACAACACCAATATAAACAATCAATCAAATTTATAACAAAATAATGAATATAATGTCTAAAGTCCATGTAACAAGTGTCACTTAATACAACTCAGGATCTGCAGTAAGTATAGGGGGCCAGGCTCCACCAACAACAACCTGAATTTCTAAATCTATGAATGACGCAAGTCTTTTTACAAAGATAAATTAATTTGTTTATTTGACTTCAAGTCTTCTATCACTAGTCATCCTCCAAAAAGGCGTTTAAAAGAAAGAAATCTCTTAAGTAGCAAAGATATTTTTTAAAGAGATTTCTTTGCTTTTAGTTCTTTTATCCTTGAATAAACAAATCAGCTTTTTAAAAACTTTTACAACTCTTCTATTTGAATTATATTTAAAAATGAAAAAAAACTCTAAACTCATTGTATGATTAGTATGAAAATGTAGTTTATACTCATCAAAATAACAATAAACCATCAAATAATCTTCATTTTACTCATTTTTTAGCAACTTGTAAGATTGGTCATAGGGGTTTAAACAATTAAAATATCTGTAGAAAATATGATTAGTATTAAATCAAAAATTAATTTTAACCCCATTTAATAATAGCCCTGCATAAACATGATTATCTACAAAAAAATCTGATTAACATTAAACATCCAGGACGCTCTTATTCTAAGAAAATCTAAACATCCATCACATATTACCAAAGAGAGTATCAGAATACAGACATCACAGAAATCCATAAAGCAAACTATAATAACCAGCACTCGTTCACATGCAAGTTATTTATAACTCAGAAAATATATAGAAAATAACATTGGCTTAACTTAAAGCTAGAATTTGTGTTTTAACAAACAATTCTAAGTGTATGTGACATGCTAGTGATTTAGGTATGTTCTGGATTTAGTATTATTTGAAGTTTTCTACCAATTGAATTTTGTTTGTTTAAAGCCTAGAGATAGTAATTGATTGCTTAAAATATTTTGATTAACCATTTTAGTCCTTACCAATTGATTTGAATTTGTAAGTTTGATTGTTGGTTTCTAATTTTTTTCTTTTATATTCAATTCATTGGTTATTGATTTATAAACTTTATCATTTAATACTTACATTATGTCAATTCATTCGCGGCGTTATCATAATGGGCACGAGGATCAATGTCTCCTTAGGACATGTGGCTCCGTAGCTTGAGGTAGTTCAATCTAAAATTTTGTTGACATAATAGTAATTACCTTTTATATTTGATTAGCCTTTATTGTTGTTCATCAAGTTGATTGATTATTAAATTTTTAGATAATTAAAAGGATTGATGATTTTTATTTTATATTTTTTAATATTTTTTTATTTTTTAAGGTATTTAATTTATTACATATTTAATTTATTTTCTAATTTGATTTGATTATTTATGCATATATTACTATTTTATTTATTATATTTCTCATTATAATTATTAATTATTATTTATTAAATATGGTTTAATTGAATTAGTTTAAATATTATGTTAAGGTGAATGGATTTTAATTATTATTGTATTCTAGTTTGTTTAATTATATATTTTAAGATAATTTTTTTAATATTATTTTTATTTTGATTTTAACTTACATATTTAATTATATTGATTGGCTTATAATTTAATTAATTATATGTAGGTTCTTTATTTATTATTATGAATTTCTAATTATGATTACAAGATTTAAATTATTAATTAAATAATCTCTATATATTGAAAGTCTCCAACATTTACAAACTATTTTGGGATGTGTACTAAGTTTAGAAAATCAAATCTAACACGCCCCTAAAGCTAATGTAAGCGCCAAACATGCAATCGATGGGTTTAGGTTATAACTAATAAAACAAAAGTGACTTGCATATTAAGTTTAATTATAAATTGCATAATAAAATAAAGACAGAGGTTTTTACAGAATCATAAGGTTAGAAGAGTACAAAAACACATCATGGGCTTATGAGACCTAAGACTATCTAAGTTTTAGAATGCTCACTACACCGAAGCCAATGTTCGGTGGTATCCGCCCATAGCATCTCCATTGGGAAGCAACGAAGGCGGTTGAACTCCTTAAGTCTCCTTTGTTTGTGTAATAATAAATGCAATTTCAATATTAACTTTGAAACAAGTACTCACCTTTCTTTGGACTTCTTTATTAGCTCCATCTGATTTGCTCCTGAGATTTCAATATGGAGAGGATGTTTGTAAGTTTTGAGTTTATTCAAGGGTAATTGATGTAAAGGGGGTGACGAGAGAGTAGGTGAAAAGGGGAATAACATTGACTCGCTTCATCCTTCCAAGTCTATTCTTTCCCTTCACCAAAATTGATTTTTCTTCCATGCAATCATTATTTATCTTGTATGATTCTTATTATTGAGGATTAAATATGAAGATAAATTTTTCAACATAAGCATTATATATAGTTAAATTTGCATATAAATATGAAGCATAAATATACACTTTAAATTTACATTCTAACCACCATTTATTTGGATATCAAAACACAAATGTTCTCATAAACTCTTCAATTAGCTATTACTTATGAAAATATTAGCTTCAACGACGTTCAATTACACTATCACATTCGGAACTAAATTGGATTTAGGTCAAATTGGGTTTGATTTGGGTTCGGTTATGGGGCCGAGTCAAAGCTACATCATCGGATATTCACCTAAGGGAAATCCTATCGGTGAAGTGTCTATGTTAGGCCAAGAAGACCTAGGCACTGGGATGAGCTTTGGGAAAACGACCTCATAATTGTCAGCAGAGATGTGGCATGTGCCCTCTAATCAGATGGTTTTGCTGCAAAATAACACCACTATATTACAGTCACGACTAAAGCCCATATGTTCCTTATGGTTTAAAAGCCCCTTGAGTAATGAATTATATGGTGCACTCTACAAAATATAGAGCATTCTGTTATCTAAGTTTGACTTAAATTTATCACCTTAGATAAATATCGACCCCAGGTCTACAAGATATTATTGGACAAAGCAACAAATGACTGCTGATAAGGTTCCTTCTGTTGTCATGACCCAGCCCGATAAGCTCGAGTTAACGAGGTGAAAACAGACAGTCGTAGAATAAAAATTAAAACTTTCATTCCAAAGTAACAATAACAAATAATCATCCAAATAAAAAAATTGGAAAGACCCACTAAACATCTGTTTCAAATATTTCTATTACATCAAAAATATCAACTCATAACATAAATCATAACTACTACCATTGTACCACATTACATAAATCATCATATGACATATGACATAACATAACCATAAATAATCTATCTCATCCTCTACGATGGTAAGTAACATGTCTATCAACCATCATATTTTAGCAGGATCTCCTGAAAAGTATTCTCACAATTAGGGATGAGCTAACACTCAACATGTAATAAATATTTCTATTAAATTCATAAAACAAAGAATAAGAAACATTTTGCATGAAACTTTCATATGATAGGACTTAAATAACTTTAAGAAAAAGTACTATAAATGTCAAGATTGTTATTAAGTATGCACATTCTATATGATATTCTAGATGCCCATTTTTCTTTAACCTTTACATATAACCATAACTTTCTCATTTTTCATAATTTTTCTTTTATAATATTTTATGCATAAAATACTTATTCATATCTTTATACAACCATCACGAAAGTACCAAAAATTTATGTGCTGATCAGGTACACTTTCAAATTTGGCCAATCATTTCATTTATTTACTCTGAAGAGTCCTTTACCATTTGCTCTGGAGAGCCCTTTACCATTTGCTCCGAGGAGCCCTTTACCATTTGGGTACTCCGTATTATCATACACATTGTTTCATGCATTATTTATCATAGGGCAAATAATAACATGCATCAAATCATATGCTCCTATTTACTGTACTGTTTTCATGAAGTTTTACATGTTGACATTTAAATAAATTTAAAAGGGAAAACATGCCACACTAACTATCATCTTGCTGTAGTATGAAATGTAAGGAAATGACATGCTAATTTCAACTAAAAAATATTAAAACATATGTAGTTTAATATTTAAAGAGAAGGCATATGAAATTAAAAGAAATATTAATACCTACCTTAAAAAGCAAAATAAATCTTCTACGAGTACACTACGCTGCTTATGCTTGTGGCGTTCCCTTGTATCCAACACCTAAATTTAAATGTAAATGTAAAACATTATTACTAACTCATTAATCATGTCACATTTTCATGAAATAAATAATTTAATTTTTATTTTCGGATTTAATAAATCCTTAATTTTTAAACGTCCATAATTTGTCTAAATCTATAATTTATCCAAATTAAACCTTCACCAATTCCAAATTTAATTTAAAATAAACTAAATTTTCGTATTTACTCAAAAACCATAATTTTGGAAATTATAATTTAATTATTTCCATCCTATAAACATGCCAAAATTTATCTTTCACCTAATTAATAATTAGGTTAGTATATTTTTGGATTATTTTAATAAAAAATTTAGTAAAAAATACAATTTTGTGAAAATACTTAATTTCATTCATTAAAAGTATTCTTAAGATCATTTGGAACAAAAAACATTAAGGAATTTTTTTAGAAATCCAAAAATATGAAAACCCTAATTTTTCAAACTCACTAAAAATTGAGAAAAACTTCATTTCTATGCTTTAAATCATTCCTCCAACTCTCCCTAACATGTTTTCTCAAAAAATTTTGAGTCTTAGGAAAATATTAATTTTTCATCTCAAGAAATCTATACGAAAAATAAAGAAATTTCTTGTTTAAAGCATACC
The DNA here is from genome assembly GCA_019925795.1 of Dendrobium chrysotoxum. Classification (NCBI taxonomy): domain Eukaryota; kingdom Viridiplantae; phylum Streptophyta; class Magnoliopsida; order Asparagales; family Orchidaceae; genus Dendrobium; species Dendrobium chrysotoxum. The sequence goes on from CM034308.1 coordinate 23,801,459, forward strand.
TTAACCTTCCCCAAATCGTCCTCTACACTTTCCCCCAAGGAGAGCCGCCGGAAACCGCCGTCGACGCCACCCAAGAAGCCCTCGCCATCGCCCTCTCTCCCTTTCCTTGTTTCGGCCGAACGTGGGGGTGCAAATGTGCATGCAAATGAGAAGGGTCCCTTAAGGCCTTGGACAGGAAAAATTATTAGGTGCGGACACCGGATGTAGCTCTACGTCCGGACTCCACTAGAACGGCGCCACGTATTTAGCACGTGTTATGACAACTTCCGCTTGGCCCGACGACCCGACCCGGATTGGACGCGAAAAATTAAAAAAACCTGCCCTTTTTTGACTAATTCCTAGGTAATACCGAGTATTTTTTTGGTAATACCAAGTAATACCGAGTAATTTTTGGTAATACCGAGTAATTTTTGGTAATACCCAGTAATTCCTAGGTAATACCGAGTAATACCTAGGTAATATACCGAGTAATTCTTCGGTAATACCTAATAATTCCTAGGTAATACCGAGTAATACCTAGGTAATTCATAGGTAATACCGAGTAATACCGGAGTAATTCTTCAGTAATACCGCACGTATATCATTTGAACTTCTTGACGAAACGGGTCGCCGGGTCTTCAGGTCGCTACGTGGCGCTATTCTAGTGGAGTCCGGACGTAGAGCTACGTCCGGTGTCCGCACCTAATAATTTTTCCTTGGACAGGTAGGGGGGAAATTCCAAAGACCTAATTGCCCCTTATATAACTTATTTTCATAAAGAACAAAAAGGGATATTAAGTAATTTTCATTTTATAGTAATTTTTATTTTATGAATCTTCGATGATTTTTAACTCCCAATCCATGCGAAATTTACTATAAGTCCTTTATATCAATTTGATCGAAATTAAACGTAGAATTTTATAAAATTAATTTCGTTGAAATCCATAAACTTTAAAAATTTAATTATTTTCGTCATAGTGCATCGAAATCCGTGCGATGCTTACGATTCGACATTTTTCATGTTTTACATATGTCAGGTTGGGTAGACTACCTCCTCTAATTAAGTAGACCAATGACCATAATAGCCTGGACGAAACCATGTGATTTTGATCGGGTTTATCTTCATTACCCCCATTACCCATTTTAAATATATGGTGATAAATTTTAAATCATAAATTCCAAAAATTCAAAACTAAATTCAAGTTCTAAAATTGTTACTACTATACGCTAGTTACTCAATGCCTATCTGACGACTAGCCTTAATTGAAAGTTATTTCTCGTTATCAGGAGAGATAATTAACTATATGGGTTTGTGCTTATAGAAAATAAGAACTTAGATCATTAAGTCATCGTAAAATGAGAGCGAAATCTCCGATTAGTATTTTATTTAAAACCTAATATGGATTCTGAAAATTTAACCGGAACTTAAATTTGTTAAAATTTTCCTTGTCAACAAAAAAGAAACACGATACGAAGAGGCCAGAATGTGAATTTTCGGAGCCCATAATGTTATTTTAGTTAATTATAAAATATAATGCCGAAATGTGCCATTTTTTCTCCATAAAAATTTGAAAATTAATTTTTTTGCGTATCTAAAAATTAAGAGAGCTTGGATTAACTCATTTATTGATATTATTATAAACTGTTATATTAGCATACTTAGAGAATTGATATCACTATCAATAATTTTAAGGAATTATAGTATCTTATTAGATCTATAACTTTTGATGTATATCGAAGTCGTCTGCAAATAAAATTCTATGCATAATGCATAGTTCTAAAACAAATTCATTTTATTGGAATGATCATAATTTATACGGCGCATAATAGAATAATTGGTGGCCCCCTTATTTTTTTATTAATTTCTTAAAAAATTGTAATAGAACATTTTGATTGAAATTTAATTATAATAAATTTAAAAATTACTTAATTTATTTTCTGATGTATATAAAATTCGATTGAATATTTTTGTATTACATTTATTTTTTAATTAAAATATACATATATAGAAGCAAAGATCTCAGTCACTGCTGCCATCCACTCGCTGCTACTCTCGTCTTCGTTCTCGGCTGGCCACAAGATGTCAGCCATAAATGAAACCGTCTGCGTCACCGGCGGGAGTGGCTTCATCGGATCCTGGCTCGTCCGTCTCCTCCTGGATCGTGGTTACACTGTCCATGCCACCGTCCAAAACCTCCGTACCGTCTCTTCTCCCGCTTTCCTCTGTTCAAACAGAACACCTAAATAGTGTCTCACTGAGCTGATGATTCCTCTTTGCAGAGGATGATGCCGAGACAAAGCACCTCGAAGCCCTAGAAGGCGCTCCGGCGCGACTCCGCTTATTCCAGATCAATCTCCTCGACCCCGCCTCCATAGTCGCCGCCCTCCGCGGTGCTACTGGTGTCTTCCATCTCGCATCTCCATTCATCGTTGATCGCGTTCACGATCCTGAAGTCCAGCTGCTTGAGCCCGCGGTGAAGGGCACGCTCAACGTGCTTCGGGCGGCACATGATGGGGGCGCTCGTCGGGTGGTAGTCACCTCGTCTATCTCGGCGATCACACCTAGCCCCGGATGGCCGACGGACGTCGTGAAAGACGAGAATTGCTGGACTGATCTTGAATATTGCCGCGAGAACGGGGCGAGTACTCCTTCAATGCTTGTTTGTGGGAAAATTAGGGTTTTAGATGGGTTTAACACTAAATAGATTATGGGTTTCAGATCTGGTATCCGGCTTCAAAGACTATGGCTGAGAAGCAAGCGTGGGACTTTGCCAAGGAGAATGGGTTGGATTTGGTGGTGGTGAATCCAGGAACTGTAATGGGACCTATCATCCCGCCAAATATCAACGCCAGCATGTTGGTGCTGCTTCGACTTCTGCAAGGTACGTTGCTTTTATTTTGCTCGAGGAGAAAAGCTATGGAACAATAATTATGATATGCATGTTATCAATTATGGTGCTTTTGTAAAACGGAGTTAAGCATCTAGCCAACGATTTTTCAATTTTTTCTTTATTTTAACTCATACTTCTGCTTGTTCGAAGTTTTTGTGCTTTTTTTTTTTTGGGATTAATTTATTATCATTATTGTTGTTGTTGTTGTTGTATGTGAAAGGTTGGAGTAGCTCCGGTGGTTGATAAGATTGGAGAGAGTTGCCTTAAATGATTTAGTTGCATAAAATGCCGGCCTTTCGATGACCCTGTTAGAAAAGTAGATATATTAGCACCAGCCTATATTAAGAAAGGTAGGGGTAGACCTAGAAAGATTTGGTTAGAATCTATTAAAAAAGAAAATTTTATTAGATTTAAATGATATTTTCACTTTTAATAGTACACAGTAGAGAAAAAATGATTTATTTAGTCGATCACATGTGGGATAAAGGCTTGTTGTATATATTATTATTGTGTTCAAACAACTAATTATAATTTTGAATCGCTTTGCATAATTTTTTCCATTTTAACCATTCCACGGGGTTGCCATCCAAATGCACCCATGAGGTCAACTTTGTGAATCACCCATCTCCTTTCATTCATTTAGTGTTACATAAGTTGTTAACTTTATTTTGTACAAGTCTTTGGACTACTTCTAGGGATGTTATGTTCAATCATTCCCTTATGTCTCATAATCCTTTTATATTAATTAAATATACTTGCTATATAGTGCTAAAGGATTCCCCCCTAGCGATTAGCTACTATCTAACCTGATTAGGGTGAGAAAGAGACAAGCATGGGCTAGGATGTTGCTTCGAAGTGATACACCACAATTTAACCTAATTGTGGTGAAAAATAAATATGGGGAAGCTATGATGTCACCCTTAAGAATCACAGCAAATTATCCCAATCGTTATAAAAAATAAGCGAGTGTTGATTAGATCAAAATCTAAGATTGATTTGCCACATGCAATTTTGGGATATAAAATGAAAAGACAAGGAATTGGTGAATATTATGATAAGAAGAATTATGACTACTGTCAATTCTTATACTCCTTAAGTTTGATTGAAGATTCTTAAAATATCAATTTTGAAAGAGATAAATGAACTATTGCAACATGTACCTGCTGAAGAAAGGATATTTATTGGTGATGATTTACATGGGCATATACATTCTATTAGGATGAGCCATGAGATGATTTGTGTTGGTTATGGGAATATGGGTTATAAATGCAATGTGGGAAAATATATTTATTTTTTAAGAGTCTTATAATAACGTACAAATATGCTATGAAATAAGAAAATATTTGGTTACTTATAAAATGGAGTCACCAAATCACACTCACACACACTCACTTAGAAGGAATCTTGTGTTTCATGCAAGAACCAAACATATTGATTGTCATTTTAATCAGAATGTTATCTATCAGAAGATTGTCAATGCTTATATCTCCAATTTGGAAAAGTAGTTTATATCTTTATAAAGTATTGGTTCATGCTCCTTTCTCTCGATTATATAATAAGTTAGAACTAACTGATATATATGCTTCAACTTGAAATGGAGTATTAGCACCTTTGATTACAAAGGTACTCTTTTTTTGGTATGAGTTTCTTATGTTTATTTGGTTGTATCTTAGATCATTGTAACCAATTCTTGATTATGAATAAAAGAGTCTTCTAGTGAATAAGACTCATAAGAAATATATTTACTGTTGAACATGCACAAAAGAGTTTGGACTAATTAATGGTTTTCTTGGTGTTATTTTTTGAAAACTTGTTCTTATTCTTCTCAGGGTTTTTGTGGGTCTTCCTTATTGAGGGTTAGAAAACTTCTTTCTATGAGTCTTGTTCTATCTTTCAATGGTCATTGTAAGTCACTTTCTAGGTTGATGTCTTTGTTGGCGAAGAGAGGAAGTTCATCTGAGATGTAGGAATGAAGTCCATATCTTTCTTATGATGACAAACATCTCCTTAAGAGCGGTGCCAGGGAAAATGGCATGCAACCTAGATTTAGTGGTGTATTATTGCTTAAGTTGCTCTTGTTTTTTACAAGGACCACAAAATTTTCTCCATCATTTATTTTCAAACCCTATAAGGTAGGACTCTTATAAGAGCATCTATTTGAAAACCTGCCAGGAAACATTATGTTGCCCAAAATGTAGATGGACATTCCCATGCTAAAACATGCTTGATGCATTTGAGGTGGGCAAATAGAGACCTTCTCTTGGGAAGTGTACCCATATAGATTAATCCAGGTCTTCATTCCAACCATTGCATATAACTTCATGGCATCGGTAAAACTATCATATATTGGAATATCAATTCTAGCCTTCACCTTTAAAAGTCTCGTCCTTACCTCTTTAATAGATGGTGCAAAACCTGAGGCCTTATTTTCCAAACCTTCCTCTTAGTTTCATAAATAGTTTCTAGTCTCTCGCTTTCATTGCGGCACTACCTTCGCTCATAGTTGACCATTCTTATTGATTTGTCACTTCGTTATTATTTAAGCTTGTTAGTTGAGCATTTCGATTATCATAGCCATTTGTTGTTGCACCAGGGGGCCTGTGCGACCAAGGAACATAATGCTTTCTTCTTCTTTAGTTGGCTTCTTTCCATATCTATTTTAGGTATTACTTTCTGAAGGTTACAAGCAGCTCTATAGCCTTATTGTAGTCATTTTTTATCAACAACGTGTTCTAAGGATTAAAAAAATCCTTGGCACTAATACCACTTGACTCAATGCTACTTGAGGTTTATGGATAAAGATCCTTTGACAGAACGTCCAAACAAACTGAGAACTTTGAGTCTTGCAGCGAAAAGAGGCCTTTGGTCTTGCATTGGGTCTTTCTACTTTTATTTCACTCAATGGGGCTCGTAGCCAACCCTTACCCTCAATTGGTAGGATTTTGCTTACATAAATCCTAATAAATTAAACCCCATGTAGCCCTTTTTTGCTTGTACATTTATATTGCGCTTCCCTTTTTGTGGGTAATTCCTACATGGAATTAGAAGAATTAAGGAAAGAGATCCATGTAAAAAGTTGCTAAAAGAGTAAAGGGATTGGATGTTGGCGTACACTCTGAGGAAGATGGTTTGGTGTTTTCAAACAAAAGATGAAGACGAGCATACAATGATTAATTTGTAGAGTGTGGGCTCTAAAAATTCCACGATGCGCCCCCAGCCTCTCCGTGCCAGTATCTTTTCTTGTTTATCGTGACGGCGGAAAGTTTTAATGAGCTTAGGTTCCGGGTGAATTTTTAGAAGGCAGATTGAGCTTTAGATAAGACACTACCTAGAGATTTTGCCCTCATTTTGTGAGGACTGAGGACTTTTTTGATCTGAGTTCTGGTTTCCTATAGGCACAAGCCCCTATAGTTAATTACCCCTCCCGATAATGAGAGAGAACTTTCGATTAAGGCTAGTCGTTAGAGAGGTTACATAGGTTAAAAATCCAGCATATAATAGCAATAATTTTTGGGTTTGAATTTTGATTTTATGATTTGGAATTTATCACCATGAATTTAAAACTGGTGGTGGGGGGATGAAGACGAGCCCGATCAAGATCCCATGGTTCCGTCGTCCTGGGGTGTCATGATCCCTGGTCTACTTAGTCAGAGGAGGTAGTCGACCCAACGTGACAGAAGGCACCTTATCGGCAGCCATGGGTTGCTTCGTCCAATAATATCTTGTAGACTTGGGTTGGTGTTTGTCTAAAAGGATAGATCTGAATCCACCTTAGCTGATAGATGTCATTGTGCATATCGAATATACTATATGATTCATTGCTCAAGGGTTTGAAGCCTTTAGGAAACATACGGGCTTTGGCCGTGATCGTAATATAATGGTGACATTTTGCGGCAAAACCACCCGATCAGAGAGCACGTGCCACGTCCCTGCTGGCAAGAGACTATTTGGGGATGAACCTTAGCGATACACCCGATACGACATTCGTTCTTTGTGAGTTGAGATTAATTTCAAATTTATCACCCTCGACAAACGTTAGCGGGAGGTGGATGAGTTTTAGTTTTAAGTTTTTTGTTGATAGATTTCATTTTAAGAATTTTGACTTTAATTGGATTTGAGATTTGACCCCTTCAGTTGAGATTTTTTGTCAACATGGCCATCATCGGGGTGACATTGAAATCACTTGTATTTTTATAGAAATTTGGGGAGGCATTTTGTGATTCAAGTGAGGTCGACTCTAGTCCTTTCAAGGAGGAGGATGAAACTTGAATATTTGACCCGCGCAACATTCTCGGACCGCTGGTTTTGGGACTCAGATGTAACGATCGGAGCACATGCAGGCGTAGCATTTGACCCTGCGCAGCATTCTCAGACATTGGCTTTTGTAACTTTAACATGTTTGTTGGAGCACATGCGGGTGTAGCATTTGACCCTGCGCAACATTCTCGGACATTTGTATTTATAACTTTAATATGTTTGTCGGAGCACATGCAGGGGAGATCATGGTTTAAAATTGCGCAATAGGAGGCTCGCCTCAGCGCAATTCTTCTTGTTTATGCGTCAAAGTGTAAGCCTTGCGATTGAAATATGAGGCGTACGCCTCAATTAAATTGAGGCGCGCCTCGCCTCATTTCTACGAGGCGTTCGCCTCTTAAAAAAAAAACTAAACCTATGCTGCTTCGACACTGCCTCATCCTCTAATATTTATTTCGCTGCTTCGACTTCGCCCGTCATACCTAAACCTAAAGCATTTCGAAGTAGGCTCACCTCTTCGCCTGCAACTCCTCTTCTTCTTCTTCGCGTGCCTTCGACCTCGAATTCGGCTGCAACTCATCTTTGACCTCTTTGGCTTCGACCTCACCTTCTTCTTCTTCGCTTGCGAGGCTACGACTTTTCTTCTTCTTCTGTGCAGCCAAGGTTGCGACTCGGCTTCGACCTCTGCGACTTGTCTTCTTCTTCTTTGGCTGAAGGTTGGCATAAGCACCGCATGTTAGTCAATCATGCTGAAATGTTAATATAAGATTTCGCCCTTGATGCGTTTTAATTGTTAGAATTTTTTTGGAATGTTAATATTAAAAACTAAGTAAACTATCATGTCTGCTGGTTAGTCAATCATACTGGACTATGATAATAATATGGTTTTAAAGCTTTCCTATTTTCGGACAATTTGCATCAGCCATTCAAGTTACAGTGCAAGGGGATGAATTCCCTAAAAAATTAGTAGTTGCACTTGTATTGCAATCTAATGAACTCACATCTAATCAAATAAATAAGATTGAATAGAAACTAGAATTTTATTCAGCCAAATATTTTTTTTTAACATGTGATAGAGATCTATTAATTTATAAGAAAGACTAACCCCTTGAAACAACTCTTATCCAATTCACAATATTTTTTTATCCTTATAAATATTAGTTGAGTGGTGGATTCAATTTAGTGATGGGGCTCCAGAATTGCAGCGTTTTGCTGTGAAAGTTTTGGGCTTGACATGCTCTTCATCTGGCTGTGAAAAAAATTGGAGTATCTACAACTAAGTACATATAAAGAGGAGAAATCGCTTGTCGACATTGAGGATGAATTCACTAGTGTATATTATGTACAATAGGAGACTCAGAGATTGGAATTTGAAGAAAAAAGGATTAATGGATGATGAAAATCCTTTGCTTTGCGAGGATGTGGCATCTGATGATGAGTGGTTTGTAGATGATGAAATTGAAGTGATGCCGTCTGAATTACAAGATGAAGATTTAAATGTTGATTTCTTTGATGGTCTTAAAGCATCTACATCCAGCATAATTCAAGAACAAATCAAAAAAAGGTATATAAATAATATAGTTTTCTTAGACTTTTATTAATGTATTACACTATTATTCATTATGATATTGTTCAAAAATATTTAGGGAAGAGGAAGATAACTGATATTGAGGAAGAAGGAGCTGATTGAGAGACATTGGACTATAGGAGAGGAGGAAGGGGAGAGAGCAGTTTATCATAATGATGATTCAAATGAAGACCCCCTTAGTGATAGTGCTGATGACTTATGAGTTCTTATGTGATATGTCATTGCTATTTATTTTTGAAATTATATGTTAATGAAAAGAATACTGTGATTTGGGAAAGATGGAGTTAGAGTTGAACTATATTTTATGTTATCTTATTATTGAGATATTTTGATTTCACTTCATATCTTGTGCATTTTTATGTTTTATATATTATTTACTCATTAGTATATACAAAATTTATCATTTTATATTTACGCAATCTTTTGATTTTGAGGCTTACGCCTCAAAACACCTTGGGCTTACGCCTCGCCTCACGAACGAAAAACGCCTCAATACTCGATTATGCAATTTTAAACATTGGGAGAGATATTATCATCATTTGAATATGTACAATGCTTCATTTAGAAACTTGTAGATGCCTTCTATCTGCTAATATGTAGGGGTGTCAATATTGGACCCGACCCGAACCCGACTCAAAAATTTCGGGTTTGGGTTGACCCGAACCCGAAAAGGGTTGGGTTCGGGTTCAACAATTCGACCCGTTTCAGAAATCGGGTCGGGTTCGGGTTGACCCGTTGACCCGTTTTGACCCGAAAACTCGTTTTGACCCGAAAACTCGTTTTGACCCGACAACCCGAGATTGACCGTTTCTGACATGATTTTGACCCCGAAAAGCGGATATTGACCCGTTTTTGGACCCAAAAACTAGTAGTTTTTTGTTGGCACCGGGTTATTTGGGTCGGGTTGACCCGGACCCGAAGCGGGTTGAGTTCGGGTCTGGAAACCTGACCAATTGACCCATTTGCAAAAACGGGTCGGGGTCGAGTTGACCCGAATAGTGTCGGGTCAGTTTCGGGTTCGACCCGAACTCGACCCGTGACCCGAAATTGACACCCCTACTAATATGAGTGTTGCAGCTCCGGTAGCGTGGTATCGTACTGTGATTATTTGCCCGTTGCTTTGTACAGGTAGACTGTCGTGCACTACTTATTGCTTTCTGCAGGTGGATTGTAGTGCACCAACGAATCTCTTGTTATGATTCATGGAGGCCTACAGTTGTTGTATGTTATTTGCCATTATTTGTAAGAGATCAGTGTATTCGATTGACATTGTATGGAGATCGGCTACACGGGTGTTGTAGCCTCTATTACTTGTTGTCGATTAGCACTCATAGGTTCGTTGCGATTGTGGCAAATCTCCCGTTAATGCCAACATGTGTTCTCGTCTACGTAGTCCTTCTTGTATTTGCTTGTAGGTAATACATGGATATATGATGGATCTCCTACGACAGTTCGTAGGAGCTCGTATGTACTTTCTAGATGCTCGACTGATGTTGACTATGAGAACATCTTTGCAATCATTGTATATCACATGTTATCATCTGCAGTAGTTTGGTGTATTTTTCTGTAGGCCAACATAGACTGTTGATGTATTACATTCACTGTTCGTCTCTCTATATGTGTTGGTTGGCGAATTGCTATCTACATTAGACATCAATCGGTGTTCGTTGCATGTCTTCTACATTTTCTTATGAATATGTCATTGCCTCAGAAAATCAATTATTCCACTAACTGATTCATGCTTCATTTTATATATATCAACTAGTAAGGCATATTCCATCATATCTATTAGAATGAAAAAAGTTTTATCATTCCAAACAACTCTCTTCAATAACCACTTTATCTTATTTCCCTAAAAAATTGGAGATATCGTTATGATTTTGATAAAGCTTTGATCAAGAAGTAATTTGTTATTATCATTTACCTTAGGATTATATCTTGATTTCAAAAGACCTCTTAAGGTCAAATAGTCTTAATGCAGTTCATCTAGATAAAAGATTAGAATGGTGGGGCTCCCACTTTCTTATTAATTTATTTATTGGAATGATTATTAATTAATCATATATATTTTAAATCATTTAAAATGATTAATTTTGTTCCAAATCAAGATGTTGGGGGTCCTTTGCTTTGTTCCAAATTTCGGCAGTCTTCCGGCGTCCCCTCCCCAGCGCCGGGAGGTAAGGAGAGCACTTGCCCTTTCAATTCGCCCAGCCGAAAAGATAGTCAACGGCCGAGGGCTTCGGGACGTTTGTCGGGTCCTGGAATTGGTCTTCAGAAGCTTTGATTCACGATTATTGGTTGTCGAAGATTTGTTGCAAGTTCCCTATTGTTCACTGAAAATTTTGGCACCCTCACGGCGTTCTCCTACCCGGCGCCGGGAGGTAATGAGTGCACTTGCCCTTTTGGCTTGACTCGTCCGGAATAAATCGACGGCAAGGAGATTGGGAAAGCGAATCAATCCCATTAGTGTCTTCGATCCTTCAAATTGTGTGCATCCTGTTATTTGAAAGACTTAATTAAATTTTAAAAAATATTTTTTATTTCCCCAGAAAATCCAGCAGCCTTCCGGCGTCCTCTCCCCGGTGCCGGGAGGTAAGGAGGGCACTTGCCCTTTTGGCTTGACTCGGCCGGAATAAATCGACAGCGAGGAGATTTGGAGAGTGAATCGATCCCATTAGTGTCTTCGATCCCTCGATCGGATCAAATCGATGACCGAGGGCTTCGGGGGACCGTATCAACCCCGGGGCTTCCTTCAAAATCTTCAATTTGTTGTGATCCATATTATTTTTAATTTAAGTTTAATTTTAAAAATATTTTTATTTTTCCGGAAAATCCGGCAGCCTTCCGGCGTCCCTTCCCCGACGTCGGGAGGTAAGGAGGGCATTTATCCTTTCAGTCCGCCTAGCTGGAAAGATAGTCAACGGCTGAGGGCTTTGGGACGTTGTCGGATCCCAGAATTGGTCTTTAGAAGCTTTAACTGACGATGATTGGTTGCAGATAATTGTTGTTGATGATCGTCGATGATTGTCGGTTGCATGATCGTGATTGCCGATTGCCGATCCTTTCCTTTTCTTTTTTTTAGTTTATTAGACATATAATGTAATATTTTATATATATATAATAATAATAATAATGTATCATTATATATATTATATATCTTCGGTCAGGTCGGCTAGGGCAGATGCAAGTGGGGTCGTCAGCCCTAGCGATTTGTTCGATTGCAGAGGAGTCGTGGTTGGCGACACAGCGGCTGGAGTCGGCCGGCGATGAAGGCAGCTGGAGGTTGGAGGTTGACTTCGAAGACCAGAGCGACGGATCGAGTTCGGTTGGAGGTCACGTGCGGCTCCGACGTCAGAGGTATGGCTCAAATCCCCTCCTCTTTTGTTGCTCTTTGCCTGTGTGTGCCTCTGATTATGAGATCGTGAGTGCCAAAATGGCTGAGGGAGTCTTTTTTGTGTAGTTAGAGATCGTGGGGAGCGGCAGTTTTGGTCGTGCGATCGTGGGGGTATCGGCTGGGTAGTTGGGGCCGGCTGGTAGTTGTAGGTCAACATAGAGAATTTGTCAATATGACAACTACAAAAGTGAGTGTTTGAGACTTCAAAACAGCATGTTTTTTTCCCATTAGAATGAGTATTATAGACTTAAACTATGCCTCGGGCCTATGGTTAGCAACTTCTTATATAGGAGTGGAGAGGGCGGCAGTGCAAGTAGATGAAGGGACTTCCAATTATACCTGTTTGTGTAGTGACCTACCCACCATATACCCACGAATGTTGATTCATTTTTATGCATTTACTAAGCCTTTTTCCTATCCGATTTTGCTTATATTCATGTTTTCATGTTTGATAAGTGTGATACTTCCATATGGATATCATATTGAGTTTCAACAATTTTGCTCTCTAGATGACATTACATATGATAATGGCAATATGTATGTTCAGGTCTATTAACTGCTGTATGATTTTATGAACTATGATATGATACAATTTATGGGGTTTTTATGATTGAGCTTTCTGAAGTTATATGGTGTTTGATTTATAAACATGTTTCAACGATGTGTTACACACATATTGTGTAGTATTTTAAGCATATTTTCTAGATTTCTCTAATATTATATTGAGATGAGTATCACTTTTTTATCAAAGTTGACTTCTTACTTTTTCTTTTCTCTCTCCTCATTTGATATTGTTATTATTATTTTTTAAATCTCTGTATGGCTACCATGGAAGCATGCTTCCTTGGGTTTTGGAGTTACAGAGATAACTTTGGATTGAAGAGCAATTGGGAGATCAGGAGTTGTGGAAGTTGATTTAGGAGCTGATCCTGTAGAGAAAATTGTTGCTTGTGAACTTAGCCGCTATTCCGCTATCTCAAAAGTCAATGATTTCGATTCTCATGTGATTTCTTGTGTTTTCTTCGTATAAATTTCATTGAAACAAGGATTTGACAACTTACGGATGAATTTCACCATGGATTTTCCTACTCTTGCATTCCCATGCACTTTTGTTGTTTTTGGCAAGTGATATGCATTCCTTCAATGTTCTATGCAATGTAATTGCCATGTCCAAGGCTGTGAATTGCTATGTTATTATGTTTAATAATCATACTGTTTGCCTTTTCAGATGTTTCATGCAACATACAATGCATCTATGTTTTGCATGTTATCCAATCCATAGATCTATTGCTCTAAATGCGTTTCTACTCACTTTGTGAAGTTCTAAATACAATTTTACATATCTTGAAAATGATCCTTGATGATTTCTATTTATGTTTTTGCATGATAGAATGGTTTCTGCTAATAATATGCTATTATATAGTATTATAAATTATTGTAGAGAAAATGATCAACATGATCCCTTGATTCTTTAGGAATGACCAAAATGGCCCTCAACTATATTAAAGAACTATTATAGTCCCTTAAGTCTTTAAAAATGAAACAAAATAGTCATATGATCATACTATTTTGGTTTCTCTTTAAGGAGTTAAGGGACTGAAATGGTCATTTAATATAGTTGGGGAGTATTTCATAAAGAGTCAAGGGACCATTTTTATCCTTTTTCTCAATTATTATATATTGTCCTATGTCATCTATATTGTCTAATGTTCTATGTTATGATGAACAACAAGAATGTTGATTACCTTATATCAATGTTTCTCATAAATCAAATAAAAATAAGAACACAACTAATCCATAATACATGCATTAGAGAGTTTAAGCATGCATCAATCTCCAAATACTACGCCATGTAGGACAACTAAAATCTAACATTGGTAATACTCACAATAAATCCGTCTTTTTAGATTGTCAAAATAAACTATTTTTGTTGAAAAGGAATGATATAATATATTGAATTGTGTATAGGATAATTAAGCAAGTAGAGAAATGTCCCATTGTAGTTGAGGAACTCTAGCCTCCTTTTGTATTTACATTTTCTGGTGAACCATAATTGTATTATTTGCATTGCTTCTATTTCTTTGTCATAATTTCATGCAATAACAGATGGAGAATTAATGAAAATCATTAAAATAATTTTTATCAAAAATCTGCTAGAGTGTGAAGTAATGCACAAATAATTAGAAAATCCAAATTTAAAAAGTGAAATCAAATTAAACATTTAGAAAAAAATTTGATTAATTCATGTATTTTAGTTCAAAAATGTATGAATTTTTTAAGGTTTGTAAAAGACTTTTGTATAATGAACATGAAATAAGAAATATAAATAGATTTCTCATTTCTCTTATAACCTATTAATATATCTCATTTTAAAGTTTATGAATGACTTTTGTATAATGATAATCAAATAAAAAAAATAAATAGGACAATTAATTTTAGCTTTAAATTTATAAATACTCAAATTAAGCATCAAACATTAATATCAAAAAAATAAAAAAGGGAGAATGAAAGAACGTCAAATATATTATCATTGTAAAATTTGTCTGAATATTGTTATTGTAAAAGATATAAAAAATTAATTTAATTTACTATTTAGAAATTTTACTATACCCAAAGAGGAAAAAAAAAGAAAAAAAAATGTGAATTTGAACAAATTTTATAGGCAATGTAGAATTAAATTCTTCATGAGCAATAAAATTTCGGTGGATAGATCAAAATAAATATTTCTCTTGTAAACACAGCCATTTATATGATATTTGTGAGAAATTTGATGAAGAAGAGAAGATATGACAACCATTACAAAGGTAAATTTTATATATGAATTAATATAAATTGCCTCTGATTAAAATCTTGAACAATTGAAGCCGGGCAATATTTTTCATAGGATAGGACTTAGGAACATAAAAGAATCGCTAATCTTCACTTAATAATGTGAGCAAGGAATCATTTTCGTGTTATAGATCTGAAGAAACGTTTCAGCATTTTCAAAAAATATTATAACATAAGGGTTTTGTGTTTTAAATTCAAAATTTGTCATTTAATGTTTAATCCGACAGGAGAAGAGTAAAAGCAATTAAATTCTAATTAACGGTGTAGAAGAAAAATCAATTACTCAGAATAACTTACATGATAGAGTTTATAGAATCAGGGATCTATTGGATTTTCAAATTGGAGGTTTTTCATCAACCAAACTTTGAAGACGAAAGGCAATTATTAATATTTAAAGAGCCAAGTGATTAAGGCTTCGTTTGGGACGGCTTTCTTACTGTTTTTTAAAACAGTTTTCTAGTAAAAATTTTTAGTTCAAAAATTTTTTTATTAAAAAGTTGTTTTAAAAAGCAATAAGAAAGCCGTCCCAAACGAAGCCTAAGTCTTTAGAATTTAGTCGTTGAGGAGGCAAAGAATTTGTAACTTAAAGAGTTGTGGTATTTGAGAAGCCAATGATTGAGAAATAGTAAATATTTGTACATTAATTAATAATAATAATAATAGCTGAATAACTGGTTAACATGACCAAACTGTTGGATATCATCAAATATAATAAATATCATGGATGTCTAAGATTTAATACGAGAATAATCACAAGGCACTTTTATAATACTAGTGGATGATATTTTATTTACAGTGAAATATTTTAGGCATGATCAATGTGGACAGAAGGTGCAAGAATATTTATAGAGAGAGCTGGAGAAGTTAGATTCCATACTTGAAGTTCTAAATAGAGTTGAAGACAGTTGATAATTTGATGCAGGACATATATGAGATTACGATTTAGATAAGGATTTTGCACGCTTAATGATTAAGAGCAAGTTAATTAAATCTTTATGGGAATTTAAACAAGGAAATAAAACACAAAGAGCGGTAAACACAAGCTTAGGCCATGTTACTTGCGAAAAAAAAAATCACAAAACAATCAATTACTCTTAACATTACATACGAGATGAATTTCAACAAGAAATCCCTAATCTAACAATAAGTGTAGTGCGATGAAAGATCCCTCACACAATTCTACTAAACACTAAGCTTTAGCGGAGCATTGCAAGATTTACATGAATCAATCAAAAACCACAAGTAAGGATCAACGGGGAAGGTATGAGAGAAGGAAAGAGTTCACTGTTTTCAAGATTAAACCTTTCAGCAAGCTTGGACAGCAGTTGGTGGCTGCAGGAACCTTTGGACAGCACACTTTCATGTCCAGAAAGCCTTGGGCAGTGAATGGAGACTTCTCCAAGCAGTTGGACAGCAAGGTGGACCGCTGGAGTCTCCATACAGCACTTGAATATTGGTTGAACAGCAGGTGGGAGCCAATCTGGACAGCAATATTGCTGAGTTAGGGAAGCCCGGGCAGCTTCCTCTTGGTCCAGAAATCTGGACAGCAATTTGGGGCCTAGTAAGGAGCGAGGAGGGAAGCATTGGGTGGAGAAATTTATGTTTAAGGTTAGGGAAAACCAAGGGGGCGGCGACTAGGTAGATGGGAGGGAGAATTAGAAAGAAAAGGCTTGAATTAATTCCTAAAGAGGGGGAGGAATTAATGGGGTGACATTAGTGGAGAATTTGAATTTGGAGAGGGGAGGGGAAGGGGCCGGTTATGTGAGGGATTTGATTGGGAGCTTTAGTGGAAAGAATTTATTAAGGGAGAGAGAAGAGTGGGCCGGTCAAAGGGGAGGGGGAGAGAGGGTTTCTAGGTTTGTTGAATGGGGTAATTTGAATTAACTCCAATTATTTTTAGATTGGGAGAGAATTGAGCGGTTTTCCTAAAGGGGTTTATTAACTTAGAAAAACTTTTGAATTTCAAATATTATTTGAATTCAAATTCGCAGACTTTCCAGATTAATAACATGTTATTTTAGGAAAGTAATTAGTGGGAATTTGAATTTTGAAATTCGAATTCAAGGAGCCAATTGGAGGGGGAGGCCGGTGGCTAGGGACAACCTAGGGGAAACCGGTGGCTATGGGAGCTTATGGGAGGCCGGCGGGTTTTGGTGGTGGAAGAAAGGTGGGGCGGCGGTATGGGGTTGGAAAGGTCAGTTTAGGAAGAGTGGGGGGAAAAAGGTGAGGTGACGGCTTAAGGAGGAGGAGGGGAGAAAGAAAAGAAGACAACCACGAGCTCGGACTCCTCCGGCGGCTAGTGGGTATTGTGTAACCCTCTCCTAGGGATTTCACCAAAGAGCTCTCAAGATCCACAAGAGAACAAGAAAAATTGAAATCTCATATCATTCATCATTAGTCCTCTCCAAAGAAGAGGAGGGACTTAAATAGTCCAATACATGAAGGAAAAGACAAAAGACCACTTTGCCTTTAGGGCTTATAAATAACTAATCCCTCAAGTGAGGGCATAAATGGAAAAGTACATAAATAAATCAAAATACATAAAATAACTTAAAAATAAATCGACGCGATCGTGGCCGTAGATCGTCGGCCCCACCTCTGGTAGACTTTCCAAGACTTGATGTACTCATCACAATTCCCCTTAGAACATATAAGGAACTGGAGGAAGAACTCCACAATAAAACTTACAATGAGTTTGAGGAAGCAGATTCCAGGTTCATCTACACATTCAGGCTAGGGTCTTTTACTTTGACTAAGCATGAGGTGAAAAATTTTACTGAAATTGTGATATGTACAATTCTCATTGCTACGTTTCTGAGTAGAATGTCAGTTGATTATGGTGATAGCTATTCATTTATTTTAAGCAGTCTTTACGTTATTGTGCTTACCTTTTATTGCATTGCATACTAGTTTGTTTGTTTTGTTACCTTTTAGATATTATTTGATGGCTATTTATACATGTATGTGTGATACTGACATATCTGCTTGTAGGTTAGAGCCTGAATTAAAATTGTTATCTTTGGATGAGTTTGATGTAATATTGGGGATGAATTGGTTAAGTAGATACGGAGTGCATATTATATTAATTATGAGAAGAAGAAGAAGATAACATTATTTTTGGGTAAGGATAAGATTTGTTTTCAGGGAGATAAGGATGTTTTGTTATCTATAATTTCAGTCATTCTTGTTGATAAACTCGGGAGGAAAGAGAATATGGTTTCCCTTAACCTGCAAATAACTGTACTGGACGAGCAACTTTTACACCCTACTAAATAGACTATGGTCTAAAATAATGAGCGTTTACTTATATTAGGTGTAGTTATATGCTTGTGTCTCATACTAGAACTAACTATAAATAGATGCATCTGTTACATCGTAATCTGTCTTGTATAACACAAATACTCCTCTGAGTTCCTTCACCCCGAAAGTAGAAAGCACAACAAATAACTGGTACATGTGTTCGAGCCCCCCAGTATATCTGACTTCATTGAAAAAGAAATGTCTCCTAGACATGCCATTTAAATATAAGGCAAATATTGTTAATAATTTGATAACAATAATCAATTTTGGTGGTGGCCAACTTGATGACACTGATGAAATCTCAATGAGTGGCTAAGATGAGTTGGACGGAAATGAAACATGGACAAGAGAAATGTCATGAAGAAGGAAAAAGGGATAGGATGTCTATATGCCCATGCATGGTAGTTCTAACCGACCATTCCCTTCTAAAAAAAACAAAGCTGGCTATCTCTTCTAATTTTTAGAAGTACGTAATGAATTAGATCCTTATGTTTCGCGGTACAAACTTATAGAATTTTAAATAAGATAAATCAAATCTCTTCGGAGAAGGTAAAATAATCATCAGTGTATTTTAATCTCTTTTATATATGCACGCCGCTTAACAAAGAACTGGAATTCGTACTCTTGATGGATCTGCTTGGATGGCTGTGCCAATGTCACCAATCACCAAAATGATGCTGATGTATCACAAATCTGTATCAGCTGTTCTTCCTGTTCATTTCTTTGTATATTTATGTTGCAACTCTAAATTCGCTTGTAAAAACACATTAAATAAGATAAATCAAATTTATATTGGTTTCTGTGAACTCGCTTTATTAAATCAACATTAGCTGTTATTACGATGAATCAGGTGTTCCTCAAGTTACAGATTCATACCTTATTGTACAGTTTTACCCTTAATGAGTCTTGCCACAACTGGCTTGACAAATTGGGAAATCTTCAATCATAATCCATTTTTGTAGAGACATTTCCCTTGTTTTCTTTTTGCATAGGGAAAATTTAGTTCCTTGTATGAGTAACAGAAGCGTGTTACGTAATTTAGTGCTTATATTGTTTCCACCTAGCAGTTGTAGGAAATCCTTTTCCTGCTTGTTTTAGTCGTTGAACAAACCGTTCTCTCTATTTATTTGAGTTGGTTAGCAAGATTTTGCCTCAATGCTATGTGCCTTTTTAGATAGGCGTCTTAACAAATATTTAGCATTAATTTGTTTCAGGGTGCACTGACTATGAGGACTTTTACATGAGTTTTGTTCATGTCAAGGATGTTGCGCTTGCGCATATTCTTTTATATGAAAATCCATCTGCGTCTGGGAGGCATCTTTGTGTTGAAAGCATAATCCATTTCAGCGACTTTGCTTCAAAGGTTGCAGAACTTTACCCAGAATACAATGTGCCGAAGTAAAACCCTCCCTCTCCTTCCAACATTTAAGCCCTTTTTTTGTATACTTGATGAGGCTAATGATGGTGATAAGTTGATGAGATTTTCTCATTCATTTCCCCTTTTTCCCTTCTCAGGTTCCCCAAGGATACCCAACCTGGACTGTTGAGGGCCCAATATCCTTCAAAGAAACTGATGAACTTGGGCATGCAATTCGTTCCAATTGAGCAAATCATCAAGGACTCTGTTGAAAGCTTAATGAGCAAAGGTCACATATCTTGAAAGATATCTGTGGTATTGCGGTCTCGTTTCATCGGCCTTCATGGACTGCCGTAATCTAGTTAAAAAAAGTTTGCGGTGTTGGTGGAGTTCATCTGCACGAGCACACCATTAGACATCCAATCTATGGAGGAACTTTATGCTGGAGTAATATTTTGAGTAAGTGAAATAACACATTAAATATCGTCCTAGTATATTAAAATGTATTATACCTGCATGTCTATGAACTAGGCCAGTTTTACTTTTCTATTTTTTTTGTTTGGGTGAAATGAGGAACTAGCCCGTTTTTATTATAAAAATAATTACAAGCTGGCATTAACAGGAATACAACATCACAAGAACAGACGAAAGGAAGGTGGAGAAGCACCCAAAAATTGGCAATGCTCAACAAAAGAGCTTACATGTAGTGCAAGAAATAGCAAATACCAAAACCAAAAGGCTAAACAAATCGAAAGACAACTATTGTTCGGGTTAGCTAGTACAAAAATTCACCCATGAATTAAAATAGGTAGCCCGAAGAGCACCCCGGCTGCCTAATGCAACGAAAAGACTGTTCAGGGTTACCAATAGCAGAAATCAAGAGGCAAAAGCTGATCATCATTGCCGAACTGAATCAAACTGAAAGCTCAAGCTTAAGAAAATGCCTCTTTCATATTGACGATGTTTCCAGCTTTTCATTTTTTGTATCACACTTCATTTAGGCTTCATTTGGGACAGTTTTGTAATACAAAAATTTATAGCTTAAAAATTTTTTTTACTAAAAAATTCTTCAAGAGGAATTAAGAAGGTCGTCCCAAATGAAGCCTTAATCCGAATAAATAAGGCATTTGGCTATTAATTTCATTCCCAAACCGCCTCCTAATTCTTTCTCCCTTAGGGTGATAAATGGGAGAAGAAATAGCTAAATAGTTAGCATTTTTAATTGCAGAATATTCGGGCGAAGCAGAAAAGAGCCAACACTGAGCAAATCTGCAAAGTAAGTTGAAAGAGAAATCACATTCGAAGAAAATGCATGTAGAACTTTCTGAATTGCAATTACACAACTGCAGAGAAGAGGAGCAGGGATATTCCACTTAATTAGAGTATTAGCAATTTTTAGACCCCCTACAAGAGCAAGCCAAGTATACACAGTATCTAAGAGGCTGCTTCTTATACTAAACATTCCTGTACCATTCAACCCGAGGCCAATGATGATTTGTTTGTAGAAAATTTGTGCTTGGGCTTAGCCTCCCCCCTCCAAAAAAAAAAAAAAATAGAATCCATATTGTCATCCCTTATGGAGTTGTGGGCTCCGAAAATTTGAGCTTTTGGTCTCTGACTTTTCTACATATATTCCAGGAGAGTTTTAACGGATTATGTTCTGGTAGAAATTTTTTAAAGGAGGATTAGATCTTGCCCTCTTAGTGAGGGCTTTTAGATTTGAGTTTTAATTTTTCCTATAAGAGCAAGTCCTATAAATAATTACCTCCCTCGATAATGAGAGAGCACTTTCGATTAAGATTAGTCGTTAAAATGTATACTTGGCATCCAATGTATAGTAGCAATAATTTTAGATATAAAATTTAATATTTAAAATTGAGAATTCACCACTTTACACTTAAAGCTGATGGTGGTGGAATGATGAGGAATCCTAGTCCACTTAGAGAAAGTAATCGATCTAAACTGATCGAAGGATTATTGTCGGCAACTATAGGTGGCTTGGGTACTTTGCAGACTTGGGATGAATGTTTGTCTAATGGAGGAATACAAGTCAATTTTAGCTTATAGACGACTTTGTGCGCTATCGATTATATATTATAATTCATTACTGAACAGTGACTAGCCATTGGGGAACATACATGCTTTTAACCATGACTTTAATACAGTGGAGTTGTTTGACCAAGCTACTAGGTCAAAGAGTCACAATCATGATCGTTTAGTACATAAAGATGTTCTGGCCAAGCTATGGGTTCTTTGTAGAGCCATCTAGCTGAACTACTGATTAGAGGATCAATCATAACCATACCACATAGAGTTGTCTGGCCAAACTACAGGTTTTGTGGAGCTGTCTAGTCAAGCCATCAGTTAGAGGATAAATGCTACGTCCTTATCAGAAAAAAATTATTTGAGAATAAATCTAAGTGATATTCTTAACTGGATATGAGCTAAATTTATTCTTAAATTTATTGCTCTTGCTAAACTATTATGGATGGTGGATAAGTTTTGCTTTAAGTTTAGATGATTAATTTCAATTTTTTATATTATAATTTTTAATAGATTTGAAGTTTTAAGATTTTGATAAAAATTGATAATTGACCCCTTCGGTTGAGATGAACTTTCAACACGGCCATCATTGGGGTGACAAAGTCACTTTATAATATATGTATTTCATTGATATTTGGAGGTATTTAAAAAGTAGTCCCCTTCGGTTGAGATTAGCTTTCAACATGGACATTATCGGGGTTTTATGTAATTTGTATTTTAGTTGTCTAAACTTTGTCAACTATGTTTGCCCACCAACAGAGGATCAGGTTTGACGACTGATCTCATGAGTTATTATACAAGCGCTAAGAAATAAGAGCTTATGATGATTTTCATTTAGGGGTTCTTTGGTTGTAATATAAAGTGGTGCAAAGAAAAGTAAATGTAGTGTAAACCATTTCAGTTCATTTTTAAAGTAAACCAAATTAGTCCAGTTTTGAGCGAGAACCGTTTACACCATAAGCAAGCTTGTTTGACTGCCGGCCACCATCTCCATTGCCACCCACCGCCGCCTCCATCGGCTACCACCGCCGCTGCCCTCCGCTGGCCACCACATTTTTGGAGGTTACACTACATTCATTACTTCACAACATCAACAATAACATCAAGCCTTTATCCCACTATATAGGGTCAGCTATATGAATCCTTTTTCTCCATTGTGTAATGTTAAGAGTTAAATTCTCATTTAAATATATTAAAGAAATGTCATTTGTAATATTTTCTAACCAAGTCTTTTTAGGTCTACCTCTACATTTCTTAGCATAAGTCAAATTTAATACATCTACTACCTAATCGGGTCATCGGAAGGTCACCGTTTTATGTGACCAAACCATCTAGACGACTCTCTCTAATCTTATCTTTTACTGGAGCCACTCCAACCTTTTCATAATATGCTCATTTCACATCCTGTCTCTGAGAGTAAAGCCACTCATCCACTTGAGCATCCTTGTCACGTGCATTTACTTTACATTCATCCAAACAACTCCAAAGTATTTCTTTTACAGTGCATTCATTTTTTAGCCAATCAAACAACCCCTTAAAGAGCCTTTGAAGGCCTAATGTAAACTTTCAAATAAAATCCCTTGATGAATTTTGAGATCAGCATTCATCGTTAATCCAAGTTGTGTTGACTCCGGTCCTTTCAAGGAGAATGATTGAACTTGAATATTTGACCCACGAAATCTTCTCAGACCTTTGAATTAGGAGTCGTATACGACGGTCGGAGCACTTGCGGGAAAATAGTTTGAAATTAGAATTTTACATTAGCGAGCTTTTAACCCCTGTGCCGCATTATCAGATATTTGTGCTTGCAGATTTAACATGTTTGTTAGAACACATGCAAGAATCAAATTTCCTTTAAATATCATGCATATTTTCTGTGCATTTTGCATAATGCATTCGCAAGATGATTAATACATTTTGCATGATTTGCATAATGCATAATATACTTATATGATTAGTATGATGCATTTGCATCATTGACATAATGTATTTGCATGATTGGTATTATACATTTGCATGATTAGCATAATGCACTTGCATGAGTGGCAGAGTGCTTTTGCATGGTGATTAATATATTTATATGATTTATGTAATACATTCGTATTGTGCATTCACATGTTGCTTAGTATGCTTGCATGATTCATTTGCATGTTGCACATGTGTTTGCATAACACATTTGTAAATTACATAGCATATATATATAATACATTTGCATGCTGTGTAGTGTATATGCTAAGGGTATTCACAGGTGAATTTGAGTGTTGGATAGTAAATAAGCATGATCTATTTGATTGTTGCAAGATTCATGTATATGACATGTTGGCATGTTAGATTGTATGTATACACGATGTGTTTACATTTTGCATAGTATATATGTGTGGTATATTTGCATGTTGAATAGCATAGATGCATGATGTGTCTGCATGTTACATAGTATATGTGCATGACATGTTCAAATATGACGTGTGAAAATATTTGCATATTGGATGACATACACATGATGTATTTGCATTGTACACTTGCACAGTGGATATGCATGTTTTCAATGTATTTGCATGCATTTCAATGTCTCGACATGCATCTCGAGATGATGTGCCCTGCTAGTTTGTTGTATACTTCTCGAGATAATGACATACTTTTGGCGGCGGTAGCACACTTCTCGGGGCTATCACATGCTTTTTGAGGTTGTTGCATGCTTCTCGAGGCAACATGCATAAGCTTAACAAAAATAGAATTTAATGCATGAGGGAGATTTTAAAATATTTAAATATAATCAATTGTGTAAGTGATTATTTTGGAAAGTGCACAAGATTTCATTTAAAATTTAAGAAACGTTTTTTGTCCATTTATATGAGTGTTGCGGATATGGTGGCATGCGAAGGCAAATTAGGCTTCAACTGTAGTTCATAGGAGAGATGTTATTTATTTCATTTTGCCTCCTTCAAGTTATTATTTAAAATAGTTCGTATAGAATGTTTATTCAATCGACACTAGGATATCGTGTTTTTGCTCATAGGAGAGTTATCCTGTCCGCTACGAGTTCTCCTGTTCTCGCCTGTAGGTGGGATGATTTGTTTTATATGAGCTCCTTATCTACACCCGTTGGCGAGTTGGTGTACGCAGTACGAATTCTCTGCTCATGTTCACAGGCAAATTGTAGTGTACATTAAAGGTATCTTATTGTTGTTAGTAGGTAGATTGTTGTGTGCATTAAGAATCCCTTAGTCATGCTCTTAAGCAGTATATGTGTTCTTTGCAAGTTCAAATATTGCTTGTAGGCAATTAGTGATCATTTGAAATTGCTTGTTGTTGCTCGTAGACATGTTACTATATGCATTAGAAGTTCTTGTTCTTTGCTTGTGGGCAAATTGATATGTTGATCAAAAGCCTACTGTCCTTGCTCGTAAGTAGACTATGGCATTCGTATTACAAATTTCCTCTTCTTGCCTGTAAGCGAGTTGTTTCGCATTGCAAGTTCCCTATTTATTCACTTGTAGGCAATAGATATGTTTGTTGCAAGTTCATTGATATTGCCCGTAGATGAATTAGTATGTTCATTATGAGTCCCTTATTAATGCCCATAGGCGTTCGTTAACATTACAGGTCCCTTGCTATTGAATTTTAAGTTTCATAAATTTTATTCAATTATAATTTAATTTAAATGTTCATTTAGGTGCGATCTCTATAAGTTCATTTAAGTCTTTGTTTTCATTGCATTTTTTAAAGTGTGCATATTACTTTAAAGCTCTAACTCCAATTAGTATTCAAGCAAAATTTTGACAGCCTCCCGATATCTTCCCCTTATCGGGAAAATTTTGAGGAGTTTAGAGTCCATCACACCAAGAAAGACATGCATGGTCGGTGTCAGGTGACACTACGTCCGTGATCTTCAATCCCACTGCACCAAGGAAGGCGTGCATGGTTCTTTAAGGTACTTGCATGGAAGCTCGCAAATTTCCTTGTCATGTTGGAACAATATGAACGAGTACTTAATTTTACCTTGTCGTGCTAAGAAAATCGTGCACAGGGCTTACCTGCTTCGACGTGAGTGTCGCGTACGAGCTTCCTCTTGTCATGCTAAGAAAAGCGTGCACATGTGGTCTGCTCGTTGCGTCGCAAGCGTCGATAACAGGATTCTGAGGTTTTGAGAGTTTAGTGAGCGTTATACCTTAGCAGATGAGGAGATGATGACGACGGTATGAAGAGTGATGAGGGTCGGAACACACTCAAAGTCTCTTTTTTATTTAAATCTATTTTCTTTTTTTTTTTAAATCTCTTCTCTCTTTTTTTTTATTTGTTCTCCTTTGTTTTGAAATATCTCTTCCTCTTTTTTTTTGTTTTCTTGATTTTTTTTTAAACTACTACTACTATTAATAATAGAGAGAAAATAAAGGAGAGATGGTCTCTTCTCTGTTCTAGAGAGAGAGGAAGGCTTAGGAGGAGCTAGAGAGGTAAAACACTCCTTGTTTAGAGAGAAGAGAGCAGATGGTTGTTTAGTGAGAGAGGGAGAGCAAGCTGCTGTTTACTGGAATGAGATGTTTGCTTTGTTGGGCTGTAGGTGGTCAGGTGTGCTTGTTTGTTGGAAGTTCATATGTGGGCTGCTGGAAGGAGATCGGGTAGAGAACAGGGACAAGGAGGGGGAAATGGAGCGAGCTTGCGGCTTAGTGTGTAAAGAGGTTATTGTTGTAATGACTTAGAGGGAGCAGGTTGTAGGATCAGGTAGAGTAGGGAGAAGAGGAGTTCGTGATGCAGGACTAATATGCTTTGAATAAAAATTAGGAGTTGCACGAATTATTTTAGGAGCAATTACTTGATTAAATTACTAGCAACTTAGAACGATAAATAAAACAAAGGAGGGATGCTTTTAGGCCAAACCACATTAAAAGTGCTTGAACAAACAAATAGATTGGAAAATCAAATTAAAGCTAACATGGTAAGCGTTCATTCATAATCCCTTAATTAACAACGAGATTAATAGCAAAGAAAGTACACTCAATAAAACCCTACGTTTACTAAGCTTTAGCAAAATTAAGCGGAGCGATCCCTTGCGTTTCAGTCACCACCTACAAGGTTAGATAACAAGGAAGTAGTTGAAAAGGGAAGAAAAATCCACCCTTATTTGGAGAGGAATCGTCGCCGAAAGAAGTCCTTTTGTTTGCTAATGGTACCGGTGATGATTTGTAGAAGACGCTTGATGTAGCCGTTGAAGGAAAATGATGAAGTGGCCGGAGGAATGGCGGGCGAGAATCGACCGACGATAGTCCACCGTCCTTTGAGTCTTTGATCGTCGATTGTATCAACCAAGGGGATGTGGACCCGCTCGAAGTATTCTTCGACGGTGGTTTCGTAGTCAAATCCGAAGTCGAAGAATGGGGAGCGGAGTATGTCAATGTTGTCTTGATCGTCAAGCACCAAGCCTGAATCCCAAGGGCGGACTTCCATTCATGCTTCTTGTGGAGTAGAGGGAGCGAAGACATCGTTTAATTGCTATCCTTGAAGGTTCTCCTCAAGAGAATACTGATTTCCCTTAGTAGAAACAAGAAAGAGGGGCTAGGAGTGGTGGGCGGCCAAGGTAGGGAGAGGGGGAAAGAATTGGTTCAGGTTTTGGAGAGTTTAGGTTAGGGTTGTGAGGAAATTATAATTTCCAAATCTGAAACTAATCTCAGATTTCGAAATTAGGAGGGAATTAGAATAAGGAAATAGGAATTAATGAATAGGGAAGGATTGGAGAGAGGAGGAGAGAGGGGGGGCGGCGGCATAAGCATGGGGCCGGCGGCATTAAGAGGGTGGGGAGGGATTTGTGGTGATTGATTTGGGATTCTAAATTGGGATTTGTAAATTAGGAAAGATATAATTAAATCCCATTTAATTAAAACTTGAATTGATTGAGATTTCAAGACTTTCCAAAAATAGATTTCATATATTAAGAAAGATTTTGAATTTTAAATCCCTTGGATTTGAATTCAAAATTTAATCTTAAATATAATTAATCCACATTAGGAAATAAGAAAAGAAAGGCGAGATGGGGGTGGGCAAGGGGCGGCGGCTTGGGTGGGGTGGTGACCGGTCGGGTGGGTGGTAGGGAGGTGGGCCGTGGGGTGTAAGGGGAGATGTGGGGGCTGATGTGAGGGGTAGGCCGGGAGGTGGTGGTGGAGGAGGTGGGGCTGCCGTAGGGGTGGTGGAAGGAGGAGGAGGCCGGTGGTGGGTTGGAGAAGGAGGGGAGGGAGATCCGACGGAGCGACCACGAATCCGACACATCTAGATTGGTGGGTAATGCGCACTCTCCCCCTCTTAGGGATTCTTCTCAAGAGCTCTCAAGACTCAACTCACAACACAAGAGTGGAAAATTTTGTAGTAATTATTCATTAACTTCAAACGATACAATAGTGGCCTATAAATAGCCTCAACAAGAGAAATAAAGGAAAAGACTCAAATGCCCACATTGGGCTTACAAACACTCCGCCCTTAAGTAAGGGTAAAACAGTAAACTAAAATAAAAGACACAAATAACATGATAAACTCAAAAATACAAAGACTCGATCGTGGTCGTAGATCGACGGCCACGTCTACGATAAACTTTCCAAGTGTGGATGTCCTCATCAGTTCGACTATGGGAGAGGGGAGCTGATCGTGTCAGCAAGTGGAGTGGTGGCTGAGGGTCGGGTAGAGGTGGGAGGTGTATGTAGTGTCAGTTGTATGTGGAGCTGTAGATTCACTTGCAAGCAGAAGGGAGACTGGCTGGAGTCTGGAGTTCGGGAGAGAAGAGTGTGTGGAGCTGGTGTGGGTTGAGGGTTGCTGGAGCTCGGTGGTAGCAAGTGACGTTGGGCCTGTTTCACGGCAATAGAGGGAGATGGGGATGAGCATCCTCATGGACTTCATGTAGATAGGAGCTGTGTAGGTGAGTTGGCCAACGGTTTGTGTTGGTTAGAGGAGGCGTGAATGAGTAGGTAGAGGGGTTTATAGTGGGTTTTGGAGGAGAATAGGAGTGGGATTTTGTGAGGGGCTGCATGAGTGGGAACCAGATAGGGGTTGGAATGAGAGGGGGAGTGGGATAGATGGGGATTGGCCTCTTTGCATGGTATTGACTTACATAGTATAGAGAAAATAATTTGACTGATATAAGATAAATATGATATTTGCATGTAAGCAAGGAAGGCCGATTGTCAATATTATAATTAATATGTGTTAGCTCTTAAAATATAATATTATGTATAAGACGGTGGGTTGACGGGCTTTCTTTAAAATGAAAATTTGTGGTGTAATTCTAGTTATAGCCTATAATCAATTAACTGAATTATACCGACGAGCAGAGTGTGACAACTCTTAATGATTTATTAAAAGTCACAGTGAATGGATTTAAGATTTATAAATAATATTGTTAAGATAAAGATTGGTGACCAACTGGTCGATAGTTGTGATTAAATTAAAGACTGATAGCCAACTGGTCGACAATTGTGATTGAAGACGTTGAAAACACCACATTAAAGCTGTATGTCCTGCCTTTCTATTCATAATCGCATCCCTGATTGTATTTACATGATAGCATATTAATTGATTGATTGAAAGAATTGAATTAGGACTGATGAAACCTACATTGACATTGATATAATATGCCATAACATATGATATAGACACTAATTGACATATTGATACAATACATTGATAAGCATATTGATATATCATACTGACATGACATGTTAATAGATAGTTATTCATGATATAATGATTGATAGAAGTATGTGATAGAACCATCAGCATGAATATAATTGATAGACAATTGAGGTTTGTTTCACTACACAATGTCTGTTATTAATTGATAGCTTTTTTTACTGACTTTCTTATAGATTGATGAACTTCTTTTGCTTATTGAATAATCTGATTTTATTGATCATATTTATTTTACTATTGAATTATTTTGATTTCATATATTGCTTATTGTTCATATTGATAACTTATTAATTGATATTGACTGTAACAATAGTAAATATATTGATTTTTTTACCTTGCATTGAATACAATGATAAGTTTTGATTATTTGTTGGACTATATGCTCATTATGTGATTTTTATATGATTTCAGGCACAGGTAAGGAGCCTGCAAAGTGAGACTAAGTAGTGGGTAATAGTTTAGGTTATTATTTCACGCTCTTTGATTTTGTTAGCTATTTTGTAGTTTATTGTTGGCTATTATATATATATACTTTGAAAAAAAATAAAATTATTGGGAACTTGTCAGTTATGTAATTATCCAATGAACAAAAATGTAATTATGTTTTCTGCTTAAATTAAATTCTGCGGGCTTTGGTTGTTGTATAAAAGATAGAAAGATATTTAATTCTTTCAATTTAAATTCTAGGGCGCCACAAAAACTCTCTAAAATAGAGGAAAAGATCGCTGGGTTTTAAGCCGCCCAAGACCTTTATAACATTTTTCTTAGGAGAGTTTGAAAGGATTAACACATCAATCATGCAAAATGGTCGGCACAAATTTTTCTTTAGATGAGATTTAGGGGCTTTTGGCCATTAAAAGATAAGCATAAAGTTAAGTTAATGTTACAGAGATGAGAATGCTTAGGTGGATGAGTGACTTCATTCTAAGAGACAGAATGCGAAACAAGTATGTACGTGAAAGGGTTGGAGTAGCTCCAGTGCTAGATAGATTAGAGAGAGTCGCCTTAGATGTTTGGGACACATAAAACATCAGCTTTCCGATGGCCCGATTAGGAGAGTAGATATTTTAGATTTGGCGTATGTTAGGTAGAGGTAGACATAAATAGACTTGGCTAGAAAATATTAGAAATGATATATTTTTTTAATAAATTTAAATGAGCATTTGGCTGTTAACATAATAGAGATAAATAATTCATGTAGGCGACCTCACATAGTGGGATAAATGCTTGATTTTGTTTGTTTATTTGTTATGAGATTTAGGGGCTGCTTTCAATTGATATGTTAGGGTCGTAAGAAATCACAATATAATGTATTTAATTTAAATTATATTTGGACCATGCATATATCCTAAGTACTTGCAAGTTAAGCTTTGAGGATTGATTACATGAGGAGATTCCCATTAATTCAAGAATATTTTTTTTTTTATAATTGGCTATAAAAGATCATCATACTGAAATTTGAGTGAAAATAAGCATGATATGACCATCGCAATCATCAATAGTCATCTCCATAGACACATATCCCTTATTTCTGAACAATCAAAATACATCATGGAATATATTTTATAAAAAAGGCAATTCTCTTAGGAAGGAATCTTCTAAATATTATCTTGTTTGCATTATTATTTCATGATAATTCTAAATAAAGGCAGGTGATGCTATGTCCAAATAAGATAAGTGATGACATGTCAGATCTAATGATGAGTTGGCTAAGTTGAGTCTTGCTTTAACTTCAGTAGTCGACGAAGAATTCTTTCTAGAAAAGTTTAAGAGCAATAGCTAGTGGCCATCAATGCCTTAGCTACCATTGGAGATACCGGAGATTTAATCTAGATTTCGACATACATCATTTTAATGTATCATACATACATACATCATACAAAGTAGCCTTTCATCTCATGATGTAGTAGGGAAGTAATGCTTCAAATTTGGATGTCTCCCTAGATTATGCTATTGAATCTAGGAAATAAATGAATATGGTGGTGGCAATAGTGGAAAAATAAGTCAGCTTTTGATAGATGGGACAACAGTACCAGATTTTAATGCATAGACTTTATCTTCATCCATAGAAGCCAGGGAATACTAATAGTGGTTGGAGTCTCCTTAGGCTCGGCTCAACATCAAATTTTGTCGAGATCTTCTGTTCAAGTTAGGTGACCTGATCAGGCTAATGATCCTTTACATAGAGAATTTAGTAGAGAGGTTTGGACTGGAGTAATTAGACATATTGATAGAGAATGTCTTTTTGTTTTATAAGACATTTATCCATCTAATTTGTTCACCATAGCCTAAATTTATCACCAAGAGCCTTAAATTTGTTGGAAGGTGTAGACCTGATGAGATCTAAGAGGATGTTAGATATGATGACTTGAGCTAGTATAATAATATATCTAATTGAGAAGTATGTTGCGGTCGCGATAATATGAAGGATAAGTTCCATCATGAGTGTTATAAGAGGAAAACAAATTCAAGATTTTATATTTTATCATAATAATTGATATATCATCAGAAAATTATCTTATTCGAGCACGAATCCCGAGTCAAAAATCATGTTGGAAATTTCAAAAATTAATTCAGGGACTATATGAACTTCGATTTCAGCAAACTTACAGTTGAACTGAACGTCTCGGAAATACGAACCCAACGACACCAGATTCAACTCAATCCGAGCCCAAATGAGTCCAAATCAAAGACCCAAAGCATGTTTGGAAGGTTCAATTCTTAATTCAGATTACCAAACAGTCTCCAAACTTGACATGCTTATAGTCAAATCGAGCGGCTCGACGAGACGAATCGAACGAGCTTAAGATTGTCGAATTCTGATATCATTAAGGCCTTCGAATGCTCAATAAACAGTCAATGATCAAGGGATTCAACATCGGCCGTCCATTCAAACCACTCCCAATTTACTCTTGATCTTCCCCCTATTTACTGGTCATGCCACTCTCAGAAAACTATAAATAGACCCCTCATTTCTCTTGAAAGGGGGACCGAAGCAAGAAGAAGAAGAAGAAGAGAGGAGAAGAAGAGAAGAGAAGGAAGAGACTCCTCCTCGACCACCGTCAGACTTTCACCCTGCGGCCGACCTAACGCCGGAGTTCCGCCGGACCACCACCTGACGTTGGAGTTCCACTGGACCACCACTTGACGCAGGAGTTCAGTCGGACCGCCAGTCGACGCCGAAGTTCCGTTGGACCGCCACTTGACACTGGAGTTACACTCGACCTCTCAATATTACTAGATTTTCGCTCTCTACTTGTAATTGAATTTCAATCAGAGAGTTGATAATTGTAATCTGATCGTCCTCAACTTCAAGGACGAGTCAACCACTTATAACCAAAGCAAACACTAGTGGAATCCTTTCAATTGGGCGTGGCCCTGTGGTTTTTCCCTTTCCAGGGGTTTTCACGTAAAAATCCTGGTATTGCATTTTCTTCTGTTTGTGTGCTGGATATCCGCACAACGCTGAGACGAAAATTTTCTAACTCTATCGCCGCGGATATTCTAGCCCGTAACAGTTTGGCTCCGTCTATGGGAATCACTATCCCACAATTCTAAGTGTTTCTTTAATGGCCAACAGGTGAAGTAATCGCATCTTGGGAGCCTCCCACTCCAATACCCACCAATCCAGAAATCAATTTATGAATCACGGATGCCAAGTATTTGTCTCTTTTTATCCTGGGGGGCAAAATGCTATTGGAGAAAGAACTTCAGGACCTTCCTTAGAGGAGCGTATCCGTAAGATGAAAGAATCTCAAAATGAGATCATTTAACTCCTGCGAGAGACTTGACAACCGGCACTAGTATCACAGGAGGAGGTTCTTCTCCCTCGAGATTCACTATTGGTCGAAGCTGTTCAACTTGAACATCTTCAAGCAGAGATTCCTCTTCCTCCGTCAAGGAGGCATCCACAGT
The DNA here is from genome assembly GCA_019925795.1 of Dendrobium chrysotoxum. NCBI lineage: Eukaryota > Viridiplantae > Streptophyta > Magnoliopsida > Asparagales > Orchidaceae > Dendrobium > Dendrobium chrysotoxum. The sequence goes on from CM034308.1 coordinate 23,834,677, forward strand.
CACCTCAAGATAACAAACTGGCTGACACAGTAAGTTCTACCAATCATTCGTACACAGGTAGGCAACCTCGCATTCCTCTGGACCTCCTTGAAGAGTTAGCCCGACTGCACGTTGCTGAGCTCCCTCGTAATGCCCTACGCCACGAACTACGACAATTGGTCCGAGAAGAGTTCCCTGCAGGAGGCGTAAGGCAACCCCTTCGTCAGTGGGACTTCCAGGAGTCGTCACCCCTGACGAAAGTCATTCTTCAACACCCTATTCCGGCAGGATTTAAACTACCAAGCATCGATTCTTACGACGGGACATCCGACCCATACAAGCACATCGATCATTACAGAACCATCATGCATATACAGCAAGCATCCGATGCACTCCTATGTCAGGTTTTTCCTGCTACCCTCAAAGGACAAGTTCGAACATGGTTCTATTCACTTTCAGCCGGAACTATCCCCACATTCGTCAAATTGGCCAAAATGTTTGTCGAATAATTTGTTGCCAATCGAAGAATTGCTAAGGATTCTTCTCACCTCTCAGGGATCCGCCAAAATGAAGGAGAATCTTGAAGAAATATTTTCAACGATTTTCCACCGAAGCTCGGCAAATTCTAGGAGTGGATCCCGAATTGCTTAGAGGAGTTTTTCTCAGCGCTTATGCGAGACACGGTTCCTTCGTATGCTGAGTTAATCCATCGTGTGGAGGCACAAATATTAGTAGACGAAGCCATCAATGCTCATAGGAAGTAATTTGAGCAACCTTCTGGAAAGCTCAAAAACGCTCCAATAATGGATAAACCATTCTCGCAGCAAAAGAAACAAGGGAAGAATAGCCTGCCTTCATTGCCACGATACGAGTTTCAACAAGAAAAAGAGTATACGCCTCTCAACGCATCTCAAACCAATGTACTGATGACCATTCGCGATCAAGAAAATATCAAGTGGCCTAATATTTTGAAGCCAAATATGGAAAATCAGGATCAATACTGTCATTTTCACCGTAGTCGTAGGCACACCACTGAAGCCTGTAAGCCACTTAAAAATGAAATTGAGAGACTTATCCGACAAAGCTACCTTCGATAGTTTATTCAAAATTCACCTGCTCGAGATGAGGCTCGTTTCACTGGGGGACAAAATCAACAACAAGAAAGGCAACTATTGAATAATATTCAAATTGTTGGTTAGATTAAATAACCATGCAACTTGGACCTTTGTGTTAGTAATATTATTTGTCTTGTGTATCTCTTCTATGATAAATGAGGTGTCACCCTAATGCCTTTAATATTTTCTAAGTTAAATGACGTGTTGTCCCTATATGTATCTCTTATGTTGTACTAAAAAATTATTGTATTGTCTTACAGTAATATAATGTGTTGTTCGTCCAGTTTTGATATTGTCTCCTTCTTTAAAAAAAAAATAAAAAATGACAATAAAAACTACCGATGAGTATAATAAAAAATGACTATTTTTTGACATTCTGAACTCAATTTTGATACTGTTGGAGCTATTCGAGACCTCTATGTCTAAGATCAAATTATTCTGGGGTTTCTAATCTCGTCAAAAATATCCCAAGAGCCGTGATACATATTTGCGGACATCTGGAGCTTTGACATCCGAAAATAGGGGGGCAACTGATATATCATCATAAAATTATCTTATTCGGACCCGAATCTCGAGTCAAAATCATGTTGGAAACTTCAAAAATTAATTCAGAGACCATCTGAACTCCGATTTCAGTAAACTTACAGTCGAACTGAACGTCTCAAAAATACGAACCCAACGACACCAGATTCAACTCAATCCGAGCCCAAATGAGTCCAAATCAAAGACCCAAAGCAAGTTTAGAAGGTTCAATCTATAATTCAGATTACCAAACAGTCTCCAAACTTGACATGCTTATAGTTGAATCGAGCGGCTCGACGAGACGAATCCAACGAGCCCAAGATCGTCGAATTCTGATATCATTAAGGCCTTTGAATGTTCAATAAACGGTCCATGATCAAGGGATTTAGCATCAGCCGTCCATTCAAACCACTCCCAATTTACCATTGATCTTCCCCTTATTTACTGGTCATGCCACTCTCAGAAAACTATAAATAGACCCCTCATTTCTCTTGAAAGGGGGACCGAAGCAAGAAGAAGAAGAAGAGATGAGAAGAAGAGAAGAGAAGGAAGAGACTCCTCCTCGATCACCACCGGACTTTCACCCGGCGGCTGACCTAACGCCGGAGTTCCGTCGGACCACCACCTGACGTCGGAGTTCCACCGGACCACCACCTGACGTCGGAGTTCAGTCGGACCGCCAATCGACGCCGAAGTTCCGTTGGACCGCCACTTGACGCCGGAGTTACACCCGACCTCTCAGCATTACTGGATTTTCGCTCTCTACTTGTAATTGAATTTCAATCAGAGAGTTGATAATTGTAATCTGATCGTCCTCAACTTCAAGGACGAGTCAACCACTTGTAACCAAAGCAAACACTAGTGGAATCCTTTCAACTGGGTGTGGCCCCGTGGTTTTTCCCTTTCCAGGGTTTTCCACGTAAAAATCTTGGTGTTGCATTTTCTTCTGTTTGTGTGCTGGATATCCGTACAACGCTGAGATGAATATTTTCTAACTCTATCGCCGTGTATATTCTAGCCCGCAACAATAATGATTATCATAAGATTAAAGATAGGATCAATAATATTTATGTGATTGATAGTATTTTAGTTTTATCTTATTGTTATAATAACTATTATAATTATTTTGATTATCTCGATAACATGAATGTATGATAAAAGGAACATAATATGGGGGGTGAGTATGAATAATATAAAGATAATATTTATGATATTACAGTTAGGCCGACACAGCTCGCGAGCTGGCTCGAGCTCGACTCTTTTACGAGCTCATGAGTCAAACTTATTGAGCTAGAGCTAGAGCTCAAAGTCAAGCTCGTTTATTAAACGAGTTTGAGTTCGAGCTTGATGAGGCTTGGCTCGCAAGCTCACGAGCCAGCTCGAATCCCACCTACAGTTTTAAAATCCCGCCTGCACGTTTTGAAATCTCGCTTGTGAATTAAAAATCTCTCTCATGCTTTCAAAAAAAAAAAAAATCCGCACGTTGGATCGCAGTCTGAGCGCGCTTTTTTGAGGTGGACCACGAAGGATGGTAGTTCGCTGACCGCGGAAGATGGTAGTTCACAGAAGGCGAACCGGACTGCCAGAGGCTCGTCAAGCAGCTCGAGCTCGTTTACAGTAGGACGAGTCGAGTTTGAGCTCAGGATTTGGCTCGCGAGTCAAGCTCAAGTTGGGCCTGACTTGAGCTCGAGTCGTTTACACCCCTAATTATTGTTTAAATAAGAAAATAATTATGAGATATTTTATAGAAGAATATTAGGGATTGAACATATCGATTGATAAGTCGGCTATACAGAGTTGTGCTTCACTTATGCATGAGATTTCGTCTACAATCGGTGTCGTCTTATTTTTTTTATAAATAAAATATTTAACATATATTTCTATTTTAACGGAAAATATGTGTTTATACGAGTCATTTTGTAATACTTCAAAATTTTGATCTTTAAAATGTATCTAATAGTTTAGATTAATTAACTATACTCTTCTTTTTTTTTTTTTTCCTCCCTCAATGCCCACCGTATTAATGTTAATTGTATTAACATTGTAAAGTAAAATTTGAGTTGGAATTTGCCTGAATCAAATTTAACTTGTTGAGCGGTTTATATGGAAGCCTTGCAAATGACCAGCCGCGGAGGGCCGCCAGCGTGTTCTTGCTGAAGTTTTCAATTTTCTTAAGAAAAAACAAGAAAACAGTAGGTATCTAAATTCATGAGTCTTGCAAAGTTCTTCAACTTCTATTTTATTTTTATTTATTTTTAATATTTATTTTACTGAATATTTCAGATTGTATAAGAATATAATAATAATTCTTTGTAAAAAATGTTTTTATAACTTTGAAATAAATATATGAATATTTGAGGATGTTTGTCATTTATTTGTTGATTTTAATTGATGAAATATATGAAATAAGTGCAATATTTTGAAATTTTTAAATAGGTGTGATATTAAGTAATTATGTATTCCACTTATTATTTTTTAAAAAAATTAATGGTTTTAAGATTATTGTGGATTGGAACATTCACGGCTGTAGAGAGATAAAGAGCTTAATGTATTAGTTTTGAATGAAAATCTAGCACAAATAAAGATAAAAGAGAGGTGTGTAAGAGTCATAAGAGACACCAAAGTTTTTACATGGAAAACCCAAAAAAGGAAAAAAATCACGGGGTCTGGCCTAGTTAAAATGATTCCACTAGTGTTTGTAGTCGGTTACAAATGGTGCCCTTATGCGGGGGAGGCATTGGCTCAATATATTATATAAAACACATTAAATAGTTGGTGTTGGAAGAATCCAATGATAAGGGAGTCATTTTCAAGAGAATGTTGGCTTATTCATTTGGTTAGCATGTATGTATATTGGGAAATGGAGATTAGAGGGACTGTAGTCGACGGGTAACGGTGGTTGGAGGGATCGTAGCCAGCGGGCAATGGTGGTTGGAGGGACGGTAGTTGGCGGGCGACGGTGATTGGAGGGACTATAGTCTACGGGCGACAGGGTCTGAGGGAATGTAGTCGACGGGCGATGTAGGTTGGAAGGACTATAGTTGGTGGGTGATGAGAGGTCGGAGGGACCGTAGTCGGCGGCGACAGTGGTCAACGAGACTATAGTCGGTGAATGACTGTGGTCGAAGAGACTATAGTTGGCAAGAGATGGAGGTCGGAGGGATTGTAGTTGGCGGGTGATGGAGGTCTAAGGGACCGTAGTTGGCGGGCAATAGTGGTCGAAGGGAACCTTTTCGGTGGGCGATTGAGGTTTGAAGGACTGTAGTCGACGGGCGATGGAGATTGGCAGGACTGTAGTCGGCGGGAAATGAGAGGTTGGAAGGACCGTAATCGGAGGCAATGATGGTCGGCGAGACCGTAGTCGTCTCAATATATCATATAAAGCACATTACATAGTTGGTGTTGGAAGAATCCAATGATAAGGGAGCTATTCTCAAGAGAATGTTGGCCTGTTCATTTGATTGGCATGGCTGTATTTAGGCACTGGAGATTAGAGGGATTGTAGTCTGTGGGCGACGGTGGTCGGAGGGACCATAGTTTGCAGCCTGCGGGCGATAGGGTCTGACGGACCGTAGTCGGCAGGCAATGGAGGTTGGAAGGATCGTAGCTGATGGGCGATGAGAGGTTGGAGGGACTGTAGTTGGCAACGACAATGGTCAGGGAGACTATAGTCGGTGGTCAACAATGGTCGGAGGGACCATAGTAGTCGGCGGCCAACGGAGGTCAGAGGGACCGTAGTTGGCGAGCAACAGAGGTTGGAGGGACCGTAGTTGACGGACGATGGAGGTCTGAGGGATCATAGTTGGCGGGCGACGATGGTCGGAGAGACTGTAGTCGGCGGGCGATGGAGGTTGGCAGGACAGTAGTCAGCGAGCGACTAGAGGTCGGAAGGACCGTAGTTAGCAGCAACGGTGGTCGATGAGACTATAGTCGGCAGCGACGGTGGTCGAAGAGACCGTAGTCGACGGGCGACGGAGGTTGAAGGGACTATAATTGGCCGGCGATGGTGGTCGGGGGGATCGTAGTCGGCTGACGACGGTGGTTGGAGGGATCGTAGTCGGTGGACGACGGTGGTCTGATGGAATATACTTGGCAGCCTAACGGAGGACCAACAATGGTTGGCCGTTGGAGGAGGTCCAGCGATGGTCGACAGCCAGGCGGCAGTACGACGATGGTTGGGCGGAAGTCTGACGGCGGTCGACAGTCGGGTGGAAGTCTGGCGTCGGTCATAGTGCTCCATCGAATGGCCCGTATTGATTCCCCAGATCATAGAGTATTTTTCAAGGGTTTATGTGCCTTAATGATGTCGCAATTCAGCGATCCTGGATTTGTTGGATTCGTCTCGTCGAGCCACTCAATTCGACTATAAGCATGCCTTATTGGATATAATTTTGTCATCCATTTAATGCTTTGAACCTTCCGAATATGCTTCAGACTCTTAATTCAAACCCATTTGGGCTTGGATTGGATCGATTTTGCTGTCGTTGGATTTGTCTCTTCGATACGTTCAGTTTGACTATAAGCTTGCTGAAATCAAAGTTTGAATGGTCTCACATTTAATTTCGAAAGTTTCTAACTTGAATATGCCTATAGATTTGTGCTCGATCAAAATAATTTTGTATAACGTATCAAAGATCTATCCTCATTTTGAACTTTTTTTTTCTTTGATATCTATAATTTTGGGGTGTGAACCTAAATTAAACAATAATAATAACAATAAGTCCTAACATGTGCACTCTCTTATGCTCAAATAATATTGTTTAGAAAAAAAAAAGTAGACCCATTTGCTTCTGATTTGATGGCAGGGAGAATTGGCTCAACTAAGCTACACAATTATTTGCGCATGCGACCATTAATCGATAATCATTCCTATAATTGTTGAAATTGAGTGTTTCTTTCTTTTTTTTAAAGGATTTGTGTGTTAGTTAGGCCTTTATTTAATGCAATGGTTATACTGATCAAGATGCTCCATTTGTACATTATTTATAGTCATCTCCCCTTTAAATTAAACCCCAATAACTCTAAATCATCTAAATTGTGAATATAATAACCCCCAAAGCCACAAGTCTCATATCTACATTGTCAATGTAGGTGGATTTTCAAAATCAAATCTACTTTAACATGGTGACTTTGTGGTCCTATGGAAGAGGTTACATAGAAAAATATAGTGGTAATGTAAGTTTTAATGCGCTTTTTAGATTCTTAGATTATTTGATTAGTAAGTTACGAACGTGATCTTAAAATGATGATGATGATGATGATGCTATGATTGTTATTTTGTACCAACCAAAAAAAAAAAAAAAAGAGGCTGTAGCAGAGCCTAGAAAAGGGAACCTAGTAAAGGATTTCCTCTTTTTGATTAAAGTTTGTTTTTTTTTTTTGGAACCGGGTATCTATCCGCTGACACTCCAAAGGGGGCACTTGACGGCATAACTAATCCCCCGGCAGAACCTAGCGAGGCCACCGACCGGAATCGGGCCCACATTTACTTCTCCCTACTGAAGAGGCGAGGCTGTAACAGAGGGGATTCGAACCCTGGATAAGGGGTTCCCAACCGTGCTCGCCCAACAACCACCCTAAACCTCGGAAGGTTTGATTAAAGCTTTACCAACAAAAGAAAATATATCTTTTTGATAAAGTTATTGTGTTGAGATTCTGAGATCATTGTAATAAGCGGTGGTTTGTTAGTTGAGGTGATGGTTTTTAGTCAAAAGGATTTAATGCATGTGCTGCTGCTATTTCTAAAATGTTAATTTTTATAATTTATTATGTAAAAAGATGGAAAGATATGAGTTTATTTCAATATTTATCTCATATGATAAAATAATAAATTTTAAATTTTAAATTTTATTTGGGACAGTTTTCTTACTGTTTTGTAAACAACTTTTTAAGTATAAAAATTTTTAATTCAAGAAATTTTTGTACTAAAAAATTGTTTTAAAAAATATTAAAAAAGCTGTTCCAAACGAAGCCTTAACATATCATCAATAACTTTATGTAAATACTTTTTTTTATATCTTGTGCAACTCGTCTTGATCAGATGATCGGGAGCTTAGGCTATCAATCAAGAGGTCATATATTCGAAGCTTGTATATGCATTGTGTGTGTGCATTTACATTTAATTCGCTAAAAAGCTCCAAAAAAAAAATTTTGTTGATGTTTTAATAGAAAATAATGGCAACTTTAGTTCATATTAAATTAAACTATGCAACAAACATCGATATCATAGAATCCAAATGATATCCTTAATTGCAGTCACAAGTTTTATTTTTTTATTTAGAAAACAATAGGATTAGTCAACAAAGTGCCCACCAAAACCGCTAATTCTATTGTTTTATATATTTATTAAAAAGGTCTAGTCTGAGCTAATCTCACTCGCTGCAATTTGATTTCCTCGTAGAACCTAAGGTAGCTTTTTATATTCTAACACCAAAAGTTGCATCATATATGTATGATTATTGGCGCATTATATATATATATATATATATATATATATATATATATATATATATATATATATATATATATTCTATTTATTATATCAATATACATTTGAAAAAAATGTCGTCCCAAAAGTTATCACAACTAAAATAATAAAATTTACACACCAAAACTTGTAGCAATTTTATATTTGAAGTATGTTAGAAGTTAGATTGACGGCAGTGGCGATGATGGACATTTGTGTCGTTCGACGATAGATGGTGTCGATGGCGAGTGATGACAGATAAAATTATAAAATTTTCTATGAATCTTAGTACCTATGTTTTAGAAATCACCCGATAAAATTGTAGAAATATGATATATTTTTAGGTTTGAGAATAAGGTATTATAATTATTTCTATGGGGACCCATGAGGCCATACTAATGGCTACCTTAATCATTTTATTGTTTTTAGACATCTCAATGCTCTAATTGGCTTAAAATATGTGAACTTAGAATTATCAAGTTTATCTCATCAAAAAATGGTTATTTTGATTATAAACACTCAAAATATTAGGATCATTTGACCCTAAAAATGGCCTCAAAAAAATTTAATTATATTTTGAGTGATTGATTCATATTTATTCGGAGTCAAGTTTGCTTGATTTTAATTTTGTTGAATTTATCGATCAAGGCTTAGGCTTCTTACTGCTTCTAAAGTAGTTTTTTAGTACAAAAATTAAAATTTTGGTACAAAGAAGCCGCTTTAATAAGCAGTAAAAAAGTTGTCCCAAACAAAACCTTATTATTTGCATTATAGATTTGTGCAATATAGCGTCCAAATAACTTTAGAATTAACTATTGAAATTTTGTATCTAAAAAGTATTCAAATATTTAGAAATTTAAATATTATATTAGCATATATAATATACTGATATTTCATAGTATTGAATAGTGTTATGTCAACTATGTGCATTTGTGTGACACATACTTGACACGTGACAAACACATTATTGTGGCAAATTACAAAAAAAAAAAAAATTAACTCACATGTGTCTGATATATGTGTTATGAATAATAAACTTTAATTTTAAAATTATATTATACAAATATCTTAAGTTAAGCAACTTATTCACTCTTATTTTAAAATATATTATTTAGCAAACTTAAATAGTACTTAGTATTAATTTTATTTCCCTTTTTTGGCTCTATTTTATAATATTTATTTTTATTTGCTCGAAAAAGAATTAATTTTTTTAAATATCAAACTAACAATATGTAATATTTTATAATTATTCCTTCTAAAATTGAATTTAAGCTATTTATTAAATTTAAATATGTATATTCTTTTATGAGGAGATAAGAGAACTCTGGTTGTTAGAATAAAAATCGGACAATTTGGCCTTAAATTTTTTGCAGGCAAAAAATCCCGCCATTGTTTTCTTCCGAAGTTATCCTATTCTGTGTAGTGGATTTAATTTGAATTGAATAATTTCAAAATTATTTTATTTGGTTTCAAATTAGTGTAATATATATTTTTTATTATTTATTTATATATTATATTTATTTTAAACTAATAATAATAGTTTTAAGCCTTTCTCTTTGAGAGAACTTTCTTACTTTTTTTTTAAAGTTGCTTTTTAGTATAAAAATTTTTTGTACTTAAAAGTTGCTTTAAAAAGCAATAAGAAAGTTGTTTCAAATGAAGTTTTTGTTTGGGACAATTTTTTTCTGCTTTCTAAAATAATTTTTTTTACAAAACAATTTAATTCAAGATTTTTTTAAAAAAATTGTATTAAAAGCTGAAGCAATAAGAAAGCTATTCCAAACAAAATTGAAATCTCAAACTAACTTTAAAAAAAGGACCCTCAATAAAAATCAAATTCATGCCAAAAGTGTTGTAATTATTAATATGCCCATTATAATTTTTAAAGCTGTTATTGTATTTTTTAAAAATAGAAAATTTTATAATTTTTTATAATAATTAAAAAAATTATTTTCCATTATATTAATTAGATTAAAGTTTATTATTTATGCGGAACATAATTTTAGTAGCAAAAAAAACCAACTGACAGCTTTTATTTCAAGTAATTTCTACCAGAAGAAGCAGGTTGAGACAGGGCAATAAGAGATGCAGACTGGGAAAGAAGAGAAGGAAGGCTTTGGATCAGTGACAGGCGCTCGTGCATGCGAAGAATGACCAGTTGATTTGATCACCAAACTGCGAGGCTGAGTACCATGCATTGTCTTCCTTTCCTCATATGGTCATATATATATTTCACATTGTATTTAAATAATAGTTATATAAATAAAATAACACTTTGTATTTTTTGTAAATAATATTAATTATGATACACACATATGAAATAGAGAAAAATAAGAAAAAAGTTATTTTAGAATATCCCAATACATTTTATATCAAAATGAGATTAATTTTATTACATATATTCTTAATTTTATGCATTACATATCATATCTCAGTACAATTAAATTATTAAATAATACATAAAATTTAATAATAGATACATTTATGTTATTAAATAAATTTAATTATATTGAACAAAAACACTACTAGAAATGTATAAAAATATTCTGCTAGATTTTTTTTTTAATTCTTGAACTATATATAAAGAATCTCTCTTATCAGAAATGCATAACTAAAGGAAAATTATGGAGATCATAAGCATCAACAAGCTTAAGCCCATCTCCAATCGAGCCTTCTATGCCCGTATGCAGTCTGTTGGCAGCTCTAACTGAACTTCAAATCGTGCGGCAATCTTTCGAAGTGAACATTGTGACACTAATATGGACGTCGTCGCACTGTTCACCGATGTTTTTTTTTTATCAGAAAATTCGGTTGAGAAAGAATATACACATAATATTTTTTAATATTAAGAAATATAATTCGATTGAAGATAAATTATTATATTTTAGAGTGGACAATGAGTTTTGGGTTGAAGATTAGAGAAATTGTTTTGTACAAGCCAGAAGAGGAATAATCATCCCAACTATGGATTTATACATACACTCATAATTTAGATTGGATTCTACAGAATAATTTTTCTAAAGATGATGCTAAAATACTGAAAGTTGTCAAATTTTAAAATCAAGGAGATCTCTAAAGTGTTAATAAGTGACGCCAGCCATAATAAGAAAATAATTCACTGAAAGGTGCAGAAAGACAATGAGTAAGATGAGACAGATGCTCTGACACAAAATGCACAGATGCCATCCGATGCAAATTAGACGGTTCTGATCTAATTCAATCCAATAAGCTTTCAGCCATCAGATTGGCGTCAGGACAATAGCTTTACCCTTGCTGTTGCAATCTTAACTATAGAGGATCCTCTTCTGATCAAGAGAGAGGATGAAGGAAAATAAAAGACTTCTTTTGGTTTGTAAGTGAAGTGATTGGGTTATTTATAGCAGACAGTACTGACAGAATTTAATACGATCAATGGCGAAGAAAGCAAGTTGTGCACGCGTGAAATTACTTCTTCTCTTTTTTTTTTTAATATTTTAGCCCATTAAAATAAATTCACATATATTATATATACAAACTTCAAATTTAAAACTTCTTAATTAATAATTAAAACTTTCAATCAATTATTTTTAAAGTAATTAATTAATATTTGTCTAACAATTATATATCTATTTAATATTTAATTCTTTTTATATTTTAAAAGAATTTAATCATAAATTTATGCATAAAATTGAATATGCAAGAGCTCAATTCTATAACCTTTTAAGTTTCAACAATGAGTATCTAAAAGTGGTGATATTAATTAGCAAGTGGAGTTGGCTTTGAAAATCTTATATGATATGAAAATATAATATGAAAATTTTATCTTAAATTCTCTTAGATTTATATAAAATTTCAAATCTATTTGAGATTTAATGAATGAAAGGGAAAAAACGGAAGTCAGGGCAATCGATACAAAGAGTTGAATTTATTTCTTGTTTGCCTTGCTTATTTGATATGAAGGAGAAACTTTATAGTTCATCGATTAGGGTAAAGAATCGTTAATAAAAAATGTATTTACTGATATTTTGAAATAAATTTAATTTTCTATAAATTCTGTTTGACTCAAATACAACATATATAATAATGAAATAAGATACTTTTGTAATTCCTCAATTATTTTGAAATTAATTAAGCAGATCTTGTTAGTAGAGTAGATGTATTAGATCTGATATATGTTAAGAAAGACACGTATATAGTTACAAAAACTTGGTTAAAAAGTATTTGAAATGACTGTTTTTTATTAGATTTAATTTTTGTACTAGAAAGTCGCTTTAAGAAGCATTAAGAAAGCCGTCCCAAACGAAGTCTTAAATAAGAATTTGACTCTTAATGATATACAATAGAGAAAAATGATTCATATAGCCTACCTTATAAGTGGGATAAATGCTCGCTATTATTGTTGTTGTTGTTGTTCACTTACACTTTTTCAATTCAGTTAAATCAAACATTGCCAATATCTAAAGAGCTCAATCCAATTGAAATAACCTCTCGTGATTGAGGTTAAAAGATTTGAGCTTGGTTTCAGTTTGTCGGTCAACAAATGGAGAAATTAAGATCCACATTATATTTAATGAAATTGTAGAAGTAGATAAACTCCATCGTTGTTAGAGTAGATAGTTATAAGATCTAGTTTGGCCTATGAATTTCACTGTCTCCTTATCTTATTGCTCCCTTACCTATTTATCAGTAACAAGTCTTATGTTTTACCTTCTATTAATAAAAATATTTATAATAAATTTCTATTCTTCAAAAAAAAAAAAAAAAGCGATTAAGGTTTCATTTGGGACGGCTTTCTTACTGCTTCTTAAAGTGATTTTTTAGTACAAAAATATTAATTTTTGTACTAAAAAATAGCAGAAAAAAAGCCGCCTAAAACGAAGCCTAATAGTGCTATTAGCAATAGCTTTTTTAACTGTATGAAACTACACCTTCAAAATCTAGTAGGCATAATTGTTTGCTTTCTCCTAATATTAACGAATATCCTCATTAAAAAAAAAAACACTTAGGGTCACAATCTAAATAAATATCACATAGTGCAGCATAAAATAGTAGATGTGAAATGATACACAGTTCGCCCACTACAAGAATTCTAAGCTGCCATACTTTTATAAATCCTATTATCACATTTTTTTTAAATGAGTGAAAATACCTTTAAGCCACGCTTTTTAATATATAATCATATTTTATCAAGGTTATGTTTACTCATAATGTTGCTAAAAATGATTATTAATGTGGCTAAGGTTTCGTTTGAGACAGCTTTCTTACTGTTTTCTAGCACAAAAAATTCTAATTCAATAAATTTTTGTACTAAAAAGCTATTTTAGAAAGCAATAAGAAAGTTGTCCCAAGTGAAGCCTACATATATCATATAGCAATATTTTTACAAAAATTATGATAAAGAAATCACACCGTGCCACATCTAATTACAAAATTAAAAACATAACTAAAAAGGCTTAATATTGAGTCATATGTTTAAAAATGGTGTAATTAAAACTTAAACCTTATAGGAATGATTTACCACACATTATTTTACATGTGTATACACCAGCGATTTACCACACATGATTTTACATAGTCGGACCCTAAACCCTAAAACCAAAACTCTAAACCCTAAACCCTAAACCCCACTGCTATACATTCGCAATAGCATCGGTTAAAACTGCTGCAAATACCCCTTTTCACAGCGGTTTACAAACCGCCTATAAGAAGTGCTGCGAAAAATGATGTTTTTTTAGCAGTGATAGGTTTTCTTTGGGGGAAATTGGAGGGAACGTAAATACAAATGCCTTTTACTTCTAATTTTGAGAGAATTTAATTGCTAACTCACACACACTCACATAATTAAACGAGAACTTTTACCCATAACCTTCGTGATGAGAGCCAAAGCTCTTAACAACTATCAATTTTATATATATGAAGTGTTTAGTTGATTTTAATGTAGTTAATAGATAATTAAAATATCAATTAAATGCTAATAAACATATTTTTCTTTCTAATGACAAGTTTCTATCCAACTCTTGTATAAAAAGTTTATGAAACCTGATCTTAATTCAATTCCTTCACAATCTTCATTTTCATTTTCTCTCCAAAATGTCCTAGCTAGGTTTATGTTGAAGAGAATGTCTGAGCCAGTTCTTTATCCTCATATGCTACTGTTAGAAGCTGAACAAAGCAAGCTTCAGAATTTAATTGTTATCTAAAACTATTAATCCATTCTGAATAATGCAGTAGCGTTCCAATCATTCTACAAATTGCTAGATATCTGTAAGATTGAAAAACATGATATATCAAAAATTGATTTTGAATAAAGAACCGTTTGATCACATTTTTTAAAATAAATTTAAAAAGATTTTAATCATAATATTTAACAAGAATAAAAAATTCTTATGGAGCATTTAGTCTTCTGCACCAGTCTATATTATTATGACATTCTATGTATGTTGGATCATTACGTCATATTGTTTGATTAGTTATAACCTTCATTAATTCTCTGCTGGACTAATTATCCATTTAAATCTCAAGTGTATAGCCAGCCACACCATGAAGGCAACTTTTAAACGATCAAGACAAATATATTGGCCGGTCATAAATCTGAATGTCGGTGGACTTAACAGTATAGCAAAACACCACTGAGCTTTGAAAGCAATGATCCATATTAATTAACAAAGTTTCTATTAAAAAAAAAAAAACTTATCTTGTTGTTTCTCTTTCACATGAACTCATTCAACTTTCAACAAAAATAATAAAGACAGTCAGCAAAATCCAAGATTTTTAATTAATTACTCAAAATTCACTCTACTTTTTCGTTCCTTAATGGAGATAGAAATAGAGATCCAAAGTTTGAAGGCTGTCAAATAGAGAGAAAGAGAGAGAGAGAGAGATAAATGTTCTCATGAATCGCAACATCGATCGATCTTTGAATCCCAATACTGATCAATTAAGAAGATATATATAACAGAATAGTTGATGATAAGAAATAATAGATTATATAATAAATAATAAGCATGAAGGGAATCGATCACTGCATATATATAATTCTCTGAACACTTATATAATTATGACTAAATAAACTTACTAATGGATGATCAGGAAGCAGATGAGGAAGAAGAGCTTCGTCCCCCCGCTTCCGCCCCGCCAGTGCTAGTGGATCCTTGAACCTCATCTAACCCAACATCAGATCGAGATGAAGAAGATTCTGCCACTGCGGCATCTGTTAGCGGCCGCTTCCTCTTCTTCTTATGATAAGGTATCCCGCGCGCCTTAGCCTGGGAGTCGCGTACGTCGCGTAGGTAGAAACGCACGGCGCGTGAGGCGAAGGGATTGGTATCAGGGATTCCGCCAGATTCATCATATGCGGCGCGGAGACGACCAATAAGGGCGTCGAGAGAGCCCCAAGCCTGGCGGAGAGGGCAAGCACAGGGGCCAGGGGGGGAGGGATGGCCGAAGAAAGCGCAGCCGAGGGAGTGCACTTTGGTCTTGCCGAACTGGTCGAGATAGCGGAGGAATTCTATGACGTGGGCTCCGCTGCAGCGGGGAAGGCTGAGAGGGGGTTTATGGTTTTGAAGGTAGTGGAGGAATGTGTTCCAGTCACGACGTTTTTGTGATTCGTAACGGGATAGCGTAGGAGGAGGAGGAGGAATGGTTTGGTCGGGTGTTGATGAAAGTATTGGTGTAAGTGATATTGTGGTGGGTAGGTTGGGGAAATCGAGGGATGACGGAGGGCGCCCACCTCCGCCGCCGCTGCCGCTGCCGCTGCCGCCGCTTCTTCGAGCGGAGGGATCCATTTCTGCGCGTGCGCTCGCGCGCACGCGAGGCGTCTGGTTGATGGAGAGGAGTGTTAATTGCTGGAATTCTGTGTGTTGATTTCAACTGGGATGGTGATCGTTCAGCTAGGTTTGTTCACCAGGCGAGCTACTCTCTCTCTTGTTGCTTTCTTCTGGCTGGGAAGGTTATGAAGAGGAAGGAAGAAGGGTAGGCCGGGCTGAACCAGGCTGAAATTCTATTACGATTATTGTACAAATTTTGGGAAATATTTTACTCCTTAAAAATTCAACACGTCACATCAACGAATAGAAATAATTAAAAAAAAACCCTCATATATTCTGATGCACTGTACATTTACAATTTTTTATTTTATGACGATTGCTATATTACATCCCACTCACAGTTACGAGCGACTGTTTGTTTTTTTATTTTTATTTTTTTATTATATATATTTAAGTCGATTAAGATAAATTTACATACATATTATATATCTAAGGCTCAAATTTAAGACCTCTTAATTAATAGCAAAGCTCTCAACCAATAAATTAAGATGAGCTGCATGATTATCTTGTTTCACTTGTATGAATGAAAATTTATAAAAATTAATTTATTATTTATTTAAAATAAAAAATATTTATATAAGAAATTTCAAATATTTTAAAATATTATTTTTTGATAAATTTAAAATTCTTCATCACCACTACAAGCAAACATCTGCTGCCCTAACCACCACATGCCATTGTTGCCATTGGTATTCAGTGAAATTTTAAATGTATTATAAGACAAATATATTTCAATTTATGTGATTCATATTTAATCAAATAATATATATTTTTTAAAATAGATGTATTTTAATTATTTAATATTTTTAAATCTAAGTAAATGGCCCTTAAGAGAAAAAGAGAAATCGTATTAACTCAAACAATTACATCTAATTGATTGAAATGAGTTTAATATGCTAACATATTAAGATTATTATTATTTTTAATTTTGATTAATATTAAATTAATATGCTATCATATTAAGATTTTTTTAATTTACAAATAAGATAATATAGCGTTACTGCTTTTTTTTTTGTTGCTATGGATTTGGAGAAATTATTTTATGCAGAGTCTGAATTTAACTTTCGTCCGAACTTCAATCAGGTCACCTATACACAGCCTGTGTACAATCTTGTATTTCGAGTGTGTATAATACGAGAAATTATTCTGTGCGGAGACCGGATGTAGAACGCCGTCCGGAGACCAACCAAAATACGTCACGTCAGTGGTATCGAGCGGTACCGAGCTGTACCGAGCCACGGTACCGAGCGAAGGGGTGACGTGGTACATTCTGATTGGTCTCCGGACGGCGTTCGGCTTCCGCACAGAATAATTTCTCGTATAATACATATCATGTATACAAAAATGACATAACCAATTTTGATTGGAGTCCGAACAAACTCCGCACAGAATAATTTCTCGTGGATTTAATGTTGAATTTTGGGAAGTTTGAAATGTTACTTCATAAATTTTAAAAGAAAAAGAAATAATCAGAGTTCTTGCCCATTTTTTATTAAGAAAAAATTAATTATGTTTTATTATTAATTAATTCACATGATCTTTATTATTAAATATATGAGATATTCATGCCTAGCTATGACCTATGAATGAAAATTTAGGACAGTTGTAATTCATAATTTATGTATAAAATTCCTCTATCATAAAAGAAGCCATTTAGCCACTCATGATGCAAATTGCATGAAGAACTGTTGACATTATTTTTTTCTAATTTTGTCTTCTCGAGGAATTAAAATTCTTCAAATTTAAAGTACATTTATCTTATATATTTTATTATTTATATTTTTTCTCAATAGAAATGAAAAATATATAATATTATGATACAAATTTCTCTTAATATTGTATTAATAGCAGTTTATGCTCAGTAAAACCCATAACTCTAGGTAGAATTGATGGCGATGAAGAAAAAAACCTTATCACAGAAAAGGAATGCCGTCAAATAACTTGTTAATTAAAGTAATTGCTTGTGTCTAGTCAACGTATTTTTATATATTATTATGTATAGTATATTGATCGAAAAGTGCCTTTTGTTGCATCTTGAAACATTTGCGGCGGTAGAGATGGAGTGTTTAACGGCAACACATATATAAATAAGAGAGAGGAGCGTAATATTTATAAGAGACATCAAAATTTTTACATGAAAACCCCTAAAAGAAGAAAAACCAAGGAGCTTTGCCCAGTTGAAAAAATCCACTACTATTTAGGATTGATTACACGTGATGCCCTTTCTTGGGGGATGACGTTGACTCAGGATAATAAATATACATCATATAAAGCACAATACATAATAGGAGTTAGAAGAATCCGGTATTATGAGAGTTAATCTCAGAAGAGTGTTGACTTGCTCATTGGAATTGGTAAGACCGTAGTCGGGCGACAATGGTCTAAGCGACCGTAGCCGGCGGGCGATGGTGGTCAGAGGGACCGTAGTAGGTGGGTGACGGAGGCCGGAGAGACCGTAATCGGCGGGCGATGGGGCTCTTAAATATATAAAGAATGCACTCTTTTCTTCATGAAAGAAAAAGAAAATTGCTATTTTGAAATATTCCTGAGTTAATGTACAGTTGGGGATTGTAAACAGAGATAATGCTTTCAGGAGTTTCTGATGAAATTTCTTCACACGAAGAAAAGTGTTATAGCAAAATTTATATAAAGAAGATTATAAGTTCTGAACATGAAAATAAAAGAAAGTTACTGATTCTCATTAATTAGGGCATGAGTTTTGATCAGGATCTGTACTGCTCATGCGGCATCACGAGCTTCTGCAATAAATGACGAGGAGAATGCCATTATATTAAATAGTTTAGGATCTGTTTGAGAGACATGTAGCAAAATTAGCTTGATTTTTCCTAATGACAATACAATAATAATGCAAATCACAACACTTAAACTAATTAATTAATTTTTTAAAGCATTAATATTAATGCATGAAATTATTATTTTTTAATCTTTTATTGTGCATTTTTTTCTTTTTTATAGGCAAAAAAGCCAAAGACTGAATACAAGAGAAAAAAAAAAATAGAGCTACCAAAATAATTGAAATTGAGCTATAAGTAGTTCAAAACTCCAAAGATAAATCAGTATGAATAAATTATAACTCTAAGGAATAAAAACGTTGAATAAGAACAATTCTATCTTACTTTTAATTTGCTATTCAACAACTCAATAAATGAGAAAGAAAGATTTTCATAAATAATTAATTTGCATTTCCAAATAAATAAAGCAAAACCAAACGGTCCAAACCTTCAACAAAATGAAAAAAAATTATAGAGGAAGCTCTTCACGTAAATTACAATATATATATATATATATATAAAAGATACTTGCTGTCCATAACAGCTAGCAGGAAATTTTATTTAAATTATAAGATGATTATTTAAAAACATTTTAATAATTTTTTTACAATAAAACAACATTTAATTTATTATATTTTTAAAAAATTTTGACTCTTATAATTTTTATAAATCAACTTATGCTCACGTAAATTTATGATGAAATATGTCTAAGGAAAATTACATAATATAATTTTTTTTTTTAATGTTGGGCACTTAAACTAGCCAATTCTTACCGCACAATAAGAAGTTTAATACACAAAGTTCATAAGGTATGTGCACCTTATGAGATAATTTTTTCTTAAAATTTAATAGTTTTTCAATAGCGATTGCCAAATAATATTAAACAAAAATATATTACAATTAGTGGCCGAGTTAGAATTTTATTCTAGCGGGATATAAATTATTTTTTTTAAATTACTTTTTTATTTAGACTAGAGATTGGCTATTTTTAAAATTTTTTATTTGAACTAATTATTTCAAAATGTTAAAACAATCATGCTGAAATATTAAATTTATACTTTATATTCTTAAATAATGAGAAAAAATTTATAATTTATTAAATTTATACTTTATATTCTTAAGAAATGAAATGATTATTTCATTATTAATATAATCAAATATTTCTTTTTTTAATATAAATAATTTACAATGCTTATTATCAAGCATATGTTAATTACATTCTTCCATAAGGCATCGATCTTTTAATGTCAATTAGCAATATATTATTATTATTATTGATATGTCATCGAAAAATTATCTTGATTGGGCACGAATCTCAAAGCAAAAAACACAAGTTGGAAACTTCAAAAATTAATTCGGAGTCCATTTAAACTCCGATTTCAGCAAGCTTATAGTCGAACTGAGCGTCTCGGAAATACAAACCCAACGACACCAAATTCGACTCAATCCGAGCCCAAATGATCCAAATCAAGTACCCGAAGCGCTGTTGGAAACCTCGAACAGCAATTTGAGTTACCAAACGGTCTCCGATTTTGACGAGCTTATAGTCGAATCGAGCGGCTCGATGAGACGAATCCAACGAGCCCAAGATCATAGAATTCTGATAGCATTAAGACCTTAAAATGCTCAATAAATAGTTTATTATCAAGGGATTCAATATCAGCCGTTCATCCGTATCACTCCTTATTTGCCCCTGATCCCTCATCTATTTACGGGCTATGCCACTCCAGAAAAACTATAAATAGCTCATCTTTTCTCTTAAGAATGGACCTAAGCCAAGAAGAGAAGAGGAGAAGAAGAAGAGAAGAGAAGTCTAAGAGGGAATAGCTCCTCCTCGACCACCGCCAGAACTCCGCCGGACACCGCCGGGACCTCGTCGGAACATCGCCGGAACACCGCCGGGCACCCGAAGCATGCCGGAGCTCTGCTCGACGCTAGAATAATGTCGTAATTCTGCCCAACTTCCAAGTAACGCCGAAATTCTGCCGGACACCCGAGTGACGTCAGAACTCTGCTAGGCCTTGTAATCAACTTTCAATACTCATTGTAATCTGATCTTCCTGAATTTCAAGGATGAATCAGTCTCCTGTATTTCAAACAACACTAGTGGAACTCTTTCAACTGGGCGTGGTCCCGTGATTTTTTCCCTTTCCAGGGTTTTCTACTTAAAAATCCTAGTGTTATTATTTCAATTTTGTTTGTGTGCTGGATATACGTACAACGCTGAGACGAAAATTTAACTTTATCGTCGTGTATATTTGAGTCCACAACAGTTTGGCGCCATCTGTGGGAAACTTATCCCACAACTTTAAGTATTGCTACGATGGTCAACAAGCGCAGCAGTCGTATCATTGGAGCTTCTCGCTCCAACTCCCACCAGTCCAGAAATCAGTCTGTAAATCATAGACGCCCGATATCTACCTCTTTCTACCCCGGGGGGCAAAACGCACCTGGAGAAGGGACCTCGGGACCCTCCCTAGAAGAGAGAATTCGAAAGATGGAAGAATCTCAAAACGAGATCCTACAACTCCTGCGAGAGACTCGACAACTGACCCTAGCACCTCAGGAGGAGGTTCTTCTCCCTCGAGATGCACCACGTTTTGAAGCTGTTCAAATCGAACATCTTCAAGCTGAGATTCCTCTTCCTCCACCCAGGAGGCATTCGCAGTCACATCAAAATAACAAACTGGCTGATACAACAAGTTCTACCCATCCTCTGCACACAGGTCGGCAATCTCATCTTTCTCAAGACCTCCCTGAGGAGTTAGCGTACCTCACATTGCTGAACTCCCTTGCAATGCCTTATGCCACGAACTGCGACGATTGGTCCGAGAGGAGTTCCCTACAGGAGGCGTAAGGCAACCTCTTCGTCAGTGGGACTTCGAGGAGTCATCACCCCTGACGGAAGCCATTCTTCAACACCCTATTCCGGATGGCTTTAAGTTGCCAAGCATCGAATCCTACGATGGGACATCCGACCCGTACGAGCACATCGACCATTACAGGACCATCATGCATATTCAATGAGCCTCAGACGCACTCCTTTGCCAAGTTTTCCCTGCCACTCTTAAATGACAAGCTCAAACATGGTTCTATTCACTTCCAGCCGGAACGATCCCCACATTTGTCAAATTAGTCAAAGTATTTGTCGAACAGTTCGTAGCCAACTGAAGAATTTCTAAGGATTCTTCTCACCTTTCTGGGATCCATCAAAATGAGAGAGAATCGTTAAAAGAGTACTTTCAATGATTTTCTATCGAGGCTCAACAGATTCGAGGAGTAGACCCAGAATTGCTCAGAGGGGTCTTTCTTGGAGGCCTTCGTCCTGGCCCCTTCTATTCGGCACTCATGTGCGATATTGTTCATTCATATGCCGATCTGATCCATCGTGTGGAAGCACAGATATCAGCAGATGAGGCAATAAACGCTCACAGAAAATAGTTCGAGCAACCCACTGGGAAGCGCAAGGGAGCACATGAGATGGATAATCCATCATTACAACGGAAAAAGCAAGGGAAGAGCAATCTACCTCCTAGATCCCCATTTCCACGACGAGAACCCCGACAGGAGAAGGAGTACACTTCGCTCAACACATCTCGAGCAAATGTGTTGATGGCGATTCAAGATCAGGTCAAAGTGAAGTGACCGCATCCTTTGAAGACGAATACATGAAACCAAGATCAGTACTGCCACTTTCATCGTAGTCGTGGCCACACTACTGAATCCTGTAGGAAACTTAGGGAAGAGATTGAAAGACTCATCCGTCAGGGCTATCTTCGACAGTTTATTGGGAATCCACATACCCGAGAAGAAGCTCGTCCCACTGGGGGCAGAATCAACAACAAAGACAGCCAGTGAATAACAGGATAACGGTTGGCAAAATTGAAATAATCACCGGAGGCCCCTTACTGTCTGACCAAGTCTTTCTAACTGTGGAAGAAAACCCAACTCCAAAAAAGGCTCGTATCGATCATTCCATCACATTTGATGATTCCGACGTGGAAGGAGTAAAAACCCTCCATCAAGATCCGCTTGTCATAAACGCAGGCATAGGTGACCCGTGTTACAATGTCAAAAGAATTCTTGTGGACAACGGAAGCTCCGTAGATGTCCTGTTCTACTCTACTTTTCTCAACATTGGTCTCTCAAGAGAAAAACTGCAACCTGCTGCAGGTCCTTTATATGGATTTGATAATCGACCTGTACAAGCAGAGGGTATAATCAATCTCCCGGTAGTACTTGGAGAATTTCCTCGACAGACTACACACTCCATTCAATTCATCGTGGTGAAGTCAGAATCGGCTTATAACGCTATCTTCGGGAGGCCGCTCCAATCAATTTTTGGGATCATCGCCTCCATCCCTCACCTCAAGCTGAAGTTCCATATCCCATCAGGAGTCGGTGTAGTATGCGGAGATCAGCAAATAGCGTAAACCTGCTATCTTAGGCAAATCAAGTCTCGTCCAACGATTATCCTGAGCATCGAGGACTTTGATCTACGGAGCGAAGATATTCCTCAGAGAGCTTCCCCTGTGGAAGACCTTACCACTGTATCTATATCTAAAGAGCATCCTTCAAAGACAGTGCGAATTTGATTACTTCTCTCAGATGATGAGAAGAAAAACTTTACAGATTTTCTACGAGAAAATCAGGATATTTTTACATGGAGTCCAGCAGATATGCCTGGAATTAACCCCGAAGTGATCGTTCGCTCCCTCAAAGTCAATCCAACGTGCAAACCGATTATCCAGAAGAAACGAAACTTTGCACCAGATCGCCAGCAAGCAATTGAACAAGAAGTAGATAAACTTTTAGAAGCTGGATTCATACGAGAGGTGCACTATCCTACTTGGTTAGCAAATGTTGTCATGGTATAGAAGGGGAGTGGAGCTTGGAGAATGTGTATAGATTACACTGATATCAATAAAGCTTGCCCAAAGGATAGTTTTTTGCTTCCTCGCATCGACCAGTTAGTTGATACCACCTCTGGTCATCAGATGTTGAGCTTTATGGATGCTTACTCCGGCTATAATCAAATAAAAATGAATCCTGCTGATGAAGAAGCAACAGCTTTTCAAACAGACAAAGGATTGTACTGCTACCGGGTGATGCCCTTTGGGCTTAAAAATGCTGGAGCAACTTATCAGCGTCTCATGAATAAGGTTTTCAAAAGCCTTATTGGATGTACTATGGAGGTGTACGTGGACGATATGTTGGTAAAAAGTCTTGAAAAATCCCAACATATCTCTGACCTGAAATAATGTTTCCACTTATTGAGACATTACAATATGCGACTCAACCCTGCTAAATGTGCTTTCGGAGTCGCTTCTGGAAAGTTTTTGGGGTTTATGGTAACCCATAGAGGAATTGAGGCTAATCCAGAGAAGATCAAGGCACTAAGAGACATGGTGACGCCAAAGAACATCAAGGAGGTCCAAAGGTTGAATGGGAGAATTGCGGCACTATCTCGTTTCCTGGCACGTTTAGGAGACAAATATTTGCCCTTCTTCAAGATACTTAGAGACGCTCGTAGCTCTGGATTCCAATGGACAGATGAATGTCAATAAGCCTTCGAATAATTGCGAAAGTATTTGGCATCCCCGCCACTACTTTCTAAACTAATACCAGGAGAAAGATTGTATTTGTATATGGCTGTATATGTCCAAGCCATTAGTTCAGTCCTGGTCCGAGAAGAAAATGCTATACAATGTCCTATCTACTATGTTAGTAAGATTTTATCTGAAGTAGAGGGACGTTATCCTTTGGCAGATAAGACAGCATTGGCGTTAGTTTATTCTGCCAGAAAACTACGCCCTTACTTTCAAGCCCATTCAATTGGGGTTTACACGAATCTGCCGCTAAAAAGTATTCTGCAGAAGCCAGAAGCATAGGGCAGGCTTGTTGATTGGGCACGAATCTCAAAGCAAAAACATAAGTTGGAAACTTCAAAAATTAATTCGGAGTCCATTTAAACTCCGATTTCGGCAAGTTATAGTCGAACTGTGCGTCTCGGAAATACGAACCCAACGACACCAAATTCGACTCAATCTGAGCCCAAATGAGTCCAAATCAAGTACCCGAAGCGCTGTTGGAAACCTCGAATAGCAATTTGAGTTACCAAACGGTCTCCGATTTTGACGAGCTTATAATCGAATCGAGCGGCTCGACGAGACGAATCCAACGAGCCCAATATCGTAGAATTCTGATACCATTAAGACCTTAAAATGCTCAATAAATAGTTTACGATCAAGGGATTCAATATCAGTCATTCATCCGGATCACTCCTTATTTGCCCCTGATCCCTCATCTATTTACGGGCTATGCCACTCCAGAAAAACTATAAATAGCCCCTCTTTTCTCTTAAGAAGGGACCTAAGCCAAGAAGAGAAGAGGAGAAGAAGAAGAGAAGAGAAGTCTAGGAGGGAATAGCTCCTCCTCGACCACCGCCAGAACTCCGCCGGAACACCACCGGGACCTCGCCGGAACATCGCCGGAACACCGCCGGGCGCCCGAAGCATGCCGGAGCTCGGCCCGACGCCAGAATAACGTCGTAATTCTGCCCAACTTCCCAGTAACGCCGAAATTCTGCCGGACACCCGAGTGACGTCAGAACTCTGCTGGGCCTTGTAATCAACTTTCAATACTCATTGTAATCTGATCTTCCTGAATTTCAAGGATGAATCAGTCTCCTGTATTTCAAACAACACTAGTGGAACTCTTTCAACTTGGCGTGGCCCTGTGGTTTTTTCCCTTTCCAGGGTTTTCCACTTAAAAATCCTAGTGTTACTATTTCAATTCTGTTTGTGTGCTGGATATACGTACAACGCTGAGAAGAAAATTTAAACTCTATCGCCGCGTATATTTGAGTCCGCAACAATTATTATTATTATTATTATTATTATTTAAGAAGCTAAAATATTATCTATTGCTAAATAAATAATTTGTTTTAGTAAAGAAATTTCTAATGTCTGAATAAAGTTTTATTGAAATATCTAGAGTCAATCTTTTGGCCATTCAATGTGGGCAATGATGTCAGAGATCTGAAATGTTTTTTTTAGGTATTTAGATCAATTAAGACAAATTCATATACATCACATACACAAAGACTCGAATTCACGACCTCTTAGTTGACAGTCTAAACTCTCAATAAGTCAAGGTGAGTGGTGTAGAGATCTACATCATCATATTTTTAAAAGAAAATTCTTATCTGATTCAATGAAATGTTTGATACTTCACAGAGTCAATTAGAAAATTCAAAGGACAAATATAGTATGTGACAGCAATGATACACCACCATCTACATTGTAGCAGATCGATGTGAGCCATCTGTAACATGAATATATATATTGTACATATTATTATTATATTATATTTTAAAATTAAATAATATAATAATTATAAAAATTAAATATAATCAAATCTTTATCCTACTGCATCAGCTACATGGATATTTTTTTCTCTTGGTGTCATCTTGAGACAAATTCTCATTTAAATATAATAAAAAAATGACATTCCTAACTGAATATTTTTTAACCAAATCTTTTTAGATATGTCTCTATCCTTTTAACGTAAATCAAATCTAATAGATCTACTTTCCTAACCGAGTTATTAGGAATCTGACGTTTTATGTGAAAAATTTTTATACAATAAGAAATTTATTTTAATTACTCTTAAAAATATATTTAAATGTATTAAATATTTTAAATTCAATTAGAGGAAAAATAATCACATTATATTATATTATATTATAAATTACAAGTTACAAGGTTAGAAATTAGTTCCTTAGTAAGAAAAATAGAAAATAGAAATTAATATTATAACAAAAAAATATAAAAATAGATCTTAATTAAGAAATAAAACTAATTTAAGTAGTTATTAGCTATTTAACTAATATATTTAAATTAAAAGAGAATACATAGCTAAATGTATTCATATAATATATTTTTAAAATTAAAATTTATCATTCAATATATAATATCGAGCATACATGCTCATTAATTATTTTTTTTATTGAATACGCAGATGATTTATCTAATTCATCTGAAGTAAATATGCATGTCTTACATATATGACTTGACACACATCTTTATTATGAAATGTCATACATCAAAATGAAGGTCGTTAAGTACAATATAAAATTTTTTTGCATTCAATTCTTTGGGCCTATCTATTATTTTTCAAGTTGATAATTTCAATAAAATAGTAAAATTGAACCAAGATGGTCTTATTTGATTAATTTGATTTGATTGTTCAAGTATCGATTTGATTATTGGTTATAAGACTAAAATGCTTGTTTCAAAAGAAAGGACGACCTCGCTGTGTTCCCACTCCCAGCTTTCATTGAAAAGATCCTATCAATAGATAGATTCTCATCCTTGGCCCGAAAAGGTGGACACCGCTCGCCTTGCCCAGGCTTTCCCCATCGAAGTCGAATTCCCATTCCAAGCCGTCCTGTTTGCTATCCGAGTGAGTCCCAGTCTGGGGGGTAGGCCGTTTTTTTTTTTCAGAAGGTCCGAAGGTTCAATTTGGGCTTTTATTGAATTTTGATTAGTGATTCTATTTTTGCTTTTGTAGAATATATTAAACCATAAATTTGAATGATGAAACCTTTTTAAGACTTCGTTGAAACAATTTTTTTATTGCTATCTAAAATAACTTTTTAATAAATTAAAAAAAAAATTGTACTAATAAATTGCTTTAGAAAGTAGTAACAAAACTATCCCAAACGAAACCTAAAACTCTTAAACTATTGCCGAACTTATGTTAAAATTATATCACTACAATTTAATTAAATTATGTGATATATCTTGAACAATAATTAAATAATTTAATTATTCACATCTTCAATATCTTTTCAATTATTTTATAATAATACTAATAATAATAACAAAACTAAATTCTAAAATGAATAAAATTATCGAGACCATTGAACTAGTAATTATGTGATGGGCCCGAGACTTAAATCGATGAAATGCTTTAAGAACTTCCTATTAATTTTATGCTTTATCATCATCATAACAATTCTGTACCCTCACATCTAATAAGTTCCTCTCTACTATTTTCCTTTGTACGTGCAAATGTCAATTGCAGCCACATATTTTGGAATTACTAACTGATTTAAATCATAACGGAAAATTCAAGTTTATTTCATTTTATAAATTGCTATATTTAATATTGACCTGATGTACATAAACGTTAATCTCCTATATAGGAATGTAACGTCGTGTAGCACCGATGCACCTAAGACAATTATCAAAAAAAAAAAAAAAAAAAAAAAAAAATCATTGAAGGTCATATATACCATGTCGATCAATCATGATGTATTGTTACCTCGAATTTAAATTTGTTGGTCAAGCTCGTCAAGGGGTTCTCCCCCTCCTTGAGCTCAGAGGTCTGGGTACCCGAGTGTTGCGGCACTGTATAATCTTGTTGGAGATAGACAAACAGCCGAGCACAACAGTTACGCCAATCAGACAGGAGATTGAGGTGGAGCGTCATGACGCTCCAATCTCAAAGTCGTGGGGCTGCGAGTTGAGCTAGGTAATTTTCTTTCTCGCTTTTCTTGCTTAACTTGAAGGGTTCTGTCACTTTGTGTAATTATGTGAGTCTCTTTGCCTATTCTGTATAGAGAACTGTATAAGAAGTGAAGGGAGGTAAAAAGTGATTGAGAGAGAAAATGTTATGTACAAATTCTTTTAATTTTCATAGTAGATTTTTTTGTGTGGTGTTACTCTGATTTTTTTTGTTTTGGATTTTTACACTTTAAATCTAGATATTCTTTCTTTTTTTACTGCATTTTCTCTTTCTGGTTTTGATCGTTGTGTGATTTACTTCTCCAAAAACTAGTATCAGAGTTATATTCATCAGTTTGAGGGTAATGACCGATGAAATTATCTCAATTATATATATATATACACACACAAAATGATTATAAATAAATTTTTCATATTATTCATATTAATATAAAGGAGCAAGAACCACAACCAATGCTTCCTTGGTTTCACCATTGCAGATAAAAATATTTTCTTAGAAAAAACAACATGCATACCTTTAGCATTTCAGCATTTGTACATAGAGAGCTATAAAAGTGATATTAAATCACTTTAATTTCTTTAGAATCATCTCGTTTTAGAACCACATCAGCCCTAATCTTCACATGACATCATTTTGCTTCACTTATGCTTTGTTTGGTATAACTTTCTTACTTTTTTTTAAAACAATTTTTTAGTAAAAAAAATCTAATTAAAAATTTTTATATTAAAAAACTATTTTAAAAAGCAATAAGAAAATTATTCCAAATAAGATCTTAATTTCATTATAGACGACCAGCTTAGGCTAATTCTAAAAATTATTGAGGAAATCGATCACTTGATAAATTACACCAAAAAATAAGAAATTAGTTTACCACTACAACTGCAAAATGAATCAAGAATGAGGATTAAAATCAAGGCTTTGTTAAGGGATGTAAGAGAGTCTCAATTCTATTAAATTTTTTAAAGACAAAATTAATTAGAATATTCCGATATAATACAACTGAAATTGAAAGACAAATAGAACTAAGTTATTAGGCAATAGTATGAAACTGTTAGATATTCCCAAATACTTCTTTTGCTATAATTATATTTGTGAATAGCTAATAATTTAGTTTTATTGAAAGATAACATGTGACGAATGCAATCAATGGACATAATAAAAACTACTTAATCCTCATACAAAACAAATTAGTAATAGTTGATCTTATAATTCTTAAATTTGTGACAAAATAACCTTTTAGTAATACACTTGATCTTATAATTAAGGCTTCGTTTGAAACAGCTTTCTTACAGCTTTTGAAAACAATTTTTTCTAACAAAATTATTATAAACTAGAATTTTTTGTACTATAAAATTGTTTTAGAAAGCAATAAAAAAACTGTCCCAAACAAAGCCTAAATGTTCTTAAGATCTTTGAATATTACTTGCCCCTCAAACAATTCATATCATATATTTAAAAAATAAATGCAACTAAACAATCATCTTCATAAAAAATGATCGCAGAAGCATTATCCATAATATTAAAAACCGTGGCTAAAAATTAAGAAAAAAAGGACAATATTTTCAAGCATAGTTATAAAGAAAACTGATAAGAATGATCATATATCTGAGTCTGCAATATTTTCAAGCATAGAGATTTTTGGACCATGAATGACCCGCCTTATAGATCCCTCCTCTTGGATGATCTTTGGGCAACCAGGAGAGCCGCTGCTGCTAATTTTGGTACTGATAAGAATGATCATATATTTGAGTCCAGACTTTATATTTTGAGATTTTGGTTTTTCCAAAATCTCTTTTTTTGAATCTGTTGCGCTGGGCTTCTTGATCTCTTCCCTAGTTTTTAGGGAGTCTTTGGAGCTTTACATGTTTTTTGAGGAAGCTCCTATTGGTTTTGTTCTTTTTAAAACTGTAATCTCCTCATCTTTGTAACCTTCATTATTTGTTAATGAATAGGCTCTGCCCCTACTTTTTTCCAAAAGAAAAGAAGAAAAAGAAAACTGTAGCTATCAGTTCATATTGATCAACACACACAAAATAAGCGTCAATTCAGCTGAAAACTTCAGAAGTGCATGTCATATTTCCGTATTTATAAAGTCTGAAAGTTAGAAAGACCGAATGGGTGGCAGGACAGCCCTAAGTCTCTGTAGTTAGGGTGCCTGTCCAGATATGGGGATTAAAGTTAGGTGCACCAAAGATCACCATCATGTTTTGATCCCTATTAAGCAAAAATAAAGCTAATTTGGGAGACATGTAGCATTAATATCAGATGGGCCTGAGGAAATGACACTTCACCTAATATGTACTTGGCCTGGACCCACCACTAAGAATGTTCATGGTCCATTTATACTATTGGAGGGTAACCCAAAAAAGTTCATCTTCCAACCATTTAATTCATAGCTAAGAATACTCAGTGATCAGTCAGCTGTTAGAATTTAAACCCCTCATAGTTTTCTGTTCTGTACAGTTTCAAGTTTATATATATATATATATATATATATATATATATATATATATATATATATAAATGATGAGTGCTAAGATAAAATTTAACATGAATGGGATTTAAATCCAAGATCTTAATAATCTAAACAATGACACCGACGTATCAAGTGAATTTGTTTTCTCTTATCATGAAGCACCAGTAATTAATCTCCAGTGGATTCTCATAATTGCCCACTGTTGGTAGGCATTTTCAGTGGTCAGGGTAGACCCCATTATGGTG
This sequence comes from Dendrobium chrysotoxum, assembly GCA_019925795.1. Lineage (NCBI taxonomy): Eukaryota > Viridiplantae > Streptophyta > Magnoliopsida > Asparagales > Orchidaceae > Dendrobium > Dendrobium chrysotoxum. The sequence goes on from CM034308.1 coordinate 23,865,611, forward strand.
ACCTTTATGGAGAAATTGTTAGGAAAGCCTCGCACAGTGTTTTTTTTTTTTTTTTTTCCCTTGCATGGCACTCTAACAAGATCAGTGGGCCCCATGCATGTGAGCCCAACATAAGAGTTTCAAATTAAATGATTCATCATTCACACGCTTATAACTCACATGCGTATTCAGTGAGATCTAACATGACTAAAATTCAAGAGCATGGTCTAATATAAGAGAGAGATTGTGAAGCCTTACAAGATTTTGAATAAATTTCCCATCAATTGCTTAGAGAATGTATTGGTACAAAAATACCGAATAGTTATCGCTTATTCATAAGCTAAGGGTTTTTTATCCAAAAACTTTCATCATTGTTACATCTAACCAAACTTTAACCTCCATTGATTAACTACCTAATAATTGTTATTCTAACCTCACAAGTTTTCTAGTGTACAAACTATAAGCTAATCCCCTCCCCCAAGTTAATTGATTTCTCTTTCAAAATGTATGTTTTAACTTGATGCAATCAAATGAACCCCTGGTTATATTATCTGTAATCAAAATAGTAAAAGAAATAGGATTTGATGGAGAAGTGAGAAAATGCACTGATAAAATATGTGAAAACAAAAATATCATTTGGTTATATGCAGTTAAAAATCAACATTAACTTTAAACTCTATAAATCCTCATAAATATAATGATTTTATTCTGTACCAAAAAAAAAAAAGAGTGACGACAAAAAAATATCATTTTCTATTAAACGCAATCAAATGACCCTAAATGCTAATTTGATTTGTTTAAGTTAGAAAGCAGGTTCTGAAAGAAAGTGAAAAAAAAAGTTATTACATTTTCATTTGGTTAGATCTAATTAGAACTATTTTTAATTTTAAACTCCATAAATCTCCTCAAAATAGTCTCAAATACCATGCTTTAATTTTCACACAAAAATATATATAAACACAGTTATCATTTCTGTAGTATATTTTCTATGTAAAAGAGTCAGATCAACCTAATTATAATTCACCAAGTTTCTATATGACACGGATAGTCTTCTAGTTTCCAATATGAAAATCTCTCTATGCTCCTATATGGTAAGATGTGAGTCATTAAATATCCCCGATTGCATTGCAAAGGAATTCAGCATTTAAGAGGAAAACTCCAACAAGCTAGCATATAACGAAGGGGAGGACAGCTGTAAAAAGTTTCACTAATTATAGAAGACTACGTAGGATATCAAACGCTTAGTACAAAAATACTTGCCAAGAAAACGTCCACTTTTAAAAAGCAACAAATGAAAACTATAGTTCAACAAAATTTTATAATGTAAGAGAAAAGAAAATAAAATACTTAAAACTTGAGAAAGATTAGTACACTTACAACCACTGCTTTAATTAGACCAAATTGGTACGACTAAATAGTCTGGTCCCGCCAAGCTGGTCGGCCAGTTTCTTCAGCTACAAGATGCACAAGAAACTGTCTTTCATTGGCCGAAAGTTGACTCAATTCTGTCGCTTTCCTTCTGAGAAATGTCCCCTGGAATCTAGCAATAGTTTGATTTCGTAAGTGATCGTTTGAAAAAAAAAAGGGCGTGAGGTACCTCTAAATGACCAATCTACTCAAGGCCTCTCACCTGTTCAGGCCTTACCTGATTTGAGCTCTTATAAAAATAGGTGTAATACTATTTAAATAAAAGATGCAAGATAACTTTTTTATAGTATATTTTATGAAAACTATTTTTCTGACACCTAGAAATAAAGATCATAAACTATTGATCAGCTTTTGCAATGTTCTGGTGATCTGATCGTAAAGGGACAAATGGAAGCACAAAGAAATTAGTCATAAAAGTTTTACAGCCAAATATATACATTACATTTTGATGGAAAAAAACTACTTTTTTTTTAATTACAGAATATCTTGTGGCTCATATATCAGCTGTTATAGAACTGACTGAAAAGACAGAAGTGCAAAAGCCCAAGCAAATAAGCTCTTCATTGGTACAGTTCAACTTTGCAATAGGCGCTGGAACAATAACATGATAATTTTCCAAAGATGAACAGCTATAAGCTAGTCAAAGAGTGACAGAAATTCTAGTTGGCAGGAGTAAGCTGTACACTGGCTTTAGCGTGATCTGTAGCCTTGGTGTCTTACTAGATGTGGAGCCAATAACTTTTGCTCCTTTACTACAAGTTGTGCGACTGTATGAAATTTGAACAGGTTGGAAAAGGATTATTTGATGAAAAGACGTTGCACCAGTAAGAATTTCAGGAACTTCCAAGTTACTTTACAAGTAAAGCAACCTATTTAAAGAGATCTGATAACTGGTGCTACCAAACCTGTTCTTTCAGTCTGTATCAACATAACAAGGATGATTTGATGATAATAAGATGACAAAAGTATCTGCTCCAACATTCATTGTATCGGCCACTGTCCCATTTTATGACGATTTTAACCAATAACTTAAAATTTTAAGTTAGTAGATTAAGTTTCTTATGAAGAAAAAACATGATGATAAGAGAAACACCACCACTTTTAGACGGCTATTGCATGCTCTCAATAATCTGTAAATCATTTCAAAAGCAACACAGAAGTTGACAAGTAATATGTAAGAATTAAGCAGGAACACCATGCAAAAATAAATCGCCAGCATCAGCAACAATGTTTTAACTGATATCAAACTTAAAATGATACATATTTCAGTGTCCTCATAGAAGCAAGTATATCATAAAAAATGCTTGCGAATGATCTGATAAACCATACTATTCATGCAGGAATGCTTTGAGACAATTAGGGGTATCAAAACGGGTCAACGGATCGGGTTCGGGTCAACCCGAATTGACCCGGGTCTAAATAGGTTTTGCAAACAAGTTGGGATTTCTAACCCGGACCCAACCCGCACGGGTTACCGGGTTGACCCGACCCGCGAACCCGGACGCGGTTGCCTCGCTACGGCCAGCGGTGCGGGATCGCGTGCTGTGGCGTTGTGCCGATCGCCGCGAGTGAACTGGATGCCGAATGCAAGGCCGAGGCGAGACTGCTTGGGGTCGGGCTATGCCATCCGAGGCAAACGGCGAGCCCGACTGGCAAATGGAGAGCATCCGAGGTGAGCGCAGGCTGCACCGCCACGGTAGGTTAGGTTTTCTCCTTTCCAGGTCAACACGGGTTGATTTCGGGTTGCCGGGTCAACCCAAATCCGACCCAGTTTTAGATGGCAAACAGGATGACCCGAACCTGGAATTTTCCTGGTCGGGTCCGAGTCGGGTTTCGGGTCAGGTCAAGTTTTGACACCCCTACAGACAATACATCAGCAAGAAGAAAAAAAGAGCAACTAGATACCAGCATTACTAATTTCTAAGTTATATGTTACAAATTTAGAGCAAATTGTGGTTATCACAATTGCCTGACAGTGGACTTCTCTTCGAAAAAAATTATGATCATCTATTTATAAGAGATCTAGAATCAGTTATCTAATTCTTGCGTGCACTTGCGCGATTGCGTTAATGCTCAGGCACGCCTTTGCACATGCATTTGCAAAGCTTAATGGCTCCTCTTGGGGTGCCTAGGGTTTTGACTAGGTGCTCTTTCTACCTCATCGACTTACTCTGTTATTCACTTCTCTAGGTGACTTTCTTTTCCTATTATGGATCCTTGCTGCTCTTGTCCTCTCCTCTTTCGACAGCTCTTGTCAATCCTTATTCCTTCGCAACCACCTCCCTCCTTGGAGATTCCTATGAGTGTGGGGGGCTCCTCCAAGTCGGCAACCGTCTCCAATGCCGATTGTTTGTATTGTTTCGGAGGCTCCTACCATCATTTCTTCAAATATTGCACGTCCTATTAATCACAATCATCAATCTTTTGTTAAAGTGTGGGTGGATGATCATGTTTAAGATTGCACCCCTCTCATTCCATCCAATTTCCTTTATATTTTAATCAAGATATTATTCCATCGCAACATAAGCAAACATCTTCTTTTCAAGAGAAACCTACGCTCATCTTCTTCAAGAACTAAATCCCTGAGCTTGTTAGGCTGCTATTTTTATCTATTTTAGGCTAATTCTCATTGGGCCAACCTGACATGGATGTCATATGCAAATTATTGTCAGACCTATACTTAATGGATAACTATTCAGTTGGATTAATTGATTATCATCATATCATTATAAGACTATCCTTAGCTCTAGACAACACACGATTCTTCTCTAGACGTATGTCAATAGATTTACAATGCGTATGCTTAAGTGGTCTCCCCACTTTGATGCATCCGTAGTACCACCAATCAGCTATGTCTGGGTTGCTTTCCTTTAGCTTTGATTGCATTTCTTTAAGGAATCCACTTTGTACTTTTGGGTTCTACCTTTAATAAACCTTCGTAAGGGTATACTACTACTGCTTGTCTTTTAAAACTCTGTGACCGGAGTTTGGGTTTAAATGAATGTTACATTACAACTAAATGATAAGGTGTGGATTGGCTTAAAGTCTTGCGGTTATCGGCAGAAGATAAATTTTTAAGGCATGCCACTCCATTGTAACTTGAGCAAAAATTTTTAAACACATCTTCTCTGAGTGTTTCAAAGGTCATCTGAATATGAGAAAATCAAATGTTCAAAAGCAAGAGGATCGTTCAAATGGTCAAACCTTATATATTCCCATAATGGTTGCTGCTCATTCATCATCATTTCAGGCTTGCTTTAAGAATTTCAAACCAATTGATTTTACTCGGGATCTTGAGTCTATTGTGCCTACCTTAGTAGCCCTATAACATGGCTTCCACATCTTCTATAAATAAGAGAATAATTTTTTACTCTCCGATTGTGGCAATTCCTTCTCTCCTCATTTGTGAAGATGGTCATGGTGATCAATAACCAGATGATTCTAATGGAAATACTAAATGGGTGATTTAATCAGAATAAAATATATTGTTATTCTCCAACTTTCACTAGACTTCAAAATGATTCAATTGAGCTCTTAATCTCCTTTTTTCAGTATTATTGGATGTCTCATTCTTTTGCTTCACACTTTATGTATTTATTCTTTTGCTTTTTTTTTTTGGTACTCTGACAATTCAATCTAATTGCCATTGTTGTATCACACCATTTTCTTATTGTAATATTATGTTTGAAAAAAATAATTTGAATTCAATTAAAATCAACAAGAAAATATCATTCTTGTTTTTTTTTTTTTAACATAAACCTAATCGAATGACAAAATTCTGCGGTTTTTCTTTTCATCTAATATCTTGCAAATCTTCCTGAAATCTAATCCTCCACAGCCATCATTGTTCCTTATATCATTTGAATATATCGCTGGAGGCAATGTTTTTCCTAACAAAATCAAGGGAAAAATCAAGGAGCTGCAAGGAAAGGAATTTCACAGTTACTACTGATCCTGAAAATGGGTAAAGCTGCATAAAGGAGACAATGTGTCAAAGATATGTTAGAATTTTAAAGAACATGTGTTGAAGCATTGGCAAAAAAAAAAAGTGAAACGTAAAAATGGGTGAGTTCGAGTGATTTAATGCCAACTTGAAAAAAGAATTTTGATTATGCTTCGAATCAAATAAGAAATAACTTTCAGGTTGAGCCAATTGATAGAATTTCTACTTGAAATTAATTTTGAGTCAGCTTAAAATTAAGAAATTCATGTTGTAATTTGGCTAGTTTAACATTAAATTACAAAAATAGGAGTAACTATGATTTTTTTTTGGGCCAACTACTCCGGTTGAATAATATGAATTTACAGAAGAATTGAAACAATTTAGAAATAACTATGCAAATACAGAACTTCGGGACTTAGTTACAAAGTCTTATGGCTTACACAAATACCACCATTATAAAATACAAAATGCTTAATCATAATCAAATGAAATAAACTTTTGTAGCAAACTTTCCAGCATTCTAGTATCACAGGATAAACTAGAGCAACAAAATGCTAACCTAAAAAAGCAACAGCAGGAAAAAATTCAAAATTGAAGCCATAAATAGTTTAGAAAAGCTAAGGAATTAAAAGTACATTACTAAAAGGTCAATGAAATATCCCCGACTCCTCTGAGTGACAAAAGTACCAGTGCTCTAAATCAAAATAGGATAAAGTTGATAATTCTATCACAAACTACAAAACAAATGATAGCATTACCCTTAATACTCTTCTCTATAAAAAATCCTAAAACTTGAGAAATTTTCTTTTTAAAGCAAGCAATTTCTATTTAACATATCAAGTGAAAACTACAAGAGGACTCTGAAGGATATAAGAAAGAAAATAAGATACAAAATGGAAAAAAATACATGAAACACACAAGATGAGGAGCAATAAAAGTCCAGCAAGTAGATACAGAGATAGAAGTTGCTCAAAATTAATTGCAAAGAATAAATTGAACACTTCAGACAAAACTAAAAAACAAAAAGTATGCTACTAAGCTAACGACCCAAACATCAATATGATTCAAAGTAGATGCAGAACTTGAAAAAAACATTGGCTGAATATTCAATTTCAGCAAAACAAAAATTTATAACAAGTAAACGATGAAGAAGAACACTCTAATACACTTTTATTGGATTATATATGAAAAAAAAGACAAGGTACAGGGGATTTATGGTTAGAGAGGTAGATCGGCTCTCCCAAATAACCTGGACGCTGTTAGGAAGCCCTCAAAGAAAAAAAACTACAGTAAAACACAAAACTCAGCAATAGCATATCCTAAACCCTAAACAACTTGATGAGGACATCACCAGGAGATTTCGACGTGTCTATCATTGGAGGAATCGTAGATCAACGGCTACGATTCAGAGCCTTTATTTATGATGTATTTTGTTTGCATTTTATTTTTTTATGTTCTAGTTTACTATTGTACCCCCATGAGGGATGAGTTATGTTATCGCCCCAAGGGCATTTGCGTCTTTTGTATTTTCTTTTGTTTTAAACCTATATATAGAGGTCTTTTCTAGTGTATGAGGTTAATGAATGATTGTTAATGAAAATTCTAGCTTTTGTTCTTGATCTCTTTGTGAGTTCTTGAGAGAAAGGAACCCTAGGAGAGGGTCAAGCATCACCCGTCAGCCGCCGGTACAGGCGGGGCTTGCGGTTAGTATCTATGTTATTTTCTTCTTCCCTTCCCTCTGCTTCCACTGCCGGCCACCCTTCCTCCAAAGCTCTCAGCCAAATCCCATCACCTTCCACCCAACTCCTCCCCTACCCAACGGCCAAGCCCTCCCCTCCACTCAAACTGCCGGCTAAGCCCTTTCCCAACCCCAAGCTGTCGGCCACCCTCCACCATCACCCCCCTACCGCCGGCTACGTGTCCCCTAAACCCTACCACTGGTCCACCCCTCCAATATCCCTTGATTCCAATTTAATTTCACCATCAATTCTTTCCTAAATTAGCCCATATCATATTTAGGAAGTTTCCAAATTTAAATTCAATTGAATTTGAATTTTAAATTCGTTCCTAAATAACCTCCACCTATTTTAGGAAACCCCTCAATCACCTTAAATCTGAAATTACTTCAGATTTAATTCTCCAATCTATAATTAATACTAGGATCCACATATATTGTATGTGGACACTCTTTGCCCCTCCCCATTAGGCCGGCCCCTCCCTCCCTCCCTCTCACCATAATTAATTACTCCCCATTAAGGCCTTCAATCAAAGCCCTCTCCCCAAGGAAAGACGCCCCGCTTAATCCTGTGGGCATTCGAATTTCAAATTACTCCCTCCATTCCATACTAAAATTCTGAAATTAAATTTCAGATTTTAGTTTTATTTTCCCTCCACTAAACTAAACCAAAAATCTGAGTTCAAGGTTGGCCCGTCCCCCAGTCTTGGCCGAAACCCCCTTCCCTGACCCTTACCTCACCCCCTTGCTACACATACAACCCAAGGAAGAAGATACGCTGCTACGTGGTCTACTTCTCTCCATGGATGGCCAATCCCGAGCTTGACCACGGATTCGTCTACGACCATCAAGGCTCAGTGGATATTCTCCAGTCTCCCTTCTTCGACCCCAACTGGGAGATTGAAGACACCTTCGACGAATACGTCGACCGCATACTCTTCACCCTGACGTCTACTCTTGAAGAACACCAACCCTCCGGACATTGGCGAATCATTGGACTTCCACCAACTTCTTCCCCTCCGGCCAACTCTCTGTTGATCAAGACCGTAGTCGTCCTCCTTCTTTCGGTGGCATCACTAGAATTACTAAAGTTATTCATCTGCTAACTCCACTATCAAGAGCGAATAAGAGGGAAACTTGAAGGTGAAATTTCTATTTGTTAGACGAGGGATTTTTGTTATTCGCACATTTAGTTTGACTTTATTTTGTTGTTATTTTAAATTGTTCCATTAATCTAAATTGTAACCACATGCCGAATCAAATCAACAACTACGGAAACTAAAAATCTAATCTTAGTGAAACATTAAATTTATAATTGCATCGCTTAAACAACTTTTTATTAAAATCCTATAATTCATGTTGTTTGTTTCACATCACAACTCCTCATTAAATAGCCCTAGAACACAAAATGATAAATAGAACCTTCCTAAACAATTAAACATAATTTAAAAAACCTTCATAAACAATTAAACATAATTTAGAAAACCTTCCTAAACAATTAAACATGATTTAGAAATCATTTCTAAATAATTAAATATATTTTAGGAAACATCCCTAAATAATATTCCCTCTCCTATTTAAATTCAAATTGAAAATCTTTTCCTAAATAATTCCCTCCTTATTCCTCTTCCTAACATAATGAATCATAGCTTTGCTGGGCCCCACAAGGGAGGCTTAATTTTCCCTATTTTATGCTCTAGGTTCTGCCAAGTCGGATGGCTGGTTCGGTCCATGTTGGATTGGATGGATGGGTTGGCCACCCCCTCCAATCGTATCAATACTTCCCCCCCAAAGACTCACCTTGTCCTCAAGGTGGGACGAAAGATATTGTTGTGGAAGTATTGGACTAATAGTACGTCCATTTTTACTGCTAATAAAAGGGGGCTTCTCAATTGACTCATGCTCTTTTTTTACGATTGGCAAATATAAAAGAGGAATCGTGCTATTAGATAGGTCTCCAAAATACTGTATTCACTTGCTTATAAATGCCAGAAAATGAATACTCTTCTGACTTACTTCAAAATCTATTTCTTTTATGCCTTTCCTTCTATGATGTCTACCCTACAAACCAATGAGCAACAGAGCACGCTTAGAAAGCCTAAGAGCTGCCAATGATGTTTGTGGATTTGAGGAGATTATTGCAATTGTGAAACACAATAGGTGTGCGTGCATGTTATTTTTGTCATAGTTATTGGAGATTGGAGAAACAACCCACTTCAAGGTTAGGTTTGATTTCATCTACCAGATGATTGAATAAAAGTTTCAGGGAAGGGAAAAGATTGATAGAATGAAGCAAGAAATTCAAGGCTATTGTAATTGAAGATAGAGAGATTCTTTGACGTGTAATTTGGATAGGATGCTTCAAAGGAAGATTCTCTTGTAGAATTGGCAACCAATTATCAGGCGTAAAAAAAACTCCTGAGCATCAAGTCCATTGATGCAACTGATAGGTCAAAACATTCAGTACGCTCAACATACTTGCAAAGTACAGGTAATAGTCTCCCAATTGCGAGAGATGTTTCAGCAAGCTGATTGTTATCTAAACCAGAGTCATCATTTATGGTTTCACCAGGATTATTGAATTCCATAGACATCAGTAGCACCATGAGAAAGAATTTAACAGTTTTGTTGAGCTTAGAAGACAGCCTGCCCATAGCAAGTAACTTGAAACATGAGCCAGATGTTCTTATCAGACTTATTGAAACAGAAAAGAGCGGCTTCTTGTTGCTTCCTTGAGAATGTTGCATGAATAAGATTCTGGAGAGATCAAGCAACATTTCTGCTTGTGTTGTAAGTAGTTCAAACAGCTCCTCAGAAGAGTTTAGAAGTGGAACAAGCTAATCTTCTGTAGACTGTATGCATCTGCAAATATGTATAATACACGGTTCTATGAATGCATTGGAGATTCCATGGCTAGTTACTGACGATTTTGATTTGAGCACCCTTTCATGATGCAATGACATAATAGAAATCAAAGCATTCAGAGAAAAATTCTTTGGTGTCTGCTACGGATAACATCAGATTTGATGCATGCATGTAAGACAAGTGTTGCAAAAGAAAATATGCATTTGTAATGAAAGAACATCCACAGTTGAGATTTCTATAATATTTGAGACATAACATAATTCCTCATCCAGAGATGGAGGTAGAAGTAATCCCTAGCGGAGTCGCCAGAAATCTGTTGACTCAAGAAAAATGATACGTCGTCATGAATCCCGCTTTACAGACATAGGATTCCACTCTCCTTAAGGCAGATTGTAGTTAACCAGATTTCACATGAGGGTAATATCAGGATTTAGTTAGATATGGGTCCTTATTTCCTATGAGCGCAAGCACTAATTGTTAATTACCCATCTTAACCCATAAGAGAGAACTCTCGATTAAGAATGAATAATTTTATATGTTTTAGTCTCAGTTGTGAGGGAAATTGAGGTAAACCCGATCAAGATCCCATGGTTCCGTCGTCTCGGGTATACCGTAGGTTTCAGTCTACCAACACTAGAGATCGTTGATCGTAGTGTCCAGAAAATCTGATTAGCAGTTATGGATTGCCTCCTCTCAGGAATCTCGAATAAACTGAAGTAATTATGAGTGGTTTGTAATTTTTATAAAAGTTTGAGGTTTACATCTTTTAGAATACCTAGTACTTGATTTAGTTTGAGATTTATGACTTCATTTAGAAGTTACCCATTTGTTTGAATTGGTTCGGAGCTTACGACTTCTATAAGAAGTATCCCAATTGTTTTAAGAGTGGGTCTTCCGGCTTTCATTGAAAGTTGCCCGGGAAATTCGATTTGTAACGGGTCTTACAGCTTTTATTAGGAGTTGCCTATAGGTTTGGTTAAAAGTTCTTCATTTTATGTGGAGGTTTTCCAAATAGCAGGTCATACAACTTCCCTTGGAAGATGCTTGCATATTTTGATAGGTCTTACAGCTTCTGAATTTAGAAGTAGCCTAATGGTGAATCTTATAACCTAACCCTATAAACTAAGTGACCCATTTGTTTTGGTTGAGGGTATGTATGGCTATTGTGGATAGGTCTTACGGCTTCTGTGTTGAGAAATGGCCAGAAGGTTTTGTTTTAGAACGAGTCTTACTGCTTCCCTTTGGAAGCAGCCCATGTGGGTTGATTAAAAGCGGGTATGACTGCTTACTTTTGGAAGTAGCCTATGTGGGTTGATTAAAAACGGGTCTTATTATTTCCCTTTGGAAGTAACCTGTAGTTTCAATTATGGGTCTTACTGCTTCATTTAGAAGTAGCCCGTAGATTGATTTAGTTAACAATTTCTTATAGAAATTTCCCAAATAGCAGGTCTTTCAACTTCTCTTAAAAGATGTCTGGCTATTTTGGTAGGTCTTACGGCTTCTAGATTTAGAAGTAGCTTAATGGTGGGTCTTACAACCTAGCCCTCTAGGCTAAGTGGTTCGTTTGTTTGGTTTGGATAGGTTATATGGCTTCTCTTAGAAGTTGCTTGAAGGTTCATTTAGATAAGTCTTACGACTTTTATTGAAAGTTGCTTGTAGTTTTTGTTTGAGTTTAGGATTGTTGTACTTCACTTAGAAGTTTCACTAATGCGTGGGTCTTACTTCTTCACTTAGAAGTGCCCATAGGTGAGTCTTACAACCTAGCCCTATAGGTTAAGCTACCGATGGGTTTTGTTTGGATAGATCTTGTGACTTCCCTTAGAAGTTGTTTGAAAGTTTTGTTTTAAAATCGGTCTTACTGCTTCTTTTTGGAAGTAGCCCATTTGTTTTAGTTTAGGGTAGATTAGATTAGACAGCAATTACTTTAGTTCAGCTCTTTACTGTCGTTACACCAGTGTTTTCTTTTAGTACCATATTTTTCTTTCAATACCCGCTTTTCTTTCAGTACCCGCTTTTCTTTTAGTACTATAGTTTAGCTTAGCATTTGTTCTTTTCTTGCTTTAGTAGTTATTTCAATACCTTACTTTTTCCTTGTTTCAGCAGTTTAGATTTAGTACTGATCAGTTTGTTTCTTACTTGCAGGTATTTGGAGCTTTGTACCTACAGGAGCTTACTTGGAGCATTGGAGAGCTTTGGAGTTTGTGTTTTGGAGATTTTTGTTTGAAGGTTTTGTGAGTTGTTTTGTTTGGTGTTTTAGTTTTAGGAGTTTGGGTGTTTTAGTTGGTGTAAGTTGTATTATGATAATTAGTGTGAATATTTTTTTCTTTCATTGTATTTTATTTGATTTATATTATTTATTCAATCAATTAAATGAATTTTAAATTGGTCAATTAATGAATTAAATAATTGAATGAAATTACAAATTAAATAATTAGCTTTTAAATTTATTTTGAATTGTCTAATTAAGTGTGTAATTAAATTGCTCAATTAATAAAATTTTAAAGTTATCTAAAATTAATTAATGAATTTAATTACAGATTAAGATTTTAATTAATTAAAATAAATTATTTATTTTTAAATGGCTTAGTTGTTTAATTAAAATTTAATGTTATTTTTGGATTAATTAATTAAATGAATTTTAATCTTATTTTTTAATTAATTTAAATTATGTAATTTTATTTGGATTTAATAAATTAATTAAAATGGGTATTTTAAATGAATTAATCTTAATTTTATTTTAAAATTAATTAATTAATTATTTGATTAATTAATTGAATGAAATGAATTATTCTTTAATAATTAAATTAATTATTTTTAAATGAATTAATTATTAAAAATAAATTTAAACAACTCAAAATTACTCTCCAATGGCTCCAAAAAGGAATTTGGCGGCCTCTTTGAACGATTTCAGCAGCCTCTCGGTGTCCTCTCCCCACGAAGAAAGGTCGAGATGGCATTTGCCATAGATTCTACCCGCTCGAATCAAAAATACAATGGCACGGGATCTTTGAAATAGAAATCCTCCCACCCGAATCAAAGATCAATGGCGTAGGGCCTTCAAATTGAAAATTTCACTGCCTGGATAAAAGATCGACAGCACATGTCTTCAAATTTAAAATTCATCCTGCCCAGATAAAAAATCAATAGTGCGGGGTCTTGAAATCGACAATACATGTCTTCCCTATTTTTTAATTCTCTTGTTTCTGTACAAAGATAGTCTCACCGTCAATTTATAATCGGGACAACACAAGAGAAGCAGTAGAACAATGTTTGAAAGATTAAGAGGTCGGGTCAGAGTCGACTGAGGCTTTTTTGACTTGATGGTAATGCAAGAAGTCGGGTCGGATAAGGGGTAAGATTGATGGGTAGGAGGGAGTGTGGGAGTCTAGATCGGACAACCTCCTTGCGTGTGGCAGAGAGGGAGTCGAGTGCGGGCAACTGGATTGGGGACTTTGGCTCATGTGAACGACACACAGAGAGGGAGGGGAGAGAGAGAGAGAGAGAGAGAGAGAGAGAGAGAGAGAGAGGCTCTTGGAGAGGGCTGGCGGGCTAGGAGGATCGCAGTTGTAGCACGCAGAAGCGCGAGCGGGGATGACCGATCGTGACCGTCGCGCGTGACTGCTCACTGGGCAAGATGGACATGAGTCTGGTTAGCGACGAAGGCTGGCGTCGCATATGGGTTGCGCAACTGTAGAGAGGCGGGCCGAGCAGGGCTTTCACATAGGCAGTGGCAAGCAGGAGACGAGAGCGGAGGTGGACCAAACGAGAGTAAGGCCGAACAATTGAAATAAGCATCAATTCCTTTTTTGCGTTTGTTTCTTCATTGCTTTGTATAAATGAATGGTTGCATCCTTTGCGAAATGAGACATTCATTCGAATTTACTACTTGCTCTCTCTCTCTCTCTCTCTCTCTCTCTCTTATAATATTTATTAAGTCAACAACAACATTCTCTCTGCAATTTCTTTAGCTGTCTTTCACTCTGATTTGTCCCACAAATCAATTCCTAGCTCAGCCCTTATGTTTGAGATGCCATGCATCATAACATCAGTGTTTTCTTTACACTGGAAATTTTCAAAATTAAGAAGGAAAACTGAGAGCTCCTGGAAATGACCTGAAGCAATCATTCAGCCCTCCAGCTCTTCTTGTAGATGTTAATAAAGATCATGGAGCATGAGACTGCTCACTTTCTTTCCATCACTATAGCCTTGAAACGAGTATTGTTCAAGGGCAGAAAATGAAGGATTTTGCCTCCACTTGTTTTGAATCAAGCGAATCCCCCCAATCATTGGCACCGCTATGCATTCTGCACTATCAACTGACAATGTAAGCATCAGATGCACAATTAATACACAGGCAGGCATCTTAGCATGAGAAACGATTCCCTGACAATGGTACCTATATGTGGCATGCTGAATGTCATCAACGCTCGGATCTTTTAGAGGGTGATCACAGTAAAGTACAGATGATAAGTGCTCCCAGAACCTCGCAATATTTTCTAACTTTCTCTAACGTAAACATATCCGGAACACCACCATCCCATAACGACTTCGAGAAATTAAGAGTGCTCATCAATAAACGAGGATCACTACTAATAAGAAGTTTAGATCTATTCACATATTTCAGGACTGAATCAATGGCACTTCTCCTTCCAGAATTTATTTGGTTGACAAGAAGTGCTTGAGCGATCTTGTAATTAACATGCCCAACATTTACTCCTAAGCCTTCCCCTGCTACATGTGATGAAATTATGGGCACCAGGAGAGATGGCTGAACCATTTCTATCTTCCCCATCTTCTTCTGATTCCAAACTCTGTAGCTACACCAAAAAGCTCACTCCTTCACCATTCTATTCTTTGAAAGTGGCTTCAAAGGTGGCATCTCCTCTTCTTCCCCCCAAATTTTCATCTTCTAATCCTCGGTTGTCCTAAGAGATGGCTCTTGATGAAAGAAACTCTCCTCGACGAACTTCTCTAGTCCAATCTCCTTTCCCTTAGATTTGGCTAAGAGAATTCCTGTCAAATATTGGTTAGGGTTAGTAATCGGAACCACCGGTAGAAATTTGGATTGCATCTCAATGAGCTTCCTCATCTTTTCCTCCATCCCTCCCAATCGACTCTCCATGGTTGTAAACCTTCCTTCCATGGTTGAAAACCTTGCTTCGATGGTTAAGAACTTTTCCTCCATCGGGGATTTGATTTGCTTCACTTTGCGTTCCAACTCATCCATCCTCTTTGCTGCCATTTCTTCAAAACCTCGCTCTGATACCAATTTGATACAAAGTAGATGCAGAACTTAAGGAAAACCATGGTGAATATTCATTTTCAGTAAAACAGAAATTGGTAACAAGGATGAAGAACACTTTTTATTGGATTTTATATGAAGAAAAAGACAAGATACAGGTGATCTACGATTCGAGAGGCAGATCGGCTCTCCCAAACAACCTAGACGCTGCTAGGAAGCCCTCGAAGAAAAGAACTACAGCAAAATACAAAACTTAGCAATAGCATACCCTAAACCCTAGACAACTCCCCCTTAAATAGCCCTAGAACACAAAATCATCAATACAACATTCCTAAACAATTAAATATAATTTATGAAACCTTCTTAAATAATTAAACATAATTTAGAAAACCTTCATAAACAATTAAACATGATTTAGAAAATATTCCTAACAATTAAACATGATTTAGGAAACCTTCCTAACAATTAAACATGATTTAGGAAACATTCCTAAACAATTAAACATATTTTAGGAAATATCCCGAAATAATATTATCTCTCCAATTTAATCCCACGATGTGGGGTCGGCTACACGAATCTTTTTACTCAATTGTGTTATATTAAGAGTCAAATTCTCATTTGAATATGTTAACTTCAAAGAATTGAAGAGAGAAAATGCTTTATTTTATTGCACAAAACTATCCATATTTATAGATATATACCAAATATCTAAATAAAGAAATAAATAACTACAGAATCATGCATAATTGCCCTCATATAATCCTTCCTAAATCAGCCACCCAAATATGAAAGGAGATTGGCATGATCCAAGTGAGCCTCCCACAGATCCCCATGCTAGCCATGGGATCAAGGGTCAAGGGATGGCTAGGATATAACACTCTCCCTCCCAGAATCATGCATATTGGTCATGGGATCGAGAGTCAAGAAACAGCTGGGATTTAACACTCCCACTTAAGCTGGGGAATACAGATCTGTCATTCCCAGCTTGGTAATCAGTCCCAGAAATGTAGAGTTATCAAGTCTAGTAGTAAGAATTTCTGCAAGCTAATCTTTTGATGAGACATGGTAGATATATATAAGACCACTATTTAATTTCTCCTTTATAACATATCTGATCACTTCTATATGCTTGGTCCTGTTATGCTGATCGGATTGTGAGCTATGCTAATTGCTGATTTGTTGTCACATTATAGCTTCATGGGTCCTTCCCATTTAATCTTTAGGTCTTCTAGAATCATCTTGATCCATAATAGTTCACATATTCCTTAGGTCATAGCTCTAAACTCTGCTTCTACACTAGACATTGCCACCACATTCTATTTCTTGCTCCTCCATATAATAAGATTTTCTTCAAGGAATGTGCAGTATCCTAAGGTAGATCGTCTATCTACTAGTGATCATGCGTAATTTGCATCAGTATATGCTTCTGGGGTTATTCCACATTCTTTTCTGAAGAGAATCCCTTTTCCTGAATTCCCCTTAAGGTAGTGCAATATTCTGTCTACTACTTACATGTGAGTCTGCTTTGAATTTTTTATGAACTGGCTGACTATGTTTACAACAAAGATTATATCTGACCTGGTGTGGGAAAGGTAGATCAACTTCCCCACAAGTCTCTAGTAAGTTCCCTTATCTACGTATGGATCCTCTTTAGCTTTCCCCAATTTGAGATTTGGTTCTACTGATGTTAGTGCTGGTTTACAAGCTAGTTTACATGTTTTTTAAGAAGATCAGTAATGTATTTTTATTGTGAAATGAAGATTCCTCTGTTGGAGTGGGTCACTTCAATTCTAAGGAAATATTTTAACCTATCAAGTTCTTTGATCTCAAATTCCATTGCAAGACATTCCTTAGAATCACTTTCTCCTTTTCATCATTCCCAATCAAGATGATATCATCAACATAAACTAACAAAATTGTGACTCCCCTTGAGTCTGAGTGTTTGAAGAATAATGTATAGTCCTATTAGCTCTGTCATATCCATCGAGTAACATGACTTTTGAGAATATTTCAAACCAAGCTCTATGTGACTATTTTAACCCATATAGAGCCTTTTTTAACCCACACTTTGTTACCCCTAGACTTTTTTTTTTAATTCTGGTGGAATCTCCATAAATATTTTTTCTTCCAAGTCCCCGTATAGAAATGCATTTTTGACATCAAGCTGTTCTAGATGTCAATTATAATTAGCTGCTAGTGAGAGTAGGATCCTTACGGTGTTCATCTTGATCATTAGTGCAAAAGCTTCCTGGTAGTCAATGTCGTACATTTGAGTGTACCCTTTCGCTACCAGTCTTGCATTATACCTTTTCAGTGTATACCATTGGCTTTATATTTTACAGAGAACATCCATTTGTAGCTGACTGATCTTTTTCCTACTTGTAGTTCGATGATCTCCTAGGTATTATTTTTCTCCGGGACTTGCATTTCATCTTTCATGGCACTTTTCCAATTCTCATCATATAAGGCCTCAAAAATATTATTAGGAATATGAATATCACTTAGTGTAACCAGGAAATTCTTATGTGAAAAATTGTGGAAGGATACAAAGTTAGTCATGGGGTATATAGGAGGTTTTTTAAGTGAACTTTATTTACCTCAATTTCAGGAGACTGTTTAGTGTCTTGGATTTGCTATGGAGTATAGTTTAGATTTGTAAGCCTGGAATATACATTTTCAAATCTCATATTATCTATAATAGCTTTGTCCACAATTTTACTAGCTTTGGTTTCAAGATTAGGTGAATCAATTTGAGGTGGAGTTGGAAGGTCAAGGGGGGCAAGCTCACTTTTCTCATATTTCTTAATTTCAGTCTCCCCTTGAAGATGATGTTTGGTGAAATAGAGGTTTTCATCAAAACTGACATCAACAGATACAAGGGTTTTCTTAGTGGTGGGGTGATAACACTTGTAACCTCTCTGGGCAGATGAATATCTGACAAAGATATATTTGAGTGCTCTTAGATCTAATTTTTCTTTATTTTGGCTATGAATGTGAACATATGCCGTACATCCAAAAATTCTAGTTGTAAGGTTGTTATGGGTTCGAAATTCAGGGTAAAAAAAGACAGGATATCCATTGATGTTTTTAATCATAAGGTTTTTGAAGGAAGTCTATTTATGAGATATGTGGCAATCAGAAGGGCTTCCCCCCAGTAGGATTTGGATACATTCTAGCGGAATAGAAGTGCCCAAGTGGAGGCAAAAAGGTAGCCATTTTTTCTTTCTGTAACTTCATTTTGTTGTGGGGTATGAATGTGGGAAGACTTATAAATGATACCTTCCTTTTGAAAGTAGGAGAATAGGGTTTGGTTAAGTAGCCTTTAGTATTGTCAGAACGAAATTTCCTTATTTTCACCTTGAATTAATTCTGGATCATAGTGTAAAAAATGGAGAGGATAGTGCTAACATTGGATTCAATTTTAGGAGAAAGATCCAAGAGACTTGAGTGCAGTCGTCAATGAAGGATACAAACCATCGGGCCCCTGAAATGTTAGAGATTTTTTAGGATCCCTAGATATCACACTATGAATAAGGTCAAAAGGGAGTATGACATCTCTCTTTTTTTTGGAAAATAAATTCGTTTATGCTTGGCTAACTAACAGATTTCACAATGAAAAGATTCATTTTTCAACTCATTAAAAGTTTTGGATACATATTTTTTAAGATATCAAAAGATGAATGTCCTAATCTAAAATCATAAAGCCAAATGGTAGATTTTTTATTAAATAGGAATAACATAGAATAGCCATTATTGATAATAGTGAATTTGTTCAACTCTTCCAGGTAGTACAGTCCATCTTTCACCTAACTACAATCCTCAGACCACCGCCGCACAACTACGATCAACGAACCACCATTGCCTAACTACTGTCCTTAGACCATTGTTGCCTTACTACGGTCCTTCTAATACCTGTCGCCTTTCAACTAGGATACTCATACCACCATCGCCTGATTATAGTCCTTAGAACACTGTTACCTAACTATGAACCTTCTGACATCCGTCACCAGCAATTATAGTCGCCCGACCACGATCCTTGAACCACCATTGCCTGCCTGTAGTCCTTGGACCACTGTTGCCAGACTTCGGTCCTTGGACCACCTTTGTCTGAGTACGGTCCTCCAACCACTATCATCCAACTATGATCCTTCCAACTTCCGTCACCCAAAGACAATGATCATCAAATCACCATCACCTGACTATAGTCCTTACAACCATCATCAACCACCAACTACGGTCCTCCGACATGCAATGATAATATCCATGCAAAAAAAAAGTAATCTCATGCATTCCTTTTACACTCATCTAAACAACT
This sequence comes from Dendrobium chrysotoxum, assembly GCA_019925795.1. Lineage (NCBI taxonomy): Eukaryota > Viridiplantae > Streptophyta > Magnoliopsida > Asparagales > Orchidaceae > Dendrobium > Dendrobium chrysotoxum. The sequence continues at coordinate 23,885,118 of CM034308.1, forward strand.
CCAAAATATTTATTTTACACTATATTTATTTTACACTGCATTCCTTTTACATGACATTCTTTTTTTCAGCAACCAAATAGTCCCTTAAAAAGAAAGTCTTTAGTTAAAGGGATCCTACAGCAGCGTTATTATTGGGCTTTGAAGATAGATACAAAGAAGTTTGCTAAGAAATGTAGAACTTATCAATCGTACAAACTACAGACAAGTATTGCATTAGCCAAATCAACAACTATGCCCAATAACCACCCCTTGAACTTTGGAGTGGGAGATAGATTTTGTAGGTCCTTTCCCTCTAATATATGGGCAATGATAATATCCACTCAATCTCATTAACTGCTTCATAAAATGGGTAGAAACCATTGCCTCCCTATAACTTTTTCTATCAGTTTCGCCTCCCAAGCAGACACTGGACAACAATTCTCCACAAATTGGAGAGAATTTATTATATGTTTCATTCCATCAAATGTGCTGAATTTATTAAGTCTAGGGAAGCCTCTAGTAGGAAATACAAAACAATTAGGGAGTAAAGAAAAAATACAAAATAAATTACAATGAGACAGTTCATAAATTCGTAAGGAAATAAAAATAATCCTATGGATCAATTAGGCGGCAGGAAGCAAATAAGGAAGGTGACGGATGGGATATGGGATTGCAAGGTCAGGGTAGATATGTAAGAGGCCGAATTGATGGAATCTATTTTTTTCACACCCCATCAAGCGAAGGAATGGATGTCATCCATTCCAAGCATGTATGTCATTTTTGAAATATTATACTTGATAATCCTTTGTTGAGAATGTCTGTAAGTTGTGATATGTGGAAACAAGCCAAATAAATATTAGACCACTGTTTAACTTCTCTTTTATAAAATGCCTGTCAATTTCAATATTGATGACTAACTTGTTGTCTTGAATAGAGCCTCAAAAGACATGTTCATTCAACTTTAACTCTTCAAGAATAAATTTCAAACATAGCAATTTGTAAATCCTAGTGCCATATATTATAAATTCGACTTTTACACTTAATGTTTCCACTATATTTTATTCTTTACTTCTCTGAATAACAAGATTGCCTATTACGAATGTGAAATGCCCTAAAATTGATCTCCTATCAAACATAGTCCATGCAAAATCAACATTTGTATAGGCTTCAAGTGTAAGATCCTCCCTTTCTTAAATAAAATTCCTTTATCTAAGATTCCTTTCATATATTGAAAAAATTTGATGTGCATCCCCAAGATGTGATTCGTTAGGATTGCACATGAATTGACTTATCACACAATTATTACAGATAATGTGAGCCTGTCAGGTCTATATGTGATAAGTAGATAAGTATTTTAACAAGTCTTTGACAGGAGGTTTTTTCAAATATTATGTCCTCTAGCGTGTCTCCAACTTTATGATTACATTTCATTGCGTTCTCAACAGGCTTGGATCCCAATTTGTCAATTTCTTTCAATAAGTATGTTACATATTTTTGTTGTTATATAAAGCTTCTATGGTTAAGAGTCTTCAACCACAATACCAAGTACTTTAGCTCACATAATTCTTTGACTTGAAATTCTCAGAGCAACCTCTTCTTTAAAGTCTTTAAACCTTCTAACTCATTACCTAATATAGTTGACATCTAGTAAGACAATGATGTATAGAAGCTTTGAGACTAGTGTGTTTCACAAACAATGTATAGTCTCCTTGACTCCATCTGTATCCCAAGGATTGACTAGACTGATGTAGTTTGGGATGCCTTACTCCTTGAGTAAATATGTAATTGTTGAGTATAGGGTGGTTCTAGTATAAGTTTGATTTGTGTAGAAATATCCGGTTCTGATTTGTTGGGGTGAAGGGTAAGAAAGCGCCCATTAAGGAGAAAGAATTCATTTGTGAAAGTGACATCAACAAACACATGCACATTTCTCATGGGGGATGGTAACAATTGTACCCATTGTTGAGTGAAAGAGTAACAAATAAAGACATGTTTAAGTGCTCTTGGATCAAGTATTCAAGTTTAGCTCTATTTTGAGGATGTGTATAGACAAAGGCAATACTTCTAAATATATTGGGAACAAAGTTATTTGAGGTGATGAAGTGATGGTAGAATTTGGCAAGAACTTCTGTAGGACTCTTGAACCCAATGACTCTTATAAATACTCAGTATATGATGTGAGCATCTTACTAAAACTACTTCCCCCCAACATTCTTTTGGAACATTCTTATGAAAAAAGAGCTCTTGTGATAGTAAGTAGGTGGCTGTTCTTTTATTTAGACATTCCATTTTGCTGGGGTGTGCACACACAATAGGATTCATGCATTATTCCTTTCTTTTTTTCGGAAATATAAAGAGAGAATGATTGAAGATCTTAGACACAGTCAGATTAACTCTTTTAATTCAAAGACCAAAATAATATGAATTATGGAAGGAGGAGAGTAAGCAGTTATATTATGATTCCATGCTTAGGAAAATAAATCAAAGCGGCTAACAGTAATACCAGCATTTGCCTTTCAATTTTAAATTCCACCAAGAAAATGAAACATGCATAGGCCCTATGAGCATTAAAAACAATTATAAATACCGCCTAAATGTGCTAGTTAGCAAGTGATCCTGAATCCTCATTGAGATAAAAAACCTAAAAGCAGAAAACTTAGACTCTGTTTGGTTCAAAAGAATTGAAAAGAGAAAAGGAAACGGAAATAGGAATCGTAAGGGAATTGAATTGAAATTGGTTTTAACCAAGTTGTTTGGTTGAGAAAAAAATTGAGTGACAAAAATACTCTTTTTTTATTTGATTAATGAAAAATTTTGTTTATGTTGAGGAGAGAAATATGAAATATAACAATGACCACATAATTTTTTCTTTAATTCCAATGGAAAAACATATTTAGCTGCATTCCCTGAGCAATCAAGTAACTATTAGCCACACTGGAACTGAAAAGCCTCCATAAAATTGTAAACAAAATGCATTTACATTCTCTCCATTTCATTTAATCCAAGCATACCTACCAATCATACCCTTGGGCACGTTTGATTTGTAGGAATTGAAGGAGAGAAAATGAAAAGAAAAAATGAATTGAAATGAAGTTAGATTTTACTCACTTGTTTGGTTGAGAAGAAATCAAGTATATATATATATATATTTTTTTTTTTTAATTTTTATTTAATAGATGATAAATTGAGTTTTTGTTTCTTGTTAGGAAGGGATATGATAGTAACATGTTAGACCGGTCCAGTCGGTCCCTTCCGCGAACAAAGGCAGAAATGTCCGCCTCCTGTATGCGCCGAACGCAAGCCGCAAGGGCTAGGGAGCTGTTTTAGAAGGATTTTTGAGGGATTTGGGAGAGAAATTTGAAGTAGGGACTGTTTAGATATTTCTTTTTAAATTGTATGCATTAAATAGTTGGTTTTCCTAGGGTTAGGGCGTCTTGAATAGTTGAATTTGGCTAAAATTTAAGATCTCTTAGTTTCTTTGGGCTCTAGCGGCATCTAGAGATTTGGGAGAGAAAGATCCTCCTCTCGAATAGAGGATCAATTGTATCTTGGTATTTTCCGTTTCCTTTTCATCAAATAATACAAATTATCTATTGTTTCGTCATTTTGTGTTGATTTTTGTGGAGAATTCTCGTTGTTTTCCGAAGATTGATAGGAAATACTTGAGATCTACAAGTGTTTCCTATCAAATTGGTATCAGAGCACGTCGATCTAAGGGAAACCAATGACCGGAAGAAAAATTGAAGTTGGGAGAACTTGGGCAACTCAAAGCAGATTTTGAGGAGAGGATTGCTAATTGTCAAAATCAGATCGCATCCGTCAATGAAAGGATGGAGGGAAAGTTCACCGTGGTGGAAGACATGTTGAAGAAATTGCTTGAAGCCAAAACCAAACCCAAACCGGCGACATCAGAAGTAAAGGAAATTACCGGTGGATATGGAAGAGGTGGGAACCCTAACACGTTTAGGGAAAGGGAAAATCCAGAAGTGGAGATCCTGAAGGGAGAAGACAGAATGCCTCCTCTAGAACCACTTTCTAGGGAAGAGATGAGCATTGGCTACGCAAGAAGGGGTGCTGAATTTGTAAGGAGAGGGGATAATTTCGATCGCCAGAGTGCTAATTTTGAAAGAAGAATAGGGAATTTTGAGGAATGATTTGGGTATAAGCACCGAAGGGAAGAGCGTGATGATTGGGGGGCACCTCCTCTTCGAGGAATGGGAGGCTATGGAGAATTCAGGGGAAACGGGGGTGACCCGAAGGTGAGAAAGCTGAAGATGCTCATCTTTGAGGGCGAGGACGCACATGGGTGGATCTACAAGGTAAAAAGATATTTCACCATCAATGGGTTGACGGAGGAGAGACTGATGGTAGCGGGCCTATGTTTGGAAGGAAAGGCTTTGTCTTGGTGCCAGTGGAGGGACATACGACGACCCATACGAAGTTGGAGAGAGTTCAAGGATTGTTTGATGGAACATTTCCGAACTGGCAGGGAAGAAGACTTCTACGAGCAGTTCTTCGCCTTGGGATGGTTCAGTGATGGAGTACCGGGAGAGATTCGAGTACCTTGCTAGCCGATTGGACCGCCTTCCTGAGATAGTGCTAGAGAAAAATTTCATGAAGGGGCTGACACCAGAGATCAGGGCAACAGTTAGAGTAATGAGGCCTCGTGACTTGGGAGAGGCTATGGAGCTAGTTCAATTGGTGGAGGATCAGAGGCACCTGGAGAGAGAGAGAGATGGGAGGCAGCAGCTCAAGAGGTCCGAACAAGAGGGCCACTACCTTTCTAGCATCCAAGGAGCTGACACCGAGTACTTTTCAGGAGACTTCGAAGGAGAAGACTGTAGGAATAAGACCTGGAGACAACTTCAAGAAGCTCACAGAAACGGAATTACAAGAGAAAAGGGCGAAGGGGCTCTGTTTCAGATGTGACGAGAGGTATACACCGGGGCACAGGTGTAAGGATCGAACTCTTCAGGTTCTTACCTTTTGTGATGAAGAAGGAATGGAGGAAGGTGTCGTCTTTCCACCTTGCGGACAAGGTAGATCTTTGGGAGAGGAGTGCTTACGCGAACAACGACTGAAATGTCCACCTCCTGTACGCGCCGAATGCAAGCCGCAAGGGTTAAGGAGCTGTTTTGGAAGGATTTTTGAGGAATTTGGGAGGAAAATTTGAATGTAGGGACTGTTTAGAGATTTTCTTTTGAATTGTATGCTTTTCTTTTTCTTTTTTTTGAATTTTATGCATTAAATAGTTGATTTTTCTAGGATTAGGGCATCTTGAATTTGGCTGAAATTTGAGATCTCTTAGTTTCTTTGGGCTCTAACGGCGTCTAGAGATTTGGGAGAGAAAGATCCTCCTCTCGAATAGAGGATCAATTGTATCTTGGTATTTTCCGTTTCCCTTTCATCAAATAATACAAATTATCTACTATTTCGTGGTTTTGTGTGGATTTTTAAGGAGAATTCTCGTTGTTTTCCGAAGATTGATAGGAAATACTTGAGATCTACAAGTGTTTCCTATCATAACGTTTATGACCCAATAAATTTTTCTTCTTAGTTTTCACTAAGGCTGACTAGGGAAGTGATTGTAAATAAAAAAATGCATTTGTTCCCTTTTTTAATTAATATCTACTCGGCCATTAATTATATTAAAACTTCAAACTAACCCTCTATATGAAATTATAAAAATAAAAAGACATTTGCATTGCCTCCAATTCCTTCAAACCAAACATACCCTTAGAGAATTGGTAAAATGAATCTTCTATTGTTGAAAATCTAGAAGAAATCTTGCAATCTGAGGATTACTTCTTCAAGAAAAATATTTCTTCGTTCTTCAAATACTCTTCTAACCTGCAGTTTGGCGAAAGTCAGAACCATTAATGACCAAATATTGGAATAGTATTTATGTTATTTGGTAAAACTCCATAAGTTATCAACTGCTTTCATGATGAATTGTTAGAACTCGTCATATAATTAGCTAATCTATGCGGTACATAACCTACCTTCTGTCCATTCCTTCCGGCAGCTGCGCGATTTGCTCTCTCCTGACCCAGCGGCACCGTAGATTTCTTCATTGAGGTACGTTTCACAGTCACTTGTCTTTCCCTCTCTCTCGCCGTGCCCTAACCCTCCCTATTGTTCTTCTTTGCTAAATCCCACGAAGTCGTCAATCTTCCATACATCTCACCAGCATGAACCAGAACTATAAGGAAATATATAAATATTTGTGTTTAAAGTAAAATATTTTTTATTCATTTCGAGGATATTATTTTTTTAAGAAGAGCATGAATAATATATATTTTTAATAGTTGGAATATATAAGTTTTAAAATTTAAAATGAGCAAACAAGTCAAATAAATTAGCACGTTTTAAAGAATGCACCAGAGGTGCATTTTAAAAAATACGCTAAATCATTTGGCGCATTCTTCCTGCATGCCCCCTAATCAATTGAACTAAATTTCACAGAGTTGTAGCAATGCACCATACTAAAGAGAGCACTCAAATGCGTCAAATAATATGGCGCATTCCATTGAATGCGTCAAACTGTTTGGCTTATTCTAAATACATCAAATAATTTGGTGCATTCAATGGAATGCATCATTTATGCACCAATTTGTGGCTAATTTGCTTCTTTTTAAACTTTTTTAATACTCTGCTCATATTCCTAATTTAAATTAAGCACTTGCTCTTTCCTGATTAACTTCATGCTTTTAGAATGATTAATAAAAAATGTTCTTGTTTTTCGCATTTTATTATCAACAAATGATAATATATTGAAGGATTATGTGGTGAAATAATTAACTTTTATTAACAATATATATATATATATATATATATCATTCAAAATTATTTTATTTATATATTTAATATCTAAAATTTACTATTTACTCACGTAAAAATGTAATACTCAAATTTTAAATAATATAAAAAAATAATATCCTCTAAACCACTGCACATAATGTTGTTATTCCATATAAGAGTCTCATCTTTGGCTAGGGTTTCGCAGCTTTCACTCCAGGCTCCTTTTGGCGTTTTGCTGCTGATTGTTGGTAATAAGGGAAGTCTCTTTCCTCATTTTTGTAGCAGATTTTTCATGTTTTCATCGGTTGGCTTGGTCATTTCGTCCACCTCCAGCTGTTCACGGCTGGAATGGCTGTGAATCAATTTGGCGATCCGAGTTTTTTGGATGGATCCTTCAAATCGCGTTCCTTAGTTGATGCGTTGGCTGGCTCATCCTCGAATGCTGATTTTTTGGAACTCAAATCGTCTTCTTGTCGAGGTTTACCGTCTCTGTGGATTTTGGAAGAAGAGATTTTAGCACTTGTGACTTTGTTTCAATATGCTTTGGTTGGTTTTTTCCTTCACGTCATCCTAGTTTGGATTTGATACGCAAGTTTTTCTTTAACCTAAAGCTGCTTGCCGAATTTTCTATGACATTGCTCGACCCTTCTCATGTTCTGGTTAAGTTGGCCAATGATCTTGATTACAACAGAGTTTTTGTCACATATCCTATTTTGTGAATAACTGCTTCATGAAGTTAACCAAATGGTCACCTTCGCTTGATATCAGTGTTGAGTCCCCGGTAATTCATATTTGGATTTCATTCCCTAAGCTAAGGCCTCATTTGTTTACGCCTAAAATTCTTCATGCGTTGATCTCTTTGTTTGCTAGGCCTTTAAAAGTTGATAGTGCCACCTCTTTGGGTTCTCGTCCCTCCCTTGCTCGTGTCATAATCGAGTTAGATATTACCAAAAAGTATAGCGACAAAGTCTGGCTAGGACCCGAAAATTTGGGGTATGTTCAAAAGATTGAGATGGAGGAGTTTCCTACCTTTTGTGGATCTTGTAAATGTATTGGGCATAGAAAGGGTGAATGTGGTACCCAGTCTATTGTCCCGCCGATTGTTCCGTCTAATACTTCTAATCCTTCTAAGTTTGAGGGGAATGTTGTTGGGAATGCTACTGTTGTTTTAAATAAGGATATCTTAGGTGGAAATGTGGTTGTTGTTCCTCTTATTATTAATTCTCTAAATAATTCTGATGGGCAAGCTACTATTGTGAAGGATAATCGGCTTAATGATGTTATTCCTAATTCTAATCTTGCTTTGCCTGTTAATAATTTGGTGGTGGAAGATGTTAATGCTATTAATGAGCTTTCGGCTAATGCACTTTTGGGGGGTATTGGTAATCCACTAGGTGCTAGTGGAGAGGAATGTAGGGTCTCTACTCACTCTGGAATTGATGTGGTCCCTATTGTGGGGGAAGGGCCGTCGGCTGTTGTAGGGGCTAATCAAACGATCAAGCGTGAGACTAATAATTGTGTGATCCAAGTGGGTGTTATGGAGGTATTGGAAGCTGATAATTGTTTGATTAACGTCAGCTCTAGTCCCATTTTGTCTGATGTTGGAAATGAATGTGCTGCTATTTTGAATTCTGGTTGTAATTGTACTTCTTCTGATCCTGTGGCTTGTATTGTTGATGGTTCTATGGCTGCTATGGTTTCTGAGGTGCCTGTGGAATGCGATGATAATGATGTTGCTGCAGTGGGTTTGATCGGTAACTTGAGGGGGATGGAGAAGGTGCCTTTGGTAGACGTGCCAATTGAGCATATGTCTTGAATTGAAGGCCAAATTATCTTCAAATATGATTGCAAACAGTGTCGATCAATCAGATTGGCTGGATGGGTATGGTTCTTCACCTTGTGGGGAAGCTGGAGAGGTCTTGGATGAGCCGTCAGAGGAGTTTCATGACTTATATAGTTTAAGTTCAAGTAGTAATATTCATAAAAGCTTCTCTCGCGGTGTTAGTAAGCGGGGTAGGCGAAAATGGAGGAAGATGTAATTTTGGTCTATTTGGCTGGATGGGTGCTGAAACTTTTTTGGGCTCGGCTTTTGGGATGTGTTCTCCATTGGATTCATGGTGTTTTTGGTGATGTTGTGGATGTCTTCTAGACATTTATTATGCTTGCTCGTTTTTGTCTTTTTTTGCCTCCCTTTTATTTCTGCAGGGACTGCTTTTTATGGTTGCAGGGGCTGGTCGTTGGTGGCTTCGGTGCTTTTATTGCCTATTTTTTATTTGGTTTTGATTTGATTTTGTAATTAGTTGGTTTCCAAGGCTTATAGGTTTTGATTCAATTGCTATATTTTAGAGGGCTTTGGAACCTTTAAGGACTTGTAACCCTTTTTTGTTATTAACGCGTAGGCCTCTTTCGCGGGATTTTCCATATATATAAGAGTCTCATCTTTGGAATTCCAATCGAAAAGCACTGACAAAGGATCTGGAGTATAAAATACTAGAAGAAAAGGTACCAAAACTCCATCTTTAGTTAAACCAAGTAAATGTGACAATTTACAGAGAAGAGAAGAAACAAAATTCTCCATTAGAGATTGAGCTCACTCTATGAGAAGCTCATCCTCTAATGGACGAGTTCTCAGAGAAGGAAATCATTCTTATAGCACTTAGGTTTTGTTTGGAACAGTTTTTTAATGCTTTTTAAAATAGCTTTTTAGTTTTTTTTTTTTTTTGAATTAGAAGTTTTGTACTAAAAAGTTATTTTAGAAAGCAATAAGAAAATTGCTCAAATGAAGTCTTAAAAAAAATAAAAGAATGAGAAAAGGGAGAACGAGGAGAAGATTGTGAAGTTAATTTGAAGTGCACTAATACTAAAAACCCCTTATCAAAGAAATCACGGTTTTCATGTCTTATATTCATCATTTAGCAAGATCATGTCAAAATTTTCTCTTCATTGTCAATCATTTCTTTAAGGGAGTTAATAGAAATTAACAGAGTTTTATATTATGTAAATAATATATTTTATATTTTAAATATGCATATTTTATAATTTTTTAGTGCTATGCATGTAAATCCTCATTTAAAAAGTAATAGAATTATATTCTTAAATATCAAATATTCTAATATATATTTAAATCCTACTTCATAAAAGGAGAAAAACCAATTTTAGTGGTCAGAAATAGCGTCATAATTCCCCCCCCCCCCAATATTTAAATCCTACTTCATAAAAGGAGAAAAACCAATTTTAGTGGTCAGAAATAGCGTCATAATTCCGCCCCCCCCCCCCCCCCCCCCCCCCCCACTAAAAAAAAAATAGCGCCATGCATTGATATTTCTCGATTATCTATGAATTGTGTGGTGGCATTATATTTGGCAAAACAGATTCTTAATTGATAATGACTTCAAAAATTATTAAAAAAAAATTGAATTTAAGTTTCATCTACATCAAGTTTAGATTTTGAATTATCATAAAAAAATTTTCCAATGTGATGGCTAATTAGAAAAATTACTTAAATGAGTGATTCACTTAAATTACTATATTCAAATTTATTCATGGATGACATCTGAATAAATTTATTCCAATGTAATCTTGAGATAAAAGCTGAGGAAGACTGAGTGAGTTTTAAGTAAGTATGAAGACTGGAAATATTGCAGAGTTCTTTGAGAGAATAATATGGAATATGAAGAGAGAGATGGAAAACAAGAGCAGTCAAATCTCAAAGTGCCAAAGAGATTCAAAAAGATAAAGTATACCTCTCTGTCATTTATTAATTGGGTTTGTAGGGTTATATAAAAGATACATCAACGAAAAAAAAAATATTTAATATAAGGTACAACAGATGTGACTCATTACAAACTATCATGAACACCGGATTTAACCAATTGGTCCCCTCGTAGATTTTTGTCTATAATATATCTCTTGGTCGTGAGGCGAGTCTATATGGGTGAGTGTAGAGGTTGAGCTTGCTTCTTGATGTACAAGATGATTCTATGAATGTAAATCATCTGGATACGATAGCGAGTCCATTTAGGTGAGATTCTAACCTCTTGGAGTAAAGGGGCGTGTTCTTCTTGGTGAAAGTGCAAGTAAGCTGAGAATTGTTCGAATGCAAGAGATCTTAACCATATCATTTGAGGTGTGTGTCTGTTCTGTAGATGGGATGATGACACCAATGATTTTTGAGTAGCTCATATTGTGGAGAATGTAAGTGGATGAAATGCTTTGAACAAGACGAGTGACATATGAAGAATTTGCTCGGTGTGATGACTCCTTAGTATGACACATTTAGGCAAGTCTATATATAACATCATTGCTAGAAAAGTGGACATATTTTTGGAGGATGATGCCTACCAACCAGTTGTCTATTATGTGTGAAATATGATTGTGTTGATCAATCTGATTATTCTGTTATCTCAAACCTCAAAGCTTGTCGAGTAAAGTGAGGGTGTGGGAAATTTACCCCCTACTTAAAATATTTTTTCAGCACAACACTACGACACTGCGTACCTGATCACCTAGGGTTGTGTTCCAGAGCACCCCAGCTCTAAACAATAGAGAGCAGAGCACTGCACCGATATAGATACGGCGCTGCAATGGTGCAATATAGAGACTTGAGCATCACCGCGCCCCAAACTGGCACCACAACACTACGAGATGGGCTGAACAGTTATCTTTCTCATTTTTCTCAAGGGAATGCGCCCCGTGGTGGATGTAACTAGCTCTTCTCTTGTATTTTTAATTAAGGCAAAAGCGAAAATATTGCATGTGAGAAGACAAGCAAGGAGAGAGAGTGAGAGAGAAGAGATATATGTATTTATTTCTCCCAATTTCGCAGTGGATTTTTTGGCGTGGTGTGGCTCCATAATTTTTTCCCTATTTTAGGTTTTTCCACGTTAAATCTGGTGTCCTTTATTTCCACTATTTTTACTTTCTAGTTTATTTCTCTGTGGTGTTTTACTCTCATCCTGTTGGGCCGAGTATTTTTTCTTTGTGGTGAGTATTCCTCTTAAGAGTTGTGACCATTCATGCCGAATTTCTTTCGAGGACATGTTAGATATATGTATAGTGCTATATGAACCTATGCAAATATACTTCAACATAAAAGTTTAAATTTAATATACTAATTTCATCAATTGGCCCATAACCCAATGAACTCTTTCGACTTGTATATCATCACATGACAGAATTCATAGCAATGGGAAGGTAGTGATTCACTTAAAAAAGCATAATAACAAACCCAAAAAAGTTATTATGTTCACTAAAAAACTTATTATGTTAACTAAATTTTAATTAGTTTAAATATCCATGAAAAAGTAGCAAAAATGAGCACTATAAATTGTGTTTGATATGTCACCAAAAAAACCATCTAGATAGGGCACGAATCTCAATGTAAATATGAGTCAGAGGCTTCAAAAATTAAATTCAAGACCATTTAAACTTCGATTTCGTTAAGATTATAGTCAAACTGAACATCTCAAGAAAACGAACCCAATGACACCAAATTCAGTCCAATCCGAGCCCATATAAGCTCAAATCAAAGTATCACACTCCAAGATCTATATTAGAAGAATTATATTTGTCTTTCATTTTAATCATTTAATTTGAGCTTACCAATGAACAGCGAAAAAAATATGATTGCACTTTTGTCTTGTCCAGAGCCTTATATCATAGGATCTTTACCCTTTTCTAAAAATATGTAAAATCACGTAATGAGCACATAGCCTATCAAGTAATTAAAATCATATAATTGAAATCAGTGCAAGATAAAAAAGAACAATATGCTATAAATCATATAAATAAATATATGCATCAATGTCTATATTGATTATCTATATCAATTTATCATTCTATAATTCATCACATCTCAATCCATTACATCATCAATCATAGTAACAATCAACAGTACTAATCAATAATGTTAAATAGTGATAATGACATAAAACAGTATTAGTGTTCGTCACAATATCAATACAGTGTTTATAGTAGTGTCGGTATCAATATTCAGATAGTCAATGAGTGTATCTTAAGAGCATCTTATTCTTGTACTTATGACTCCCAATCAGCCGCCCCTTATAACTCTCAATTAATATACTCCTTATAACTCCCCTTAAATCATATGAATTAGTTGCCCCAACTCCTTATAACTCCCAATCAATCTCCAGCTCCTTATGACTCTCAATCAGTGAATCACGTGGATCAGTAGGGTATTACGTGGAGTTATCATATCACGTATCTGATATCATTCAATACTTCATTTAAAATGTAATAAATCATATCAAATTGTTCAGAATGATCAAATATATAATATATCCAAACTTGCACGATGAAAGCTTACGAAATCAAGAGATAATGCATTTTTGATAAATTTAGAAGAAATAAAATAGATAAAAATCAAAATCATTAAAAATATAACTAAGAGATTAGTCACTTACAATGAATAGAATAAAATCTATAACAAGAATGACTCATAAATATAATCCAAAGATTTTTCTCTCTCCTCTCTCTTCTTCCCTACTTTCCATTTTTCCTAGCCAAAACCAAGTAAGGAAGTTGGTGGGCTGAGGCAAGGATATATATATATATATATATATATATATATATATATATATATATATATATATATATATATATATATATATATATTATTCATGGTCTAACGTCGTAGTGCTCATCAAATCAATGTCAAAATGTTTTACTTCAGAATTTTAATATTTTTAAAATAAATTTATTTCAAATATTTGAGTTATTACACAAAGGACCAAAATTTTTTTAAAAACTTCAAAGCATTAATTGGATAACCAAATGATATCTAATATGACATGCTTATAGTCGAATCAAGTGGTTGGTGAGATGAATCCAACGAGTGCAAGATCACTCAATTTTGACATCTCTAAGGCACTTAAATGCTTGATAAACACTTTATGATCAAGGGAATCACTATGAGTCGTCCGATATAACGCTCCAGATTCACCCTTGATCTTCTCCATATTTACTAGCTATGTCACTCCTAAAAAATTATAAATAAGCCCCCATTCTTCACATGAGGGGGAGGAGAAGAGAAATCTAGGGAGCTCACTTGCCTTCTTCAGTTAACATTGCAACCACCAGATTATTACCGGCCGGACTTCTGCCTGTTCGTTCGCCACCGCCAAATCTTTTCCCGACCGTCGATCGTTGTCGGACATCCACCTGTTCGTTGGTTGCCATCAATCTTTTCCCGACCACCAACCGTCACTGGACATCCTCTTATTCGTTGGCCGCTACCAAATCTTCTCTCTACAACAAACCATCACCGGACTTTCGCATGTTTGTTGACTACCACTGGGTCTATAGCCATCACTGGACTTTCACTCTTCTGCTGATTATTATCAGATCTCCTACCATCGTCAGATCTCTGTTGATTATTATCGGATCTGTTGGACATTCTCGTGACTGCTATCGGACATTCTCGTGACTGCTGCCTCCAGATTTTTAATATCTGTCACTTAATCAAAGTCAATAAAAATTCAAGAGTACTCATCTAAAGTTCAGATATATTGTATTCTTATTGTTTTTTTAGTTAAGGGATGGGTTGACCTTTGTAATCTGTTCAAATATTGTTGAATCTTTTCAACTGGGCAAAGTCCAGTGATTTTTTATCTTCGTAGGATTTTCCACATAAAAACTCTAGTGTTTCTTTATCATTACCTGCTTATGTGCTGAACTTTCGTATATTGCTAAGACATAAAATTTTTTCACTCTTCTGTAGTGAATTTCTTAGCCCGCAACAGAGTTAATGATCAGTGACTAGATTTAATATGAGATGTAACTTAGAGTTTTGAAGTTTGTCAATTTGGCGTACTTTTCATAAGTCAAATTTGAGTTTTTATGCCCTATACTTAATGAAGGAATATGCTTGTAATTTAATTTTTTGATAAAATGTATTATAAAATTTATTTAGATTAAATTAGTCTTTTATAAAAGATAAATTATTGCATTCACGGAATAATTTTGGAAGTAAAAATATCTGAAATGAGTTAAAATATATTCAAATTCAAACTCATGTTCAATCTCGTTTAAATCGGATTTGAACTTGATTCAACCCTAGTTCAAATCATGTTCAAACTAAGCAACAAACATGTTGCCATTCAGAATGGGGAAAGTTTAAACCAGAAATCACAAAGGGAAGGTGTTTACAAGAGTGGCAATGTGTGACAAGACCGATGGAATATCTAAGAGATGATGTATTCACAACGGGAGTCCGCTGAGGGATGACATCGACGAGATCAACAATTTTTGAAAGAGAGAGGGGTTTGTGAAAGGAGTTCCCTGGGGATGGGGTCGACGAGGTTGGCAGCATGTAAAGAATAAAGGTATTCGCAATATGTATTTGCTGGAAAAAAGACGTTGATAGGCCGACGATATGTAACAGAGAAGAGAGGTTTACAACTAAAGCTTGAAAATAAAATTATCAATGGGAGCATTGTGTGTGAAAGATAAGAGGGATTTGCGACTCTCTAGTAATATTTGAATATGCTCAAACCCATGTTCAAGCCTTGTTCAAATAACATTTAAATTTAGTTCAAATTTAATTTGAAATAGGTTCAAACCATATTCAAATTTGAATATATTCTAACCCATCCAATGAAATTATCATGTGATGCGATTTAAATATAGCTGGTATAGGAATTTATAGGAGTTATCACATATATATTAATTAGGATTTGTTTGGGACAAATTTTTTACTGTTTTTTACTTTTTAGATGGTAATTACAATCCAATTTTGCTACTTCTTATAATGTTTTTGTTACTTTCAAGAAATTCTATGCCGGAAAGTTGTTTTTTACTTTTTTTATAATAGTTTTTTAAAAAAATTATTTTTTTCAACTATATTTACACAAAATATTAGCTGTCCCAAACACAATCTTAGAATACGATTAAAATGGATACAAACTATATATTCCAATTCAAGTTTTAATGAGTAAGATAATCCATCAAACAGTTTTGAATTTGTTAAGAATCATTACCGTTTTACTCTAATCTCAGTTGAGAAAATTAGTGAAGAATTAGTTGATGAGTTAAATTTGGAATTATGGTGAAAAAAATTTATCATTTAGTGATTTAAAGAGAATATTACTTTCATAAAATCATAAATTCGAACAGCATATTTTTTTAAGCGAAACTATAATATTATTAATGAATGGTGCTAATGTCAATGTTAAAATCCAAATAACACTTTGAAATTTATCTAAAGATGATTTTGCTCCATATCAAAATAAATGTTTTTTTTTTTTAATAAAACTTTAAATGTTTGTTATTCAAAGAAAGGCAAAGTTCATTGCATATCAATTTTCACGTAAAAATTATTGAATGTTTACTATTTTAAAATTATGCAAAATTAATAGAATTAATTCGAAATTAGCCTGAGATTTAAAATCAATCACTTTTTAAATCACTTTTGGCATAACTGCAATTTAGCTAAAACTGAAATCAAAATCTGTAATTATGAATTTTGGCCGGCGTAGCTCACATGAAGTGAGACTTCAGATCAGTTTGTGAGAGCAGCAATTTTTTATAAAAATAATTATAAAATTGTTATTAGAGAAAGTAGTTTTTTTTTAAAGCGGTTGGCTGGCAATATTGTTGTCAAAATTGCATCACGGGTCAGGTTGGGGTCCAACTCGGAATTGGCTTGACACAAGTTGATCTGACTCGAACTCGACCTATTTTTTTCAAACGGGTGATTATTTTCTCGGACCAGAACCTGATCTGCTTCAGACCCGGGTCAACCCGACACAACCCGACAACCGGTCATCTTCTTTACTTCCGATCCAAAAAAACAATGAACTGGAGGCGATGAAGTGGTAGTTGGAGGACGGGACGGCGGCAGCAGCCAGCGGCACTTGACGAGATCGCTTGTTTAAATTTAAATCAGCAGGAGGTCGGGACGGTGGCAGCGGTTAGGTGTACTCAGCGGCACCGGCTAGGCATGCCAACGCGGACGGGAAGGCAGTAGTAGCATCAGCCAGCAGCACTCGAGGAGACGCGATCATGTGACTCACGTCAGACGTGATCACTTGACGAGACGGCGACAGGGGATAGCGACAGTGCGGATGGGACATCACAGGTAAGCACATACGTGACTCACGCGTTTGCAAAACTGGTTGATCCTAACCCAAAATTTTCGAGTCAAATTTTTGGAACGTGCCAAATATTGAAACCCCTAACCCTCAACTTTGAAAAATAAAATAGTAAAAAATCTGTCGAACATGGCTAGTGCATTCTAAATGCTAAACAAATGCCACTAGCATACATTCCAGGCTCTTTCTTCTCTGCAACCCAACACAAAAATGGCGATGAAGCGACTAAGAAGGTTCTTCGTCATCTCCGTTTCTTTTAACAATCCTATGGCTATAGCTCCTTACACCGTGGATAGAAGCGCGAGGGATTTGTGATGAATGGCTACTCACCGTCCTCTCATGCATCAAGAGTCGTGTGAATGAACTGATGGATGCTGATCCCTGATTCTTAGTGAGGGATTTCTCATAAGATTTTTCTTCATAGAAATCGCCAAGAAAGATCCGTTGAGCAGGCCAGCCTCCTATCGTTAAAGCTTGTACCAAATTCCCACGAAGAAGCATTTTAAACATTTCCTTCACTTAAACACTAATAACTAATTCCATTCTCCTATATATATTTACATACAGAATCCTCTTATGGTAAATTCGAGTAAGGTCCAATGTCCCCATCAATCGCGTTGCTGCTGCTCCTAATGCTCGGCGGCGGAGGGGCCGCCACCGCATTTGCATTCCCCTTCCCCCCGCCGCCGGCGGTCCCCTCCAACAGCACATTAGAATACATCGACCCCACCCTCCCCCCTCTCCACCCCACCCACAATCCCAAATGCTCCATCACCATTCTCCAACACGACTTCGCCGACACAGCTGGCGCTCCGCCAGTCTCCGTTCCATACTACCCGCCAGCGGACTGCCCCGCTCCCTGGTCCCGCGTCGTCCTCGAGCTCTCAGGCTCTGCTTCGGATATCCAAAAGGATCGAATCGCGGCAATCTGGCTCTCGGGAGCCGAGCTGCTCCGCACCTCCACTCCTTTCCCCCTCTCCCCCGGCGTCTTCTGGCGCGTCCAAAAGGACATTACCCGATACACCGCCCTCCTCCGTAGCCCCAGTGCGGACGACAACTCCACCGACGCCGAAGCCGCAGCCGCCGCTGCCGCCACGATATCCATGATGCTGGAGAACTCCAACGCGTCCCTCCCCGGCGTCTACTCCGTCAACATCTCCCTGCACTTCTACCGCGGCGCAGTCGCCCAATTAAACTCTCATCCGATCATCAAAGGGTTGTATCGCGAGCCCGCCGATCTCATCCTTCCCATCTCCAACGAAGTTGGAGAATGTGGACCAGGGTACTGGTTCAAACTCCATAACGAGTCTGACGTCCAGTTAACATCCCTTTCCATTCCCAACAACACGTACCGCGCTGTTCTCGAGCTCTACGTCTCCCACCACGCCGACGACGAGTATTGGTACGCTAATCCTCTCCGCTCCACTGAAGAAACCAAACTCATGTCTTTATCTTCTGCTTCGCTATCTTCTCCCTTCCGCCCGAAAGCCAATGGCGGATTTAGACAAGTAGAGCTAACCATCGACAAGCTCTACGCCGGCGCGGTGGTTCCATTCCCAGTCATCTACCCCGGTTCCATCAATCCGTTCTTCTGGGCCCCAGTCGCCGGCATCGCCGCCTATGACCTCCCTTCATACGACCTCGACCTAACACCCTTCGTCGGCCTCCTCGTCGACGGCCGGGAACATGAATTCCGTCTAATCATCCGCGACAGCCAGCCGTTTTGGCTCGTCTCCGGCAACCTTCATCTCTGGCTTGACGCGTGGTCTGACAGAGTGGAAGGCGCATTAGTGCGGCACAGAGTACCTCCCCTGCGACTCAGCCGGCAAGCCGATTGGCGAGGAAGCGACGGCAAGTCTTCCATCGACGGGCAAGTCATCGTACGATTCGCTGGTTGGGTTAGTTCCTCAAAGGGGAATGTATCGACGAGCATAAGACAGAGGCTAAAGTTTAAAAGTAGGGTAGAAATACAGAGGAAAGGGGTGGTGAAGCAGGCGGTAATGGAGGTAAAGTCGAGGACGGACGTGAGGGCGAGCTTGAACAGGGGTGTGGTGGGGAGAGCGACCGTGAGCGTTGAGGCACCGTTGATGGTGACGACTGAGAAAGCGAATGGAGGCGGAGGGACAGTGTTGGAGAGAACGAAGATTTTCCATGCAATGACAGAGGGGAGGAGTGTGGGTGGGAAGGGGGAGATGGAGTTTAGTGAGGTGGCGGATAGGCAGGATTCGGAAGGATCGGTGTTGGTTGGAGAGGAAGGAATGGTGTGGGGGAGTGGAGATACGAGCTCGCTGTACAAATTTAGGGATGAGAAAGCGTGTTATTTGAGGACGGTGAAGGTTGTGGGAGGGAGAGTGAAGGAGGATGTGGAGACAACGTCCTGCGCCGGCGCCGCCGTGGCTGAGTTGTAGGTGGCCGGAGATGACGTACGTATAGTGTGTTTGAGTTGCTAGCTAGTTATGTGCAAGATTGTCATGTATTTGAGTTGGCTTTGTACGCTCAGATTGATCCGTTAGTAGCAGTGAGTCCAGAACTATAGTCTATATATTCATATTTTAGGATTAATGAAATGAAACTAAAAACCGAAGTGATTTCAGTTCGACCTCGTTTGTTTGGCCATACTGATTTGAATCCGCAAAAAAATTATTATTTTATTATTTGTTAAGATGAATTTTTTAAAATACCTTCTCCCGAACCTCTGCATTTCTGCCGATTTAAGAAGAAATTTTTTTTCCATTTCCCATTCTGGTACTTTCGTTTAAAAACAAAAAAAAGGAGCCGGGGAATCAAATGAGGCCTTAGAGCATATATTATTCTTGTTTGACGAATCAGGCCAATTTGAAATCGAAAATTTTAAAAATTTTAAATGAGAGTTAGCTCATTTAAGCTGAGGCTTTATTTGGGACAAATTTTTTACTACTATACATTTTTGATCGTAATCACAGTTATTGTTTGGCTATTATTTCATTTTTTTACCTTTTTCATAAAATTTTTGTGCTATAAATTGTTTTTTACAAAAACTTTATAACTACTTAGAACGTCTTTATTACTGTTTTCTAAATCATCTTTCTAGTACAAAAAATTTTAGTTTAAAAAATTTTTGTACTAAAAAATTATTTTATAAAGCAATAAAAAAGTCTTCCTAAACGAAGCCTAAGTATCTGAATTTGAAGTTATATATTTTCTAAAGTTTTAAATAAATGATACATTGTAAATCTCTCTTTTAAACGTTAAATGTCAAATATTATTTGAAAGTTCCTCTTTGACATTATTTTCAAATATTTCGTCCCATAAAATAAATTACACAATCTTTCAATTCGATAGGCGATTTTCTTAGGAAGGATGAATATCACATGCAACAAATATCAAGAGTTATAGACCAAAAAGAGTATAAAATAGGTCTTTTAAAAGATCAAACGTAAAAATGATTGAGAAAAAAAAATCAAAGAAACCTCCAAAGAGAATAATTAAGGCTTAGATCATCTCCAACCCAAAAACTCATTTTCCATTCCAAAATACAACAATACTTCAAAATACAATAATTCATCTCCAACCAAACTCTATTTCTTAACAAAAAAAGAATGTTTTGTGTATTTTCTTTCTCAACCATACGCGCTAGGCTTTCTCCCCTCTGCTTTTTCTGTTTCCGCCAAAACTGATGTGGGTCTCCGAAAGGATTCTACTTGTGGGAAACAGAATGTAAAGGATACGACCGCACTATCCCGTAGGACAAAATGATCGTATACGTTTACACTACGCAAGCAGGCCAATGGAAGAGCAGATGAAGTCATACATACGATTAACCATGGAGGATAACGACTTTCACCTATACACCTCGATGGATAATAATATGTATGACCCGATCAAAATCATGAGATTTTCCTTATTCGATATATCAGCTTGAATGGGGTTTATTTGATGTGGGGATCAGTTTCCCACGGGCGCAAGCCCCCGTGGTTAATTACATCCTAGGCCTTGACCTAGAAAAACTCTCGATTAAGGATGTTGTATTATTCTCTTTTTAATTTGGTGCACGAAGAAAGTTCTTAAGTTCTATTTCAAATAGGATAAGCTCTTCTCTTTATCTTTATTGTTGATTAAACCGTTTTTAAATGCAGAAAGATATGATTAAAATTTTGAGTTTTTAAAAGATCAAAGATTGAATTTACTATCTTAAGATAGATGACAGACTCAGAATCCATCAGAAGTGAAAAGAGACACACTGAGGGGTGTACAATCTGGGCTTATGCTTGCCTGGAGTGAGCTGCCAGCTAACATCCTAAACACAATCAATCACCCTATATGTATGCAAGATAAGAAGGCTATATCCTAAGGAATCAAATATTTTTAATTCAGAGGTTTAAATCAGGGACTCTGTAATATGCAAATAAATCTATCTAGCATCATATATGATGCATGAAATAGATGCATAAATAAAAAAAAATCTTAGGTCTGCTGAAAGGTAATGTGGCCAAGCTCCACAACAACATGCTTAGATTTCTACACCTATGAATGGAATAGGCTTAAACGTGACTATTTATTATCTTCTGACTCCAAGTCTATACTATAGAATTCCAAAAGAGAACATCTTCTAAAGAAGGAAGGATTATCTTTTAGAGCCCTATACGTGTGTATAAATAGTCACATTTAACCTTTTACAAGTCTTTAAAACTAAAACATGCATAAATACGATAAACACTTTACATGGAGTCCTAGATACATTCTACATTGAATCTTCACTTTTACAAGCATCCTAGGTACATTCTACTTTGAATCTCTTTTTTTTAGAAGCAGCCTAGATACATTCTATTTTGATATTTTCACTTGAGTAATGTTGGTGTAATGCATGTATGTAAATAGCATGCACTGTGAAGTAGAGTGTATAAATATGCATGCATGGCATCCAGAGTACAGAAAGTAAATAAACACATCAAGGATACCCTCCATACAAGGTACCCATCACACAAAAATAGAAAAATATCCTAACGGTGCCCACTTCGCATGGGAAAGCAACAATGCACATGACACAAATAGGTGGCCTACACTACAGGCCTAAAATGACCATAATGGTCTCTAGGGCTCACAGAAGGTGGGGGGGGGGGTATCACACCTAAAACAAAAAAAGGGAACATCCTAACTGTGCCCACTTTGTGTGGGAAAATTGTGATGTACATGGCACAAGTAGGTGGGCCTACACTACAGGCCTAATGTGACCATAAGGGTCTCTAGGGCTCACAGAAAGGGAGCAAGCCTTGACCCACAAGGCCAAGGCTTCGTTAGTGCGCTACCCTATGGCCAGCTAACTAAACATGCTAGAATATGTATATTAAACTAAAAACAGTTAATAAAGTATGTGTGATGTGTAGCAATTTCGACATATAATTATAGATTTTTATAAGGTTGTAGAGATTATACCTGACTATGGCGTACCCTCTCAAGAGCTCCCAAGCAAATGATCCATTGATCAGCCTATGCATGATACATTGTACCTCGCAAACAATAAAGCAAGAGCAAATATGGGGTGAGCGTAGATGCTATTAAATAAGTAATGTAGATAAATAAAAATTTAACTAGTAAGCAATTCAACATTCCAATTCATCTCATATATACATGCTACTATCAGAATATAAAGTAATGTGAGAGTTTATAGCATATGGCGCAAAGAAAGGCTATGTATGAATCATATGAAAATCTAACCACCAAATATAGAAGCTTGCTATTGCAAAACATAGGAAGGAAGACGTACATGTAACCTATGAAAGCTTACTAACAATTGTATCAACCTTTCTACTATGCAATCTCAAGTATACATGTGAAATTGATCAATCAGTTTACAAGTTCCACATAAAACTAAGTACTCATATATCCTCCAAACTCAATCTTAAAAAAAATGAGGACTAATGTAACAGGTATAGTGAGATTTATCACAATAAATAACTAACAATCACATGATTTGATTACATATAAAACAATTATCATTTGCACTACATGTTTTATTTTAACAGAAGGTTCTAACGAGAAAAGAAGAAAGAAACAAGTTTTAAGAAAAGTATGTAAGCATCCCATTATTAGCCATGTTTCTTTCAAAGCCAAACATGTCTTCGACGCATACTTCATTCCCATTTGACATTTAAGGCAAATGCAAATAAGAGGAAGGAAGTTTTGATGCTGTTTAATGTTTTCACGTTTTAAGAAAGCGTCCGAAATATCTGACACAACTACTCACATCAATTTCCACATAAAGCTTAAAATAGCAAAGAAGAAACAAATCCGAAAACCCAAAACTAAAACACAAACAAGTTCTTCCACTTCAAACCCCAAACATGCTTCTACTCTCCATTCCTTAAAATTCATCTTTAGGATCAAATGCAAATAAAAGAGAGAAACTCATTCATGAAAAAAAAAAAGAACTAAAAGAGCCTTCTAAAATCAAGTTTCTCAAGCATAAAACCATTCATAAGATCCCCAATTCCCAAAACAATTCATAGAACCTTCCAAACAAAGCAAAACGTAGAACTTTCCTATAAGAAACCCACTATGACCTTTTCGATGTGAAACAAATATCTTTGACGTGGGATGAATCCATGATAACTCTTCAACAAAAGGAATCCATAAAACTTTCCAATTATAAAGCAACATATGAAACTTTCCAACACAAGTCATCAAACCTTTCAACCTAAGACGTCTCATAAAACCTTCCAATGGTAAAACAACTTATAAAATTCTCCAAAAATAGCTCATAAATCTTTCTGACATAAAGCAAATCAAAGCTCTTCTAAACAAAAAGTGAGTTATAAATTTTTCAAACATGAAGCAACTCATAGAACCTTCTAACAGATTTCTATCTTCCATGTTACACGCCACCAAAACTTTCAAAAAAAACTTTGACTTAAACTTACAAACATGCTTTTGTGCCGAAACATACAACATTGCAAATCACTTTTTTTTCTTTTAAAGAGCTCATCATAATAAGATAACTATAGAAAAGATGTTTTGGGAGGTTACAAATGAAGTATTTGAATACAAGGCAATACATTTTCAACTCTCCACCAAGTTATCAAGATGAAATTAAACACAATACAAGAGTGAAAACCAACACTTATTTATGACAGGCAACATGACAACGAATCTCCTTAATGTTAGAGCACAACCATTCTACTAAGATGTAATCACTAAAGAAAAAAAAGTTTGATGCCAGTTTGTTCTCCAAGGTTCAAGAGACATTTCAATGTGATTGCTAACATGATTTTCACATGAAATCTCGCCAATGTAATTTTCCCATAAAAATCCAACAAGTAAAGAAGAAATATGTTTTAAGAAAGCATAGAGATATTTCATTCTCCATTGATTTTGCAACTAAGCATGCTTGAAATGGAGACAGAAGGCGCAATAAAAACTCTTCCACACCACTTATGAAACCTATCGATTATATTCAAAACATTATTACATTAAATCCATGGAGATCCTCATAAAAAATATAAGTTAAATGAATGCTTTCCAATATGATGCTCACGATTCATTTCAAAGCCCAAACAAAACTACTCTATGAAGCATGCCAAGCTCATATTGAATCAAACTAAACTCATAAATAAACTATAAAGCACATGAAGATTCTCTAATATTAGTAAGATGCGTCGAATGGTCATGAAAGTATGTAAAAACAAATAATGATAAAGCATAAGTCCTATGAAACTCATTCACGCCGATACTATAGGTCCTCCAACAAACTTCCAACCTCTACGCTATAAATCATCAAATGTTCTAAGAAAGCCCTCCCTCAACACCATTCCATTAAATAATCGATATGCAATGCTCTCCAGATCCTCAGGAAGTGAACTAAAGTAGACATTATCATCTTACAATCATAAATCATAATGAAATCTCCACACACAAACTTTATTGAAATCATCATAAAATGATCTATTCAACATTTAGTCAAGTTTAGAATGAAGGAGAACTAACATAATCATTGAATACTTGGCATAGCATCTCAAAATAAGTTGCCCAAACTTTGATGCATAAGCTACAATGCGTTAATTGATACTAGCAACATATGTTTTGAAAATAGTAGCCCTTAATGTGTGACCATAAAACTTATGAAATACAACCAATATAAAGCTCCAATTCAAACCAAAATATCAGAACTCTCTTTCAATGACATTTCACCAAACGTTTGGCATGCGATGTTTACAAGGTCATACAAAAGAAAATCATCCCAAAAGTCATGATATACACACACCTATTCAATCAAAACTCTCTAAATAACTCATAAAAGAATTCTCACAACCCATGTAACAATCACTTCGGCAAGAAAGCACATATGCATAAATGTGGAAGAATAATCCAAGAAAATTTGATTTCAGATTTTGTGGAAACGAAGGAGTGAAATAAGAAGAGGAAGAAGGAGAGTAAGTGAAGGAAGAAGAAGAAGAAGAAGAAGAAGAAGAAGTAGAAGAAGGAATGAAATGGGGGAAGTAGGAGGAGATAGAAGAAATGTAGGAAGAAGCAGAAATAGAAGGAGAGAAAGAAAGAGGGGGGAAGAAATCACCTTGCAAGTCCAGCGGCTAGGGCAAGTCGACCGCGTCGGGTTCGGTCTCAGAGCTCGCGAACAAGAGAGGAGGGAAGGCCTGTGGCTAGGGCAAAGTGGCGACGGAGGGGGGCGAGCTTCAGTTGCTCCAACGATTTGCGAACGAGAGACGGGAGGGAGGAGGAGTTCCGCCTCCTAGGCTTCCACGAACGAGAAATGGGAGGGAGAGGGGGTTTTCGCCCCTTGAGTCGTTTAACAGAGGAGTCGAGAGGATGAGAGTGGGAGGCGGAAGCCCTCAGGCATACGAATGGGGGGTCTCCTTGAGTGAGGGGAGGAATATCTCTGTCCCTAGAGCTCGGGAGTGAGAGCGAGCTTTAGTTCTAATGCCGAATGAATTCCCCTTGTTGCTTCGTATTCTCGAGTGACTGTAAAAGCATGGGAGAGCCGAAGTCACGAGTCGTAGAGATCGTCTGTCGCGATAAGATTTTCTGCCCACGACCTCTGTTACAGCAGCCGAGATCAGAGAAAAAAAAAGGCGGGGATAAGCCGCGACTGTGATTACAAAATGGAGTGATCACAACCGTCCATTTCAAATGGTTGAATGGCAGCCGATTTGAGCCCGAATCTGACTCACATCGACTCGATCTGAGTCAATTTGAGCTCAATTCATTTCAATTAAATTTTCTTAACAAATTGGGCCCAAATCGGCACTAATTCGAGCAAAATTAGTAATTTTCTTAGGAAGGATGAATATCACATCCAACAAATATCATTAGTTATAGACCAAAAAGAGTATAAAATAGGTCTTTTAAAAGATCAAACATAAAAATGATTGAGAAAAAAAAAAATCAAAGAAACCTCCAAAGAGAATAACTAAGGCTTAGATCATCTCCAACCGATAAACTCATTTTCCATTCCAAAATACAACAATACTTTAAAATGCAATAATTCATCTCCAACCGAACTCTATTTCTTAACAAAAAAATAATGTTTTGTGTATATTCTTTCTCAACCATACGCGCTAGCCTTTCTCGCCTCTACTTTTTCTGTTTCAGCCAAAACTGCGTTTGAATGGCGCACCTTTTGCCATTAATTGGAGGAATTCGCGGACGTCAAATAGGAGTATGGAGTTCGATTGGAGATGTCCTAAGACAGTTGCCTAATGGTCATTTTCCTTTAAATGTTGTGCTTGCTCAATCCGCTAGTAATGAAAGAAGTTGGTCTTTCTTACTCCAACTCACTAACAGCATTTTTTTTACGTACCATATAGAATTCCATATGAAAATTCGTCATATTTGTCACCTTAAAAACCACAAATAAATACTGATTAGGGCCCTCGGTTTATGACCTAACATTCAACCTAGGTTACCTCAAGGATGCTCTAGAAATCTCATGCAAATGAGACTTTTTAAAATATAGGATTCATTTCCTAAACCTTCAAAAAAAAAAAAAAATGTGTGTGCTCTATAATAACTAACAAAATAGTTGAACCAAAAATTCTACATTGATGTGGCGTATAATATAAGATTTTACAGCAAATAGATTTCTAAGTCACCGAGTAAATGCTGAAAGTAAAAATTGAAGAGAGTACTTTTATGGGGCATTAAATCTTATGGAATATATTTTATTCATGAATACATCTTATTTTAGGGATAGAAATAAACCACGCGATGAAATAAATAAAAAAATAAAAATAGCGGAAAGTAAAAGGACACCAGAATTTAATGTGGAAAAACTCAAAATTGTGAAAAAACCACGGAGCCACACCACACCAAGACATCCACTATAAAAATGAAGAGAAATAAGCACAGATCACTCTTTTCTCTCGCACTCGCCTTGCTTCTCTTCTTTTATACCGTTCTCACTCAGAAAACATACAAGAAAGTCAAATAAATAACACCAAGGGATGCCACCCTTCAGAAAAATGAGAAATAAAACTGTCTAGTCCATCTCTTAGCATAGCGGCGCCAATTTGGAGCTCTGTGGTGCTCAAGCCTCTATCATCATGTTGCTGCGACACTCAAACCCGCAATGTTGTGGCACAACACAATGTTGCAGGGCCGAATCTTGAGCGTTGCGATGCTCCGCTCTCTGTCGTTTCTCCTAGCAAACTCTGTAGCACCATGGTGCTTGGGTACACAGCACCAGGACGCTCGAGTATACAGCGCTGAGGCGCTGTATAGAAAAAAATTTCGCCTGCAAAGCACCCGAACCCAAGCAAGTGAATGACCCCCGTACCAACCCCCCCTCTTAGCGAGCACGACATATTGAACTGAGGCCCAAGACAACAATATAACCTAATTGATCTAGATTAGATTCCACACAGACTAATATCTCACACAATCAATAGTTTAGACTGTTGATCCATTTAATAAGGTCAATAATTAAGGCTCATAATAGGTTTTATGCCTACGTTTATGACTAGAATCTAATCCGCAAATTGTCAATTATGGACAAAGAAATCTCTAAGATATTTTATACGTCAGGAGAGACTAAGGTTTCATTTGTGACAGCTTTATTACTACTTTTTAAAGCGATTTTTTAGTACAAAATTTTTTTGAACTAGAATTTTTTTTATTAAAAACCTGCTTTAAAAAGTAGTAAGAAAGCTTCCCAAACAAAGCCTAATATTGCTTCAAGACAAATCAAATAAAAAAGTTATTATGTGGAGTACGATTTGAGTAGAATAGAAATCTACTTAAAAAAATATAATATATTTGCTTAAATACAAGTCAAATGCACAAAATAACATATAAGAATATTATATGCTCAATATTTCATTTATAATTTTATTTTAGAGTGCATAATTACATGATAATTTCCTACCTTAGTTTGTAACTCTTATTTTCAAGTTTTGCTTTGAAAGAGGAGAATGAGAATGCTTATTGTCAAAGTTCAACGGCATTATTCTTCACAAGTTAATTATCACTACTAATGATTCCTTTCAACATCTAATAATGAACCGAGTTAATCTAAATGACTACATGGGTATTATGACCACATCGGAATGAGTTTATTGATTTAGGATTCGTTTGGGGCATCTTTTTAAAGTAAAAAGAAATTTTGGATTAAAAATTTTTTAACTTGAAAGTTGTTTTAGAAAGTTGTAAGAAAATTATCCCAAATGAAATCTTAATGTGCTTCTATCTTCTAGCATATATATTAATAATAATATGCTAGAAAACAAAAGAGAAAATGGTCACATCAAAAACTCCAAATCCATTAATAGTAAGCACAAGTTTAATTCCATTATATGATATCCAATGGAGTTGACTTAACTTAATTTCAATAGGAACACATTAGATGAATTTAATACCTATATAAAATATTTTCAAAATTCTTCTACTTTATTTTATTGGGAATCAGGGGAATTTTCTTATAATGCTACGAGATTTGTTCTCCTATATGTTTTTTATTTCATCGATTTTTTTTAAATAGTTAAAATTTGAAGCATCTAAAATATAATTTGAATAATAAACATGAAATAATTTGTTTATCTAACAACCAAAGAGAAGGTTTCTACCCACCAATCTAATAGATTTAATAGTTATTTTAGAACATCATTGAGCGGTTGTTTTTACTTCACACTATAGTTAAGGCCTACAAAAATCACATATTAACCATCATCACATAGCTTGTTTTAGCAACCTATAGAAAGATCTATTTAGAATCTTAATATACAAGATCATCTTCTATGGCCTTAATTTACATCTTCAGAGATTCAATCTCTAGCTCAAAGCTCCACCGAAGTATGCAATAAGAGGATATCTCTGACATACTCAGTAATGTCAATATACATCACCTAATGATTCTAAAAGAGGTCGAAAAAAATATCATTTATTCATCTTTGACTGCTTAAACATAACTCGAACAATGATTTTGAATCATTCAATTCATAAATGAGCTAGATCCTTCTCGCCTACGTCTAATTTAAGTATGGGATTTTTGAATAGTTTTTCATATAAGCTACCCTGCATATAGATAGCATCACTTTAGCTTCATCTTTGATCAACTCTTCAATATGTCACATCTACAATTTTATGGCTCATATATATTCAATAATGAGGCCAAGTCTCATTAGTCTTAAGTCCCAATTAAGATTTTCCCTCAACCCTAACTTCTTAGCATTAATTAGTGCTTAGGGTCGGGACTTATTAACGGCCTTAAAAGTAGACATCTAATGATGAAGATTCCTAATTGCTTTATTTATGTGCTATGATTTATCATTGATTGAGCATATCTCATCTTGATTGTGTTTAATACTTTTAGTGCAGAACATAGATTAGTGATATAAATAAAGTAATTAAGTGGCTTCCAATGGGGACTCAGGTTTCAACTGTTGGCATAATGGGCTAATGTGGCCCCTCATATTGGGCATTCTTTCATATTTTCTTGATGATGTCGAGTGAATAGACTTATGTACTTAAATTTACGTTTTAAATATATTTGAAATGTTAAATAAAAAGTTAATTCTCCTTTATTGTTGTTTTATTTAATTACCGTATGCTCTATGAATCCTTGATGCCTTCATTTGTATTATAGATGTGTTGCTTGACTAAGGAAGCTTGAGTTATTGTTTCTCGTTATGGTTACACTAATGGGCCAACTAGAGAGTAACGATTAGTGAGGATGACCAGGGTCGATTTGATGAGTTGCAAGTATGAATGTCAACAAATGACTCGATTCTTCTATTCGATCGAAATAATTTAAATTCGGGTTGACCCATTTAATAAATGGATGGGTTTGAGCTAGGCATTTCAGGCTATTTAGTAAAAGGGTTAGGTTTAGGTTGACCTGCGAATCTGCTTTTGATTTGAAAATGACCAGTTTAATAGTTTTTTTTTCTTTTTTTTTTACTTGTTATATAATCTTCTTATTTTTAATCAAATATCTTAAACTTTATAGTTAATAAGTTATAAAAAAATTGTTTAACGATTAGTCGAGTTCGGGTTGCTAGAAGGTCAGATTCAGATTGATCCTTATCACCTATTTATTAAACTGATCAAGTTTGAGTTAATTGAATTCGGGTCGGACACGAACCTGAACTATCAATCTTTTTTTATACCCATATTTTTGTGATTGTATTGTTAGCCCGAGTGACCTAGTTTCGCTGTTTGAATGCAAAGTTTGGCCAACGCAGCTCATCTTAGTCTGTTGGTTGGGAGCTTTGACCACCAACTAAGTGGTCTTGGATTCGAGTCTTGCACGTGTGAATTTGCCTTAATTTAGAATGAAGCTATTCTTTATTTATTTGAAAGCACATATAATTAAAAATTAGATATTAAGGTTTTTTATCCAAAAAAACAAAAAAAAAATGTGGCGAATTAACTTGCATGTGATTAGAATTCAACATAAAGTGATATTTAAATTAAATTCAGACATTAGAGTCTATTTGAAACAGTTTTTTCATTATTTTTTTCCTGATAGCAACTATAATTTTATTTCGGTACTTTTTCTCACTATTTTTTAGAATTTTTTTGGACGAAAAATTATTTCTTGCAATCAAAATAGCTAAGTTATTTTCTTCATAATAATTTTAAAATCACGTCAGTCATCTCAAACATATCATAAGATTTCATTTGGGGCAGCTTTCTTATGATTTTTTAAAGAAATCAGTATAATTTTTTTTTAAGCAGCAGTAAAAAGTTAGATAACGCATAAATAAATTCATATTATTTTTTATCATATGATAATAAAAATTATTGAATAGTAGATCTTACTCTTCCTAAAAAAAATCATCCCTTACGTAATAGGAAAGAAAATTGCTTTGGAGACTCGCCAGAATTAATAGCTTTTACCGTGCTGTCAGCTTTTGCTTCTCTTCGTGTGAAGGCAACCGGTGTATGCCACTGGATCTAAGTCGTATATGGCCCAATTATTTAAAAAAATATGTTTGTGTCATAATAGAGAATTTTAATTTTATATCCTCAATAATAATTATATTTGAATAAATATTATTGATACACCACCAAAAATCATATTGATCTGACATGAATCTTAAGACATTTAAATTGAAAATTTTCAAAATTAAATTCAAGATCATCCAAACACCAGTTTCAGCAAACTTATAGTTAAACTAAATGTCTAGAAGAAACAAACCCAATGACACCGAATTCAGTCCAATCTAAGCCCAAATGAGTCCAAATCAGGGAGCCATAGCATATTTGGAATGTTCAAAATATTAATTGAATAATCAAATGATCTCTAAATATGAAAATTTATAGTCGAATCGATCGGCTCAACGAGACAAATCCAATGAGCCCAAGATCATTTAATTCTAACATCATTAAGGCACTTAAATGCTTGATGAAAGCTCTATGATCAAAGAGATTAATATGGATCATTGGATGAAACACTCCTAATTTTTCCTATATTTTCTCCATATTTATGAAGCATGCATCTCTCAAAAATCTATAAAAAGTCCTTTATTCTTCACGTGTAGGGAGGAGAAAAGGAGGAAAGAAGGGAGAGTTCTCTATCATTTACTAGTCATCGTCGCTATGACAACCATCAGCTACT
The DNA here is from genome assembly GCA_019925795.1 of Dendrobium chrysotoxum. Lineage (NCBI taxonomy): Eukaryota > Viridiplantae > Streptophyta > Magnoliopsida > Asparagales > Orchidaceae > Dendrobium > Dendrobium chrysotoxum. Next base: position 23,917,050 of record CM034308.1, read on the forward strand.
ACCACCGACAACCACAAGCATCTCCAGAATACCATCAATATTTGACCCTGCTGTTAGGCACATTTGTAAGCTTGTGAACATATACTTTTCTAAAATTTCTTTTGAGAAGATGAAGCCCTATTGTTAGAGAGATTATTCTGTGCGGACACCGGACGGAGAGAACTGTCCTGTTTTCTCTCTGTCTACCATAAAAACGCAGCTGCTACAGTAAAAGTGCAACTCACTGAGCTTTTACTGTAGACAGAGAGAAAACTAGTATAAATATTCAATTTTTGTACTCTTCCTCTCCTTTAACAGTGTAGAAGAGAAGATCTTTGTATTACTCATTACATAGTGGATTTTTCAATTGGGTTAGACCCTGTGGTTTTTTCACTTTCTGGGTTTTCCACATAAAAAGTTCTTGATCTTATTATATTTATATGTTCGTGCTAAATCTTTGTACACCATTAAGACTTAAAACATACACTTTACCAACTCAAATTTTATAGCACGCAACAATTATATATATTTTTATTTGGAGAAATATCTCTTTTTTTTGTTAAAAAAGTTTTTATAATTATATTATGAGGGATATATTGACACAAACATTAGAACATTTGAAAGTTCAAATTTTCCTGTTTCAAGCAATCCAAGTTGGTTCAAAAGCTCAATTAATCTCTCGTTACTCCTCTCAGCTTTGTTATATTCTTTCTAGGCTTTTAGCAATTTCATCAATGCTAATTTTTCTCCATACAACCGTATAACAATGCAGTATTGTATTGTCTGATTGCAAGCAGACAGAGAGCGGAGCATCGCGACGCTTCAAATCTCTACGCCATGATGCTACGACTTAGGCATGTGACAAAGAGTGAAGTGTTGCAATATTCTAAACCCAACGCTGTTGTGCTGTCAAATAAATTAGAGACAGAGAGTGGAGCACCGCGACGCTACAAAACAGACATGCAATTTTCCTTTTCTCGATTTTCACAAAGGCTTGTGTCCCTTGGTTGTTTTATTGTATATATTTGTTAGTTCTTGATAAAGAATAATATAAGAGTGAAGAAAACAATGAGAGAGTGCGATACCAAAAAAATGTATTTTTTTTCTCAATTTTTTATAGTGAATTTTTTAATGTTGTGTGAATTCATGATTTTTTTCCGAATTTTTTTATATTAAATCCTGATTTTCTTATATATATATATATATACACATCCAAGTACAATGTTACAATCTCTTTCCAATAATGTAAGAAAAAATCTCACATGGCAGAACAGAGAAATCAATACTATTTATGCAAGGAGATAAGGATGATAAGTTTGCGCATAAAAGAGATAGGAACGAATGATGCTTCTTGTGTTTCAAGCGGTATAGTGGCAATTTTTTGAGTCGGACACATAGGAATATTTTACCAAACAAAAATCCTAAGGGATCTTTGTCAAAATAGTTATTTTATAGAGGATGTAAAGTTAAGTTTCCATTCTAATACTACTATAACAATGTTATAGTAAAAAAATTATAATTAAATTTTTTTATATTAAAAAATTGTTTTAAGAAGCAATAAAAAAATCATCCAAAATAAAATCTCACATTTTTTTTTTTTGCACAACAATTTCCTCATCTCCAACCTGTCTATTGTGAAGGACTATAATTCAATTGGAATTTTCAATCTCCACCCTTGGCTTTGAGTCCAATGGATTTTCATGCAAGTTTACAACAATAATCTTGTTTTCTCATTGCTACCTCAAATGTGGCTACGTCAGACACAAATATTGACCGTCCCAAACAAAGCTTAAGATTTTTAGTACAAAAATTTATGAAAAACAGGTAAACAACAGTGGTCTAAAACTATCTCAAATGAAGTCTTAGACAGCTTTCTTATTGTTTTATATAGAAATTTTTTAATTAAAAAATTTCGAATTCAAGAAATTTTTTACTAAAAAACTTTTTTTAAAAGTAATAAAAAAAGTTGTCCCAAACAAAATCTTAACCTCTAAATCTTAATAATAAATTTTGTTGAATTAGCTCAAACTGTCAATTCAATTTACTTATCTTCACATAGGAGAAAAGTTGTCAAAAAAAAAAAAAAAAAAAAAAGAAACAAAATTAAGCGTCGAAGTTCACATTTGATGTAAAAGTAATTTGAACTTAAGATCGTTATAACATCATTAGAAATCTTACTAAACACTTCACTATAATTCTAACTTATGACTGTTAATCCTCTAATTTCTATCACACTACAAGCAAGAAGGATTTACGCGATAATGAGCAATGATTATAAATTAGAAAAAATTAAAATTTTTTTTTATATTAAAGTGGCTAATGAGGTAATATCACAATTAATATATTAATGATGTTGAATATGCACAAAATTTTCTGGGTATAAGAAAATATTTCCTTATTAAAATATGCACATGCTTTTATATTTTGAAAATAAAAAAAAATCTCTTAAATATTATAAATTTAAAAACTAAGATCCTAATAACATATGAATAAAAAAGATGTGCAAAAATTATAAAATAATATATATTTACAAGCTATAAAATTTTCATTCAAGAGACTTGTCCACTAAATTTCGGTTTCGTAATTTCTAAAGTAATTTTTAGTTCAAAAATTTATTGAACTCGAAATTTTTATATTAGATAGTTGCTTTAAAAAGCAATAAGAAAGCTGTGCCAAACGAAGCCTTAAGTTTCTTTTAGGAAATTTTCTTATTGTTTGCTTTTCAGATCTCAATCATAATTTTTATTTAGTTATTATTTTTTTACTACTTTTAAAAGATTTTTTACTAGAAAATTATTTACTACAACAACTTTAAAAAGTTACTTTCTCTACAATACTTTTATAAAATAGAATAGTAAAAAAATTATCCCAAACGAAACATAATACAATTTTTTTTCTAACTGTATTATATTTGTGGGATCTTCGTACAAGCTAAGTTTTAACTCTCAATCTCTACTATATCATGAGCTTCCCAGCAAGCAATAGTTGGTGCCATCTGCAAGAAACTACCTCCCACCTAAAATTGTTGACTTATATGTAAAGGCAACTAAGCAAAAATCTTCATAACAGTAGGATTTTTTGCTCTTCTTTAGAGGAGTCATTTCCCAGAGCTTTCATGAAAGACACATCTCAAGAACTGATTAGATAGACTACCTTGACAAGTTCCGAGAGATTTTTACATTCATCGAGGCTGTAAATGTGATTGACTGTGACTACTTTCGAGGTTTATATAAACTTAAAAGGTTATCATATGGCCTCTTGCCAACATTATTCTTTGTGTTTGTTGAGCCATCGTAGCAGGCTTTAAGCTGTCCTTGATAAATCCTTTTTTTTTTTTTTTTGGGAAGATTTGGGGCAAAAGCCCATGTATTAAAGATAAAAAGCACTTACAAACAAAGAAACCTATAGGGAAAGGAAAATAAAAGCCTAAAACTACTAAGAAAAAACAAAACTTCAAGTGCCAAAGACAAAACCGGCAATGAAGAGAGGGAACCCAAAAAGAATATTGGACTCAGACTGGTGGCAGGCCGACCCAAAAACAAAATCCATCAGAGAACAGATCAGCGGAAATGCACGTAAGGGTCGATTTCCCAGGCTGCCACAGGACCAGGTAAAACCATAACCTGGCACAAGGACCTCCATGGGAAAAACCAAAAACCGAGCAGCTGCAATAGGAAGCCATCCAAGAACGAAGCAAGGGTTGCCTCTCGGGGGGCCAAAGAGGCATCCAGCCAGCAGATGGCAAGGGACGGGCCACCTTCATCATTGTCCGACGAGCCAACAGAACCAAAACATCAAAAGAAACCAGAGAACCTTTCCAATATCTGAGTATAGTGTTTCGAGGCCCTGATTTTAAGCCTGACAGCATGTTTAATAGTGTAGATAACCATGTTAGGAGACTCCCAAGAGCCAGCAAGTTTCCTTTTGTTTCTTTCCTTCCAAAGAAAATAAATGGAGCAGCAAACAACCAGGAAGCAGAAATGTTTCTCCCAAATCTTCAAATCCAAATCAGAATCAATAAATTCGAAGACCTGAATTAGGTTTGGCCTAAATAAAAAACCCTCCAATGATGGCAGAAGATAAGAGATCACGGTGAAGGTGAAATCACATTCGTAAAATAGGTGAGAGTGGTTTTCAGGAGCAGCCCGGCAAAAACCGCATTCAGGAGGGGTTGAGATCGATCTATGAATGAGTAAGTCAGAGGTTTTAAGCTTACCCAAAACCGCCATCCAGGCAAAAACAGAGAATCGAAGAGAATAGTGCTTATGCTAGATAAATTTATACCACGTATTTTCCAAATGGGAATAAAAATGAGATGTAAAGGTCTTAAAACCAGGAAGAGAAGAGCCTTCCCAGGTTATTGTCGAATGATCCAAAACAGGGATGGTGATAATCAGGTTCTTAATTTGCTCAGGGATGCAGTTCGGGATAGCCCAGCGGCTGCCATCTAGGAAATGTTTCACCAACATGGAGGAGATGTAAGGGGCAGAGTAGAATTCCACAAGCAGCTTGCCCTTACACCAAGGGTCGTAAAACATAGAAAATCTGCAATTTGGCCCCACAACTAAGGAAATTTTGTCTAAAATTTTTGAAGCAGTCAGGCAGATGAGTTTCCAGAATTTGGTGGCATAAGTAGGAGCTTGCTTCCACGGAGAGAGGTATTTAGCTCTTAGCCAAGAGCACATCGTAGAGTTGTGACTATAGAAACGCCAAATGAAAGAACATGCCACCCCATGATAGATTGAGTCAATGGAGGGAATACCGAGCCCCCCAAAAACTCTGGGAAGGGTAGTGTGATTCCAAGCAATCAAATGCATCTTTTTCTTTTTCAGATCACCATGATACAGGAATTTAGAGCAATGCTTAGAGATGACTTTGCGGATGCCTTTAGGGATAATAGAGCCTCTAATCCAGTACGCTAAAGTGTTAGCAATGGAGAACTTCAAAAACTGAACCCTACCTGCAAAAGAAAGAAACCTTACTTTCCAACCTTCAAGAAGAGCAGAAATCCTGCTCAGGAGAGGTTGGAAGTGAGAAAAAAGGAGGTTCTTGTGAGATATGGGGAGGCCCAGGTAAGTGATGCAGACTTCCACATGGGAAATATTGAGGATGCTACAAATTTCCGAAGTAAGGTGGTTAGGGATGTTCTTGGAAAAAATGATAGAGTTTTTGGTAGGGTTAATAATGAGGCCAGAAGCCGAACCAAAATTAGATAAAGCAGTATTGAGAGTGGAGGCATTAGTAGTAGTAGCAACACCAAATACTAAAAGGTCATCAACATAGAGGAGATGATTGAGGTTAAGGCCATTAAATTCCACCCCAGTGAAAGGAGAATTGGTATTAAGGCTACAGGAGAGAGCATCCATCACCACGTAGAAGAGAAGAGGGGATAAAGGGCATCCCTGACGGAGCCTAGAAGAAGACTTAAAAAACCCTTCAAGACAACCATTTATGTTAATAGAGAAATGCACATAAAAAATACAACCTTTGATCCATCTGATAAATAAGTCCGGAAAACCTTTTTGCTTCATCCTATTCAACAAGAACACACGGGAAACCGAGTCAAAGGCCTTTTTGATATCAAGCTTTGCGCAAAAATAATTTTTTGAAGAATTGAAATCTTTAAGGATTTCCGAAGCCAGAATAATATTATTAGAGGCACATCTATTTTGAATGAATCCCGCTTGGTTATCCTCAATGATGTGAGGAAGAAGCCCTTTAAGTCTTGATGCCAACAACTTTGCGATGATTTTGTAAAAAACATTGCAGAGGGAGATTGGTCTAAAATCATTCATACTTGAGGCATGCGGCCATTTGGGAATTAAGCAGATAGTAGTGGCTTTGACCCCTTTAGGTAAATTTCCAGTTTTAAAAAAATGTTGCACAGCATTGCACACATGAAACCCAATAAGATGCCAGGTTGTTTTAAAGAACTCAAAGGTAAACCCATCAGGGCCCGGAGCAGAAGCCGTGGAACCACTAAATATCACAGATTTTATGTCTTCGTTGGTGAAAGGGGCGGTCAAACCATTAATCATATCGTCCTTGATAAATCCTTACGATGGCTTCTTCGAACATATAAACTATTTTAGAATGATACACATATAAAGCTTTCACGTGGTGGATTACTCAAAAATGCCATACTTTTCCTACTACTTAACGAGACAAATAACATATATATATATATATATATAGAACTTTTGGGGCAGAGCCAATATCATTGATCAATAAAAATTACAAGTAAAAGAAGGGAAAAAACTGTAGTCCAGAATCTCTAACAACAAAATGAGATGAGGACTCAGAAGAAGCAAAAACCAACTAGGCTAAACTAACAAAAGCTTGAACAGCTTGAAGGACTCAGGTAGCTCAAGTTTTAAATGCACGATACGGGTCAGAATATCTCGAGAGGGACAAAACAAGAGCCAAGGCCCTGGTTGCCAATATGACCGTCCAAGGGCCAGCTGAATAATCAGCATTCATCATTGTCCTTCCAAAAAACCTCCAGAAGTGCAGCAACCAGCACAGAAGAAATCCCCATCCAAATATCAAAGATTTTTCCATCCATGAGTCTTTTGAAGTACCGCATTTTTTATTTTGGCATTCACCGTAGTTTGACATTCCACAATACCACCGAAAATTCTATCATTTCTAGCTCTCCAGAGATAATAGATAGTAGCACAGGCAGTTAACAAGTAAAAATTTATGCGAGGTGCAGTAAGTCCTTGTTCCATAATACTGCCAAACACCTGATGTAAGTTCGGTCTCATAAGTAGGCAATTCAGCCAAGGCAACAGAAATCTGAAGGTGTTAAAAGTGAAGCTGCAGTCAAAAAAAAGGTGGGAGAGTGTTTCTTGTTCACAGTGACAAAAGCAGCAGGTGCTAGAGGCGATAATCCCACGGGTGGCAAGGATATCTGTAGTTTTTAAACCACCTTTGAATGCCAACCAAGCATAAGCAGAAAAACGTATAGCCGATTTTTTATGCTAGACAAATTTGTGCCAAGAGACAATGTCCAAATCAGCGTAAAACTGAGAGCGGAAATTACCAAAGTTTGGGTTTTGATTACCCAGCCAGGAATGTTTCTCCATAGTACTACCAATAGTAGCAGCACAAATCCTAGAGACAATTTGTGAATCAAAACAATGTGGAAGCACCCAACCATTCGCATGGATAATATTAGATACCTTCCAGTCATAAAAAGGAGAGTAACAGGCTAGGGAATGGGTGGCTTGTAAAAGCTCAGCAATACACATTCCAGAACACCATGGGTCCCATAAAACAAATAGGTTGCTATTCGGGTGAATAGAAAAGGAAATGCAGTTTTTAATACTATTAGCCTTCTTGCACAAGAACTTCCAGTAATGAGAACCTTTCACAGACAAAGGATTCCACAGGGAGTAATACATGGCACTCTACCAATTGAAGAGTAAATTTTCTGAGTTTAAAAACCTTCAAATAATAGAGCAAGCAAAGCTGTGGTAGAGAGAGTCAATGGAAGGAATACCCAATCCCCCATTTTATTTTGGGCTGCAAGTGTCTTTCCAAGAAACAGTGTGCAGTTTTCTCAGAGAAATGTTGCCAAAGAAGAGAAATCGAGAGCATATATGGTTCACAAGTTTACAACAACTTTTAGGTATTATGGAACCACGAATCCAGTAGGCCAAGGAATTGCAAATTGTAAATTTGAGGAATTCGGTCCTTCCAGCGAATGAGAGAGTTTTTGCTTTCCAACCATCTAAAAAAGAAGTGAGCTTTTGCATTAAGGGTTGGAAATCCTGCACTTTTAATTTTTTATAGAAAATTGGCAGTCCCAAATATTTGATGGGGGAGAAAGATTGCTTAATATTCAGGATGTCATAGATAGCAGCAGCTTGGGAGGCATCTTTGGAGATTAGAATGGAGCTTTTTTGGGGATTTACATGTAGGCCAGAAACTGCAGCAAAATTAGTTAGAATGGCATTAAGTGTATGCGCGTTGCAAGCAAAGCATTACCAAAGACTAACAGATCATCTGCAAACATAAGATGAGTGATTTCACAGTTGCCAGCAGTAATACCCGCAAAGGTGGTATTAGAATTGGCCAAATCAAAGCAAGAGGATAAACCATCCATAATGATACTAAAGAGGTGAGGGGATAGCGGGCAACCTTGCCTAATACCAGAAGTTGAGTTGAAATAGCCTTCTAGAGTCCCATTAATGCAAATAGAGAATTGGACATCCGTAGTGCAAGCTTTGATCCAGGAAATGAACATTTCTGAAAAACCCTTGGCTTCAAGCCTCTTAAAAAGGAACTCTCTGGAGACAGTGTCAAATGCTTTGGTGATATCAAATTTTGCACAAAAATACTTGTGGTTAGCATTTCGGTTAAAGTTTCCAAGCAAATCAGCAGCTAAGAGAATGTTGTCCGTGAAAATCCTCTTCTTAATGAATTCCCCTTGACTATAATGAATGATAAAAGGGAGCACCTCTTTCATTCTATTGGCAATAATTTTGGCAATGACTTTTTAAATGACATTACAAAGAGATATAGGTTTGAAGTCCTTGATATTGTTGGCATGAGGTTGTTTTGGGATTAAGGCAATGGCAGTTGCTTTTACTTGCTTGGACATGTAGCCAGTGGTGAAGAAGGAGGTCACAGCCTTGCACAGATGGTCACAGCCTTGCACAGATGGTGCTTGAGAATATTCCAGGTGGATCTGTAAAATTCAAAGGTATAGCCGTCTGGGCCAGGAGCCGTGTTGCAGTTGCTAGAGAAAATGATGCTCTTGATTTCATCCATAGTGACCTGGGCAGTAAGAGTGGGGAGAAGATGAATAGGAATCGAATTCCTAGTAGGAATTGCATTATAATGCTGATTAGAGTTGGGGAGGGAGGGGGGGGGGGGTGCAGGGGTGTTGAAAAGCTTAGAGTAGTGGTTAATGAAAGCATTGGCAATGTCTTTGTGAGAGGTGAAAGCACCATGTTCAGTAGTGATTTCTTTAATACGATTGTGGTTTTTGGAGATGTTGATTTTGGAGTATAGGAATTTTAAATCGTCTTCCCCATGAGTTAGCCAATTCACCTTGGCTCTTTGAGAAATCCAACTTGTAAGAGTAGAGTGGAAGTAGGATAATTTTGTGTTGATAGCATTTAGAGTGGCATTGAGATGAGTGTCCAAAGGGCTTTTTTTTGGATTTGGGAGAGGATAGAATTTTGGTGGTTCATGAGGTTGTCAATATCAATTTGGATGAAGTTGGCATTAGACCATGACTTATACTTAATGATGTTTTTAAGAGCTTTCAGCTTGTAGGTAAAAGAGCAAAGAGGGCTGCTCTGGTTAGGTTGAGAGATATATAGATGTAAATAAGAATGGCATAATGTCAACACTATGTAAATATAAGCTTTTTAAAAAAATATTGTGGCCTGAATTGACATTTAAATTGATGTATAAAAATTACGTTCTTAGCCTTCAAATAATTACAAACTTCAGTTTTCAATCATAATAATTATTACGTACTAGAAAAATTATGATGTTAAAGAACATATTTTATGTCTTACATTTATATAAAAATTTAATATGCACAAATGAAAATTGTGAGAGATTAAAACTTTTTTACATCAAAAACTTACGATTGAGAAAAGTTATGGGATTTTTGCCCATGTTTAATAATTCCCTGTATAATGGAAGATGCAAATATCCTCTCTTTGTTACGACTCGGGCTCACAAGTTTCTGTTTTGATGATAACAAACATTATGGCTCACATCTTCTAATATTTGAAATGTATATTTATTTGTGTGTGTACTAACATTTCAGTAACAGCATGCATCAATACAAGAAAGATTCAAGACTCAAGAATGAGTAGAATAGGCTTTATTATATTTCTCATTGATGTACTTTTTAATTTCTTGAGTCAAGTCCTGTAATGGTATATGTTTATTTATGATCATGTGTACACATACTTAGGGGGAGTGAGATCCTGTCAAAACTAGAAGTTCAACTTTTGAACAAATCGTACTGGACGATTTCTGATCGTCCAGGACGATCTGTTCATTGAACTAATTGTCCTGGACGATATTTATATCGTCCTGGACGATCCAATATGATCTCAAAACCCTAGCCGCCACGACAATTTAGGCAAGGATTTAAGAGTCAAAATTTGTTCTAATCGTCCTGGACGATCTATATATCGTACTGGACGATTTGTGCAAAATTTGTTCTGATCGTCCTGGACTATCCCCGGATCGTACGAGACTATCAGGTCAAATTCTGCACATCGTCCTGGACGATCCTGCGATCGTCCTGGATGATTTTTGGCGGCAGAATTGAGTTTTTAGGGTTTTCTGAAGCCGCCTTTTGGAGCACATCGTCCTGGACGATCCTGCGATCGTCCTGGACGATCTTTGGCGGCAGAATTGAGTTTTAGGGTTTTCTGAAGCCGTCTTTTGGAGCACATCGTCCTGGACGATCCGGCGATCGTCCTGGACGATCTTTGCCGTCAGAACTATTTTGGAAGGGTTTTTGGAGCTCTTTATTTAAGCTTTCTCAAGACACTTGATATGTGTCTTTGGCAGCCATTGAGGCTTCGTTCTTTTGGAGAAAACTTGAAGAGAGAGCTTGAAAGGGAGAGAGGAAAGGGTGGAGTTTGAGAGGGAGAAGAGCCTGGGAAGGGGGTTTCTCGAGGGAGTGTGAGGGGGTTCACACGGTTGCTCCGGCAGGCTTGCACCTAAGTACCGTCGGATTCAAGGCTCGTCTCGAAGGAAGTTTTGGGAAGAAGAAGTGCTCTTTGGTGTCAAAGGACCCGGCTACTCCGCCGCACCGGGGAAGGTGGAAGTGATTTTGTAAGGGCTTCTCCGCCTAGCTGTGGGGGCTGAAGGAGAGACACTTATGGTTTAGTGCAATACTTGGAGGGTGCCTCCGAGGAGTGGACGTAGGTCAGGTTGGACCGAACCACTATAAATCCGGTGTGTTCTTTCTTATTATTTTTCCGCACTTTATTTTGTTGCGATTATCTGCTTGGGTGATATCTGTGATTGATCTTTTTATCGTTGTTTTAATTCGTTTTCGCTGCACGTTATAAAAAGAATTTTGTTTTGTTTTAAATAACCAATTCACCCCCCCTCTTGGTTAGCCTCGGGACTAGTTCACTAGGGCTTAACATACCTTTCGAACTTTCAAGTGGTATCAGAGCGGGATTCAAAATTTAAGTTTAAAAACTTTTGAATTCGATCCATGGCTAATTTTTGTACTCGTAGTATTGCGGAAGGATATTCAATCACCCGGCCACCTTTATTTGAAAATATTACTTTTGATTTTTGGAAAATTCGTATGTCTACTTTCTTGAAATCTATTGATTATCGTATGTGGCATATGATTCAAATTGGTTATTCTGCACCGTCACGTATTATAAATGAAATTAAAATTGATATTCCCTTTTCTGAATGGAGTAGAACAGATCAGATCAATGCTCAATTAAATGCTAAATGTTTAAATTGTTTTTTCTGTGCTTTGAATTCTGATGATTGTATGTTAATATCTGCATGCACTTCTGGCAAAGAAATCTGGGATAAATTATGCACTAGATATGAAGGTACTTATGAAATCAAGCAATCTAGGCTAAATATGTTAATGCATGATTATGAACTTTTTAGCATGAAACCTTATGAAACGATCTTGGACATGTTTACTAGGTTTTCTCAAATTGTGACATCATTACATGCTTTAGGAAAAGAACTTTCAAATTTTGAAAAAGTTAATAAAATCCTATGTTCTCTACTTGCTAAATTTGATGCCAAAGTCATTGCAATTTCTGAATCAAAAAATTTGAACGAATATTCTATTGATAATTTGATTGGCTCACTCATTGCCTACGAGCAAGGTTTGGGTCAAAAGCTTTTGGATGCAGATAAAACGATAGTGCTGAAAACTGAAGACATTGAAAGTGATGAAAGTGAAGAGTTAGCATCAGCAACAAATAAATTGAAAAATCTGCTAAGGCACAAACATCAACATCAAAAGTGGAACAAAGGTAAAAATGGTAAGAATGTAAAGTTTTCTTCTGATGTTATTTGTTTTGGATGTAGGAAGCCTGGACATATGAAAAATCAGTGCCCGAACTTAAGAACCCTTCCTGAAAAGGAAAAGGGTAAAGCTAAGCAAATTCTAATAAGGGCTGACAATGCAAAATGAAAAATGTCCTGGGCAGATCTAGCTTCTGAATCATCTGATCAGGAGAAAGCTGATGTAAATTAATGTTCTTTTTGTGTGTTTATGTTTTTGTTTTTCTATTACTATTGTTTATTCGTTGTGTTTTCTGTGTTTTATTATTTTTGTTTTTCCTTTTCAAATTCCTTATGTTGCTTTTTATTGTTTCTCTGATCAAGCACACACATAACACCTCTTATTTTAAAAATTATTTTTTAAAGATCTTGTTTTTTAAAAATGGAAAATTTACCTCTTGTATTTTCTAAATACTATGTTAGTTGTGGTTGATTTTTCTAAAATCAAGTAAAGGAAGAAAACTCATGATTTTGTCTCTCTATCTCATTTCTTTGAATAAGGCTATCTTACTTTTGAGTCAAAATCTGTTTCAGATTATAAATTGGTTTTTGAAATTAAAACTTTTTTCATCTCCCAACATTTTTTCTATCTCATAGGAATCTTTTGCAAATTATTGAACCAACTTCAAGATTATCTTATTCAGGTTGTTCGTCTTTATCATAAGAATAAGGTTTGCTGATTTTAAAGATTTAGAAAGGAGGTAATCAAAAGATGCGCAGTGCGCCAAACAAATTAAAAAGAGGCACAAAATGAGCCCAAAACTGAAAAGATGCTGTTGACCTCATTTTTCACCCGTTTGCCCTCGAGCACATTTGATTGACCTAATTAGACCTCGTCGAGTCCAATTTGAGCTTGAGTCAACTCGAATTGAGTTGAATTAGGTTCAACGAAGTTTAATTAAACTCGTGCAATGCTTGCTAGCCGCGTCGAGGTTGATTCAGCTAGAATCGTCATCAATTTAGGTTTGATTTTATTCGTTTGGTCAAGTCGAGTCGAACCGAGCCGAATCGGATCTGATTTGAACCTAATTTTAGCTCAATTTATTTAATCTAATTCCCATTAAAGTTTAATTGAATTTCTCATAAGTTTGAATTTATTCCTAAATCAAGAAATCACATCGATGGCTATGATCGAGTGAGATCCGCGATTCAGCAAGATCACACCATAAATGGCGGGGAACATGTAAGGAAGAATTTTAAAAAAGTGGCGGAATTTTCTCTCCCATTGAGGCAAGGAATTTAGGGCAGATGTTCTCTCTCCCTCTGGAATTTTTTCGCAAGAACTCTCCTCCTGCTCTGGGGACCAAAAAAAAAATTTTCGGAAAAATCCCAGACCATTCCCTCTCCTCCCTCACGCTAGCTGATCCCGTCCACTTGATCTCCACTGCGGCGATCTCCCAAATACAGGTACAGAGCTGAAATTAATTTTTGAATGGCACTTAAACAAAAATCCTGAATGGATTTCCATGCCGTAATGTCCATCTAAGGTCACATCAATATCTGCTACACATCAGGTTCATCACCACATAAAGAAATATGCTCATATATATTTTCTCATATGCAATTTTGTGTAGTTTTTGTATAAGTTTTTTTTTTTTAAAAAAAAATCTGATGTAAACCACTACACATGAGTTGTAATATCATTTTCCTATATCAATTAGTTGTGTTAGGATTTTGCATTATTTGGCATAGGGAATCGTATCTGTGCTAGAGATATTATTGCCATTATCTCATTGCCTTTAAACTCACATGTATTATATTTCTTTTAGATGAATCATCACATGTATGTTAGATTTAACATATTTTTTTTTTTATATATGGAATTATATATTAAGATTTGAGATTGAAATTATTTTTTTGAAGGCAAGGTTTAAGAGAACTCTAGTATATGAACAGAAATTAATTAATCAACGCATTTGTTTTTTTTTTCTAAAAAAAAAAAAGAAAAAGAAAGAGGTCTCTTTCTTGTTCGTTCAAGCTTTGTCAATTTGTGATCTTTATAGATCTGTTAATGTCTACATATTTTCTACGACAGTGAAATAAAATAATGAATGATGTGCTTACATATTTGACGCTCTGGAAATTTGAATGGTGAATTGATAAAGTTTGTTACCTATATTTAGAAATAGTATGTAGCTAAATTCTTGGCCATCTTTGTCATTTTTTTTTAGAGTCTCAATGATAGAAGAAATAATGGGGATTGTGGTTATTTAAGGGATGAGAAATTTCTGATGTCTTATGTCTATACTAAAAAAAAAAGGAGTGATTTAGAACCTCTCGTTCCCCTCAAATTAAAAATTGTTGTTGTAATGAATTTGTTTTGACTTAGCCGAAAGTCATAGCTAATTTTTGTTATATTTCTTCTCATGATTGAAAGAATGTTGGTTGGATGGAGTGCTCATATTATTTTTGTTATCAAATTTTTTTTTAAAGGAAACAAGATGCAGATTTTCATTTATTTTAGGCCCCAAACTGATTTGGAGACGAGCTAGATGCAAATTTTCATTTGTTTTATGCTCCAAACTAATTTGGGGACGAGTTAGATGCAGATTTTCATTGTTTTCTTTTTTTCTTTTTTTCTTTTTTGTACTCCAAACTGCTTTGGAGATAAGTCGGATGCAAATTTTTACTCATTTTTGGTTCCAAATTGTTTTGGAAACAAACTAAGTGCAGATTTTGATTTGATTGGGTTCCAAACTTCTTTTTTTAAAGCAAACTTGATGCAGATTTTTATTTGTTTTATGCTTCGGGCTATTTTGGAAATAAACTAGATGTAAGTTTTCATTTGCTTTATGTTCCAAATTGTCTCGGAGATGATTATGGGAGAAATTTCAAGAGCATTTGCATGTTAGAAAGTTGCTTTGTGATGAAAAGTTGGATGAGTTGTTTGATGATTGGAGAAGCTTTGTAAATTACTTTTGCATTGGGAAATATTACGATACGCTTCATGAAACTTTCTTGTTAGAAAATTTTCATGAATTTACCCCACGTTAAAGAAGCTCATTATTTGTTTTGCATCGAAAGATTGTAGTGATTTCTTTTTTTTCCTTTTTATATTGGGGAGTTTTATGGATTATTTTACTTGAGGGCTTTATGAGTGGTTTTATGTTTGAGGAACTTGATGTCAGGTGACTCTTTCAGTTCTCTTTTTTTTTATGGATGGATTTTCTTTCTCTCATTTATTTTTGGTTTCAAAGGCGAGTTTCAAAAGAAATGTGAGTTGAAAATTTTATTTTGGGTTTTGGTTTCAAGATTGGGTTTTCTTCTCTATTGCTTTGAGTTTTATACGAAAGTGATTTGGGTGATTGTGTCAAGTCTTTCGAGTGCTTTCTTAAAACGTGGGGACAGTAAATAGCATCCCAATTTTCCTTCCTCTTATTTGCATTTGGCCTAAATGCTGAATGGGAATAAGGGTGGGGCAAAGGCATGTTTGGACTTTGACAGAGCATGCCTATCAATGAGATGCTAACATTCCATAGAAATAATAAATAAATATCGTTTTTGGAGCAATATAGGAGAGTTCCTACAAACTCAGGCAGTCTCGGAGAGCAAACAACCAAGTTAACATCCAGACAAAAGAAAAGGTATGTTTTCATTTAATAGCATTTTATTTTGATTATTTGCATATTGAACATGATTCTGCTCTCATCCAATACTTGTTCTTTTCTTTGTTCTTTGCGAGGTACTCTTGGGAAGGAAAAAGCAAGGAGCAACTGGAGCACTAGACGAAGGAGCTTGGACAGTCGGATCCGAGCATCAGTCGCTCCCATTTATTCTGGTGGGGGTGCTACGGGCGATACCACCGGGTCATAGCCCCCGGTGTAGTGAGTTTTTCTTAAAACTTAGACAGCCTTTAGGGAGCCTTGTTGTGTGTACGTTCTCCTACCTTTAGGACCCTTTAGAAACTTCAATTATTAGGATATCTTTCTGTCCTATTTGTATAGATCCTTAAACCCAATCACACATGTGCGAATGTCTAAGGGGTTAGAAATAAAACATCTATTCATCTCCTACAACACTAGTGACACCTAAGGACAAAAATTAAGGACTGAATTTTAGAGAACTTAGACTTAGGATGCATGCTCCCTTATGATAGAAGCACTAAACATAGAAAACCTAGTGACACGTCACCCTAGGGCTAGTTTGCCGTGATTCATTAATAAAATAATAAAATCATTTATAATCTAAATCATAAATGCTTTAAAACTCTTAACTCTTAATCAAGCCATAACCAACGTACGAAATCACTAGGAGATAAAATTTAAACATAAACTCAAATTAAACCTCACTAACTTATTTATCATCCTTTAATTAAATATTAACTAAATAAAATTCATCAAAACAAACTCAAATCCTAGGAGTTACAAAATTGGGAAGCTAATCTAACTCGAACCTAAAAAGACCTTATAATACCCAAACTTTGAAAATTCATAACTAATTCCAGGAAAATCCAAATCAAGTGAGTCAAGAAGCAATCAACTCTAATCAAAGTCTACTATTTATTAAAAATATCAACTTTCTAGAAATTAACCTAATTTGAAAAGTCAACTCTCCGGTCAACCGTAGTTCAATAACTAGGGCCCGAAACTCCTAAAATCATAACTTTGCCTAGAAAACTCCAAATCTAACAAACTAACAGTCTAATTACTCGTGGTAAGGTCTAGTATTTAATGAAAATACTAACTCCCCTAGACCCAACTTGTTTCTAATAATGACCTTTTTGGACCCCCTTAACCTAGCAGATAAGCAGACCCCGGATCTTCTAAAATCTGCTAATGCAACTTAAACTTTAAATATTACTATCCTTAGGATTCAAATGAATTAACCAACTAAACTAACTAAAAATGGACCATAATTTACTAATATTTGAACTTTAACCAAATCCTCCTTTCCAAACTTTCAATAAATATTAACACAAAACAACTAAAATCATCTACCCAATATATGATCTATCCAATGCCGCACGAACTTTCTACACACACATAGAATTGATTGTTAGGGCACCACTTCTAGATCTAAGTTAGGCCGGTGTTCTCTTCCTCAGTTGTTTTCTGTTGTGATCGCTCTTGCATGTGGCACGTGTGCTGTTTGTGTTGATTCGATGTGAGTGTTTATTTTATTACTGTACTGCACTTTACTTGTGATGTTGCTGCTTGTGCGTTAGATCTACCCCTAGGCTAGGGACGTTTTATACTGACTCAGTCTTATGCAGGTGGCCATGCTCACGCAGCACTAAAATAAACGGGGGCTAATATGATAAATCATGAATTATAACTGCTTGCTACAGGTGCTCCAAAATGCTTAGCCCCCAAATAAATAAGAGCGTGGCCAAGTGTGTTTATTTTCCTGCATAGATATAACTGCTCGAGATGTGACATATAAACTGCCTGGGATGTTTTATTAGGATAACCTTGCAGGTTCAGTCTGGGTCTAGATTTTCTTTTTCATGATGTAATTTGTAATTCATATCGAGTTGTGAAAGTCTTTAAAGGCATGGCATTTCAAATGTTAGGTACCCAAAGGGAGAAAGAAAGGCCCTCTCTTAGGGAGTTTCTTTCTCATTTGGGTACCCTTCTAGAGAATGATCCAAAGGAGGATGATCCGAAGGAGGATGACCTGAAGAAAGACGACCCACTCAAAGATGAAGATTTGAAGATGAAATGCCTTACATTTAAGACTTGCGTCATTCAGTAGGATTAGAATCCAGGATGTTGTCGGTGGGGCCTGGCCACTATTACTTTTCTGCAGACCCTGGGTTGTACTTATACGGCACTTGCCGTGGACTGTGGACTCTTTCTTACTCTGCTTTGTGGATTTATATTGATGTGTTTATTTTGCGTGCGCAGTAGAAATTGCCTGTTTTTCTTAGATTTCTTTCTTGCATGTGCTTGGCCTGATTTCGTTAGGCTCCTTAGGAACAAATCTTTTCTACTCGTAATAAAATTCTAAAATTTTAAGAATTAAATAATATAGAAACCTAACGAATTAGGGAATAGCCGGAACCGTTCGGGGTCGCATGCATAGTGATGCATTCTCTCCCTCCTTGCTATAAGACACTTCCCTGCTTGCGAGTAGAGTCCAGATAATCCAACCTATGAGGATGAGGTGCTGGATTTGGGGAAGTCTAGTCTTTTCTAAAAAACTATTTTATAAGCCTTTTTTTTAAATTCTATGCATATTTGATTTAAGATCATTAACCAGCATGCATTGTATTAGAAACTAACTAAATTAAAATTCTAATTGCATTAGTCTTAGGAGCATACACCCTACATAAGTCCAGGGCCATCTAGGAGACTTTCTAGACGTCGGCCCTACCTCCGATAACCAAACTACCTACCCATCTTTCATAAAGACTTGGACAGCATGGATTTTATACGATTAGGTGGTTAGCTGGCTTTCCTTTTCAGGCAGGATATAAGCCCAGAATACATTAGCTAGGACACGGGTGTTAGTGTTGCGTAGAACACTAAACCCATTAGATTTAGGATTCAAGGCTACTACTGTTTCGTAGTACGCCTCATCAGTAGGTAGGTCTTCTGTCTTCCAGAGACCCTAAACCCTACATATCTGCGTCACACGGATGACGCCACCTCCATCCTTTCCTCCTGCATGCTTCGAGTGCGTGATCTATTTATTTTTCTCCAGTTTCTTCTCACTACCTTAGTCCCTCCGGATGCTGATGTGAGCCGTGCATGTTGACTAAGCCTAGTTGAACCTCTCTTTCCCTTCGAGTAGGACTTCCTAGTCTTCCCCTTATGTGCCAATCATAATTTGGAAAGTACAATATAGAATCCTTAATCGAGAGTATTCTCAGGCTCCGGCTTGAGATGTAATTAACCACGGGGGCTTGCGCCCGTGGGAAACCGAACCCCACTCTCAAATAAACCCCATTCGAGCTAATGTATCGGGTGGGGGAAACCCGTTGTGATTAGATCATACATATTGTTATCCATCGAGGTGTGCTGGTGAGAGCCACTATCCTCAATGGTTAATCGTATGCATGATCGAATCTGCCCTTCCATTGGCCAGATACTGTCTCCCCTCGCGGGGCGATGGTGTCTGTGTCCTTTCGGAGGTCCACAGATGCGAAATTGCCAAATTGAATACACAAAGTGTATCAAAAATTAAAAGATGCGCAAAGCGCCAAACAAATTGAAAAAGAGGCACAAAATTAGCCCATAAAAGCTGCTTCCATTCTTGTAAATCTCTAAAGTTTTGAAAACTCTTATGACTTTTTGATAGATTCGTTACTTGAGTTTGAAAATCAAGATTTTCTGATTCATTACTTTGCATTAATCTTCTATTAGATGTATTTTATGAAAGGAGTTTTGAAGAAGTTTTATTTCCTTATCTAATTTGTTCCTTGATTTAGATATTGGCTTAAAAAGTTTTTTCGCCTTTTTAAAACCTGAGTTTGGATTTACATTTTCTGATTCTCTAACCTTTCTGGGTTCAAAGAAGTCAATTCATGTCTTACTAAGTTTTGGAGAACCTTAAGAGGTAACTTTTCAAATTTTTGCTCCTCCTCTTTTTGATAATGTCAAAGGGGGAGAACGTACTGTTATATTTGTGATGTTTTTTACGTACTATTGTATTTGTGATATTTATTTTTATGTTGTTTGTTTTATATCATATTGTTGTTGTAGTTATTTTAAAAATTTTAAAAAAAAAAGAAAGTATTTCTCCCTGTTTTTAAAAGACTTTTTCTTAGTGAGGGGGAGATTAGGAGAAAATATCTTTTTTACAAATTCAACCAGTAATATTTGTCATCATCAAAAAGGGGGAGATTGTTACGACTCGGGCTCACAAGTTTCTGTTTTGATGATAACAAACATTATGGCTCACATCTTCTAATATTTGAAATGTATATTTATTTGTGTGTGTACTAACATTTCAGTAACAGCATGCATCAATACAAGAAAGATTCAAGACTCAAGAATGAGTAGAATAGGCTTTATTATATTTCTCATTGATGTACTTTTTAATTTCTTGAGTCAAGTCCTGTAATGGTATATGTTTATTTATGATCATGTGTACACATACTTAGGGGGAGTGAGATCCTGTCAAAACCAGAAGTTCAACTTTTGAACAAATCGTACTGGACGATTTCTGATCGTCCAGGACGATCTGTTCATTGAACTAATTATCCTGGACGATATTTATATCGTCCTGGACGATCCAATATGATCTCAAAACCCTAGCCGCCACGACAATTTAGGCAAGGATTTAAGAGTCAAAATTTGTTCTAATCGTCTTGGACGATCTATATATCGTACTGGACGATTTGTGCAAAATTTGTTCTGATCGTCCTGGACTATCCCCGGATCGTACGAGACTATCAGGTCAAATTCTGCACATCGTCCTGGACGATCCTGCGATCGTCCTGGATGATTTTTGGCGGCAGAATTGAGTTTTTAGGGTTTTCTGAAGCCGCCTTTTGGAGTACATCGTCCTGGACGATCCTGCGATCGTCCTGGACGATCTTTGGCGGCAGAATTGAGTTTTAGGGTTTTCTGAAGCCGTCTTTTGGAGCACATCGTCCTGGACGATCCGGCGATCGTCCTGGACGATCTTTGCCGTCAGAACTATTTTGGAAGGGTTTTTGGAGCTCTTTATTTAAGCTTTCTCAAGACACTTGATATGTGTCTTTGGCAGCCATTGAGGCTTCGTTCTTTTGGAGAAAACTTGAAGAAGAGCTTGAAAGGGAGAGAGGAAAGGGTGGAGTTTGAGAGGGAGAAGAGCCTGGGAAGGGGGTTTCTCGAGGGAGTGTGAGGGGGTTCACACGGTTGCTCCGGCAGGCTTGCACCTAAGTACCGTCGGATTCAAGGCTCGTCTCGAAGGAAGTTTTGGGAAGAAGAAGTGCTCTTTGGTGTCAAAGGACCCGGCTACTCCGCCGCACCGGGGAAGGTGGAAGTGATTTTGTAAGGGCTTCTCCGCCTAGCTGTGGGGGCTGAAGGAGAGACACTTATGGTTTAGTGCAATACTTGGAGGGTGCCTCCGAGGAGTGGACGTAGGTCAGGTTGGACCGAACCACTATAAATCCGGTGTGTTCTTTCTTATTATTTTTCCGCACTTTATTTTGTTGCGATTATCTGCTTGGGTGATATCTGTGATTGATCTTTTTATCGTTGTTTTAATTCGTTTCCGCTGCACGTTATAAAAAGAATTTTGTTTTGTTTTAAATAACCAATTCACCCCCCCTCTTGGTTAGCCTCGGGACTAGTTCACTAGGGCTTAACATACCTTTCGAACTTTCAAGTGGTATCAGAGCGGGATTCAAAATTTAAGTTTAAAAACTTTTGAATTCGATCCATGGCTAATTTTTGTACTCGTAGTATTGCGGAAGGATATTCAATCACCCGGCCACCTTTATTTGAAAATATTACTTTTGATTTTTGGAAAATTCGTATGTCTACTTTCTTGAAATCTATTGATTATCGTATGTGGCATATGATTCAAATTGGTTATTCTGCACCGTCACGTATTATAAATGAAATTAAAATTGATATTCCCTTTTCTGAATGGAGTAGAACAGATCAGATCAATGCTCAATTAAATGCTAAATGTTTAAATTGTTTTTTCTGTGCTTTGAATTCTGATGATTGTATGTTAATATCTGCATGCACTTCTGGCAAAGAAATCTGGGATAAATTATGCACTAGATATGAAGGTACTTATGAAATCAAGCAATCTAGGCTAAATATGTTAATGCATGATTATGAACTTTTTAGCATGAAACCTTATGAAACGATCTTGGACATGTTTACTAGGTTTTCTCAAATTGTGACATCATTACATGCTTTAGGAAAAAAACTTTCAAATTTTGAAAAAGTTAATAAAATCCTATGTTCTCTACTTGCTAAATTTGATGCCAAAGTCATTGCAATTTCTGAATCAAAAAATTTGAACGAATATTCTATTGATAATTTGATTGGCTCACTCATTGCCTACGAGCAAGGTTTGGGTCAAAAGCTTTTGGATGCAGATAAAACGATAGTGCTGAAAACTGAAGACATTGAAAGTGATGAAAGTGAAGAGTTAGCATCAGCAACAAATAAATTGAAAAATCTGCTAAGGCACAAACATCAACATCAAAAGTGGAACAAAGGTAAAAATGGTAAGAATGTAAAGTTTTCTTCTGATGTTATTTGTTTTGGATGTAGGAAGCCTGGACATATGAAAAATCAGTGCCCGAACTTAAGAACCCTTCCTGAAAAGGAAAAGGGTAAAGCTAAGCAAATTCTAATAAGGGCTGACAATGCAAAACGAAAAATGTCCTGGGCAGATCTAGCTTCTGAATCATCTGATCAGGAGCAAGCTGATGTAAATTAATGTTCTTTTTGTGTGTTTATGTTTTTGTTTTTCTATTACTATTGTTTATTCGTTGTGTTTTCTGTGTTTTATTATTTTTGTTTTTCCTTTTCAAATTCCTTATGTTGCTTTTTATTGTTTCTCTGATCAAGCACACACATAACACCTCTTATTTTAAAAATTATTTTTTAAAGATCTTGTTTTTTAAAAATGGAAAATTTACCTCTTGTATTTTCTAAATACTATGTTAGTTGTGGTTGATTTTTCTAAAATCAAGTAAAGAAAGAAAACTCATGATTTTGTCTCTCTATCTCATTTCTTTGAATAAGGCTATCTTACTTTTGAGTCAAAATCTGTTTCAGATTATAAATTGGTTTTTGAAATTAAAACTTTTTTCATCTCCCAACATTTTTTCTATCTCATAGGAATCTTTTGCAAATTATTGAACCAACTTCAAGATTATCTTATTCAGGTTGTTCGTCTTTATCATAAGAATAAGGTTTGCTGATTTTAAAGATTTAGAAAGGAGGTAATCAAAAGATGCGCAGTGCGCCAAACAAATTAAAAAGAGGCACAAAATGAGCCCAAAACTGAAAAGATGCGAAATTGCCAAATTGAATACACAAAGTGTATCAAAAATTAAAAGATGCGCAAAGCGCCAAACAAATTGAAAAAGAGGCACAAAATTAGCCCATAAAAGCTGCTTCCATTCTTGTAAATCTCTAAAGTTTTGAAAACTCTTATGACTTTTTGATAGATTCGTTACTTGAGTTTGAAAATCAAGATTTTCTGATTCATTACTTTGCATTAATCTTCTATTAGATGTATTTTATGAAAGGAGTTTTGAAGAAGTTTTATTTCCTTATCTAATTTGTTCCTTGATTTAGATATTGGCTTAAAAAGTTTTTTCGCCTTTTTAAAACCTGAGTTTGGATTTACATTTTCTGATTCTCTAACCTTTCTGGGTTCAAAGAAGTCAATTCATGTCTTACTAAGTTTTGGAGAACCTTAAGAGGTAACTTTTCAAATTTTTGCTCCTCCTCTTTTTGATAATGTCAAAGGGGGAGAACGTACTGTTATATTTGTGATGTTTTTTACGTACTATTGTATTTGTGATATTTATTTTTATGTTGTTTGTTTTATATCATATTGTTGTTGTAGTTATTTTAAAAATTTAAAAAAAAAAAGAAAGTATTTCTCCCTGTTTTTAAAAGACTTTTTCTTAGTGAGGGGGAGATTAGGAGAAAATATCTTTTTTACAAATTCAACCAGTAATATTTGTCATCGTCAAAAAGGGGGAGATTGTTACGACTCGGGCTCACAAGTTTCTGTTTTGATGATAACAAACATTATGGCTCACATCTTCTAATATTTGAAATGTATATTTATTTGTGTGTGTACTAACATTTCAGTAACAGCATGCATCAATACAAGAAAGATTCAAGACTCAAGAATGAGTAGAATAGGCTTTATTATATTTCTCATTGATGTACTTTTTAATTTCTTGAGTCAAGTCCTGTAATGGTATATGTTTATTTATGATCATGTGTACACATACTTAGGGGGAGTGAGATCCTGTCAAAACCAGAAGTTCAACTTTTGAACAAATCGTACTGGACGATTTCTGATCGTCCAGGACGATCTGTTCATTGAACTAATTGTCCTGGACGATATTTATATCGTCCTGGACGATCCAATATGATCTCAAAACCCTAGCCGCCACGACAATTTAGGCAAGGATTTAAGAGTCAAAATTTGTTCTAATCGTCCTGGACGATCTATATATCGTACTGGACGATTTGTGCAAAATTTGTTCTGATCGTCCTGGACTATCCCCGGATCGTACGAGACTATCAGGTCAAATTCTGCACATCGTCCTGGACGATCCTGCGATCGTCCTGGATGATTTTTGGCGGCAGAATTGAGTTTTTAGGGTTTTCTGAAGCCGCCTTTTGGAGCACATCGTCCTGGACGATCCTGCGATCGTCCTGGACGATCTTTGGCGGCAGAATTGAGTTTTAGGGTTTTCTGAAGCCGTCTTTTGGAGCACATCGTCCTGGACGATCCGGCGATCGTCCTGGACGATCTTTGCCGCCAGAACTATTTTGGAAGGGTTTTTGGAGCTCTTTATTTAAGCTTTCTCAAGACACTTGATATGTGTCTTTGGCAGCCATTGAGGCTTCGTTCTTTTGGAGAAAACTTGAAGAGAGAGCTTGAAAGGGAGAGAGGAAAGGGTGGAGTTTGAGAGGGAGAAGAGCCTGGGAAGGGGGTTTCTCGAGGGAGTGTGAGGGGGTTCACACGGTTGCTCCGGCAGGCTTGCACCTAAGTACCGTCGGATTCAAGGCTCGTCTCGAAGGAAGTTTTGGGAAGAAGAAGTGCTCTTTGGTGTCAAAGGACCCGGCTACTCCGCCGCACCGGGGAAGGTGGAAGTGATTTTGTAAGGGCTTCTCCGCCTAGCTGTGGGGGCTAAAGGAGAGACACTTATGGTTTAGTGCAATACTTGGAGGGTGCCTCCGAGGAGTGGACGTAGGTCAGGTTGGACCGAACCACTATAAATCCGGTGTGTTCTTTCTTATTATTTTTCTGCACTTTATTTTGTTGCGATTATCTGCTTGGGTGATATCTGTGATTGATCTTTTTATCGTTGTTTTAATTCGTTTCCGCTGCACGTTATAAAAAGAATTTTGTTTTGTTTTAAATAACCAATTCACCCCCCCTCTTGGTTAGCCTCGGGACTAGTTCACTAGGGCTTAACATACCTTTCGAACTTTCACTCTTCAATCCTCACAATTGAAGAAGAAGAAATTATACACAATTAATATGATATTTTATTATAGGGATTGTAAATATTGAATGTCCATAAGAGTACAATTAAAGCTCAACAATAGGATTATATATTAATAGTTTAGCAAAAATAGTCGAACTACAAGAGTATAGTGATGATGGCAGCATTGCTAATGGTGGCTATTGGTGGTGGGCGCCAGAAAATGCTGAGTTTTTTTATCTCTTTCAGCTCTCAAGCCCCATTCTAGTAGAAAGTGATGCCCTATTTATAATATTTAAAATGAGCATTTTGATAAATTTGACTAGAATAAAAAACACTTAATTGAATGATTCATAGTGATTTCCATGATCATATATCATTTATCTAGCATTTAAGTGTCTTCATGATGGTAGAATTGAATGATATTGGGCTTGTTAGATTTGTTTTGAGAAACTCCTCAATTTGACTACAAGCATGAAAGATTTGAAGGCCATTTGGTCCTTCAATTAATATTTAGAAGTTTTCAAATATGCTTCAAGTGTTTGATTTAGGTTTATTTAGAATTAGATCTAATCATTTGTGGTGTCAAAGAATTCTTCTCAATAAGAAGTTCAATTCAACTATAAATTTGTTGAAATCGGAGTTCGGATGGTCTTGAATTTAATTTCGATGATTTTTAATTTAAATATTGCCTCAAAATTCATATTGATCAGGTAAATTTTCTAGAAATGTATCAATAATAAATATGTTCAATTATGCACAACACAATCAAATAAGTATAATTTTTTAAAATAATTTTCTATCCATATTCAGGAGGTAGTAACAGAGTTACTGATTTTGAGTGTATTACACACATTCCAATATGTAAATTAAAAAAAAAAAAGGTTGAATTAGGATCAAGGTGAAGGAATATTAGGCTTGCCAAATGATTTTCTGATAGCCTAACAAATCTATTTTAATTTATTATGCTAAAATAAGGGGTCATAAAGAAAAAGGCAGAAGTTACCTAACGAAGAAAATAATTTTTCCACTTCTTGTGATGCTTCCTTGATGAAGCATTGATACGAAAATATCTTTCCCTCTTGATAGGATGAATGAATGTTTGGATGTAGACTCATTTGTATTTATGATGGTGAAGTGGTGTAAAAAGGAGGAGGATAATTTAGAAGAGGCTTATAGCTAGACTTAATTGGAGAGTTTTTTTTTTAATGCATTTAAAGGAGAAATTTGGAGGGATTAAGGGCTTGTTCAAGGGATGTATAGGTTGATTTGGAGGGGTGGGAGTGTGGGAAAATGGATGAAGAGGGTCATCCTTCGGTGTGTAGGTTGGAAAGAGGAGGTTTAGTGATCGATTTAGTTGAAGGGGATGAAAGCCAACACTATAGGAGAGATAAGGTTTTGCGATAAGATAATCTATTGTTGCAAACCTTATTGCACAAGAAATTTATGATCGATTATCTTCTTAGAAACCTTTTAGCAAATAAACTTGCCAAATTTGCAAGAAGCTCATTTTTATCACAAAAATATTTGAGACAAATGTATGAGTTACTAATACATGTCGCCAATAGGGCGCTCCCGAGCGACATTTTGCGATACCTATCGGTTACAACGGTTTACATAACAACCAATTTATGATAATTCATATAATTTTAATACTTGCAAACATACAAAAATGGCAGTAGATATAGCACATATCTGTCACATTCACAAGACCCAAGCAACATACACATATACAAAAAACATTTGTTAAATAAATATAAAGACTAAAATAGTAATTAGATATAAAAGAAAGCACATAATAGTTCTATTTGTTTTATTTAAGTAAAATAAAAAACAAGTTGATCATCATCAACATCTTCATTGTCATCCTTAGCATTGCCATAAGTAAGTCAGAGACCACTTTGCTGATATACCTCCTTAAGTATGGATCAAATAATCTCCTTAATCTCTATACATGTATGGGTTACTTGTGATACTTGTTGCCTCTGGCTCTTTGTGATCTAGACAGGAACCAGCTTCTCTACTTAGCATGGCCTAAGAAATCATACATGTTGCCCTTAGTCAATTTGCTCATTGCCTCAATCCATGCATTCAGGTTGCCAAGTAGGCCCTTCCAAACCAAATCTTAAGTTCATTGCCACCTCATTTTTTCTACATGAACATGAAATGGAATATATATGAATACGCAGAAATATAATCCTTTTGCTTTATTTTTAATTTTTCACTTGTAGCAATAGTGTATGAAAAGGTGTCAATGTAATCACTTGTACCTTCATTTTATGAGTTTTTCAAAAGAGATCAATTTCCAATTTAACTTAGTATAGAAAATATTCCTAGTTCAGGTGGAACTAATTCAACTATATAATTAAATAAAGGGCAACAATTACAGTAAACACTTGTATACAAGCAAATTGAGAGAATATTGAATAAATGTGTAACTAATTCTATCAAGGGATACATAGAATATTTTTATTCAAATGCAAGCAACAAAAACTCACCCTTAAACTTACTACCTAATGTATGCAGGAGGTCCTTTAACTGAAGGTTGAGAAGCATTGCAAGTGGTAAAGGAACATAAGCTTCTATGCTAATTTTTGCCAACAAAATGATCTTAATGAATCACTAATCTAAAATAATTATACGGACATGCATTTACTAATCACAACATGAATAACCTAGTGCAAGGGCTATTGTAAAACAATTCATAATCCCTAATTGAATAGCGAGAAGATGATAATGAAGATCAAACAATTAACACACAATTCATACTTTGCACCAATCAACTATTATGGGATTGAAAAGTATAATTGACCGATTTTAAGAAATGGAAACCCCTATATAAGGCTTATAATAAGCTTAAAGGAAGCTCTTTCGCCTCCTTCAACAAAATGAAGAGAAGGGGTGATTTAGGGTGTCGTGCTTGCTCTAGGAAGAGTAGGTAAGATCTTGGGCAAGAATTACCTGAGAAAGTAAGAGTGTTATTTGGGGAGGGGAAGTTGCAAGGGGTCGAAGATAAGTCCAATCCATGAATGAGCGAAAAGGTGGGTGGGGTTGATCGCAAGGGAAGGGAAGAATAAGAGGGAAATCGATCCAAGAAAAGAGAGTGGCATAAAGAAATTAGGACGGGACAATTCAATTTATTAGGTTCATTGCAACCTAATGATAAAGGAGTAAAAAAGATCTTGCAATTTTTGGTGTACATTTAGAAATTCTATGGAGGCATTTATAGTGCTTCAAGATAGAAAGCATAGTATATACTTAATTAAAAAGTTATAAGCAATCTTTATCTGCAATCTAAACATCCCCATTAATACTAAATCATCTTGGTTCGACAAATAAGGCCCTTGATAATTCTTCTAAGGAGCATGCCTCTAGGAAAGCCAAGCAAAATTGTGGCTCTTAAGAAGCCTCTCAGAAATGGCCTCTCTTGGGAAGGATACTCTCAATATTCAATAGTTTCTCAAAATAATTTATTAATTCATCTTAATATTCCACTGAACATTGTAACTTCTTTTGAGTGCACTTCAGACTCTCGCACCAATGACATTAATTGTCATTATCAATATAATTAAAGAATTTATCATAAGTTTCATATAGCTTTTATCATGGCATATTTAGGACTATGACACATGTGTGATTAATGCACCATATTTATTATACATGATTAAAGTGTTGGCTTTTTAATGATCCTTAGCATTTCGATTAGTTTGGCCATTTAAACCAAAATTGTGCCAACCTTTAGTGTATTTCTTTCATCATTTTGCTCAGTTACTCTTTATTTTTCAACTCACACTATAAGAAGAATCATTTATACAAAAACCAAGATTCAGGCTTACTAAAAGGACTTTTTCCAAGACCTAAGTGATCTTTTGATCTTCACCTTAGATCTTCTAGCATCTTAAGGCTAGTATCTATTTGACTACGTATCTCTTTATACCTCTATTAGAGTTAGGATCTATTTGCCTACGTATCTCTTTACACCTTTATCTCCCTCTACTATACTCTCCCACTCTCTCTTAACCCTCTTCATTCTCTCAGGAACAAAATTATGTAACTTGTAAGCTTGCTTAATATACTATGCTACTTCCAAATATTAGATATTGTCCCTCAACCAACTTCTTAATGGATGTAGGTCATTCAATCAAATCACTCTAAACATTGTGCCTTCTCTTTATGTTGTGACTTGCTCCATGCTTTGTCCTAGAATAATCTAGAATGTGATAATTTGCAACTCATAAGAACCCCTGACATGTTGCTCTCAAGGTTAATAAGTTTATTGCATTCACACCATTCATAAGAATGAATGTATATTTTGATTTGATCTTAAAGTAGCTCAACTTGATTCAAATTTAGTTTAAATTTGACTAACTAGAATTAGAATTAGTTAATTATTTGGGTAGTTAATTTGATCCAATTTTTATCAATACTCGAGCCAAATTCATAACCCCCCACATGACTAATTACTTTATTTTGAGTAGATCTTCATTGACACCATTTAATCATGCCAACTTTCATTTAATTATTTTCTTTCTCAATAATTTACTCTATTTTCTCTATTTAATATTATTACGTGCTAAAAAATTTGAGTCGATAGAGTATATGTTTTATATTTCAGTGTTGTACAAAAATTCATCACACACAAATAAAAATAGTAAGTCTAGAAACTTTTTTATTTGGAAAATCCGAAAATAAAAAAAAATCATGGGGCCTAGCCCAGTTGAACAAATCCACTATATAGTAGGTGATAGAAAAATTCTCCCTTCCTCACAGGCTAAAGGAAAGGGGATTATTTGAACAAAATATCTGGTTTTCCTTGAGGGGAATTACATAAATAAAATGTCCACAAATGGATAGTTAACATCCAACAACTTGGCTTAATTTTCTTTATAGGGATTACAGAAATACAGTGTCCACAAGTGAAGAATTGAAACCCAATAATAGGGTTAAATCTTGACAAGAGCTAAAGATGACGGCGATTATTAACAGTGGTCTCCAAAGACGATGTTGGTTGTCGGTGGCAATAGCTAGTGGAGTTTGTTGACGGTAATAGCTAGAAAATGCAAGAGAGCTCTCTAGTTTTCTCCTTTCTTCCTCCCTTTCCTCATGTGAAGAATGTTGCTCTATTTGTAGGCTTTTCGGGAAGAGCTTTTTGATAATTTGAACTAAAATCCAAAACACTCCATTGTATGACCCATATTAATGCCCTTTATCAGAAAGCGTTTATTCAGCATCTAAGTATTTTAATTATGTCAGAATTGAGTGATTTTGATCTCATTGGATTCGTTTCATCGAGCTGCTTGATTTTACCATAAGCATATCTAATTTGCAAATCATTTAGTCATCAAATTAATGTTTGAAGTTTATAATTATGCTCCAAGTGTTTGATTTGGGCTCCTTTAGGCTCGGATTGGACCATTTTTTATATCATTGGGTTCAACTCATTGAAGCATTCAGATCGACTTTAAGTTTTTGAAATTGGAGTTCACAAGATCTTGAATTTAATTCTAATAGTTTCCGGTTCGAAACTGCATCGAGATTCTTGCTAATCATGTCACTTTTGTAATAGATATATCAAATATAATATTATATTAGTGCATCCTTCAGAGTTATACAAATTTATCGTTTATGATCTTAATTTGAATAAATGATATTCTCATTGTCTCTTAAATATAAATTTTAACATCTAATGAGAATAAAAATTTGATAATTAAATTTTTTTATAATTTGATACAACAGTATTTAATTTCATATTGTATATGACAATTTTAATTCGTATACTATTCTTCTAATTCTAACAATTTTTTATAAAAACTTAAGTTATCCAAATGTATTAAATTAAATAAATTTTTTTATTTATTTGATTGTGTATTAATTTAAATGAAAGTGCTTATTAAAAAAACAAAATATTATATTATACTTTTCTTAATTAAAATAATATTAAATAAAATAAATTATGTTTTACTCGACATAAAAAGTAAAAACCATTTTTTTTTTGAAAAATTAAAAAAAAAATCATCGTCTTAGCAAACTAAACCAAAAAAAGCCCGTCCTTAGCCTATGAACTATATATAGTAAACCAAAAAAATTTAAATCCCTAAATTCCTTTTTCTGATATTATTAATATAAAATTAAAAACAGATAAATAAAAAAACAGCCATATGAGTCCCTTCCCATCTCCCTAACACCAAAAACATCAAGGACAAGAAAAGTAAATCCGTCCCTTTTTCCCTCCCGATCGCCTTTTGTCTCGCCCCTCTCCTTCCGAATCGCCATCGAGACCGCATCAGATGTGGCCTAAATGGGGCAAGATCTCCCGCAACGACTCCTCCACCGCCGCCGCCGTTGTCCCCTCGAATCCGGCGACCCCCTCCTTCAAGGACATCCACTCTCTCTTAGGTGAGGAGGACGACACCGGCGCCGCGGGTGCCGTGCGCCGCAAAAAGGCTTCCGTCTTTCACCGTGTCCGAATCGCAACCGCCGCGCTCCGGACATGGCGATCGCTACCGTCGTTGGCGATGTCCCAGTCGGAGGACAAGCGGATCGTGGTCTACTACACGAGTCTCCGTGTTGTGCGAAAGACCTTCGAGGACTGCCGCGTGGTGCGATCCATCCTTCGTGGCTACCGTGTGGCCGTCGACGAGCGGGATCTGACGATGGATTCCGCTTTTCTCACAGAGCTCAAGGGCCTCCTCGGTCGGCGACAGCTTAGCCTCCCTCGCGTCTTCATCGGCGGCCGTTACATCGGTGGCGCAGAGGAGATCCGACAGCTTCACGAGTCCGGCGAGCTCAAACTGTACATCGAGGGCGCTCCGCCGGCGGCCGCGAGCGTCTGCGAGGCGTGTGGCGGCGTAAGGTTTCTTCTCTGTTCCGCCTGCAACGGGAGCAGGAAATGCTACACGGAGAAGGGTGGATTCCGAACCTGCGGATCCTGCAACGAGAACGGCCTCGTCCGGTGCCCGGATTGCTGCACGCCTATCGTCTGATCTCCATCCGACGGTTCGGATTATATATTGAGCCATTTTTTTCCTTTAACTTTAAAAAAAAGGCATTCTATAAGGAGAGGGCTTTCGATTTTGGGTTTGTTTGGCTGATTGTGTACCTATGGAAAATTCGGTGCAGCTCCTATCTGCCTTTTTTTACTTTCCTATCTAACAGGGAGGAAGATGTGAAATCATATGTTGAATTTCTCTTTCTAGGCTTTTGCTGAAGGACTCCCCCCTTTGTTTGTTAACTGGATTAAAGGCAGCACTCAAATTAACCAAAAATATTTGATATTGATGACATGTTTCAGAAGAGATTACTTCTTCTCTCCGTGTAGAAAACATAATTTTCTTCTCTGTTTCATATAAATTTTTTTTTATATACCAATATTATCAAAGTCATTAAAGTGCAGGCGAAAATAAAACCTAAAGAAAATGGAAAGTTGGGCTGTTTGATTGATCAAGTGGTTGGAAGTTTCTCATTGTGGAGTTTGCAGTTTAAATTATGTTCCCGATCTCTGTGTTAGGCCAAGAAAGTCAATTTTTTTGCCTTAAAGGGCAATTTTATTTATTTTTAAATTTCACCAATTCATAATTTTTCTTACTAAAATAAAATCTTTTAATATAATTATTTGTACTAAATTTAATATAAAGAATAGCTTTTATGTAACTTCTAAGTTAATTAAGACAAATTTAAACATATTACGAATTAATAGCTCTTAGTTAATAATCAAACTCCTAAATAGGAGCTGCATATAAAAAAATGACAATAAATGGAAAGTTATATGGTCACTTAAATGGTTATCAAGTATTGTCTTCATTTAAATATGAATGTTTTTCATTATGGAACTGTTTATGGCTTAGATGTTGCAATTTGCTCGTCGAATAATATACAATATCCATCGGGCTTAGTTTGGTTGGGGCATGGTTGGGTACCCTCAACTCATGTTCGAATCCCCCTCTCAAGCAACTCCCCTCTTTTGAGGGGAGTAGCAAAAGTTGGGCCCGGCGCCTGTGGGTTGGCTCCGCTAGGTTTCGCTGAAGGATTAGTTACGCGGTCATATATCTTTTAAGGTGATGACAGCAGTTAGATACCCACACCAAATAATAATAATAATAATAATAATAATATACGATTTTTCTTTCATAAGTTGTCATCATGATGTATTGTGACGGTTAAGAAATCCATGTTCTGGAGCTATTGTTTAGCGAATTTAAATTTTTTTTTTGGAATCTTTCTGTATGCCCTTTGATTTCTTGGTTTCTAGCAGTATTTTCAAGGTGGGAAAGGGACATGCATCTTGATGGCACGTGATAATTTGGTTTTTTTGGACTTGCACGTGATAAATTTGATTTAGGGTAGGGGTGTCAAAATTTAACACGGCCCAAAATTTGACTCGAATCCGACTCAAAATTTCAGGTTAGGGTCAACCCGTTTGAGAAACGGGTCCGGTTTCGGATTTTGCATGTTTGGAAAATTGGGTCGGGTTTGAGTTGACCCGGCAACCCGAAACCAAGTCGGGTTGACCCAACGTCTCAATTTGATCGCGTCTCGTTTTGGCATCGTCTGGTGGAGTCGAGTCGTGTCGGCATAGTCTGGTCGAGTCGCTCGTCGCCTCGCCTCGGTTCGCATAGGCATCGTCATCTCGGGTTGCTTACATCCCCTTAAACCTCGGCCCCTCGCGACCTAAGAAGCTAAAATCGGTCGCTGCATGCTCTCAAACCTCGTCCCTCGTAATTCAATGCCTGTCGTCCTGCTGTCACGCCGTTGCTTAAAGCCAACGCCGCCTGAAGGCTGAAGCCAACTCCTGCTGTCCCGAGTTACGGGTCCGGTCGGGTTGACCCGGATCCGAAGCGGGTCGGAGTCGGGTTGACCCAAATAGTGCCGGGTCAATTCTGAGTTGGACCCGAACCCGACCCGTGACCTAATTTTGACAGCCCTAATTTGCGGGATTCTTATCCAATGTTAAAAGTAATTATTTGAAAAAAAAAGTTAAAATATTTTAATTACAATAATAAAAAAATGATTTTTTTAATTTTTATGTTGTTTATTTTATTGATTATATATAAATTTAACACTTCACTATTATATCATATATTTTATTACAAATATATTCATTATTAATTAATTTATCGGCAAATTAAAATCAGTTAATTTAATGATATCATAAGTTAATTGTTTAACCTCATTTTTAATTAGGATGTCTTGAATCTTTTTTTAGCCAAACATAAAGGCGATGTAAAAAAAAATTAAATTCAATTAGGACATTTCATTAAATTTTAATGAAATAAGTCTTAAAATAATTAATTTTTTTAATGAGTGAAATATTTGAAAAATTAATTAAATTATATAAAAATTATCTCAAAGTGTGAATTCAATAAATTTAAAGCTTCTCATGATCAAACCAGGATACCCTCAGCTAACTTTTCTAATAGCTTTCATAAAAAAATTATACACAAACTTTTCTAATAGATTTCATCCAAAAAAAATTACATTCAACTAATTATTATGAAAGTAAATGATAATATCTTATATCTAATGTTCAAAACAATACATTCATTCACTTAGATTTTGCAATTATTTTTTATTTTAATTCAAATTAAATGAGAATATCTTAATATAATTTATTTAAGTGTAATGTAGGGTGGAAAAAAAATTATGTTAGAACATTTTTTAGCTATCATAATGGATTTAAAAATTATTGAATTTATTTTAATATTAGCGCTATATATAAAGATTTTGTATTGAATTAATCTCAGGTTCTAAAATAAATTCAATGAATATTTTACTTTTTTTTTTTTTCCGTGGAAGTGTTCACCGAATCTTTCTTGGTCCTTTCTTTCTTAAGCTATCAGCGAGATGGGCTTGATTTGTATTGTAGCTGTTTCCTAATTTGATTGGGACAAATATGAAAGAGAATAATAGGGGAGTGAGTGGAATAATGAATATAATGCATTAATGAAAAACCTAAATAAAATACAAAATAAAATTTAACTTACTCCTCAATCAAAATTTATATGTTTATTAGGTAAATTATTCTAATATTTATTATTAGGGGTATTTACATATATAACATTTAAAATTTTAAATAACCTAAAAAAATAACACTCTCCTCATCCTCTTTGTTACAATTCCATTAGGTGAATGTTGATATTGTCAGCCTGCGGAATTATCTACCTATGTTGTACCTTATGTATTTACGCTTATACCTTGCTTAGTCTATTTATACTACTGTAATCTCTCATTGTATATACAGTTTTCTATTTTCCTTATTCTATTTCCTCTCCGCTTCCTCTCTCTATACCATGTTCTTGGTTACTCTTACATGGTATCAAGAGCCAAACATGGGGGACCAAGAATCTGTTACCTCCCTCCCTCCCTCTTCGTCTCAACTCGTCGGCGCCTCTTCCGAGCTCCTCATTCCGGCAACTCTCAAATTTCTGGTATACAACATCAAAAACCTCCTACCGCACCCTCTCACCGTGGAGAACTATGCTCTTTGGCGCATCCAAATCCTACAGCATTTCACCGCAAACGGATATGCAGGCCATCTCACAGGCAAAGATCCTCCACCGCCTGACATCACCTCACAAGACTACCATCGGTGGACTCTTGTCGACAGCAACCTGATTTCCGCCTTGTTCTCCACCATTTCGCCCTCAATATTACCGTATGTCATCACTTCCACCACCGCTAATGCTGTGTGGACTGTTCTTGAACGCCATCTTCAACCTACGAGTCGATCACGTGTTATTCAGCTCAAAAACGAGCTCCACCACATACAAATGAAAGATCTAAGCATGCAGCAATACCTCTCCCAAATCAAGAACATAGTCGACAACATTGCTTGCTGGCTCGACCATTGATCCGGAAGACATTGTTCTTTACATACTCAATGGCCTTCTGTTGACTTACAACTCGTTTAAAACGGCGATTCGCACGTCCTCCCTACCCGCCGATCTTGACAATCTTTACTCTCTCCTCTGCAGTGAGGAAATTCACGTCAATCAAGAATATCTCAGAGATTCTTCTCCTGGCTCGGCGGCCACTGCTCTTCACGCAACCTCTCAAAGCCAATACCGCGGGCAGAACCAGAAACGCAATTTTCGGCAATCTAACTCCTCCAGGACGCTCCCGACCAGCCCACCGAATCCTATTCCTGCTGCTACCACCAACTCACGTTCGACTTGCCAAATTTGCGGCAAAATAGGCCATGTTGCAATAAATTGATGGCACCAATGCAACTTCAAATACGCCTCAACCACATCGAGTGGACAGTGTGCTCTGATCGCCCAACCTACCTCCTACCCGACTCAAGATTGGATTCTTGACTCCGGTGCTTCTACTCATCTAACACCGGACCACTCCAACATCCACAACCTGACCGCGTACCAAGGTCAAGACTCGGTATCCATCGCTAATGGTACAAACTTACCCATCCAAACCTCCGGCCAAGGCTTGCTTCCGTTACCGGATACAAACCGTAAGCTTCATTTATGTAAACTTCTGCACGTACCTTCGCTTACTCACAATCTTTTATCAGTCTCCAAATTAACTTCCGATAACTCCATCTCAATTACATTTGATGCTAATGGCTTTGAAATTAAGGATATACAGGATCGTCGAATGCTTCTTCGTGGGCATCTTCATAATGGCCTTTATCACATCAACACCACTCTGATCAACTCACATACAGCCCTCAACGCCAACATCTCATCCTCCCAACTGTGGCATGCTCGGCTGGGTCACCCGCACAATCGTCTACTCACCATTCTTGCAAAGCGAATTCCAGATTTTAATAATGTCTCAACTTCTTTTTTGTGCAAATCTTGTAACATGGCAAAAAGTCACAAATTGAATTTTAATAAAAGTGTCTCTGTGTCGTCTGCGCCTTTTGAGCTCA
Organism: Dendrobium chrysotoxum; assembly: GCA_019925795.1. NCBI lineage: Eukaryota > Viridiplantae > Streptophyta > Magnoliopsida > Asparagales > Orchidaceae > Dendrobium > Dendrobium chrysotoxum. The sequence goes on from CM034308.1 coordinate 23,954,024, forward strand.
TCCACTCGGATGTCTGGGGACCGGCTAAACAAAATTCTTTAGATGGTTATCGTTACTATGTCTTGTTCATTGATGATTTTACAAGGTTTTCTTGGATATATTTAATGCACTCCAAACACGAGACATTCACAAAGTTTAAATTGTTTTGCAGTCTAATTCAAACGCAGCACTCCTCCACCCCAAAAATCTTTCGCTCCGATGGTGGCGGAGAATTTACTAGCACCGCCTTCAAATGCTTTCTTCAAGAACATGGCATCCTCCACCATTTCAGCTGTCCTCATACGCCAGAACAAAATGGCGTAGCTGAGCGCAAACACCGGCACCTTCTCGATCTCTACCGTACTCTCTTGCATGCTTCTAATCTTCCTTTTAAATTTTGGGCAGATGCTCTAGCAATGGCTAACCACCTCATAAACCATCTTCCTTCCAAAGCCACTTCTCTACAATCTCCCTATCAAAATCTCTACGGGACTTCTCCCACTTATACTCATCTCCATTCCTTCAGCTACCTGTGTTATTCTTGGTTACAACCTTACACCACAAGTAAATTCTCCCCTCGATCGCAAGACTGTATCTTTATCGGTTACTCCCTCTCCCACAAGGGCTATAAGTGTTACAATCTTGCTACTCACAAGATCCACATTTCCCGTCATGTCGTTTTTCTTGAGCATCACTTCCCACAAGGGCACTCTGGCATTTGGTCTGCCCCTTATCACCGGCGACTTACAACTTCAGACCTACACTGATGTTGATTGGGCCTCAGACACCTCCGACCGCAAGTCCATCTCCGGGTTCTGCACTTTTCTAGGTCCCAACCTCATCTCTTGATCCGTAAAGAAACAAGTCACAGTTGCCAAATCCTCCACTGAGGCGGAATACCGGTCTCTCTCCACCGCAACCTTCGAGGTCATCTGGCTTTGACGTCTAGTAGTTGAACTACAAATTCCTCAACGAACATCAACCACGATTCACTGTGGCAACATCTCCGCTATCGCCCTCGCTAAAAATTCGATTTTTCACGCCCGCACAAAACACTTCGAGATCGACTACCATTTCATTCGTCAGCACATCACCTCTGGCAACATCTCCCTCACTCATATTTCATCCAAAGATCATATCGCCGATGTACTGACAAAACCACTTTCTTCCGCACGCTTCACTGAACTTCGCTCCAAATTAACCAAATTAACCATTCAATCCTCGAATGATTAATTTGAGGGAGGTTGTCAGCCTGTGGAATTATCTACCTATGTTGTACCTTATGTATTTACGCTTATACCTAGCTTAGTCTATTTATACTACTGTAATCTCTCATTGTATATATAGTTTTCTATTTTCCTTATTCTATTTCCTCTCTGCTTCCTCTCTCTGTACCCTATTCTTGGTTACTCTTATAGATATGAGATGCAACGATAGCGGGTCATAATTGACAGTGGGCTGAGATGTAGGTTGGACAGACTTGCTAAGGACTAACAAATTTGAGGCAAACGATAATGAGAGATGCGTTGGTCGGTGCATAAGGCGACACATAAGATTTGCTCGACAATGAGGCGGCACAATCAAGGTTTTGTAATGTGCGTAGAGAGAGGGCGGGCTGCTTATGAAAATGTGGTGTTTGAGTCTAGGAGCTGAGTTTTTCCTCATCTCTTCAAAATCGTTTAGCTAATACCCCTTTGCTAGTGAGATCCCATCATAATCTTTCTTGGCAAGATTTATTGTAACTATCTCTTCTCATCTTCATCTTAGACTTCGTTTGTGATGACTTTTTCTTAAAATAAAATTTTAGTACAAAAATTTTAATTATCATAAAAAATCCCAATAATGATGATACATCTTTAAAAATCTCCCAAAAAAAAAAAAATTCTGTTCGCATATACATTTGTTTTTTGAAGTGATGATGCTAGTAAGGGTGACATAGCATGCGAAGGTTCAGGGGCGGAACCAGCCTTAATTTTCAGGTGGGGCAAACTTATAAGGCATATATATCGGGGGTCCAAGGGGGCGCGCAGGGTTCGACCTGCCAGTCAGGTCGCGGGGTCAAGCAGCAGCGCCCCTGCGGGGGTTTCTGAGGGCAGCGCCCCCGGAACAAATATTGGTTTGAAGGATATTTTTAAAATTTAATGATGAATTCTCTTTACTATTTGTTGGGGGCAATTACCTAAAGACCATATTATTTTAAAACTTTTAGGGGGGGTAATTACCTAAATATTCTTGTAATAAAGACTAAAAAATAAATGAAGATGAACAATTATCTAAAAAATCATATAATTAATTTTTTTAAAAATTTTTTGAGGGGGGGCAATTGCCCCCCTGACAACAAAGGGGTTCCGCCCCTGCGAAGGTTGTTTGACCAATATTGATGACTTTCTTGTTCCTTCATCCTCTAATTTTAGAGTTATTTTTATAAATGTTTCGTAGTTGAAATATAAGGATTTTAAACTTATTCAGTGTTCGCCAAATTTGATGGATTTTTATCAACTAAGATATGTGACATTCATTGAACGTAATAATTAAAACTCGTACATTGAACTTTTAGGCCTTTAAGTCTTACCATGTGATCAAAGAAAAAAGCCTAGCCTGTTAAAGCCCAGCATCCGGAGCAATTATTACGTACGATTATCGGATCATCAAGAGATAAATCAGGATGTACTACGTCATTCGATACATAGCGATACATAGCACCGATATACAACAAAATGGTGACTTGGCTCGTCTTGATTCACCTCAAAATGACGTCCGGTGACCGCACGTAATAATTTCACCAGCATTTAAGAGTGGATTCCAAATGCATGATAACTATAGACCAGACGCCAGTTAGAGATTTAGGCTCTATTTTGTATAGCTTTTTTACTGTTTTTTTAAAATTATTTTTAGCAAAAAAAATTTTTTATAAAAAGATGCTTTTAAAAATAATAAAAGTTACCTCAAATGAAATCTTAAGCTCCCTTTGATATAATTTTTTATCATTAATTTTTCACTATTTTGAAAAAGAAATTGTACTAAAACACTACTTTAGAAAATAGTAAGAAAACTGTCACAAATAAAATTTTAGATGCTTCGAGGAATTTGTTTGGTTTAATATTCGGAAGTTATATGTGTAATATTTTAAATATATTATTTTTAAACTACCGGATTTAAATATTTGAGTGTGCGTGTCACATTTAAACTATTATGATTTCAATAAAAATAAGAATATAGATTAAAACTTTATTATAGATTTTTATATTAGGGTGATAATTTAAAAAATAAAGATACAAAGATACCAATTTTGTAAACTAACTAAAATTTGAGTGCAAGCACGAAGTTGGGCCCAAGAGGAATGAGCAAATGATTGCTTGTAAATTTGAGTAAATTAAAATGCATCTCTTATTTATTTTTAATTTAGAGCTTATTATAGAATATTTTTTTAACTAGTTGCTACTTTTTTTTATTTAAATATGATATGAAGAGATGCTCTAAAATAAGATAACAAGCTATTAAAAAATGAAAGATACTTTAACTTCTATTTGTCAAGCTAACAGTGCTTATAATCATATTGTATTAGATAACAATCTTAATAATTTTATTATTGATATGAGATCTAATGATGCATTTATAAATGTAAAAAATATTGAAGAGCTTGCAAAAAAATAATAGAGACTAAGAGAAATATTGTTTATTATTTTGTGCTCTTATTTATAAAGTTTGGTCTAATATTATCAAATACTATGGCAATAGTTAAATGAGCAAAATTGTGTGCCTTATAATATCTCAAAGTCAATATTATTATTTTGAGACGATTTTCTTACTACTTCTTAAAGCATATTTTTAGTATAAATATTAAACTTTTTCATAATTTTTACTAGAAATTTGCTTTAAGTTTTAGGGGGGACAATTGCCTAAAAACCTTGTAATAAAAATTAAAAAATATATTGAGGAGGACAAATTACCTAAAGAGTCATATAATTAAGAATTTTTTTATTTTTTTAGGGGGGATAATTGGCCCCCCTAGCTAAAGGGGGATCTACCCCTGTATGCCACATCATTTGATAGGCGCATGGGACATAGGCCTGCAAAAAACTGAGCATTCTATAAGCTATTCGTGGCTCGGCTCAATTACATCTCGTTCATGTTCATTTGTTTAAATAATCAAACAAGTTTGCATAAATTTTTTTTAATATTCGATTGTTAAATAAACAAGCATAAACAGCTATGTGTTCAACTCATCTATGATCATGAATAATATCAACTAAAGCTTGTGAACAAGCTCGATAATAAGCTTGATTAAATCTTTATTTTGTAACTTTTCACATAACTTTTAATTTTATTATAATAAACTTTTAATTTTATCATAGAAAGTTTGAAGTAAATTCCTTGTAATCGATAAAATCCAATGGTTCCTCACTGGTAAGGTGAGCCTTCTTAAAAATTAAAACTGTTTAAGAAAGAATTCATCATACTCTGTCATTATGAGGTTGCAAGAAATGAAGAATCGAAATATAAAATTCATGACTTAATCAGAATGCATCACTATAATTAAGACATTACTAATCTTGTAAATTACTACGACATAATCAAAGTCTTTGGCTTCGTTTGGGATGGCTTTTTACTGCTTATTGAATTAATTTTTTAGTACAAAAATTAATTTTTTTGTGCAAGAAAGCTGCTTTAAGAAGCAGTAAGAAAGCCGTCCCAAACGAAACTTTTGTCTATTTAATCTTTTTTTTTCCTCCTCCTTTCAATAGATTTTTTTATGTGAATATACTTGTTGAAGATCAGAACTTTAACTTCAACTTACTTTATCTTGGAAAAATTGCTTATAAAACAAGTGTATCATTCCAGTTGAATAGAGAAGAAAATCTAAGTAATGCTCGAAATTCATCATCAAAATCGATCTCCCAATCATTCTAATTATGCTTCACGAATCTAATATTATCTGTTAAGAAAAAAAAAAATAGGGATAGAAATTTTTTTGATATTTTACAACAATAGCATAATGAATTAAAGAATTCATATCATGATTATTCGACATATTTTATGCTAGCTGTCAACTATCTAACACTTTATTTTATATTAAGCTTTAGATGAGAAAAATAGTCTTGATCATGCACGAATCTCGAGGCATATTTGAATTAGAAAATTTTAAAATTAAAATGTGGGCCATCCGAACTCCGATCTTAGCAAACTTATAGTCAAACTGAACATCTCAGAAAGGCGAACCCAATGACACCGAAATATATTTAATCCGAGCCCAAAGGGGTCAAAATTTTGAAATTTCCTCACATATAAATAAAATTCAATTTTGAGGGTGGGCAGTTTCCCACCTTCAAATCAATGTGATTCCACTCAGGGAAGTAAAGCACTTTTAAGAACAATTTAATTTTATTTAAAAGTTCAATTTTACTTTACATACATTTTATTATTTATTGTTTATCATAATGTTTTTTTTTACACGCATGCATGGGCATCTCTATATTAAAATTTTTTTTTTTAAATTTTGATTCTCAAAAGAGAAATAAATGGGACCGAATCAAAATTGATTGAAATTGAAATAGTAATTTTTATTTAAAATATGATGATTTGATTTAAGATTTTAAATTTGAAAATCGACTTTAATAAGTTTTATTTAAGTAATGATAAATCCGCATGATACTTAACTACGATCACCCAAAGTTTGGGTGGGAAAAGAAGAGACATAGTGCCATTTGACTATTTGCATTTCATGTATGGTTCTCACGTGTCACTTTAGCGTGTGGGAAGTAGAGATTAAATAAAAAAAACAAATAATTTTATATTAAAAAGTCATTATTAAAAATAAAAATTTGACCGAGCCGCTTGGAGAATAGGCATGTTGCACATTTGGCTGGAAAATGCAGTACTATGCTGCAATTTGAAAACATATGACATTGCCGGCCTTACGCAGCTCACTTTGGCTTGTTGGTTAGGCTTTCAATTAAGAGGTCTTAGGTTCGAGTCTTTGTGTATACATTGTGTGTGTGAATTTACCTTAATTGACCTAAATGTCCCAAAAAAAAATCCTTTGCCTGCTTTGAAAACTAAGAAAATATTTTATATTTCTTTTTATTTAATGAAATAATTAACTTTGATATCCTTTCAATTTAGTTGTTTTCTATGTAATGTCTTCAGAGTTTTACGTTCATCAAAATCTATTATTCTCAAATTGTAGCTCTTTAAAACACCAGTGATTTAGGTTTCATTTAGGACAGCTTTTTTTATTATTTTTTAAAAAAGTTTTTCATACTAAAAAATTGTTTTAAGAATCATTAAGAAAGCTGTCACAAACAAAGTCTTAGACTTCATTTGGGATAGCTTTTAGCTATTATTTTTTCACCATTTAAAAAATATTTTTATATTAAAAAGTTATTTTAAAAAAGTAATAATAAAGCTGTCCCAAACGAGCCTTAGGCTTTATTTGCAACCATAATTTCTATTTGGCCAATATTTTTTCATCGACTTTAAGAAAAAATTATACTATAATTTTTTTTTAACAACAGCAATGACAAAGCCGTCCCAAATGAAGCCTTAATGACACAATTATTCAATTGAAATTGTTTCTTGTAAAACAAAAAAATCTACAATATTTTTTTATCCAGAAACTATTCATTAATAGAAAGAAAATGTTATTTCTCTAAGATTATATTTGAATTATATATTTTATGATATATTATTCATTATTTAACAAAATAACATTAACTATAATCAATATCATTATCTACCTTATTTCAATTATTGATATTTGAATTCATGATATGTATTTTTTATTTAATATAATTATGTCTTGCAAGAGATACTGAATTTATCTTATTTTATTTATTTTTGGAATTCTTTCTACAAAACTTCTGTATTATTTTGGCATTTCATTTTTCTTTAATTCTTCAACATTAACTCATAATGAAGAGTTTATTTCCCTTGATTGAAATGAAAGAAGAATTTAGTTTTTCTTGACATTAGAAAGCTATGATTAATTTTGATTTCTTAGTTAACAATGTGATAGAACATGTAGTAAGATGTAAGCCATATTTATTCTGTGTGGACACCGGACGTCGTCCGGAAACGATTCAGAGCACGCCACGTCACCCCATTACTGTGTATCACGGCTATGTACCTGCTGTGTATCAGTTGATGTTGCGTGCTCTGATTCGCCTTCTGACGATTCGGTGTCCGCATAGAATAATTTCTCCATGTTTTAAGAATTGGTAAAATTGATGATTTGAAAAATGCGGTTCATATTTTTTATAAAAGTATGATATCACTTTGGATAAATTTTAATCTTTTTAAAAATAATGATAATTAGCAAAAAATTAAATATTTTCAAATTTATTTATAACAGCGAGATTTTATTTTTTATTAATACTTTAGATAATAATAAAATATATAAAGGGTGATTTAGAATGTGTTATCGTTGTTGATATTAATGATAATAATCTTATAGTTATTAAACATCAATATTTTGAAAGCCCTTCTATTTGAAATAGTTTATACTCTTCAAATCAAATAGCTCCTTAGTGTTCTTCAATCTTGTTGGAGTAAAATGTCATTTTTCCTTACATAGTTTATGGGATGGCTCCTTGGAAAATAAATATTGAAATTTACAAATATATGAATAGCAGGATTACATTTTTTTTTCCGCAGAGACAAATTGTACAATATGTCCATATTTTTGCTGTTTACTAATTATTCGATCACTAAATTCTCTTAAATTTCATAAAACTTTACAACAACATCAAGCCAAAGGTCGGCTTTATTAATTTCTTTTCTTCATTGTGTAGTATTAAGAGTCAAATTCTTATTTAAATCTAAATCTAATAAAAAAAAGTCATTTCTACTATTTTCTAACTAAATTTTGTAGGTCTACCTCTACCTTTCTTAATATAAATCAGATCTAATACATCTACTCTCCTAATCGAATCATTGGAAGGCTAACATTTTATGTGACCAAATCATCTAAAGCAACTCTCTCTAATCTTATTCGCCGCTTGAGCTACTCCAACTTTTTCATGTACATACTCGTTTCGCATTCCATCTCTAAGAGTAAACCCACTCATCCATCCACCTGAGCATCCTCACCTCCGCAATTCTTAACTTAATTTTATGTTTCTCTTAAAATTGCAAACATTTTGCGTCATTAAAGTACTGTAAATCTTATCACCATCTCATAGAATTTTTCCTTAAAAGTATGAGAGACACTTTTCTATCACACAACCTACCTAATGCATTCCTCCACTTAACCATCATTTAAATTCTATTAATAATATTCTCATCTAATTCAATATCACTTTGAACAATAGACCTGAGATGAATAAAACTATATCCAACATTTTTCCCAATAATAAAATTTAAAAAAATATATATTGGAACAAAACTTCATTTTGCGTTACAGAGCGCACACCAAATGCTTTGAAAAATAAATAATAAAATTTACAAAATATAAATTTGAGAAGGTATTTTGTTGCTTTAAATATTGCCGAATACGGACGTGATAATAGTTATAAGTTATAAATAAAAACAAAATAACTATGCTACAAAAATCCTTTTAGTCATAATTCGCTTTCTTCTCTGAAAAATCAAGAAATATTTTTTATATTGTTTTTTATTTTTATTTTTTATTTTTATCTGGTTTCAGATTATAAAGGAGATGGCTAACATCCATTCAAGTTCACATAGACTAAAATTATCCTCCATGAGCATTAATTATTTGTTTGGTCCTCTCACTTTGGATCTAGTAATGCAAAATAAAATTATGTAGATATTAACTATATGTTGATAAGATTAAAACAAGTCAGTATAAAATTATATCTATTGTACAAAAAATATTCTAAGTTATTATTCCTTGGTGCGGGCTGAAAATTTCGCAGCGGTAGAATGAAAGTACTTTGTCTTAGCAATATATGAAATCCAAACAAACGAACAGATGATAAAAAGGATACGAGGATTTTTATGTGGAAAACCTTGAGAAAAGAAAAAATCACAGGGTTTTGCCCAGTCGAAATGGTTTCATTAGTATTTGAATAGATTACAAAAGTAAATATGTCCTTTATCCCAAGGCTAGGAGAATACAATGTATTGTATAGTTTTGTTAATCTTCAAACGGGTCTGGCGATGATTGATGGTTAGAAAGAATCTAGCGACGACCACTGAATGGGCAGAAGTCGAGCAATGGTCGGTGATCGGGAAGAATGTCGGTGGTCGGAAAGAATGTCTATGATCGGGAAGAACATGGCAAGAGTTTCCAAGTTTCCTTTTTTTCTTCCTCTTTTTTCTCATCTCCGTATGAGAAGGATAGAGGCCTATTTATAATTTCTTGGTAGTGGCATGACTTGTAAATATGAAGTAGATCAAGATCAAATTGGGAGTGTAAGGATGGATGGCTGATATCGATTCCCTCGTTCATAAGTCATTGATCAAGCATTGAAGTGCCTTAATAATGTCAGAATTTGATGATCTTGGGCTCGTTGGATTCGTCTCATTGAGCCGCTTGATTCGACTATAAGCATGTCATATTTGATGATAATTTAGTTATCCAATTAATACTTAGAAGTCTCCAAATATGCTTTGGACCCTTGATTTAAGCTCATTTGGCCTCGGATTGGATTGATTTTGGTGTCGTTGGATTCATCTTGTCGAAATGTTCAATTCGACTATAAGTTTGTTGAAATTAGAGCTTGGATGTTTTTTTTTTAATATTGAGCAAAAAAATTCACAATCATATTGCTTTACACTAGCATGTATTAATGTCAATACTATTTTTTATATAATTTTTTGTTGATAATAATTTTGCATAAAATAAAATAAATTTCTCTTTCAAAGAGAACTTTTCAACAAGCAATTGATCGCCATGCTCTGAAGGAGATTTATATAAAATATAATAATTTCTATTGCATGCTTTTTTGGCATATATCTACATGATTATTATATTATTAATTTAAAAAACATTACAAAACAAAGCTAAATACATCATTCCAGCTTCAAAGCAATGTTGGCTTAAAAGTGTTTATTTGAAGTGGTCGAAATGTGCTTTAATCCACCTATTTGGCTCTTACCTATTTTCTCGTTATTTCTGTTTAATTATTATTTTATTAGTGATAATTAATTTAGTTTTTTTTTTCTTGAAGCATAGGGCACATTAGCCTTCCCCTAACACAATTAGCTATTTTATTCCAAGACCGTGAAATATAGATCAAAATTCAATTAAGGGACTTGAATAGTGGTCATAAAACAACTATATAGTTAATTGGAAGAAAGCATCTCCTTAGCAAAGTTGTGAAATAAGATCAACATCTGATAGTTTTGTGTGGAATCTGATTGTGTCGATCAATTGAGTTGTATTGTTCTCTCAGACTTCAATTCCATCGGTCAAGCTCGCTAGGGGGTTGCAAGGGGTCCTCCTCTAGCTTGGGTTCGGATGCTTTGCACCTGAATATCTTTTTTCTGTACTATCGTGTAGCACTGCAGTATTATATAGTTTGCTTGGAGATAGATAGAGAGTGAAGCATTACGGTGCTCGAAACCTCGGCACTGCTAGTGAGAGTTACGGTGATCCAGACCCTTGCGCTGTGGCACTGTTAGGCAAACTAGAGACAGGGAGTGGAGTGCTACGATGCTGCAAGGCAGGTTGGATAGCTTTTTTCTCATTTTTCACGAATGGTTGCATCCCTTGGTGGTTATTAAGGTGTTTCTCTTTGTTTGTTCTTCTAAGAGAACGGTGCAAGTGTGTAGAGAGACAAGAAGAGAGTAAGGGAGAAAGAGATCTGTATAAATTTTCTCTTAATTTTCATAATGAATTTCTTGATATTGTATGATTATGTGATATTTTCCCTATTACATTATTTCTTTTTGCCTATCTTTTTTCTTGTTTGTGTTTGCTGCTAGGTTTGCTTCTCCAACAATATCAAATAGTTAATCCTATTCTCTAATCAAATGTAAACCAAGAATAACTAGAAAGAATTAGAAGTAGGTAATGTTGTTAAACTTACTAGTTATTCTATATTTAATTAAAAATTTATATATCTAAATTTGAAGAATTTTATATTTTAGAGTAAAATTATGTAATTCTTCTATGAAGCATTGATGAGCACAGAAGTAACATTGAAACTTGGCGTGGACTCTGACCAACCTACAAGTTTAGCATCTATGATTAATTAAATCATCTAACGCTGAAATTTATTAATGATCCAATTAAGAGATATACTAATATCAATAATTTTTTTTTATTTTTTTTATTTTTTATATACTAATATCAATAATAAAACTAAAACATTATGCAAATAATATATAAATGAATTTTATACTACGGCTGTCATTTCTGTAATTATATTATTATTTATTTGTTCATGAAGTGGTGTTTGATTATGATCCTCAAAGCAACGATACAATGACTAATGGTGGTGGAAGCATTTGGCCTTTAAACAGTCTGAATGTTTAGAAAAATAAAAAAATCCTTCTTGGAAACTCTCTCATGGCCGCTAAATGCCCAAGATCAAGACAAGAAAGGGAACGGCAATGGAACAAACAAAACAAGCCATGAATCAGTCATTTGTCAATCGACGAGTTCTTCCAAATTGAAGGATTGGAAACCTGTCTTGACACTTCTTCTTAACCTCTTTCCTTCCCCCGATTCCCCTTTCCAGATTGCCCAGGAGATTTCCAAAAATAGCTCCTTTCTCTTTTCTTAAAATCACTTTGAGCGAAAACAAAATCCCTCCTTTTGCCGAAAATCGAAAGAATCTGGATTGTTGGAGAGAAATCCGTCTGTTATTATTTGTTTTTTTTTGTTTGTGGGGAATGGAGAGGATGGAGAAGTGGAGGTTGAGGTTGGATTCCTTGCTGCTGTTGCTGATTGCTTTCTCGTGCTGGACGCTGTGTGTCTGCGATTCTATCGAGGCCGAAGGTATGGAATCTGAAACTCTCTATCGCGGGCATTTTGGCTTCTTGATTTTATATTAACTGGTTAGGGTTTGGGCTTGATTTGACTCCTGTTTCTTTCTGAACAGGGAGGGCTCTTTTGAGCTTCAGGGAGGGGGTAGAGGTGGATCCCTATGGTGCTCTTTCTAACTGGGGAAAAAGCGGGGTCGATCACTGCTTCTGGTTTGGAGTAGAATGCTCTGATGATGGGAGGGCAGTTTCTCTGTGAGTAATATATCGTATCCTAATCAAATCATGTTATTGTTTTCTATTCATAGAACGGAACTCTTTCTGGTAATTTCCGCTTTATTTTATAATTTCATCTGAATGAATGCTTGGATTCCACCCAAACAAGCGGTTGCTTTGATCTGAATCTCCTTCTTCCTGCTGAGTCCTTTTGCAATGTAACTGCAATCCTTCGAAAAATTAGGAGATTTTGCACAGCATAGGATAGATACATATCCTCAAACTATTAAGATAGTATGGTTGTTTTGGAATCACGATACTTAGTGGCTGTTTGGATCAATTTTTATTTTTTTTGTTTTAAATATATATTGGCCATTTAAAGAGAAGCATAATATTAAGTTAATTGTTGCAGGGATGAGGATGCTCAGGTGGATGAGTGGCTTTACCCTTAGAGATAGGATACGAAATGAGCATATACGTTAAAAGGTTGGAGTAGCTCCAGTGGAAGATAAGATTAGAGAGAGTCGCCTTAGATGGTTTGGTCACATAAAACGGCAGCCTTCTGATGACCCGGTTAGGAAAGTAGAGGTATTAGATTTGACTTATGTTAAGAAAAGTATTAAAATATTAAAAATGATATTTCTTTATTAGATTTAAATGAGAACTTGACTTTTAACAGGACATAATGGAGAAAAAGGATTCATGTAGCCGACCTCACGTAGTGGGACAAAGGCTTGATGTTGTTGTTGTTTTAAATATATATTTGTTTTTTTTTAACAAAAGCTATTTTTTAAAACACCCCAAATAATTTTGAGATAGTTTTAGTTTTTTTTAATGAAAATCACACAGGCTATTATCCACTAGGCTATTATCCACTGTTACCCCCAGCCACCATTGCCACCCACCAACGTGTCTTCCACAGGACCACAATATTCAATTAAAATAAAAATATTATGTATTTAGGATATCAAATATATTTTTATTTCATATTAAAATTAAAAATAAAATGATTCCAAGCGGCCCTTTAATGTTCTGTTAGGATGACATTATTTGAATTAGGAATTCTGGAGATGGAATCACATGATGCTTCCTGAATTTTATGTTGTTTGGGCTGATTTGTTTTGGTTAAATAATTTTTTTGCTTTTGGTTTTAAGTGAAGTTGATGAAACAAAGTAAATTTTTTTTGCATCATAGTTTATTTCCTGCATAAGAATGCAACTTAATTTGGTCTGTTGGTTAAGAGCTTTAGCTACTAATCAAGAGATCTTAGGTTCGAGTCTTGTGTATGTGATGTGTGTGTAATTTTGCCTTACTTGACCTAAATGTCCGAAAAAAAAAATTTCCTGTAGAAATTGTTAGTCATATTTAATTCGCTGGCACATATTTCAGATTTCAGTCTCTTTGGTTCGATTGTCACAGCCACATAATTGGTCACCGTGTTTTTATTATCAAAGTGATAGCTAATTAGTGGCATTTTTGCTTGTATGTTCTAGCAAAAGAGAATGTTCATGAATTGATACTGTGAAAAGTTCAATTTTTTTGGTTTGGAGTTACATGCATGCATTGAGTAATCATATTAAATTTATGTTTGAATGTTGTTTAGGATTAATTTAAAGATATTTAACTTTCAGGGAGTTTGAAGATTGGAAGAGATTACTGAGTTCACAAATGTAAATGAAATTCTAATTAAGTTGATGAAATTCCGCAATTCATTTTGTTTTGACTAAAATTTCATCCTTTCTTATATAAAATTTATGGGGATTATTGTTTATAGGGGGATCTGTGCCAAATTTCCTGAATAGTTCATTTGCGATGAGTTTAAAATGCATTTTCAGGTCATGATCCGCATATTGATGTTTCATGGAAATGTTTTATTGCATGTTTAAGGGTGAAGCATAGCCTCAACTATTTTTCTCCAGACCTCTATTCCTCTTTCTCTTATACATTTAGATTTCCTTTTACATTATAGTTTGTTTTATTTCCTTTTTGCTAATTTTTTTTCATCTCTCTTTTAGGGACTTGAGAGATCTTTTTCTTCAAGGGAAACTTACTTCAGAGCTTGCGAAGCTTATTCACTTGAAGTCACTGTAAGCATATTTGAGTTTGTGATACCATATCTTTTTTAATTGAATGTTACTGTAGTCAAATATATTTTTTTCATAGTTCTTCGATTTTATTATTATGATTATGTTTTTGAAGATTGGACTGTAGTTTTTAAGCCTCTCCAATGAATGTCTTAAGAGTCTTTTTAAGCATTTATAAAGTTTGGTTTTCAAATAGCTGAGTGAATTTTAGGTTTGGAAGCTAAGGTTTGGTTTTATGGACGAACTGTAATTACTTTTTCCATCAATATTATCTCAAAAAATCTATCTTATATTTTGCCAATGTATTGGCCATTACTTTCCTTGAATACTAATGCCAGATAAGTATTGCTCCTGTATTCGATCTCTTATAATGCTAATGTTTTTCATGGTTATCCAGTATTCTGCACAATAATTCATTTTCTGGAAGCATACCGAGAGAAATCAGTAAATTGCTGAAGCTAGAAGTATTGGACTTGGGACACAATAATCTCAGTGGACCATTTCCGCATTTCCTTCTTGGAATTGTATCGCTAAAGCTAGTGTGAGTGCAGAATGTTGTTGCATTTTTAATTCTATCCTAGCCTCTTGCTTTCACTAACAGCATTCATTTTCTTCCTGTTGCAGTGTCCTCAGAAATAACAGGTTCGTAAAAGATATCTCACCAAAGCTTTTGGAGCTCAATTTGCTTTCTGAGCTTCAAGGAGATGAAGAGATGTCATCTTCAAATAAGGGATCTGTTATCAGGTCATAAATCTGCTGTTATACACCATTAATTGGAAAATTCTATCTATACTCATATTCATGGAATTTTAATTTGTCGTATCTATATATACTTGTGAGTGATCTGAGTGCGAAGTCTGCTTTCTGCAACTTGAAGAAACTGCAAAGCATTCTAATCAGCTCTTTGAATTGCTATAAATTCAGTAAAGAAGAAATGTGACTACCGGATTCAATACCTGATGGTGCCAGTTAACGCTGTGTTGATCTTATATATAATTTTTTGCTTAATAAAATCTTCATCATTGTAATCTATTGGAATAAAGATGCTTATCGTGCCATTTAGTCATTTAGATCAGTTCTAATCGTCTATTGCCATCTCTATTAATTTATCAAAGGACAGATGAAGGATTTAGCACCTGCTGGTATTTTTTTTATTGCTTTTGATATGAGATTGCAAACTAGCACCATATTGTTCGATTCCCTTGTTGAAATGGATGCAAACTTGGCAATCCAAAGAGAATATTTTAGGTTTACTAGATCTTGTTTTAAAGACTACTGCATGCTCTTGCCGGGAAACTGTTAGACCGGTCTAGCCGGCCCCTTGCCCCTTCTAAAGGGCCGGTCATGTATGTAGGACAAAGGGGCGGCGGCAAGAGAAAGAGGGGGAATTGGGTGGTGTCCACTAGATACAAAATTCAAAACTTGGACCCAAAGAGGGGGCAGCAAGGGCTTTTGGGTCTTTTGGCTTTAATAATTAATTTTATGCCTTAAGTAGGAGGGAGAAATTAGGGTTAGAGTTATGCTTGATTAATGTGTTCTCTTGGAGTTTCTTCTTGGTGTCTTAGGCTCTAGATTCATCTAGAGATTGGGAGAGAACAATCCCCCTCTCAAATTGAGGATCAATTGTATCTTTGCTATTTTTCCTTCCGCTGATTTGATTCCTACAACAAAATCGACTGTTTTTTATTGTTTTCATTGAAATTGTTGAGTTTTTCCCGCTGTTTTTATCAATCTTATTAGGATTTACTAGAAAGATTCAAGTATTTCCTATCAGAAACTTGGGTAATTTTGATTAAATGCTGGAAATACATAACACATGTTGTAAACATGTTTATCGCAGCATCCACATTGATCATGCTAGTATCAATTTTTTTTTAGCTTGGCTTTAAAAATAAGAGTGAGTCTAGGAGAAATAATTAGATTGTTTCCATTATGATGCTGAGGCCATGGATAAATTAAAAAAATTCTTTTGTATAAGGCAAAAGGAAGACTGTGTATATGAACTCCTTCCCAAAGCTTGCACTAGTGAGTATCCTGTGAAGATTGTATTCCATTTAGACAATAAGAAATGAACGAATAGTGATGATGATATTTGATATATCTTTATCTCTTTATCTTTATAGGAATATTGAGAATCCAAACACACGTAGACTTCTGCAACAAATCAGCAAAAACAAAGTAAAACCACATAAACATGGAGGGCGTCACAACAGTAGCATTACATCTGCTGCTCCATCAACATCTCCGATGACTTCTCCATCACCATCTCCTAAGCCTTCAGAATCAAAATACCAGTCTTCATTGGTATCCCCATCCTCCCATTCCCATTTGCCAGTAGATAATGAATCGCCACATCACTCCAATTTAGCAGCAGCTCCTTCGCCTGGAATTGGGGAGAGTCACCGACCAGTCTATGTTACAGTCGCAGCTGGAGCCTTCGCACTTTTTTCTTTATCTTCAATGTACTTCATCTGCTGTCGAACCATCAAGGTTGATAATGCCACTCCTTGGAAAATTGGCTTAAGTGGGAAACTGCAGAAAGCACTAGTTACTGGTTAGTTTCATTCCCGAATGCTTGCCATCTGATGCATGATTTTGAGTCCTTTCCGCTTATATGCAAGTTCCCATGGCAGGTGTACCATCGCTGGAGAGGTCCGAGCTTCAAACAGCTTGTGAAGAATTTAGCAATGTTATTGATACTTTATCAGATTGCACGCTATACAAAGGAACACTGTCAAGTGGAGTTGAAATAGCAGTGACCTCCACCATGATCAAGATGGCAAAAGATTGGTCAGATCAATCTGAAGCTCTGTTCAGAAATAAGGCTAGTAAATCTATATTAATGATTTTGTGTAGATATATTTCATGCTTGTGTGCGCTTTCAAACAACTAGATATTGGTTAATGGTTGCAGATCTCAGTTCTGTCCACAGTAAACCACAAGAACTTTCTGAACCTTATCGGCTTTTGTGTGGAACAAGAACCTTTCACCCGAATGATGGTGTATGAGTATGCTCCAAATGGTACACTTTTTGAGCACCTTCACAGTAAGTATATCAATCTAATCTTTATTATATGCAGAACAATGGTGATAAAATAACAATACCCTTTAGTTACAAATATATAGGTTTCGTTTGACAGCTTTTTTATTGCTTCTTAAAATAATTTTTTAGTACAAAAATTTTAATTTTTGTGCTAAAAAACTAATTTAAAAAGCAGGAAGAAAGCCATCCCAAATGAAGCCATAGTTGGCTTTAAATTTAGACATATTGCATTTTTCGCTGACAGAAAGTAAGTGTTAAATGAATATGCTGCCTGTCTTATGAAAAGCATCTTGAAGTTGTGTTGTCTTTCATCCTTTAATAAACTTTACGAAAGTGAACTATTTTCTTTGTGCATATTTAGTTTTTTATTTGTACCTGGCTAAAGTCAAGCTGGATGATACGTGCAGTAAAAGAAGCAGAGCCCTTAGATTGGACAACTCGATTACGCATAGCCATGGGAATATCATATTGCCTGGAGCACTTTCTTCGGCTGGACCCTCCTGTCAGTTTCAGAGCCTTGAACTCATCAACCATTTACCTTACGGAAGACTATGCTGCCAAGGTATCGGATCTCTCATTTTGGGATGAAGAAAAAGAAGCCAGTTCATCCGATCAAAGTTCAGATGACTTGCAGTCGCCATTATCAAATCAGGACATTGTGTATAAGTTTGGAATAATACTCCTGGAACTTATATCTGGAAGACTACCTTTTTCCAAGGATGATGGCCTGCTTGTGCTTTGGGCCTCAAGCCACTTAACAGGGAAGAGACCCCTTCATGGCATACTTGATCAAACCATCGAATCCTTAAGCGAGGAAGATATAAGCCCCCTTTGTCAGGTAATTCAATCCTGTGTGACTCCTGAACCGAGTGGACGACCAAAATTGGGTGATGTTGTTGCACAGCTGAGACAGATAACAGGGATTTCTCAAGATGCAGCCAGTCCAAAACTTTCCCCCCTCTGGTGGGCAGAGCTGGAGATCATTTCTTAAGCGGCTATCGAGGTGTAAATTAGCAATAATCATCCTCTGCTAATTTGTGGATTTTATTTTTTTCTGCGTGATGGAGTGGATAAATTTGTTCATAGTGAGCAGGCAATGGGTGCTTTTTGCGGTATTTTGACTCGTGCTTGTGCATAAGTTTCGAGATATGGAATGCTTCTGTTCTTCAAGAGAAGATCTCCCAATTTGTGCAATAAAAAGGTGAATAAATTTTTTGATTTAGATTGTTGCAATTAAACTGCCGTTCCTTATTTGGAAATTCTTAATACTTTCTCTCTCTTGATTTATGAAGTTGGATGGATCTATAAGCACTAGCTGCAGTCTGCAAGTTGGATGGTATGATTTATGTGAAATTGTCACACATGGAAAGAAATAAATATGGTGTTGTTTAGTTATAATAGTAGTTAGACAATTATAGTCCCTATCATATTATTGCGGTTATCATTGTAACCATTCTGCTGATAGTTATTATTGTGAATGCTAAGGTGAAGTCAGGGGTGGAATCAAGAAGAGCTCAGAACCCTAAATTTTTTTTAAATAAGCATTTTAATTGTTTTGTTCACCTTCAATAAATATAATTATCCAAATTTAAAAAAAAAATCTTTTTTAATTTCATACATAAAATTATATATTTTATAATTATAATTTTATCACCCCAAAAGTAGGGGTGTTAGAACCAGGTTTGAGGTCGGGTTCGGGTCTAACCCGAAACTGACCCGGGTTTAGATGGGTTGATCCTAATCCGACCCCGGTATGTAAACAGGTCGAAAATTCAGACCCGGACTTGACCCTTCGGGATGCCGGGTTGACCCGACCCGAAATAGTTGAGCTTCTGGCGGCAACGGGACGGTAGAATGGCGGGCTGCGGGCGACGTGCAGGCGGGCACGGATGCGAGCGGGCCGGCACGAACGCGACCAAGCAGACTTGGGTGGGAGGAGGTGGGCGCGCGCGGGTGGTGGGAAAATTTATGTCGCCACGCAGATTTTGATTTCTCCTATTTTGTAATCGAATACTGCATTAAGAATAAAGTACAGTCTCGGGAGACTGACACAATATTCTACAATGGATTCAATATCAAAACAGGGTTTTGAAAAATGATATTTCTATAGTCAAACACAATTCTATGAATAACGTATCATCTTGAGAGATGAACACGAAATTCTGTAGAATATGTTTAAAAATAGAAATATAGTTTTGAAAAGTTCATCCATCCCTTTATTTAGGTGTAATAAGGAGAATATTGTATCATCTGAAAAGACGAACATAACATTCTTCAAAAACACCCAAAAGAAAGAATGAGTTTTATAAAAGTCATCATTTCTAAAATTGAACATAATAAATGGAATATTATATTACCTGCAAAGATAATAATAATATTCTATAAATATGTTTAAAGTTAGAAATGAGGTTTTAAAACATGTCTGCGTTCCCAAAGATTTTTCCCTTGTTTTATAAAAATAAAACAAGGTTTATTTTAATCTGGGGTTCTCAAATCCCTATAGGGGCAAGCCCCTATAGTTAATTACATCCTAGGAGGGGTACTCCTAAGAAAACTCTCGATTAAAGCAGTGATTTTGTACCCTCTGATTACAAAGTAGAAGACAAGGAAAGAAGTAGGGATTTTCAAGGAGAAAACTCAACATTGAACAGTTATTAACGAGTCAAAGGAAGAAAAGTAGGAGGTACCGGATTCTGAGAAGCTCAGAGGCAACCTCAGTCTACCCTATGTTGGGCTTTACATTTTAAGAGAGAAATTTTTAGGTTTGAATTGATATTTTATTAGAAATTTGGGATTTTATTCCCGAAGGGTGAGGACTTAAGATTCACAAATCTGCCTAAGAACCTAAATCTAATTTGGGTACTACAAAGTAGTGACCCGAACCTGACTAATGCAGTGCAAATCTGGACTTACCCCGGCCTGGATTGGGGAGCCAGCTAACCACCTAGGCGCTTCAAATCCATGTGTCCAGTCTCTTATGAAAGATGGGTAGGGATGTTATTTAAGTTTTGAGGAATCGGGGCCGACATCTAAGACAAAATCTAATTGGCCCCTTTACTTATGTAGGGTAAATGATGCCTAGGAGCATAATGCAATTAAAATTTTAGACTCTTTTAATTTGTATCTAATGCAATGCATGCTAATTGACTCGAATGCATAAAATGATTTATGAAGCAGTTTTAAAATCAGGCTTAGAAAATAGATTTTTCCCTAGAGATTACACAACATCCCCTTGACAGAACTGCACCCTAATAGGTCAGGTGGTCTGCCAGAACCCGCAGGCGGGGAGGTGCCTAATAAGGAAGAGAAAGTAATAATATGATTATGCTGACTCTCGGCGATCCGAGCTTACTTCTTAGATTCGTTAGAGTTTCTATGTGAGCCTAAAAAAAATTTATTTTTAAATTTCAAGTAGAAAAAGTTTATCGTGATCCTTACCAAAAAAACACTCCGATGCGTATCCAGGCTAAAACAAAACACGGCATGCAAGAGTCCTAAAAAAAACTAGTGCACAAACAAAGTAAACACTCAAATTAAATTATCCAAAAATATAATGTCCAATGTCCAGTTTGTTTACAACCCAGGGTCTGCTGAAAATATAAAGTGGCCGGGTACCACTGACAACAAACCCGGATTCTAATCCTAAGACTGACGCAAGTGATTTCAAAATGGGATATACTTTTCTTTTTTATCTTCATTTCTTCGTCTTCTTCATCTTCATTTTTTGTCTTCTTTCCTTTACAAGCTTCTTGGATCTGCTACGAGCTCCTTGGTTCCGCTAAGAGCTCCTTGGGTCCGCTACGAGCTCCTTGGGTCCGCCGGGCCTGGATATCCAAATGAAAAGAAACTCATCCCGGAAGGGGTATTTTCTTTTCTCTTTGGATATTAGAACCACCCTAACTTGGCTTTCCAAATAGAAGAGAATACTCCCATAAGGGACATTCTCCTCTCTTTGGATTCCGAGTTGGGTGTGATATCCCACTTTTGAATCACTTTCACAACATTTAACTTTAACAAATAATTACATTTACATTACATTCCAGAAAGAAAAAAAAAATCTAGACACACCTGCGAGGTTATCCTAGACATTTATAATAAAACCATTTTCAAGCAGTTATATATTCAAATTAAATTTACCAGCCACACTTGGCCATGCTCTTTTAATTTTAAAGGGGGCTTAGCATTTTCTGAAGCACCTGCAGAAATTATTGTTAATTTAAATCTTTAATTTGCCCCCTTTTTATTTAGCCCTGCACGAGCATGGCCACCTGCATAAGATTCTGTGAGCATCCAGATCGTTCCTAACCTAGGGATAATCTATCGCCCATCACATCATATCACAGAGAGCGATAAAAGTAAACAAACACTCAATGTCAATCATACAAGCATGCAATGAAAACCGAGAAAGCCCGTCACACAACAGCAAGAAAGTAAACACCGGCCTAACCTAGAGCTAGAGTCAGTTGTCCTAGCAAACAAATCTAAGTGTGTGCGGTAGGCTGGGTGGTTTAGATATATCCTGAGTTTATTATTAGTTAAAATTATCTAATTGATTGAAATTGATTTGTTGAAGGGTCAAATGGAATTTTAGTTCAGATTTAAGTTTTCGTGTCTTTACTGTTTTGAAGTTTGTTTTCGATTGAATTTTGATTGTTAAAGTTGATTAATAGTGTTTTGTTATTTAGTCATTTGAGTTAACCATTTTTTTTAGATTATTTTAATTGATGATTTATTGAATTTTTAATAATTTATTAAACATTTTAATATTTTGTTAATCTTAAATCATTTATTGAAATTTTAATTGACTTATTAAAGTGTTAGTGTTTTATTAAAATTTTTAATGATTTTATTTGATTTGTTAATGATTTATTAAATTGTTGATGATTTATTAAAGTTTGAAAAATTTTATTTAGTTATAATTTGATTATAAGATGATTAACATATTAATTAGATTCAAATTTTATTTTTGTGTTCAAATTTAATCTCCTTGTGGTATGTGTGTTAATTACGATTTGATTATTAAGGATTATACAATTTTTGTGTATTTTTATCTGAATTATTATTAGTGTGTTTGAAATTTTTATTAACTGGTTGTTTAATTTTGATTAGAATTAATTAAGGTTATATTAATAATATATACTTATCCTAAAGGGAATGTCACTAAGTTTTCTATGTTCTGTATTTTTACCCTAAAGTATGCATGCATCATAAGTCTAAATTTTCTAAGACTCGGTCCTTAATTTTTGTCCTTAAATGTCACTAATGTTGTATGGGATGAAAAAGCTTGTTATCACTAACCCTTAGGACTTTGCGCATGTATACATTCAAGGGTCTAAAATGAAATGAAAATCATCCTAATAAAATTGAAGTTACTATAGGGGCCTAAAGGGTAGGGGTTCGCACAAACCACACCACGATTTCCTAGGGGATTTCTAAGTTTTAAGAAAACTTACAACACCGGGGGCTATGACCCGGTGGTTCCGCCCGTAGCACCTCTACCCGGTTGGGTAGAGGCGACTGACATCTTTAATCTGCTTCTTCTTGTTCACTTGATTGGTATCGTTCCTCACAGTTTATGCAAGTAAAGATAATAAAAGAGGGAGGATTAGAAGCACATTTAATAATTAATAATGAAATAATTGAAATTTACTAAAAATAAAATGTACCTTTCTTCGGGCTTGAAGACCGGCACAAGCTGTCAACCTTTTAAACTTTTCACTTTTGATGGCATACTATTTATCTTTCCAACTTTCACCTCGAGGCACAAGAAGGGAGGAGTAGAAGAAAGAGAAAGAGAGGGGCAGAGAGAGAGAGAGAAAGAGAGCTTTTGCTTTTCAACACTTTCAAACACATACACTTTCACTTCTCTACTTACACTACACTTTTCAACTTTCTATGCACTTTTAACACATTACTCTTTGAAACCCCACATTTCTCTTTTTATCTTTCAAAATCCACCTCCAACATTTACACTTTACTATTCAAAACTCACCCACTCCACTTTCCAAACACATACGCACAAACCCGCAAAACAATTTTCGATACATATACACACACTTTGCTTTTCAAAACCAAACACTTCTCTTTTCAAATGCCAACACTTTTGCTTTTCAAAGATCACACAAATCAACTCTCAAAACATACACTCATCAAAGCAATTTACTTCTCACACTTATATTTGCCACCTTTCAACATAAACATATGTCACTTCTTTGTTTCTCATACATATCACTTCATTCTTCAGAATACACATTTTACTTTCCAAAGAAATATACAAATCACCTTTCTAAATTATACACACATTTTACCTTTTCTCTTACTTCAAAACATTACATACCACTCTCCAACATACAACTTTCGTTACAGATGATCTCCACATCACCACCTGACAAAACACACAAATTCCACTTTTCCCAAAAACAAACACATTTCCAAAACATGCAAAACCCCTTTCAACATACACTTTTCACATTACTTTGTTTATACATACAATTTACCTTTTCAAAATAAACATTTTTTTTTATTCTCCAATAATCAAGTATCACTTTACCATTAAAAGATCACACACTAAACTTTTCATTCAAATAATACACTTTTCACTTTTTAACATAAGCTCTCACTTTTCAAATCACCCACAAGTTCCACTTTTCAACCTTTATGAATTTCAAAATCCAAACATTTTCTAACACACACTTCCCCTTTCAAGACATACACTTCTTACTTTTAAAACATTCCTCAAATTCCACTTTTAAAACAAGCACACTTCTACCATTCCTAATGTTCCAACATAAGTCCATATATACCTTCTTTCCAACTCAATATTTATACCAAATACAAATACGAGAAAGAGTATTTCATGCCACAACACATGATATGTAAGAAGAGTTTCTGTTACTAATATTTGAGCATGAAAACACATAAGAATTTCTTTGTTTTAACCAATATCCACTTTTGATTATAACTTTACTTGCCAAAAACTAAGGCAAATGCTATGTTTGTATTAGTAACTGAAAGATATTTGGTGAAAATACAAGAATTTTTACAATCATTTGATGCCTTCTCTAAGCTTCATCAATGAAACAATTTAACCATAGAGTTGTACGTAAAATTCTCCCAACTAGTCATGATTCAAATAGTCCAAATATGTATTCAATGCATTGTCACAATGAAAGCACTATCATCCTATTTCCTCTAATTGTGGTTGTAGTGTAGCTTTCAATACTTTCGTACACAAGAAAATGATGGAACCCACGCTTGAGATCTCCACAAAATTTTAGCACATCAATATATCTCTTCTAGTAGCATTTCATCGAACACTTGACATACAATACTTGTAAGATTGTGTAAAGTAAACTAATATGAAAATCATGTTTTATACTGACACATAATTATGAAAATGCTATACCAACACTATTGGAAAGTAATCCACTTAAAAAAAAAATCAGCCATGCTTCCAACTTTTTTCCAAGAAACAAATTCTATTGAATAGAGATATTTCTTCTAAGAGAAGCAAAATACAGAAAACAAAATAATCCAAATCGTCTCATGCATTTTTGAGTCAAGAAATTAGAATTGCGAGAATTTTTTTTATTTACTTATTTGAACAAAAATGAGATGGGGAAATCCCCTTTTCTGATCTCAAGACATAAAGGTTGATTTAAGAAGCATAAAACAAAACAATCTACATTCTTATCTTTACAAGAAATCTGAACCAAACGAGATGATTGTTTGAGAAGAGATTATATGGAGAAGATTGAAGAAGAGAAAGGGAGAAGCTTAACTCCATTCGTTATTCTTTCTTTCTTTCAAAAGAAGAGAAACTTCTTCATCCCATTTATCCAATGTGATCGAAAAAGCAATCAAGAAATGGGAAAAGTAGAAGATGAAGGTGAAGAAGATGGAATTACCTAAGGTTGAGAAAGGTTGCCGGCGGCTAGGGCTCTTGCTTGGTCTGAAACAATGAGGGACGGAGGCAAAAGTAGGTTGGTGGCTCGGCTAGGGCTTGTGACAGGGGCGTCCAGCCTTGGTGTCGTGTGGAACAGAGAGGCGACGAAGAGGGTTTCGGTTCCTTGCGAGAGAAACAGAGAGGGAGAGAGGGGCTTGGCTTCGTTTCTTGCGAACTGGAGAGAAGACCGGGCTTGAGGGAGTTCTTCGCGAATGAGAGGGAGAGCCAGAGGGGGGTTTCGGTTCTGCGAATTAGAGAGTGGGGAGGTCGGTTCAGTTGTGCGAATTTTAGGGAGGGGAGATCGTGGGGGCCGGTCTGATTTGGACTAGCCTAACCGCAATTGGGGTCTAGCCTAGGCTGCCTCTTTATTTGAATTTTAAAAGTTGATTATTAGGATATGTTTTACTTATAATTTATGACAAATTTTATTAGATGGAATTAATATAAATTTATTTTAAATGAAATTAGTAAATATTTTTATAATAGATTAATTTAAATTCTTTTATTTAATTTAACTGATGACATTAGCTTGCGACGAGTCAGATCGAGCTAATCAGAGATATCATCACTTAGATCAAACTCGACATGAGTTAATTTGATTCAATTTCGCTTTAATTAGTATAACAAACTTCGGTTTAAAAGAGTCGATTTGAGACAAGTCGATTTGGATTTAGTTTGGAATCAAAATTAGATTTGGATTGAATTGATTTTGATTTAGGTCGAGTTATCAAGTCGAGTCGAACCTAACTAAAATCCATAGCGTTCAATTAGATAACTATATTGGATTGAATTGATTTGATACAAATTAAATAACAGGGCCGAGACGATGCTACGTCAGTGGGCATCCCCCTAAGAGAAATCCTAAGGGCGACGTCTATACTAGGCTATGAAGACCTAGGTACTAGAGATTAATTCTAGGGAAATTGACCTCGAATAATGAGGTCAACAAATGGACCCCCAATAGGCATGATAAACTTGCCAAAGTTTATCGTGCGTATTGGCGTTGACCGAAACGATCAAATAGATCCAAAAATTGAAGTTGAAAATTTGGGTATTTGAATTGAAGGAGATTTGTGCTTTGATAGAAAATTAGCATGAAAAGCTGATAGAGTTTCGAGTTGATTGAGTAATTTAGAAGTTGATGTCAGCATTGATGGTGACTTTAGTGAAATGATAACTAATAAGATTAGTATCATTTAGAAAAGTCAAGGTATGAAAAAGTTAAATGTAATAATGTGAATGTAGTTTGACAAGAATGTAAGAGTTTGAATATGATTTTGATTTGAATATGATTTTGGTAAGACTTGAATCTTCTTTCTAGTTCAAGAGGAAGGATGCCACTAGGGATGCTTACTCCTAATTTCAAGGATGTCAATAGGATGCCGTAGGAGGACTCATACCTAAAGACGAATTTAAGATTTAGAATTTTAATGAAGAGAAGATGCCGCTGGGGATGCTTATACTTCACTTCAGGATGTCAATAGGATGCCGTAAAAGCGGACTTAGACCTAAAGAAAGATTTAAATTTGATGGCTGCCGTAAAAGCGGACTTAAGCCAGAAGTCAGTAAGATGCCGTAAAAGCGGACTTAGACCTAAAGACATTTAAATTTGATGGCTGCCGTAAAAGCGGACTTAAGCCAGAAGTCAGTAGGATGCCGTAAAAGCGGACTTAGACCTAAAGACAGATTTAAATTTGATGACTGCCGTAAAAGCGGACTTAAGCCAGAAGTTAGTAGGATGCCGTAAAAGCGGACTTAGACCTAAAGACAGATTTAAATTTGATGGCTGCCGTAAAAGCGGACTTAAGCCAGAAGTTAGTAGGATGCCGTAAAAGCGGACTTAGACCTAAAGACAGATTTAAATTTGATGGGAACTTTTAGTAAAAACTTGATTTCTTTAAGATTTTAAATCTTCCCTTCATCACAAATGGCATTAACAACTTGCAAATGTTCCACTAGAGATCAAAAGCTTTTGTGTATGTCACTTTCTAGAAGGGAAAGAGAAAACCATTCAAACGAATGAGCTTGAAATTTCTGGATTGAAAATTTTTCTTTCTCCTTTATTATAAATGCTCTTTATAATTTACACATAATCCACTGGGGATTATGTTTTTATATTGAATCATCATAAATGAAAAAAGAAAATAAATAAAAGGACATTTCTATAGTAATACTATATAACATCTCAGTTATTTCAAATTTTGAAATCTTTCAATTCTGATTTTCAAAAATATACAAACTACTTGGACCCAGTGTATGTCACATTCATAAGCTTCGAGAACAACGTATATGCTGAAAAATTTGTAATTTTATTGCAAATCTTCATAACGACGTCATTACACATAGTATTTCTTAAGATACCGCCCATTGATAGGCAATATAGGACGATCACCCTTACAATCCACTAATTGGTAAGATCCCCCTTGGTAGACTTTCTCCACCACAAAAGGACCTTCCCATGTAGGCTCAAATTTACCCCCAAACCTTCAATGAGTTAGGATAGGTCTACGTAAGACCAACACCAACTCTCCTACTCGAAAGGTTCTAGGACGGACCATTTTGTCATGCGCTTGAGCCATACGGGATTTATATAACTCGAGGTTCTGTTGAGCCTGCAAACGCTTCTCTTCTAAACCTTCGAGTTCTTCTAAACGAAGTCGGGCGTTCTGTTCATATGTAATACTATTGTTAATTACAACCCTTAGAGAGGGAAGCTGTACCTCTAAAGGGAGAACAGCCTCAGCCCCGAAGACTAAAGCAAACGATGTAGACTGAGTTGGGGTTCTACATGTGGTTCGATAAGCCCACAGAGCCTCACCCAACTTTTCGTGCCACTGTCGCTTATTGTCCTCTAAGATTTTCTTTAGAATTCCTACTAACGTCTTATTGAAGGCCTCCACCAATCCATTCGCCTGTGGGTAGTAGCTTGTGGAGTACCTCCAATCAATATTATGATGTTTAGCGAAATTATTCATTTTGGTGCTCTTGAAGGAGGGACCATTATCGGATATAATTCGACGAGGAATTCCAAATCGATATACAATATGGTCTCGAAAGAATTGGAGCACATTATGAGTTTTGACTTCTCGTAGTGGAACAGCCTCCGCCCATTTTGAGAAGTAGTCTGTTGCTGCTAGAATGAACCGGTGACCTTTAGAAGAGGGAGGATCAATAGGGCCAATAATGTCCGTGCCCCAGCTTTCAAAAGGCCACGAAGCGATCGTTGGATGCAGAACATTAGGAGGTTGGTGCAGGACTACACCATGTACTTGACACTGGTGGCAACGACGTGCAATAGACATACAGTCGTCAATCATTGAGGGCCAGTAATAACCCAGTCTCTTGATTTTCATCTTCATTTTGGGGCCAGATTGGTGGGCACCACACAATCCGGCATGTACCTCGGTCACGATCCTTTGGGCTTCTTGTTTACTAAGACAACGTAGCCACAATTGATCGAAAGACCGGCGGTACAAAATGCCATTCATCAGTGTGTAAGAAAGAGCCCTTCTCTTAATTTGATCTGAGGAAGATTTCTCTCGAGGGAGTTTGTTTTCTTGCAAATAGTCAATGAAAGGTTGTCTCCAGTCAACCGTATCATCATCAATGGCAAGAACAATCTCGCCCTCGGAAGGAAACTTTTTATTGATATATTCCAAGTCTATAGGAGACAAGATCTTGCGACCTTGAACTTCTATGGAAATGGACTCTTCTTCTATACAGGCTAATTCTTTTGCGAGCTTTGCTAGGGCATCCGCCGTAGAATTTCTTCCACGGGGTATCTTATATAAGGTTACGCTCGGAATTTGCTCAAGAAGTTTCATAGTGTACTGATGGTACGGAAGAAGTTTAGGTTTCAAGACTTTGTAAATACCAGCAACTTGATTGATGATAAGTTGTGAATCTCCAAAGATCTTGATTTCTTTGATTTCCATTGATATTGCTAATTCTATACCAGTTATTAGAGCTTCGTATTCGGCCTCGTTATTAGTGCAAGGCTCTAATAAATGGTAAGAATAACGCAACAATCCCTTTTCAGGGGTTATGAAAACTAACCCGATACCGGCTTTCCCTGGGATTACCTCCTGAGGTTCCCCGATCTTTTGTGAAGATGCGGCACCATCAAAATATAATTCCCAAGTATTTCCTTCCTGCTCCTCTAAACACATAATTTGTTCATCAGGGAGATCATCATTCAGAGGGGACTCAGCAGGGATCGGGTGTGCTGCTAAGAAGTCAGCCACAGCTTGACCTTTGATAGCACGTAATGGTATAAACGTGATATCAAATTGGAGTAGAAACATTGACCACTTTGCTAAACGCCCTGACAACGTCGGACGAGTCATCAGGTATTGGAGTGGATTAACTCTAGAGATGAGATTGATTTTATGAGCTAACATGTAATGCCTTAATTTTTTGGCAGCAAAAATTAAAGTTAAACAATGTTTCTCAATAGGAGGATAATTAGCTTCAGTTGGTAGAAGTCTCCTACTCAAGTAGTAAAGTGCATTCTCTTTTCCTTCCTCATTAGTTTGGGCTAACAAGGCGCCAAGAGAACTGTCTAAGGCTGCGGTGTAAAGTATTAAGGGTTTTCCAGGGATAGGGGCTGCTAAAACTGGTGGTGTTAACAAATACTGCTTTATGCTTTCAAATGCATTTTGGCACTTTTCATCCCAATGAAATCGGGCATCTTTCTTACACAAAGCAGCGAATGGTTGACACCTACCAGACAAGTTGGAAATGAATCTTCGTAGGTATGCCAACCTACCTTGAAGAGATCTTAACTGGGTAAGACTTTTAGGAGGTGGCATATCTAAGACGGCTTTTATTTTGGAAGGATCAATTTCTATGCCTCGGTGCCTCACTATGAATCCTAAGAATTTTCCTGAAGTAACTCCAAAAGCACATTTCAAGGGATTCATCTTTAGATCGTAGCGGCGCAACCTTTCAAAAACGATTCTCAGATCATGAAGGTGGTCTTCCCTTTGACGACTTTTGACTACCAAATCATCGATATAACATTCCACCTGTTGGTGTATTAGATCATCGAAGATTCGGGTCATAGCCCGCTGGTAGGTTGCACCAGCGTTCTTAAGTCCAAAGGGCATGACTTTGTAACAGAAGACCCCTATAGGTGTTCTGAAGGCAGTGAATTTTTCATCTTCAGGAGCCATCTTGATTTGATTATATCTAGATGAACCATCCATAAAAGAGAAAATTGCATGCTCAGAGGCGATGTCTACCATGAGTTCCGATATAGGCAACGGGAACTCATCTTTTGGGCAAGCCTTATTCAGGTCCCTATAATCGATGCATACGCGAATTTGACCATTCTTTTTCTTTACTGGGACGATGCTAGCCAACCAAGAGGGATATTTTTCCTCTCGAATAAAGCCTGCATCGATCAGTTTTTTAACTTCAGTCACCACTTGTTGTTCAATTTCTAAGCGCATGCGTCGTGGGGCTTGCTTGATAGGGATCATGTCAGGTTGAATTTCAAGTTTATGGACTGCTATTTCTGGAGATAATCCAGGCATCTCATTATAGCTCCAAGCGAAGCAATCCTTAAACTCTGAAAGCAACTTGACTAAGTTAGTTGACTCATCCTCGTTCAATAAGGCACTTATGAACGTCGGACGTGGATTTTCTTCATTACCAAGGTTAATTTCTTTCAGTTCATCGACAGTTGATTGGATCTCCTCCTCAAGTTCGGGAGGTGCATCCTTAACTTGAAAGTCATCCGAATCATCTGAAGTTTCTAGACAAAATTCATTTAGAATCTCAATGTCCTTCATAAAGAGACGATCAGATCCTAAATTGTTAGTTATCACCAAGCAGTAATCATCATCATCAAATGGACAAACAGTACTAAAACCCAATCCTGCCCTTGAATTTGGTTTATAATATTCAGTATTCCAAAGGTTTTCAAAGGACTGAGCTTGACGTTTAGTCCAAGTAGATGGGGTTAGACCTTGCTTAATTAAATTTTTAACACCATAAGGATACCAATCAAAAGGGAGTTCCACTATTTCATTCATCAAAGGATCATCAATGTGTACATCAGTTTCAACATTCTTGCTAGAAGAAGGAATAAACTTAGCAGTTTTACAATCATCGCTCAAAGCAGGTGAAACCTTAACTGCCAACCCGGCTACACTATCTTGAGATAGTGGGGTTAGAGCTAAAGTCTTCACATATCCTTTAAGCTTTTCATAGGTAGACAAATCTGAATCATCCTCTATTTTTGCCTTCATTTTATCATCGTCACTGTCGTGTTCCAAAGAGATCTCAAATTTCGGCCTCTTGTTATTATTTTCAGCCTTAGATACACATGATTCATCCTCTGAGTCAGATTCTAAATCAATATGCATCGTAGGAGTTTGCTTTTGTATGATTTCATACGTTGCACTTTCATAATTTTGCCATCCTCTGCCTCTACCTCGCCCCCATTGGGTAATCCTACCACCTCTTTGTGAGGGAGGAGCAGGATGCCAATGGATGCTATCTTCGAGGCAGGGATATTCTTCATCTCTTTTTTCTTCTTTTTCTTTTTCTTTTTCTTTTTCATTTTTCTTTTCAAGTGCAATTTCACTTTTGGCCAATTTGAGATCATTAGGAACAATTTGCTTTTTAGGCAAATAATAGGCGGCATCTTCATAAATTCCTACTTCATGAATTGAGAATGGTTGCAAATCTCCCTTAATACAATGCTCAACACCATTTCTGATGTATTTAATGCACTGATGTAGGGAGGAAGGAACCATCCTATATTCATGAAGCCACGGTCTACCTAGAAGAGCATTAAAAGATGTTGGAGAGTCTATAATATGAAACTTTGCTTCAGTTTTAAATTCTTCAATCTCCAACAATAGAGTAACTGAACCCAAAGCCCTCTCGCCATTTTCGTTAAACCCTCGTAAGATCATTTTATCTGAACTGAGCTTACGAATGTCTATCCTCAAATAAGCGAGAGTTCTGAGAGTCATAATATTAACTGATGCACCAGGATCAACCAGGATACGTGACAATCTGAAGTTGTCTATGTTTACTGTTATGTATAGTGGACGGTTGTGATCAGCCGTCCCTAAACATAGATCTTTATCAGAAAAATAAATTTCAGGAACTCCTTTGGAACAAAGAGCTTCATCAGGCTGTACAGCTGCTAACTGGGCCATGCAAATATCGGGATCTAGCAGAGCTTTGATTAACGCTTCCCTCATTTCTTTGGAAAGGATCAGAGCATCATAAATGCTCAGTTTGGCAGGCAGCTTCCTGAGGTGAGCTAGGACATTGTAATCGACCTTGGGTATTCCACTCTCAACTGGACCCTGAAGGGGAACAGGCTGAGGTGGAAGAGAAGATTCTGGTTCGTCAACAACTTGCTTCCCTTTATCTCCAGAAGAAGCTTGAGGTGGTAGCACTTTGCCGCTACGAAGTTTGATTTGCACTATCTCTTCAGAAGAAGCGACATGTGGATTATCTACTTTGACCTCAGCTAACTCTGATTGTACTTCTGTTAAATTCTCAGAATCCGACATCTCTGCTTCAATACAGATATGCGTACCCTGCAAATCAAGAGCAGGGGCATCACTATCTGAATAATAGCCAAGAGAATGTTTTAATTCTTCCAAATTAAATTGATTGTTAAGAGAATCATTTTCAGGTAAGTTTTTCAAGTCATCCGTAACATCGCTATCAGAAATAGACAAGATATACACAGAATCCTTTTTCATTGATTTGACATCATCACATGGAACAAAATAAAAGTCATCTAAAATAAGAGGATTGAGGATAACAGTCTCCCCATCCGCAGAAAACACAACTCTACTGGATACATCACAATCAACACTACTAAAAGCAACAAAACAATCTCTGGTATCCTCCTTCTCCTGAACTGTAGGACCCTGGCTGACTTGGGCTCCCTTAAGCTCTGAAGGTGGAGTCATCTCTACATCACCTTCCGGAACTATCAGATCAACCTGGAGAGGCTTCTGAGCTCCCAAAGACTCCTGAAGAGAAGAAAAATAGAGTTTGTTCAGAAATTTCTTTGAGGAACGGGATAAAGCTATATCCCAAGTTGAGTCAGAATTTAAAGAAGAAGCAGGAACAATAGGCTCACCAGTCACACACTTAGCTGATCCCTGCCCCGGATCCACTAAGTATTCTTTGGGAATCACTACAGCTCCTGATTTGATGTTCCTATCAAGCCATTCTTTAAAAGTAATACAGTCTTCAAGCTGATGACCCAACATCTGATGGTAAGGGCAATAATTAAGCTGATCAGACTTACCCACTTCCTCTGGCCTCCTAGGGGCAGGCAATTTAAAGTCTGGCTTTTTCAGAAGATTTTTTAATATCCTCTTTAAAGCCTCCTTTTTAAAGGGGTAAGTCTTGCCAATCAATGTATTAAATTTGTCCCAATTCTCCCTTCTTTCCTCCGAAGTAAGGTAAGGCCGTTGTTGATTAAACTGTGGCTGAGCTTGCGGTGGCGAATACTGTTTCTGATACTGTGGTGACGTATATTGAGGCCTCTGATACTGTTGATTATAAAACTGAGAAGGTGGGTTCTCTACCTGAATTTTCATTGGCTGCTTTCCCTTATCCACAGCTGACACCGTCCCAGATTTCTTCTCAAAGAACTTCTGGGGTTTCAGCTTTTTAGGATCTGAAGAGGACTGATCAGTAAGGAAGGTGAACTGCGAAGCTTCTTCTTGTAGGCTGGAGGCTTTATTGAGCAGTTTTTCAAATGTCTTGATGGTAAATCCTTTCAAAAGAAAGGCTACCGGTCCATGAATGTTCTTAAGCAGAATCTCAATCGCGTGTTGCTCTTGCAATTGAGGTTCGCACTTCATGCTCAAATTCCTCCACCTTAGTATATAATCAACCAGCTTCTCCCCAGGCTTCTGTTTCTCTATAACAAGATCCCCAACTGTAACGTGATGCTGACTGCCTGCAAACCTCTTGACAAACATGTTTTCCAGCTCTGTAAAACTGTGCACTGAACCATTGGGTAAGTCTGCATACCAGTCAAAAGCCACCCCTGACAGACTACTAACAAACTGCCTGAAGAGTAAAGCATCACTTCCTCCAACGTTGCAACAACTGGCTCGGAAGTACGCTATCTGCTGTCTAGGGTTTCCGGTACCATCAAAAATCTTGAATGAGGGGGGCACAAATCCCTTTGGATAGGGAACTGCATCAAACTCCTCTGGGTAGGGCCTACCCTTTGGGGTATACGACGCACTTTGTGACTCAGCTAATGCCTCCCTCACTTGTCTTTCCACCATCTGTTTTAGCTCTTTTGATTGAGAGGCTTTGATTTCTGGATCTGATTGGTGTTCTTCTACAGCCTCAATTATCTGTTTCTTCCCTACCACCTGAACAGACTCGGGTTGAGAAGACTCAACCTGTGCTCGTGGTGGTAAAGGACCCTGGCACTGGAATGATGCCATAGTGGCCATCATTTCCTCTATCTTCTTCTCCATACTTGAGATCTGCTCATCTTTTTGTTTTAGCTGTTGTATAAGACGTTGAGTTAAGTCCGGCGCAATGCCTTCCTCAACTACGACGTCCTGTATTCCAGCATCTTCAGCTTGATCATCATGAGCTGATCCCCTTGTTTCCACCATAAGGACATCGGCTACTGCATCATCTAACATGTCATCTTGATCTAAATCAAAGTTCAATGCATCTTCATCCTCCAGATCTTTAATGCTATTTTTCAGTTCACCTAGCATCTCCTCTATAGACCTTCCGAAAACATAGTGGGGATCAACGGGAACATATCTTTCATAGTCCATATGATCTGAAGGGTTAATTTCACGTTTCTCCTCTACTTCGGGTTTTCCTTCTATCATCTTTTCAGGTGAAGCCACTACCAGAGAAGCAACTTCCTCCTTAGGTCTCCAGATCTTCTTCTCAGCTGATGTTGGAGAGAGTTGGCTTGATGATTCCAACCGCCCTACATCCGGATGAGAAGACGAAGAATGACCCGTAGAGGGGTGCCTATCTGTCTGGGGAGAAGAGTGGACACGAGAGAACCGCTGAACCTTTCTAACTTCTTGAGGTGTCATGGAGGAAGGAGACAGCTGACGACTAGTTTTCTGGACAACATACTGAGTACTCTTGGATTTTCTCGACACATCAGTCAAAACAATACTGTCTGTCTTTCTGTCAGATTTCCTCGGTTCCTTAGGGTATCCATCAGTGAGTGCAGAGATTGCAACAGGTTTGAACTTTTTTTTGCTATCTCTTGCCCTCGACTGACTCACTACCCGGGCTCCAGTATTCTTCTGACTCGATGCTTCTTCTTCTATCTTTTCATTAATCATCCTTTTCATATTCCTCAAAAACCTTTCCTTGGTTTGGAAATGATTATCTGCACACTCTTGGACTATTGCCCTTACCATATTCTGAATGTGTGTTTCCTTATCTTTTACTGGCTCAGTGGCAGACTTTCCAACAGCAGTAGAAACTGAACGAGCAATCTTCCTCACATCTTCCTCTCCATCAGCAGCGGAGAGAAGATGGAACCTACTACCACTAAGATGTGGAGAGGTAGGAGGAGTTTGCTCATTCTGATTTGATAGTCCCAATTTTTCCATTCTCCTCTTTGTTCGACGATTTTTATTTCTCCTCTGAGTTTTAGTCATAATCGTCGACATGTTAGAAGAGGAGCCTATTTCAAACTTGCTTGGAGCACTGAAAGGAGTAACACTGTCTGCTACGACAACTGATTTGAGTTTCTGATCCTGGCTAGGCTGTTCAATTCTAGCAAACACTGAGGGCCTATGGGCTACAGGGGCAGTCTGAGACCCACATCCCAAAGTGAACTCTAGAATAGGCTTCTGGTTTGCAATTTCAGCAGGTGGGACAATAGTGAACTCAGGTCCACTAACAGACAACTGCAAATCCTCAAATCCTTTTCCAAATTTGATTATACTTCCGTCAGCAAAAGGATTGTAAGCCAAGTTCATATTATCCGACAAGGAAAAGATTAGTTTACCCATCATTTTCCTGAAATTCAAGAAAAATTTTGAATTAGTCTTTTGAATAAATTATTTTAATTGCAAAAGCTTAATTGACCCAACCAAATAATTCAAGTCTTATCTCGTCGCATATATATCGAGTTATATTAAAATATAACTGCAATACATAATGTTGAGATAATAATGAATATTATTTAGTGTTTCAATTTTCACTCTAAGAATTTGGACCCAGTGCTAAGTCAAACATCAAGCTACAATAAAAATGTAACTGCAACGTTCAAGTTAGCACGTAGGGATTTTATTTTCTGATTATTTAGACAAAAAGGTCATTAAAGGAACTTCCCGTCGATATTTTGACGGGGGTCCAAAATAAGACCTCTACAATTTCTTTTAGACACCGGCCAAATTATTCAAGAATGAAATGAATAATATAACCGGCGGAAGAAAGGTAGTTACAACCCATGCCAAGCACAAGTATACTACCGATGTAAGAGTATGAATCACTGCTAAAGATGGAGAGAGGATAGATCCCCAGTGGAGTCGCCAGAAAAACCTTGGTGGGAAAATTTATGTCGCCACGCAGATTTTGATTTCTCCTATTTTGTAATCGAATACTGCATTAAGAATAAAGTACAGTCTCGGGAGACTGACACAATATTCTACAATGGATTCAATATCAAAACAGGGTTTTGAAAAATGATATTTCTATAGTCAAACACAATTCTATGAATAACGTATCATCTTGAGAGATGAACACGAAATTCTGTAGAATATGTTTAAAAATAGAAATATATTTTTGAAAAGTTCATCCATCCCTTTATTTAGGTGTAATAAGGAGAATATTGTATCATCTGAAAAGACGAACATAACATTCTTCAAAAACACCCAAAAGAAAGAATGAGTTTTATAAAAGTCATCATTTCTAAAATTGAACATAATAAATGGAATATTATATTACCTGCAAAGATAATAATAATATTCTATAAATATGTTTAAAGTTAGAAATGAGGTTTTAAAACATGTCTGCGTTCCCAAAGATTTTTCCCTTGTTTTATAAAAATAAAACAAGGTTTATTTTAATCTGGGGTTCTCAAATCCCTATAGGGGCAAGCCCCTATAGTTAATTACATCCTAGGAGGGGTACTCCTAAGAAAACTCTCGATTAAAGCAATGATTTTGTACCCTCTGATTACAAAGTAGAAGACAAGGAAAGAAGTAGGGATTTTCAAGGAGAAAACTCAACATTGAACAGTTATTAACGAGTCAAAGAAAGAAAAGTAGGAGGTACCGGATTCTAAGAAGCTCAGAGGCAACCTCAGTCTACCCTATGTTGGGCTTTACATTTTAAGAGAGAAATTTTTATGTTTGAATTGATATTTTATTAGAAATTTGGGATTTTATTCCCGAAGGGTGAGGACTTAAGATTCACAAATCTGCCTCAGAACCTAAATCTAATTTGGGTACTACAAAGTAGTGACCCGAACCTGACTAATGTAGTGCAAATCTGGACTTACCCCGGCCTGGATTGGGGAGCCAGCTAACCACCTAGGCGCTTCAAATCCATGTGTCCAGTCTCTTATGAAAGATGGGTAGGGATGTTATTTAAGTTTTGAGGAATCGGGGCCGACATCTAAGACAAAATCTAATTGGCCCCTTTACTTATGTAGGATAAATGATGCCTAGGAGCATAATGCAATTAAAATTTTAGACTCTTTTAATTTGTATCTAATGCAATGCATGCTAATTGACTCGAATGCATAAAATGATTTATGAAGCAGTTTTAAAATCAGGCTTAGAAAATAGATTTTTCCCTAGAGATTGCACAACATCCCCTTGACAGAACTGCACCCTAATAGGTCAGGTGGTCTGCCAGAACCCGCAGGCGGGGAGGTGCCTAACAAGGAAGAGAAAGTAATAATATGATTATGCTGACTCTCGGCGATCCGAGCTTACTTCTTAGATTCGTTAGAGTTTCTATGTGAGCCTAAAAAAAATTTATTTTTAAATTTCAAGTAGAAAAAGTTTATCGTGATCCTTACCAAAAAAACACTCCGATGCGTATCCAGGCTAAAACAAAACACGGCATGCAAGAGTCCTAAAAAAAACTAGTGCACAAACAAAGTAAACACTCAAATTAAATTATCCAAAAATATAATGTCCAATGTCCAGTTTGTTTACAACCCAGGGTCTGCTGAAAATATAAAGTGGCCGGGTACCACTGACGCAAGTGATTTCAAAATGGGATATACTTTTCTTTTTATCTTCATTTCTTCGTCTTCTTCATCTTCATTTTTTGTCTTCTTTCCTTTACAAGCTTCTTGGATCTGCTACGAGCTCCTTGGTTCCGCTAAGAGCTCCTTGGGTCCGCTACGAGCTCCTTGGGTCCGCCGGGCCTGGATATCCAAATGAAAAGAAACTCATCCCGGAAGGGGTATTTTCTTTTCTCTTTGGATATTAGAACCACCCTAACTTGGCTTTCCAAATAGAAGAGAATACTCCCATAAGGGACATTCTCCTCTCTTTGGATTCCGAGTTGGGTGTGATATCCCACTTTTGAATCACTTTCACAACATTTGACTTTAACAAATAATTACATTTACATTACATTCTAGAAAGAAAAAGAAAATCTAGACACACCTGCGAGGTTATCCTAGACATTTATAATAAAACCATTTCCAAGCAGTTATATATTCAAATTAAATTT
The DNA here is from genome assembly GCA_019925795.1 of Dendrobium chrysotoxum. Classification (NCBI taxonomy): domain Eukaryota; kingdom Viridiplantae; phylum Streptophyta; class Magnoliopsida; order Asparagales; family Orchidaceae; genus Dendrobium; species Dendrobium chrysotoxum. The sequence goes on from CM034308.1 coordinate 23,992,876, forward strand.
ACCAGCCACACTTGGCCATGCTCTTTTAATTTTAAAGGGGGCTTAGCATTTTCTGAAGCACCTGCAGAAATTATTGTTAATTTAAATCTTTAATTTGCCCCCTTTTTATTTAGCCCTACACGAGCATGGCCACCTGCATAAGATTCTGTGAGCATCCAGATCGTTCCTAACCTAGGGATAATCTATCGCCCATCACATCATATCACAGAGAGCGATAAAAGTAAACAAACACTCAATGTCAATCATACAAGCATGCAATGAAAACCGAGAAAGCCCGTCACACAACAGCAAGAAAGTAAACACCGGCCTAACCTAGAGCTAGAGTCGGTTGTCCTAGCAAACAAATCTAAGTGTGTGCGGTAGGCTGGGTGGTTTAGATATATCCTGAGTTTATTATTAGTTAAAATTATCTAATTGATTGAAATTGATTTGTTGAAGGGTCAAATGGAATTTTAGTTCAGATTTAAGTTTTCGTGTCTTTACTATTTTGAAGTTTGTTTTCGATTGAATTTTGATTGTTAAAGTTGATTAATAGTGTTTTGTTATTTAGTCATTTGAGTTAACCATTTTTTTTAGATTATTTTAATTGATGATTTATTGAATTTTTAATAATTTATTAAACATTTTAATATTTTGTTAATCTTAAATCATTTATTGGAATTTTAATTGACTTATTAAAGTGTTAGTGTTTTATTAAAATTTTTAATGATTTTATTTGATTTGTTAATGATTTATTAAATTGTTGATGATTTATTAAAGTTTGAAAAATTTTATTTAGTTATAATTTGATTATAAGATTATTAACATATTAATTAGATTCAAATTTTATTTTTGTGTTCAAATTTAATCTCCTAGTGGTATGTGTGTTAATTACGATTTGATTATTAAGGATTATACAATTTTTGTGTATTTTTATCTGAATTATTATTAGTGTGTTTGAAATGTTTATTAACTGGTTGTTTAATTTTGATTAGAATTAATTAAGGTTATATTAATAATATATACTTATCCTAAAGGGAATGTCACTAAGTTTTCTATGTTCTGTATTTCTACCCTAAAGTGTGCATGCATCATAAGTCTAAATTTTCTAAGACTCGGTCCTTAATTTTTGTCCTTAAATGTCACTAATGTTGTATGGGATGAAAAAGTTTGTTATCACTAACCCTTAAGACTTTGCGCATGTATACATTCAAGGGTCTAAAATGAAATGAAAATCATCCTAATAAAATTGAAGTTACTATAGGGGCCTAAAGGGTAGGGGTTCGCACAAACCACACCACGGTTTCCTAGGGGATTTCTAAGTTTTAAGAAAACTTACAACACCGGGGGCTATGACCCGGTGGTTCCGCCCGTAGCACCTCTACCCGGTTGGGTAGAGGCGACTGACATCTTTAATCTGCTTCTTTTTGTTCACTTGATTGGTATCGTTCCTCACAGTTTATGCAAGTAAAGATAATAAAAGAGGGAGGATTAGAAGCACATTTAATAATTAATAATGAAATAATTGAAATTTACTAAAAATAAAATGTACCTTTCTTCGGGCTTGAAGACCGGCACAAGCTGTCAACCTTTTAAACTTTTCACTTTTGATGGCATACTATTTATCTTTCCAACTTTCACCTCGAGGCACAAGAAGGGAGGAGTAGAAGAAAGAGAAAGAGAGGGGCAGAGAGAGAGAGAGAAAGAGAGCTTTTGCTTTTCAACACTTTCAAACACATACACTTTCACTTCTCTACTTACACTACACTTTTCAACTTTCTATGCACTTTTAACACATTACTCTTTGAAACCCCACATTTCTCTTTTTATCTTTCAAAATCCACCTCCAACATTTACACTTTACTATTCAAAACTCACCCACTCCACTTTCCAAACACATACGCACAAACCCGCAAAACAATTTTCGATACATATACACACACTTTGCTTTTCAAAACCAAACACTTCTCTTTTCAAATGCCAACACTTTTGCTTTTCAAAGATCACACAAATCAACTCTCAAAACATACACTCATCAAAGCAATTTACTTCTCACACTTATATTTGCCACCTTTCAACATAAACATATGTCACTTCTTTGTTTCTCATACATATCACTTCATTCTTCAGAATACACATTTTACTTTCCAAAGAAATATACAAATCACCTTTCTAAATTATACACACATTTTACCTTTTCTCTTACTTCAAAACATTACATACCACTCTCCAACATACAACTTTCGTTACACATGATCTCCACATCACCACCTCACAAAACACACAAATTCCACTTTTCCCAAAAACAAACACATTTCCAAAACATGCAAAACCCCTTTCAACATACACTTTTCACATTACTTTGTTTATACATACAATTTACCTTTTCAAAATAAACATTTTTTTTTATTCTCCAATAATCAAGTATCACTTTACCATTAAAAGATCACACACTAAACTTTTCATTCAAATAATACACTTTTCACTTTTTAACATAAGCTCTCACTTTTCAAATCACCCACAAGTTCCACTTTTCAACCTTTATGAATTTCAAAATCCAAACATTTTCTAACACACACTTCCCCTTTCAAGACATACACTTCTTACTTTTAAAACATTCCTCAAATTCCACTTTTAAAACAAGCACACTTCTACCATTCCTAATGTTCCAACATAAGTCCATATATACCTTCTTTCCAACTCAATATTTATACCAAATACAAATACGAGAAAGAGTATTTCATGCCACAACACATGATATGTAAGAAGAGTTTCTGTTACTAATATTTGAGCATGAAAACACATAAGAATTTCTTTGTTTTAACCAATATCCACTTTTGATTATAACTTTACTTGCCAAAAACTAAGGCAAATGCTATGTTTGTATTAGTAACTGAAAGATATTTGGTGAAAATACAAGAATTTTTACAATCATTTGATGCCTTCTCTAAGCTTCATCAATGAAACAATTTAACCATAGAGTTGTACGTAAAATTCTCCCAACTAGTCATGATTCAAATAGTCCAAATATGTATTCAATGCATTGTCACAATGAAAGCACTATCATCCTATTTCCTCTAATTGTGGTTGTAGTGTAGCTTTCAATACTTTCGTACACAAGAAAATGATGGAACCCACGCTTGAGATCTCCACAAAATTTTAGCACATCAATATATCTCTTCTAGTAGCATTTCATCGAACACTTGACATACAATACTTGTAAGATTGTGTAAAGTAAACTAATATGAAAATCATGCTTTATACTGACACATAATTATGAAAATGCTATACCAACACTATTGGAAAGTAATCCACTTAAAAAAAAAATCAGCCATGCTTCCAACTTTTTTCCAAGAAACAAATTCTATTGAATAGAGATATTTCTTCTAAGAGAAGCAAAATACAGAAAACAAAATAATCCAAATCGTCTCATGCATTTTTGAGTCAAGAAATTAGAATTGCGAGAATTTTTTTTATTTACTTATTTGAACAAAAATGAGATGGGGAAATCCCCTTTTCTGATCTCAAGAGATAAAGGTTGATTTAAGAAGCATAAAACAAAACAATCTACATTCTTATCTTTACAAGAAATCTGAACCAAACGAGATGATTGTTTGAGAAGAGATTATATGGAGAAGATTGAAGAAGAGAAAGGGAGAAGCTTAACTCCATTCGTTATTCTTTCTTTCTTTCAAAAGAAGAGAAACTTCTTCATCCCATTTATCCAATGTGATTGAAAAAGCAATCAAGAAATGGGAAAAGTAGAAGATGAAGGTGAAGAAGATGGAATTACCTAAGGTTGAGAAAGGTTGCCGGCGGCTAGGGCTCTTGCTTGGTCTGAAACAATGAGGGACGGAGGCAAAAGTAGGTTGGTGGCTCGGCTAGGGCTTGTGACAGGGGCGTCCAGCCTTGGTGTCGTGTGGAACAGAGAGGCGACGAAGAGGGTTTCGGTTCCTTGCGAGAGAAACAGAGAGGGAGAGAGGGGCTTGGCTTCGTTTCTTGCGAACTGGAGAGAAGACCGGGCTTGAGGGAGTTCTTCGCGAATGAGAGGGAGAGCCAGAGGGGGGTTTCGGTTCTGCGAATTAGAGAGTGGGGAGGTCGGTTCAGTTGTGCGAATTTTAGGGAGGGGAGATCGTGGGGGCCGGTCTGATTTGGACTAGCCTAACCGCAATTGGGGTCTAGCCTAGGCTGCCTCTTTATTTGAATTTTAAAAGTTGATTATTAGGATATGTTTTACTTATAATTTATGACAAATTTTATTAGATGGAATTAATATAAATTTATTTTAAATGAAATTAGTAAATATTTTTATAATAGATTAATTTAAATTCTTTTATTTAATTTAACTGATGACATTAGCTTGCGACGAGTCAGATCGAGCTAATCAGAGATATCATCACTTAGATCAAACTCGACATGAGTTAATTTGATTCAATTTCGCTTTAATTAGTATAACAAACTTCGGTTTAAAAGAGTCGATTTGAGACAAGTCGATTTGGATTTAGTTTGGAATCAAAATTAGATTTGGATTGAATTGATTTTGATTTAGGTCGAGTTATCAAGTCGAGTCGAACCTAACTAAAATCCATAGCGTTCAATTAGATAACTATATTGGATTGAATTGATTTGATACAAATTAAATAACAGGGCCGAGACGATGCTACGTCAGTGGGCATCCCCCTAAGAGAAATCCTAAGGGCGACGTCTATACTAGGCTATGAAGACCTAGGTACTAGAGATTAATTCTAGGGAAATTGACCTCGAATAATGAGGTCAACAAATGGACCCCCAATAGGCATGATAAACTTGCCAAAGTTTATCGTGCGTATTGGCGTTGACCGAAACGATCAAATAGATCCAAAAATTGAAGTTGAAAATTTGGGTATTTGAATTGAAGGAGATTTGTGCTTTGATAGAAAATTAGCATGAAAAGCTGATAGAGTTTCGAGTTGATTGAGTAATGCTATCATCTTTTCAACTTTATTCTTTGAAAGAAGAGCACTGATAAAGGTCGGGCGAGGGTCCTCATCAGTTCCCAAGTTTATTTCCTTTAGCTCATCCATAGTAGCAACCTGTCCACCATCTTCAAGTTCTTCTGGTGCAGGTTTAGCTTTCATATCTTTTTCTTCATTTGTATATGTATCTTCAATAGTCAGACATTTATCCATTATCGCATAACATATATTTTTCTGAGTATGTTCAGCTGCGATAAATCCGAGGCCTTTTGTATCACGACTACCCATCTTTGATAGTTCTTGACACCACATTCTTTGAAAGAAATGTGCTCGTCGCCAAGTAACCATATTATGAATTCCAGCTTTCCGTATCATCTGCTGAATTCTTTTGGGACAATATCTGGGCATTTCTGTAGGAATTATCTCTACATCTTCATTGAAATTCCCATGCTCATTGAGATTTTCTTCTTGATATTCTCCAAATTTATAAAATAAATTTCCCGGTCCTCTTCTTCCATGTAAGGAAGGTACATAAAATGTTTTAAGCTCTTCAACATTATGCACCTCGCGGGATATGATTTCTCTAAAATGTTGTGGTGGGATCAAGGTAACCACAAAAGTATTTTCTTTTGGCTTTTCATTAACCAAAGGCTTATAGGCTTCAGAGATATCCTTATCTTCCTCCGTGTCACTTCCCAAATGGAGTACAACTTTATTTGATTTAGGAAGCATATTAACTCTTTTAGGAAAATTTGATATCATGCTCTTTCTTCCTGTCTCCCTTTTCTCAACTTCTTTAGGTTATTTTATACTCCTTGATGTCGATGCTTTATCTTCAGAAGATTTTGTCGGCTTTACTTCATTTAGAATGAAGTATTTTGCATCATCATAAATTTTCACTTCGTGGACTGCGAAGGGTTGTATATCTCCAGAGATCCGAAACTCTTCTCCATCCTTTAGATATTTCATGCACTGGTGCATAGTTGATGGAACCAGACCATTCTCGTGGAGCCAAGGTCTACCCAATAATGCCTTGAATGAAGTGTCTGCATCGATAATATGGAACTTGGCTTCGGTGCACAGCTCTCCAAATTTTAGGGGAAGGACAAATGACCCGATAGTTTTTTGCCCTTTCTCGTTGAAACCGTGCACCATAAGTTTATCTGGCCCGAGATGTTGAATATCTAGGGCTAATGATCTTAGTGTGCGCAAGCTCATGAGGTTTATAGAAGACCCAGGGTCAATCAAGATTCGCTTTATTATGATGCCATCACTTTCTGCCGTAACATATAAAGGACGATTATGTTCTGTAGTCCCCAGCATGAGATCTTCTTCAGAGAACGTAACAACAGGTTCATTCCTGGCATGAAGGACTTCGCTCAAATATCTTTCTGCGAAATACGCCTCATATCTTTCTGGATTTTTCAGAGCCTGTATCAAGATTTCTCGAAGCTCTCTTGACATTAGAAGAGCTTCATAGATGCTGAGCTGTGCTGGAATTTTTCTCAAGTGGGAAATGATATTGTATTCTATCCCTTTATTTGTATCATATCTCTTCTTATGATCTTTTGGGATAATTTCTTCATTAATGATTATATCTTTTTCATTGTCTTTGCTTGATGATCCCTTTTTTAGTGGCGGTGGCAGCACTTTACCACTTCTCAACTGTACTTGAGCAACTTCATTCAACTCAATCTCATCTGATGAAGATTTTGTTATATGTTCAGAGTATTCACTCAGCTTTACATGCTCCATTCGTGAAGCTATTTGTTGATCCGACTCATCGTCACTTGGAAAACACAACTCTTCTTCTGAGTCACCATTTGTCTGCAGCACCATCAGACATGACTTAGATGTCACTTTATCAGTCATTTTTGTAGAAGACATTGCTATCTGACCCCTATCGAGATCTTTAAAAGAGTCTCTTTGGCATGCAGTTGATGCTACTGAAATGACTCGACATGTTTCTACATGGAGTGATTCTTCATCTTCTTGTTCATCATCTTCTATTTTTGATTGATCTATTTGAAGCTCAGACATAAAATCTGCAAGTGTTATGGGCCGTCTCAACGGTTGACGATAATCCTCCAAATTATTGATGATCTTTTGAAGTACGGTCCTCTTCTTCTTTAGCCTGTTATGCTTGTTTGAGCTATCAGACTTCTTGGAGGATGCCTTATAAAATCGCTTCGTAGTAGAACGCCTCCAAGTTGATGACCTGGAAGTGGATGCACCTGAATTTTAATTTCCTTTCAATTCAAGCACTGGTTCTGTAGAGGATTTCCATTTTACACCAGGAACTCCTTCCAGTTGTTTAATCATTTTCCTTGTCTTCTTAGAGATTGCAGTCTGCCATTCATCTTTTTCTGGTATCATTTTTTCTTTCATTTTATCTCCTTCCTTAACGGGGGGTATAGAAGAAGTCATAATCACCTTCACAGACTCCTTCTTTGGGTGAACTAGAACACTATTTGATAGCGTGAACTCACCATCTCTATATTTCTTTTCAAGCCAGTCTTTGAAGACATAACAATCTTCAATAGGATGGCTGATAACTCGGTGATACAGGCAATAACTTGGATTATCTTTCTGCTCAGCTTCTTCTGGTCTTTTACACTCCGGTAATTCAAGACCAGCATTAAGCTCCTGCTTAAATAGTTTTGCCACACTTTCCCTCTTAAAAGAATATTCTCTATTCATTTTTTCTTTAAGGGATGTGATTTGATCACCAGTTCTTGGCTTCGAACGTTCTCCTCCATCACGAAAAGTTTGAGACCTGTCGTTTCCTCCCAATACTAGTTTTGGCTGAGGTTTGGAATAATGTCTTCCTTTATCATCTTTAGGAGTAGATTGTTTTTCTTTATCGATCCTTAGAGATGATGCAGAATAGATCTCATCCCTTCTAGTATCTGCAGCTTTATTTCTTCGAGGTCTATCTGAATAATTTTCAGACTTAGACAAATTCAACTTTTCAAATTTAGCTACTCTGTCCAGTAGCTCCTGATAAGTGCTGATAGAGACCATGCATAAAAATGGTAACATCTTATCATCGATGTTTCCCAAAAGTAGTTGAACAGCGTGCTCCTCTTCCAACTGTTGTTCGCATTTCATACTCATGTTACGCCAGCGAGTGATGTACTTTGTCACTGACTCACCCCTTTTTCGTTTCTCTAAGGCAAGGTCAGCGATAGTAGTCTTCTCCGTGGCACTGGCGAACCTTTTCACGAACATATTCTCTAGTTCTGAAAATGTCTTAACAGAATCATTGGGCAGCTCAGTGTACCATTCAAAAGCAGTTGCAGTCAAACTACTAATGAATTGGCGGAAGAGCAGAGCATCAACGCCCCTAGTATTTCCACATGTTGCTTTAAACTGAGCCAAGTGTTGTTTATGATTGCCGGTGCCATTAAAAGTATTGAATTTGGGCACTGAATATCCTTTAGGATATGGCACTTGATCGTATTCAGCTGGATACGGGCGACCCTTGCTTACAAATTTCTCTATATGCTTTGAGGCAATGACAGCTGTGGTGTCATTACCGGCTCAGATCTATTTACAACATCGTGGTGAGTTTGCAGATGAACAAGTCGATCAGCCTCATTTCCTCCTTCAGGTGTGATTCGAATTTCAGACACCTGAGGTATTGGGTCGGTTGGCAGATTAGTAGGAATGCTACTCGATATCTGTTGATTAATAGGCTGATTCAATGTTTGATGATCAATTGGTTGAGCAAGTGCATGAGTAGTAATGATGTTCTTCTGCATTAACTGCATCATCGCAGTCATCTGTGCCATCATTTCTGTCATCTTGCTGTTCAGATCGGATATCTCCTTATCTTTTTCTTTCATCTGGAGTTTCAAACGTCTTTGTGCTTGTGCTAATGTCTCAGCAAGTACTTCTTCATCTTGATCATCATTTTGTTCACCGTTTGAGGGAACTCCTTCTTCTGACTGCTCGTGCTGAGCTTGATCTTCTTGAGAGGTTGTTATTTTAGAAGAGGCGGGTCCTGCTTCGTTGCGTCGTCGATAGCCACGTGTTTGATGTGGCTCATCACCATGCCCCACCATGTAAACTACCTCAACTTCCATGGTGTCTTCATCTTCATCGTCATCATTTTCTTGTACTCGAATCTCAGAGCGACGCTTCCAGTAGATCTCTGACTCTGCATGTGGTACAGGAACTTCTTCAATTAGAGGAGTACGATCAAAATTGACCTTCTTCCGAGAGGCTGAAGTTGGCTGGCAATAGGATTCCTTGGAAAATTCTCCAAGGTGTCGACTATTGTAGGTGTCAATAATAGGAACCTTTTCCTTAGGTACCCATTGTTGACGATTTTTATTAAAGGCGGATCTCTGGGAGGCTGCACCAGATGTCACGCCTATATTGACTTTCTTCTGCAGTGATCTTTTTTCAGGAGGTCTAGGCCTCCAAATTTCTTTTCCCTTCCACTGGGATCTTTTGATAGCGGAATCCTGAACACGAGGTCTAGGATTCACGCTCCAATGTTCACCGCGTGGAGCTGATCTTGATTTCTCCTAAGCTACCGTGGCAGTTGGTAACTCTCTTTGTGGGATCCTCCTAACCTTAAATGTCGATGGCCTTTGATATTTCTTCCTTATCAGGCCATTTTCTCTTGCAACTTTCAACACTCTGTGCACCCTGGCGGACAGAGTTTCATACTTCTTCTTTTGAGGAATAGGGGTTTGGGGCTGCTGATCCCAAAATGACTGTTTCAATTCGCCAGTAGGGCTGTTCCTCTTCACCCATTTTAGATTTGCAAACTAGTTATGGGTGGGAACGTTAACCTCTGGTTCCAAGGCTGGGAGTGTTGATGGATGCACTGGCAGTGGTTGTTGAGCTCGTAGCTTTGCATTCAACTTTCTCCTTTGCCTTCTTGTGAGCTTTCCTCCAGATGAGGAGGCTTCAGCATCGTCCTTCCCGGGTGCAGATAACCCAGTTGGCAGAGTGGTGGCCCTAGTAGGTACCACAGATACTCTTCCTTCAGTTACGACCCTCTCTGTGGTTGGGGCCTTGGGCTGCGATAGTCTTTCGAAGACAGAGATCCTGTTTTGTTGAACTGCTTTAGCAGTAGCAGTTCTAGCAGCTCGTGGTTATTGCACGGAATAGGCACGTCGTGCATAAGTTTCAGCAGAGTCAGGCCTCGCAGAATAGCCTTGAACAGTCATGCCGTGAATAGGTACGGCAGCAGCCATTGCAGTAGCTGCAGAGAACTCTAAACTTCCAAATCGAATAGTGGCTTCAGAGTCTCCGGTGTTAATGACGGCATTCGCTAGCTGGATGCTAGTGCCTCGTCCCAGTTGGACGGTAAATGGAGTATTCTGTAGTTCCATTCTGCACAAAAGAAAGATAAGGGTTAGTAGTCAAAAATTGATACATCACCCCACACTTTCAAAGTGCAGAGACTAGACAGAATAAAATATTATATATATAAATATATATATAATAAATTTTTTTTTATTGCATTATTTCAAAAATCCTGATTTTAACAAATTTATTAGAATTTCAACATTTTTGTCGCTATTGTAGTTTATGTATATCTAGCCAAAGATGGAAAGAGAAACCAGTCCCCAGTGGAGTCGCCAGAAATCTGTGGGCTCTGAAAATTTCATTGGATGTATGCTCCCGGCCTCTCCTCGTCATCGAATCTATTTTTCTTGATTTTGATATTGTGATGATGATAGAGCGTTTTAACAAAATTAGGTTCCGGGTGAATTTTCAGAAGGCAGATTGGGTTTGAGATAAGACATTACCCAGAGATTTCGCCCTCACTTTATGAGGACTTTATAATCTGAGTTCTGGTTTCCTATAGGCGCAAGCCCCTATAGTTAATTACCCCTCCCGATAATAGGAGAGAACTTTCGATTAAGGCTAGTTATTAAAGTAGTCACATATATTATGAACCTATCGTATAATAGCAACAATCTTAGGGTTTTGAATTTGAGATTTGAATTTATCATCATAAATTTAAAACTGGTGGTGGGGGGAATGAAGACGAGCCCGATCAAGGTCCCATGGTTCCGTCGTCCCGGGCTGTCATGATCCCTGGTCTACTTAGTCAGAGGAGGTAGTCGACCCAACTTGACAAAAGGCACCTTGTCGGCAGCCATGGGTTGCTTCGTCCAAGAATACCTTGTAGACCTGGGTTGATGTTTGACTAAGGGGATATATCTGAATCCACCTTAGCTGACAGAGAGCTTTGTGCCTATCGACTATACCCTATGATTCATAACTCAAGGGTTTGACGCCGTTAGGGAACATACGGGCTTTGGCCGTGATCGTAATATAATGGTGCCATTTTGCGGAAAAATCACCCGATCAGAGGGCACGTGCCACGTCCCTGCTGGCAAGAGACTGTTTGAGGATGAATCGTAGCGATACACCCGATACGCATTCGCTCTTTGTGAGCTGAAGTTAATTTCATATTTATCACCCCCGACAAACGGTTGCGGGAGGTGGATGATTTTTTAGTTTTAAATTTTTAAGAGATGAATTTTATTTCAGAGATTTAGAATTTTGTTTGATTCAAGGTTTGACCCCTCCGGTTGAGATTTTCTGTCAACACGGCCATCATCGGGGTGACGTTAAAGTCACTAGTGTTTTCGTAGGATTTTGGGAGACATTTTATGATTTAAGTCATGTCGACTGCAGTCCTTTCGAGGAGGAGGATGAGACTCGAATTTAGACCCGCGCAGCATTCTCAGACCATTAGATTTTGAAATCGTATGTGGTGGTCGGAGCACATGCGGGTTGTAGCATTTGACCCTGCGCAGCATTCTCGAATATTTGTGTTTGTAACTTTAAAATGTTGACCGGAGCACATGCAGGGGTGTCTATTTCAGTTTAAGGGATCATATCTAACACATAAGGGGTATTTTAAAATATTTAAATATGACCCATTTTAAGAAAGTGATTTTATTTAGAAGTCCAAAATTTCTTTTAAGGGCCTACGAACGCCTTTTGTCCGCTTGTATACATGTTGCGGATCCAGTGGCATTTAAGTGTATTAGATTTCACTTATTGCATTTAGTTTATTTTGACTCTTTAAAGTGTTATCTAGCACAGCTCGCAGAGAGTGTTTGCTCAATAGGTATTAGGAGATCGTGCTCATGTTCGTAGGAGAATTATCTTGCTCGCTACAAGTTCCCCTATCCTCTCCCGTAGGTGGTTTAATTTGTTTGATACAAGCCCCTTATTCTTGCTTAAAGAGTTGTTAGCTGCTCAGTTGGATAGCTTTTAGAGAGCTTTGAGGTTGTTTATTGGAGAGAGTTTCATAACCGTTAGAGAGCTTTTGTGTTTTGAGAGTTGCTCAGTTTGGGAGTTTATACATAAATTGGATTGGTGGAAACATTCATTTCTGTATTTTATTTTATTTTAATCAATTAATTAAGTTGATTAATTAAATGAATTATAATTATAATTTAATTTGCTCAATTTATTAATTTAAAACTTTTAAATGTATTAAATCGATTTGCTCATTTATTTGGTTAAAGTTCGATGTTATTTGATTAATCAATTAACCATTTTAAAGATTTTAATTTGATTTGAGTTAAATTTTGGGATTAATTTATATTTTAAAATTGTTACATCATTTAAATTGAATTGATTGATCGATTATTTTAAACTAATCTTAAAGGGTTTAGATTGAATTGAATGTACACTTATTTAATTGGATTTGAGTTTTAATTGAATAAGTTAGAGTTCTGATTTATTTAGTTAGTTAATGGGTTATTATTCAATCCAATGAGATTTCAAATTATTTAGTTCAGGTTAGTTAAAATCTTATATTAAATTACATTTTTTATTTTTAGGTAAGTTCTTTTATTTAATTAATTAGAACATCAATTAATTAATAGTTTGATTTTGTTTAAATTAGATCATTTAATTTGTTGATTATCAATTTAATTAGTCGATCAAATGATAAGTTGAAATTATTATTAAATTAATTATTTTACTTGATTGAATGTTCTCCACTTTTTCCAAAATTTGTATGAGTCCAAAAATTTTCTAAGTCCCAAATATTTGAGAAAATTTCGGCAGCCTCCCGGCGTCCCCTCCCCGGCGCCGGGAGGTAAGGGAGGGCTCGACTCGGCCGGAGCGAATCAACGGCGAGGAGATTGAGTCTTCAAGTCTTCAATCCCTCGATCGGATTAGCTCGACGATCAAGGGCTTCGGTGGACCGAATCAAACCCCGAAACTTCCTTCAAATTGCTCCCACCTGTTTACAAAATCTTTTCTCCCCCCTATTTTATTTTCCCTCTTTTTATTATATATATAATATTATATTATATATATAATAATGATAATATATTATTATATAATAATGTTATACATATTATATTATAATCTGTAATATAATATATTATACATTATATAATATATTATACATTATATAATATGTTATACATTATATACATAATAATATAAATATTATATTACATAGATGTAAACAGAGAGGAGAGGGGGATCGGGAGAAGCCAGGAGTCGGGCTAGGGGGCGAACGGGAGCAGGTCGGAGACCAGGGAAGCGGGGCTCGCGAGCGTCGGTTCGATCGGGATCTTCAGCGTCGGGCTGGCGGCGGCCGGTTGGTGTGATCGGAGTTGGGGGTGGCCGACGGTAGAAAGAATGGGGGCTGGCTAGGGCACGGAGGCGGCGGCTGTTTGGTCCTCTAAGGCGCGACGGCGGCGGACGCAGATGGTCGGAGGGAGTAGACAGAAGGCCGGCTAGGGCGAAGACCAGGAGTCGAGTCGGAGACCAGGAGCAGCGAAGGAGGATGTTCGGCGTCGGCTTTGGCGTCAGGTATGGACGAGCTTTGATTTCCTGTCTCGATCGTGTCCGGCAGAGAGAAATCGAGGGAGACCTGAGACCCTTTCTTGCGATTTTTCTCTGGTTCTGAGAGCGTGCCCTTGCGAATGGGAGGAGGCGTCGTTTTGTGTCGTGAGAGGCGGTTGTATGAGATCGTGGGCGCCAACCGTGGAGATCGTGGGTTGGGGCCGGCTGCTTTGCGGAAGTTACAGTCAACACTTGGGTATGAGCGGGTGGGCGCGGGCAAGCGCTGGCAGCCTGAGGGCGCGCGGGCGGCCGCTGGCAGACGCGTGCAGGGCGCGGGCAGCCGCCGGCAGCTTGGGGCGAGCGAGCGGGTAGGCACGGGCAGCTTTAGGCGAGCGAGCGGGCAGGCGCAGCCAGCTTCAGGCCAGCGCGCCGGCAGGTGCGGGCAAAGTCAGGCAACGCGGTCAACTCATTTCAAACGGGTTTTTGGGTCGACCCAGCAACCCGACGAGTCAACCCGAACCCGACCAGTTTTTCAAATGGGTCGAATCTGGGAACCCGAACCCAACCCGTTTTCAAAAATCAGATCGGGTCTAACCCGAAATTTCTAAGTCGGATTCGAGTTGATTTTTCATGTCGTGTCAAATATTGACACCCCTACCCAAAAGAAAGGCTGATTTTTCCCCAGGGTGAAGTGTATTTGAATTTCTAAGGCTCCGTAGGTAATAAGTAAGCCATTGCTTTCAGCAATTCATTATTATATTATTTTTTATCGAATTGAAAATTAACATACGATTTGATAAAAAAAGCAAAGTGACAAATTGAGTAATTTCTGTAAAGGTGATGGTGGTTTTACGATGCTAGTCTTCTTTAATGCATCTTTATGCCGTTATAGAATGCAATGTTTATGATGATAAAAATTGAATAAATAAATTCTGACAAGCTTTGTATTTGGATAAATTTTAAAATTTTTAAATTTACGTTAGAGATTAATGTAATATTTAATTCTTATAAATAACATTAGTTTTAACATAAATTTAAAAATTTTGAAAATCATCATAACAATAAAACATCTGAGCATTCATGCACAAATTTTTTTTATATTTGTGATTAATAATTTATTAAAAAGAACCAAGAAAGTTGAAGTAAAATGAGTAATAGAAGGAATCAAACAAGCTTCCTTAATTATTTGTTACGCTCATCTTATATGCATTTTCAGTAATTTGAAAAATCTCGGCTATTTTTTTATCATTCTGTAATTCGTAATTTCTGTCATTCATCGCCCCGATTGCACGTAGATTCAGGCAAGCCTGTCATCAATTTTTTAGCTCATACTTGCGCTAGCCATTTTGTCATCGTCATCGCACCAGATTATAATTTGGTCAAGTTTTCAGATTAATGGGAACCTCGATGTTAGCAGCTTCCTTTATCGACTCAACGGATTCTAATTTGCCTTACTTAAAAAAATTTTAAAAAAAAATCGACTTCATCAGGTATGAATCTCAAGGTAACTTCGAATTATAAACTTTTAAAACTAAATTTGGAACTATCCAAACTCCAATTTCAGTAAGTTTATAATCAAATTGAATGTTTCAGTGAGATGAATCCAACAACATCAAAATCAATCCAATTTGAGCTTAGATGGGCCAAAATCAAGGGACTAAAGCATATTTAGAAGCTTTAAAATACTAATTCGATAATCAAATGATCTTTAAATACGACATGCTTATAATCGAATCGAGCGACTCAATGAAACGAATCCAATGAGCCTAAGATCGCTTAATCTGACATCTTTAAGGCACTTACATGATGAACAAAAGGCTCCATGATTTAGAGAATCATTATGAGCCGTCCAATGGAGCACTTCAAAATTGCTCCGGATCTTCTTCATATTTATGGAGCATGTCACTCTCAAAATCTATAAATAGAACCTTACTATCAAAATGAGAGGGACTTTTTGGAGAAGGTTTGGACCTTGGGCTAGAGATTTAACAGAGCTAAGGCATGAATCCCAAAGAACCACCGCCAGCGAACCCTTACCCCTAGTTCGCCGCCACCAGACTTTCACAACGGTCCTTCAAACCTCTGTCACCCACTAACTGCGGTCCTTCCAACCACTGTCGCTCAACTACGGTACTTCGACCTCAGTCACTCGACACCAATCATTCAAACATTTGTCGCATGCTGACAATGGTTCCTCCAACCTCTGTCGCCCGACAACAGTCCTTCTACCTTAGTCGCTCAACCATCGTCCTATAAAATCTCATTTGCCTGCTGACTGCAGTCCTTCCGACCACCATCACCTTACTACAATCCTTCGACCTAGGTTGCTCAACCAGTCCTTCAAACCTCCTTCACCCATCGATAATAATTCATCCGACCTCTATCACCCGACTACGACCCCTCATACCTCCATCACCAGCTGACTATGATCCCTCTGACCACCGTTGCACAAAAACGATCCCTCTCACATCCATCACTAGCCGACAATGGTCCCTCCAACTACCATAGCTTGGCTATGGTCCCTCCAACCTTCGTCGCTCGCCTACTACGATCCTTTTGATCTCTGTCATCTGTCGAAAATGATTCCTCTAACTTCTATCACCCCATTACTGTCCTTCCGACCATTCGTTGCTTGTCGACTACGGTTCTCCCGACCACCATCGCCTGACTATGGTCCTTAGACCTCAATCACTCGGTCACGATCCTTTAAACCTCTAACACCAATCGACTACAGTCTTTCTGACCTTCGTTACCTATCAACTACTCTGGTTATTCTGTTATATCGGATCTCAAAGCTTGTCATGTACAATGGGGGTGCGGGGGGTTTACCCCTGCTTGGTTCGGGTGTACCCAGCACTATGTACTCGAGCATCCTAGCGTTACAAACCTAAGCACCTCGATGCTGAACGACAGAGAGCAGAGCACCGTAGTAGTATAGATACAGCATTGCAGCGGTGCGAGACAGATACTTGAGCGCCGCAACACTACGAGACGGGCTAGACGGTTTTCGTTTTCATTTTCTGAAGGATTGCATCCCTTGGAATTATTTTACTTGGCTTTCTCTTATATTTTTAGTTAGGGCAAGTGTGAGAATGGTGCATGTGAGGAGAGAGTGAGAGAGAAGAGAGATTTGTACTTATTTCTCTCAATTTTCATAGTAGATTGCTTGGCGTGATGTGGCTTCGTGATTTTTTCCCTATTTTGAATTTTTTTCACATTAAATCATAGTGTCCTTTACTTTTCGTTGCTTGTTTCGTCATTGTGGTGTTTACTCCTCCTCATCTTCCCCAACACCGACCACTGTCACACAACAAAGGTCCCTCCAACCTCGGCCACCTGCTGACTACAATCACTCCAACCACTTTTGCTCAGTTATAGTCCCACCGACCTCAGTCACTCACCGACTACGATCACTCGGACGTTCGTCGCCCCACTATGTCCTTCTGACCTCTATCGCTCGCAAACTACGGTCTCTCCGACCACTATTGCCAGACAAAGATCTCTCCGACCATTGTTGCCCGACTATACTCCCTCTGACCTCTATCGCCCGACTACGGTCCCTTCTACCTCACTCGTCAAACTAAGGTCCCTCCAACCACTGTCGTCCGACTACGGTTCTCCTGATCAAAAGAACATGCCAACATTCTCTTGAGAACAAACTCTTATGTCATGGGATTCTTCCAACTGCAACAAAGTCATATGTCTACATGATGGCTATTTACACATGCCAACGTCTTCCCCTAAGAAAGGGCAAAATTTGTAATCAATGATTAATGTTAGTGGAAATATTTCAACTGGATAAGGCCCCGTGTTTTTTGCCCTTTTAGGGTTTTTCACGTAAAAATTATGACATCTCTTATGACTTTTGCACCTCTCTCCCTATCTGTGTGTGTTTTGGATCTTCATAAAAAGCTAGGATGTTAAACTCAATATATCTTTCTATCGCCATGAATATTCCGGCAAGCAACGATTTAGCATCGTCTGTGGGAAACGATTCTTGGCTGGGGGGCAACCTTTGATGCAACTCGAAAGGTCGTTTACATCAATATCTGGGCATTGTTAAAGTGAGGTAGTCCATTTAACATAACATATTATCATGTCCAAAAGAAGTCCTTTAATATTGAGGGCATCTCACTACAACAACAAACATGTATTGTTTTATCTCCAATCAACTATCAGTCATCACTGCATCAATTTTGTGTGAAGTAGATCTGAACTGGGGAGGCTACCTTGGCTAAAACCTCAAATACTATTGTGATCAAGCAAATCCCTCCAACATTTTGTGTAAAAAATTATATTGTTCACAACCAACTTTCATAAAGCTTCTGACAAATACAAGAAGACTTTAAGTAAATCTCAAATTCTATACAGTCCCCAATTGAACATTTACTTCTTGGGCAAGGTCACAATCTCAACCTCGAAAAGGCAGTAACGGTTGAAAAACATATCAATCTTCACATTCGATTTGAGATACATGCTGCATTCGCTCCCCTCCCAATCAAGGCATAATCAATCCCAAGGAGAATCGATTCGATCTCTTCTACACAGGTTAACGTCACCGAGAAAACGCTCTAACAAATAACCTCATATAGGTCAAACATCCTTGGTGAATTTATCTTAGCTCTTTCTACACATGTTAACTCTATCAAGCAATGCCTTGGCAAACAACCTTAAATAGGTCAAATATCCAGGTGAACTTCTCTAGACCTCTTTCATACATGTTAACATCATCGAGCAGCTCTCTAACAAACATCATCAGATAGGTCAAACATACTCAAATAGATCATACATCCTTGATAGATTTTCCTCGACATCATCCATACAGGTTAACGCTATCAAACAATGATATGATAAATAATCTCGGATAGGTCAACCATTCTTGGTGGATTTCTCTCGACCTCTTTCATGCATGTTAATATATCGAGCGACAAACTAACAAACAAACCTATGATAGATTAAACATCCCTTGTGGATTTCTCTCGACCTCCACTACACACGTTAACGTCATTGAATAATACTCTGATAAATAACCTCGTATAGGTTAAACATCCTCAGTGGAGTCCTCTAACCTCTTCTATGCAGGTTAACATCATCAAGCAGCACTCTGAGAAATAATCTCTAATGGGTCAAATATCCTTAGTGGATTCCTCTCAACATCTTCCATACAGGTTAACGTCATCGAATAATGCTCTAATAGACAACCTCAGATAGTTCAAACATCTTTGATGGATTCCCCATGACCTCTTCCACACATGTTAATGCCAACAAGTAATATTTTGGCAAACAATCTTGTATAGGTCAAACATTATAAATGGATTTCTTATAATGTCTTCTACACCAATCATCACTTTGAAGCCTCTCTCTTAACCCCTTCTTCAAGGAAAGATCAAAGCCTCATCACTATCAAGGGTTAACTCAATTGGCACCATTAGTGTGCCACAAGACTGCTGCTGTCAGCACACCACCCGACCCCCTCCGTCGAGTTGTTCGATGTTGCCCCGTTAGCATGGATGCTTAAGGCCTTCAAAGGAAAATAACCTGACCACTACCATTATTAACCTTTCGCCTAATGGCCATTGGTTGGCCCTTTGCCTCTCGACCACCACCGCCAGCCTTTCACCTATTGACAACCATCATCGGCCCCTTGCTCAATTACCATCATCAGTACACCCTCTGACTGCCATCATCGACACACCCTTGCAAGAGCCTGCGTCAAAGGATCGGGCCTTTACCAGTGATCGACGGTCTTTAAACTCCTATAGGATAATCTTCACCCCTCTTACGAAGGAAAACTAGAGCCTGTGTCAGAGGATCGTCTTTAAACTCCTATAGGATAGTCTTCGCCCCTGTTACAGGAAAATCGGAGCCTACGTTAGAGGATCGGGCCTTTATTGATGATTGACTGTCTTTAAACTCCAACAAGATAGACTTTGCCCCTATTACGGAGAAAAATTGGAGCTTGCATCAAAGGACTGGGACTTTATCAGTGATTGACGGCGTTTAGACTTCTACAGGATAGTCTTCGTCCTTATTACGGAGGAAAATCGAAAGCCTACGTTAAAAGACTGAGCCTTTACCAATTATGGATGATCTTTAGACTCATATATGACAGTCTTTTCCCATTTACAGAGGAAGATCAAAGTCTATATCAGAGGACCGGACCTTTACCGATGTTGACGATCTTTAAACTCCTACACGACAATCTTCACCACTGTTACAGAGGAAAATCGGAGCCTTCTTCAGAGGACTAGACTTTTGTCAGCATTGATGGCCTTCAAATTTTTCCAGTCTGTTTCTCCCACAATTTACGGGAGAAACTTTGAACCGGCTCTTACAAAGACCGTGCTTTATTCTCACACCCAAGGGGGGTATTTATAAATCTAAAATGGGGTATGTTTGAAATTTTTTCCCTAATAATTTTTCTAATTTTTTTCTATTTTATGGATTTTTTAAGAAAAAAATCCAAAATTTTCCTTCTAATATAATTAAAAGAGGAAAAATATTATAGTAAAATAAAATATATATATACATAAAAATATGTATTCAATTATTTCATTCTCTGAAACTTTTTGAATTTTTCTTAAAATTTTCAAAAAAAAATTCGAATAATTTCCAATTTTGAATAATATTTAAAAAAGGAAATTAATTAGAACTTAATTTAAAAAGAAAGAAAGTAAGAAAGATGGGGTGATGTGCACACGCCCCCTGCATGCACTAAACGGCGGCGACGTGGAAGCCGACCATTTCGGCTACAGAGTTGCGTCTGGGCCTAATTTTTTACCTGAACAGCTTGATTCGGACATTTTTGGGGTTCCCAGAATTGTATTTCATTGCTTTTGACTTAATTTTGATACTTTTAGAGCCCAACGAAGCCTCTACAACTAGTTTCAGGGAGATTTTAAGTTTTGGATCGAAATTTTAAGTCTTTAGAAAATGCTAAAATTATGCAAGGGTTTTTTACTTGGTTCACAACCCCGAGGGAAGATCCACATTGACATCAAGGAACGATTGTGTCTCACAATTTTCCTTTATTTTTTATTTTTTTATTATGGCAAGTTAGAGACTTACCTATGAGTGGCGAGTCCATCACTTACTTGCCAAGTGACCACCTCGAATTACTTGAGATGATGATTTTTAATGAAGAGGACTCTTTAGCAAGGTGAGTGGTGCTCCATTCATGGGCGAGTTGATGATGAGCATTGGTTGATGACTACTCGTTTGGTCGAGCGAGAAGAAGCCAGTCGTATCTTGAAATAATGATAAATATGGGTGAACTTTGAGCATTTAATGTGGATGTGACTAGTACTTCGATATTCATTTCTCCTATATATTTTATAAATACCCCTTGGTCAAGCCTATATGGAACAAGTTCTTCATTGTTATCCTTCCTTCCAATCCTCGAAGTGAGTGAGTGTTAAGAGATTCCGTGACAGCTTTTTACAAATGCGTTGTTACCTCACAAATGCAACTGTTGGCTACCGTCAAAGGTGACAAATAACTATGTCAACCACATCTTTCTTGGCTACAACTACGAAAACTCCACACTGGAAGTTCCTGTGCCCTCAAATGACGGCACCTCAACACCTTTATAGGGAGGAGATTTGCATCCCCTGTGACCACTTTAAGCTGTGGCTGTGACTCCCCTTCTATCGCGTGTTAGCAAACATCCTCAATGATTTAAAAACCGGACCGGACCGGCCGGTTGAACCGGGAACCGGTTTGGCAGCCGGTCCGGTCCATTCCTTTAAATCGGATTGCAGTGAAACCGGCTAGGAACCGGTTAATTGGCGGTTGAACAGCTAAAATCGGCTGACCGGATTCGGTTGAAAGAACCGCCCGCTTTCAAAATCACCTAATCAGAGCCGTTATTCGCAAATCGAACGGCCAAAATGGGATTTAGGTTGATTAAGCGGGAGTCGAAAGTCGAAACAGGTCATTTCTGCTCGCAAACGGCAAACCCTACGGGACCAACGAAGAAGAGTAGAAGACAGAGACTAGGAGAGGCGAACGACATCGTTTGCAGGTGAGTGAGTGAGTCTTTGTTAAGGCCTTAAGGGCATGCTTTCTTCTCTCATTTTGGTCGGACAATGGTGGCGTTTGTTTGGGCATGTTAAAGCAATTTTATTCGCATGGTCAGCCTTCAACATCGAAATTGTTTCACCTTTTGCAACTTTTCTTTCTCAAATTTCTATTTATTTATTTTTTTTTTGAACTTAAAAGTTTTTGTTTGGAAGGAAGCAAAAATGGAATTTTGAGGAGGAGATTGTTGTCCGGAGGAATTGCGTTAAGCCGTTAACAGTGTGCTTCTCCTTGCTGAACGAGGATTCTGTTCGAGGTTTTTCCCTTCTTCATTTCCACATTTTTCCGAAATAAGCATGTAGAAATTCTGAAATTGCTAGTGCATTCAAAATCGAGTTGGATAAGATAATGACAAAGTTATTGAATTGAACTAGCAATGCTGTTTATAGATATCCCGAACTCGAAGTTATTGGGCTTCCAATTCTCCGAAACCTACAATCAGCTCTAATTCTGTGCAATTGGTACAGGAAGCATTAACAAAAAAATTGGAAGAACTGATATAGGGTTTTCTAAATCGGCTGTTTGGTTAACTCTTATATGAAATAGAGTTTTCTAAATTGCATAATTATCTAATTGTCAACTCATATTGTTAATTATTCTAGCTTGCAAGTTTGGTTACCAAGGCTCTGTTGATTAGGGGGTATGTTAAATAGATCTATGAAAGTTGTTATGTTGCTTTCTATGTCAAATATATCTATGATTAGGATACTTTTATGTTACTATTATGTGAAATAAATGCCTAAACATGTCTAACATTTTTTTTAACGTTGCTTTCTTTTTCATATTATTTGTTTAGCAACCCAACAAAAGAACGTCAAGGTGAACTCCTCATGCCTAACATTTTGATTAGTCTATGCTTTTGTTGCTTCATGTGGAACATATTTTATGTTTGATTGACTTGGTATTAAGCAATTTCTTTTAATATGAGTATTGAGTAGTACATTTTATTTTAGAATGGATCCACCGACAAGTTCTTCGCATAGTGTGCGTGAAAATGTTGACATTGCTTGGAATCACTGTACTGAAAGTAAATGTCCAGATGGAAAAAAAATAATATAGATGTCTACATTGTGGGATTATTTATAAAGGTGGAGGTATTAATAGGATAAAACAACATTTAGCAGGAATCAGAGGTAACATTACTTCGTGCCAAAAAGTCCTACATGATGTTCGTCACCAAATGCAAGCAAATCTGAATGAAATAGGCAAGAGAAAATAACAAGCCCATGAGGAGTTAGAGCAGAATACAACTGTGTTTGTGGATGAAAATATAGATGAAGAAAGGGGCTCTTCATCACTTCCCAAGTCACAATCATCTGATGCACACCATGAAGGTATTGATAAAGGGAAGAGAAAAATAGATGAAATAGAAAAAGTTTTTGCACCAAGAACAAGAGGAGGTTCTCAACCATCATTGAAAAGTGTAATGGCATCCAAAGAAGCAATATACCGTGCTGATTTGGCAATAGCGAGGTGATTTTATGACAGTTGCATCTCTCTTAATGCCATAAACTCTGCTTTTGCACAAAAGGCAATTGATGCTATAACTGCAATTGGACCTGGGTATAAGTTGCCATCATACTATAAATTGAGAGTTAATCTTCTGAGAGATTGCAAAGAGGAATGTAAATTGTTGATTGATTCATACATAAGATCATGGACTGAAATAGGTTGCACACTCATGGCTAATGGTTGGACAGATAATAGGAATAGGACCTTGATTAATTTTCTTGTTTACAGTCCAAGGGGTGTAGCCTTTTTGAAATCCGTGGATGCTTCGAATATTACGAAGGATGCCAAGACTTTGTGTTCATTATTTTGTGAAGTTGTTGAATGGGTAGGGCCACAGAATGTTGTGCAGCTTGTAACAAATAATGCTGCAAACTATAAGAAAGCAGGGGAACTACTACATGAAAGATTTAGCAATATATATTGGTCTTCATGCTCTGCTCACTGCTTAAATCTTATTCTTAAAGATATTGGAAACATGTCTCATATTCAGAATCTTGCAAAAAGAGCTTCAAAAGTTACAATATTTGTTTACAATCATGTTTTTATTTTAGCTTGGCTAAGAAAAAGAGATGGTTGGAAGGAAATTATCAGGTCTGGAGCTACTAGATTTGCTACAACATTTATAACTTTGAGAAGCATATATGATCACAAGATCGACTTACAGACTTTCATAACAAGCAAAGTATTTTTTGATTCAAAGATATCAAAAACAGTGAAAGGGAAAGAAGTATCATCCATCATTTTAGATAATAAATTTTGGAATGACTGTTTGTTAGCTTCCAAATTATCTGGCCCCTTAATTCGGTTATTGAGAATTGTAGATTCTGATGAAAAACCATCTTTAGGATTTCTTTATGATGGCATGTACAGAGCAAGGAAAACTATTAAGGTCATGTTTAGAAATGCCAAAAGAATGTACAAATCTTACACCACTATTATAAAGACGAGATGGGATAGTCAGCTAAGACAAGGCATACATTGTGCAGCTTATTTTCTTAATTCACATTTTCAATATGATAAAGAAAATTTTTGCCACAAACCTGAAGTGATATAAGGTTTAATTGAGATGATTGGAAATAAAGATATGTCCTAAATCATCAGCAGCAATGAATGAGGTTAGGCTTTTCCGTGACCATTTAGAGAGTTTTGGCAAACCAATTGCGCTATCGATGGCCAAAGAAATGCAGCCTGGTAAGTAAAGCCAATATTTTAGTATACATTTCTTTTTTAATGCATATCAAATAACTAATACTTAACTATTTGTAGATGAATGGTGGAAAATGTTCGGATCAAATGCACCAAATTTGCATAGATTGGCTTGTTAGAATTCTTAACCAAACATCTTCATCTTCTGGATGTGAAAGAAATTGGAGTGTATTTGAACAAATTCATACCAAGAGACAAAGTCATCTAGAGCATCAAAGGCTTAATGATCTTGTATTTGTCCGGTACAACCTCAATTTGAGGCATAAGTATAACTATATTTAAATATTTCTATATATAACCATGAATAATTTTTTTATGATGATTTATATTAATTTTATAGATTTCAAACAAAAAAAAAATTATGATCCTTTGAATTATACAAGTATAGAGATGGTGGATTTTTGAGTGCTTGATGAAGAACCAGTTCCAGAGCTAGTTTTGGAGAATCTAGAGACTGAAATTTATGCTAAAGATGTCATTCATGTTACTGATGAACTAAATATTAGTTGTGCTAAAGAACCTCAAAGTAAGTTCTCAATTAGTCAATTGGATTAAGTTATATCGTTAGAAAGAGATGTTCATATATATTTTATATTTTTATCATGCAGATGATGATGTTGGAGATGATCATGAATTAATTGGCAATGATGATATTGATGCATTTGGGGGGGAATGTTTTGATGAACAAGGATTTAGGGATGTAACTTTTGATGCTTCAAATCTAGGAGATGACTTTTAGATTTGTTTGCATATTTATGTTTAATATTTGACTTTATATGAAATTATGAACAAGGATTTAGGGATGTAATTTTTGATACTTTATATTTCTTTTGTGTTTAATGTTTGACATTTAGAGCTCTTTTAATTATTTGTGTATTAGTCTATATGTTTTATTCATAAATTTATGTTCTGATTAATTTTTTTGTCACATAATTTATAATAACTTCATTATTTTGAAAATTTATTTTTTAACAAAATAAAATTAGCATTTATTACGTCATCCGGTTAAACCCCGGTTCGACCGGTCGAACCGTGAACCTCTCACTCTTCCGGTTTATTGTCCGGTCCGGTTTTCACAACCTTGAACATCCTAAATTATTATGGAATCATCTCTGCAAAGATCTTGCCAAACTTCGGTGGTGAGTATCATATCGTTCATTTCATTTTTGTTGATGCACAAGCTGCCTTGGACTGACCTCGTTCCATCACATCTTAGTTGTAAAGGCTTTCAAAGATGGTTGCATGCAGTTTTTCTCCACTATGATGTGGACAAGTGGCTTGTCGAATAATGTGAGAGATTGGAAAGCTAAGTTTATCTTCATTTATAGCTCCATGGAGTGGTTTGTGCAGACTGCTCATGTTCCATTCCCAAAAAGCAAAGTGATAGTCCCCGCATTGTACAAGAAGGAGATGAAGACAATGATCTTTCTCTCAGGGAAGTCGTTGATTGTTCAACATCATCCCATCTACAGGCATCTCAACGTCTTCTATAGTAAGAATTCTATACTCGCCTGGGTTTTTAAAAATTTTGCTAGAGTATTTTGGCCACCCTAATATGCTTCTCTTCTTATAGATGGCATGCCGGGTTGATCTTTCCCCACTGACCCTGCAACATTAAGGTATTTGGGTGAAGGCACTCTTCACAGGTGATGGAGGAGACGAGCAGGAAAAATTGTGATTATCCGCGAGTCCCAAGAAGGCGCAAGAGGTGTCAGGGAAGAAGACAAAGATTGAGGAAGAAGTTCTGACTCGCTAAAAGGAACCAGTGGCAAAGAAACATGCAGTGAGTACAAAAGGAGTCGGAGGCAAAGAAATATGCAATGAGCACTAAGCCGCAAGCACCTTCCAACGGAAAGGGGTGGCTAATGGGAGCTGTCACAGAGGACAAGAGCGACGAACTACGAGTGAGATTTGGTAAAAAGGAGGAAGCCTTCAAGACACAATTAGAGGACAAGTCGACCCTGCAAGAAGCTATATAGTAGGTGAACAAGCTTGCTAAAGCTGAAGTCACCAAGTTGTCAACAAAGGTCAAGTCGACTGAGGATAAATACATCGCCTTCTTCAAATGAGTCAAGTACCAGGAAATCCTAGGCTTAAGTATAAAAAGGGGATCAAGTACTGCATAAGGAAACTTGTTTCCATGGGCGAGCTTAATCCAAAATTCAAGGATCCCTCCATCTTCTTCGACGTGGCCTTGGATGACGAGGAGAGCTATGGCGCAAGAGTGACTGGTGGGTAGAGTCACCTGGCCTTATAATCTCCTCTCTTTTTTTTTTTTGCCCGAAGGGAATATTGTACATGTACGTTTTGGAAAGTGAAATGAAACAAAAAAATTGCCTTACTCATCTTATTCTTTGTTTAATGTAAATATTTCATAGTGTTGAACTCGGCTCTCCTGTGTGAATAGTAGGTTTAACTTGTAATTTCATTCGCACTTGCCTATAGATCACAAAAAAAAAATTGTAAGATTTGGACTCGGCAGTAATTAAATAATTCAATCATGACTGAATAATGAACTAAATAACTTGATCATAATTAAATAATTCAACCAATTCTACTTCCATCTTTAGTATTGGTCATTGATATTGAATTCATGATTCCATTTCTATCACAAAAGTAATGTTGCAAGGGTATGTCCTTCATTTCATATTAGGGTTATTTCTAGCTACTCGCACTTTTTTTTCTGATTCTCTAGTACTTCCCCTAATCTAATTGTCATGGAGTTTATAGTACCATTATTAACACCAACTATGACTTGGATTGAGTTGGCAATTTTTACTCTCAAGATGAATGTTTTGTCATGACCAACTCCAAAACCTCCACATGTATGCCATGTTCTTAGGGAGCTACTCACATCTTATCATGTTGATTACATAACTAACAATCCAGCTTCACCTCCATCACCATCAACATTATCATAGACATCTTCCAACACTTCAAAGAAGAGTTTCTTTCATCTTCAATTAATGCCAAAAGGAAAAAAAAAATTGATTTAGTATTAGTGTCCTAAAATTTAAGCTTGTTTGTGACATGTTTCATATTTGTAGGCAGGGTGTATCGTTATCTTCCTTCTAGTCTTGTCGTGCTTAGACAAGTATTCAATTCCTGCGTTTACAGAAGGCATCCTCTCTCTCTCTCTCTCTCTCTCTCTCTCTCTCTCTCTCTCTCTCTCTCTCTCTCACTTAATTCTTATTCTCTACCTACTCTATTCTATTTTCTTCTAATTCTTTTTGTCCCTCGAATCCCCTCTAATATCTCCTCCTCCAGACCTCTTACTCGGTCTACATCACTTTGCAGTGATTAAAAGAAAACAAACAAAGTTGATTTCTTATAGCTTGCAAGTCATACAAACTAGACAAGTTACCAAGCCTTCAGAAAAGGAGGGATAGAAAAATAAAAAATTAAAAAAAATTAAAAATACAGAAGGATGAAGAAGCTATTGTCGCACCTGTGGGTGAAGAAATACGCACCAATCAAACATGAATCTTCTCAACCTCCACATAGTTCTCCCGGAACACTAGAAATCCTAGAGCATGGATGTTAAGCTCCGCAACTCTGTGTAGTAGGAAACATTCATGATTCATATCGCTAGAAGTCTAGTGATCTTCCAAACAAGTCATTAATTTCATTCATGGCTTCCTTAGTGAAAAGAGTTGGCTCAAACAAATTGACTTCTACATTAGAACTGTGAGAAATGCATGGTGGAGCTTGACCATTCAAATCCTTCTCTATGTCATCATCAGCTAAAATAAAAAATGCATCCTTGCTGCTATCTGACTTCCTGTTAAACATTTTTTCTTGCTTCTTTGGCTTTCCAGCCTTGATAAAATTCAGTGGCTTTCCGAACATGCCATTTATATCATCTATGGCTTGCTTGAGGTTGACCGTTGGATCAACTAAACCATGATGGCATGCATTTTCAACCTTTGGCTCATCAAAAACTGTAGACCCAACAATTTTTCGAATAACAGTATCCTCTTTCAGCCTCCGAAAGACCGTGTCCTCTTTCAATCTCATGTCAAAACTATTTATTCTGGTTTCAGTGCTAGTTTGAGAAGTGGGCCAAGCATGTTGACATGTTATTTCCATTGGCTCTTCCATCTCCGTGCAATCTTCATGAGCATTGTCATCACTATCCTCGTCCTCCTCATCAGCAAGTATCTTGAAAGAACCAACAAAAGGCGTCTGTAACTCAGTGTTGCCATTTCTCTTTTTGGAATCTGAATTCACAGGCTTAATAGAAACAGGTCTGGTTTTATAAATAATGTTCTGATTAACATCTCCTGATTCTTCCCTTTCTTCATCAACAAACACCTCAATGGTATTTCCACGCTGATTTGGCTTTTGGTTAACCTGATTTGAATTCCTGGATATTGTTTGTGGCTGCAGGGGCTCCTTAAACATACTATTAATAGCATTCATGGCCTCCTTCGTGTTTATGGTGGGATCTGATAGACCGTGAAGACGAGCATCATCGACTTGAGACAACCCCACATCATCAATGTGGAATGGAGCTGATTTATCTGGATCATCGATGGGAATTGATTGAGGTCGAGCAAGACTTTTACCAACTGTACAACCTGAATTTTCTTCCGCAGACTCAGTTTGATAAAAGCTTTCTGCACTGGAAGAGACCAATCCATTCTGTTTAGTGGATAAATTGCCCGGAAAAAAAGATTGGATTATTGAATTTTCATGTTCAGCATGCTTTTGGAAATTTTTTAGATCAATAGATGTTGACGTTTTTTGAGAATGACCTGCACATAAAACAATTGCAGCCAATTAGTTCTTCAGTTTTGCAAACCCAGACGTCTTGCAGTCTCTGTTCTAAACATCTGAATCAGAAAGAAAGAAAAAATCTAAATTATAGTGCACTAAAGTTGCTATGAATGTAGAAAAACTAGAGTTTGTAATTGGCTAAACAACTGGTGAAGATTACACAATCCTCCTAATTTTGATAGTATTGGGTATTGGGATATTGTTTTGTTGAAAAAGTAATACCGCTAGTAGTTGTTTCACCAATGTTGGCCGCTTCTTCCTAAAAATAAATGCAGAGTAAGCAGTTGTGGCAAACCAAGTAAAATAAAAAGGATAATCCCATCAGAAGAACAAATACCAGTCTAGCTCTTCGATGTTTGAGCAGCTTCATCCGGTGAAGAAACTGTTCATATGATTTCTGCAATTCTCCCACTGGTTCTGCAAGCCTATATGGAAGTTCATCAAGAAAACCTTCATATAAATCGCACAATCATGTAGATCATAACAACTAAAAGGATAGAATTTATAAGTCTGATTATCCAGAAAATTATATTGCTTAGAGGTACATGGTAATGAGTTCAAAAATTGTGAATAAATATAGGGCATTCTATTTCTGCGATATGCTTTGATTAGTATAACTGAATATCCCCTTGAATATCAATTTTGGGATACTATGGCTGTTGCCCGAAGAAGATAATATTCATGGAGTTAACAAAAATGTCTTCCTTGATCCCATGTTTCAAAAGTCGCAAAGATTATGAAGAAATTTAGCATTACAGTTTAAATCAAGGAAAAATTCTATGACAGAATAAGTTACAATCAAGTTTTGGCACTAGAAAGATTGAATTTGGAGTTAATTTGCTTGAGATAATAACCAAACCAATTCAAACAACATTGGATAGTAAATGATCAGTAAGTCTTTTAATGTATGATATATATATATATATATCACCATTCATAAGATGAGGTACAAAAATCTACAAATCATAGACCTTGATTAACCTTTCTACCTTTAAGATATGCTAATAAATTTGTGTGCCTTATATGATTCTCATATTCAAATTTCTACAAGGTCATACTTCATTCCAATAGTAAAAGAAGTGAATAATGATGAAAACCTCACAAAAGAAAGCTAGAAGCAAAGCAAGAACAAGATTAGATAACAACTTTGTGAAAAAGTGCAAATTAGATTCATCAGAAAAGATACTGATCAACCTAAAACTGATAAAAAGAAAAGCTAGGATAAACTTTAGTAAAGGCCCGGCCTGCATGCTCTAGGTAAACTTCAGATATGTTATATTAACCAATTAAGTTCCTCATTTTAAGGAAATCTAGTAACCACCACGTCCATTCCATTTTTCAGTCATAAGAACAAATGTAAAATTACCTTTAGATTCTTTCTAATCAACCAATTACATCCCTTACAATTCAAAGTTCTACAATTAGATTCATACCCCTCCACTCTCTAAGCTCTCTCTCATTCTCTCTCTAGGCCCAAAGCAACCCACAACTGGTTAGGTTACTATAATTCTTGTCTCAAACCAACTCTGATGCAACACCAGCACAAAGGTCAAGGACAGTATCATAAACTAAGACACTGCATCAACATTTGGGTTCATCAGCATGGACAACTCTCACAGCAAGTGCAAGGCTGCTCTTTGTTTCCTCAAAAATCAATGAAGAATAATTAAGAATCTTAATAATTTTAAGTTTTTTAAATGGCTAGATCAACCACATCAATCAAGAAAGTAAAGATCTTAAAAAAAAAATTGATTTCAAAACCACTTCACCTGTCTTATTTGGCTTTGCCGAATTTAGTTGTTTATGGAAGCTTTAAATTTTGTAATATGTTGCATTTTTTTCCTTTGCATAAAAAACATAATCAATCCATAAAATAATCAATTATTCGCTCCTATGACCTTCCAAACATGACTAGTCTTTAAAAAAAAACCTATAAATAAAACTTTCCTTTATACCTAAATTCTTTTAAAAAATATTATCTTTTGTTCATATAATTTTTTTATAGAAAGATTTGGTGGTGGTTCTCCTCTTTAGTGAAGTTTGGTAGGTGATCCCCTAGAGCTTTTATGAGCTCTTAGTTATCGTTTATCTATCTTACTCGCAACACAATTCTCCTCTCCTCATAGCTAGACTCAACCAACCCTAGATCAGAGCCTCTCTGAACCCTAAGACACCTCTAAGTCCTTCAAAACCCTCCTAAACATTTCTCCCACAAGCCCTGCAACTTCTCAAGATCTCAACTCCCCATTAAACCCAAGATATCTCAGAGAAAAGCCAATAAAAGGAGATAATTTTATGCTGCAAATAATATAATAAAAAAATTCACAATTCGATCCAAATTTCACAAAAATAAATTCATTAATTCCCTCACATCCCAAATATTTGATAAAGAATTTCTCAATATAATCCTCCAAGAAAAAGCTCACCTTTTCGAGGTCCAAAAACCTCAGCCTCAAAGTACTAAATACACTTTCTCATTTACCCATATAACCCCTCTAACACCACCAACCAAACAAGTTGTAGCTTTCCCCATCAAGATGTTGGGGATGAGGAGTAAACATCACACTGAAGAAACAAACAAGAAAGTAAAAACAGCAAAAAAATAAAGGACACCAGGATTTAACATAGAAAAACCCAAAATAAGGAAAAAACCATGGAGACACACCACACCAAGAAATCCACTATGAAAATTGGGAGAAATAAGTACAGATCTCTCTTCTATCTCCTTACTCCTTTTCTCACATGCACCGTTCTCAATATTAAACTCTCAAAATACAAGAGAAAACCAATTGAATAACCCCAAGGGACACAACCCTTCAGAAAAACGAGAAAGAAAATCATCCAGTCCATCTCGCAGCGCTGCGGCGCCAGTTTGAAGTGTTGCGACACTTGAACCTCTGCCTTGATTAGCTACAGCGTCATATCTATATGCCACTGTGCCGCTCTGCTCTCTGTCATTCAATGCTGGGGCGCTCCGGAACACAGCGCCGGGGCGTTTCGGAGCACAGCACTGGAGCGCTCGGGTACATATCACCCGAACCCAAGCAGGGGGTAAACCCCCAGCGAGCACGAGAAACTTGAGGTCCGAGGCAACAGAACAACCCAATTGATCAATACAATCAGATTCCACACATAACACAAGATCCTATAATTCATACACATATTGATCTACATCATCAAAGCTTTGACACATTTCAAGTAGGTATGGACTCCTTAAGGAAGGAGGGGAGGAGGAGAGATTAGTAAGGGAGAACCCACAATTATTTTATTCCATAACCTTTTTTTACAATATGAGGGGCATTTATAATGCTTAGGTAGACCAAATTTACAATATAAAACTGGTCTACCTAACATCAACTTAAAATAAAATACAAGAAATAAACCAAAGCTTATTACATATGTACAGACTATTTAGTTTGTACTTTATTTGATTAAAGATATATGTTGACCCAACAACTAATAAAAAAAGAGAAGATCAAAATCAAATTAAAAAAAAAAGAAGAAAGCCATGTCACATGTACAAATCCCTATTCTCAGCCGAATATCCGCCTAAATCCTGCAAAAATCGCGCTGTTTGCTACAGTGTCCAGTCTGCGAGCAACGCCGAAGTCAGAAGCCCATGCCCGCGTGCGATTATCTGCCCTCGTTCGCGTCGTTAAAAGGAGGCAGAAGCGGAGACTCAGCTTCTTCTTCGCTACTTTGCTTCCCACACATAGAAATCCCACAAGCACTTAGACATCAGCCTAAACCCCACTGTTAGCTCCGACCTCTCCCCGATCTCCATCCCACTGTCGAACTCCAGCTGCCAAATCCTTCGATGTCTTCTCCTAACCTTGCAATCGGAATCCCAAACCAAAATCTCAACCTCCTCAAGCCCGTCATCTACACTCCACCTCTTCCATCCGAATCCACTGACCTAGTTGTCACCTGCTCTTGTGTCAAAGTCACCTGATTTCTCTTCAATCTAGCGCCCCATCCAAACTCCCTTGCTCTTGCTTCGATCCACGGCCAAATCCCTTATCCCGTTGAAGCCCTTGCCTGTGCCGACCTCTCACGCAAGCCGAGAGAGAGAGAGAGACACCCTAATCTCCATCTCCTTTGACGACCCTCCCTTGCCGTCAGATCAGAAGCTACAACATTTCAATCGAAAGTAACGAAGGGAGCCCGCTCGTTAAGAAGGTAACTTTCTCCCTTCCCACACGCTCCTTCAGCTGGATCCCGCAAATCAAAGAGATAAACAGAGGATTTATCATAAATCTTGCATAAATCCTGTATAAATCCTATCCCGTTTGACAGGATTTCGCCTAATTCCTGTTCAAATCCACTTAAATCCTACTCATATCCTACTGTTTGACGGGTATACCTCAAATCTGCATAAATCCTACGTAAATCCTATTCTTTTTTTTATTATTAATTAAAATTAACTATTCTTAATTATAGTTAATTATTAACTATAAGAATTTGTCATGATTAATTTAAAAAACTAGTTATAATTAATTATATTTAATTATTATTATTATTAATTAGTTTTAATTAATTAAAATTAATTGAAATTTAAATTTTTAATTATAGTTGATTATTATTACAAATTAGCTATAATTAATTAAAGTTAATTACAATAATTTTTTTTAATTATAGTTAATTACTATTAATTTTAATTAGTTATAATTAACTATTATTAATTATAATTTATTATTATCTTTAATCATAATTAATTATTATTAATTATAATTAACATTAGTTAATTATAATTAATACCAAAAAAGAAGGATGCATGCTTCTTTTGCCTCGATTTACATGCCAACCCCGCTAACACTTCCCTTCGCTAAGGTATAAGCTCTAAACTTTGAAAACCTGTCTTCGACGCTTGCAATGCGATGAAACAACCATCTATACAAGCTTTTCTTAGCATGGTGGGAGGAAGTTCGTCGTTGTGCTCGCAACGAAGTGGGTAATCATCAAAATCCTTATTCTCGACATTCGTGGCGCACCGGAAAACCGCCTATACACGCTTTTCTTAGCATGGTGGGATGGGAACCCGGTGCGACACCTACGACGAAGTGGGGACACATATAAGTACCCGCTCACGGAGAAATAACTATGTTTTTAAACAAGTGTTGTAGAAGACCCATACACACTTTACTTAGCGTGGTGGGGGACGAAGAAAATATGGCCGCAGTGTCGGAGGACACCTACCATACACCCTTTTCTTAGCGCGGTGGGAAGGCCCAGTTTCCTATAGTTTCTCCTAAACGGGGGAGGCGCCGGGAGGCTGCCGAAATTTTGTTTGAAGCACGAAAGACTTGAACAACATTTGGACAGCATGAAACTTTGGACTTGGACTGAATTGAATTTGAACTTAAATGAACAAATGCAAAGGACTGTGACTTGAACACAACATCAAAACTAAATCAAACTTAATCAAATGATGTTGGATAGCAAGAGACTCAAGTTTGGACTCATATTTGAGCTTGAGCTCATCTTGGACTTGAAAAGAACTTGCAACTTGACTACAAAAGACCTGTACTCGAATCTGGATGTAATTTACAATGAACACGAACTCAATTTGAGCATAATTAAGATGAATAAATTACAAGGAATTTGAATTCAAGAGAGCTTGATTTGAGCTCAAATGAACAATAATAAAGGGCTCAAATCGGAACTAAGTAACATTGAATTTGAATTTAAATGAACGACGAAGGATGAAACTTGAGCAAGTATGCAATGAACTAAACTTCAATTGGGCATCTAAAAATGAAAGTACAATCAAATAGCAAATTGTCATTCATGATATACAGAAGCATGCAACGAGTGTTAAGGTATTCATGCAATCCGCTACAACACAAGGGGGAGCAAATACATCTACCACCTAGAAGAACACCAAATTGAAGAAACCCAAAGAGAAAAAAATAGCAGCCCAAAGGGTTATCGACAGTTTAGATGAATACTACCAGACTACAAAATACCCCATTAAACTTGCCGATTTTATAACGGAGCTCAAGGTTGAAGAGGCAGAAAAGGCCGACGAAGAGCTACTCCCCGTGGAAACTTGTCAGGTTATTTCGATGACACAGTGACTCCAGCCAAAAAGGAAAAAGAAGCACCATCTGAATCATGTATGATGGTATCACCAATGGATTACAGTTCGGAGGAGAATCTATATTTTCCAAAAACAAATGAGTCAGACCCCGACATAGCGTCACGGATGGGACATGTAAACTTGGGTGGTGACTCTGAATCAACAAATGAATCCCTAGACGCAACAACAGCCGACTCTGAAGAAAATACACCGTCAAATGAGTCTGAGCCAGAGGAAATTACTCAAATGCAGCTGAGAAGCGGCAAGATACTTCCGTCTGCGTCAAAGAAGAGGGCATCCAATAAAGATAAGGGAAAAGTGATAATTATCAATGAAGATATTATCCCTGAAGACCCTAAGAAGGACATTTCAGCCAAGGGGATAGATTATAATATCTTATCCCATCTGAGGAAAATTCCAGCGCAACTTAGTATATATGATGCCCTAGTGATGTCCAAGGACCTTCGAGAGACTTTAATTCAGGCTCTCAAAGATCCTGAAAGATACGAGGTATATTTTGCTGAACGCAACATGACTGAGGTCCTACAAGCTCGTAACGAACCGTTCATCACCTTCACTGAAGAGGACATGATGCTCGGGACCGCAGACCACAACCGACCTCTGTATGTTACTGCAGAGAGTGACGGTATGATAATCAGTCGGATCTTGATTGATCCTGGATCCTCCATAAATCTCATGAGCCTTAGAGCACTGAGATCACTTTGCCTCGATGTGAAACACCTCGGGTCAGATAAGCTGATGGTGCATGGCTTTAACGAAAAAGGGCAGAAGACCCTTGGATCATTTATGCTCCCTCTTGTATTTGGAGAATTTTATACAGAAGTCAAGTTCCATGTAATTGATGCGGACATTTCATTTAAAGCGCTACTAGGTCGCCCCTGGCTGCATGAAAATGGCGTTGTCCCGTCGACACTACACCAGTGTAAAAAGTATCTCAGGGATGAAGAAGAATTTAGGATCTCGGGTGACATTCAACCCTTTGCAGTCCATGAAGTAATAGTTTATGAAGATGCACAGTACTTCATACCAAAGAAGCAAAAGCCTTCAAATTCTCTCGAGGCTAAAACATCAAACTCAAAGGCTGCAAAGTGACCTGGACAAGAAGGTAAGAAGAAGCAGGTCCGAAGAAAGAAGGCACCACCGACTCCTCTCAAAATAGATGTCATTCCTAAAGAAAGGAAGCACGTACCTCACCTAGGGAGTGACACAGATGTAGAGGATCTCACCCCTACAAAATTCTGAAGGGTATACCAGTCCACGATCAAATGGGATAGAGAGGTTGAATATTCAAATGACGATTATGACTACGACTCTATCTACATGAATATTGTACAGGGTGTATTCTCTAGGAGAATAAATAGTCTATCAATCTCAGATAGCGTGCTCGTAGTCACGCGTGTTCCCCTGCAATACTTCAAGGAAATAATTTCGTGAGAGGTGCATCGGATTGAAGAACTTGCAACCCGTTATCTACTTCCTCTTAAAAAGGGGACTGAGCCCGGGAACGTGCTCTATTCCATGGGAAAGCTCGAAGAAGAAAATCGTGATTGGTATCGTAGGCTTGTCGATTCTATAGAATTACTACCTACGAGGCTACCTAGGTTTAATACCAAAAGTATTCAAAGAATGCTATGAAAGCAAATCAATGTCCCTACCTCCTCTGACTAAGTAAACCAGGGACCACGATGGCCCGGGACGACGAAACAATGGGATCTTGATCGGGTCCATCATCCATTCCCCCACCATCCGCTTTAAGTGCAAGATGGTGAAATTTTATACTTTAAATATCATCTCTACGTATTTGATTGACGACTAGCCTTAATCGAAAGCTCTCTCTCGTGATCGGGAGGGGTAATTAACTATAGGGGCTTGCGCCTATAGGAAATTAGAACTCAAATCATAAAGTCCTCACAAAATGAGGGCGAAATCTTTGGGTAGTGTCTTATCTACAAACTCATCTACCTTCCAAAATTTACCCCGGAACTAAATCCGTTAAAACTCCCCCGAAAAAGGTAACGGGGAGGTCGAGGCCGAATATTCGAAGCCCACAATATATTGTTGATGTTTAACACTCTTATCGCCATGGAAAACAACCTTGTTCTCAAGTTTGAGAGAAGAAACAGATGAAGAAAGGGCTGCAAAATTTTTCCATGTTGTATCATCCGAAAATTTAATTTCCATTGCAAGAAAACTTCACCGCAAAGTTATAAAAAGGTAGAAGGAGAAAAAGATATGAGGAGGAAATCATAGTAACCGTTATGAATAATTTTATGACATTTTTAGAATGTATCCTAATTTGCTGAGAAGCAGAACGAAAATGAATTTTGGAAAGAAAAAACTCTGTAATTCATCTAAAAATTCATGTATTATTGGGTTAGAAAATTTATCTTGAATAATGAGTATATTAAGGAATCTAGAATTAATGCAAAAATATCAAGTACCATCCTCTTTTTGAACAAGTAATATTAGAATAGTAAAAGAGCTGGGATTATGACAAATAATGCCTTAGTGAAGTGTGTCAGAAACTAATTGTTCCATGGCATCCTTTTGAAAAGGTGGGGAATGATAAGGACGGCTGATAATCAGTTGAGATAATGATGGAAGATGAATACAATGGTCAATGATACAAGGTTGACGTAAACCCTGTGGTGGTTAAAACAAATGTTGAGATTGTGTGAATAAAATAGAATTGGATAATGGTAGATGATGTGTAAAAAAGAGAAACATGTTGGAGAAGGTGGTTGTTGTGGAGCCGGTGGAAGAGCAAGTATATTGATAGAGTGAAGTATGTGGACGGTGAGACGGTCAATACACAAACTATCAAGTTTCTTATCTATAGAATTCATGAAAGCATGGATTTGTTAAAGGGATGAGTCAATGAAAGCAAATTGAACATCGGCCTGCTGAAGTGACTCATGAATTTCTTTAAATTGTGATTCTTGATGATTTTGCATTGCACGCAAAGCATCTGCAAGATCTGCATTCTACATTTTGTCCTGACTGTCTGACTTCTTATATACAAGAAAGAGTTTTGTTTCTTGCATAATGTTGTATCTGATGTAGGCTTTTAGCAGCTATGTTGTAGGCGTTGCTCTTGAAAACAACGGGGCCAGATGGTTTGTTTTGTTGGAAAAGAATGGCCGAAACAGGGAGCGATTTAACAAGATGTTTATGTGAAGACTGCTGCTGTTCTTGGTGTTCTTGAACAGGAAAAATGCAACCAAATCGAAGATGGCTGCTTGTGTTGAGGCAAGAACCATGGAGTAGCAGAAGAACAGCAGGTTTCTGCTGTTAGCTGCTGGCGAGGGATGTGGGTTGCTGCTGTTCTTGATGTTCTTGAACAGGAAAATGCCACCAAATTGAAGACTGCTGGTGTTCTTGTGTGAAGACTGCTGTTGGGAACGGATGGTGAAGCTGGTAAGCAGCCGATGTGGCTAGAAGATCCCTACGGCTTCATGAAGGAGGACTTACTGCAGGAATGTGGCTGGCCGGTTGAGTACAGGACAGCCACCATGGAGATAAAGGATAGAATCACCGGAAAGAGATGGTTGTTGCTGTGGAGGCATGATGTTGTCTCAACGAAAGTTTTATTTGTTATGCTTCTTGATCTACATCAAAAAAGTTTTGGCACATTTCATGCAGGTGTAACCTCCTTAGAGAAGAAGAAGGGGAGGAAAAGAGACTAGAAATGGAGAAACAAAATTATTTCATTCCATAACTTTTTTTTACAATAGGAGTACTTATAATACTTGGGTAGACCAAATTTATAATAGACCAAGTTTGCAATATAGAACTGGCCTACCTAACACCAACTTAAAATAGAATACAAAAAATAAACAAATGCTTATTACATTTATATAGACTATTTAGTTTGTACTTTATCTAGCAAATGATATAGTGCTGGTTTCACATGGACTCCAAGTAAGTCAATGTCATGGGGCGTAAAGGCATAAGTTGATCTTGATAAAAATTGAATATTTTGCAACATAATTTGATTTTTATGATATAACCAAAATTTGGGATACCTTACAACCAGAGATTTGTTTTCTTCAAGAAAAACTAGCATGGTTCTCCTACAGCTTTTAATTATATTATTAGGTAATTTATTGAAGAATTAACTTACTGAAACGCTAGCATCGTTACCATAATTATTTCATCCCATAACCTTTTTTTACAATAGCAACATTTATAATGTTTGGATAGACCAAGTTTACAAAATACCAAGTTTGCAATATAAAATTGGACTACCTAACACTACTTGAAATAGAATACAAGAAATAAACAAATGCTTATTACATATGTATAGACTATTTAGTTTGTACTTTATTTGGCAAAAGATTAATTGTTGATTTCAAACATACTCCAAGTAAGTCAATGTCATGGGGCATAAAGGCATAAGTTGATATTGATAAAAATTGAATATTTCACAACATAATTTGATTTTTTTTATATAACCAAAATTTGAGGTACCTTACAAGTTACAACTAGAGATTTGTTTTCTTCAAGTAACGCTATCATTGTTCTCCTACAGCTTTTAATTTTATTATTAAGTAATTTATTAGTAGAAAAAATTAAAAAGTACATGCTAATAGACAACCACATAGGAATTTGCTTGAATCCAAGCAATTATCACCACAAAAAAGGGACCTAACCTAAAGTTTGAGTGAATACATTATAACCTAAAATTTATTTGAGATTATTTGAACAACAAGGATGTCTTCCATAAAATAAAGCTTTATCTTAAACGAAAATTAAGATAAAATAACTATAACTTATACTCCTATGAACATCTTTTTGAACTTAACAATTTATTCATATATTACTGTCTAAAAAAATTATTTGCTATGCAAAATTCATAAAGGATAAAAAAATCATCATATAATTCTAACAAAAGAAATTTTTCCCACATCATGGACGGATGTGGGCAAAGAAGCTAGTCCATGAAACTAAAAGTAGGTTAGGATCGTGGAATATAGGTTCTCTTACAGACAAATTAATGGAATTAATTGATATTATAATTCATAGGAAGATAAATATATGCAATCAGGAAACAAAATGGGTGGGAGAGTATGCTAATGAGATTGATAATTTAGGGTTTAAACTTTGATATTCTGACAAAAGTCGTACTAGAAATGATGTATGTGTGATTATAGATAAGTGTTTGAAAGATAATATTGTAAAAATTGATAGAATTGGAGATAAAATTATAACTTTGAAGATTATTTTCGATGATAAGATTATTAATATTATAAGTGTTAATGCTTCTCAAGTAGGTTTGAATATGTGCTCAAAATTAAAATTTTGGAATAACTTAGAAAAATTAATATAAAAGATACCTCTTGAAGAAAGTTTACTGGGGGAGATTTAAATAGACATGTTGGTAGAGAGGTGGAGGATTTTAAAAGCATTCATGGTGGCTATGGGTTTGGAGCGATTAATGAAGGTGGTAAGACTATATTAGATTTTGCTCCAGCTTATGATTTTGTTATTGCTAATACCTTATTTAAGAAAAGAGATGAGCATCTCATCATTTATAAGTGTGGGCTCCGAAAATTCGGCCCCGGTCTCCGCCCGCTTTTTTCTTTCTTTTGAGGGGGGAGTTTTAACAATTTAAGTTCCGAGGTAAATTTTGGAAGGCAGATGAGATAGTAGATAAGACACTACCCAGAGATTTCGCCCTCATTTTGCGAGGACTTTATGATCTGAGTTCTGGTTTCCTATAGGCGCAAGCCCCTATAGTTAATTACCCCTCCCGATAACGAGAGAGAACTTTCGATTAAGGCTAGTCGTCAATCAGATACGTAAGGATACGTGCATCTATCATATAGTAGCAGCATGAGTTAGGAATTTGAGGATTTCAGAATTTAGAAGATTGGAAGATTTGGAGATTTGAAGATTTGATATTTAAAATAGAAATTTTTACCACCTTGCACTTAAAGCGGATGGTGGGGGAATGGATGATAGACCAGATCAAGATCCCATGGTTCCGTCATCCCGGGCCATCATGGTCCCTGGTCTACTTAGTCAGAGGAGGTAGTCGACCCAACCTGACAGAAGGATCCTTGTCGGAAGCCATGGGTTGCTTCGTCCAAGGGTACCTTGTAGACCTGGGGTGAATATTTGTCTAAGGGGACAAATTTGAATCCACCTTAGCTAACAGAGGGCTTTGTGCCCTATCAATCATATCCTATTGATTCATGTCTCAAGGATTTGATGCCATTGGGGAGCATACGGGCTCTGGCCATAACCATAATATAATGGTGCCATTTGGCGGCGACCACCTGGTTCAGAGGGCCCCGAGTCATAACCGTTTATCCTGCAGTGCCATTTGGCGGCGAAACTGCCGGTTAGAGGACTCGTACCACGTCCTTACTGGCAGGAGATTGTTTGAGAATGGATCCTAGTGATATTTTCGACCAGGCATTAGCTCTTTGTGAGCTGAAGTATTCTTCAATTTATCCACCTCGGCAAACTGTTGCGGATGGTGGATGGATTTTACTTTAAGTGATTGATGATGGGATTTAAATTTTAAATATTTTTGGATTTTTTGGAATGATTTTGGAAATTTTTGTAGAGTTTTGAGTATTTGGGTGGTATTTGAAATGATATGTGTGGACCCCTCCGGTTGAGATTTTGCATTCAACACGGTCATCATCGGGGTGCATGAGATCATTTATATTTCATTGATTGGACCCTGTCAACTCTATCCACTGGTCGATAGAGGATCGGGTTTCGTAGGCTTTAGACCTTTGTTAGTGAATTCTCTTGATTATAGGCCTTGAAGGCCTAATATGAATGTATAAAATAAATATCTCGGTCGACTTCGCGACCGTATATTTATTTAATGGTTCGAGCCGTGTCGACTCCTATCCACCCGTATAGGAGGATCGGGCTTGAACTGGAATTCACTTATTGACCCGCGCAGCATCCCTAGACGTCACGTGTGTACCAATAACACGCTCGTCGGGGCCCATGCGGGTTATGATTATATTTTCCCCTTTTAGTGTACCTATGTGTATACAAATTAAAGTGCACACGTGCAGGGGTATTCTTGAAATATCTGCACACGCCTTCTGCCCGCTTGCATGAAAGTTGCGGATCCGGTGGCGTAGCGCTGGGATTTCATTTGGGAATTTGTACGCCTTCTGTCTGCTTGCATGGATGTTGCAGATCCGGTGGCGTTATGCAGCAGCTTGTGAACTGAGCTGTTTGCTGCTTTGTACAGGCAGACTGTCGTGCACTACTTGCATGATTTACGCAGGTAGATCGTAGTACACCAACGAATCTCCTACTTTTGCCTGTGAGTATATTGTTGTATGAATGAGAACTCTTCTACATTTCATTGTGGACAAAATATTAGTCGTACGACGTAACAAGCTTTTGTGGTAGTTCGTGGGAGCTTGCATATGTAACCTATTCTCCACCTTTGCTTGTAGGAGGGGCTAGGGTTCTTGTTGCATATTTGTCCTTTTCGTTTGTGGACAGTATGATGCATCCACATAAAGGAATCATCATAACCATTGCATATCAGTCTTCATTGTTCACAACGAACTGTTGCATTATTCCACGGGTGGTTGATATTGATTGTAAGGAACTTCCACATCCTCTTGCATGACTCTTGTAAATTCCACACACATTAAGATTGGTTGCATGAGAATTATATTTGCTTTGACCTTTCGAATACACCTTTCATCAACAATTTATCATATGTTGAATCCCTCTGCTGCTTGTGAATGTTAGCTAGCGATGTATCATAATGCTCGTTACATATCAACTTCCTTCACCTGCGAGGGACTTGTGCATTTACTGAATACTTGTTGGCTAGGATGTCTTTGCAGTCACTGTATGCCTGTTGTGTTCATTTGCCAGGGCTTGGTGCACTTGTATGTAGTTGAGAGGCGTCCTCTATTTGTGGACTACTAT
Source organism: Dendrobium chrysotoxum (assembly GCA_019925795.1). Classification (NCBI taxonomy): domain Eukaryota; kingdom Viridiplantae; phylum Streptophyta; class Magnoliopsida; order Asparagales; family Orchidaceae; genus Dendrobium; species Dendrobium chrysotoxum. The sequence continues at coordinate 24,036,199 of CM034308.1, forward strand.
ATTTGCTACACATCTTTCACATTGCATAAATAAGTATATCGCTAGGTATTTCCTTGTTACAACTCACATGTAGCTCGCTATGTGTATCACAGGTCTTTTGTCTTCACATATGATATTTGTAGTACGCATAATGAATCTGCTGCTCTTCCTTGTTAGTACTTGTATCTCAAACAACATGAAGACTTTCAGTATTTGCGAGAAAGTTCATGTTATTGCTCGTCGTTACTTGCAAGAGTCAAGAGCATTTGTTTACACCTAAGCAATGTTAGTTGTCTACGAGCCTCTGTGTTCTATTCATGAACACAATATGACATTATTGTGATCAAGTTGTTTCCCCTCGATGTCTGCAAGCGAAGTTGTATACACATCACAAGTCTTCCTTTTCATACAAGTGCATTGTAGTACTTATGCAAACATTGTATTCTTGCTCATAATCACATGTAGGCAGTTGTAGTTCGTGTGCACATATTATTCCTTGCATAAAATAAGTTCCTTATTTGTTCACATTCATTTGAGCTTAGTTCATTCCATGTTCAAATTCAATGTCCAAATGAGATCCAAGTCCTTATTCAAAGTCTTCTGAGGTCCAACTCAAGTTCAGGTTCATTTATGTTTGGTTCAACCCAGGTCCTTGTCATATGAATTAAGTTCAAGCTCAATCTGGGTCCTCTTTCCATTGTCCAATGCTTAAGTCATTTGGGTTCGAACTTTCATTCAAATTCACTTAAGTTCAGCTTGAGTTCTCAATTCAGTTCAAGTTTATGTTGAAATTAGGTTCATTTGAGTTCGTTCAAGTTCAAAGCACAAGTTCTGGTCCTCTTCCTTTGAGCTCAAATAGGTCTAAGTACAGTCATATGATCACCCGAAATTTCGGCAGCATTCCGGCATCTCCCCCGTTTAGGGGAAATTACGGAAAACTGGGCCTTTCCCACCACGCTTAAGAAAGCGTGTATGGTAGATGCCCTCTTTCGAGGACACCGCGGCCGTATAAAATCTTCAATCCCCCACCACGCTTAAGAAAGCGTGTATGGGTCTTCGACGAACCTGAAAAAGCAAAGCATTTGTTTTCCCGCAGGTACAGAGCCGCATACGGGTACTTAAAATTGTCCCCACCACGCTAAGAAAAGCGTGTATGGGGCCTACCCGCCTCGCCGTAGGTGTCGCACCGGGTTCCCTTCCCACCACGCTTATGAAAGCGTGTATAGGCGGTTTGCCGGCTCGACACGAACGCCGAGGATAGGATTTTGAGGTGATTACCCGCCTTGTTGTAGGCGCCGCACCGGGGTCCCATCCCACCACGCTTATGAAAGCGTGTATAGGCGGTTTTCCGGTCTGCCGCGAACTTCGAGAGCGAGAATCTTGAGTTAGAAAATTATACCTTTGCAAGCGTCAGGGTTGGCACATGGATCGAGGCAAGAGAGAAGAGTATTTCTTACATTTTATTATTATTAATTATAATTAAACATAATTAGTAAAGATTAATTGTAATTAAAAAGAATTAATTATAATAATATAGAAATTAATTATGATTAATATTAATTAATCATAATTAATTAATTATTATTATTATTAATTAAATTAATTAAAATTAATACTAACTAATTATGATAGATTATAATTAGTGATAATGATCTCTAATTAGACAGGATTTATGCATATTTGAGTTCATCCCGTTAACAGCAGGTTAAATCCTCTGTTACCCCTTGTTAGCCACAAATCCAGGGTTTATTAAGCCCTCTAGTTTGGCAGATTTACGGGACTAGGCCGAAGAAGCGCGTGCAAGGGAGCAAATTACCTTCACTGTGAGTGGGTTCCAGCCGCTACTTCCGATCAGAGTGTGGTAACTTGCGATTCTACACAAAGGGAACGTCGTTGAGGGCGACTCTACACGAAGGGAACGTCGTCGAGGCCGTCGGGTTAGGGCGGAGGAGATGGGAGATTGGCGTATGGAGGAGGAGATAGGGTCGGGAGGATGAAGCTTCGGTCCTAGGATCGCGAGCGGGAGTCGGCTACAGGAGGCGTCGGGCAAGAGGGTTGGTCGCAGGAGCTTCGGGTATGGGAGGCGGAAGGATGAGGTAGGGGATCTCTTTCCCTCTCTCTCTCTCTCTCTCGGTTCGCTCTCTCTCTTTCTATGTTTCCCTCTCTCGGCTCGCGGGAAGCAGCGACGGGGTCGGGTAGAAGAGAAGGGATCGGAGATGGGGTCTGAGGCTTCGGCAAGAGGCGAAGTGGGAGCTCACGAGTGGGGAAGAGGAATCGGAAGGGTTCGTCGAGAGGGAAGTGTCGTGTGTCTTCGACAGTGGAAGAAGGAGGTCGGGGGGGGCTTCGTCGGCTTGCGAAGGAAGAAGTGCCGAGAGCTTCGTTCTGCTTGGTATTTAACGACACGGTGTGGGCGCGATCGAGGCGAATGCAGGACGACTGCAACGGCGCCGAATGCACAGTAATTCGGCGGGATCTGCGCAGGATTTCGGTATGGGTCCGACAGAGCAGGTATGCAAGATATATTTTTTTTATTCGATTTTTTTTTGTATGTTGTGGAGGTCAACAATAAGAATGGATATAGTAAAACTCAGATTGATTATTTTCTTGTAAGAAAAATAGATCGTTTACATTGCAGAGATTATAAAGTTATTCCGAGTGAAAATTTATGAACCCAACACCGCTTATTAGTTTTGGACTTTAAGATGAAGGGGCAAAGTATCAAAAATATAGTATATCATTGTTTTAGGATTAGATGGTGACATTTAAAGAACTCTAAAAAAAATATCTTTGAAAGTAAGATTCACGATCTTAAGATTTGTCAGTGCATGAGGAAGCTAATGTTATGTGGGAAATAGTAGCATGTAATATTAAGAATGTTGCAATGGATGTGCTTGGAGTATCAAAAGAAAAAGCTTCTAATAGTAAGAATAGTTGGTGGTGGAATCAAAATGTGCAATAAAAGATCAAAAATAAGAAGCTTTGTTATAAAAATTGATTTAGATGTAAAAATTCTGAAAATTGGGAAATATATAAAGTTGTCCGAAAGGAGTTTAAGAAAACATTCTGTGATGCAAAGACTTTAATTTTTAATAATTTGTATAATATATTAGATACTAAAGAGGGCGAAAGATATATATATATAAGCTAGCCAAACAAAGAGATAGGAGTAGTAAGAATTTAGTTCAAGTGAAGTGCATTAAGGATGAAGATCAAAAAAATACTTTTTTTAGAAGAGGATATTCAATGAAGGTGAATGAGATATTCTGCTAAACTTTTCAATGAAGATTCTGAAAATACAATTGATTTTAATGACCTTAACACTCTAAATAAACATAGAAATTTTTATTTTTATCGGCGTATTACTAAAACTAAAGTTAGAGAGGCTTTAAAGAAAATGAAGTGTGGGAAAACAGATGGACATGATGATATTCCAATAGAGGTGTGAAAATGCTTAGGGGATGAATGAATTTCCTGGCTTACTAAACTTTTTAATATCATTTTGAAGATTAAAAAGATGCCAAATGTGTGGAGAATGAGTGTGTTGATTCCTATCTTTAAGAATAAAGGTGACATACAAGATTGTGCAAATTATAGAGGAATTAAGTTGATGTGTCATACTTTAAAATTATGGGAGAGAGTTATGGAGCATAGGTTTCGACTTGATACTAATGTTTCTCAAAATCAATTTGGATTCATGCCGGGTAGGTCTACTATGGAAGCCATATATTTATTGAGAGGTTTGATGGAGAAGTATAGAGCGAAAAAGGAATATCTTCGTATGATATTTATTGATTTAGAGAAAGCATATGATAAAGTTTCAAGAGAAGTACTATGGAGAGTTCTAAAAAAGAAAGGGATTAATAATGCTTATATTCAAGTCATTAGGGATATGTATGCTGGAGCTGTTACTTGTGTTCAAACACAAGGTGGTTTGACCAAGTATTTTCCAATTTTAGTTGGATTACATCAAGGATCTAAGGTTGACCTCCATGTCTTTTTAGTTTATTCATGGATGTTCTTACTAGAAAATTTGGAAGAGGATGTTCCATGGTGTATGCTTTTTGTTGATGATATTCTTCTTATTGATAAGACTAAAGAGGAAGTTGAAGGTAAGCTTGAATTATGGAGGTCAACCTTAGAGTCTAAAGGTTTTCGTTTGAGTAGATCTAAAACCGAATACATGGAGTGTAATTTTAGTAGTAATAGATCAAGTGGGGGGTTTGTGACTTTGAGCGATCAAATCATTAATGAGAGTACACGTTTTAGATATCTAAATGAGAATTTGACTCTTAACCGGATACAATGGAGAAAAAAGATTCATGTAGCCGACCCCACATAGTGGGATAAAGGTTTGATGCTGTTGTTTAAGACGACTCAAGCTCAAAAAGTCATGAGGAGAACATGTAAGACCCAAAGTTTAACATTGCGCAATTTGGTATTGAGGCGTTTTTCGTTCGTGAGACGAGGCGTAAGCCTCAAGGCGTTTTGAGGTGTAAGCCTCAAAATCTAAAAATTGCGTAAAGTCAAAATAAAAATTAAAAGTAATTTTATATAATATCTAAATAATATGTTAAAGAATGACATTAACTTTCTATTGAACTGTGAAGTAACAAATTTACATACATATGAAACAAAAAATTGTATAAGATGTAAAGTGTTAAATGATAAATTATGTGAAATAATTGAAATCCAAATATTACAGGAATAAAACAATATAAAATATATGAATTGTATAAAAATAACATATAATATTAAGTTCAACTCTATTTTTTTCTTTCTCAGTTGCCTACTCATCTACGTTTAATTACTAAAGAAAGCTAAAGTAATTGACAACTCAAAAATCATCTATAATATCATTACTGAGGGGATTTTTATTTGAGTCACTATCATAACAAATTGGCCTCTTCCCTGCCTCATCCTGTAGGGTCCAATACCTCTCAATCTGCTTCTTCTTCATTTATTTCAGTCATCTTCATCTGTCATAAATGTTTGTCATCAACAAAAATATAATACTCCAAAATTTTAAGAGGAGATGGTGGTGGCATGCGGCTTTCTAGTGATCCCCTACGGGGACTACAATGGCGGGGGCTACGGTGAAGGCGGTGTGCTGCAGGTTGAGGCAATTGAGAGGAGGTTGTTGCGGCTTGGGGGTGCAAAAAGTCATGATTTTTTTGGGGCTTTTGTATAGGATTTAGGTGAGTTTTAAATAAAAAATTCTTTAATAGAGTGAGGCGTACGCCTCAAGCTAGTGAGGCGAGGCGTGCCTCAAGGCGGGCCTCATCTAAAGATAAAGCGTAAGCCTCATAAAAGAAGCTCGAGGCGTAAGCTTTGAGGCATTTTTTACTGGAATTGCGCTAAGGCGGGCCTCAAGGCGAGCCTCATATTGCGTAATTTTAAACAATGGTAAGACCTATGCATGCATGAAAAAAAGCACTAAACTAATGGCTATGCGGTCCTTAAAAAAAGTATAAAAAAATAATTTGAACCAACTTTAATCAGATTTCAAGCAAGCTATCCTGAACGTAAACTAAACTAAAAAGGGTTTGAATCTATTTTTCTGACTTGGCATTGACTAGATTTGATTTGAGTTCATTTTAACTCAACTGAAAATCCAAAGAAGTTTTAATTTTCAGGCATTCTTATCAGCCGTAAATAGGAGCAAGGAGAAGAAAGTTCCAAGGAGAAGTATATGAATTGTTTTGATGTGAGTTTAACTAAATGGTATTTTCATAAATAAAAATAAAGCTTAGCTAAAAAGAGAGATGATGTTATCAATGTGAATGTGCACACACACTTATGCACCACATACACGAACGAATTATGTTCAATCAAGTTTGAAAACTAATAAAAAAGGCATGTTCAGAAGAACATCACATTATCAATATACACATGTATGCATATGCACACACCTGCACCCCCACAAACACATGCACATATTCCCATACAAAGGCAAAGACATGCACACAACCACGTGTGCTTGTACCCAAGCTAAACTCATTTGAACATTGAAACTGCTTGGAAAATTAGCAAGTTCTGCTTTTAAAGTGCATATTGCAGAAAATAATGAATAGCTAAACTTAATTTGATCAAATACGGTCAAGAATGACCATGTAATTAAAATGTTTGCGCCTTAAGAGGAGACATATTTATAGCTATACAGATCATAACATAACGAATATGTTGCAACTTCCATGTACTGATTAAACCCTGAAAGTGTCAACAGTTTGTGAATTGTTGAAAACGTTCAACAGGTCTGTTTAATGATTAATATTCATGCTGAACCTCCCTTCTCAAACACAATGAAGACTGCTTGCTGGGACAAAACAACTACCATCAGCTAACTGTTGCACTCGAGAAGCCAATATGGGATATAAATATAAGCCTTTTCATTTATCTTTGAAGAAAGCAAATGTAGTTCCTCCTTCAATTTGCTTTAAAGAACTTGAACTTAAAACACTGGAACTAGCATATCACATTGGAGTTAAAGCAACCAGACTCCAAGAACTATTTTTCACCCCTCAAGATACATATCTATAGCAATTAATAAACAAATCTACCAAACAGTATAAAACTAATGACAGAGCAGTGCAAGGACCCAAACCTACTGTTTCTATAGAAGGAAGGATGAAATAGAAATTACAAGTCATCACAGAAATATTTTTTATTAAGAAAAAATGTTTCCCAAACCCATCTTGATTGCATTCATAAACCCTGAAGATCATTTAGATTGTTTTATATTACAATTGTAGTATATTATGTCACAACATATCACAAAACAAAAAAATAGTGTCGGTCGCAAGAAAAGTGTGGGACAGCTGTAATAATTAAAGGGTCCAGCTTACAAATGAAAGAAAATTGGATTAAACAACAAAGAACAAGTACAATCATTTGAATACAGTGCATCGACCATGATAAGATACCTTCAAGACAATCAAAAGTGCCTTGGTTTAACATGAATCAAATCTCAAGGCTTCTTAAAAACCTTTAGATGCAATAACAGTACTGCAGATAACCTCTGTCTTCTCACATATTAGAAAGCATCTTTCAACCTGTAACTTACGCTAATCAATGGGACAAATTAAAATTGCATCTTACTTTTGAACACCCAACTGATACATCTTCTCCGCATCCTCAAATCTCTTCTTCTTCTCATAGTATAGAGCATAGGCGGTGTAGAACTTAGTCCGCTTCACACCTATTTGACTCTTCTCCATCTTTCTCAATAACACCCTTGCATCTTCCACATAATCCATCTAAAATGCAGAAATTGATAACGCATCAGTTTCATAAAAATATAGATATCATGCATCCAAAAAAGAAAACAAAAACTTGGCATTTGGAAAAAATCCATAAAGCAAAAAAGGACCATGTTATACACAATTACGCCTAGGCAGTGTTCAGTTGATCTCATTGATCAAACTGGAACGGCTTTGCGTGAAATTCGTGAAAGTCTGCAAAGATAATGTCAAATCGTCCAAGGCCACTCAACTGAGACTATTCAATCAAAGGCTAGGCAAAGTCGCCAAAGTTACTCTCCTAGGCATCATAGCAACTCGTCAAAACTCAACAAGCACAAGTGAATTTGTGCGATGATTTCAAATGAATTCCTCCCTCACTTAAAAATCAATATGTATTTTCTATGTAATTGGTGGGTTCAAATTAGCTAAGTATATTTTATAAGAAATGCTTGATAAACTTTGCTATGCAATATTACTTATATTGCTTCAATGTAGCATTTTTTATAGCGTTGAGTCTCAACCCAAGCCTATAAATAGGAGGTCAAAGTATAAGCCTTATATATTGAATCAATTGCCTAAGTCTAGCACTTTCAAGTAATCTAATGAAATTTGCGAGCTTCTCACTCTAAATTCTCTTTCTCTTTCATATTTCACTTGTTTTCCAAGTCATTTTGTAAAATAAAGTTTTGATATTGCCCATCGAACAATTTGAATAAAATAGCATCGAGCACCATGCAGATCTCCGTAGAAGCTCAGAAGCACAAGAGCTACAACACAAAAGTAAAAAAATTATTTAAAAAAAATTCAAACACATCTAAAATTCACTGAAATGATATCAGGCAAGTGCACAATAATGCCAATCAAAACAAATTCACAGGGAATTAAAAAAAAAAGCAGAAGAGGCGATAAAATTTGCGGCAAAATATCTCCATAGTGGCATTACCAATTGGATCCATACAGCTAGATATCTGGAATCATTTCGGTACCGGCGATCAGATTCGAAGGTCTGTGCGCACTTCTGAAGGAATCGAGGGAGTTTCTCGCTAAGAACATGAGGAGGTAGAGATTCGTAAATTTTCCGAATGCCTCTAAGGAACAAACAATGTTAGAATCGAGTCAAATGATTGAAAATACGGGATGGCAGGGAAAGAAAAGTGGAACTAGGGTTTTGTCTAATTTCGATATAGTTTTAAGCCAACGCTTCTACTTACCGAACCCATGGACGGAGCGGGTCATCGCCAGTGTAGCTTTTGATCTCGGAGATCACCGACGAGAAGAGATCCTTTTGGGAGCTGCTCGTCATGATCGCCCAAGAGCACGCGCAGAGTGGAGGCAGAGAAGTGTTAAGCTTGAAGCTATGGTTTGAATTCAAATAATGATCCGCTCCATTAGTTTATCTTTAACACTTCTCCGGTAGTAAGCACTGCTCATTTAAAATTAATTTCAACGCCCACTAACCTAACTCGATTAAAACAAGCCAATTTGTTCCCTTTTAGACACTGAAATAATTTAAAATTTTTCTTTTATTTCGCATGTATTTACACAAATGATATCTAAATATTCATATTTATAAGAAATTATTAGTAGACTATCATTTAATTTTAAAGAGCACAATTTAACTATCAACTTTCATTATTATTAATGTTGGTGTGCTGGATATACGTACATTACTAAGATGCTATATTTTTCACTCTATGCTGCAGTATACGTGGCAGTAGAGTAAAAAATATAGCATCTTAGTAATGTACGTATATCCAGCACACCAACAATTAATATTGTGTGCTAGAAAATTTGAGTAGGTAGAGTGCATGTTTCATGTCTTAGTGGCGTATAAAGATTCAGCACGAGCATATAAAAATAGTAAGACCAGAGAACATTTTACGTGGAAAATTCGGAAAGGGAAAAAATCACGGGGCATAGGCCAGTTGTAAAATCCACTATGTAGCAAGTGATACAAAAGTCTTCCTTTCTTCATTGTTGAAGAAGAGGAGTACAAATTTCGAATATTTATATCCAACAGTAGAGCTTAATCTTTTCAGGACAAATTTTAAAAAGTAAGTGTCCATAGGCGGACAAATGTACCCAACAGCATGGTCAAATCTTGATAGTATTTTGTATATGATGGTGGTTGTCGGTAGTAGTAACTAGTGGTTATTGGTGGCAATAGCTGATGGTTGTTGGCAGCAATAGCTGGTGGTTGTCGGCTGCGGTGTGGCTGGAAAATGCTAGAGAACTTTTCGTTCTTCTCTTCTTTCGTCTCTCTTTTTCCTCCTTCCATGTGAAAAAAGGGTCTATTTATAGGTTTTTGGGAGTGGCATACTCCGTAAATATGGAGAAAATCTAGGGTAAATTAAGAGTGCTTCATTCAATGGTCCATATTGATTTCTATGATTATATAGCTTTCATTAAGCATTTAAGTGCCTTAATGATGTCAGAATTGAGTGATCTTGGGCTCGTTGGATTCAACTCATCGAGCCGCTCTATTCAACTATAAGCATGTCATATGTGGATATTAATTTGTCATCTAATTAATGCTTTTAAGCTTTCAAATAAGCTTCAGTCCTTTGATTCGAGCCTGTTGAACTCAAATTGGACCGATTTTGGTGTCATCAGGTTCGTCTTGTCAAAACATTCAGTTTGACTATACGTTTGCTGAGATCGGTGTTCAAATTGTCATTAATTAAATTTAACGATTTTAAATTCAAATATGCCTCGAGATTCATGCTAGATCAATATAAATTTTGGTGACGTATCAATTAACTTACATTATTATTATATGATAGAAAATTTGTGATGATATAATTGAATTTATGTATTAGCATGCATGAATACCTAGCACAGACACATCAGATGGGAGGATTAAAAACACTTGAAGCATAGAATTTATGTCTTAGCAAAGGTTAAAATTAAGGCTTTCTTTGAGATACTTTTCTTACTGCTTTCTAAAACTATTTAATACAAAAATATTTAATTTAAAAAATTTTTATACTAAAAAGTTAATTTAGAAAGCAATCAAACAGTTGTCTCAAAAGAAGCCTAAGAGGGGTCAACTCAACATGATGTTTGAAAAAACATGGTTGTGGAGCAATTCACTATAATGGATGCATCTCCCAAGGAAAATATTGCTCATGTACGTGCCTCTAAAAGAAAATACCTTGACAAGAAAGTGGAGATCACAAAGCTGACCCAAACACTCATAAAGGCGTCCACAATGATTATGGGAAAAGGAGTTTGGAGCAAAAAATTGGTGAATTGCCTCACTATTTTGGTCATTTGGAAGTTATGGTTGAGAAAGCTAAATTCTTTGACACAAAGGGAAAGGGAGAAAATGACATAAGCAACACGATTATGGTAAAATTTATTAGTGGCATAATATATAAATCCCCAAGTAGATATTCTAGTTCCTCTTAGCGTAAGTATTCCTTCTACACGACCTCATGAGATAAATAAGAGCTTAAACAGTGGGTTTAAGGGTTACTTATATGGCACTTGCAGCTCGTTAGAGGATGGGCTTCGAGTGAATATTCTTTGAATGCAGAGTTTGTGTCAACAACATCATGGAGTTCTATGGCCTTATCCAAGAATTACAAACTAGGAATAAGGTTGTAAGAGATACAATCTTGATCTTAAGCAGAGTGGTGGCCCCAACAGAGGTCTTTTGGATAGAATGTGCTCAGTACTTTAAGAAGCATAAGGAATTCATCATGCACTGAGATGGATTGGTCATTAGTGAAGTAGATGTAACATAGGGTGGCAATAACCAATGAAGGAACATGGCCCCATTCATAGCCACCTTGGGAACCCTTACTAAGGCTCCCATTTGAGCAAAAATTCTAGAGCTGTCGACAATTCAAGGAAGTAATATTTCAGAGGTTTAAGACAATGGATTGGATTGTATATCCTATAATGGAGGAATTTTCATTAGGGCTTTAGCATTTGGAGAATAACATCTAGTTGATCGATCCTAAGCAACTTGGGGGAATTCCTCCACATTATAAGATGGGCATAGAGTTAGGGTTTCTAATAGCAACAAGGCTGGCTCACCTATAGTCTTGGGTATTATCTAATAACAATATAAAAGAGATAACCTACAAGCCTTCATGATGCCCGACTTGAACTTACGGCATCAATTATCGAGTTGGTCGATTATTGGGACCTTGGTCGATTTCCTGAGGAGGAACATTGTGCTTTGGGTGAATTCCTAGTAGTTTTGTCCTCCCCAAGCCACCAAGGTCATGTTATGTAATGAGTCAAATTTCTAAAAATAATTAAAAATTAAAAAATCTGAATTCTTGTTTAAATTGTAGCGCAGCGGAGAGAAATGGAGAAAGCTGATATTTAGCTGTCGGATCGCTTTGTCGGTTTTATTAAAATTGCTCATATTACTGTAAGTGATTTTAATCTTATCTATGTTTTCAAAATTTTGATTTTAACTATTTGATTCTACCTAGAACTATTTTTATTGTATTTTCTTGGATTTATTAAACTTTTATTGCATAACTTTTTATATTTTATCATACTGATTATCTTGTATATTTTGACTGTAACATTTATTAAATTTTATTGAGTAAAACGAAAGTTATTGTATTTCGTACTATCTCTACTTATTGGATAACTAATATTTTTACTATAAGCATATTATTAATATAAGTAATTAAAATAAATATGAATATGTGATTGAGTAATAGTTGGTCACAATTATTATATATTATAGTACTATGATTATAATACATGTGAAGACAAGTAAAAGTTGATTTCACTGATGTTGGTTGGAGACTAACTAATATGTACAAGATGATAGGCCGACGAACTTTTCTTTAAATATTATAATTTGGTGTTATTATTTACTGATTCACATGATACTAATTAAGAGTTATAATAAAATGATTACTGTGCTGACGGGCAAAAAGTGACGACTTTATTTACTGAGCCATTAGGATATTGATACGGATTATTGCTTATTGGAAAAACATCGCTTAAATCAGAACTTCTTATTTATTTAGTGTGACTACTGAAATAAATATTTTTTTATTCATGATAATTATTATTGTACGATTTTATTGCTTTATTATTAATGTTTGCTAATTTAATGTCAATGTACGAATTTACTATCACTACATTACTTTATTGTTATTGCCACCAATTTTACTAACAATATTGTACTTATATTATTATTAATAAGGACATTGATAATATTTGATACTACTATTAATTCATTGTATTAATTACTGATAATGATTCACTGTATGATATTGAACATGTGATATACAAAGCACGTGATTAAGATACTTATTTGATAATGATTTAGAATAACTATATAGCATGTATATATTTGTATAGGGTTTTACTGCATTGATATGATTTCGATAGTCTTTACTAATGTTTTGATTTTACTATTTTATATAAATTTTTTAGTGATTGATCGGACTGATACAACGACTGCTTTATTGATTTGACACTCGTATTGATTTACTGGTTTCTCTACCGTACTGCTTTACTGGCTTTCATATCATTCTATTTTATTGTTTATAGAATCTATTACTACTGTTACTGCATGTGCATTTTACTATTTTTATATTGATTCATTATCATATGACTGCTAATACTATGAATTGATTAACGACATACATATTATTTATTTATCGTACTTTGAGTTAGTTGTAGGATTGAATGATTTGTTGGGTTTTTTAGCTCATTATATGTAATTTAAATAATTTCAGATCATGACAAAGGATCAAGTGTGTGAGATTGATCAGATCAGAATTCCTTAGGCTTACTGTTAGTTTATTTCTTTATATCTTTTAGCTATTCTTTTGTACTGAAGATTGAAAAGATATGCCATAATTGTAATTTCTGAGTATTGTGTATGATTTTGGTAGCAATGATAATAGATATATATTGATGATTTGAATTCTAGAATTGTTTTCATTGATATTTAATTCATAAATGAAGTTAATAGCTCTGGTGTTATAATATTAAAAGAGAAAAATATTAATTCCTCCAAATTAGATTTTGGAGTGTCACATCTTATGCATCCAATCAACTCTGCAACCAAATCAAGTTGGCAAGCCCCGGGATCATAGTGGATGAATTTCATCTCCTTTCTTTTTTTTTTATATTCATATTCTCAATTTTCAATTCATATTATTATTTATCCTTCATTAACAACTGATACTCATTTATAATCAGATCATCTCCAAAAGAGAGGAATAAATTTTTTATTTTTTTTTATAAAAAAATTTATCCCTAAGAGAGGTTTTAGGAGTCCTCGGAGGAGGAGTGGGTGGGAATGATGATTGTAATTATGAGAGAATTGGAGATTACTACCAAATATAAAGGGTTAAAGACATGGTATCAAGGTAACATTGATTCAACCAACAATGAGTTTTGATTACTTTGGGATACTCTCAAGGAGCGAAAGTTAGTCCCTTAGAAGCGAGGAGGTCCTACATACCCTTACCTATGAAGGGCTATTCGTGAAGGCAACAGATGCATTTGTATACTTTATTTTTGTTTAACTGATTTTATCTAAATAGACTTTTTAATCATGAAATTTGATCAGTAATCGGTGTAAATTTGTAAATAATAAATGAATGTTACCCATGTATATTTGTTCAAATGTTCTTAATTGCTCTCTATATGCTTGCTCAATGTATATTAAAAACATATGTTTATTTATTCATGATAAAAAAATGAAAAAAAAAATTTATATGAATCTTGGTGGTCTCTTTTTCATCAAGAAGCATTACCTTTAGGGTGTAAGATAAGGATAGAACTTCTCCAACATTAGCCACTACAGGAAAAATGTCAATTAACGACGGAAATTTTCCACCGAAAATTTCGATGGATTTTTTGACAAATTTTCGGTGAATACTCGTCGAAATATTTCAAACATATTACCGGCAGATTTTCGATGAATTTTTTCAGACAAAGAAGACCGGCGGATTTCTGATGGATTTCCAGTTGATTTAAAATTTTTCTACAAAATAGTTTTAAAATTAAATTAACTAATTTAACAATTTATTGTTGAATTAAATTAAATAAATTAAATTAACTAAATAAAATATTATTAAATGAAATTAAATAAATAGTTTTAATAATTATTGTTAAGCTACACAAACTAATTTAAATTAACTAATTTAATAAACATTGTGAAATAGTTTTACAAAAAAAAAAACATATTCTATGAATTAAAAAAATAAAGATTTATACAGAATTTATTGCGTGACTTAGTGGAAGGGCGCTTGTCATACCCCCCAAGGATCGGGGTTCAAACTTCACGCCGTCATAGGCAACGCACGAGTATAGGGTGAAGGCAGGCGCGCGCAGGCGGGCGGCACGCTGGTGCGGGCTGGCAGCGGGGCAGCACAAGCTGATAGTGCATGGGCGCGGGCGTAGATTGGTAGCGCATAGGTAGGCAGCAGGCAACGTGCTGGCGAGGATGGGTAGGGGTGTCAAAATGAGTTTGTGGATCAGGTTCGGGTCGAACCCGAATTGACCCAAATGTAACCAAATTTTACAAACGGGTCAGAAATTTAGACCTGGACCTGACCCGTGCAATCAGCTAACCAGAAACACACTGGGAGTGCAAAGTGCGGGCAAGCACGTCCTGCGAGTGGACGTGGTAGGCTAGCGCGGACGGCGTGGTGCGATGCAAACTGCGTGCGGATGCGGTCGACACGCGATGATGGGGCGGTGCAGTGCAAATTGCGGGTCTGGGTGCGGACTGTGGCCTGATACGAGCGGGGGATCGCACTGCGATGCCGGTATGGGAAGGGGAGTCCAGACGTGAGGCAGGATAGCGCTGGCTGCAAGCCTATTTCTGGGTCAACCCAAACTCGACCCGATTTTATAAACGAGCCAAAAAATGAAACTCGAACTTGACCTGTCTGGCAAACGGGTTAACTTGAACTCAAAATTTTTCGGATCGAGTTTCGGGTCATGTCAAATATTGATAACCCTAAGGACGGGCAGCGTGCGAAAGGGCAGATTGAGTAAAGGAAAATGAATTTTGCTGTATTTTTTTTTTAATTTTTCTGGCAGTTATGTTTGCTGGAATTCCGACAGAAATTTTTTTCGGCAAAATTTTTTCGTCGGTATTTATTTCCTGATTCGTGTTTTATCGGCGTAAAATTTTTCACCTGCTTGTGTTATTCTAACGGAAATTTGCCATCTTGGCCATCTTGGTGAGATTTGTTTTCTCAATGTTTATTAACAAACATATGTCTATTTATTATGACAAAAAATGTAAAAAAATTTATATGCATCTTGGTGGTCTCTTTTTCATCAAGAAGCATAGGCTTTTGTGTATAAGCTATAGTTAAGACTTCCCCAACATTAGGGTGGTCATTTGTCAAACTTAAGGTTCTTTTACTTGACCATGATACCAATTTTAGTAAGGTTGAGTCCAAAATTTCCACTTTTAGCAAGTTTTCGCATGAAAAGCTGGTCCCTAAGAGAATGGAAGTGGGAAAATTTACAGTGCAAATGTTTTAAATTACTCTCTATATCTCAAAAGGTTCAATAATCAACTTATCTTGAACCCTAAGGCCTACATTAATTTGGAGCTCAGCAAAATGTATTTACTAAAATTTTCTTCCCCAAAAATTTATATGACAGAAATGAGAAAATATTAACTCTTTGGCCTCACACCAATAAAGTAGAAGTCTTTTTATCCTTAGTTTGGAGCTCAGCAGACCATTCCCTTTTGATTTTGATGCATGCAAGCTACATGAACGTAGGACATACTCCTCTCCTTAATGTGAGCAACTCCTCTCGACTTCTCCTTTACATATCATCAAACGTTTTCGGCCTCCTTTGTGAGCATCTCTAGCCAAAACAGCTAACAATGGCTGCTCTCCTAGAAGATTACAGCTCTCAGGCTGCCATCACGCCCACCAGGTAAGGATCTTCGGCCATAACCACACCCAAGCCATTGCACCTCAGCTCCCAGGTTAAACTATAAAGCATGCATGCCCATTTTTTCCTCTCAATTTATTATGTAATTTTTACAAATATGAAAATGGATTGGAATTAGATGGGTGTCTTTAGATCTGCAAGTACGACACAATTTCATTACATAGGAGTTCGTACTTGAAATTGATTAAATTTCAGAACAGTTTTTTTATTGTACTAAAAAGTTACTTTAAAAAATAATAATAAAGTTGTCTCAAATATAATCTAAGGCTTCATTTGGAACAATCACTTTACTACTTCATGAAGTAGCTTTTTAGTATAAAAATTAAAAATTTTGTATTAAAAAGCTGCTTCAAGAAGCAATAAAAAAGTCATACCAAATGAAGCCTAAGTTATTGATTGTGATGAATTGATCAGAATAAAATGGGCAATTGAAATTGATTCTAAATTTCTAAATTTATTATTAAATGCGTGATTCAAATCAAGAGATAAATTTTTTGAATAGCATTCAGTATATTTTTAATATAAATAATAAATTAGTAACATTAGTTTGATATATATTTATGATTTTTTATTTAATGTGAATAATAATGGAGAAACTTTATTCGCTGCTAATGTTATAGTAGTTTTATAATGAGGAGGATATTTAGGCTAATTAAGACAAACTCACACACACATCACACTACCAAAAAATAGGGCTATCGTAGCACAAATTTCGACCTATACCGGCGGTAATGACCCCCGCTTTTTTCTTTGCAGTAGTTTTTGGACCGCTGCACTACCGCTTATAATTGCAATGCACTGCAACGACATTCTGCAGTAGTTCATGAACCGGCGGGTAGTTTTGTTGAAATGCTTAGTTTAGCAGCGGTCATAACAGCTACAAACTTACAGAATTACAGCGGTTATAACCACTACAGATATGTATGTTGTGATTTACAGAATTGTGGTGGTTATAACCGGCACAATTCTGCCACAACTCTCCAGAATTTTTTTTTAAAACACAGAACAGAAATGATCGAGCACTGCTTCTTTCATTTGGATGCTCAACAGACACAACATCGTTATTTCCAGGCACATTTTTACCAGTCGAACCACAAATCTCACATGTTCTGAAACAATCACATAGAAAGATAGTTTAGACTTATAATGAATAAAGTGACATATTCAATTAGCAATCAAAATACTAATGAAAGGCCTCTCAAAACTACAGCTCAATAATAACAACCAAGCTAGTTTTGGCACCGATTAAAACCGCGGCTAATACCAATTTTGACATCGGTTTTCAAACCGCCTATAACAAGTGCTGCGAAAGACCACATTTTTTAATAATGTCACATACACAAGAATCGAATCCAAGACCTCTTGATTGATAGCAAAAGCCTCCAACCAACAGACCAATATGAGCTACGTGTAATTTTGCAATGAGAAATTTCATTTATCGATTGTGTAGGAATGAGAATGAGCGTAACTTGCTTTGAGAAATAAGTATTTGACTTAACTCTCAATAAATTGTTATACAATATTATAAAAAATGCAAATATATTGAAAAGTTAAATTATCTATTATCCATTTTATTTTTTTATTTAATATTAATTTACTTACATTATAAGATTGCTTAACCTTAAAATAAATGTTGGTTCTTGTCTTGTTGCAAGTTTTAACCCTTATTAAGGCTATAGATTAAACTCTCATTTTGAGACAACTTTTTTACTACTTTTTTAAAGTAGATTTTAAAAAATTATTTTCTAATGCAATCATAAGCCAAGAGTTGAATCAACTACCATCGAGTGGGGGCTGCGCATATGTCCATTCCAGGTGATCTTTATAGTCTTCACTTTTTAGAATATTAACTTTTTATGTGGGCTAGGTAGGGCTTCCCATTTATTATAGGGGCAACATCATTGAGTGACTAACACTAGTGGTCACATGACTAGATGACTAAGGCCTCATTTGGGATGACTCTCTTTAGTGCAAAAATTAAAGCTATAGCCTTTAAGAAGCAGTAAAAAAGCTCCTAAAGTTCAAAAAAAATAGTTGATAAAACATAATATATGCTTAATAGATAATTTTTTCATTGCTTTTTTGAAATTTTTATCATTAAAGAACTGTTTTAATGAAGCATTTTTAAAACTTTAACAGTAAAAGGAGCTCCTAAAATCAAAAATAGAAAAACTTGCCAAACATGTCACCCAATTACTGGATGCATTGTGTATTCTTATATTTACTTTCTTAGATAATTCTTAAAAATTGGGCCTCCTTTCTCGCCTAGACAATTTTTTTTTATACAACAAGGGATGGTAGCGTTAAACCCACCGATACTGTTTGACTTTGCAGAAGTCACTGCAGTTGTTCTATCTTGGAATCAATGGAGACATCTTTAGTTGGGGCTATTTAAAAGTATAATAACGATTATAATCACTATAATTAACATATACATACAGTCATTAAAATCGCTTCTATACTTCAATTCCCAAACGGTTTAAAAACTGCTGGTAAAGCCGTCAAAGTGAAAAGAAATAGCAATGTTTAGCTGTGACTTTCTTCTAACTCTCGGTAGACTGTTTAGCATGGATTTATGCTTCAGCTTTCTTACTTTCTTAAAACAGTTTTTTTAGTAGAAAAATTTTAATTTTTGAACTAAAAAATTACTTTAAGAAGCAGCAATAAATCATCCCAAACGAAGCCTTCAGCTCTTGTAATCTAAGTCAATTTAAAAACTTCTGCGAAAGCCTATTTACTTGGCATTGCTAAGAGATTATATATAGAACCGCATCAAAATTAACAGTACTATACATAACCTAAGTAATAATAGAAGACATTCATGCTCACAAACAATTATTATTAGTAAAATGATACAAGTTAACACAGTCTTCGGAGAATTTCAGTGTACTATGACTCTTTGAATTGAATGTTTGTTGAACGTGTAAGCTTCCAGTGTCAGAGATCTAGAGATGTTCTAGTTTTACTGTGTAGATTATTCAGCCTGTTCTAGAACTGTAAAACTATTTTCAGGTTATAAATAAAATATCTTCCACTTGATCGCCCTTTATATGCTTTAAACTTTAGATCCACATGATGCTTTTTTCCTTAGTAACAGAAACTTTCTTATTGTAGCAGTTACATTTTCTAATATAAATCTCATAATCTCAGAAACAGTACAAATTAAATTGGAATATCATAATAAACCCTATTATGTGGAAAATATTTGGGAGAAGATATGTGGAGTTTATTTTGGTTCAAATTTGAGATAATTTTTTTAGATGGCAGCAACATATTTTAGTAAAATTCCAGGGTTTTTTTTTTTCAATTTACCAAAGCTGAGCAACAATAAAGGTAGTCATTTTTCAAGAAATAAAATCTATTTTTAAAAAAAAAAATTATGGCATAAAGACTAGAAAGAAGCCTTTATATCATTTTTTTTTCAAAATATTTCCAAGAAATTACTTCATAAACTTGCAAAACATATATAAGTTAATTCCCCTCCTCAATACAAAAAAAAAAAACAACGGATTGTGGAAGACCAGTAGAAGAAGGGGAAAAAGACTAAAAAGTGAGCTATTGTTCCCATGTTTCCCCATATGTCCCTCCTAACTCCTAAACCCTATCATAGAAGAAAATAAGAAAACGGAAGCATATATAGAAATCATAACTATATATATGTAAATATATACCTTACATAACATATTTATAGCCCTACATATATAGAAAGAAAGCAAGCTACAGACACATTATATATATAGACCTAATAGTTGAAACCATAATGATCAGTAGCCATCTGTTGTTCACCTTGGAAACTACCATTCACAAAATTTGGAACAGCAGGCATTACTGAATCCACCATAGAATCATTTAAAATCACCTGAGGAAAAGCAGGAGATGCATTCATAGCATTGGAGTTAGAAGTCAAAGTCAAAGGGGAAGACTCCTCATGACCATGAAGCATCATAGCTGCTTGATGAAGCCATATCTGAGCCTTGAGGAACTTAACATAGTGGATAGCTTCCTCAAGCATGGAAACTGTATCCATCTTGCTCCCTCCTGGAACCAAACTCTTAAGAATCCGGAACCGGTCGCTTATCCGATGACGCCGTTCTCTCGCCGCCACGCTCTGTGGGTCAGTCGATAGCTTCGTTCCACCGCCGCTCCCACCTCCACGCTTCGGAGCTGGACCGGCGATTGCCTTCCTTCTCTCCTTGTGGAGAAGATGGTGGTTTTGGAGTGGTGGAGGGGAGGAAGAGGAGGAAGAGGGGGCTTGGTGATTGTAATAGTTGAAGAAGCTCTCCATGAATGATAACTAGGTGGCTGGGGTTAGCGCTTCTTAGGTTTTGGCTTGTTTTTGAGGCTTTCTCTAGCTTATCTCAGGGGAGATATTTATATAAATAGATATGAGAAAGAGAAAGAGACAGATAGAGAGAGAAGGAGCAATATTGAAGAAGAGAGTAGTCAAGTGAGTCAGGAGTTATCTGGCGTGGGATACGGGGGGCCGGGAGGAGGACTGCATACGGAAACCTAGCTAGGGTTTTGGTGGAGCAGTGGGGGAGAGGAACCTGGGGTTAGCGTTTGGGAGAAAGTACAAATAAAAGCTATTGTTTCTCTGTGTCTTCATCATTTTTACTTCTACAATAATGTAGAAATAATTTCTTAGGTTCGAGTTTTCATTCAAACAGTACGATGGACCAACCGATACATGATTTCCTTTATTTTTTTCTGATTATCTTTTTCTTGTGATAAACATAAACTCATATGATCAACTTAATCAAGAGATCCGGAGGAGGATACGTCTACTGACTCTTACTTCATTCATGTGTAAGCGTATGAATATATGTCTTTAGGGTAGAGCTCGCAATGTCATGTCAAATGTGCAGTATGTATGTATATTAGCCGAATAGGTATGCGCATAGCAAATTCCTTGATATTTTATGTACTAATATGATATACGATAAGTATTACGGGTGAAAAAAAAAAAGACAAACAAGATAAATGAAAAAATAAATTCTAGTTAACCCGTTTAATAAAAAGTTTAGATTTGAGTTAACTCGTGAACTTATTTTTGACATGAAGTAATTCATTTAGTATTTTTTTCCTTAAATTTTTTCTTATTCAAAACAGATGATCGGGTAGGGTTAGAGTCATTTGGGTTGCTAGTGGATCGAGTTCGGGTCCTTATTTTTTGACCCATTTATTAAATGAAAAATTTTTAAAAGCGATATGCGGTGAAGTTTAATAAGGAGAACGAGCACGTTGGTTGAGAAATTAGCACACGCAACCCAGTCATTAGTTTTGTTATCAACTTGTTTGCTACATGTCTTCCCCGTCCACCATGGCATCACAGCTGGTTGAGCTGGTCGGGCGGGCTGTTCGAGCGATCAAGCTAGTCGAGCGGGCTAGTTGGGCAGTCGAGGTGGCCGGGCGAGTCTTGGGAAGTCGCGTTGATGGGCCCGACTATCAAGTCGTTTGAAAGGCAAATGATTTGGGCAAATCGTTCAGAGGCGTGACGACGACAACTTGTGCGAAAGGGGGACAACTAGCAACTCGTTCGAAAGGCCAATGACTCGCCAGTCGTTTGGAGTCATGACAATTCGCAAATTGTCGGGAAGGGCGACGACTGGAGTGGGGGCGGGTGAGGGTTTGCGGTGTGTGGCAGAGAGATTTTCCTTTCCCTTTTCTCTCGTGCAGTCATCTCTTCTGTGCAATTTTGGCTTCTTCGGCCTTCTGAAAAATTTGGCTTCTCGAGTCTCCTACCCGCCGCAGCAGCAACGAAGAACAGATCTTACATCACTGGTTTATTGTCTTTGTCATCTTTAATTTTTTTTTACATGATTTCAGTTATATGCTTGTTTAATGTATGAATGTTAAGGAAATGAAAGTTGAGAAGTTTTTTTGCAGTAATTTTTGAAAGATCATTTGATAATTATGTATAACGTCTGTTGATTTTTTTTTTTTTTGCTTGTAAAGAAGTTGCATGTGTTGTGTCTTGCAGTTATTGAGATTTGTGTGGAATGGTTGAATTAATATTAAAAAGTAAAAACATATTAGGTAGTAAAGATTTTACTTATTTTTAGTTAGGTATGATAGTGTTTTTTAGTGTGTTTTTTGTAATTAAAATGATTGTCCAGTAAAAAAGTTAGAAATTAGTTAGTTAATTATCAGTAATTAGAAATGTTGTAAGGCCGATGAAATGAGTGTTCATGATCATGAATTTAGAACCTGTATTTTGAAAAAATATATTATGTATATTAGGTATAATGACAAAACTTGATTATATGCTAACATTACAGGATGGACTCAAGCAATGCCATGTTGATGTTAGTGTATGTGAGTCAGTTGGTTATTGATGATCAATTTTATCCCACATATTACAGAGGGCATAATCATCCTCTTAATGTTTCAATGAACACCTCATTGGAGTAGTTGAAATTGGAAGTGTTGAGAGTCCTTGGACATGATGCATACGCTATGATAATACTCAACTTGTGGTAATTTATGTTGAAATTAAGAGTTCCGGCAATAGTGTAATTCATTAAGCAATGATGAATGCAAATTTGTAGTTCAACAGAGCCTGTAGATGATCTTTCTAGTACCCTGTAAGTTTGGCCTTATTAGCATATTTTTACTCATTTATAAATTTGATCATAGTGGCTTAATCTAATGGTTTTATTATGATTGCACTACTATTAGGTCTCTCAGTGGACACATTTCTGGTGGTGATGGACCCTCGTTGTGGTATTCACCCAGTAATGAGCCCCGAGCAGAAGATTTGTTAGAGAATCTTAATTTAGTCAATGAAGGGTACAAAAGTATGAGCAGTGAGTTAACTGATGGGCCATCAAATTCGGGTGAAAGAAACGAAGAAGAGTTTTGCAAGGTGCATACTTTACTGTAACAGTATTGTGGAGCAAATAGTGACACTATAGATGTAATGGTTAGCACTAATTACTTTATGAGGACATGCCAGAATGTCGAGGAATGGCACAACAGTCTTGACTTTGATGGTGCTAGATAGTGACACTGTTATGCATGAACAATATATTCCTGAGGAAATTATTGGGGGTATGCGTTTTGCTACACAAAGAGAGTTGCAATTTGCCCTTTGTCCTTGGACATGATGCACATTTGGATGGCTTGACACCATTAATCTGTTGGAAAAGAATAGAATGACACCTTCCTGATAGGGTGATTTGCCAATTCGATTACTTTCACAGAATGGACGCATTGCCAATGGAACTTACTTTTGTCAGGGTGGATGGGCGAGGAAAAGTATATGTGGATTGGTTGCTCTATTATCAATGATATGTCACTATGTGGGAGGGTAGAAGGGAATTAGTGGTGTATGGCCAAAGTGGCATTGATGCAGGGGATTGTACGTTGAATCGGTACATGCATCGGTATGCTTCATGGGTTACATTATACTTGCTGAATGCGCCCTAACATGCACCTGATACTTATTATGCAAGGGCTCCATTAGAACGACTTATGTTAAACAACAACCCCTACTCATTAATTAAAATTTATCTAATCATTACATATTATAGGATATTACTAATTATATATTATAATGGGAGAATATCTTGGAGACTGAAGAGGTATTTCGACCTTTTTTTTTGGGCAAGATTCTAATTCCGACATGCAAAGAGCTATAAACAAATATGAAAAGCTCTACAATGCATGCTGGAGCCAACTATACATTACAGATACCTGATACTGTGAACAACCTGATTCCATGGCCCCCAGTTCAGAAAGTTCAACTACATATAGCAGCCCCTCGGACTTCTGCGTGGGACAATCTTCACTTGCGGATCCTGGACCATCGCAACAATTTAGCAGTCCTCCCATAAAAGATTTGGGTATCGAGACTGAGTATCACCAATGGACAACCATTAAGATTCATTAGGGTCCATCCGATGTTGGTAATTCATCACAGCAGTATACCACAACACCTACTCAGTTGTTCACTCTGGCATATATCCCACCATCTACGCATCTTAGTGTCCACCTCAGTGATGACCACACTATCAATCATGTCGAAGAACATCATGAACTTCCTCATAGGCCAGTTCGTCATTCGGATCACTACACCCCAGGCACAGATGCGTTGCCCCATAGATATCAAAAGAAACGATATGTTCATCCTTTACGAGTTGTTCTGTATTATATCCTAAATTGACCTTTCTTTTGTCTGTAATGCTTAACATAGCTAAGAACTCCCATATTTTCAGTACTGTCTACATATTGTGATATTAACTTATTTAGGTTTATGATTAAAATTTTTCAAACAAAATTTATGTTGACAAAATATGGTATAAGAATATAAATCAAAAGTGAAATTTATCCTAATTTAGTGGCTATTTAATTAAAATAAATAGTATAACTAAATATTCAAATATCAAATTAATTCAATTTTCTTGTAAAGTTAGTAATCTCTTTTTTTCAAATTAGAACGAGAGATTCACTTTCATATTGAATAAGCCAAGAAATTAAATTTTTACAAAAAAATTAAAAAAAAAATAATGCTTAAACTCACAGACCCAACCCCCTCCAGCCTAATCTCCTCCTAAATTAGAAAAATTATTAGGTGCGGACACCGGACATAGCTCTACGTCCGGACTCCACTAGAATGGCGCCACGTAGCGACCCGAAGACCCGGCGACCCATTTCGTCGAGAAGTTCAAATGATGCACGTGCGGTATTACTGAAGAATTACTCCGGTATTACTCAGTATTACTAAAGAATTACTCGGTATTACCTATGAATTACCCAGGTATTACTCTGTATTACCTAGGAATTACTAGGTATTACCGAAGAATTACTCGGTATTATCTAAGTATTACTCGGTATTACCTAGGAATTACTCGGTATTACCAAAGAATTACTCGGTATTACCTAGGAATTTGTCAAAAAATGACAGATTTTTTTAATTTTTCGCGTCCAATCCGGGTCGGGTCATAACACGTGCTAAAAATCCGAGTATTCAACAGAACGGGATATCACGTCGACGAATGCTATGTGGCGCCATTCTAATGGAGTCCGGACATAAAACTACGTCCGGTATCCGCACCTAATAATTTTTCCCTAAATTGGCCCATTGGTCCGCTGTCTCGCTCTACCTGCTATCCCCTCCGCTACCCACTCCGGCTTAGCAATTAACGACTGGCATAAAAAAAAAACAAAAATTCACAAAATCAATAGGAGAACTCCTGCACCTAATTAAATTAATCACCGAATCGCTTTTAAAAATTTGTCTTTTATTAAATGAATTTGATTCGGTAGGTCAATTTTAGATCGATCGGATCCAAACCCAACCACTTAAGTTGCATTGAACAGTGTTCTCCATACTTCAAGCTTAATATTCTATATTTCTCACAGTAATTTAACTCCCCTGCGGGCTGCGATATCCGTACATTTCCTACTATTTATAATTAATAAAATATCTAAAAATTACAAATATTTAAATTAATAATTTATAAATATTTGAAAATACTTCTGAGTTCTGGCCTACTGGTAATTGTTCCCATCTGATTTTCAAAGCTATTTTGTGATTTCTTTTCAAGGATTTAAAAAATGATTACTGTACGTACGGAACAAATCTAAGCACACGCACGCGTGCAGTCTTAATTAATATTGTGATCATTTGTATATTGTTGGAAGCTGAAGTTAAAAAGTCATAATTAGCCGTGCCTGTCAATTATAGTTCGCCCTCCAATATCTTCGCCAGGAAAAATTATTAGGTGCGGATATCGGACGTAGCTCTACGTTCGGACTCCACTAGAATGGCGCCACATAGCGACCCGAAGACCCGGCGACCCATTTCGCCGAGAAGTTCAAATGATGCATGTGCGGTATAACTGAAGAATTACTCCGGTATTACTCGGTATTACCAAAGAATTACTTGGTATTACCTATGAATTACCTATGTATTACTCGGTATTATCTAGAAATTATTAGGTATTACCGAAGAATTACTTGGTATTACCTAGGAATTACTCGGTATTACCAAAGAATTACTCGGTATTACCGAAGAAATACTCGGTATTACCTAGGAATTAGTCAAAAAAGGGCAGGTTTTTTTAATTTTTCGCGTCCAATCCGGGTCGGGTCGTCGGGCCACGCGGAAGTTGTCATAACACGTCCTAAAAATCCACAATTCAATAGAACGGGATATCGCATCGACGAATGCTACGTGGCTCCATTCTAGTGGAGTCCGGACGTAGAGCTACGTCCGGTGTCCGCACCTAATAATTTTTCCTTCGCCAGACCGTTCACCTTTGGATTTTGTGAGTGTGAGGGAACGGAGAGATAATTCTGTGAGGATATCGGATGAGAAGAATCGTTCGATTTTATTTCTGTGAATAATAAAAATAATAAAAGCGTAGAAAAAAATGGATTGTTCTCCGCACTCGATGTTTGCACAGAATAATTCATCAACAGAATGAACCTATAAAAAACTATTACTCACTATTAAAAAAAATCAAATTTCAATGATAAAATTCATTAAAAAATACATAATATTCACTATATTTTCAATAAATTTTTGACAATTTTTCTATCATTAATAAAAACCCCTCTATACATACAATCCACTGAATAAAAAGAACTCTAAATTTTAGACGTTTAGGGTTGTAGTATTACAAGTCAGTTTTGGCAGTTTTCTTTCTCATTTTCATATTCAACTTTAAAAATCACGTTCCTTAAAGTGGTTAATGTGTGTTTCTTTGTCATTATATATGAGAACGATATGAGTGAAGAGAGACAATGAGAAAGTAAGAGAGAGAGATTTATATAATTTCTCTAAATTTTGATAATGAATTTCTTAATGTGGCGAAGTTCCTTGATTTTCTTCCGATTTCTAATTTTTTCACGTTAAATTATGAATGTATATTTTCTCTTTCTTATTTATTTCTGTGATGCGGTGTTAATTCCCAACAAAATATCAATTTTTTCATATTTTATCATTTATTGTTTAGCTGATAATAAATACAGTTGATTTTTGTATTTAGAGTATGAGCATTTAAACTTCTCATCAAAACTAAAAATAGAATTTTGGAAAGTCGTGTACACAAAATAATCTACTTCTTGAACAAATTCATTAAATTTTTTTTTTTTTCAGAAAATGGATTATATATATATATATATATATATATATATATATATATATATATATATATATATATAACAAATGGTATTCATATTTTGCATTTATTTAATCTTTAAATGTACTATCACAATTAAAACATTATGTATGAACAATTAAGTCGTCTATCTTAATTATCTTATAACCAATTGTTATTTGAAAAATATACATAATTATGCAAATACACCATCTATTTCAATTTGAAACCTACATATAAGTATTTTAAGAGAAAAAATTATTTTCTTTGTAAACCTAACCGTTTGAAACCTATATAACTATTGCGTCCTAAAATATCTACGGCAGTAGAGAAATATAAAGTTTGGCGTAATGGTCATGTTTGAAGATCGAACATATAGACAGATAAAATAGAGGGGTGCAGCAATCATAAAAGACTTTAGAATTTTTACATGAAAAATTCTCAAAGAGGACAAAGCCACGGGGCCTTGCCAAGTCAAAATAATTTAGCTAGTTTTGGTGGTTAATTACAAATGATGCCCTTCTCCTAGGGAATGTGTTGGGTTCAATAGAGCAAATATACATTGCATGGAGCACATTACATAATTGAAGTTGGGAAGATCCGATGACATAAGAGCTATTCTCAAGAGAATGTTCACCTGCTTGCTTGTTCTGTAGGAACGTAGTTAGGCGATGGATGTAAGAGGAACTGTAGTTGGTGGGCAACAGTAGTCGAAGGGCAATAGTAAGCGGGCAACAAAGGTCGGAAGTGGGAGTAACGATGGCCACTGAAAGAAGGTTCGATGACATTGGTTGGGCAGAGGTTTAGTAGTAGAGGCCTGGTGGCACGGATTCGTTCACAGTGGTGCCAAGGTGGAGCTTCAAGATTCTTCAAGCTCTATAGCTCTTCTCTTCTTCTTCCTCCCTCTCCCGCCTTCATGTAAAGAATATGAGTTTATTTATAATTTTTTTGGAGTGGCATGCTCAATAAATATGGAGAAGATTCAGGAAAGTTTTGGAGTGTTCCATCAAATGACTCATATTGATTCCCTTGATTATGAAGTATTTATTGAACATTTAAGTGGCTTAGTGATATTAGAATTACACGATCTTGGTATCATTGGATTTGCCTCGTCGAGTCGCTGAATTCAACTATAAGCATGCCATAGTTGGATATTATTTGATCATCTAATTAATGCTCCGAAGTTTTCATATAGGGTTTTGGTCCTTTGATTTGGACCCATTTGGGCTAGGATTTGATGAAATTTGGTGTCGTTGGGTTCTTCTTCTTGAGATGTTCAATTTTACTCTAAGCTTGCTGGAATCGAAATTTGGATGGTCCCGAGTTTAATTTGGATGCTCCCAAATCAGATTTGTATTGTTATTTGTGCCCAATCAAGGTGATTTTTTGTTACGTATCAATAATAAGATAAATACATTATTTATTAATTTATAAATTATTATATATTTATACATATAAATAAGTAAAAATTAATTATATATAAAATACAAATAAAATTAATTTGAAATGTAAATATAATTTATTTTATAAACTCTTTATATATATATATATATATGATACAAATAATTAACTTAATTAATATCTAAATAAATTTTACAAACATATACTTAACATATAAAAAAACTTTGAACTCAATAATAAATGTATCTCTAAGATAGAAAAATCTAAGTAAATAACGGCATTAAAATTTTCAGATTTAAGAAAATTAAACTATTACTCTATCAAAAATATATATTTTTTTATTTGATGTTATGAAACATATGGATCTAACTGGCATAATAGATCTGCAAAATAAGTTATATATCTAATAAAAAAGTATAGATATAATAATAAAATCATAGATCTAAATTAGAAATAAGCATTTAAGATCAAGTAAAAGACAAATTTAACAATCTCCTACAAAAATTAGAACCTACTTATCTTTAGCAAGCAAAAATCATAGAACTTTCAGATGAAATTTTATTTTTAAAAAATTGCAGAAGTTAGATGATGGGATTAATCTTTAAATCTATGGAGAAATTGAAGAAATAGGTTCAAATAGAATAACATGGGAGAAGTCGAGAGAGGGTGATAGAGGGTTAGGGAAGAGCAAAATTCACTAATTAACTTGCCATTGTTTTGATATTTCCTATAGTGATTCAACGTGTCACGCTAAAGCAGTAGAAATTAATATGATCTTGAAAGTACTATGATTTTCACCCACTTAGAGAAGTAATTAATTCATTACCTCTAGGATAAATATGTACTCTCTTATATATAGATATTTAAATAGATTGATGATATGAGTACCCTAACTCTCAAAGGGTTGCAATGCTATTATTTCATTTAGTGTAACTTGTTACTAATGTAATGTATCATCTTGAATCTAACATTCATGGGCATACTTAATTTACCCTAGATCATAGTTGGCCAATGATAATTTATAATTTGATTTTGACTTTTATAATTAGGCTAAATTAGTATGCCCCATAAAATCATTTATGAACCATAAGCATCACATCCTTCACCTTCTCCTTATGTAATATGATAATCATATTTGATCAAATGAGTGGTGATAAAGAATTTTATTAATGAAGGATAATATTATCACTCACTTTTTTGTATTTACAGAGTAATATGTTCTTTAGCAACATGTTCTAAAGAAAGTTAATTAAAAGTTATCCACATTCCAGCTCCTTTAACAAGCTAGTTATTTCTTTTTCTATGGGTTATGGATCAATTGATGTTAAAATTTGATAGTTTTGCTATATTACTGTCAACAGTTCCCTAGAAGGATTTTTTTTTTTTTTTTGGGTGGGGGGCTTAAACTTGGCAATTACATCAAAATTTTCATTATGATATTGAGACACTCAAGCCAAAGTTATGTCTGGGATTTGTTGGAGTAGCTAATTGCATAGCCTAACAATGATATTTTATCAGCTTAGCTTTGTTAACCTTTCATGCTTACTAGCTATATTATTCACAATAAGATGGAAATATGTTATAATTCCTTAGATTCTCATCTAGTTGCTCGGGATGTTACTTTTTGATAGTGAGAAAAATAATTTATCTATCCACATTCATCTTTGTTCAATTGAAAATTTTTGGGTGAGAGATCTTCATTGCAGTCCATAGGAATCATATTACTTGCCTCTGCTCATGCGGGAGCATCTCTACTTTACAGTCGAATCCTGATAGTGTCCTAGTGAGATGTGATAAGAAGGAAGAGTACATTGCTAATTATTTGAATTGGGTTATATCTTAAAGGACTTCTTCATGTGTATAAATAATTGAACTCAAGACTTTGATTTGTTTAATGAAAGTGAAATTATCATAGTTTGGATTTCTTTTTTGCAACTCAGGACTAATTATTTTGATTAGCAGGTTCTCTTTTTTCTAGTATCTTTATTTAGCAAAATGTATGCACTAACACCCCTACTACTACACTATATAGGCCATATACTGCTAGAGTGCTAATTGAAGCAAAATAAATCCTATATTTTGTACTCAGTGTTATATACTTGAACATGATGTCTCTATTATAATAACTAAAAAAATAGATTATAAAAATATCTCTATTAATGACACCCCTTCACGAGTATAATTAGATCTCCTCTCTTAAGTACTCATAACAAACATTGTTGCATGAATCCCATCTATATTTGTATCCCCTTTTTAATATCCTCTAATATAGATATCAACAAATCCAAGATAATGCACATCTCATTTTTATCAAGGGTTAGATAATACACTAAATGCTCCAACTAATGAGTTTTTAAACATCCCTACCCAACAAAATCAGCTTTGGGTGAAGGTAATTTCTCCATGGATGTTGTTCTCCCCTCTCCTTCACCACCTCTATCTATTTCTTAGGACATCTCACCTATTGGGCTAATGGCCATTCAAATAGTTTTTTCACATTTGTTGGATCTAGTTATTAACAAGAGCTATATATATATATATATATATATATATATAATATGATAATACAAAATCTAAAGATGCTCAACTCATATTCTCTTTAATTTACTTTATGGCATCATAATCAAAAGATCATAAAAAAGACGAGAAAAAATGAGGTAAGAAAATCCCATATTTCATTGAGTGATTCTTTGGTTTGTTGGAAAAAATGAATATGGTCTAAAATAAATATAATGTATTTAGAACATTTTAGAATTATTTTATTAGCTGTAATATAAATATAAGAGATGATATTTTAATGTTTAATTTGAAATAAAATGAATTTCGTGTAAATCCTATCAACAGTGATTGATGATGGTGGTCGCTATGATGATGATGATAGTAATGACCATATGTGATTTGTGATGATGGTTGACTATTCTGATCAATGATGGCAGTTGGTGGCAGCAAGAGCATATTGTGGTGGCAAGTGACAAAAATATATAATATATTTGAAAATCAATTTATTTTGAATACATTTAAAATGAATTAAATGTGAGTTTTAATTTCCCTAAGGTTTTACTTTAAATTTATTTTTCATCTAAAATCCTTTTAAATCAAATAGCTCTTAAAGTCTCTTATATCCAATGGCAGAGTAATAGACCATCAGAATAGAATGATTATGAATAATCTCTTATTTTTATGTGTTTTTGGTTATTGATATTATGATATAATTCTTTTATTTTTGTTTTTATATATTAAGTTTTGAGACAAATTTTTTCATTTTTATTTGAACTATGTGGGATTTGATTTTTTTTTTTTAAAGATAAATAAATAGCCTGTCATCTTTCTCATGATTGGTTCAAAATCTAATATAATCTTAATTTTTATTCGAAATTATTTCTTTTTACTAAAGAACATTAGTTCTGTGCTTATCTTATTTTAAATAAATTAGATAGAAGGGATTTTCTATATAAATAAAAAAATAAAAGAATTTCTTTCCAGATAGGTCAAATTTAATAAAATTGGATATATTTAGGGTTATATGAATATAAAATAAAATGACCGTACATCGAACTGCAGCACCATACTTAGACTGGAAACAGTACAACACAGCCCCCATCCCGAGAAGTATAATACTAAAATAAGGCTGGGCAGGCGTACATCAAATTCCTTCCTTGGGTATTGCACAACAGTCTTTGTTTGCTTCTTCCGGACTCGTGACTGGGACTGCCACTTAGGACCCGTCACATTTCACCT
Organism: Dendrobium chrysotoxum; assembly: GCA_019925795.1. NCBI lineage: Eukaryota > Viridiplantae > Streptophyta > Magnoliopsida > Asparagales > Orchidaceae > Dendrobium > Dendrobium chrysotoxum. The sequence continues at coordinate 24,068,579 of CM034308.1, forward strand.
TCTTCCCCCTCATTAAACATTTTTTCAAATGAAAATAAAATTAAGAATTCCATATGTCACCTCACTAGGTTTTATTTGTCTAAATTTTATATTACCTCGGCCCTGGTGATAACACTGGAGTAGTTGGAGCCTTAGATGTTGCATAAATAAATATCTTCCTCTATCTTCACCAAATCATAGAATTTTTGTTTTCCTTCTAAATTTGAGAACAAATTTATATATATATATATATTTAATTTTTAATTTAAATTTTTTTAATTAATAGTCAAAATTCTCAAATAATAAATCAAGATGAGCTACGTGTTTCACTCAAATTTTTAAAAATTAATATAAAACCGCATATATGTATACAAAAATATTTAGGCTTCATTTAGGACAACTTTCTTACTACTTCTTAAAATAATCTTTTAGTACAAAATTTTATTTATTTTTCTTAAAAATTATTTTAAGAAGTAATAAAAAAGTCGTCCTAAACAAAAAATTTAGATTAATTAAATCAAATTCATATTCGTAAGATTTTAATATATGATCTCTTGATTGATAGTTGAAACTTTCAATGAAGAGATCAAAATTGAGATGCATAAAAGCATATATCATACTATTGAAACCACATAAAACCAAAATTTTAATTCATGATGGGACAAAAATAAATAAAAAAAAGGATCCTATCAAATTTTACCAATATCTACTATTTCATTATTTCTTATAATTTTTTTGAAAAAATAAAAATAAAAATTTGCAAGTCATGCCTGTCAAAAGAAGATGGAAGAGTCGCGTTTGGGATTGAAGAAAATAGTTAAATAGAAATAGAGAGTGGAAGAAGATGAGGACGAGAGGAGTGACGACGAAGAATAAAAAGAATATATTGTTGCTTTGTTTGGTTATGGATTGATGGGAGAGACGGAAGAGAGACGGGGGGAGGCGAGGCTGGTGAAAGATCGATTTAACACCTCGATTAGATTTTGGCTGCTGAGACCAGAGAGCGGCCCTACCTATATAACTCAATCAGTACTACCTACCTTACCTTTCTTCTCTCTTCTCTCCTCTCCTTCACCGCATTTCCAACTCTGTAATTTGAATGCTTTCAAACTAGTCTTTAATGCTTTGGGTTTGATGGAAGAGAACCGAGTACATATGTCAGTGGCTATGAATTTATAGCCTATTTCAGATCAAACAATGGCGTGGGATTTTGGGTTACTGTTTGTTTTTGCAGAAGGATGGCTTTTATTATAGGCTTCTGCAAGCAGCTAGCTTGTATGTAAACGTAAAGGAGCACGTGTGGTGAAGTTATTATTGAGCAATCCTGCACGCTTTGATGTGTCTAAGTTGATTGTTTTGGTGTTAATAATTTTTTCTGTCCTTTTTTTCTTAAAAAGACGAAGAAGAAGTGAAGCAGAAGGGAGCTGTATTGAGTTGTTAATAGCTGCAGGACTGTCATTTCTCTTTGTCGCCAACGTATTCTATATAATCTTAAACGTAGTTCATCATATCTATCTGTTTGTTCATATAGTTCTTGACAGCAATTGTGTTGTTTTATTTTTTGGTGAAATTTATAGGCATATTGTAACCTCTTATAATAAATTTTATGTTTAATAAAATTGGTTCGTAGTGAGTAATGGCTCTCATTTTTCTCGAAGAAAAGTATTTTTTGTCCATGGAATTTTAACTTTATTGTCTTTACTTGTTTTGACTTGAAATATACAGTTAAATTGACTGGAACAACATATGAAAATCATTTGTTAGATTGATGGAAATAGTATGTCTGCTGCTATGTAGGAGAGTGAGGCTTTGTTTGGGACGAGAAATTTTTTACTAAAAAATTATTTTAAAAAATAATAAGAAAATTATTTTAAATGATGCTGAGTGTTTATTCTACAAAGAAAATAAGATAAATAATTGATTTTGGGTAATTTGTTTTGTTAGGTGGTTTGTTAAGATGTTTCTCATATAAATTTATTTTACGGTGTCTTTTTTTTAATAAATATTGAGTCACTTATATTAATGTATTCTCCTATTAGGAAATTATAAAAATTTTGATACAAACTCTCATTTGATTCAAAAGAACAAAAAAATCATAAGCGTGAATAAAGGAGAGGATTTAGGTTTCGTTTGTGATTGTTTTCTTACAATTTCATTTTTAAGATCATAATTATATTTTTTATTTGTTCACTAATTTTTCATTATTTAAAAGAAATTTTTATACTATGAAGCTGCTTTCTATAATACTTTTAAAAAAATTATTTTCTTATATAAAAATTATTGCTAACTCAAATGAATTTTTAAAAGAAAATTTTGAAGATGGATGCGGGAACTAAATTATCAAAGAGGTAAATAAAGAGAAAAAAACTAAAACTAAAACATGGATGCATGGAGCACAAGGAGGATTGGGGGTGTACCTCTATGGATTTGCTGAGCTCTATTTCTGTTTACCTAGCTAGCTATATAGAGCTTTGCCTTAGTTGTTTTTAGTAGGGATAGGAAGCAAGCCTAAGCTTTGCTTTTGTATATCTTTTTTACCGGCAAGGAGATATGAATACTGAAGAGGTAGCAGCTCGAGAGACAGATTTGTCTTTGTATGATTTGTTAATAATTCTGCCTAAGTCATCAGCTTCTAGGTTTGTAGTTGGAGACAACAACAATGGAGAGAGAAACATCACAGAAAGATTATTAATTGTTTATATGATGATTACCTGAGATTTCTTTAATATTTATGTGGGATCTATTTGTCTCATTGAATGTCCAATTTTTTTCTTAGAAATTAATAGAATGCAACCTTTGAAAAGTTATAAAATGTCATATTTTTACATAATCAAGCACCACAAGAAAAAAAAAATACTAGCAAGAATTTCAGGTGTTTCTTCCATAAATAATGGCAAAGTTTAGTTGACTGCTTAGCCGGTTCTTAAATTCGCTAGTATTATATTTTCTCTTTTGTCAAAGTCCTAACAATTTGATTGTTACATACATAAATATAATAATTGCAATTCAAAATATAGCATGAACGATAGTTTTGTAAACGAATAATTTTTAAATATCATGTATGAAATTTCTCCTAATTTGTCACCCAAATATCAACATTCAAAATAATCTTAACAACTAATTCTATTTTCACTTTTATTAATAGGCTGCCTTTTAAAGCTAGCCTATTAATTTTCAAAAGCAGAGATATGTGTTAAAATGACAAGTCTTGCCCATTTAACACCTCTAATTAATTGGTGACATCATTTATGTCACCATTCATCATAGTCTAACTAAAGGGAATTAGAACCAAACCAAAGCTCAACATAACCAAAATAATGTAATCCAAAATAACCCGAGTAGAATCAAGTATATGCGCCATTATGTTTGAATATGAAAAAAAATTTATATTCCAAGGAGAATAATCCGGCCCGGCCACATCAATAATCATGAAAAAATCAAACTGGCCTGAAAGACCACCATACCTCATTATTAAAATATAGTAACTCATCCCTTCAAATGCTGCACAAGAAGCTTATATTTCCAACATTGAGACTTAGCCTGAACAATCAACTTGATGTTATAACACAGTATGGAATATGAACTTATAAAATGATGTTCAAATTTTCTGGCATTCCTTTCTTTCCATAAAAGTAAACTGAACATCAAACAATCATATAATAAAACCTTTTATAGACCTTATGCTCAAAGTTAACCCTTAATGAACTCAAATAATTAAATATTAGGTCTTAAATAGAAATTGCAGCTACAGAAATAAGAGAGGAAATAACAACAAAGGAGAAATCGCATTCAAAGAATATATGAGACACACTTTCATTTGCGTAGTTGCATAAACTCCATACTAAATTCACATGTATACCCCTCCTAAAAAGCTTATCAGTAGTTTTCATGCCCCCAACCAGCGCAAGCCACATGTAAATAGAATACTTAAGAACTAAATTTTTGTAGTAGACAAATTTACCCCAGGCAACCAGCTGTATATCCGAATAATAGGAGGCTAAAATAGATTTAAATAAAAGAAAATCAACCCAATTAAATTTGATATTGATATCAAAAATAGCTAAGATAAGCACTTCCTCGATCACATGCTGATCAATATGAGAAGAAAGAGAATTCGACATCTTCCAAGAAGAGCCTTCAATGTATTCCTTAACCATATTGCATGAATTAAATATGGTAGAAATTAACTCTACCCCAAACAAATCCACTAACCTCTTCCCATTACACCAAGGATCTCAAATCATTGATGTATAGCTTCTAGTATTAATGTTGAAGGAGAATAAATAAGTTGTTGTAATAGCCACCTTATGAATATGCTTCCAATATAAAGTGGAACCAAGAGGAGGTGACTTCCATGGAGACTCATACTTAGCCTTACACCAAGTTTGGAGTTGACTAACAAATTCACTTATGGGAAATTTATGCACAAATCATTAAAATCAATTTTCTTTCTAAAGATAGCATTCTTTCGAGAAAATAGACTTGCAAATTCAAAAATTTACATTTGTGTTTGATAAAATCATTGGGGAATTTAACAAAAGTAAAAAATCCAAGTTATTGAGATTATTTAGAATTTGGATATTTGGGTAAAAATTTAAAATATGGAAATAAGAAGATTGTTAGTTTTATAAATACTTAAAATTTGGGTACTATGTAAGAAATTGCCCCATATTTTAAAAGCCAATTAAAAACCTCAAGCACATATATTTATTAGGAAAATGTGAGTTGGACTTAGCAGGACAACAAAAACAACCTTTTGGATAATAGGCTCTCATGGTTCCCATAAATACCTTATTACTCAACTCAAGTTTATCCATATAGCCTAGAAGTCATCTAGAGCCTCAAAAGCCTCTAGCCCCAGCTAAGACTATCGAATTTCTCCTTTTAAATTTCAAAAGATCGTGCATGTTCTTTTTTTATCTTAACACCGCAATAACTATTGCCACCCACTGCAACTACTTAGCGAGTGCTATGTGGACATTTCCCATACAAATTAGATGCCACAACATAATGATTTCTTGATCTCATTTTCAGCCTTCTTTATGGATCTATGTAAATCAATCAAAACTTAGATTCTCCAATCTATTAATCCTCCTTAGCCAATTTTGGTCATTCACATATTTTGGTGCTTTTATTGTGGCATGTTTGATTTGATCAAAAAATTATTGGAGAAGCATCCAACTTCTAATAACCAGCCATAGTCATCATCATCCTCATATTTCTGACCATATTATAGTTCATGTAACTCCCCTAGGAAAATGGATCTTATCTTGTAATCAGTCATTCGCTTTATTATACTAGCTCTAATTATAATGACAATAAGAGGAATTATGCATAATTGTTATTGTTAATGTCAAGAGCAATCATTTTAATATTTTACTTTAAGCTAATTAAGTAGAGCCACTACAGAAAAACTGTCTGTTACCGTCGAAATTTCCGGCGGATGGTATCCGCCGGAAACTAGCGACGCAATTACCGGCGAATTTGTCGCCGGTAATTGTGCGACGGAATTTCCGGCGGAGTATCCGTCGCTTCCTTACCGGCGGATAATACGACGCAATTGCGTCGGAAAAGTTTCATTTTCCGACGCAATATCCGCCGGAAATTACCGGCGGTCGTACCGGCGTATTTTCCGCCGGCTTACTTAAAATCGACAAACTATAACCGGCGGATGTTACGCCGGTAATAGTTCCGACGGAGTATCCGCTGGTAAAGGCCCTATTTCGAGCCATCCCGCGCCTGGTTCCTCATTCTCGTCTCGTTCGGCTTTTCTGTGTTCGATTCCGCTCCAATGACGTATTCCGCTTCGACGACGTATTCCGTTCCTTCGACGCCGGCGGACCGGCGGACTCTCCTTCTCCGGCGACGCTCTGATGACACTCCGACGACGTTCCTTCACCGCTAGGTTTCGCTCCTTCGACGACGTTCCTTCGGAATTCCTTCGACGACGTTCTTTGGTGTGGAGGTAACACTCTCTTTTCTTTAGTCATGGATGTTCTTACTAGATTGTACCATTGTGTGATATTATTAGTAGAATTCAAATTGGATTGTTGAAGTGGAGGAATGCATTGGGCTTGTTGTGTGATAGAAAAGTCCCCCTCAAGCTTAGGGGCTGTTTGGTAGAACCTAGGATTTCATTTAAGTAGGATTTTATAAATTCTCTAAATCCGGATTTGCCAAATAATTTACCAAATCCTAAAGGGGTTAAATCCTGAAAACTGTTCGGGGAGTTTACTTAAGTGGGTCTAGGGCAAGGAGAGGGATTTGGCCAACCAAACCAACCCATGCAGTATGGTGTAGAATATTGGCCATTAGAAAATCCGGATTTACAACGTAGCTTTCGTAGGAATGTCTAAGAGCAGGGAGATGGACTCCCATGGTCAGTGGAATTTCGAAAATCCGGTATTTAGAGCGAATCGGGGGAATTTTTCGTCTCGAGAGGATTTCGTTTGCCGTGAGAATTTGATTTGCATTTTAGGCCGTTTGGATGGATTTCGCCCAAATCCGGCCGAAATCCGCATACCAAACAGCCCCTTAAGGGAAAATTCTATAAGATGGTGGTTGGATTTACAATGCTTTATGGTGTAGAATATTGGCCATTAGAAGAGAAGCATAATATTAGGTTAAGTGCTGTAGAGATAAGGATGCTCAGAAGGATGAGTACGTGGTTTGGTCACTTAATTAAAATGATTGTCTTCTGAGCAGGCTAAGAGTCTTTATATATTTCTTCAATAAATTTAATATATCCATATTATATGTAGGTTATATTATGGATATCAGAACTCAAAGAAGTTGGATGTATAATCGATTGGCGCAAGGAAGAAAGACATTAACCGATGAGTTCATCAAAGGGGTGAATATTTTTATTCAGACAGCTATTCATTTTACGGATGTGAACATTTATATTTGTGTTTTGGACATGTTTTGTAATATAATTGTGGATATTTGAATCTGTTGAGTATGTATTTTGAACATTGTTACATTGTTTATATAGTGTATTGTCTATTGTGTTGTGGACATCGTTGTGTATACCTGTTCTGTATATATTTTGTTTGCAGGTTGTGAAAATCTAATTTTAGAGGGAAGAAGATTTTTTTTTGTCAATGCTACAGGTTTCCGGCAGATAATCCGCCGGAAATTATGCCGGTAATACGATATATCGAACTTTCCGGCGGATTATGCGTTGGAAATTTCCGGCGCTTAGTCCGCCCGAATTTCTGACGGTAATAGTAACGTCGGTTTGTTGCGGCGTATAATCCGCCGGTATTACTGACGGATATTTCCGCCGGCAATACCGGCGGATCATACGCCGGAAACTAATAACATAATAACGTCATTTTTTGTTATTTTTTCGTCGGAAATACATCGGAAAATCCGCCGGAAATATTACCGACGGATTATATCCGTCAGTAATATATTTCCGACGCGCGAATTACCGTCGGACAGATTTCTGTCGGAAATCCGCCGGAAACCGTATATTTCCGGCGGATTTTCATTGTTACCGACGGATTTTGTCCGCCGGTAACAATGAGTTTTCCTGTAGTGAGCTGTTACGTTCTAGAAAATTTTAGCTATAGAGTGTATTTTTTATAGCTTAATTTTGTACAAAAAGTTCAACACACAAAGGTAAAAGTTGTAAAATTATAAATTTTTTACATGGAAACCCCTTAAAAGTAGAAAAATCACAGGGTCTAATCAAATTATAACAATCCACTATAAAATTGGAAATACGAGAATCCTCCCTTCCTTATAATTAAATAGGATGAGATTATTTGAGAATAAATGTATGATTTCTCTTATAAAACTCAATAACAGGGTTAAATATTGATAGAAGTTTTTTGAACATCTCTTTTTTGTAGATAATGAAACCCTATTGATAGGCTTTTTGAGATGGACATTGTATAAATTTGGCCAAACTCAAAAGCACTCCATCGCGTGGTCTATATTGATCCCCTTACCTATAAATCATTTATCAAATGTTAGAATGTCTTAACGATGGTGGAGTAGAGTGACTTTGGTATCAATTTATTTTTAGAAGTTTTCAATCATAATTCAAATGCTAAGTTTGAGCTCATTTAGAGTCATATTGAATCATTTGTAATGTAGATCAGTTCATCTCTTTGAGACGTTCAGCTCAACAATGAGTTTGCATAAATCAAAGTTTAGAAGATCTTTAATTTAATTTCAAAGTGTTCAATTCAAAAACTGCTTCAAGATTCATTCCGATCATATGAATTTCTTCAGTTGTATCAAGAGTAGCCATTCTTTGTCATTGAATGATAAGCGGTTAGAGTTAAAGGTGTCAATAAATGATCCGACCTGGACCCAATACAAAAAATCTAAAATCAGGTTAATCCGTTTAATAAATTGGTCGGGTTCAAAACTCTGACCATTTTATTAGATGGGTCGGATTCTAATTGACCCTTCAACCCAATTTGACCCATTAATATTTTTTCTCTTAAATTCTTTTATTTTTTGGTATGAACTTCTTTTTTTTTGTCAATTAATCTAAAATCTATGCTTAACAAGTTACAAATTATTTTTTTTAATCAGTTATCAGGATAGGCTCAGATCATTTGAGTTGTTAGCAGGTCGGGTTTAGACCCAACTTTTGATCCGTTTATTAAACAAGTAGAGTTTAAGTTGATCGGATCCAGATCGGGTCAATTTAGGATCGGAATTGAATCCGACCCGTTAACCAGTTTTGACACCCCTAGCAGAAGTTACATGAATAAAATTATACTTTGGATACTAACTAGATTATCCTTTTGAGGTTGTAAAAAATCTTACCCCCAATGTTCACTTGCTCCTTTAAAAGACATCGACTTATTTTTATGATGTTACTAAGGATACTTGTCATCCTTGATTCGAAGTGAGCAAAGGAAGACTGATTGGTTATGAATGCCCTAATATAGGGCATTAAGGTCTTTATATATGAACTATTGTTGACTATCACTCACATACAGTGTTGAACTATTGTATTTAAAAAATTTAGGGTGAAAGAGATAATTTAATATCTCAAAGTTGTATAAAGATCTCTAAAACACACAAATAGAATAAAAACAATATAGATGAGTAGATCTTTTTTTATGTGATAAGAAAAAAATTATCTTGCCTTGTGTAGTTGAAATAATTCCAATAATATGAATGAAGGGATCAACAAGCAAAAAAAAAAAAGGTCATAAAAAGCTAGGAACAACTTTAAACACATTATAAGGAAGTTACATTTAATCTTTATACAATAATTTAAAGAGGGTTAAAACTTGGCAAAAATCAACATAAGATGATCACTACTCTTAACACCTTGTGGTATTAATGATTAAAAAAAATTTAAAATTTTGTGAAGAGCAAAGAAAATAAAGTGATATTCAAAAGAGATACTAATAACATGAACAAACATTTCAATGAGAGAAAGAAGTTACTAAATCTTTATTTCACTTGTAATAGATATCCACGTTCTTAGCTCAAATACCAAATAATGAAGGGTGAAGTGCAAACTACATACACATGAACAATGCAATATCGCATAAGGTAAAGATAAAATTATATTATTCTTATGAAATATAATTTAAAAAGGTATATAACTAACATTCTAGGGAACTCATTAAAAAACCTTAATAGGAGAAAGCCATTAAGCTTCACCATTCATCATACAGGGGAAACACCTTATATGATTTCACCCCAATATTACATTCTAATATAGCTCACTAAAAAATTATAAGCATTACAATACAATAGGGGTGTCAATTAATGATCGACCCGAAAATTCAACTTGAACTTGACTCAGAAAATTCGGGTTCAAGTCGACCCGTTTAACAAATGGGTAGGGTTTGGGTTCTAATTTTGGACCCGTTTTAGAGATTGGGTCGTGTTTGGGTCAACTTGCTAACTTGGAATTGACTTGAGTTCAACCTGCGTCCCCCCTTCCGCATCGCGCCGCCAAAGCAACCTGCACCTCTGTCAAGTCGCCTGCCTTGCCCCCTTGCGATCCACACTCACAACCTCGCACCCGTGCTCATGTAACCGCACTCGCTCGCAATCTCGCCCTCTCACACTTGCAGTCGTGCCCTCGCTAGCTCATGGTCTTGTCCTCACTCGCTAGCGGTCGCGCCCTCGCTAGCAGCCTCTCTTAGCCTCGCAACAGCGCTCGGGCAGTCGCTCTCGACACTCGCATGCTCGCATCCGTGGGTAGCGAGTCGAGTCAAGTCAACTCGGATAAGGGGCGGGTCAATTTTGGGTCTAAATTTCCAACCTGTTTATCTAATCGGGTCGGATCAGTTGAAGGCGAGCCAAATGGGTCAAATTAGTTGATGGCAAGTCAATTTCGGGTTGGATCCAAACCCTACTCGAAAACTCATTTTGACACCCCTAAAATATATATTATTATTGAAGGAAAAAGATCTAAAAACATTAAGTTGTGATTGCATAATTTATTTTCATATTATTTAATTGAAAGCATTATTGATAATAATATATTCAAAACATTTTTTATTGTATTGGAGCCTTAATGGAAGGTAAAGAGATGGAAGGACACCCAATAGGCCAATACATGTTCCCTAGTTTCAAATTGCAATCATCCCTAATTGGAAATAGATTTCATCTTTATAATTGCTTTTATGATAATCAATATATTTCTCAATTGTTCCATCTTTAATTGAAAATATTAATGAATTAAAAAATAATAATGTATACTTTTTCTTATTTATCTAATAGAATTAAAATTTTAATTCTTCCTAAATTTCAATGATAATCATGCCGATAATCAACTTCTTTTATGATGATGCTGATAATGATGATAAAATAAAAATTTTCAAAATGAATTTTTTTTCATAAATTACTAACGATTGTATTATTTCCAAAAGTAGATTATAAATATATTGTTTGCATTTGTTTATTAATTATTAAATTCCTATATGATAATGACTCAATTTACAAGGTACCTCAAAACCTTATCATATTAGCAAATCATATACTTACTAACAAATAATTAATTTTTTATCGTGGCCTTCATGCTCTGCATCATATTTCATCGCTTAATATATATATATATATATATATATATATATATATATATATATATATATATATATATTTCATCGCTTAAAGAAACTCTATCTTTAGAGTTTAAAATGTTTATGGTAGGCTAGCTTCTTATTGTTTGCATGATAAAAATGAAATTAAAATGAAAGAAATTACGCTCGATAACTAAGAAAATAATAGTAAAAATAATTTAAGAATCATAAGAAAAACTAAGGTTTCGTTTGGAACAACTTTTTTATTATTTTTTAAAGCATCTTTCTAGTACATAAATTTCTTATACTAAAATTTAATTTTATTATAAAGCTGATTTAGAAAGCAGAAAGATAGCTGTCCCAAACGAAGCCTAAGATAAATTCCGTTAACTCAACATAGAAAAGAATGAAGGCATTGAATGCAAGGAATATTTCTAGAAGAATTGGTATTCACCAAAGAATTAGCCCTAACTAGCCACCAAATTTTAAACTTTTTCTAAAAATGATATGCAAGAAAAGCTAAAAAGAACTTAAGAAAATCTTAAATTAACTTTAGATGCATCACACAAAAGATAAATTTATTTTCAAGCAATCTTTCAAAAAGGGTTGAAACTCATAAAAAAATTAATATATGATAGCCATCAAGTCTTTGGCTTCATTTGAGACAGCTTTCTTACTATTTTTTAATGCAAAATTTTTTTGAACTAAATATTTTTGTATTAGAAAGCTGCTTCAGAAAACAATAAGAAAGCTGTCCCAAATAAAGCCTTTAATTCCTTATAAAATTGATAATAAATTAAATTTAAGTTATTTTGAAGAGCGGGAATTTAAAAGTGTTATTTAATTATAATATAAATAAATAATTGATAAGTGTAAATTACATATTATTTTATATGTTTTACTTTCTATGAAAATATATTGTTTAGTTATTTTTGTGCAGAAAAAACTAAAAAATAACAAAAATTTCTTAGTCTACAGCGCCGCAGCGTCCGACAAAACAACGAGGCAGTGTTACATTTAATACCGTCGAGGCGTCACAAATTGAACATTGTGGTGTTGAGTTCTCTGCTTGCAAGTGCTGCAGCAGCAACACATCCAACGCTGCAGCATTACCAGCACTGCGGCATCAAAAAGTCAACTTGACAACATCGCCACAATTTCTGACCCCATGGCGCCATTTTTTGCTACTTGGGCGCCGCAGCACTCGAAACTTCAAAGGGCCACGTTCTCTCAATGAAAAGACACGACTGTTTACTAAATAGAAGATCCATGTCAGTGAGTGCCGCGGCGGTGCAAAAACTTCAGCGCCAAAGTGCTAGTTCACTTCAAGGGCACCACAACGCTATTATTTTAAGCACCGCAGCACCAGATGCCTTTTTATATTTTTCTATAAATAGTTGTGATGTTATGTTTGTAAGAAAGTTCCATTACTTGTGTAAAATTTAGTACTTTTTAGAGTACTTCTCTAGTTCCCTCTTAAAGTAAAATCTAAGAGAGACTAGGAAAGTACAAGATATAATCATTTAGATTATTTAGCCTATATTTCTTTAAGTAACTCTGTAAGTTAAGGAAGGAGTATAGAGAGATATAATGATCCTTCCTGGTTATATCACTCTCTTGTATTTTCATTCTTTCATAAGTTAAATAAAAACGTGTTTGCTTGTTAATCATTCTATGTCTAGCTAATTCTCTTGTTTTGGATTGATGATGTAAAGTGCATTTTGAGTACTAATGAAGACTTTTGTTCTATAACTATTAAAAGATATTTCAATATTTTATGCTCTTTATTTAATGCACATAGTGGTCATATGTGTAGTTAAAATATAGTGTGATGTATAGTCTCGATGGAGAAATGCCATAACAACCAGGATTATTGCAATAGGATGTTTGCATGCCTAGACATAACATTTAAAACGTTCTAGATTCTTAAGGAGATACTATAACTATAGGAGGTTTAGTAGATATCATTTTCATCCGAACAAGTTCGACAAAGATCTAGGAATGCATAAACTCTGAATTACATCTATAATTAAGAGTTTCGTTAGAAAAGATATATAACTTACACTCATCAATTCAAAATACTTTAATTAAATATTATATCTAATATTTTTTACTATTTTATATATTCAGTGATAAAATCTCCACAATTATTATTTTTATTTCAATAGGATAATTATTGCAATTAGAGTAAACAGTAGTCGTTTATTACAAATAAGTACTTCCTCGTAGGTTTGACACTTTACTCTATCACTTTATTATTTGATTTGGCACGTATACTTACGTGTATTAAGTAGAGTTTTGTTATTTTTATATCAAAAGAAACCTAAGCATTGTTTAAGGTTGATAGAGCCCTAGATTTTTATACAATTCAAAAAATTCACTCCAGAGCCCCCATCAATATCATAAGGAGAGAGAGAAGTCGCCAAACTTTGCCTCATATCTAATAGATGTCCACGCTTTTAGCTCTAATACCAAATGATAAAGAATGAAGGGTAGGCTAAATATTACATAAACAAGAAAATATGACATAATATAAAGAGATAATGATATCATTCTTAAGAATAATAATATAAAACAATATATAAATAATATTTTTAATAAATGGAGTAAGCATCATATAAGATGAACTAAAATTTAAATGCTACTTTTTCTATGATGACGTGATGATGATAGATACATAATAATTTTAAAATATTTTTTTCTTAAATTATTTATGATATTATTCCCATTAATAGATTACCAATGTATTTTTCTAATTTTACACATAATCCTAACATGATGAAGGATCAATGTGCTATGAACCTAAACTTATCATATTAACAAATAACATTCATACTATAAAAAATTAGTTTTGATTACAACCTTCTTCTTTTATATTTAAAATTTAAAAGATGAAAGGAGGTCGCATTTGTTGTACTTGTTATGTGGTGGACATCGATTATCAGTCTTTAATTTAATCCCAACTATCGACTAATTGATTATAAGTCTTTATCTTCATATTATTATTCATTATCTTAAGTCAATGCTTATTATATACTCAATCATATCAGTAGCATATTAAATAATATAGTGGCATTTTAGTTTCACATTAATATGTCAATTTAGCATTCAAAATCAATGGTCATCAATAATTAGTCGGTCTTATCTATCATATCAAGTCAATCAACAGATGACTTTTAATAATCATTTAAGAGTTGTTAGCCTCTACTTGTCGGCGTAATTTGTTCAATCAATTATAGGCTACAATCGGGATAACATGACAAACCATCTTTAAAGGAAACCCCTTTGGCCCACTCTCCTACGTAGAGTATTATATTTTAAGTATCAACCAGTATTAATTCAATAGTCAACCTTCATTGCTTGTAAGTAAAGGTCACCTTGGTCATGTAGTAATAATATCATTTCATCTATAAATGCAATGATGTATGAAATACAAAAAATTTTATAAAATATGTAAAATCCTTATAAATTTATAACTATCATTTTACTCAGTGAAATTTAGAAAAATTTCATTCCAATTGCTCATATTGACGACATCTATCACATGCCAAAATTTATGTAGTGAAAGTTCACTTAAATCGGAGATATAAGATTTTTATCACTTTTAGGAGAGAGAAAATATATCAAATTCAAAATCATTGAAAATCGATACAGAGTAAATGTTACATACCATGAGTAGAACAACTTTCCTAATGAAAATGATGGATGAAAAAGCCCTCGAGGTTCCTTTCTTTTTCCTCTCTCCTCACCTCTTCCTCTTCCTCTTCCTCTTCCTCCTCTTCTCCTTTTCCTTCTCTTCTACCTTCCACGGCAAGCCACAACTGGGGATGGTTGGGGTACTAAGTGTTTAGGGTTTTGAATTTAATATATATAAAAGTATTATTAATGGCCTAAGGCCATAATGCTCTAACCCGACACCACAGCACTGCAGATTGAATTTAGAATTACTGTAGAACATAGCTTCAAATGCCACGATGGTGATTTCTAATACCGTTGGGCTCATAGGCACAGTGTCACAGTGTTCACATGCTTAGCGTCACAACGCTCCAATTCAAATAGAAATTTAAATTTTTTTTTATTTATTTTAAAATACTTTTCATATTTTCGTGTTGTTACAAATTGGATGATGGTGATTCAATGATAAAGGTTGGGTAGCGACAACTAATGCTGGTGGGAGACAAAGTCAAGTAGCAATGGCTTGGCAACGGTGGTTGTGGTGACTCGATGATAATGGATATGCGATAATTTGATGTTGAAAGTCAGGTGATGGTTTTGTGGTGCTGGTCTAATGGTTTTGTGGGCAATGGTCTAATGGAGCTTTGTGATTTTTCAAGCATCTGAGATCTCTTCAATCTCAAGCCCAAGTCTCGCTCATATAGAGAGAGATGAAATTTATTTATAATTTTTGAGTTTGCCGTGCTTAGTGAATAAAGTCAAAATCTATAACATTCCATCTAATGACTTATTTTAATTTCCTTAATCATATACCATTTTTTAAGCTTTGAAACGCCTTAGTTATGCTAGAATAAACATTCTTATTCTCCTTACATTTATCGTGTCTTGACACTTGATTTAATTATAAGCATGTGAGATTGGGAGATCATTTGGTCACCCTGTTAATATTCCAAAGTGTTTATTATGCTTCTAGCACTTGATTTGGGTTCATTTTTAGTCAAATCAAACCACTTTTTACTCCCATTAAGATATTCAGTTTGACTAAGTTTGATAAAATCAAAGCTCATATGCTCCTTAATAAACTTTTTAAGTCTTTTTAATTCAAATATACATCGAGATTCATGTCTAATTAAGTTGATTTTTTATGATGTATCAAATTAACATTGTTGCGGACTCAAATATACGCGGCGATAGATTTTAATTTTCCGTCTCAACGTTGTACGTATATCCAGCACACAAACAGAATTGAGAAAGTAACACCAGAATTTTTACGTGGAAAACCCTGGAAAGGGAAAAAACCACGGGGCCACGCCCAGTTGAAATGATTCCACTAGAACTTGAGCAGATTACAGGGGACTGACTCGCTTTCAAGGGCGATCAGATTACAATGAGTATCCGTTACAAGGACAAGCTGAGTTCCGACGTCACTCGGAATGTCGAACAGAATTCTGGCGTCACTTTGAAAGAAACCCGGCGTCACTCGGGCGTCGGGTAGAATTCCGGCGTCGGGCAGAATTCCGACGCTGCTCCCGTGTAGGGCAGAGCTCCGGCGTCCCTCGGGCGCCTGGTGGTGCTTCGGTGGAGTTCCGGCGGTGTTCCGGCGGAGTTCCGGCGGTGTTCCGGCGGAGTTCCGGCGGTGTTTCGGCGGAGTTCCGGCGGTGGTCGAGGAGGAGCTGTTCCCTCCTAGGCTTCTCTTCTCTTCTTCTTCTCTTCTTCTCTTCTTCTCTTCTTGGCTTGGGTCCCCTCTTAGGAGAAATGAGGGGCTATTTATAGTTTTTCTGGAGTGGCATAGCCCGTAAATATGTGAGGGATCAGGGGCAAATAGGGAGTGATCCGGATGAACGGCCGATATTGAATCCCTTGATCATGAACCGTTTATCAAGCATTTGAAGGTCTTAATGATGTCAGAATTCTACGATCTTGGGCTCGTTGGATTCGTCTCGTCGAGCCGCTCGATTCGACTATAAGCTCGTCAAAATCGGAGACCGTTTGGTAACTCAAATAGCTGTTTGATGCTTCCAACAGCGCTTCGGGTACTTGATTTGGACTCACTTGGGCTCGGATTGAGTCGAATTTGGTGTCGTTGGATTCGTATTTCCGAGACGCTCAGTTCGACTATAAGTTTGCTGAAATCGGAGTTTAAATGGTCTCCGAAATAATTTTTGAAGTTTCCAACTTGAGTTTTTCCTCGAGATTCGTGCCCGATCAAGATGATTTTTTGGCGATATATCAGTTGCCCCCCTATTTTTGGACGTCGAAGCTCCACGAGTCCAAAAATACTTGTTCCGGCATTTTATATTGGCCGAATCGCAAAAAATTGCGTTCCAAAAATTAAATGTTTGCTCGAACTCAATCATAGAGGCCCCGTTGAGCTCCGAAAGTGTCAAAATTGAGTCCGGAACGTCGAAAAACGTGTCCGGGGACCCCAAAAATGTCGAATTTGGACCGTCCGGGCCCGAAATTGGAGCCCGGGACCGCGTAGGCGGCCGAACCGGCCGGCCGCCGGCAGCCGCCGCCGGCGGCGGCGCCCGCGCCAGCGGGCGCGTCTGCCCGCTGAACCGCGCGGGTCCGCGCGGTTATAACCGCACGGGCGGTTTTTTGTTTTAAAATTTTTTTTTTTTTTTTTTTTATTAAATTGTGGGTCCCACATGGGTTAAAAAATTCCCAAAAATCCGAAAAAATCCCAAAAAATTCCGAAAAAATTCTGAAAAATTCAGAAAAATTCGGAATTTCTTCTAGAAGCTCTCTCCCTCCAATTTTAAAAATTTTTCCCCCCTTTTTCTTCAATAACTCCCCCTATTTTCATCCTATAAATAGACCCCCTGGGGTAGGGGTCAAAATGCTCCTCTCTTCCTCCTCTCCTGGCCTTCTAGCTTTTGGCATTCTGAGGCTTTCCGCCATTTCTAAGTAGGTGACTTTCCCTACTTTATTTGGCGCCCCTCTTTTTGTGCAGAAGTTAGCGGCTTTCTCCCTTCCTCCCCCCGTTCTTCCTTCCTTTTTCTTCCTACTTCGGAGGCTTTCCGCAGTCTTTCGTAGGTGATTTTCCCTACTTAGATCTGCGCCCCTCTTTAGTGAAGGAAGCAAAAATGGGTGATCTTGCCTCCTCTAAAGTTCCTTCAGAAGATCGTCCTGCGCAACGGTCTGAAGTTCCAAAGAGGGCCCAGAAGGCGCCGAAGGCTGACGATGTGATTTCCACCGTCACTGAGGACTCCTTCATCTCATTTAGGAAAAAGTTTCATTTTCCTAATGATTTGGTGATGAAGGTGCCGGCCAGAACTGATCGCGCTTGCTTTCCTCCCCCTGGATATGTGACGGTGTATGAATTTAGTCTGCGAGCGGGACTACGATTTCCTCCTTCCTCCGAACTGATCGACATTCTGACGCTTTGTGGGGTGTGCTTGTCTCAATTTTCCTACAGAGCAATGTCAATTGTGATGGGCCTGATCGTGCTTTTCAGAGACCGCGGAGTGGTACTTTCCTCAGAGTGCCTTTCTCGGATGGGGCGTCTCTTTAGCGATGCGCAGGGACGTGTTTCATTCAGGTCCAAGTGGTTGGATATCCGCACTCGAGACCCCTCGAAAGGTTGGATCAGCAACTTCTTTTATGTGCAGAATGATTGGGGTCTTCAGGAGAAGTGGGGGAAGTTGAAAGAGCTACCTGTCCCCCTTCACATCGGAGCAGAAGATTTGCTGAGGATACTCAAACTCCCTGATTTGGATGCTCTACACTACGAGGTGCGTTACTTGAGTAGATATGTAGATGAGGAGTACTTGTTCAAGGTCGGGTTATCTACTCAGGCAGGGAGATCACATGCTCAAATGTTGAAGAAGTCTGCTAGAGTTCCAGAAGTGGTTCCCCAAAAGAACCACTCCAAGCGACCAGGGAGCGAGGAGGGTTTGCAGGCATTGAGGAAGAAGAGGGCAGGTGAAGTTTTGACAGTTGTTAGCAGAGGTCCCCGAGCTTCTCCATCCAAGACATATATTCCAGAGGATGTGTTAAACCATCAGTGCATCGGCCGCCGACGGGCTGAGGAGTTGGTGAGTTCTCCTTCACTTCTTCTCCTTTTTTACATTTCTTAAGGAATATATTTCTGATATTTTTCTTGTCTCAGTATTCTGATTTCAAGCTTGAGATGACCAAGGCTCTGAACGATTGGAACAAAGAGTTTGTGAAGGTTAAATACCTTCAGGGAGAGTACAAGAAGAAATATGACAGTAAAGTGAAGGAGATGAAGGTGGTGGAGGATCAGCTCGAGGGGTGCAGAACTGAGTTGGCGAACAAGATCACTTCAGTCTCTTCTCAGAATGAACGAATGGATCGTCTGCATATAGAGTTGGTGGAGGCACAAGCGACGATCAAGCAGCAGGAAAAGGCTCAGCAAGTCCTTGAGGCTGAGAATGAGAGGCTTCAGAGTGTACTGTCCGAGAAGGAGGCCCAGCAGTTGCCATCAGCAGTTATTGAAGAGTTCAAGAAATCTTATGCTTTCAAGATCATCATTGAGGACCACATTCAGGAGGCCCGCAGTCATATTTATGACGTGGAGGTGAAGGCCTTGGAGGCAGAGTGCGCAGAGGATGGCTTCATCAGAGGCTTCATGAAGGGTGTTCGGACAGTACATCGCAAGACTGGAGCAGAGATCGAGGGACTGACTCCCAGCCAGGCTTCTAGTGATGCTTCTTCGGACTCTGGTGGTGAAGAGCTGGAGAGTGAGTTACAGCGAGCTTTTGCCTTGGAGGAGGACGAGGATGATGTTGAGATTCTATAGGATGTTTTGTATCACTTTGATTCCTTTCTAGTGATTGTATGTATGCTCGTTGTTGATGTTTCTATCTGGTGTACTTGATGTTCAGTGATATATAAAGATGTTGTTGATGTTCTTTTCTCACATGCAAATGAAATTTACTTAGTTTTATTTCAGTTTGGACTTTAGTGAGCTTTCTTTTGACTTGAACAAATGTGAGGCATTCTTTTTCTTTAAAGATTTTGACCTATCCAGGGTTATTAGTGAAAGCATTTGCTCGATTCCCTTAACCTGTCCGGAAAAAGGTCAGATCAACTCCCTTTGGGATTGATCATCAAATGATTTTGATATTCAAGATATCCTCCTAGGATACTTGACCTATCCGAGGTTGTTAGTCAAAGCATTTGCTTGATGACATTAACCTGTGTGGAAGAGGTCGGATCAAATCCCCCTGGGATTGATCATTCAATAATTGAGATACAATATAGATTGTGTACTTCTCGAATCACAGAAAAAGAGTTTGGAGAGAAGAAACAATAGCACGACAAAGTGAATATCATATTGCTCTGTAATATGAGATAACAGTTCCCTAGAATAACTTAGGGATACAAGAGAAAAGTTCTTCTATAATCAACACACACGGGATGTACGAAAAACTTTATAACACGAATATAAGACAAACATAATACATAGACTGATAGCAGTATCAACTCCTACTGATAATATTTGCGAAGATTGCCCACGTTCCAAGTTCGAGGAAGCATTTTTCCGCCAGCATCCTTCAGTTTGAAGGTTCCAGGCTTGACCATAGCCGCTACCAAATAAGGACCCTCCCAGAGGGGGGAGAGCTTATTTCGCTGAGGGCCTTTTCCAGCGGCTTCAATGCTTCGTAGTACTAAGTCCCCAATAGTGATAGGGCGAGGTTTCACCCTTCGATTGTAGTGACGGGCAACTCTTTGGTGGTATGCAGCGGTTCTGAGTGAGGCTTCATCTCTTACTTCTGGGAGGAGATCCAAATTTGCTCTAAGCTTCTCCTCGTTACTTTTGAAGTCGAAAGTCTGAACTCTGTGGCTAGGAACTCCGATATCAACCGGTATGACTGCTTCTGTACCAAAGCAAAGGTTATATGGGGTTTCCCCTGTATGAGTTCTGGCGGTGGTCCGATAAGCCCAGAGGACATTGGGGAGTTCTTCGGCCCATTGCCCCCCAGCCTTCCCTAGGCGTGTCTTCAGCCCTTTCAGGATTGTTCGATTTGTGACCTCTGTTTGCCCATTAGTTTGAGGATGGGCAACAGCTGTGTGAATGAGCTGAATATGAAAATCCCTACAAAAAGATGTAAAGATTTTCCCAGTGAACTGTGTCCCGTTATCAGTGATGATTTTTGCGGGAATACCAAAGCGACATATTATGTTCTTCCATAAGAATTGCTTGGCATTTGCTTCAGTAATCTTCGCCAAAGGTTCCGCCTCTACCCATTTGGTGAAGTAATCTACAGCCAAAATAATGAATTTTCGCTGTCCAGTTGCTATAGGAAAAGGTCCCATTATATCAATTCCCCATTGGGCAAAAGGCCAGGGGCCTTGAAGAGATGCAAGCTCCAGAGCGGGTGTATGAGTGAGGTTAGAATGCAGTTGACAGTTTTCGCACTTTCGTGTGAATTCAAGTGCATCCTGTTTCATTGTAGGCCAATAGAATCCCTGTCTCATGATCTTGTAAGCTAACGCTCTTCCTCCCAGATGTTCTCCACATACTCTTGAATGCACTTCTCGAAGCGCGTAATCGGCTTCTGATGGTGGGAGACACTTGAGGTAGGGCCCAATGAAGGAGCGCTTATACAACTCGTTGCTGATAATAGTGAAATTTGCAGCTTGTCTCCGAAGTCGTATTGCAGCTATATGATCTTCAGGTAGCACTCCATCTTTTAGAAAAGACAAGATGGGTTCGATCCAAGACATCTCTCTTGGCTCGTCAATTGACTGTATGA
The DNA here is from genome assembly GCA_019925795.1 of Dendrobium chrysotoxum. NCBI lineage: Eukaryota > Viridiplantae > Streptophyta > Magnoliopsida > Asparagales > Orchidaceae > Dendrobium > Dendrobium chrysotoxum. Next base: position 24,089,970 of record CM034308.1, read on the forward strand.
CCCATGGACCCTGAATGCTTGGAAAGTGGATTTCCTCGATACATCTTCTCTTGTAGATATCCCCCGTTGTTGATGTAGCAAGTTTAGAAAGAGCGTCTGCTCTTGCATTTTGTTCTCGGAGGATATGTATGATTTGATGTTCCCCTATACGGGCTAAGAGTAGCTTCACAATGCTACAATATTGAGCCAATTGTGGGTTGTGAATATCAAAATCCCCCTCCACCTGAGAGGCGACTAGTTGGGAATCAGTGTGGGCTATTAGGTTCTGGACTTCACAGTCGATGGCTAGTCTCAACCCAGCAATAAGGGCCTCGTATTCTGCTACGTTGTTGGTTGCTGGGAACTTGAGTCGAAGCCCGTACTCAAGAGTAACCTTCTGTGGAGAGATTAATAAAATTCCAGCCCCAGCCCCAGAACTCCCTGAAGCTCCATCGACGTACAACATCCAGAATGGAGAAGAAGGTGAAGCACTTGGTTGTACATCAGATGCTGGAACAGTGTATTCAACTACAAAATCTGCTAGTGCTTGAGATTTAATATCAGGTCTAGGCAAGTAGTGGATATCAAATTCTCCCAGTTCTACAGACCACTTGACAAGCCTGCCTGATGCTTCTGGCTTCTGTAGAATACTTTTTAGCGGCAGATTCGTGTAAACTCCAATTGAGTGGGCTTGAAAGTAAGGGCGTAGTTTTCTGGCGGAGTAAACTAACGCCAATGCTGTCTTATCTGCCAAAGGATAACGTCCCTCTACTTCAGATAAAATCTTACTAACATAGTAGATAGGACGTTGTATAGCATTTTCTTCTCGGACCAGAACTGAACTAATGGCTTGGATAGATACAGTCATATACAAATACAATCTCTCTCCTGGTATTGGTTTAGAAAGTAGTGGCGGGGATGCCAAATACTTTCGCAACTGTTCGAAGGCTTCTTGACATTCATCTGTCCATTGAAACTCGGAGCTACGAGCACCTCTAAGTATCTTGAAGAAGGGCAGATATTTGTCTCCTGAACGTGCCAGGAAACGAGATAGTGCCGCAATTCTCCCATTCAGCCTTTGGACCTCCTTGATGTTCTTTGGCGGCACCATGTCCCTTAGTGCCTTGATCTTCTCTGGATTGGCTTCGATTCCTCTATGGGTTACCATAAACCCTAAAAACTTTCCAGAAGCGACTCCAAAAGCACATTTAGCGGGGTTGAGTCGCATATTGTAATGCCTTAACAAGTGGAAACATTGTTTCAGGTCAGAGATATGTTGGGTTTTTTCCAGACTTTTTACCAACATATCGTCTACGTACACCTCCATTGTACGTCCAATAAGGCTTTTGAAAACCTTATTCATGAGGCGCTGATAAGTTGCTCCAGCATTTTTGAGCCCGAAGGGCATCACCCGGTAGCAGTACAATCCTTTGTCTGTTTGAAAAGCTGTTGCTTCTTCATCAGCAGGATTCATCTTTATTTGATTGTAACCGGAGTATGCATCCATAAAGCTTAACATCTGATGACCGGAAGTGGTATCAACTAACTGGTCAATGCGAGGGAGCGGAAAACTATCTTTCGGGCAAGCTTTGTTGAGATCAGTGTAATCTATACACATTCTCTAGGCTCCACTCCCCTTCCGTACCATGATAACATTTGCTAACCAAGTAGGATAGTGCACTTCTCGTATGAATTCGGCTTCTAAAAGTTTATCAACTTCTTGTTCAATTGCTTGCTGGCGATCTGGTGCAAAGTTTCGCTTCTTCTGGATAATCGGTTTGCATGTTGGATTGACTTTGAGAGAGTGAACGATCACTTTGGGGTCAATTCCAGGCATATCTGCTGGACTCCATGCAAAAATATCCTGATTTTCTCGTAGAAAAGCTGTAAAGTTTTTCTTCTCATCATCTGAGAGAAGTGATCCAATTCGCACTGTCTTTGAAGGATGCTCTTCAGATATAGATACAGTAGTAAGGTCTTCCACAGGGGAAGCTCTCTGAGGAATATCTTCGCTCCGCAGATCAAAGTCCTCGATGCTTAGGGTAACCGTTGGACGAGACTTGATCTGCCTAAGATAGCAGGTTTGTGCTATTTGCTGATCTCCGCATACTACACCGACTCCTGATGGGGTATGGAACTTCAGCTTGAGGTGAGGAATGGATGCGATGATCCCAAAAATTGACTGGAGCGGCCTCCCGAAGATGGCGTTATAAGCTGATTCTGATTTCACCACAATGAATTGGATGGAGTGTGTAGTCTGTCGAGGAAATTCTCCAAGGACTACCGGGAGACTGATTATTCCTTCTGCTTGTACAGGTCGATTATCAAATCCATATAAAGGACCTGCAGCAGGTTGAAGTTTTTCTCTTGAGAGACCCATGTTGAGAAAAGTAGAGTAGAATAGAACATCTACGGAGCTTCCGTTGTCCACAAGAATTCTTTTGACATTGTAACACGGGTCACCAATGCCTGCGTTTATGACAAGCGGATCTTGATGGGGGGTCTTTACTCCTTCCAGGTCGGAATCATCGAACGTGATGGAATGATCAATACGAGCCCTTTTTGGAGTTGGGTTTTCTTCCACAGTTAAAAAGATTTGGTCGGATAGTAAGGGGCCTCCTGCGATTGTTTCAATTTCGCCCACCGTTACCCGGTTATTCACTGGTTGTCTTTGTGATTGATTCTGCCCCCCAGTGGGACGAGCTTCTTCTCGGGTAGGTGGATTCCCAATAAATTGTTGAAGATAACCCTGACGGATGAGTCTTTCAATCTCCTCCTTAAGTTGCCTACAGGACTCAGTAGTGTGGCCACGACTACGATGAAAGTGGCAGTACTGATCTTGGTTTCATGTACTCTGCTTTAAAGGATGCGGCCACTTCACTTTGTCCTGATCTTGAATCGCCATCAACACATTTGCTCGAGAGGTGTTGAGCGGAGTGTACTCCTTCTCCTGTCGGGGTTCTCGTCGTGGCAATGGGGGTCTAGGAGGTAGATTGCTCTTCCCTTGCTTTTTCCGTTGTGATGATGGATTATCCATCTCAGGTGCTCCCTTGCGCTTCCCAGTGGGTTGCTCGAACTGTTTTCTGTGAGCATTTATTGCCTCATCTGCTGATATCTGTGCTTCCACACGATGGATCAGATCGGCATATGAATGAACAGTATCGCGCATGAGTGCCGAATAGAAGGGGCCAGGACGGAGTCCTCCAAGAAAGACCCCTCTGAGCAATTCTGGGTCCACTCCTGGGATTTGTCGAGCCTCGATAGAAAATCGTCGAAAGTACTCTTTCAATGATTCTCCCTCGCTTTGACGAATCCCGGAAAGGTGAGAAGAATCCTTAGTAATTCTTCGGTTGGCTACGAACTGCTCGACAAACACCTTGGCCAATTTAACAAATGTGGGGATCGTTCCGGCTGGAAGTGAATAGTACCATGTTCGAGCTTGTCCTTTAAGAGTAGCAGGGAAAACCTGGCAAAGGAGTGCATCTGAAGCTCGTTGAATATGCATGATGGTTCTGTAATGGTCGATGTGCTCGTACGGGTCGGATGTCCCATCGTAGGATTCAATGCTTGGCAGCTTAAAGCCAGCCGGAATAGGGTGTTGAAGAATGGCTTCTGCCAGGGGTGACGACTCCTGGAAGTCCCACTGACGAAGAGGTTGCCTTATGCCTCCTGTAGGGAATTCCTCCCGGACTAATTGTCGCAGTTCGTGGCGTAGGGCATTGCGAGGGAGCTCAGCAATGTGAGGTTGGGCTAACTCCTCAGGGAGGTCTTGAGGAAGGCGAGATCGCTGATTTGCGTGTGGTGGATGGGTAGAACTTGCTGTATCAGCCAGCTCATTCTCTTGACGTGACTGCGAACGCCTCCTGGGTGGAGGAAGAGGATTCTCAGCCTGAAGATGTTCAATTTGAACAGCTTCGACACGGGGTGGATCTCGAGGGAGAAGAACCTTCTCCTGAGGTGCTAGGGTCGGCTGTCGAGTCTCTCGCAAGAGTTGTAGGATCTCATTTTGAGATTCTTCCATCTTTCGAATTCTCTCCTCTAAGGAGGGTCCCGAGGTCCCTTCTCCATGTGCGTTTTGCCCCCCGGGGAGGAAAGAGGTAGATACCGGGCGTCTATGATTTATAGACTGATTTCTGGACTGGTGGGAGTTGGAGCGAGAAGCTCCAATGATACGACTGCTGCGCCTGTTGACCATCGTAGCAATACTTGAAGTTGTGGGATGGACTTCTTCCCACAGACGGCGCCAAACTGTTGCGGACTCAAATATACGCGGCGATAGATTTTAATTTTCCGTCTCAACGTTGTACGTATATCCAGCACACAAACAGAATTGAGAAAGTAACACCAGAATTTTTACGTGGAAAACCCTGGAAAGGGAAAAAACCACGGGGCCACGCCCAGTTGAAATGATTCCACTAGAACTTGAGCAGATTACAGGGGACTGACTCGCTTTCAAGGGCGATCAGATTACAATGAGTATCCGTTACAAGGACAAGCTGAGTTCCGACGTCACTCGGAATGTCGAACAGAATTCTGGCGTCACTTTGAAAGAAACCCGGCGTCACTCGGGCGTCGGGTAGAATTCCGGCGTCGGGCAGAATTCCGACGCTGCTCCCGTGTAGGGCAGAGCTCCGGCGTCCCTCGGGCGCCTGGTGGTGCTTCGGTGGAGTTCCGGCGGTGTTCCGGCGGAGTTCCGGCGGTGTTCCGGCGGAGTTCCGGCGGTGTTCCGGCGGAGTTCCGGCGGAGTTCCGGCGGTGGTCGAGGAGGAGCTGTTCCCTCCTAGGCTTCTCTTCTCTTCTTCTTCTCTTCTTCTCTTCTTCTCTTCTTGGCTTGGGTCCCCTCTTAGGAGAAATGAGGGGCTATTTATAGTTTTTCTGGAGTGGCATAGCCCGTAAATATGTGAGGGATCAGGGGCAAATAGGGAGTGATCCGGATGAACGGCCGATATTGAATCCCTTGATCATGAACCGTTTATCAAGCATTTGAAGGTCTTAATGATGTCAGAATTCTACGATCTTGGGCTCGTTGGATTCGTCTCGTCGAGCCGCTCGATTCGACTATAAGCTCGTCAAAATCGGAGACCGTTTGGTAACTCAAATAGCTGTTTGATGCTTCCAACAGCCCTTCGGGTACTTGATTTGGACTCACTTGGGCTCGGATTGAGTCGAATTTGGTGTCGTTGGATTCGTATTTCCGAGACGCTCAGTTCGACTATAAGTTTGCTGAAATCGGAGTTTAAATGGTCTCCGAAATAATTTTTGAAGTTTCCAACTTGAGTTTTTCCTCGAGATTCGTGCCCGATCAAGATGATTTTTTGGCGATATATCAAACATAATAAAAAATTTTGTCAAAATTCATACCAGATTAAACAATTTTTGAGAGCCATATCAATATATGAGAAAGAAAATTTTCCATTTGAGAACTTTTTAATCCAAAATCAAAAAGAGTGCTTCATTTCAAATAAGAGTTCCCACAAAATTATTAATTATTTTATTGAAAACTAAGTTCTCAAAAAAGTAAATTCATACAAAGAAATAAATGGCTTTACAACTCACTTTTCCAAGAATGATCTAAACACTTATAAAATGAAACAAACTCTACCTTTTGGAATAACAAAATATTTTAATTTAAAAAATGCCAATTCATGTCTTTCAAATATATCCACTCTTCAAAGTTTTGTATTATTTCTAATTAATGTAAACAATTACTTTAATGAGGATAGACTCTTTTATAATTATCAATATGTTCAACTAATTTTGAATTTAATTAGTTTTTAACTATTTACTAAACAAGATAATATTATGCCTTTCATCTTGAAATTCTAGCTCAAATACATTATGTGAAAGATTAATTTCAAAATGAGGCCCTCTAATATATCATTTAATTTATAAAATGCAATATCTTTTTATTAATTCATTATAAACTTAATTAATACAAATAAAAAAAATCAAATAAATCCTCATAATTATTAAAAATATTTAAATTAAGTATATATGTTATATATCCTTAATATCAAAATAAGATTATTATTGAAATTCAAATTTAATAATTTAAAAGTAAATATTAAATATCCTAATTATGAAATACATAATATTGACTTGAACCAATTTATTTTTAAATTTATTATTACAAGTAATATTCTTAATTTTCACATTATCAAAATAATATATTAATATATTAAATTTACATCCCTAGAATAAGCCCATATAATAATCATAATAATAGTATCAATTAATAAAATAAATAAATAAGATAAAAAAATAAAAAAACAAATAATAATAATAATATTATTATTATTATATAAATATTATAAAACATATGCTTTTAAAATAATCATAAAATGAAAAAAAATAATAAAATAAAATAAAATAAATGAAATGAAAAAAAAAACATTTTTTTAAACCTTTATATTGAATGGTAATCTTTAAAATGTTAATCTATAATTACCCTTGTAAATGTTTAATGATTATAAATCTTCATAAATCTGCGTTCTGCCTAATCTTATTTCCTAAGGATTCGCGGGGAAAGTGTTATTTTTGTTGGCAAATTAGCTGGTGATTACGAAACTTTTCAATCTTTTCTATGGCGGAGGTCATGGAGCTCTTCCAGTGCCTCGACAAGGAAGAAGAAGAAGAAGAAGAAGAAGAAGAAGAAGCTGAGGACGGTGAAGAAGAGGAGGACGAATCGCGATATTGGTCCTCCGCCCTCATCCCCATCCTCCTGGACCCCGTATTTAGCTCAGCCTGCCGGAGCTCCTTTTCCGATTCCGAGGAATCTGCCAGTGCCGCCTCTGACTGCTCCGATTATAACACACCCCTTGCCCGCGATTTATCCGACGACACGCCTCCGTCGCCTCTTTTCGACCCCTATCCTGAAGCCCTAGATTCCCGTGATTTGACTGTTCATGATTCTCTCGATGGAGGCGAATTAGGAGCGGTTGAGAATCGACTCTTTGTCAGCAGTCCTGAATCGCACGGCGGAGACCTCCGGATTGTCGGGTTCGGATCTGAGTTAGATTCGTCAGAGCACGATGGCGTGATCGAAGCTGCGGATTGCGATACCGGTAGTATAGCCCCGGATCGGGCACCAGACGATCTTGGCCGTCAGCTTAGCTGGAGTTTCATCCCAACGGATTTCGGGCGGAGGAACTCCAGCGAAGAGTTCGAGTGGGAGGAAGTGGACGATCGGCTTGATGATCGTGGAGTTCTTGGCATGATGGTGGGCAATGAAAATGATGTGACATCGAGTAGAAGAGGAGAGGTAGTGGATGTCCATCTCGAACCAGAGGAAGCAAGTGGAGATGTGGAAGAAGATGACTTCATTGACACTGGCAGCAATATTGTCTGGGAGGTTCTGTTGGCTATGAATAACCATGCAATGACTTCACTTGTCGACGCACTTCTTGTCGAGGATGATCAAGATGTCTTCATCGATCCTTCTGATTATGAGTTCCAATTTGGACTATTGGACCATGATAATATCATCAGAGGAAGTCCTCCGGCAGCTAAACTTCTTGTCGAAGCACTCCCATCCATCATGCTTACAGAGGAAGCTTTCGCAAACAACAATTATTTGTGTGCAATTTGCAAGGATGAGTTTTCACTGGAGGAGAGGGCAAACCAACTGCCATGTTCTCACCTTTATCATAATGACTGCATCTTGCCATGGTTGGAGATTCGGAACACCTGTCCTGTGTGCCGGTATGAGTTGCCAACTGACGATCCAGATTATGAGAGTTTGAAGGGTAGGATATGAGTTGGGGGTAACTGTCACACTGGAAGCTTCGCTCAGGTTTGGTTTTGACACATTCACTGAAGTTTAGATTAAAGAGTGCAAAGCAAGAAAAACAGCCATGTATGTTGTTATTTGTTTAGTTTTATCAAGGCAAAAAAATCTTCTTAATTGATTTTCATGTTTCAAAAGTTCTTTTGTTAGCTTGAGCTGAATTTTATGCTGGTTGACATCTTTTTGGTGGTTATATGTGAGTTGAATGTGTTTGAATGATCCATATGCTAACATTTTTGCAAAACAAAAATGAGTTCTTTTATTTTGGGACCTCTTAAGATATTATCTATAACTTCTCCTTTGTTAATATTTAACAAGCTTTAATGCCCTCCTATGAGTAATGCGAGCTTCATGCCTGATCTCTTCTCCTCTATCTATCATACTGAAGCCTTCTGAGCTTTGTCTTTTATCCCATATATTCTCTCTTTGCTAATTTGGTTACTCAATAGACGAACGGTTCATAAATTACATTACCTAAATTAATGCTTTTTGTGAGAAACCAACAGATTATTCTATCTAGGGATCAAATATCTATCAAGAAACCCTGTTTGATAGAAGCACAGTGCTTCAAGAATATCATTATCTACAATCCCGCAATCCAAACAGATTTTTCTTCTTTTCTGTTCAATTCTAGGTAAACCATTTAATTTTCTTTATTTAGATCATCCCTTGCCATTTTGGTTGCTTATACTTGATTAGTATGTTCTCTATGGGAAAGCTTTTTTTCTTGATGACGTTCACACTTTCAATCCTCAAAGGCACCAAAGGCAGCAATTGAAAATATCTAGGGACAAGGGATCTCCTTGGGCTAAGCCAAGGAGATATACAATCATTGGGAGAGGGAAAATAAGATTTTTTTTCTTTCTCAGTCAAAGAACTTAAGTATAGGTGTACCAAGCTAAGCCAAGGATCAAGCTAGGTTTGCATAAGATTAATCGAGCACAATCCAAACAGACTTGACTTGTTCTTTTTTTCACTTTTCAGGTCCATGATTCGATTGGAGACTTAAGTAGCATAGAAATTTATAGTTATTGTTCAATATTGTTAGAGGATCAAGTGATACATCACTATAAAAAAGAGCTTATCAAGTGCGTTAAGCTCCAACCAATGCAAAGTCTGGGGAAGGGTTGATATAGGTAGCCTTACTGCTACATTGTAGAGAAGAACCTTACTGCGTAGTACTCAACTAGAATGAAAAGAACTTTGAGCATATAGCCATTTGTAAGGCTGACGCCAAATAGTTTGAATAATGATCATTATGTTTACTGAGCATCTTTAAGCAAATTTTGATCTCATACTAAGGCCGATGCCAAATAGTTAAACTATTTGCTTTCTGTATTTGAATGGGTACAGACTTAAGATGTAGGTGAGTTGAGCCACCTTTAGTTTATTTGAGCTAGCTCAAATTTCACTTCTTTGTGGATGTAATGCACAGACTTAGAAACAAATGTGATAAGGTTTCAATGCAAGCAACCTTAGTTCAAAGAAAGCATTTCAATAGCCATTGTTGAATTGAGGCTCACAAAATATGGTCAAAATTCTATTATCATCAATGGTATTCAATTTACAGATATTACATTTTTATTTTGCGGTGTTGTTTGCCCTCAGATTGTGACTCAAAAAAATAATCTTATTTTTCAAAAAAAAAAAAAAAAAAAACTCTTAAGAGTTGACTTCTCAAATTCCTTTTAGTTCTAACTTGGTTGGTTTAAAGAAGATCATTCTGTTTCTAATACTTTGGAACACTCTCTCGCAAGATTTTCTTTTGAAGTAAGCTATGACGAGCCGTGGCAACCGCCCATCATCCACCGCCGGCCACCCCCGCCACCGACCGCAGCTACCGCTATCCGCTGCCTTCCATCGACCACCATCGCCGGCCGTCGCTATATTCACTTTACTTCAAGCTAAAAAAAACATGTATTTACTTTTCATTCAATCAAATAAGCTATATATTTTTTGTTTCCAGACAATCAAACAGCCCATTAATGTATTGCGAAATACTTATAATTGGATTTAAAAGATATGATCCTCTTAAAAGTAATTTTTTCTTTTTTAATAGATTGTTTTTCGAGGGAAGACTCCAAGGAATTTTTTTCTATCCTGTTTGGACTAATAAATTTCTAAAATTTTTTAATAGATGGTTTTTCTTGGAGGATAATTCTCCTCTCTCTCTCTACCCTTTGTTTTTTAAATTGTAGCTTCGCGTATAATATTTGGAGACTGCTCTCGTTATTTCTTTTTTTTTGTAAAAACTGCTCTCGTTATTTCCGATACCAATTGTCTTTTTTAACAAAAGAAAAAACGATGAGAATAAAAAGAGCAACTTTACAGCGAATTAATATGTGATAAATGTATTTGATTCAATATTTTACCATAACCATTTCAAGTTAAGTTTTAATCAAGATAACAATGGAATAATTTCTTAAAAGAAGAGGAGAGCTTTCATTTTTTCAAAAACGTCGTCAGATACTTTCTAGAACCATCAGAAGGCATTCTTTTAATAGCAAACCAAACAATCCCTAAATCTGTCCAAAGTGCATCAAACAATAGTGAAACCAAAGATTTTTTTTTTTTTTTTTGATTTTCAGGAGGAACCTTTTGAATGAAACTGAGCGATTTCTAGGATTTGGTTTCTCTCCTCCGGTTGCTGAGCCGCCTGGGCTTCACCGTCAGAAAGGGTTTCTTCCCTCTTATGATGGCTCTCAATCCTCAAGATTTTCCACCTCTTAACAATGATTCTTTACTTGGCAAACCCCCTTCTCTGCCAACCACCTCATACGCAAACAACTTCTCTACGCCTTCAACGTTCCCAGAAGAGTTTCCAATGGCTTTTGTCTCTACGAGCAAGAAGCTCTCCTTCTTGGCGGATGACCTAACGAAAGGTACCTCTCTATGGACTCTCTCCCTAGTGGGCTATTCGATTGGGCAGCGCCCATACTACGAACGCCTCCTAGCTGCTATGAATAAGCTCTTAACCCTAAAAGGATCTCTTTCCCTTCTTTCACTGGCAGATGGTTTTTTTCTTCTGAAGTTTACCTCCTCTGAGGATTACGAAAGGGTGTGGACGGGAGGTCCATGGTTTCTGTTGGGGAAACCTTTCATTCTGCAGAAATGGTCACCTAAATTCAAGCGTAAGAGAGACGAATCAACTTCTATCCCTATCTGGATCAAAATACTGGATCTTCCTCTTGCCTTGTGGACGCCATCAGGTATATCTAAAATAGCTAGTTATATCGGTATTCCTTTAACTGTGGTTTCTCTTACGGCAAAAAGGACTCGGCTCACCTTCACGAGAGTCTGTGTGTAAATTTCCAAAGATTCTACTTTGCCGGAGGAAATCCCTTTAGTTATTGATGGAGATGATTTGATTCTTAAGGTTGTTTATGATTGGAAGTCGACTAGATGTGAGGGATGTGGTTCTCTTATCCACATTCAATTTATGCCCTTCTAACCCAGATCCTAAACCCATTCTTCCGCCTAAAATTGTTCACAAAGGTCGAAGCAGGAGTAGAAACCTTGGCCCTCGTATTCTCGGATCCTCCTCTAACCTCCGGAGCCTAATCCTACAAATCTCTCTTCTCCTTTGAGCCCCATTGTTGAACCCCTGCAAACGGATCGGGTCTTGGATTCTTCTGCCAATTCTAAACAGCATAATATCAATGCTGGCAAAGAACACTTACTTCCTAATCTCAATTTCCCTAATGAGGAAACCTCTTCCTCAGAAGAACACCCCCCCCCCCCCCCCCCCCCCCCCCCCCTCTCAAGCTCATGCTCCCCCCTCAAGTTATTCTGCTTAACAGTTTTGCTTCCTTGCAAAATGAACAAGGTGTGGATCCCGTCCCTGATGTTCCTGTTTGTGAAACCGCCGTACCCGATAATCCTGATTGTGCGGACACTTCTGTGTCTAATATGTCGGATGACTCTTTGCATTTGATTCAGAACTCAACTACCTCTAAACAGACGTCCTCAAAACCTATATCAAAATCCCCACTTAAGAAACCCAAAGCTAAATCGGCCAAGAAGGCAAAACCTTCTCGGTAATTTATGTCTTTGCCACCATTTGCTACCTGGAACGTTAGGGGGTTTAACAACCCCGACAAAGTGAGGATGTGTAAAGACCTCATCACCTCCTATAATTTAAAGCTTCTTTGCATTTTGGAAGCTAAAGTTCAACTTTCGGTTTCTTCTGACCCTTGGTTTCATCATTCTCATGTTCTCTTTGATAATGAGAATTGTTGTGACAATTTCAGTCATTCTACTCCTGGTAGGATATGGATGAAATGGGACTCTGCCCATTTATCTTTTTCCCCTATCTTTATTTCTTCTCAAATCATTCATGGCATTCTTTATGCGGGCTCCTTACCTCCTCTCTTTCAATCGGTGATTTATGCTGCCAACCATTCTTAGGACAGGAGAATTCTCTAGGACAATCTTAAAACCTTAGTGTCGGATATGGATCAGCCATGGATCATCATGGGGGACTACAACTATTGCAGGTTTGATTCAGATAAAGCGGGTGGCAGTGCTTCACCTGCCTCTAGACTGGGTGAGTTGAATAACTTCGTTTTTTATTGTGGCTTGCAAGATCTTGCTTCTGTGGGTCTCTTCTACACTTGGTTTAATCAAAGAATTGACCTCCCCATTCACATCAAACTGGATAGAGCTCTAGTTAATAATGCCTTCTTAGAGACTTTCCCCTCTGCCTATTACAAAGTTGCTCCGCCTTTTGGTTTTGACCATTCTCCTTTGATCATGATGGCTTCTCCTGCCGTGAAGACTCCTTGTAGGTTCATGTTTAAAAATTTCTAGATTCACAAAGATGAATTTTGGGAAGACATCCTCATTGCTTTTGATAGACCTATAACTGCTAGCCCGATTGCTGCCTTCTACAGATGTTTACATCACCTTAAGAATTGCCTAAAAGGAAAAAATTGGGCTTCCTCTAATTTCCTTTCCAATTCTATATTGGAGGTTAAGAAGTTACAAATGCATTGTATTTCTGAGCTTCAAATGCAACCTTTAGATCCTTCTTTAAATGTTTCTCTCAAAAGCATTAATGACAGATTGCTGAATTTACAAGCCTCTTGGACATCTTGGATTACCCAAAGAGCTAAGGCCCATTGGCTCACTAATGGAGAAGATGATCTTGGCTTCCTATATGCTAAGATTAAATCTAGGAAAAATAGGAACAATATTTAGGAAATTTCTTCCCCTTTAGGGCTTCACACTTCACACCAAGATATTGCCATGGCAATGATTGAGCATTTTAAAGCCCTCTTCAATGCTCCTAGTCCCATCTATGAAAGCTCTTACAACATTTCAGCAGGGAACAAGGTTCCCTCTAATCTCTGTTCTTATATTATTAACCTGTTTCCAATGAGGAGATTAAAGCTGTTGTTTTTACTGGGAAGGCTTCTTCGACTCCAGGTCCTGATGGCTTTTCTTTTGCCTTCTATCAACAAACTTGTCACATTACTGGTTTTCAATTATGCAAAGCAGTCAAACATTTTTTCTCTTCTGGGTATCTCCCGAAGAGAGATAAGGCTACTGCCATTACCCTTATTCGTAAAGGCACTCATGCCACCACTATATCTGATTTCAGGCCTGTTTCCTTGTGTAATGTGTTCTATAAGATTATTGCTAAGATCATTGCTAATAGGTTGAAGCTTGCATTACCTTTTATCATTCATGAAAGTCAATCGGGTTTCATTGCCAAAAGATGTTCTACTGACAATATTATCCTAGCCACTAAGGTACTTAAAGAATTTAAAGCTTTACAAAATCTTTTTTGTGCCAAACTTGACATCAAAAAGGCATTCGATTCTGTTTCTTGTGTTTTCCTCCTAAACAGATTGAAACAAAAAGGTTTCCCTGAGCTTTTTATCAAATGGATTAGAGGTTGCATTTCAGACATTCATTTCTCCATTTGTCTCAATGGCTCATTGGAAGGATACTTTAATTCTACTTCGGGGCTTCATCAGGGTTGCCCATTATCCCCACTGCTCTTTTGCATTGTCATGGATGGGTTATCCTTTTGCTTACACAATCAAACTCTTCCTTCTTTTTTGGGTCTGAATCACAAAAATTTCTGCCTCAAACATCTTATGTATGCTGGTGATTTGCTTGTTTTTGGGGTTGCATCCTTACCAAATGCTGACTGCTTGAAGAGAACTTTGGAAAATTTTTTGAATGCCTCTGGACTGCACATTAACCTGGATAAAAGCTCTATTTTATTCTCCAACAATGTTGCTGAAGCTACGGATATTGCTTCTTTCCTTGGAATCTCTCAAGTAGACTCTTCTCTTGTCTACCTGGGGCTTCCGATTGCTAGTAAAAGACTGATTTTTACTCACTTCCAACTCCTACTAAGTAGAATTTCTGCTCTACTCGAGGGTTGGAAAGTTAAGTTCCTTTCTTTTGCAGGTAGAGTTCAGTTCTTAAAATTTTCTATTGCTAATACTCTGGCCTACTGGATTAGAGGCTCAATTATACCCAAAGCTTGCCGAAAAATCAACTCAAAACTTTGCTCTAAATTTCTTTTCCATGGGAATATTAAAGATAAAAAGATGCACCTTATTTCTTGGAACACTGTGACTAGGCCGAAAAGCAAAGGTGGTTTGGGCCTTCCTTATATCGAATCTCTTTACCATAGTGTTGCTTGTTCTTTTGTCTGGCGTATGTTTAACTTGAACTCTTTATTGGGGGCTTGGTTTAGAGCAAAATTTGAATCCCCTTGGAAGCCCCCTCCTCCCTTTGCCTCTAAGTTTTGGAAACTTATTTGCCAAACTGCTCATAATATTCAAAACTCGATTAGTCTTTTCGTAGCTCCAACTTGCAATTACTCTATGCTTTGGGACCCTTAGTGCAATGGAAAATTGCTATCGAAATTCTTCAATTCCAACAGGCTCTCTTACCTCTCTGTCCAAGACAGCATGGGAGTTGGTCACTTCCATATTTCATTCCAGATTTTGTGAAAGGGATTATTCTGAATATTAGCATTTTGGAGCAACCGGCTGTGTCTTGGGATGGCTCCTCTAACCCAACTTTTAAAAGTTTTACTGCTTCCTTTTATTCTCATTTGGAGGATGTGGATTGGTGTAAGTTTATCTGGCGTAAGAATTACTCTCTTAGATTTGCTTCTTTAGCCTAGATGGCTATTTTGGGGAAATTAAAAAGTGCTGACCTTCTTATTATGAGAGGAATTCCAGTCTTACCCTTATGCTCTTTTTGTCATAGCAGTCAAGAAACTCACTCTCACTTGTTTTTTGAATGTGACTATACATTCTTAGTGCTTATCAATTTGCTCCCTATGCTAGGCCAAATCTAAGGCAGACCTTTGAATTTTTGGATAATATCCAACAATTCAATAGTAGGGAAAAGCAATTCTGTTTTTTCATTGTGACATGTGCTGTTTACTATCTATGGAGAGAAAGAAATCAGAGGAGTTTCTCTATCTCCTGGGAGAGCCCTACTACTATTAAAAATTCAATCATTTATGCCATCGGAGTGAAAACTAAGAAATGGAAATTTCTGGATCAGATCAAAGAGCATTTTTTGGATATTTTGGGGTGATGCTTGCAGTTCTACGTGCCAGTCGATTTTGATGCCATCGTTTCCTTGGACAATGATGAGTAAAGGCCTCCTCACCATTCTTCTCTTGGAAGGCCTTTGGCAACCAAGGAGTTTTGTTGGAATGGTTTTCTTCTCATAAGGGCTGCTGTGATGATCCTGACGTCTTTACTCTACGGCAACCAATGCTCCCTTTCGCCTGCTGCTGGTTTTTTTAGCTCTATTTTTGATTGTCGAGTTGATGTTTTTTTGGGAGTAGACCTTTGATTTTCCTGAGTCCAGCTATTTTTTTCTGTTTTCCTTTTGCTCTTTTCTTCTCCTGTTTCGGATTTTGGTTGCTCTTTTCTTCTCCCATTTCGGGTTTTGAGAGTATAGTTGTTCTTTATACCTGTAATTTTCTGATATAGATTTTTTGTAATCTCTTGTTTTTTAAATATATGTGCTTATGGCACAAATTTTCCCAAAAAAAAACAAAAATAAAAAAAAAAAGATTTTTTTTTTAAGAGCACATAGATTACTTTTATTATTTAAATGGAGCACGAAATAAATATTTCTTGTAAAAAAATATTATCAATTTATAAGTATAAATCTTTTACATATACAAATATATTAAAAATCTAGGTGGGGGTAAGCCTGCTCATGCTGCATCCTGATCCAGCCCATAAAATAACCTAAAAAAACTGGAGCACATCTACTATAAACCTCCAGTTGCATCATTGATTTGCGTTTGAAGAGTTCATGGGAATGACAATTTTCTGAGCCATCTTTGACGTGACTTCATGTATCAAATTGTCTATAACTTGTGCCATCTAATTAACCAATTACCAACAAGCTAAAGTGCCAGAAAATAAATCCATCCCACGCAAATCGCATTACATCAGCTAGGTCACAGTGAACAGAAGCACAAGCCACCAAATAAAATTATCATCTGCCATCATGAATAAACAAAACAAAAGATGCACCATGTTCCCTTAGAATAAAACTATGAGAATACCACAAATTAACTTAAATTCAAACAATCTTAATCTGAAAAAGCACAGTAGATAGTCACATATACTTGATCATCTCACTAACGCGGATGGAAAATAATGAAACCAAGGAGGGGGGGAACTGGGAAGCATGTAAATGGAAGTCTGGAAGCTACCTCGAACATAAAACGGACGCATCTCCGATGTGCTACTAGTATTTTCACACGACCAGACATGACCCTACTTCTATGAAAAAAATAGCAACCGAAAGAAGAAAACTACCATCACTGACGACGACCAAGAAAAACTCTCGACTCATATCTTATACTATAAAGCACAAGCCCGGAACTCGATCAGAGGTAGCAGAACAAATGGAGACTTTGACAAAATAAGATATCAGCCACTATATGATCTCAAGCAACAGGACTACAAGACTCCCAAGTTTGGTTACGCAGCCTTTGTTTCAGTGGACTCCGATTCCTTTTCATCAGCTGCAGTAGGAGCTTCCTCTTTAGCCTTCTCCTCACCTTTGGTTTCACCGACAGAGAGTTTCTCCAGTTCTCCAGCAGCAGAATCAGCTTCTTTGCTTTCTTTTTCTTCTTTCTTTCCAGCGGCTTCAGCTTGCTTTTCAACCGTCTCCATGAACAACTTACAGTCTGAGAAAACGAGAACAGATGGATAACCATATGAAATTGTACTATGAACAAAAACGAGACGACAAAAGGTAATAACCTTCCTCCAATAATTAACAATGCCAGAAAATCATAAATGAGGAATTCCTTCTGCAATGTGTTACAGCGTCATACTCATCGATACATCACTGCTGTCAATTGGATAAATGAATTCTACGTATTTGTAAAATTATTGACATGAAAATTATGGATCAGAAGTACCCAAAAACCAAAATAAATTTTTGGTGAAGCGTGGAAATTCTTAAAATTGCAAATATGTGTACATTATCCTTCAGCGTTTACAGAGAGAATAAATAAGATAAAGACACTTGTATCAATTACTCAGCAATTATTGCACCATACATAGATCAAGCAATTGACCGAAAACAAGAGAGCAGAAAAGGGAAGTTTAGTAGATTAAGTCACAGTTTCAGTTCGGTCCAGAAAAGGTTCGCAAACTATGTGGGGATTCAATTGATAGAGGAAGCATATATGAGTGCTAACGATATTATTCATGATGAGGTTATGCAGGCATGACACGTTCATGATTGAAGGGTGAACTTGGAATTATGCAGTTGATTCATTAAGTAATTAATATGATTTACATCAACCTAATAACGATATTCAACACAACATATAGGCTAATCAGATACTTTTTATGGTTCATTGAGTGGTCTATAACCAAAAGATTCTAGTTTTATTTTGCTCTTAGAGCAAACTTGGAATACCATCCTTTTAAAAATGGCACTCATAAATCCAGTAGAACAAGCGTGCATGAGCATGAGCATGCACATGCTTTGAGAAGCCTTGAAAAGGGGCAAAGAGACGGAAATTTTTATTTCTGTGACATTTTATTCACAAATCAGGTAATACAAATAAGCATGCACCGGATAGATCAGCTAAAGCTACAGGAACCGTAAAGATATCCAATGATAGAAGTAGTTGGCTACACTTCTGTAACTTGCAGCAGCTGAGGTTAAGTACCACCAATCACGAACTGGACAAACATAACTACACAGATCATGTAATAGACTCTTAACGATTTATCCTAATAAGATGCTGAAATACAATTGGTCCAAAACACAGCGTTATGACCCACTTAAAGGCACAGACCCAGAAAGATCTTTTGGCTCATTAAAGAACCCGCTTCAACCAATCCTCAAAACAAAACAATAAACAGAATCAGGCCATGGAAACAAAAAAAAACCACAGCTAAATAAGTGAAGCAAACCACAGTGAAATTAAAGCCCAATTGAAGTTCAAAGAAGCCCTCAACAAAGAGAAAAATATTGAACTCCAATGTGCGAATCAACAGAGAATCAACAACAGCAAAACAGAAAACCATCAGTGAATCAATCCAGACCAGATCAGAACGAACACAATAACTAGCAGCTGGACGGAGAACTAGAGAAAAGAACACAACTCAAGTCGTGCTTCATATGAAATCATCATAAGCACGTGTTTAATGGAGTAAAATCGAAATTAGAAAAAACAGCCAAGTGAATTCAACTAACACAATTCAGATTGTCAATTTGCTTTAATTCTACACAGCTTAAAAATAATTTATCTCCGATTAATTGAGCAAATCCAGGCATAATTGTTGGGCTTTACGAAGAGCAAACCATGAATCACCATATACAGGTCTATCACTCCGGTGCACAAGATAGCCTCAATTATCCACCATAAATAATAGACACAATATCATCTAGCATAGACTTGTGAATAAAAAAAAGTAACATTGACTGATAGTGTGTTTGGATGCAAATTCATGAGAGATGGAAAAAGAGAATAATACAAAGCATTGTTTGTTGCTTCATAAAAAGGTCAAAGTCGAATTTAATACTAGATTAATATAATCACTTCCTAAAATTTCTAATTTATAAGTGTTAATTCTAAAGCATTGCATAATTTTAATTGGCCCTTCTTCCTCACGTTCAATTTTTTTAAGGCTCTTGAAAGAAACCTTTATAGATTCAAGCGTAAAATTACCTCAACACCAAATTTAAACTTCGCCTACCTCTTATTCACATCAATGTAAAACTTGTAGTTTTTCTAATTAGTAGACTACGTTCAGCGAATATCTTCATGCAAATGATATTAACTAATAAAAATATTAAAAAAAACTAATATTTGTCCTAAGGGATTCTAATAATAACCTATAAGACAAATAAAAATAAATAAAAGTGGACGTCCAACCACTTTAAATAAACCTAAACTAAATAGATTAAATATTAGTTTTAATGAATTAAGCACCTTTAGAATTGAGTTTTAAATTTCAGAAATTTTTTAATGCATGTCATTAATAAATTTCATGAAATATTGATGCAACACTTCTCCTTCCATAGGATTCCTTATATAAATTTGTATGTCACTAAAGGAAAAACCAAAAATAAAACCAAATTCAATCTTATCATTCATTATAGGAATAATAACATCAAATCATTCATCAAGAATTTCATTTTTAATTTGCTAAATTGGTTCATCAACTATAACAAACATGACTGATTGAATTTTATATTCAAACATAGCTTCATTCTTTGGTCTAAATTCAAGTTTCCGTATAATCTCATGCTCAATTTTGTTTCTACTATAGGTGCAAATTAATATTAAAAAATATCAAATACAATTTCAGATGGAAACTACAAATTGTATTCTAGAACAAATAGATCCTTAAAAATATTCATGATCCATAGTTTCTATAGAAAGATCTGAATCAAACATACATGATACTTATATGTGGATAGCTTTAGAGAGGATGAAATCAATTTTTCTTGAAGTGCATTAATCATATGTGTCTTAATTGAATAATCATGATATGTCTCAACAATTTAAAATATAGATAAAGCATTGAATAATAGTCACGATGAATTGTAGCTTAGGTCATTCTTAAAGTCTAACCTAAGATCTTTACGGAAACAAGTAGTGATATGATTTAGAGGCATAATATATGCAGCGACAAGAGGTGCAAAACTTGCATAATATTAAAAAAATACTATAATCTATTGTTTATAACTCATAAAGTGATTGTCCAATTGGTTTATATATACGCTTAAGAGCAAATATTGCTTTTTATGTATGTGTCCCGTGCTAGCATAGGTAGATTTTGTTTCATTTGTAACACTTTATCAAAATAACTAAGCATGTCCGTAATTTTTCCTCAATGACTTTAACTTTTCAAAATCAAATACATATTCATGTTCAAAGCGGTGTTTTCAAAACACTAAGGAGCTGTTTGGCAAAAAGAAGGATTTAACTCAAGTAGGATTAAGTAAATCTTGTAAATTCAGATTTGTTAAATCCTCAGGGTATTAAATCTTGAAAATTGTTTGGCAAAAAAAAGATATTAAATCCTAATAAATCATGTAAAACTGTTTGGCAATGCAACTCAGGATTTAAGGCAGTTAGTACATTAAAAACTAAAATTTAATGTGTTTTAGATACGAGTTACTTATTAATTTCAATTTTGATTGCCGTCAATAAGTTACAATTATAAATATCATAATTAGAAACTAGCTTAACTATCAAATAACTTAACAAATAATTTAATTGTTAATTACAATATTAATTATCTAATTACTTATTTAAATGTTATTTTAATAAGTATTTAATTATCAACTATATTAATATTTATCTAATTAATTATTTAAATATTATTTGAAATAATTAATTATTTAAATTCTATTTAAAAATAATAATTACTAAATATACTATTAATTATCTAATTAATCATTTAAGTATTCTATTACTAACACAATATTCTTCATAGGATCGGAAGTAACGATGGGAGATCTCTCAATGCTACGGTAACCAAAGCAACGACGGGAGCTTACTCACTGCTAAGGTAACCATTTTTCTCCCTTTTTGCACACTTCTTCATCCAAATCGGCTGAACTCCTAGATTTAGTAAATTTGCGATTTATGGCAAAAAAAAGGGAAACATGGGATTTATTTCTCTATAAGATTTAAGATGTCCTCAAATCCTATTTGGCAGGATTTATTTAAATCCTGCATAAAACTTGTATCCAAATAGCTCCTAAGAGTTTCTTTTTGCTTCAATGAGAAAAGAGCAAAATAAAGCAATACCTTTACCAACTAGAACAATCATGAATCATCTATCATATATATAATGCAAACAGAATAGGTAATTAATTAATCAAACTTAAAATGCAAAATAACTTTTCATCAAATATAATGATATATTCAATAACATTAATTTTCAATTATTTGAAAGATAAAAAAAGAGAATAAGAGATATAAATAACATAACTAATGAAGTGATAAAAGAATACTTAAATATTAAAAATATACTAATGAAATTGAGCAATCAGCTAGAAAAAAAGAAATAGATGCAGTAAAGAGAGTGAAAAGATGAGACATAAAAAAAAACTCTCGAGAAGCTTGTGAACAAGAAGTTGCTAAAGCCAGCAAAAAAAACCAGTAAAAATTGCACAACTAGCGGAGGAATGCGTGCAAAGAGAAGAACCGTCAAGAAATGACTAGCTCTAGCAAGATAGAATGGAAAAACAACGACCAACGACTAAATGAATATGAGAAATAAAGAGAAATAAATGATCATGCATAATTATTATAGCAAATACTAAACTAAAGCATGAAATTTGAACCAGAATTTTGCACTGACTAGGAGCCGAATGAACAATATTACAACATGATGCGGAGAAGCAATGTGATACTCACGCTTTGTTACAAGCTTGCACTTTAGAGGCAAGTGATGCATACAAACTCACCACTTCACTTTTAACAACACAGGTTCAAAGTGCCATCCAAATTATTGATCCACACTAAAAATTCCCCAAAAATATACCTCCCCATCAAATGCAAGAATATAATTTTGATCCTTGTGATAGTTTCATTAGATTGCCTAGAACCATAACTTGATTTCGTTTAAATTGCATCACTAATTATTTTTTAAATTTATCCAATTAATATATCTTATTTCTAGATCACAACACAATGCAACCATAAACTTTGATACCAAATCAATGCAAGACATCTTAGGGTAAGGATTTCCCAATATAACTAATAATTTGATGCACCAAAAGACACAATTCGGATAGGAAATTCGCAATTAAAAAACTACCAATTAAATAAGTATTGGCTAACTTTTGATATAAACTCAAAAATACAAAAAATATGCAACAGAAGATAATCTAATCATAACCTAAACCAAAAAAAAAGTAGTTAATTTAAAACCAACAACAGCCCACACATCAATAAGAGTCACATTGTAAAAACCAAAAACCCAGTTGTAATGAATTAAACTAAAATCAAACAAGCCCACAAAGACCAATATTGAATTATGTAATAGAAAAGAGACCAAGATCAGAAATCACTAAACACAAAATATCTATGCCTAGCATCTTACAAATAAAGCACCTCCCAAAATAAAAAGAAATAGTCACACCGCACTTGAAGGAATCAACATTCAAATAAGCAAAAATAAAATTGAAGCAGCCAAAAATTTTATTCAATAAAAATTTCCACGCATGACTTAGAATTTCTTTGATGAGGACATCAGCAGGAGATTTCGATATGTCTATCATCGGAGGAATCGTAGATCGATGGCTAGAATTCAGAGCCTTTATTTATGATGCATTTATGTATTTTATTTTATTTATGTTCTGGTATACTATTGTATACCCCGAGAGGGTTTAGTTCATGATGTAGCCCAAAGGACATTTTAGTTTTTGCTTCTCTTTATTTTAAGGTCTATATATAGAGGCATTCACTATTGTATGAGGTTAATGATTGATTAATGAAAAGTTTCAGCCTTCTTGTTCCCTTGAGTGTTAAGAGCTCTAGAGAGGAAGAAGAAGTCCCTAGGTGAGGGTAAAAGCAATACTCGTCAGCCATCGAAAAAGTCCGGGCTCACGGTCCACTTCCCCATCCCTTTCCCCACCGCCGGTCAACTCTTCTTTTCTCTTCCAGCCCGTCGGCCCCCTCCCATCTCCACCCCAAACTGTCGGTTAAAGGCCCCCCCCCCCCCCCCCCTCCTCCTCCTCCTCCTCCAACGCCGACCTCCCTTCTCACACCCAACCCAAGCCCCGCCACCAATCTCCCCCACCGAACCCAAGCCCAGCCTTTTCCCCAAGCTGCCGGTCAACCTAAACCAGGTCCAAACCGCCGGCCCTCCTCTTCTCCTAGCCTTGATTTCAAATTCAACTAGCCGCTTAATTACCTTCCTAAATTAGCCAATTGTTAATTTGGAAAGTTACTTAATTTGAATTCAAATAGATTTGAATTTCAAAACCTTTCCGGATTAATAAATCTATTTTAGGAAGCCCCTCCAATCCCTCCCAAATCTGAAATTAATTTCAGACTTAATTCGCCAATCACAATTAATGCTTTGGCCATATACATTAAATGTGGACACCCTTTTCCCCCCTTGCTTTGGCTGGCCCCCCTCCCTTTTTCTTTTCTCTCTCCAATTAATCCCCCTCCCATTAATTAACCCCTTAATCCCTCATATAAACCACCGGCCCCCTCTCTCCTCTCTCACCTAATTAATTCCCCCGTTTAGGGAGATTTGAATTTCAAATATTCCCTCCTTTTTCAAATACAAAAATCTGAAATTAAATTCAGATTTTAATTGAGTGTCTTTCCCTCCACCTAAACTCAAAGCTAAAATTTCTAGAGGCCTCCTCCCTAAGCCTTGGCCGAACCCCCCAAGCCCTCTCCCTTCCAACACCTCTCCTCTCCCTTGCTTCACATACCTCCCAAGGAAGAAGAGACACCACCACTTAGCCAACTTCCCCCCATGAATGGCCGATCCCGAGCACGATCATGGATTCGTGTATGATCTTCAAGGAAGAGTAGATATCCTCCGATCTCCCTTCTTCAACCTCAACTTAGAGATCGACGACTCCGTCGACGACTACGTCGACCGAATTCTTTTCACCTTGGCGTCTGCCATCGAAGAACACTGCACCTCCGGACAGTGGCGAGTTATCGGACATCCAGCAACTTCCTCTTCGGCTAAATTTCCATTGGGCGATATTGTAAGCGTTTTCTGTCTTTTGGTGGCATCTTTAAGTTTGTTAAGATTTTTCTTCCGTTAAAACCACCTCCAAAAGCGAAAGTGAGAAAAACTCAAAGTGAAATTTCTATTTGTTACACGATGGATTTTTGTTAATCGTGCATCTAGCTTTACTATACTTTGTTGTTATTTTAAATTGTTCCGCTAATCTAATTTGTAATCGGATGCCTAAGCAAAACAACAACCAAGGAATCTGAAAATCTAATCTTAGTGAAACATTAAATTATAATTACAACGCTTAACAATTTTCTATTAAAATCCTGCAATTCCTGTTGTTTGTTTCACATCATTCTTATTTGTAAATATCAAAATAAACCTTAAAGTCAACTACCTCCAAATCTAGAACAGCATAACTCATATCAAGGAAGCTTATAAACATAATTGTGATTCCCAGTCCACATTAAAGCTTCTAATGATACAAATACAAGCAGCTGCAGGAATTGGATGGATCAACTAAAGCTAAAGAAACTTAAAAGATAACCAACACTAGGAATCGCTAGGTAAATTTCCATAACTTGCAGCTGCTAAGATCAAATACCACCAATCATGAACTGGACAGCAACAAATCAATGCAAAGATAATATCCTATAATCGAGCCTTCAAGGATTTATCCAGTGATCCAAAATTGGATGCACGGAATATTTTTAAAACTGTTGAGAATTGTTTTAAGACAAGGGTGATCCTGCCCAATCCTTTTAGCATAATAACAAGAGTCAATAATTAAAGGATTGAATGACTTTTCTTGTTGTAGGCTATAATAAATTTGGTTCGTCACAGTATCTGCAATAGCTAAAGTGCCAACATTATTGCTGCAATACCCGGACAGAGAGGAAGAGGAAGGAAATCTTTTAGGAGAATTGGAATCACTTTTTTGCTTTAATAAAAAACATATTTATAGAAAAAAGAAAAAAATAATTTAAATTTGATCTTATTTCTCCTAATCTAACCAAATAAAGAAACTCTATCCATAACTCCATCATTTAGAAACAGCCTTATGCTTTCTAATCTAATTCCATCCAAAAATTAAATTAAATTAAAAAAAAACAAAATTTCCCAACAAATTCAAATTTTAAAAGTCATCCTTATCATCATCTAAAAATCAAAATTTCCGACATCTCCATCTTGACCATTACGCATTTTATTCACAATCCAAATTTACTTGTGGCCACCTAATGATTTGATATTCCTACCCAGCATTGTGATCTTAAAATTATTTCAATAAAATTCTTGGATAAGAGCAACCCACTTTAGCCCATTTTCAGCTGCAAATGGGAGCTTTTTAATTTTTTTTCTCTAAGCCTCGCTCTTTCTTTTTCTTCTGTGTAGCCTAGAGCTTTTGATTTTGTTACGATGTTTCATCGTACAGAACAAGTTGTGCATCAACAACTAAGATGACACTTTTCATAATATTTATCAATAAGGTAGCTCTTGACCCTCCCTCAAAACCTTATGGTTGCTGGCCTTCCGATCTTCTATAAAGGTGGAATAATAATTTGATTGATTATATACTTTTTCCATTTTTTACCAGCACAACTTTGAATTGCCTTCTATAGAACATAGCTTCTTACTAGAAATCATAAAAGGCTTACATGTTTCACTTGAAGGAAGTATGGTGCTGGTGGGTGCTGGTAAAAAGATGCCTATGCAATGGCAAGAGGCAAAAATAATAAAAAAGAATAAAAAAGAATATCTTTAATAACAAGGACATATTACAATAAGAAATACTATAAATTTAAAAAACAATTAATGAAATTAATATAGGAACATAATAACTATTAGCTATAACACATCTCTATCCCACAAATACTACATGGAATTATAAAAAATACATCTAATGATACAACGTCACAAACTACCTCAAAAATAAAATAAATCTCTAGAAAAACAAATCAAAATGTACATTATCGAGCAATTCGTCTAGCGTTACTTTTTTAAAGCAAAGTTAAAGACTAGAGTTTTGAATGTTGAGTAAAGATTAACACCACTCTCTCAATCATAGCTACAAAGACAAGGTTTTTTTCATTACCTGGATTCAAAATGGCATTAATAATGGTAAATTTCACCTGAAGCTTAAGTTGAAATAACTCTTCCCTAATTTTCTCATAAATAAGATGTACATTAACAGAAAACAAACATACAAGTATATTATCAAGTGACTTGACAAATACTACTATTTTAAAACCAACTCAAAGAATAGGGTTACCAATGTTGAGCACTGACTAACCCAGTCTCTCAACCAAAGCGATAGAGATAAGATTATTTTCACTACATAAATCTAAAATAACATTGATGATGTTAAATTTCACACGTAGCTTAAGGTGGAATAATTCTTCCAAAAATTCCTCATTAATAAGTGCATACATCAAGGATAACGCAAGATCTACCTTTGTCACAACTATCTCAACTACTGTTTATGAAGCAGTAGTGATGGTTATTTTCTTCTTATCTTTCCATTTAGGCCTCTTCTCTAGATGTAGATTCCAAGAACCATTAAGCTTGTGCCTTTGGCTTTTTTTTTCAATAATGAGATAGTAGTCTACTGTTTAGCTTCTCAGTAGGTGAACTTTAAATCTTCTCCTTTTGTACATGCAAGAATTTCTTTCCAATGGAAAGTGTCATGTTTCTTTCGTCAAGTGTTATAATTTTTGTACTAGCTTCCAGGACATCAAAAACTTAAAAAAGCTCCACATCTATGCAAAAGCTTTCATGAATACAATTTTTTGGTTCAACAAACTTCTAAAGAACTTGTTTGCCTTCTAAATTTTTTCATATATTCTTGAACATTTTGCTTGTCATCCTACTTCAAATTCTTCCATCAAATCAACTTTTACTCTTCATGTTCAATGGATAGAATTGAGATTTTAAAATCTTTTAAACTCTAACTATGTCAAAATTGACAAATCATATTTTTGGATTGAGAATACCATAACAATAAAGTGTGTGATGACAACTTCAAACAAGGAAATGTTTTATTTCTATCCGGATAAATAATCATATAAGATGAAACATGTTCTAGGAAACTCAAACCAATTGTATAATAGCTAAGCTTTAAATGTTCCATCATAGTAAGGCAACTCTAGTTTTTCTTCTACCCTTAAGGGAATATCTCTCCTACACGTATTCTTCTCAACTTCTCTACTTGTTGAGGAGAAGAACTCAAAGCAATTATATAATGCCTAAGCTTTAAACGTTCCATCATAGTAAGGCAACTCTAGATTTTCTTCTACCCTTAGGGGAATATCTCCCCCATCCGCATTCTTCTCAACTTCTCTACTTGTTGATGGGCTCTCCTCAATAATTTGTTGTCATTATGGCTCTCATTATGTCTAGATAGATGGTGGTGAATTAGATGTTAGTGGTGTTTCCTTATCAATAATAGCCTCAAAGGAAGCTATCATTGTATCCATTTGCTCCTTCATCATAATCATTTGACCAGTCACCTATTTTGCCATCTCTTTTTTTATTTTAAGAATCCTTCAATTGTCTATAATCTCTCTTCAAAGTTGTACTGCAAGATCCCAAGAATCACTAAGAGTATCATTCCAAGTCCTTTAATTTAAATATGGAAAAAAAAAGAAGATTTTGTGAGTTGGAACTAAATCTCTGTACCAAATTATGATCTAGCATTGAATATGAAGAAGACTTTCGGAACTGCTAGGAATTTCTAATACCAAATTGAATATTACCTAGTAATTTGAATTAGCTACAGATCCCTCCATTGCTATGAATATCATGGTGTTACTGTGACCAAATTATTACTATAATATTCAAGCAGAAAGGACGATAGAGCAAATCTTTTGGGATAGTTAGACTTACTTTCCATTGGAAAAAAAAACTTACTTATAGGCAAAAAATAACAAATATTAATTTAAAATTTTACACTATACTCTCCTAAACTAACTCCATCAAATAAGGAACAATTATTCATAACTCCGTTATTTAGGGACAATTTTATTCTTCCAAAACTAACATAAAAAAAGTCAAATTAAATTCAAAACAAATTTATCCAAAACAAGTTTGAAATTCAAATCATTCCTTATTATCATCCAAAAGTGCAAATTTTCTGCCTCGTAATCTTGATCAACAGCATATGATTTGACAATCTATCTTTATGATGCAATCAAAAGAAAAATAAAACATAATTAAAGTTCTCCTAAAAAAGTGGAGAATGACAACAAAACACTTACAATAAACTTTCATAAAAACATAACATTTCCTTGATTACTTGAGAAGAAAGATACAAATGGAGTGGTGCTTGCGGAGAGAAGAAGGAGGTAAGAAGCCAAGACGAAGAGAGGAGTAGCTCGCAAGCTATCCTAGGAGAAGGGAAGGAGAGGAGGCATAGCTCGCAAGCTATCCTCAAAACTCGCAGGTTTTGTTTCCAAATATTTTCTTTACCCAAAATCTACTCTCTTCTTTGCTCTAAAACAGCCCTATATATAATAGATGAAAAGATGTAGCCAAACAGCCCTTCCACCACCAACCGAACCAACCAGAAAATAGGGAAATGGAAGGCCAGCAGGTGCCCAGGAGCAGCAACCGAAAATCCTCACAGGAAACCAAAAAAGGCAGCCATAGGACAGGCAACCAGGGGAGGAACCGAAGGGGCAGCACAGGGGATCAGAACCAGCAGGAGAACCAGAACATGCAACCCAAAAAAGGGAAGGAACCAGCCACAGGAAGCAGAACCAGGAGGGGAAAACCGAAGGGCCACAGAGAAAAGGGGAATGAACCAGGGCTCATCACACTTAATGAGCTAAAAATGAGGTAAACTACTAGACTTAATGAGCTGAACAAGAAGAGAAGATCAGCATTAATGAGCTGAAACATAGCAGTTCCCAAAAACACAGCCCAAAACCGAGCACCCAAGCCCAAACCCAAATCAGCCCAAGAGCCAAGGCACCCAGAATTTTCATTTTTGTTTTGACCCCCCCCCCCCCCCCCTGCATGCATCAATTCTTCCCCACTTGAAAATTCTCATCTTCTGATGAGATTGATTTTAAGATTTCCATCTGTGCAGCATATGCCAAATCCATCTCTTGAATTCGAGCCGCAAACCTTCTTTGAATCAGTTCTTTTTCCTGATTAAATTGAGCTTGCAAATGATTTTTCCTCATCTCAAATTTTTTATCGCACAATATCATTTTTTTCTTGAAGTTTGTAAAGCTCGCTCTGAATTGGATCCGTTGAACTTCCTTACGTCGGTACCCATTTGCTCTAAGGAATGCTTTCATCAAAATTTGTTGGCTGATTTTTAAATTTGGCAGGATCAAATTCTCCTTGGGACTCTTTCGTATCTTGACCTGAGGCTTCTGAAGGTTGCTTGCATGGACTATCCATTTTTTTTATAGACTCAAAATAACAAACCTAGGATATACTACTCACTAAAACTTTTAACAACTTGAGACTACTCACTAAAACTTTTAACAACTTGAGAAAAAAGAAGACATATTACAACCATGACTCACATAATAAACCTAGGATATACTAACTTGCTCTGATACCAAATTGATGCAATCAAAAGAAAAATAAAACATAATTAAAATTCTCCTAAACAAGTGGAGAATGACAACAAAACATCACAAAACACTTACAATAAACTTTCATAAAAATATAACATTTCCTTGATTACTTGAGAAGAAAGATACAAATGGAGTGGTACTTGCGGAGAGAAGGAGGTAAGAAGCCAAGACTAAGAGAGGAGTAGCTCGCAAGCTATCCTAGGAGAAGGGAAGGATAGGATGCATGGCTCGCAAGCTATCCTCAAAACCTGCAGGTTTTGTTTAAAAATATTTTCTTTGCCCAAAATCTACTCTCTTCTTTGCTCTAAAACAGCCCTATATATAATAGATGAAAAGAGATAGCCAAACAGCCCTTCCACCACCAACCGAACCAACCAGAAAATAGGGAAATGGAAGGCCAGCAGGTGCCCAGGAGCAGCAACCGAAAATCCTCACAGGAAACCAGAAAAGGCAGCCACGGGACAGGCAACTGAAAATCCTCACAGGAAACCAGAAAAGGCCAGCAGGTGCCCAGGAGCCAAGACATATTACAACCATAACTCACATAACAAACCTAGGATATACTAACTTGCTCTGATACCAAATTGATGCAATCAAAAGAAAAATAAAACATAATTAAAATTCTCCTAAACAAGTGGAGAATGACAACAAAACATCACAAAACACTTACAATAAACTTTCATACAAATATAACATTTCCTTGATTACTTGAGAAGAAAGATACAAATGGAGTGGTACTTGTGGAGAGAAGGAGGTAAGAAGCCAAGACAAAGAGAGGAGTAGCTCGCAAGCTATCCTAGGAGAAGGGAAGGAGAGGAGGCATAGCTCGCAAGCTATCCTCAAAACCCGCAGGTTTTGTTTCCAAATATTTTCTTTACCCAAAATCTACTCTCTTCTTTGCTCTAAAACAGCCCTATATATAATAGATGAAAAGAGGTAGCCAAACAGCCCTTCCACCACCAACCAAACCAACCAGAAAATAGGGAAATGGAAGGCTAGCCGGTGCCCAGGAGCAACAACCGAAAATCCTCATAGGAAACAAGAAAAGGCAGCCACGGGACAGGCAACCAGGGGAGTAACCGAAGGGGTAGCATAGGGGATCGGAACCAGCAGGAGAACCAGAACAGCCAACCCAAAAAAAGGGAAGGAACCAGCCACGGGAAGCAGAACCAGGAAGGAAAAACCGAAGGGCCACAGAGAAAAGGGGAATGAACCAGGGCCCATCACACTTAATGAGCTAAAAATGAGGTAAACTACTAGACTTAATGAGCTGAACAAGAAGAGAAGATCATCATTAATGAGCTGAAACACAGCGGTTCCCAAAAACACAGCCCAAAACTGAGCAGCCAAGCCCAAACCCAAATCAGCGCAAGAGCCAAGGCACCGAGAATTTTCATTTTTGTTTTGACCCCCCCCCCCCCCCCCCCCCCCCCAATGCATCACTTTACCCATGGCCTTATGATAATTTGATCTTCACATCCAAAGTTGTGACCAGAAAAAATCTTTCAATAAAATTATTTCAGATCACAACATGGTGAATTGCAATTTAAGATCCAAAACAGTAAAAGCAATTTCTTTGTGTTGTGACCCACTCCAAGAAACAACCCAATAAGAATTTGTGGTCAATCAAAGAACCCACTCTAACCATTCCTCATCATAGAACAATAACCAAAGAAATAATCAGGCCAAGGAAACTGAAAACCAAAGCTTAATCAGTTAACCAAACCCAAAAAAAAAAAAAAGTAGAGCTCAATTGAAGTCAAATGAGGTCCAAAACAAATAGCCAAATGGAAGTTTAATGGGTGAACCATTACTGAACCAACAGAAGCAAAGCAGAGAAGGAACTATGAACGTGATGAAAAATCTGTGTTTAATCTTGTTAGAAGCTTCAGATCAAGTAATGATCTGAGCACAGTTTGTTTGCTTTCACTAGTTTTTTTTTTTTTAATAAAAATTTTTAGTAAGTTTGGCCAAGGGAAATTTGTAATTCCAAGGGAGGGATGCAAATTTTTCTAGGCATTAGGTTAGCTCATATGATTTGGTATAATTTCAATGTTGATTCAATTTAGGTTAATCTCCAGAGTAAATTGAGATAATGCAATATAAAGTTTGTAGCTTGTTTCGAATTGTTCGTGTGCTTGATGGTGGGTGTTTGGAATTTAAAATGGAAATAGATTGTCCCCAAAGAAAATCATGATGTCTACCTGGGCTTACAGGGACCACAAATGAAATCAATACCTCCAAATTCAATCAGAGCTTCATCAAGCAAAACATACAAAATGGATGGCAGATTTGCAACAATTCAACTTACTCAACTCAAGAAGGAAGTGTATAACAAAATAGTATATACACTCTCACAATCTCTGGGGACTATCGACATTACTACAGTTTCAATTAAAAGGAAAGACATGTCATCGGACAATGACTTCTACAGGAAAGCAACATTGTGTTCCCAAATATGATGATCGGGTAAAGTAGAATAGATAAGTGCAAACTTCCAAGGTTGTTGAATACTTAGAGCGATGAAGATGCTTTAAAACCTATAGAGATATATTTATTCGTCAAGAATACATCTTGATGTGGACAAATTCTAGAAGGGATGCATAATTTGTCACACCTTAAAACATTCCGATGATACAGATTGTACACACCTCTACCTATGAGAGCAACTCCATGAACTTCAACGAAGGATTTTCAATGATTTGTAGTGGTTATATTTATATATTTATGGTAATTGATGTGTTCACAGAGGAATAAGCAGATCAAAATGGGAAAGAAGAAATATATCTCTTTTTCAAGAATGTTTGGGTAATTTTGATTTTATAGAGCTCAATCGACAAGGATAGAGACTTCCACCTCCTTGACCCGTTCAAAAAATCACTTACTTTGAGCAGCAACACACCCTTCCATTCACAAACTAACAACCAACGGAAGTGGTAAATAGAATTGTTATGCACCTACAAAGAGGATTCAACTCACAATATCCAAACACTTGAGATGAAAATATATTCTACACACATAACATTCTAAAGAAGAGAAACACAATAACACGCCACGACAACCCTCCACAACACCAAGGTACTATATAGAATTGGCAAACAAAGCCAAGTGGCTTCCAAAGTGAAATATCATGCTCGACAAAGAGGAGGTGAGTTGTCCCTTGCTTGACTCACAGAAATGAATCACCTCCTAAAGAGGAGGTTTATGATTAGGAGATCATTGACTTGAAAGCTTATGGAGAACAAGTTGAGAGGAACTAAAAAAATGATAAAACCCCTAAAAGAATTATAAAGTTGTCGAGAGGAACCCGTGAAGATTGGTGTGCTATTGAGAAATATCTATCGAGGTCAAAAGGAACCTATAAAAGGTCTTGAAAAGACACCAAAGAGCCAAGTGAATCGATGACAGAGAGAGTGTTTACAAGAAATTACAATACCATCCTAAAATTAACATTTCAGAAGACCGACACCAAAATCCACACCGCCTCCCCATAATTTATAGTCAAGATTTCCTATAGTCATTCAAAAATGTAATCAAAGGCATGCCTTATAATTAATGTGTTTCACACATACAAATTATAACCAAGATTCTTTGCATATACAAAGAGATTTCGAATGAGGAAGCATGATTAGCATAAATTAGCCTCTTTAGTGCAATCCTCTCGAGTTAGAATCTCAGAGAAATTATGCTTAGCCTCTTGAGAAAACCGAGGATAAGATTGAGAGAAGCTCTACAGAGTTAAAGAGCTAGAAAGAAAGAGGGGATTCAAGAAAGTATTGTTTTTCTCCTTAAATTTAATCAAGTTCTCTTATTAATGAAACTTATGTTCTTTGTTCCAAGATTAATAATTCAAATTAACAACCTCACTCTATTGACGTCTATTAGACATTTTGTTGGATCTCTTTCTAATGCTCTGCAAATACCAATTAATAGAATAAATAGAAGCAAAGGATAATTGTGGAAAGAAAACTTGCTTGGATTCAATACTTGAATGAATAGAACTAACTTACTAAAAGCTAGAATTTATAGGATAAAGATCCTATCTTAAAAATAAATAAAATTAATAAGGATAATTTATAATTAACTTGATAGGCTAATTATCCTAAAATCAATGCACCTAATTAAAAATAGGACAATCAAACCTGCTTATTACAATTTCCAAAGGAAAAACACTCATTTATAGCATGGACAATTATTCTCATTCTTTAAAAAGCACAATTTTCTTAAATCATGTTGTTTTCAAATAACCCACAAGAACTTTTATATAGCCAATTACATGTTTTAAACAAATTATTCCTACCCAAGTGCTTCAATATAAAACTTTAATCAATTATTTAAGTTTTATAATAGTAAATACAACACAAATATAACTTCATCAGTTTAAGTTACTAAATTAATTATACTAATTATGCCTAGATTTCTAACTATGATAGTGTCATTGGAGATCATTTCACATGCACTTGCACTACTCTATTGATATTGAAGGCTATCAGATCTACTGCAAAAGTGGGATCAACAAGGATATTGAGAGCAAAAGATACAATGGTAGAACAAACTAACAAAAAAGTGCCCTTTACAATATTAAGCAAATCATCAGCTTTTATGGAGTAAAGCACAAGCCTTAAATTTTCTAGACATGCTTGGTCTTGGTCCAGCGCTATGAAGTAGGAATACAAAATCTTAGCTAGAAGAATATAAAACAGAGACAAATCTCACAACCCACAAGTTGATATGTTCTACATACACTAAATAATTCAAGCAATAACAACTCATAAAATAGCCAAAACATAATAAAAGCAACAAACATGTTTTACAACAATATCCCAGTTAATGCACGATGATTCACATTGTGAAGTTTTTAGATCAATAATACCAACAAATATTGTGTTTGGATAAACATCACAAAGCATCAATCAAAATTATGATGCAAAGAATACAGTTCTTCCTGGAGTATCAAACCCTCAACCTTGGCAAATGAAGCACAATACAAATAAATAGAAACACTATGGTATAAGAAAATCAATAAATTTGCAATTTGACTTGGACCATAATTTTAACATACCAAAAAAATTAAACCAAGTCTGAATGGCTAAACCACCAAAGTGACTCGTGTTGATGAGAAAATATTAGGTAGGGTAGGAGTAGTCCCTTCAAAGATGAAAAGGATTGAAAATAATAGAATTTTTGGAAACACTCCATTGGAGTATAATATCTCCCAATTTATAGGACCAAACAAAAAGGTTTGCACCCCTCAAATGCTCCATGAATAATAAGAGATAAAACTATGACAGAGTTTACATAGAAACTCCTTGATTCAAACTTAATGAGTTAAATTATTGATAAAAATTTATTTAAAAAAAAAACAAAAGATAAAACACAATCAGACTAATTACAGCCAAATAACTTGTAAAAAACCCTTAATAGGTGTACTACCATAATCTGTGGCAACAATATTTGCTCATGTTGTAGTGAGCTACATTTATTTTTGAAAAACAATGAAAGTCCCTAAAATCCACATCATATTTTAATCAAATCTTCCTACCTTCCATCACAAAGTCTCGCCAGCTAAGATTCTTTTGTGAGTTAATGTTCAAATATGTCTCATTCCTAGATTACAAAATTCTTGCTGACTAATATTCACTTATAAGTTATTTCAACTATTATATTATAAACTCAAACTCGTCTTCGTCAATATAGGACACTGACGCTTGTCTAGGGCTCAATTTATTCTCGAACTTGTGAAAAATAACTAAGGCCAGCTTGCAAAAAAAAAACTTGAGCTATGATGAAATCTTGGTTCAACCACATCAAACCAAGCTTGAGAACCATATAATTGGTAAACCATAGCATGTATAGACCCCTAAACTTGAGTCCGTGGAGACTAAATCACCCAAAAAAATCACTGATTAAATCATTAACCAGAAACAATGAAAAAAAAAGGAAAGATACTCACTATCCACTGATCCAAACCGAATACAGAATGTTTCATCCTTCAATTCTCCATCCGAAAAATCTGTGGCATGCCAAACGCAGGACTTATCATTTCCAGCATGCTCCTGCAACTTGATGGATTGAAGAACTAACAAGCAAAAACAAATAAAACGACAAAGGAAAAATAAGATCAATAAAACATTAGAGAATCCCAGTTAACGAATCAAACAATAAAAAATATCCCAAGAGAAATCTACTTAAGTGGTTGGCGCAGATCTTCAGGGTCTTGACCTGCCGCATCACAAGCCGAACCTTGCCAGTTTCCTTGTGCTTGAGAATCTTCACGCTCCCCGTCCCCCTCTCCTTCCATTGATTCCCCTCCTTATCAAATCGGTACAGCTTCGCCTTCCTACAAGTACAGCAATATCGATCTAAAACAGAACGCAGGAAAGCGAAAGAACAGAGGGCGGAAGATCTAAATCTTACAAATCGAGTAGGACGTCCTCATCCTCCTCGCCAGTGGTTACGGCGACCTCCTCAAGCCGGACGATGGGAGCGATCTGAGCCCCGGTGTCCTCGTCCTCGCCAGCGGCTGTCTCACCGGCCTCCTCTTCCTCTCTGCGCTCGGGATCGTTGCTCGCCATCTAGGTCGGAGGGATATGGAATTGGATTAAGGTTGGGCAAATATGCAACAAGAGGAAAACATCTAGGGCTTTATATTTGTAGGGGCGGCGGGGATGTTGATGACCCGAAGGGCTTGCGCAGTGGGGCCGCCGAGCTGTTCCACGCGGCGGACAGCGTGGACACTGAGTGATCTAACCGTGCTGGTCGAGTTCCTGCAAACACATCCGCGTCGAATGGGGAAAATTATTAGGTCTATGGGACCTATTTCTGAGTTTAGACGTCAATAAAAAATGGATATGTGAATGAATAAATGTGTAATTTTTTTAATATAAATTTTTTATTTTATGTCTTGTCAGCCCGATCGGCTCGACCCATTAATTTGGAGATGGTTCGAATTTAGAAATACAAGAATGAAAACTAAGCGTTTTTACTTTTCATCTGATATTTTCACTTCTCTCTCACTCTTTGCCCTTGGACTCGTGCGGTTCTTCAATCATTTGGCATTTCTGTTCTACAATACATTCTTCCCGGCGGTAGACGACGACGTTGGAGTACTTCTGCATTTAAGAAAAGGCAATGTTGCGCCTATGCATATTTACTGCGTTTTATGTGATATTTTAATTTTTTTAGTTTAGTGTTAATTTCATACATACTAATTTGTTCAATATAATCTTAAAATATTTATGTTCTATATTTCAACCTTCTTCATAAATAAAATAAACCTTATGCTGCGAAAGCTTTAGTTGCGCTCTTCGTAATTCTCTTTTATATTTTTTTCAGATGCTGTATCAAAGGTTAGTTACTTCTCGATGCTATATTATAACTTTCAGAAAAATTTGCGATGCTTTTGTCAAGATAATTGACGAAAAAATTGAGCAGACTTTTAGGAATTTGAATATTTATCAATTTTTTAAGTTTTCAGCATTCAAGTAGTGTATACTACTTTTATATGAGATTCTGAAATTTTAGAATTCTGTTGATGAAAGCTTCATTGTGAATGATCATTTATTTAAATTCACTTCTGATGAGATTGCTTTGCTGACAGGTCAGATTTTGAATAAGAAGTTATTGATATATTTTTTTACTTTAAATGTATTATATTTGACTAATTAAACAAAAATTTTCTCACAGGTTTACCTGACAGAGGTGATGATATCAAATAGAAGATTGATCCCCTCACTGGACCTCTATCAACT
The DNA here is from genome assembly GCA_019925795.1 of Dendrobium chrysotoxum. Classification (NCBI taxonomy): domain Eukaryota; kingdom Viridiplantae; phylum Streptophyta; class Magnoliopsida; order Asparagales; family Orchidaceae; genus Dendrobium; species Dendrobium chrysotoxum. The sequence goes on from CM034308.1 coordinate 24,127,269, forward strand.
GAAATAAAAATTGAAATGACAAAATTAGATAGATTAACTGATAATGCTATTAAGTTAAAGACCTTTATAATATTTTTGTTATCTAATTTTTTTTTGCACTAAATAATCATAAAATCCATAGAAGACTCATATCTGTAGCAAATAATGTAAATGAGTTTTCTTCTATCAATTGGGCTTCATGTATAAGAAATTTCATAGTCGAGAAATTCGATAAAATTGTTGACAAGTTTACAATGAAAAAACTATTGGGTTACATCAATAATTTTTTTCATCTTCTACTGGTAAGTTTCTTCTACTACTTTTATTTCCTCTCATTAAAATTTTTAATATTAATTTATAATATTTTATGTGTGATATTATACAGATTTAATTTTTGGAACACTTTTTTCTTTAATAAACCATTCAATCCAAAATTAAAATCGCATTTTTTGAGATGGGAGAGAAATACTGAAATATTCTATACCCAAGGCAGTGCTACCAACTTATTTAAATTTTTGAGGGAACAATGAGGTACGTTTTAAGACTAAATTTAAATGATTTATTTTTTAATTCCAAACGCACCTAAAGTTCATTTAAAGCGTAACTAAAGCGCACCTAAAGCGTAACTAAAGCATACCTAAAGCGCAACCAGATATTTGTTAATATTAGTTTTAAATTTTTTGCAGATTTATCTTGTTCTATAGAATGTTACAAATGAAGAAGCAAAAAAATTCGGGGTTGACTTAAATGCTATTCAAAACCTAGAAATCTATCATAATCAGTATCCCTGCAAAATTCATTCACCATAAAAAAAAAATTCACACCCCCCACCTCCCCTCTCCCTATTCTCCCCATCAAGAACCGCCTACTCAACCTTTCACTCGACCTCCTAGTGAACCACATCTTACAAAAGCTGAAGATTGGTCTACTATTCAGAATAAACTATTGGAAGCATTGCAAAATATGTGCAATAGAATTGAAGATAATTTTGGCAGAAGAGTGGATCAACTTGAAGATAATTTAGAAAAATTTGAAGCAACTGTAGATTCTCTGCAAATACAAATTCATCCATCATCTTTCCCAATGTGAATATCATCATAATAAATCATCTATATCTTCATCTTCCTCAAATAATCAATCTGTAAAGAAAATCAAAGTTGTTCCACCACCACCAACTTTAGAAGTTGCTCCACCCAATCCACTATAGAAGTTGCTCCACCACCACCCACTTCAGAAGTTGCTCTACCACCACCCACTACAGAAGTTACTCCACCACCACCCACTTCAGAAGTTGCTTTATCACCACCCAATATAGAAGTTGCTCCACCACCACCCACTTCAGAAGTTGCTCCACCACCACCCACTTCAGAAGCTGCTCCACCACCACCACCCACTAAATCTCCGACCAACAATCAGGAGATCATCAAGTACGAACCACATAAACTAAAAAGAAATAGAGATGAAAAAAAAATACCTTGAAAGACTGGAGAAACCAAAGCTGAACCAAGAAGTGATTTCGATGGATAAAATAGAGGTATTACCTCGCTTTGCAGACATTAAAATGGAATATCCCGTGAAGGATTTTCTTACAAAAGAACAACAAACATTCATGAATGATTGTTTCAAAAAGTTTAATAAAAAGTAAGTTATATTATTCTTTTTCTGCTCTTTGAATTCAGTTTACTTGCGCTTTTCATATATTTTACATGCGCTTTACATGTATTTTTCATGCGCTTTTCATGCGCTTTATTTTTTATTTTTTGTTATTTACAAGGACAGCATTATTTTTAAATCTGATAATATAGTAATTAATAAAGCTGATATTGATGATTGCTGAGAAATTAATATTTAGGTGATTACCATGTAGATGCATTTGCTTTTTTATTATCTAAAAAGAGTAGGATTATGACAGATAAATTTCAACCCTACCTATATATTTCTCCATTGTACAGGATTAGTAGAATTTACACTCATCTTATATAATCTATTAATCACATTATTTTTGTCTAAGATTCAACTCATGTTTAATTATTGCAGGTATACAAAGGTTATAAACAACCTTCTGAAATATTCATACAGCACATAAATCCTGATTATGTTAAGGAAAGCAATGTTATTATTCAACCCATCATCTTCACTAACCATTGGACCCTAATTATAAGAAGGTTGAAAGAGAGAGTTTGGAAATTATTTGATTTTTTACCTAATCCAGAACACAAGAAAATATATTATGAAGTTATAAGTTTAAAGCCTGATTGTATTAAACTTTTTTCTCAATATCACCACAAGAGTATAACACTTTTTTTAATTTTTTTCAGATTAAATATTTACATGAAGACAAAGAAGGAGCCTTTCCAAGCGATATAACAAATTGGAATTTATAAAATATCCGTAGAATTCTAACTCAATCAAATGATGTTGACAGCGGAATATTTGTATGCAAATATATGGAGAAAGTAATCCTTCAAAAGAAAACAGATTGGGCATCTTTTAAAGACTGGCAAAAATATATTCCAAAATTTAGGGATGAACATGGATATACTCTTTTTCTTACAACAAAGATGTAAAGTTGTGTTATTGTAAATTTTATACATGAGTTATAAATCTGAACATTTTAGTATTTAAATGTTAATATATAATTTTTGTTTGTTTTGTAACTTTTGTACATTTAAAGTTTTATAAATTATAATTTATGAAGAACAAATAAAGCACAATCAAGGCGCAACCAAAGCACAACTAAAGTACAACCAAAGCTCATCCAAAGCGTAACAAAAAGAGTAACCTAAACACAACCAAAGCGTAACCAAAGCTCATCCAAAGTGCATCCAAATCACTGAAACATTCTTACAATAAATAGTCGTACGTCCCAAAAAATAATTATTTTAATAAAAATTCTTAATTGAAATTCAATACTTATTACAATAAATATTCATAAGTTCTCAATTAATATTATTACAATGAAAATTCTTTAAATTCCAACTCCGAAGTAATGAAATTCATCATTAATCTGGTGTACTCAGCACCAGATTGGCTTGTTGGTTGGCCGGTTATATATTCATCACTGAAACATTTAGGCATACTTGAGAAGTTCATTTGTGTTAAAGAAAGACCATCCATTATTTTTTTCCCATCAAAAGTTTCTTCTTTGTTAAAAACTACAGCTTTAGTTTTAGGTAAGGAATAATATAATTGACAGGTTATTAAAATTTACTCTTAGGCCGTTTCTTCTTTTCCCAATGGCTTTTCAGTCTTACATTAGATATGCTTTTAGGTCTACGCTTTAGAAAATCTTTCAAATTTGCACTGCCACCTTGGGATCTTGCAACATACTTCTGATTTTTTTTTCTTGCTACCAAGAATTAAGTATAAGTTTTCACCCATATCTTTCATTGAGGCAATAATATACTCCTCTACCTCCTCATTCTCTTGAGCTTTTGTGCTCATTTGATATGTAAATATGCTCACTTGATTTCTGAATATGAATCCCCTACCACCTTCAAAATTATTATTTTTTTATCATTGCCGAAGTTACCTGAATAAATATCTTTTTGAGCCCTTGCTGACCATCACAGTAGTAGGTACTTCTTAGAGATTTAGCAATATCCAACTATCTCAAAATTCTCATATAGTGAGAACACAATAATCCCATGGTATCATACTTCCTACAACTGTATTAAATGTTACCTTTTGTTGCATCAAAGTCAACCACCCAAGTATGATGTTAGTCCTTATTCTCTATGTAGTTGACTAGAAACTTTGAAGAATCAGTCGAGACGAAGTCTATACTCATTCCTCCCACACCCTGTATAAATTCTTCCTCAAAAAATGAATATAGTTTTCTTGAGTAAAACTGAGCAGCTTGCTTTAATATTGAGCTGATATTTATCATAAGAACAATTTCAGACTGACTGCATTTGTACTCCTCATCCTGCTCATTTCGCCGCCAATTCATCAATACCTTTTCTAACCCAAGAAAATAATCAGTTAATGAACTTATTGGCTTCGAAATTTCATGACACACACTATTAGTACACTCACTACGCTGCGTGGATAAAATGCCCATGCTAAAACAATCATTATTGAAAGCTGTTGACCACTTTCTCCTTATCTTATAAAGACTGCAATCATTCATGGTTATGAAGGTTCCCTTCCTTGATCATTTCAGCCCATACCTCCTCAAAAACTTCCTCAGAATCACACATTCTCAAACACTTATAGAAGAGTCCTCTAGCTTGATTGTTGCTATTGAAGATAGGTACTTTTGATGAAACCTTTTTAAAGATGTGTCATTGGCATAATATATGACGAGTGTGAGGTAATGCATCTTCCATGGCCCTAGCCATAGCTTAGTCCTGATCAGTGAATATTGTTGTTGGATGTTTATTACTCATTATTCGTACAAATATTTTAAACAACCATGTAAAACTTTCAATTATTTCTTCTAACAAAAAAGTTATCCCTAACAAAATGTTCTACTAATGATTGTTAACACCAACAAATGGTGCATATACAAAATTATACTTGTTGAGCCTGTAACTAGTATAAAAAATCAACACTTCTCCAAAATATTCATAATCTATCATGCCTCTCCTATCAACCAAAAAAAATTTAACAATCTATCATACTCATAAATTTGAACATCCCATGCGAATATGTGGTCCTCAACTTGTCGATCTTAAAATAATTGAATCAAAGAATTAGTGTCATCAAATTCAATTCTTGTTCTTTTCTCCTTCTGAATAATATTGTCGGCAGCCCTTTTAGAGAATCCAACATTCTCATATCCTCCAATTTCCTCTATAAAGTAGGCATATGCATCAAAGGTTCTAATCCCTACATCTGTTATTGATTTTAGGATGGAAGCTTTTTCCTCAACAATATTCATATATGATCTCAGAAGGTGTCGGTCGGCTGGGCTAGCTAATTTATGGTTGTGGGATTCAATAAATCTTTTGACATGCCAGTAACCATCTTCATCAACTGCAAACCTCACCATAGATGGACAACCGGTTCTAACATCTGGTTTAGTAAATTTCTTTCTTGAATTTAGATCAATACTTCTCTTGAAACCAGCTTTTGAACAGACAAAGTCTTTGGATTTTATCTTCCTAGAATTTGGCCAGAAACTGTGATGATCCTTCCGGACGCTAAAGCCATTATCATAAGCATAAGTATAATAACATTTATATGCTTATCTCTCATCTTTATAAACAGTCTGAAATAATAAGAAAAGATTACAAAGCGTAACTAAAGCGTAACTAAAGAGCACCTAAAGCGCACATAAAGCGCACCTAAAGCGCATCATCTTTATCTTTACCAACCCTAAAAATAATGATGTTCTTCTTTATAAAAACACTAATGAAAGCTAAACAACAAGATCTAAGAGCTTATTTACTTTTTCACCTAAACCCTAAACGTACTTCTAAGAGCCTAAGCCTCTAATGATCGAAAACCTATGCCCTTTTTCTACACAGCTTTGTTTACAACTGTCTAGCTCATTTTTTCTTAATACAACTTGCGATGAGATTGAAACTTACCGATATGTTGAAATCTGAGGAAGTTTCAGCTAAGTTAACTTCTGATTCATGCATCCTTTTCTATTCATGCACCCCTTCCTCCTCTCTCTTCCGAGAGCATTTCATCTCTTTTTTGTAATTTCCTAGATTGTTTTTTCTTCAAAAGCAATAAATATTTAGATCTTTTGTGGGTTTCTAAAATAGCGCCAACCTACGTTTAAAATGAAAAAAATAGTGGACCAGGTCGGACCGATGGGGCTGACAAGACATAAAGCAAAAAAATTTATATTAAAAAAATTGCACATTTATTCATCCACATGTCCGCTTTTTATTGGCGTCCGAATGCAGAGTTAGGTCTGGTCACCGGACCTAATAATTTCCGTCGAATGGTGACCTAATTGCATCTTAATAGTTCACATTTCCCAACGAAACCAAATTACAAAATTACAGATAAAAATGAACCATTAAAAAATGCAAATCCAACCGAACCGAGAAGAACATTCGATTCCATCATGATTTGATTTTTAATTTTCATAGCATAATTTCGAATACAGTACAAGAGTGAAGCTTTCCTACCTCTATTACTAATCGTTGCCCAGGCATCGACCTCCACCCGCTATCGTTGTTACTGTTAGTCATTCGTCAACTTCATTTGTCATCAGCCACCAACCATCCAAATAAGTAAATAACTCTAAATGTTATAATATACTATATTTTTTTACACTACATTCCTTTTACTTTGTATTCCTCTTTCAACAAACATGATAGTCCCTTAGATAAATTTTCATACTATATTAAGTAGAGGAAAGATGATTATTGACATAAGTACTATAGTTATTCCTACTGACAAATCTTGGAGTTACAATTACAATTAGTTTAAGAAAGATGATGATATGCATCGATGCTTAGGTGGTTACATGATATCCTCATGATCCTATCAGTTGAGAGCATAAAGCTACCTAACTTCTTGCGAGGTTTGAATGATCCCGACAGTAATGCATGTCTACTCTAAAAAATAGTTTGAATCTAGCTATACAGTAAGTCATCATCAATTGAGGTATAAATTTAAATTCTTTAAACACATGAATGATTTGAATAAAGAATAAAGGAGGTATCATTGCCGATCACCTAGTTATTGAGTAAGTACATCTAAAATAGCAAAATAAAAAATTACGAAGGTAATACTAACCTTAAATATCTTAATTGGTTGAAATATTATATTATTATTTTATTAATTGACCAAAATATTATTTTATTGATTGATTATTGAATAATTATAGTACTACTTGATTGATGATATATGTTATTATGTTTACTATATTATATAAGTTTTTTGTTATACATATTTGCTTCTAAGCATAACATGGCTAACATGTTATTTTCTCATAATTATGTTTTATGTATAAGAATGATCATTATAGTACTAAAGTCATTCCATTCATAAGCGTATTATACACTAATGCTGAAGACTTGAAGATAGAAATTGCAAGCACATATATTATTGTTTGATTGTTTCTTATATGCCTTAAGTTTAGTAGTAGATTTGATATAATATAATGGGCTTACTACTCACTATATTGTATCTATAGATTCCGTAGTTTTAGGGAAGGATAAGGCATCTATGGAATAAGGATTCAATTTTTGATTTTGGTTAGCTTGTACTATTGGATGATTATATATAAGATTTTGTTTATAGTCATGCTTTACTATATTTTATTTAGTGAATTGGTGTTAATCCAAGATTATTATTGATAATTCTTCAAGATGAAAATAACGTAATTTTTTAAATAAAGTTTATGTTCCATAGTTGCACAATTTTGTACTATGTGATTTATTAGTGGCTCTAAGTACAATGTAAATGAGCTATAAATTTCTTCCACATATCTCATAGAATGCTGAATAGACTTGTATATCAATTTATGTAAATCTAATATTTAGGGGTGTCAAAAATTGATCCGACCCGAACCCGAATAAATGGGTTGGGTTTGAGTTGAGTTTTTCGGCCTGTTTATCAAACAAGTCGGGTTCAGGTTGACCCACGAATCATTTTTTGACCCAAAAATGACTTACTTAATATATTTTGTCCTTATTTTTTTTACATGTGAGTTTAATTTTATAATTTTTATCAAATATCACAAATTTTTTAGTTAATAAGTTATTAAAAAAAATCTAACCAAAATGGGTTAACGGATCGAGTTCGAGTCATACAGGTTGCTAGCGAGTTGGGTTCGTGGTCAGATTTGGATTTATTGGATTCTGTTTAGGTCAATTTCGAGTCAGATCATTCGGCCTATTTTGACACCCCTACTAATACTAATGGATGAATAGATCAAAGTTTACTCATGTGTTGCACCCAACTTAGTATGATCTAGTATAATGTTGATACGTCACCAAAAATCATCTTGATCAACCACGAATCTCAAAGCATATATGAATTGGAAACTTCAAAAATTAAATTTTGGATCATCCAAGCTCCGATTTCAACAAACTTATGGTCAAATTAAACTTCTCAATGAGACAAACCGGATGACACCAAAATTGGTCCAATTCAAGCCCAAATGGGTCCAAATCAAGGGACCAAAGCATATTTGGAAGGTTCAAAGTATTCATTGGAAGACCAAATGATCTCTAAATATAGCATACTTATAGTCAAATTGAGCAGCTCGATGAGACAAATCCAATGAGCCCAAGATTGCTTAATTTTGACATCATTAAGATACTTAAATGCTTGACAAACACTCTATGTCGAGGGAATCAGTATGGGTCGTCCAATGGAACAGTTCGAATTTACCCCACGTCTTCTCCATATTTATGGGGCATGCCACTCTCAAAATCAGCATAGGTCGCTCGCCAACTAAAATCCCTCTAACCTCCATCGCCTACCGACTATTGTCCCTCCAATCTCCATCGCCCGCCAACTACGAACCCCCCGACCACCATCGTTTGCCTACTACCCCCCCCCCCCCGCACCTTCGTCGCCTGACTACGGCACCTTAGACCTCCGTTGCTGGACTACAATTCTACCGACCAAACAAACGTGCCAACATTCTTTTATCATTAGATTCTTTAATCCTACACTATGTAATGTGTTATATATGATATATATTTTCTGCATTGAGCCAAGGCCTTCCCCTGAGAAAGGGCATCATTTGTAATCAGCTGCAAATACTAGTAGAATCATTTTAACTAAGCCAGGCCCTGTGTTTTTTTTTTCACTTTTCATGGATTTCCACGTAAAAAATTGGTGTCGCTTATGACTCTTACACTTATTTCTCTTATCTGTTTGTGTGCTGAATCTTTATACAATACTAGGACGTTAAAATATATATCTCTCTATTGCCGCAAATGTTCCAGGATGCAACAAATGTAAATGCCGCTAAAATTAGGTCATTAAAAAGTCTAGACAATTTTTTTCTCTCTCCCAATTGGGAAATCAAATTCAATAAATTTCTTGTTTTTTCCTAGTGAAATTTCCATATGTAATGGACATTTTTTCCCAAATTTGAGTGTTGACTTTATTTATCTAATTTAAATAATATGTCGCATATTTCTATTCAAAATTAACCATGGATGTTTCAGAAGTCCAAGGAAAAGTGAAGGGGACATTGCAGAAAAATCAAGCGCGTCTACTACAAGAGGAGCCGTAGATCGACGACAATGATTAGGAGTCTTTATTTATAGTCTATTTTTTGTATGTTACTTATTATTGTATTTTGTTTTATGAGTCTTTTCTAGTTTACCCTTATGTTAAGTTATATGAGTGTTATAGCTCAAGGGACATTTTAGTCTTTTGAGTCCTTCATATTTTAAGGCATATATATTGAGGCCTTGGCTATTGTAGTAAGATGATGATTACTTATGACTTTGACTTTAGTTTTCCTAAATTGTGTTTGAGTTTTCGTGAGTGAAGAGAGAAGTCCCTAGGTGTAGGGCAACACAACACCCAACAACTGGCGCTGTGGCAAGGTTCTTGGCTCTATCTTCTCTCCTTCCTCACCCCATCTTCCTCCATACAGCCGAACCACCCAACCTCTTCCAAAACAGTAAGTCGAACCCCTGATGTCCTCCTATAGCTGAGTTCATGCATCCCCATACAACCAAACCACCTCCTATCCCTTCCATTCCAACTCACCCGTAAGCCCACCCCTCCTCTCCTCCCATTGCCGATCAACCCCCACTCCATTGCCTCCTAGTATTCCTCCACCTTTTTTGCTTCCTCATTGGCTTCCCAAGGGCTGCTGCCTCTTTTTATTCCGTCCCCATTAACCTCACTTTATTTACTACATTTTCCCCTTCTCCATTGATTCCTAATGGATGCTCCCCTTTCCTATTCCCCCTATTAAATCCAAGTGGCTGCTGCCTTTTCCCACTTCCCCATTAATTCCTAAAGTAATTGCTATCCCTTTCCCTTCCCAATAACTGCCACCTCTTCCCTTCTCCATTAATTCTCTAAAATTTTTTGCCCCTTCCCCTCCCTCCCCTCCCCCCCCCAGCCTATTGTATGCTTCCCTCTCCTCTTTTCCGCATTAATATCTTATAGTTGCTACCCCCCACTTCCCTCCCCTACTAATTCTCTAGTGCTACCGCCCCTTCTCCCCTTCCTCTTCCTTTTATTTAGCTGACAACCCCTCTCCCTAACTGTCACCTCCTCTTCACTTTCAACAAGCCAAGCTCGAACTTCCTTCCCCAAACTGAGGATAGCTCCATCATCCATGGATGGCCGATCCTGAGCTTTATCACGGCTTCATATTTGACGATCAAGGCTTAGTCGACATTCACCTGTCTCCCTTCTTCGACATCGACTTTGAGATCTACCACACCATCAAAGAATACGTGGATCGAATTAGCTTCTCTCTTGCAATCGCCGTTGACCATCGAAAACCACCTATCTAGTGGCAACTCACCTCCATCCCACCCACTACTTCTTTTCCGAGTAACTTTATGTTGTTCTAAACCTTAAACATTTACTTCTTTTTAATGACATTGTTGATATCGTATCAAGCTCTCTTCTACTGAAATTATTCGAAGATTGTGAGTGAGGAAGCTTCACTGTGACTGTTCTAATTCTTAATTGTGGGATTTGTGTGGCTTGCGGATAAGTTCCTATTATCTTAATTATTATTTTATTGTTCTCCGCCAATACTTGTGATTGTCTGCTATTACTTTATCAACAATTGAGAAATCACTTAAATCAGCCCTTGATCACCATTGTTATTTAATTGCTAAGCTTGTCAATTCTTTATTATTCCTAAGCAATTCCTGAATCTAGCATATGTTTCACATCAAAAAGTCTATCACTTACCTGCAGCTCTTCTTGATTTATAATATTGATACCCCAGTGGTGTAACAAGAATGTGCCATCATTGATGTAGCCCAATATTATGATAACTTCAAAAATCACTAAAAAAAAGGGTGTCTTACTGTCTTTATGAATTGAACTCTTGTCAAAAGCACGTACTTCTCTTGATTTGTTAGTTTGGAGTTTTATTTATCAATCAACAGGCCTTGAATTTGAAGCTTGCGTATATGATGTGTGTATGAATTTGACTAATTGGCTCAAACGTCCACACACACGCACAAAAGAAAAACCTGTCAAAGCAAACTCTGAGGAGGGCTTTATAATTATCCTCTTCATAAGAAGATCGTAGTTTATTTAGCTTGTACTAAGTATTTTAGTTTACTTTCTTGGCACAAATAGCTTCCAACGATCAACCCAATCATTCTTTATGTATTTAACATCCATTATTCAAGGAATAGTAATCCAATAAGGCTTGAACTGAGTGCTTTTTGAAGAAAACTACTGCAATGGTGGATGTAAGGTTGCAATGCCTAAGGCTAACGGTCAGTCTGATATCGATGCCATTGTTTTAAAGCAATTGTAGAGTTATTGTGTTAAAAATAATTTTTTTTAAACACTGTTGTAAGTATAATAGATTTTTCTCTTTTGAAAGTGCTAGGGGCCTTCCTGCTGGTATGGAATTCTCATTTTTTTTATTGATCTTTGTCATGAACCTAATGGTATCTAAGAATGATAGGGTGGAAGAAAACTGAGCTAAGGAATATTGGGGCATGTTCAATTCCCTTCATTGTAACAGTTTGGTTCTATATACCGAGCTTAAGAGGAGAAGATTACATATAAATTCATTCCTAAAGTAGGAAATCATGTATAGAAATTATCGGTTCTCGATAAATCTACTTATCACCCAAGTTCCAAGAGCCCTATTTTGGATGTGACTTCGAGAGAAGATTCAAGTCATTGTGGAGGAGGAAATTCAAGAAATGGCTATGAAAAATACGTTTTTGCTAGGTTTTAAAGACGACAAGGAGATTGATAAGACTAGTTTGGATGTATAGCTTGTAAGAGCCGCTACTAAAGGTTGAAAGGAGTGCATTTGAGCTCAGCCTGATAGAAGTTTTGAGATGAACAACTTCTCCCTAATTACCTAAGAGATGGAGCAGAGGTAACAATCTCGATTAGCTCAGAGTTACTTTGTTGAAGTCTAAATTCTAGTCAAGGCTTATTTTATTGAATAATTATTGATGTCCAAAAGATTTTGTAGAAATTGATTGAACTTGGCCGAACTTAGAAGAAAAATCTAATATAAAGACTAGTCCCCCTCCTCTTCTTTCTAATGAAGTCACCAAGGAAATGGGTAGAAGATTGGTGGGATGGAAATGGAAGTCATTTTGATGAAATTTTTTTATATTGAATCATCTTGGTGAAGTCAATATTTTGTTGGGAATAGTTTTATTCTTTGCCATTTGACTAGGTATGATATTGTTCCTCGCTAAACCACTTTAGGGCTAGCTTTGTGCTTTCCTTTTTGGTGCTGGGCCTCCTTCTGAAGTTGAGATTAGGGTTTATTGGTTTCTTCAAGTCACATTGATGAAAGTTTATCTACTTATGCACCTCATAGGAAATAAACTTATGAAAAATTTATTAAGGTATTTATCATATTTTTATATCATAGTTGTGTTATTTTATTAAAAAACACTTTTTTTTTGTTGTTTGCGTTTTGAAGTAATAAATATACTTTGAATATTGATATTTATTATTTAAATTTTTTATGCTTGATAATTATATATGAAGTAGTCTTTATTAAATCGTCATTTACAGTGAAGACATCCTTTATTGTTTTTTTGTTTTTTAGGGGTGGCAGTTACATCCTTTATTGTGAAGTTGTTCTCCATGATGTTGATAAGAGTTTTTTAAGTGATCAAAGGAAGGAGGGTAGCTTGAGCTTCCTATAATGATAAAAAAAGTTGAAAAATAATGATGAAAGGTCATTTCTTAAATTTTTTTTTTTTTTTTTACATTGATACATTGTCAAAAATTAACTTGATTGGGTATGACTTTCGATGTGTATTTGAATTAAAATTTTTTGGATTTAAATTCAAGGCCATTGAATTCTTATTTCAACAAACTTAGATGAATTGAAAATCTTGACCAGACAAACTCAAAGACATTAAAAGTGGTCTGATTTGAATCTAAATGAGCTCAAATCAAACACTTGAAGTGTAATAAAAAAAATTTGGCGCACTAATTAAATGGTTAAACAATCTACGAATCTTGTGTGATTGCAATTAAATCAAGAGTTTTGACGAGACAAATCCAACGAGACCAAAGTAGTCTGATTTTGATATCGTTAAGGCACTTAAATGTTTGACAACGGCCTATGATTGGGAAATGAATAAAAACCGTTTGATTGTGTATTTTGAATTTTGGCTATATTTATGAGACATGCCACCCTAAAAATATTTATAAATAAACTCACATTCTCTATATGAAAGGGAGTTTTGACCTTTTCTTGAGATTTAAGTGAGTTTAGAGGCTTAAAGAATCTCAAACCTACACACGAGCACAACCGCCAAATCACCGCTGGACCGCCACTGTTGGACTACAATCAAACCACTATCGGACTACCGTCTAACTGTCACCATCAGACCACCACTTGATATTGGCTATCAAACGGTTGTCATTAGACCACTATCACTTGACAATAGTTCTCCACTCACTATTGCCAGACTATGGTCCTCCCACCAGCTTTGCCCAGCTACAGTTTCCTGATTCATATCATTAATATAAGTGTTGACACTAACTGACTTCAATGCTTGCTATCATCACCAATATTAACATATGTTGTCCCTTATAAAGCTGACGTATGCCGTCAACATAAATGTTGATGCATGTCAATTCATTTCTCGTCATCATCTACAATATCAATGCACGCCATCATCGCCAATAAAGAGGATGCAACTTGTCAACACGAATGCTAACACATGATGGCTTTGTTACTCATTGTCGCCAATAACGTCAATGCATACTGCCGATAAAAATTCCAATGCTTGCTGACTGTGTTACCCTCTGTCGCCAACAACGACACGTTATTATCTATAAGGTTGATGCACATCATTAGCACTAACACTAATGCTTATTTACTTCGTCACCTATCATTGTCAATACTTTTGACATACATCCTCATCAATAAGATCAATGCATGACCCTCGACGTCAACAGACAATATCAAATTTTATACTAATTTTTTAGTCCCTAGTCTCCTCTTCCTAAAATAGAATAATTGAATAAACCACGAATGATATTTAAAAGACAATGCCAATGCCTCTGAAATCATGACAAATTCAATTCAAAGGATATACAATATACATACCTACTAGTGACAAAAGCAATTGTGAAATCATATCTGATTGATCATGATAAGTATATTTGCTCAAATCAAATCACAGATTTTCTGAAATTTATTTTCATTTTTGGTGAAATTAATTTTCAGAAATTTAATTGCAAGTTGATAGATCCAATTTCAACCTTTGTTAAACTTGATATTGCCGAAATTATTTTTCCATTTGATAAAATTCACAGCAGCATTTACTGAAACTGAATGTTTTGAAATCTATTTTGCATTTGTTGGAAGTAATTGTTTTGAAATCAAATTTGAAAATTGTTGAAATCAATTTTACAAGAAATTTTATATGGTGAAATTATTTTTGAAAAATCTTCATGAGTTAAAAGCACTTTACTAACAATTCATTTCATCTCATCAAAATACATGAACAATAATCCAATTTACCTTCAATATGTGTCCAAAGAATTAAAGATTGGATTACAAAATAATACATTGATTATCTTGATCTAGAGGGGTCATGTCTCCACCCTTTTTCTACTTCGTTAAACCTTTTTCTTTTCCTAAAATGTTAAAATCTCATAAATTGAGATCAACCAGGTCAGTAGGTTTTTATCACTATCTCATCGCATATAGCCATATGTTAATATCCAATCAAATTATTAAGCAACAATTTAATTAAACGCTCAATAATTAACAATAATTGAATAAGACACTTGTAATATATAGTTTCTTTGGGTTAACAAAGTGTACTTAGGTTTTAATAATTAACAATAATTGAATAAGACACTTGTAATATATAGCTCCAGCCAACACCGCCAAGCTCCCTCAAATCTTTCTTCCAAACAGAGAAGACAATGCAGTAGTTGTCACACCCTAGAATCTTATTTAAAAGAATTATTCTTTTATCTTTTAATTTACACAACCAGAGCTACCTAATTTCTTTTATCAATATAAATATCAGCGAAAATAAAACTATCGATCAAAATATCAATATATATATATATATATATATATATATATATATATATATATATATATATATATATATATATATCCCAAAAATAATGTATACTACTCAATATTTATACAATCATACATATCAAATTATATAATTCAAAAGAATAATATAATCTCAAATTAACAACATTCTGATCTGAATAATTTTAGTATGTATCATGCCCTAAGTACAAAAGAATAACCACTAACAGAAAGAAACAAGCTACCAGGAAACCTAAGGTATCTTGATCAGTCTCATACTCCTAAACCTCTTCACTGACTTGAAATTATTTAACCACATATAAGAAGCTCAATAGCCCAACAAGCAACCAAATCCTACAACTGAACTCAAAGTATGGTAAAGGAGTAATATGCATATCAATAGTTAAATCATAACATTAATAATATATGATTATGAATCTGTGTATAAACAATAAAGCTCACATGCAGTAGCAGTAGAATCTGTAAACAGTAAAATAGTACGGTATGAAAGCCAGGAAAATAATATGATGGAGAAATCAGTAAACCTGTACGAGTGTCAAATCGATAAAATAATCATCGTATCAGTACTATCAATAAAAAAAATTTTATATAAAATGGTAAAACCAAAGCAGCGGTAAAGACTCTCGAAATCATATCAATGCAGTAAAAGAGTGTACATATACTATCCATATATTCTATATCAATATCAAATCAGTATATTATGTGCTCAGTATGTCACATGCTTAGTATCTATATAGTGAATCAGTAGTATCAAATAGTATCTATGTCTATATTGATAATAGTATCAGTCCATTGGCAGGAGTAGTAAAATAATACAGTAGCAGTAAATCCGTGCAGTAACAATACATTTGTACAATAATAGGAATAATGTCTTAATAACATGTATTTTAGTAGTCACACTAAATAAGTAAGAAGTCATGGCTGTTGTGGTATTTTACAGTAATCAATAATTGATAGTTGGTAATCGTTGGCTCAGTAAACAGAGTAGTCACTCTTTAGTCGTCAACACAATAATAACTTCTTATAACTCTCAATCATTGTATTGTTGTATCGGTAGAGGATAACATCCAACCATAGTATTTAAAGGAAAGTCTATTGGCCCATCATCCTATACAAGTCAATTAATTTTCAACCAACGGGTCAACCAGTCTTTACTTGTCTATTACATACACATTATTATCACAGTACTATAATAATAATAACGACCAGCTATTACTCAATCACATACCCACATTTATTTTCAATGTATTGAAGTAAATAAAACATAATTGAGTTTAATTCGAAAAAGTGTCAAAATGTCCTGACAGTGGGCAACATAAAATCCTACTAAGTAGAAATTCACATTTTCAAAAATTAACCAAATTATCAGGGATCGAATATAACAGTATTTTGAAGGTTTAATTGAACTAAAGTAATATCTTTAAATGTCAAAATAAATTTATAAATTGATAAAGATTACTGCTTTTCAAAATCATCTGACAAAAATTCTTAAATAAATACTCAAAACATTTATAATCTTAATCTTTATAACATATAAAAAGTTACGCAATAAAAGTTTACCAATACAAAATTATCCACTTTTTTTTAATGAAAATACAAATTTAACAAGAAAAATCTCAAAAATACCAAATTATTGAAATAAGAAATATGATAATAGTTCTTTATAATGAGACGAGCAAATCTCTCAACAGGATCAACTGATGAAAATGCTCAACAGCCTCCAAATCCTAGATTTTCTTTTTCTCTCTCCTTAAATTCTCTCTTATCTCTCTAATTCATTTCTTTGTTAGCCGAAATAAATAGGGGATTAAAAGCTTATGTTAATTGTTTAGGATATTAATAATAAAATAATAATAATATAATAATATAATATCATAATGTAATTAATTTTTTGTATAAACTTTATATAAATTTTTTAGGGCTTAAAAAATTATAAAAAAATATCTTTAAAATAGCCTAATTTATTTTAAAAATTATGATAAAATCAGTTTGCAAAATGGACACCTAACAGCCCCAAAATTTCTACTTATATCGACATGTATTAATTTATTAAGGATTTACACTGATGCCTAAAAATTACATAAATATTAGTGTGATTAAATCACTACAATATTTATATTATGGCGAAAATGATTTATGATTTGGGTTTATAATGACTCATGAAAAATTTTATTTGATTGGGTTAAAATATGAGCTATTACAATCTTCTCACCTCAAAAAAATATCATCCTCGACATTTTCCTTAAGGATTTGGATACAAAATTGATATAAACCAAATATGTAAGATCAAAACTCATATCAAATCAAACTCAAATCAAAACTTATCAAAAAAATATATAGCCATGAAGTTCATTCTATCACATGTCATTCAATTATGTATGATATGATATGTCATGCAATTATTTAAAAATAAAATTCTTACTAGCATAACTCTCAGGTTGATGTCGGTACTCCAAATACTGCAAATTATACACTCGTGGCATCACCGGAGTAGGTACTGTTGGTGTTATTGATCCTAGTGCAACAAACTCCCTCTAACCACCACTGACAACTCAGTCATCAATCTTATTGGCTAATCTTTCACTATATGCTCTCATTCCTATAGTCCTCTATACTCCAGTATGTCTAGACTTTCCTGCTCTTAAAGCAGTTCTTCCTCTCTGTGGACAATCCACTTCCTTGTGCCCTTACTGTCCACATCGAAAATATTACCCTGTCAGAAGATAACACTGGCCTCCATACCTCTTTCCGCAATGAATACATGCACTGTAACTTCTAATAGATGTTATCGATCCCGACCCCCTCGAATCATTGTATATGCTTT
Source organism: Dendrobium chrysotoxum (assembly GCA_019925795.1). Lineage (NCBI taxonomy): Eukaryota > Viridiplantae > Streptophyta > Magnoliopsida > Asparagales > Orchidaceae > Dendrobium > Dendrobium chrysotoxum. The sequence goes on from CM034308.1 coordinate 24,145,229, forward strand.
TCTTATTACCAACACTGTCTATGTTCCTGCTTATTTCATCTCTAGTCTTCCTCCTGCTGACATCATACTTGGAGCTCTCACCATGCCTGGATGTCAATACTACCAAATTAATCTCTATCAATTTGGCGCCGCTCCACCAACTCATAAAACTCTTAAATTCATAAAGGTACTAGTGGATGTCTTAGCTCTCTATTCAACCCATGTAGAAATCTGTAGCACTTTTCTTTAGTAGTAGGGATCAAGTGAAAAGCATACCTAGCTAGTGCAATAAACTTAGCCTCGCACTATATCACTATCTTGTGTCTTTGCTCCAACTTAATAAATGCTTCATGCATCTATCTTCGAGCCGAAGGAGATACAAATCATATCCTAAATACTACAGTGAACTCGTTCCAAGTGATATCAATATTTATCTTCCCTTAAAATTTCTCTCTTAACAGTCCAACCTACCATCTCTCAGCCTCTTCTTCAAAGAGGAACACAACCAATGGTACCTTCCTATTCTCTGGACACTGCATGTTGTCGAAGAACTTTACTATCCTCAGTAACCAATCTTCTGCAACCTGAGGTTCTACAGCTTATTTGAATACCGGGAGCTTCAGCTTGTAAAATGCCTGCAAATATTTTTCTGAAACACCTTCCACATGTTCACAACAAGTGCAGAGCAGAACCAAAATAAAACAAAACTTCCAATGCATAATCGATTAAAAGCCAAAACAAAATAATTCAGTACAAAACATTTTCACCTTTGGCTTAAGCAAATAATTTCAAAGTGCATTGCTTTTCAATTCAAAAACTCTAGAATGTCATGAATTGCATGATGATGCAAATGTAACGTGCAATTAAAATTTTTAAAGTAAATATCATCATATACCAACTTGTATAAAAAAAAACCCTCACATTTTAGTTGTCAACTCCAAGTGCTTAGAAATTTATCAAATTCACAGAAATTGTATAAAAGATTAATTTAACATACTTTATCAACTCTCCTAAAGTTCAAAAATACTTCCCTTTTCTAGAATAAGAAAAAAATTATACAGAGCAAACCAACTAGTGAAGTTTTGCATTCTTATAGTCAAATAATCCAGAATAGAGAGTAAAATAATATATTAAAAGTTACACAGTGAAACATTTTTAAAACTTAAGAAAAATACTTTTAAAAGCATATCTTCCAATATATACTTCGAAATTTAAATCAGAAATAGGGTATGGGTTGACTACCTCGAGCCTGAAATTTTTTCTAACTGGCTTGATAGATGAAAATTGGATTTTGAACTCACTACAATAAAATCTCCCATTACCGGCGGAAATATTTCCGGCGGCTCTTTCGGCGGATTTCCGACGGATTATTTAGAAATATTTCCAACAAATTTTTAAGCAAATTTTCTGGCGGATTTCCGGCTGAAATATTTCCGGCGGATTTCCGACGGATTATTTAGAAATATTTCCGACAAATTTTTAAGCAAATTTTCCAGCGGCGTTTCCGGCGGACTTTCCGGCGGCCTTTCCGACGGACGTTCCGGCGGACTTTCCGACGGAATCTAAAAATTCCTGAAAATATAACTTAATTTGATTATCATTTAAAATAATAAACTTAAATTTTTTAGGTTTTAATTATAATAAACTGAGAGTATTAATATAAATAAAAATATTAATCTATTAAAACACATTTGCAGAAATGGCGCAGTGGTCGGACAGGCGCGCAGGCGGGTGCACGGGGGAGGTCCTGGGTTCGATTCTCAGGGCAGACAGGCGCGGGAGCGGGCTCTGGGCACGGGTCGCGGGAGGGGCTGGGCTCGCCTGCTGGGCGCAGGTTGCGCGCGAGAGTGGGGTGAGGCAAAGCGCGCCCGCTGGGCACGGGAGCGGGGCGGGGCTTGCCTGCTGGGAGCGGGAGAGGGCGGAGCAGGGCGAGCGTGGGTTGCGGGCTCTGGGCGCGCCCGCTGGTTGCTGTGTCCAGTTTTTCTTTTTAAAAACCGGTTTATGTATACCGGCGGATATTTTCCGCCAGAGAGAACTTCCGGCGGAATTTCAAAAATTTTCGACAGATTTTGTTCGACGAAAAATTTTTCCGACGCTCGATTTACCGTCGAAGACATTTTCGTCAGAAATCCGCCAGAAAATTTTGAAATCCGCCAGAAACTTCAGAATTTTCCGCCGGAAATTTACAACATTTCTGTAGTGACTCAAATCTTCTCTTTTTTCTTCTATTTCCTTCCACTCCTCTCCTTTCTTCCTCAGCAAGCTGCTGGTGTTTGGGATTGCATTAGTGAAATGAAATATTTATTATTTTAAGAAGCACTAATTCGACCTAATGCCTCCACACTATAACTTCCGACGCCACAGCGTCACCAGCAAAACTCCTAAACTCTCACAAACTTTTTAGATTCCATTCTCAACACCATTGCAACACTACCAAGTCGCAACACTTCCCTCAAAATCTACTTTTTCTCATTTTCCCAAGAGCATAGTGCCGCAACGCTCACAGAGAAAAATATGACTTCTGGTTTTCTACTTTCGCATCCCACATTCCTTAATTATTCTACAGTCCATTCAACTAAATAATACTCACAACTAATAAATCAGTTAAAATTACAATTATGAGCAGATAAGTACCTGGATTTCAAACAACCGATGTTACAGTACTAACCCATGTAAAAGAGTATGTATCGTATTGTTTTGAATTATGGGATTATATAATCCTAATTGAGGGCTGACTAGGTGTAGATATAGGCATTATGTTTGGCAAAACCAAATAAAATCTTTATTTTATTGTCTGTTTTTCTTTATGTTTATTGCACCTATGTGTTTATTATTGTGAGCATTTTGCTCATTTATTTTTTATATAATTGTGTTTTGTGTGGTCAACTTTGATTGAAATTTGTTTATCTAGTTTGCATCATTTTTTAGATTTAATTAAAGTTTTTTAAAAAGCTTCAAACTCAACTCACTAACAAACATACGAGCTGAGCTTATCGAGATGTGAGCTCGAGTCTGAGCTCAAATTTGAGCTCGTGTATTATGCAAGCTCAAGCTCAAACATAAATTAGCTTAGCTCATTAGCTCATACTCCTATTTGATTTCAAACCATAGAACTTATTGCGGGCTAGAATATATGCGGCAGCAGAGTAAGAAAATAAAGCGTCTTAGCAATGTACGTATATCTGGCACACCAACAGATAGTTGAGAGAGAGAGATAGACAAACACCAGAAGATTTTTACGTAGAAAACCCGAAAAAGAAAAAACCACGGGGCCTGGCCCAAATGAAAAAGTTTCACTAAGTTTAAATGAATTACAAAGCTTGATTCACTCCTTTACTTGGAGACGGTGGAAATACAATAGATTGGAGAGTCGGGCAGAAGTCTGGCGATGGTTGACGAACGAGCGGAAGTCCGGCGGTGACCGACGAACAGGCGGAAGTCCGGCAGTGATCGGGAAGAAACTCTGACGGTGGTTGACGAACGGGTGAAAGTATGGTAGCCGGTGAAAGTACAATAGTGTTCTACGAACAGGTGAAAGTACGATAGTGGTTGACAAATAGGTGAAAGTCCAACGGTGGTCTGGAAGAACTTCGATAGTGGTCGACGAACGGGCGAAAGTACAGTAGTGGTCGACGAACATGCAGAAGTCCAGCGGTGGTCGACGAATGAGTGGAAGTATAGGGGTGATCGAGAAGAACTCCAGTGGTGGTCGGCGGCAAATAAGTTCCCAAATTCTTTCCTTCTCTTCCTCCTCTTTTTCTACTCATTTTCATGTGAAGAATGAGGGCTATTTATAGTTTTTTTAGAGTGGCATGGCTTGTAAATATGGGAAAGATCAAGGTGAAAATGGGAGTGGTTTGAATAGTCGTCCGATATTGATCTTTTTGATCGTAGACCATTTATTGATCATTTGAATGTCTTAATGATATCAGAATTTGGCGATCTTGAGCTCGTTGGATTCATCTCGCTGAGCCGCTCGATTTGACTATAAGCATGTCATATTTGACGGTCATTTATTTATCCAATTAATGTTTTGAAGCCTCCCAGTATGCCTTGGATCTTTGATTTGGGTTCATTTGGGCTCGGATTAGACTGATTTTGGTATTGATGGGTTCGTTTCTTCGAGACATTCAGTTCGAATATAAGTTTGCTGAAATCGGAGTTCGAATGATCATGAATTTAATTTTCAAAACTTTCATCTCTCATTTGCATCGAGATTTGTGCCCGATCACGGAGAATTTCTTGGTGGCGTATCATAACTAATTTCATTTCTCCCGGTGTTGATTAAACTTGATTCACCATAGTTTTACGAATTGCTTTTCTTCTTGGAACATTGCTAGACCATCGAGTCCTTCTACAGTAAACTCCTGCCATTACTTCCACAAGCTTGACTTCTACAGCGAACTTCAACACGACTTCCTTGCCTTTGGATTCATGGATGCTTTTTATAATGAACTCTAATTGCAACTTTCTTGCCATCGCTGGACTTGTCAACGTTGAACTATAGTCACTGGACATGATGATACATTCTACAATAATGACTTTTCCAACGATCTCCCTCTATCCCTATCGAGCGAGCTCGTAAGTCGACTTCCTTATCTTCACCAACCGTCTCAAGCTCAAGCTTAAAAATATACGGAGTAGCAGAGCACGAGCTCGAGTTTGAGCCCGCCATTAATCAGAAAAGTCGAACTTGAGTTAGTACTAATGAGATCAAGTCAACTCGATTACACCACTACTCTCTATAATTATAATTTTTTAGTCCGCAATAATATTATTTTATTTAAAATAAAATAGATTTTATATGTATATTTTGATGTCACCTTAAAGTAATTCATAAATAGAAGTTAAAATTTAGATGTTAGATTTGTTAAATGATATGTATATAAAACACCTAAATAAATTCTTCTAGATATTTAACCACTACACGAGAAGGTGGAGCACTCTGGAAAGATCAGCAATGGCGTCTACTGTCCAGCTATCTGGACTTCAGTCATTCTATCTCCGCTGCCACTCTTCTTCCCACCCTCAACCCAAAACCCTAGCTCTCCCTCTTGCTTCCTCCTCTGCTTATTGTCCTGAAGTCTCATCCCTGCGCTCCGTACTCCGAAGGAGTAGACGCCGCCGGAACGTCTTCGTCCGATACACTGCTTCCGGCACCTTTTTCGTAAACTCCTCGATAAAAAAGCTCTCTGAGACTGATCTCGTTCCCATCCCTTCCGAAGGAATCGAAGGCCTGTTCCCCGCTGGCGCTGGTGTCTACGGAGTTTATGACAAGAATGGGGATCTTCAATTTATTGGGATTTCCCGCAACGTCGTCGCTAGTATTACCGCACACAGCAAGACGGTTCCGGTTCTATGCAGCTCAGTGAAGGTGATATTCTCTATCCATTGAAGCTATTCTTCCCTTCTTCTTACGGGCAGCTTGGTTGCAAGATTTTGCCAGGATTTAGGGTAAATCTTGACAAACTGTTTTTTGAGCCACATAAATCCTACTACCTTCGTTAATCCTATTTAGATTTAGAAGATTTTCTAAATTCTACTTGAATTATGTACTACTTGTAGCCAAATAGCCCCTTAAGTTTTGAACTTTTGATTAGATAAAGTGGTCTCATGGTCAGTTCTGTAGAATTTTTGAAGATAAGAAGATTAGGATGTATACTCATATAAGCAATTGGATAGCCTGGTCTTGAATTTACATGTGACATGGTAAGAAGATTCATACTTATACAACACTCATGAGTGATGAGTATATCACTGAAATGTCGAGATGGAAGCTGCTACGACAATTAGACCAGTCTAATTCCTTCTGGTGGAGTCTTGTTTGGCGAAGTCAGCAATAGACCTAACACAGAATCATTATAAAAAGATCACAGCACAATTGTTGACTAAGATGTTGAATATTAGTTTACTTCCATAATGATTGATTGTTGATGAGACAGTGTATTGAGTTTCTGTCTTTCTTTCTGAATAACAAGAGTGAGATGATTGTATTAATTTGTTGTAGGTTTGATGACCAATAGACCTAGTGAGAGAATATTGGTTTGTTGAGTTTATTCTCCATTGAAGAAGACTCTGTTTTTGTTAACCTCAAAACTTAAGGGTACATAACTAACATAAACATATATTTGGTCTTGAAAGTTCATCAGTACATTTTCATTCTTTACTTTGGTGCTGGTAGAAAGAATGAAACTGAAAGTAAGGAGAAAGAAATTTTTAATTTCTTATGTAGGCTATGCTTTCCCTATTTTTAGAATAAAGGTGATGCACAAGATTGTTCGAATTATAGAGGAATTAAGTTAATGTGTCATACTTTAAAACTATGGGAACAAGTTATGGCTCCATAAGTTGCGGCGTGATACTAATGTTTCTCAAAATCAATTTGGATTCATGCCGGGTAGGTCTACTATGGAAGCCATACATTTATTAAGAGGTTTGATGGAGAAATATAGAGAGAATAAGGAGGATTTACATATGATATCTATTGATTTAGAAAAAGCATATGATAAAGTTCCAAGAGAAGTGCTATGGAGAGTTCTTGAAAAGAAAGGAGTTAATAATGCTTATATTCAAATCATTAAAGATATGTATGCATGAGCTATTACTTGTGTTCAAGCACAAGGTGGTTTGACCAAGTATTTCCCTATTTCGGTTGGATTACATCAAGGATCAGCCTTAGGCCCATATCTTTTTGCTTTAGTCATGGATGTTCTCACTAGACATTTGCAAGAGAATGTACCTTGGTGTATTCTTTTTGCTGATGATATTCTTCTTGTTGATAAGACTAGAGAGAGAGTTGAAGGTAAACTAGAATTGTGGAGGTCAACCTTAGAGTCTAAAGGTTTTCGCTTAAGTGATCTAAAACGGAATATATGGAGTATAATTTTAGTAATAATAGACCTAATGAGGGGATTGTGACTTTGAGCGATCAAGTCATTAATAAGAGTACATGTTTTAGATATCTTGGATCTATTGTTCAGAGTGATGGTGAAATAGATGGGGATATTATCAGCAGAATCCAAGTTGGATGGTTGAAGTGGAGGAATGCATCGGGCTTATTGTGTGATAGAAAAGTACCCCTCAAACTTTAGGGAAAATTCTATAAGATGGTGGTGAGACCTGCAATGCTTTATGGTGCCGAATGTTGGGCATTAAAAGAGAAGCATAATTCTAAGTTAAGTGTTGCAGAGATGAGGATGCTCTGTTGGATGAGTGGCTTTACCCTTAGAGATAGGATACGAAATGAGCATATTTGTGAAAAGGTTGGAGTAGCTCCAGTGGAAGATAAGATTAGAGAGAGTCGCCTTAGATGGTTTGGTCACATAAAACGGCGGCCTCCCGATGACCCGGTTAAAAAAGTAGAGGTCTTAGATTTGACTTATGTTAAGAAAGGTAGAGGTAGACCTAAAAAGACTTAGTTAGAAAATATTAGAAATGATCTTTCTTTATTAGATTTAAACGAGAATTTGACTTTTAGCAGGACACAATGGAGAAAAAGGATTCATGTAGCCGACCCCACATAGTGGGATAAAGGCTTGATGTTGTTGTTGTTGTTGTTGTTGTTGTTGTTGTTGTATGTAGGCTATGCTTGATGTCTATGGGCTGCTTTCCTTTGAAAAGGCTGGCATTCTGTTATCAAGCATATGACAGAAAAGGCAGTATGATGCGTAAAAGTGGCTGGTCTGCATCTTAATGCTAAATTACTTTAAAGTCGTGCAGCAAAGATGTGATAGGTGGTCATGAACTTCATAGCGTGCATCTCTACTAGCGTACATCATTTGAAGATTGATTACAGGAACATTTTGAAGTATGCCAAATGTTATGGAGTATCAAGTAAACTTACATCTAATATGCTCAAACTGATCAGAAGATGACTGAAGGTATTGATATATTATTAGACAAATGATTCTTGCCTCCAGAGCATTTGTTAAATTGTTGAGGCATTCATTCATTTAGGATCTTGATTGTTTCTACAAGGTGGGTTCAAAAGAGTAGTTGGATTTAGTGGATACTTTTTCTTATGCCTTTTTCTTTTTCCTGTTCGTTGGATCTAAAGCGCTTGGTCTACCATTAAATCCTTGTTTATTTACTATTATTATCGTTCATGTTCTTATTCTTTTGATCTGTTGGAATTGAATACCACGTCATGCTTGAAGTCCTTACTTGTCGTTATAATTGAAAGAAAAAAAAAACTTTTGGAGGATTGAGAATGGTTCTATGGCCGTTTGTCTGGAAAATGGTGACAACTTGTTTTGCACAGAAACATTTCTGTGAGATGATAACGTTATAATTTTGCATGCATGAATAACTTCTTTTCTGCTGTGAAAAGAAGACTCTATTGGAATTTTCTGAATTATCTTAAGAGGATTGTATGCTATTTCACAATTGTGTTGAAAATTAGGGTTATTTGATGGCTTGATGCATATGCTTGTGTTTTTGCAGTGATATACATGCATATTACCTATGTAACTGTACTAGAGATTTGAGCCTTGTTGCAATCTCATTGTATCGATGGCTTCCAGGAAATTTAGAATAAGATTTACAAGTTGAAAAATGCATAGAATTAACACCAATAACATGCCCAGTTACATCCTGTAATGATTTTTTCTCTATCAAATTGCTTGTTTCCATGAGAGAATAAATACTGCTATTTGAAGAATGCATATTCCTTGCAGGTAGGACTAGTAGATGGGGATAATCCTGATAAGACAGTTTTAACCGATGCCTGGAAATCATGGCTCGAAGAGCACTTAGCTATCACAGGTAAAATACCACCTGGGAATCAAAGTGGGAATAATACATGGGTTCGAAAACCTCAAACTAAACCAGATCTGCGATTGACCCGTGGCCGTCATGTTCAGCTGTCAGTTTCACTCGAGGAGCTCATCGATCGGCTGGTCAAGGAGAATGAAGTAGTGGCATTCATCAAGGGATCAAGAAGCGCCCCCCAATGTGGGTTTTCACAGAGAGTTATCGGCATACTGGAGTCTCATGGTGTGAATTTTGAATCTGTGGATGTGCTTGATGAAGAGCACAATTATGGATTGAGGGAGACATTGAAGAAGTACAGTAATTGGCCGACGTTTCCCCAGGTCTTTGTTCGTGGTGAACTTGTTGGTGGATGTGATATTATTTCATCAATGGCTGAGAAGGGAGAGCTTGCTGCGTTGTTTAACAAGTAGTTTCTTTGTAGAAGTTTTAGCCCTTTAGTTTAAAAACAAGTTACATATGCTTTCATATAATTAATTAATTTTGATTGTGCTTAAGTTATCAAACTGTTTGTATATGTAATTTTATCAGATCAAGGGTTAAAAAAATGATGTTTTACTTGGTTTGAAGGCTTTTCTATGTGTTTAGTCTTATCCATTTTACTGATGCTTTTTGCCTTTGCAGCTGTATTTAGGGGTGTAAACTAGTTGTATATATGCCTAATCGAGCTAAGTTTGTTTAACTCTTTTAGAGCTCGAGTTTGACTCGAGCTCGTTAAGAAAGTACAAGCTTTAAGCCTTTAACTCATGAAATAATTAAAAATATTTAGTATATATTTTATTATATTATTTAAAATTAGATTTTAAATATTTTTTATTTTAAGCAAGCGGCTTGATAAGCTTATGAGACAAGCCTAGCTAAGCTCTATCTCGAGCTTGAATAATATGCGAGCTCGAGCTCGAATTCTTCGCTCAATAAACTCGACTCGTGAGCTGGTTAATGAGCCAAGTTTGAGCCGGCTCAATAGCTGGCTTGACTCACTTACACCCCTAGTTGTGTTGATTTCAAAAATGTTACAACTAATATTTATTTTTTGAGAAATATGCTAAAACTAATCTTATTTGTACAAAAAACTATGCTAAAATGTTACGAGTTCTACTCATTCTGGTTTTGCTGAGAAAATTTGAAGCCAACATCCATATCTTTATAGTAGAACTCGAGTAAAGTTTTCTTTATTTGTAGGAATCACATAATCTGTATAGCATGCAGGCAGTAATTCTAGCCATTCAGTATGATCAAGATTGGTCATATAAATATGTTTTTAAAATCAAGGGTAATTTTGAGACAGTTTAGTATAATCAATGTAATTGTATTATATGAATTTAATTTTTCAAATCAACATAAAAGTTATTAATTATTTTATTAGAATTAAAACATAACAATTATTATAATAAAAATTAATTCTTAACATATATATATATATAATAAGAAACAGTAGTTCACATAACTTCATGTATATAGTATACAAAATGCATAAAGCATCAAAATGTTACCGTTTGAAAAGACAAAAAAACAGTAAAAAAATAATCCCAAACCAAACATAAATCAACTGTAAGAAGCTGTTAAATTCGTTGGAAAAAAAAAACGAAAGCAATTCTCAACTTCAACAGACCACAAACTACCTTAATTTTCAAATGATTTGCTCAACTTCAGTTCAAATCCGGCTTTAAATTCTTGTTTTGTGGTTGAACTAACATTCAAAACTTGCTAATCATGGTTATTGCAAAATGAAATGCAGCTTATGGAATAATAATAATAATAAATCCAGTCATAGCAGCAGGTAAATTTTCCAAGTCTTAGATCTTAAATATAAATGCAGATTTACAGAGACAATCTTATTCAACTATACTACGCACACCCGGCCAGTAAATTCTAAATTAGAACATTACAAAAAAAAAAAAAAACACTTGTTTGTAGAGCACTACTGACATGGCGCTTACTGTTAGATATGGCATTGACATGCATTCACTTGATCATTCAGGACCAAACTACGTCGAGGTTCTTCCCAAATGCTGGGGCTGGCAATTTGTTACCGATCAGTTGTCTCAGCTCAATCTCACCAGGAAATCTTTGTTCCTTCAATTTAGAGAAAACCTGCAAGATTAAGATGCACTTGATTAAGCACCAAAACCGTAAGTTTATTTGTTAAAAGATTAGTCTGGACAAAAGGGCAGCAATACTGATCACATACTGAATAGTAATGTATTGTTAATCAACTAAAATATAATTAATTCAAAGAGAAAATAAGTCCATTAAATTGATTTCTTGATGAAAGAAGAAAAAACATGTTCTTGAAATAGAAAATTCATCTTAATTCCGTAAGTGAAACTGCAAGTGGCTATTTGAGAGAAGGAAAGAAAAAAATACAACATAATTCCAATATTCAAGACGACCAATCTTCTACATCTAAGTATGAACTCCAGAATTTGCTGCAATAGTGGCTCCTAACAAAGTTTAAATATTCTTACCAGCAAATAATAGAAATAATCGCTTAGAATCCTCTATTCATTTTTATTAGGTGCTGTATCAGGTTTTAAGCTATTTCATACCATCTTTTGCATAATTTCCGCTCATGTTATATTTTCGTCTACCATTTTCATGCCTAATTCTTATACATTAATTTTATTTACCCATCATATTAATTAGTGCACCTTCCAACGTCCCCTATGGATGCCCAAAACACCTAAAAATTTCTCACTATTTCATCTAAAATATGCTATTCCCACCATCACTTAGTATATAATCTTCTCTAACTCTTATCATTTCTGATTTGACCATATCTGAACATTCTAAATTCTAGCACACTCAACTAATTATGAAATATTTCTTTCTCACCGAACAAACGGACTCATAAAAAACACCTGATATAGCTGTAGTTTAATAAAATTTTCTCTTAATCTCCATGATAGTTTCAAAAGCTATGATGCAGTATTTTCCTTGAGAGAAAAAAAATAAAGATGAATTATTAGGATGAGTGTTATTCAATAATTTTCAAATATAGAACATGTCGGAAGAAATCATTACACATTTTCAGATACACAATGCTTGCAAAAAGATAACAAGATCATAACACATACCAATTCACCATTGCAGTAAACCTCAAAAGCGCCAGAACTTTGCAGGGAAGATTGAAGGAAATTGCCAAGAAGCCAAGTGGAAGCAATAGCTCCAAATCTATTGGCACGCAAAGAGTAGTACCATGGAGGAGGTACCATTCCCAATCTAGGAAAAATATGCTCTCCAGCCACAATAATTGCGATCAATCCAACTTGGACAACAGGAACTGCCTTGCTTGCTATGCGTTTTGGAAAAGCAGGAGGGTAGTTTGATAGGATAATCTCAATTCCAGGAAAGGAAGCTTCAAGCATATTCTTTATGTTTACTGCAGTTCCCCTACCAAGAAAACATATACCACGTTGCATAACCACTCATTCAAATGAGAATCAACAGTTTGAAGACAAAATAAAAATAAAATATGAGCTCTGACGTAAATCTTGATAACAAATTAATAGTCTAGCCTACCGATTTGTTTTTACCGAAATACTATTCTTCTGAGGCAAAGAAGATGTAAATTAAATTGTTATTATCTGTTCCTGAAATTTCAATAAGAAATAACATACAACTTTTCTCTAAATATGTCATATACATGCATGAACTTGTATATTTGATAAACCTCATAACAAGAGAATTTCGGTAAAAACAAATCGGTAGGATAGAGTGCTCTCTAAATCAAAATCTTATTGTCAGGCCTGAAATTTCAATAAAAAAACCAAGATGAACTGAATGATAATAAAAAAAGTACTTTAGTGATTGAAAATTAATGACTAATTTGTAACCATCAATGCGGATCATGCAATACAGGATATGCATCAAGAATATTTTGGATTACAGTAGCCTTTCAAGATTATTCTAGTATTTTATCTCAATTTTACTCCATGTTATTTTAGGATTATCTTTTCTTTTAAATTATCTGATATAATTTCTAGGACTTTTCTATATTTAAGTTTTAAATAATTTGGATTTATCATGTAAACCAGTTACTCTAAAGAGTATCATATTCCCCATGCACTGCACACGGGAAAGATGAAGTGAAGATTAACAATCAAAAGCAAATAACTTTAAAAAAATAGTTGAAACATCTCGTCACTAGTCATTGGTTAGTTCTTGTCTTATATGATCATCACCATAGCACAAACTTCATTAATTAAGGCAATCAAAAACAAATCCAATTCCCGACCGAGGTTGTCCTATAGCTTGCAATGAACTTCATCTAGATTGAGATTTCTTCTAGAATTGTGCCTAGAGATACCGTCTGCTTCTAGAATTCGAGAATGTGGTCCTACATTAACTGCTCAAATTCTTGATTTAATCTTTGCCATTGAATCCACCTCTCACACTTGTGACTGATGGTAAAAACTTCTTCTAGGTTAGATAGTTGATGCTTGCTTCCACATTCCACCATACATGAGCGTGGTCATGCAGCTTCAAAGTCATGAATGCTATTTTATGGGGATGATTAGACATACTGAATGAAAATTAGATCGCAAGATTCTCGAACAAACCAAAAAGCTTCCTGACATTGATTGTTCCATCAGAGGTAGGCAACTCCAGTGCAGTGTCAACCTTGAATATTAGTCAAGTGTCATACAAAAACTTAGTCTAAGCGAACTTCTCAGTCCATCTCCTCATCATCTTCAAAATCATCTGGATTGAAGGCGTGTACTATGGTTTCTCGCAGGGGTAAGTACAATACCACATATAGTTCATCACAGTTCCTTGTTATTGAAAGGCGATGAACTATCAAAACATCCCTACCAAAGCCTCCAATCCACTTTCAAGCTCAGCAGTGATTGTTGCTATTAATATTCAGTTTTGATTGGAGTTTGGATCGGCCTCTTGGCTTTTGTTTATGTTTTGTTCAATTCCAGTGCGAGGATTGATTATTGTCTTCATCATTTTCTCCCGTAAGCATAACCTGTGGACTCTTATACCAAAAAGATTATCCAAAACCTAAGAAATCAAGTAACCAAGGACTGGTTAAGTTATACAATTGTTCTGAACACGAGTGGTAAGAAATTGTGGATAAGCCTGTATATGATTCCCTTCCTTCTACTCACCCTCAACTGTTTCTGTAACTCCCATTAAAAAAGTCTGTAACCCTCAAATGTTAGCCAACCAGAGCCTTCCAAAGTGAGGTTTGGTTGCATGATGACTTTCCCTAGCATTATTGACTTTTGATCATTGCCAGAGCTAAAAAGAAAAGAAGAAGAGAAAGGAACGAACTGCTCCTGTGCAGCCGTCAAAGATAGAGAGAAGGAGAGAGAGGAATAGTGAGGTGAGAGAAAGAGAGGGAATTTAAAATCTCATATTTGGAATTTGAAGTTCTCTGTTTAACATTGCATCAAAAGATCATATTTACAAGACAAAATGAGAATCCAAAATCCTAACTAATTGCAAGAATCAAGGAGAGAATATCTCCTTAAATTTCAAAAACTAAAATCAATTTTCTAGATTCTAAGTAAACAAACCTTAGATACAAAGATTAACCACTTCAAAATCCTAAAACCTTGGAATGGATAAAAAAGATATAAGAACTAAACTTCTAATGAAATTTTATCCCTACATAGGCTAATCTAAACTTGGGCACACATTCGGGCCCAATTGGTCAACCCCAAAAAGAACAGCTTGCCTTTTTTCATAGGTTGGCAACCTTGAAGATCATCTAGGATCAAGGAAACTTAAACATTCTATTTGGAACTGGCTGAAAAGGATTCAACCCAAAAAACTTTCCTATAAGGATGATCTACCCCCAATTCGAAGTGGACAACTACAACAATAATATACAACAACATCAAGCCTTTATCCCACTACGTGGGATTGGCTAAATGAATCCTTTTTCTCCATTGTATTCTGTTAAGAATCAAATTCTCATTTAAATCTAATAAAGAAAAGTAATTTCTAATATTTTCTAACCAGGTCTTTTTAGGTCCACCTCTACCTTTCTTAACATAAGTCAAATCTAATACATCTACTTTCCTAACCGGGTCATCGGTAGGGAGCCGTTTTATATTTCCTATAAGGATGATCTACCCCAATTCGAAGTGGACATCTACAAGAAGAAAATTCTCCACTACACATTTAAAGTTCCTAAAGCAATTGAATGTTGATATGACTCTAGCCTAAATGCTCTAAGTCCTAAAAGGCTTCAAATGAAGAAGCTTCAAGTACAACAATCTACCCAAAAGCTTAAAAGAAGAGAAAGCCAATAATATACCTCTAGCTGCATTCAAACCACAACTAAAGAGCATTCTAGTAAAGTTTGTTTTTTCAACCCCCTTAAAGCTCTTATGTGACAAGTTGAATAAAAAAAAGTTTCATTCAAAGAGAAGCCTTCAAATTCTTCATATGGATAGCCCTATTGAGGCTCCTAGGTGGTAGGATGTATCAAATACCAGCTCCCTTAAGATTTAGTCTCTAAAAACTTCCGTTTGTTGGACAATCCCCATCAACATCAAGTCTTTACATTGAATACCACATCAAAATTTATGGAGTAATGGAGATTAACTTTGTTTGACATCATAGGATACCAGACCACCCAAGCCAACCATTACAGCTATCCACATCGAACTTAAAAACCATTAATGGGGTCTGCGCAGAATGCTTAGCACTCCAGCTCATAAGTACCACCTCACATGTCAAACGAAAAGTGTTCAATAGAATTTGGGTGAAAGCTTGATGCCCGAGCTTAATGTTTCTACTTAGCACACAGAAAAAAATAGCGAGTTGTGGTGGGATGGTTGAAAGTAGGACACTCGGGCATACCCTTATCGCTCAACAAATCGAATGAAAACTCAATACTTGTCCCAACCGCTGCTAACTCCCAAGTGTGTTTGCAAGGTCAGCAAGGTAGGTGAACCCAAAGGACATGGTCATGCCTTTAAGCATAAATTCCTTTCCCATGATCCCATAACCAAGCAAGGAAGGTGAATGAATTCAACTATTTCCTTCCATCACCTTGCCAACTCCTAAGTGTCCATAACGAGCAGGGATGATAAGAAATATTTTTTCTTTAGAGCACTCAAACACCTTGGAAGTTCCAAAAAGGGGCGAAGAGAGTGGAAACTAAAGATTTTTTTTTTTTTTTTCCTTTGAATATACTTGCTTCCCAAATAGCCAAAATGAGCAAAAATATGAGACTATTAGGCTTTGTTGAAGGATATAATAAGGGGAGGGGTATTTATAGACCCATGCCCATTATTAAAATAATTGATATTAAAAACAACAACAACATCAAGCCTTTATCCCACTATGTGGGGTCAGCTACATGAATCTTTTTTCTCCATTGTATACTGTTAAGAGTTAAATTCACATGTAAATCTAATAAAGAAAGATCATTTCTAATATTTTCTAACCAAGTCTTTTTAGGTCTACTTCTATCTTTCTTAATATAAGTCAAATCTAATACATCTATTTTCCTAACCGGGTCATCGGAAGGTCATCGTTTTATGTGACCAAACCATCTAAGGCGACACTCTCTAATCTTATCTTCCACTGAAACTACTCAAATCTTTTCACATATATGTTCATTTTGTATCCTGTCTCTAAGAGTAAAGTCACTCATCCACCTAAGCATCCTCATCTCTGCAACACTTAATATTATGCTTCCCTTTTAATGGCCAACATTTTGCACCATAAAGCATTGCAAGTCGAACCACCATCTTATTGAATTTTCACTTAAGTTTGAGGGGGGCTTTCTATCACACAACAAGCCCGATGCATTCCTCCACTTCAACCATCCAACTTGAATTCTACTTATAATACTTGAATTCCTACACTTTAACACTGTCGTTGCCAGGTCCCAAGTGCTGGATGAGAAAAGTTGAGGGTTGCGTTAGGTAATCAACAGCCAATGTAAAACTTGTCGAATAATCATGACATAAATATTTTAATTGACATTAAAAATAATTAAAATAAATAAAAATACTATCTTAGTTCTTGAATAATTCAACCAACTATCAAGCATTTCTTTTTGGAGGCAATTGCAAGCGATATCAGCCTCCAAAAGGTGATTATTTGACATTCAATGGAAGTCCAAGACCATCATCAATAACTCAACTTAGGTCACTTAGGCCAAGCACTTGGGCACCATGCATGGCCGAGCAGCAAGACCAAGCTACATGCTTGGGCTTAGCAACCACATGCTTCCAAGCATGGTAGGGACTAATCATTTTCGAACCTTTTATTTCATGGCCTGAGCTATCTTTTTTGGTTAGAATGGGGCTAAAATAATCTCTTTTAACCCTCAAATTTATATAACCCATTTAAGATCATCCTAAGGTTCTAAGGTGGCCATTAAATCTTGGATAACTTTGATTGATGCAAATTTTATGAACTGACTTCATTATCACCCTAATTTGGGATTCAAAATTCTCAATTTTTTATTAGCAACACTTTTGGCTGGTAAAAATTATCGAAATACAAAATAGAAGTAATGTAAACAATTTGGAAGCTGCCAATTTGCAATCTCGAGAGAACGATTGTGATTATGTCCACAAAGTTAGTGCATTGGGGAAAATTGAATTTAGAACATAAATTTAGAAGGCAATTTCCAAGCACCCTCAATCTTGCAAGAAAAATGCATCTATTTGAGGTAGAAAAGAAGCATTTTTAGAAATTTTGTCAAAGAATCCAATAAAAGTAGGGGCAATTAATACGACCCCAAAAAAGATGGCTCTTGACTAATTCCATGCATTCATTCAACGATGTTAAGATTTGTAAATGAACTTTATGCAATAAGATTAAAACAAACAATGATCCTTCTGGTGCTTCACAAGGAGCCAATGGAGAAAAGAGTGGACCTACCATCAAAGCTTAAAGAAAGATGAAAGCTGTGGCAAAGCAGGGACCCATTACAAGAAGCAAAATAAAAATATTTAATTAGCATTAGCATTTTAATTGACGTATAGTTGTTAAGTACGAAATTGTTATTATAAGTTTGGAGTTTGGACATTAACAAAATTTTCAAATTTTGAATTTTGAATTTTATAATTCAATACTTTCAAATTTGGAGTTCAGATTCTCAAAAAATGAGGAAATATTATGCAAAACTATATTAAAATTGGATAATTGATTTAAATTAAATCAAATAATCAATTTCCACTCAAGAGTGGCCGGCCACCTGATGTTGCAAGGTGTAAACACCTCCTCCTTCTCCAAACCACTCCTTTGGCTGGCCCACACCTTCTTCCCTCTCTTTTTTTTTTTTTTGTGGTGGTGTAAGAAGGCTACTAATAATTTGCTAGAATGAAAAGGAATGTTTAATGTGTGTTTGCTGAATTTTTTTTATTTTTAATCTAAGCAAGAGGAGGCTTGGCGGCCAACCTCATCCTTAAAAGATTTAGTGATATCTTCTCACATTATCAATTTTGTGAGTAATAATCTCAAGTATATTGTATCAAACCTAATTATCTTTGACATAGAAATCCTATGCAAACCTTTACTCACCAATGCACACAATTTTCCCCATCATTCTCCCACAAAAAATCCATCCAAAACCCTAAAGGGGGTTGTCGACCAACCATTGTATGAACAAAACCTATTCATGTTCATAACCTCTTTTGGGCCGACCAAAACCCCTTGAAAATTTGTGAAACACTCTAGATGCAAATTAGAAACATTCCTCTATCATTCACACATGTTTCCAGACCTTGATCACATCAATAACTCACTCCACTAAAGCCATCATCCCATTCTAGGGCTCTCAACAAAAGGGACTTCTAATAAGACTAAGTCTTGATCAAGACTACATAAGACCTTCTAAAAAATGTTGAAAATTTACAAAATTCTCTTGAGCTATTATGGACTGATTTCCCTAACTATTCCAAGTGATCCCAAGGCCTAGAGTTGTGTAATTTCCCCACACCAATTCATAAACCTCAAATTAGGCATTTTCAGATTTGGGGCATTTTCTTGCTTGGCCAACCTCCCATTGCATCAAAACCAAACTCCGATTCTCCTAAAACTTCCCCAAGGCTTATAAACCATTAATAACACCTTTTAGAAGCCTATAAACCCCAATTAAGCCACCACTCGAAGGCTATGACAAGGCTCCATCGCCTTCAAGCTCCTATATTGCTAAATCACATCAAAATTTACGTTGATTCACCAATCTAACTTGATAAATCACATCTCATGAACAATAATCTCTCACTTGGTCATAAATCTAATCATTCAATTCATATTATAATTAGCAGGATCCAATTTAATCTCAATGAGGATGTGGCTCACTTCTCCGCCCTCCTATCTCTTGCAGGACCAAAATGCTCTCAATTGAAAAAATTTTGATGTGCGGCAGATATTGATGGCGACAAAGCTTATATATATCCATTGTACTCTTTGCAATAATACTAAAATGGCCTTCATCAAAGTCCACTTACAAATACTCCCATTGCGGCAAGGCAAAATTCCTCTCGCATTCTCGCTCTTACATTCCTAAGGAAAACCCTGTCCGATAAGCTTTTTAAGTCTTTTTCACCTTCAAGCTCAACTATTAACTTCAGCGTCAGCAGGCTTTCTCAAAGACAACCCAATAGATAGGTTTTTTTACCATTTCTTTTTAGCTGATATTGCATAAAACGGTATCCACATGTGGGGTTCTACAAAATCCAACTGGCCAAACACTACCAACATTAAAGTCATTTATGGCATTTAAGATTCCCTAAAGTCATTTAAAATTCAAATAACTACATCAGTTCTAATTTGGTTTATTTTCATCCAACTTATCCTCCCATTCTTCTACAACGCAGATCGGTGACTCATGCTAAATTCTTCTACCAGGTGATCTGATGGTGTTTGCCAATATGACCTATACAATACCTTCAAGAGAAAAAGCATACATATACTAAAGATATAAAAGGGGATCGAAAAGGACCTATATGAACAAGAGACACAAAATTTGAGCTCAACTACATTGCCATGACCGGATCCTCGTACCTGAGAGCCCTGCAAGAAGAACATAAAACAAGAGGGTTGTCTTCAAAAATTAGAAATCAAAATGCGAAAATTGAACTGCAATAGAGAAGGAATAGGCGATCGCAAAGTATTATTAACCTGAACAGCAGCGAAATCAGGCACTTGGGGTACGGATTGAGATTGGGGCTGGTGATAACGTGGCGGAGGAGGCTTAATAGGAGGAGACGTAGGAGGAGGGGAGAAGAGACTAACGAGATCTGAGAAGAAGAGGAATACAGGAAACCCTAGCAGAAGAAGCTGGAGGCGATCCATAGCCGGCGCTTGCTTTCAACGAAGGAAGTGGCAGGTCCGGTGATTCTTACCTCGAATGCGTAAAACGAACACCAAATATTTTAATATTTTATTTCTATCACATATAAAATAAATATGAATAAAAAAATAAAATATTAAAAATTATAAAATAATAGAAATAAAATCAATAAAATATAAGAGATATATTTGATATTAAAATTATCTATAAATAATAAATATGAAATATTAAAATTTTAAATATTAGACCTATAAATAACATGATATAAAATGATATATATGAAAATCTTCAAATAATAATTTTAAATTATTTTTATTAGATTATTTTTATTTTTATAAAAATTATATGTGATATGTCACCAAAAATTTTCTTGATCGAGCATCAATCTAAGGACAACATCAAAGTTTAAAACTTCTGAAATTGAAGTTTGAGAAATTAAATTTGAGATCATCTGAACTCTAATTTCAATAAAGTTATAGTCAAATTAAACATCTCAAAGAGGCAACCCCAACAACGCAAAATCAGTCCAATCCAAACTTAAATGGGCCCAAATCAAGGGGCTAATTGGAAGGTTCAAAGCCTTCCTTAGACAACTAAGTGACCTCTACATATGGTATGCTTATAGTCGAATTGAGCGGCTTGATGAGACAAATCCAACAAGACCAAGATCACTTAATTCTGGAATCATTAAGACACTTAAATGTTTGATGATCGCTTTATGATCAAAGGAGTCAATATGGGTCGTCCAATGGAGCACTCCGAGTTTACCCTAAACCTTTTTTTATATTTACAGACATGTCACTCTCAAAATCTATAAATAGACTCCATCTTCCCACATGAAGACAGGGCTTAGACCTTTGCGGCCTTGAAACCTTTTGGCTGGAGATGAGGAAGAGCTCTGAAGTTTCAAGGATCCTAGAGTTCTACCCAAGAACCTTCGCCGACGAACTTCTATTAAACCACTGCCTAGCCACCGACTGTAGTCGAACCACCACCCGTATGATGACAGTCGTCGCCCAGCCGCCGGACCTTCGTGCCATCCACTAACAGTCACCAGGCCAAACCCCATCTGTCAAACTTCTGCCCAACCATCATCGAGCCACTGTCTGTCATTGGACCACTTCCTGTCTACTAATCTCTGCCCGACTATCGTCGAACCACTGCCTGGCCATTAACCGTCATTAGATCATCGCCCTTCCACCAACCATTGTCGGACTCGGACCACCATCATTTGTCAATTACAATCCCTCCGACCTCAGTTTTCCGCCAACTACGGACCCTCCGACCACCATCACCCGCCGATTATGATTCCTCCAACCTTCATCGTCTGTCGAATACGGTCCCTCTGACCTTCATCTCCCGCCGACTATGATCCCTCCGACCACTGTTACCTACCGACTACGGTCCCTTTGACCATTGTTGCCCGTCGACTACAATCCATCCGACCGTTAATGCGCTGGCGAGTACAGTCCCTCCGACCACCGTTTCCCACTGATTAGGGTCCACCTGACCTCCGTCTTCTGTCATCTACAGTCCTTTCAACCTCAGTCCCCCGCCGACTACGGTCCCTCCGACCATGGTCACCCTCTGATTTTGGTCCCTCCGACCATCGTCGCCCGCCAACCAAAGTCCCTCCGACCACCGTCGTCCGCCAACCATGATCCCTCTGACCTCCGTCGCCCGCCATCTACTATCCATCCGACCTCCCGTGGCCCACCGACTGTGATATCTTCAACCTATGTCACCCTCCGACTACAATCCCTCCGACCACCATCGCCTAACTACGATCTTACTAACCAAACGAGCAGGCCAACACTCTCCTGAGAACAAGTCTCATGTCACCAAATTCTTCCAACTCCAACTAGATATTGTGCTTTTTACATGATGTATATTTTTTTTACTTTGAGCCAACGCATTCCCCGAGAAAGGGTGTGATGTGTAATCAACCTCAAATACTGATGAATATTTCAATCAGGCAAGGCCCCGTAGTTTTTTCCCCTTTTTAGGGTTTCCACGTAAAAATTCTAGTGTCTCTTATGAATACTGCACCCCTCTCTTCTATTTGCTTGCGTGCTGGATCTTCGTATAAAACTAGGATGCTAAACTCCATATATCTCTAGCATCGTGAATGTTCTGGCCCACAACAATATGAAAATATTTTGATTCTACTTATAAATAAGACGGATTCAGAGATTCCTAAAACTAAAGTATATTTATTTTTTATTAAGATAAAATTGATGGAATTAGCACTTAAATTTATTATACATTTCACACTGCATATTTATTATCTAATTTAGATATTTCATACCTAATATTAATATCCACATTTCCAGTGCTTAAAACTCCTCAATAAGTATTAAAAAAACACCTTTAGTTTCTTACATTTTAATCCCCTCCACGCATCGTTGCTATCACTCTTATCACCATAGTCATCGCTACCTCACATTTCATCAATGTTGTCGCCATCATTTATACGTCATCAGTGCCATCACATCATTGCGACCATGGGCGGATCCATATATAGTCTAGGGTCAAAAAAAAATGAAGCCTATATGGATGTCAAATTTAGAATTTTGACCCCCCCTAAAAAAAAATATTTTGCCCACCTTTTAAGGAGAAGAAGAAGCATTGGTTAAAGACACTTCAAAATATTTTGCCAACCTCTAGTGCATCAAGTGAAGTTCAAGTGCTCTGCTAGGGTTTTTCCACAACCCTTGTGCTGCCCGCCGCCTTCCGCCTGGGAGGGCTCCCCCCTCCCCTGATGGCTTTCCCCGCTCACAATTTTCCTCCCCTTCTCAACTCCTCCATTCTTGGCCCTTCTCCTGCCGGTCTCTCTTATGCTGAAAATGTTTCTGCATCCTCCTCCAAGCCGGTTGACTTCCCGGTCTCCTTTTTTTCTCCGAGTCAAAAGCTTACCTTCAACTCCTCAGATCTCAATGAAGGGAAATCTCTCTGGACTTCAGCCCTCATTGGGTATTCCCTAGGCCCCCGTCCCTACTACGAGAGGCTACTAAATGCCATGCAGAAACTTTGGAACCTCAAAGGAACCATGAACCTCCTTTCCCTAACCGATGGCTTCTTCCTCTTAAAGTTTTCCACCTCTGAAGACCTGGAGATGGTCTTAACCAGCGGTCCCTAGTTCATGCTTGGGAAGCCTTTCATTCTTCAACGCTGGTCACCAAAGTTCAAGCCCAAAAGAGATGAATCGGCCCCTATACCGATCTGGATCAAAATCGTGGATTTCCCCTTAGCTCTCTGGACTCCTACTGGCATTTCAAGGATAGCGAGCTATATTGGTATGCCTCTTTTTGTTGATTCTCTTACTGCCAAACATACCAGGCTGACTTTTGCAAGGGTATGTGTTCAAATCACTAAAGACTCCCCCCTTCTAGATGAAATTCTGATAGAAATTGATGGTGAGAACATAGTCTTGAATGTCCTATACGATTGGAAACCGGATAAGTGTGACGGCTGCGGCTCTTTGATTCACCCTTTCTCCCTTTGTTTCAAAAACCCAAACCCTCAACCAACCCTCCCCTCGCAACCCGCCAAAACTAGAGGTAGAAGCACATCCCGGCTTCGTTACTTATGAAACCACAGGTCTCAATCCAAGAAACCCACTCCTAACGACACAACCACTACGGATTACATTCCATCTTCCTCTGTTCAGATACCCGACATGCCTTTGCCAGGTCTGGCTACTGATCGGGAGGTTCCTCCTCCTGAACCTGTCCTTCCCCCTATTAAAACATCTCCTTTACCTAACCTAAATTCTCCCACCGAAGAAACCTCTTCTTCAAACCATTCTACTCCTAGTCGTATCTTACCTCCACCAAAGCAAATTCCTTTAATTAACCAGTTTGCCTCTTTGCAAACTGAAGATTTTAACTCCACCAATCACATAGAGACTCCTTTAGTCCTTGAAACTTCCTCCTGCTCTAAATCAGCTGATGAACTTTCTGATTTAGGCAACCTGGAAAATAATCTCTCCTTCTCCACTACATCCGCAGGAAAACTGCCTTAGTCCAATAAGGTGAAACCTCCTAAGGGAAAATCGGCCAAGAAGGCCAAAGCCACAAAATCATAATGTCCTTGCGATCTTTTGCAAGTTGGAATGTTAGGGGATTCAATAATCCCGATAAAGTCCATTTTTGTAAGTCTTTGATCACTGCTCATGATCTCAAACTCCTATGTATTCTGGAAGCTAAGATTTCTCCTTCTTCTGTTGAGGACCCTTGGTTTTTAAATTCTCACTTACTATTTGAGAATGAAGGGAGCTGTAAAATTTTCAGGGTTTCAGACCCTGGTAGAATATGGATAAAATGGGATTCTACGGTTTTATCTTTTAACCAGTCTTTTACTTCTCAACTCATACACAACACTCTCTCTGTGGGCTCTTTTCCTCCCATTCACCTTTCTGTTGTGTATGCTACCAACTGCCCTGAGGATCGTAGAAGCTTATGGAATCAATTGGTAGATTTAATCCCACCTCGGGATCAACCTTGGGTCATCCTTGGTGACTTCAACTGCTGTAGATTCGTTACTGAAAAAGCTGGTGGTTCTCCTCTCTCTGATGGTAGGCTGGGAGAACTTAACAATTTGGTTTTTAATTGTGGAGTGCAAGACCTTTCCTCGACTGGTCTTTTCTTTACTTGGTATAACCATAGGATTGATAATCCTATACACATCAAGCTTGATAGAGTTTTGGTGAACACTGCTCTCTTGGATCACCTTCCTACTGCTTATTACAAAGTTGACCCTCCCCTCGGCTCTGATCATTCCCCCTTAATTTTCAAGCCTTCTTGCACTAAACCTCTATCTACTAGATTTATGTTCAAAAAATTTTGGATATACATGGATGGATTTTGGGATGATGTTGTTTCTGCTTTTGCTACTAGGACTTCGAGAAGCCCGATTGCTTCATTCTACCACAGCCTCCATAGCCTTAAAAGGTCTTTAAAGGATAGTAACTGGAACTCCTCTTCCTTTCTCTCTACTACTATCCTAGATCTTAAGAACAAGCAGCACAATTGTTTATTAGAAATTCAAGAACAGCCTTTAAGTTTAGAGCTCAACTTCAACTTGAAGTGTATTAATGATGATCTTGCCTCCTTCCAATCTTATTGGACCTCTTGGATAACTCAAAGAGCTAAAGCCTTATGGCTTACACATGGTGAAGATGATCTTGATTTTCTTTTTGCCAAAATCAGGTGTAGAAACAATAAGAATTGCATCAAGGAGATTGTTACCAATGAGGGACATTTCACTTCTTTTCCTGATATTTCAAATGCTATTATCAATCACTTTCAAGAGCTTTACAATTCTACTCAAACTGCCTTTGAAATGCCTTTACAAATCCCTGCTGGTAACTTAGTTCCCACCCATCTTCATGGTTTGTTGGTGGCTCCTATTTCCTTTGAAGAGGTTAAGAATGCGGTTTTTGAGGGCAAGGACTTATCTGCTCCTGGCCCGGATGGGTTTTCTTATGCTTTCTACAGGAAATCATGGCATATTATTAGTTTACAAGTTTTTAATGTTGTTAGCAATTTCTTCTCTACTGGTTCTCTTCCTAAAGGTGTCAAGGCCACTACTATCACATTGATTCCTAAGTGTTCACACGCTACCAACATCAATGACTTTCGGCCAATTTCTCTTTGCAATGTCTTTTATAAAATTGTGGCTAAAATCATTGCTAACCGGCTTAAAATTGTCCTCCCACTTATTGTACATGAGAGTCAATCGGGTTTCATCTCTAATAGATGCTCTACGGACAATATTATCCTTGCCTCTGAGATCCTTAGAGACTTCAAAGGTTCCCATAGGAATTTATGTGCTAAACTTGATATTAAAAAGGCTTTTGACTCGGTTTCTAGAGATTTTCTGATTGCTAGACTTATTCAGAAAGGATTTCCTGATATTTTTGTTTCTTGGATCAAAGGTTGCATTTATGATGTGCATTTTTCTGTTTGTCTTAATGGCTCTCTTAAGGGGTTCTTCAACTCTACCACTGGTCTACGGCAAGGCTGCCCACTCTCACCTCTGTTATTTTGTATTGTTATGGACGGGCTCTCCAATATCCTTAACAGCAACTCTGATTCCCTCTCTTTCAAAGGTATCAATTGTAAAGAGGTTTACCTAAATCACCTGATGTACGCTGATGATCTCCTTGTTTTTGGTATTGCTTCTCGGGAAAATGCCATTAGCCTGAATAGATGTTTACAACACTTTAGTTCTATTTCTGGGTTACATGTCAATGCTTCCAAAAGTTGCATTGTGTTCTCCAACAACGTCAATGAGGTGCAATCTATCTGTGATGAGCTTGGTATCCACCAAGTCAACAATTCTCTCATCTATTTGGGACTTCCTATTTCCACCAGAAGACTTAATCTTTCTCACTTCCAACCACTTCTGAGCAAAATATCTGCTCTACTTGCTGGTTGGAAAACCAAATTTCTTTCTTTTGCAGGTAGGATCCAGTTTCTCAAATTCACTATTTCCAACACCATTGCTTATTGGATTAGGGGTCAATTATACCAAAAGCTTACTGTGCTACCATCAATAAACTCTGCTCGAGATTCCTTTTCCATACTAACCTGGCTGCCAAAAAACTTCATCTTATTGCCTGGTCTAAAGTTACCTTGCCTAAATGCTACGGAGGTCTTGGCATCCCTTCTGTTGATGCTCTCTACCATGGGGTTTTTTGCTCTATCATTGGGAAATTTTACAATTCCCACAATCTTCTTGGCAACTGGTATAAAGCTAAACATGTGTCCCCTTGGAAAACTCCCCCTCCACATGCCTCTAAGTTTTGGAAAGGAATTAATGCTACTGCCATTAAGATCATAAATCATATCTCCTTTTCTGTGTCTCAAGACTGCACTTATTCTATGATGTGGGATCCCTGGCTCAATGGCAAATCGATCTCTGAGAGTTACCATCTCCCTGGTCTTGAGGATAAAAAGATCAAAGACTTTATTAGCATTAAAAACTGGCTCCTTCCTGGCAATTTCCCTTTAGCGCTTTCTGCTGCCATTAGAGCTTCTGATATCAAAGATAAGTCTGAGCTCCTTTGGTTGGGCTCTCCTAAGTGGGCTTTTAAAGGCTTTATTGATCAATTTCACTCTCATTTGCCCAAGGTTGACTGGTATACTTCTATATGGCACAAGAATTTTGCTCTCAAATATGCATGCTTTTCTTGGATGGCTGTGATTGGTAAACTTAAGACTGTGGACAATTTAATTATTAGGGGGATTCAGGTCCCTCCTCATTGCCATTTTTGTCTTAGCAATCAAGAAAACCACAATCATTTATTTTTTGCTTGTGACTTCTCTTTTAACATTCTAAAGCACATGTTGCCTGATCTCAACTGCTTTTTGCTGAGACCTACTCTCCCTCAGATTTTTGAATTCATTGAGCAGTCGGCGCTTTACAATCGACAGGAAAAGAATTTATGCTACTTAGCTATTAGCTGCATTATTTACCATATTTGGCGAGAGAGAAATAACCGTCGTTTCTCTAACTTGAGTTCTAATTCGGTTAGAATTATATGCAATATTGCTTCTGCCATCCGCTACAAGATATCTAAATGGAAAAACAAGGACTTTTTGCTGCAAAGGTTCAATCGTATCTAACTCCATTCGACTGTTGCAGGAATCTTTGGTATTTAATGTTTCAGGATCCCCTTATTTCTTTTTCTTCCTTTGGTTGGGCTTCCTGCTACTTTGGGGAGAGGATATCGCAGAATTCATATGTTGGTATTCTGGTTCGATGTTTTACGATTTGGCGGGCTGGTTTTTTTTGGGAAGACGGCTGCTCCATTATTCTATTCTTTTTTGCTACTTATTTTGAGAGCTGTGTCATCCAGTTTTTATCCAATTTTTGGCTAGTGAAATGCTACAGGTGCTGCATTTTTTACAATCCGACGATGATGAGCATTACCAGACCCATCCATTATGATCAGGTTCGGTCTCTGGGCCATCCTGATTTCGGTAATGGTTCTTTTGCCGTTGGTTGGAGGCTCTGTGATGGCCATCTTACTGCTTGCGAGGCTGGGTCCAGTTTTTTGGCAACCTGAGCCACCCCACTGCTTCGTGGCTTCGAGGGATGTTTTCTGATTATCTGATGATTGGGTTCTGGCTCCTTTTTCTCTGAGTCATGTGGATTGTATTTTGCCCAGTGCCAATTTTTATGGCACTTGGATAGGTTTTTTGTTTGTTTTTCCTTTGTTCTTATTCGCTTATAGGTTTACTTGTATTTGAATTTTGATTTTAATACATGGGCTTTTGCCCCGGGTTAACCCAAAAAAAAAGACACTTCAAAAAGTTATGGTACTTACTTTCTACTTTGTATAAAGTATGAGTGAAACTTTATCCAATCGAAAAAAAGTGTCGTATGGTTTATAAGTTGGGTTTAAAAAGAATTCTAAGAAATAAGATAAAAAAAATATGTAATTTCTATACAAATAAATTTTATTTTTTGTTAAGCTAGATAACATTAAGCTCATTTCTTATTCATTTTCTCTAAGTTAGGGTCTAGCTTCAGCACTATTTTGATTAATTTTTTTTAAAAATTTTATTTTATTATTATTACTCTTTGATGTTATTATTTTATTATTATTATTATTTTATTATTATTATTATTATTATTATTATTATTATCTAATTAATTAAAATTTTGTCCACCCTAAAAAAATAAGCTGGATCCGCCCCTGATTGCGACTCTATCACGAATCCTAAGGATCTGTATCTCAAAGAGTATGATAAGTACTTATCCTCACTCATTCTTGCTTCGGTTTTGTTCCAAGTCCTATTGAGGCATCTGTTTCTTAAAAAAATTGATCGATGGTGTCTTCCGCCACCAGATCTATTATAGTTGATTGTTTCGTAGAATGGATTGTGTAAATTATTTTATTTTTCCCATTATCTTCTAGATGTTTGATTATGAATTCAAGATTAGCTTACAAAGGCCTTTATGTTAGGTTATTAATTTTGTAATATGTGAATGTTTTTTTGGCATGGCGAGTTTTGGTGAGAGATCTGATGAAGTGAAGACCCTGATAAAGTCATAGGCAAACCCAAGTTTAGTTTACGGTGGACGATTGTCCACCTTGAAATTTAGTTTTCATTTAATATTGTAGGCTTTTAGTAATAGTCTTGTCCCATCCATATCAAATTCATTTTGCCAAAACCAAGATAATTCCTAGGGTTCACACATGATCGTGTCTCAACCCACTCACTATTCGTCTTTTCTTCTTCTTCATCATTCTCTCTCTTCCTCTGTCACAACCAATGAAATTCTCCTAAAATTAATTTATCATATTATTTTTTATTTAAATATTTTCTAAATTTGAATATTTATTTTGTAACTATAAATATTTTATTTTATTATCTTCATGTAAATTAACCATAGTATTATAACATATTTTTCTTCTTTTTTATCCAAACAAATGAATTCTCGAGCCCCTTTTAACTTAAGAAAAAAATTATGTCAAGATATATTGATGCAAAACACTTAAACACACCAAGATAGACGTCAAAGCCATTCAATTTGCATTGAATGAGTTCAATTCAAAATATTACATTAAGCACTTTTCACAATACAAATTGGACAACATTGGAGCCCAATTTAATGTACTTTATTTCAGGATATTCTAACACAATTGTTTTCTACTTGTGCTAAAAAACTTCAATTTATAAATAATAGAATATATTATTTATAATATTCACTTAATTTTTTTTAACAAATACAACATTAACAATATCCATAATTCATCAAAATCTATATATATCTTCATACAATTTTTTCGAGCTATAAGTATTAGATATTTGAATTCCAAAATCTTAAGAATCAACTATAGGACCTTTCTAATTCCATTATCCACAAAATTATGATTACAACTAAGGTTTCATTTGAAAAAGCTTTTTTACTGTTTTCTAAAGTAGTTTTTTAGTAAATTTTTTTTTTGAATATACGAAAAAACTATTTTTAAAAATAGTAAAAAAGCTGTAAAAAAGTTTTTTTTTAAGAGAAGAACCAAAATTTATGAAATAGCTAATAAATTTATAAAATATACTAACTGTGTACATAAATCATCACAAAATTAGTACATGTACCCACCTAAACTTGATATTCTCCGGTCACTACCCAAACACTTGCTGCAACAAGCATGTAAGCGCCACAGATAAGGTCCATACTTTGCATACATTACAGTCAATTTATTCTTATTGGTGTGGAGAAAATATTGAAGTATGCACTATCAGAGTATTAGACCATCCATTCAATGTAAATTGCAGCTTATTCATGATAAAGTAATCACCATTAGTATTGGATTCATGATAGATGCAGTCATTGATTGCTATCATATGAGGAGTGTAAGGTTTTATTTGGGATGACTTTTTTATTGTTTTCTAAAGCAACTTTCTAATACAAAAATTTTTAGTTTAAAAAATTTTTCTATGAAAAAATAGTTTTAAAAAACAGTAAGAAAGCCGCCCCAAATAAAGCTTAAGAGTCATAAGAATTCATACTTACAAGGAGAAGATGTGCCAAGCCGCCTATCAAGTGAGGATCAACAAGGAACTACATGGGCTTGTGAACTAAAATGGACCATTTTCACTCATACGAGAAATCATAAAGGTTTGAAGAAATAATTATAAAGTTAAATGATACTAACTAGGATATTTGATTCTCCTATGTTAGTTGCATTACAACTATTCGAGATTTTTGTATGCCTTGTCCATAGTAAGGTGCATGCTCGGGTTGGGGTGTAATATTGGATTAATTATTTTATGCGGTTAGCGGATGGCGTCCGGAGACGAATAAGAGCGCACTATGTCATTTTTTTGCTGTATATCGGTGCTATGTACCGAATGACGTGACGAGCTCTCATTCATCTTCAAACGGTCCTATGACTGCACAGAATAACTTCTCGTAATTTTATCCACACCTCCCTTCATTCTGAGTAGGTTCAATTTTGACATACACTATGAACGAGTGACGGCATGTCTTAGCTAAAATGACTTTATAAATTTCATCATTAGTTATGGCTGACAGGATAACAACAGGCCAAATTAATCACAAATCTCAACATATCATACTCTAAATATCTTAGAATTCTTATTTTGAAAAAAAATCTAGCCAAACAGCAATTTATAATTGTAACCAAGATCTTTGTCTCAAAACCAGTTGCTGATTTATTATGGCTAACCATATCCAGTCGCATTTAGTTCTAGAAATTAGATTATTTGTCGCAAAAATTGGTCACAACTAAATAAACAGAAGCTCCTAGGTGTTAGGTAATTTATAAAGTCAAATAACATATTTAATGAAAAAATAAATAAACTCGCACTACAAGAAAATCGTGCATTTATGGTCAATAAAATAATAGCAAAATTGTGAAATTCTGGTAGAAAATATAAATTAGTTACCGCATAGACCGTCGCTTAAACAATCACAAAAGTATTTGTCACCACAAAGATTTATGACCATAAGGGATTGGTTGCAACTAATAACAATTGCATCTCAAGCTTCGTTTGGGAGGCTTTCTCAATGCTTCTTAAAACAGTTTTTTTCGTACAAAAATTAAAATTTTTGTGCATGAAAGTTGCTTTAAGAAACTATAAGAAAATCGTCCCACAAGCAAAAAACATTAAAAAAAACAAAAACCATCGAATTCCCTACCAAAAAATACGGTTATCGCAGCACTATTTTTGAGTTATCCCGGCGGTTATAAATGCCACTAATTTCTTCGTAGCGGTTTAAAACCGCTGCACCCCCATTGGAATTGCTATGCATTGCAATGACATTCCGCAACGATTTAAGAACAAATTATTAGATTTAGCTGCGGTTATAACCGATGCAATCCTACAGATTTGTAGCGGTCATAACCGCCACAAATATCTTCAAAATAAATTGATTTCCAGATTTGTGGTTGTTTTAACCACCATAATTCGGATATGTTGCGACGGTTATAATCGCCACAAAAGTCACGGGCGGGACTTTTACTTGTGATTAAAACCAGTGTAAATTACACCGATTAAAATTGGTGCAATTTGTATCGGTTAGAACCAGTACAAAAGAAAGGTATTGACAGCGGTTTCAAAACCGCTCCTAAGAACCGATGTGAAAAGTTATATTTTTTGATGATGTGAAGCGTTATGTACAACATAATATTTATTCAACAAACCCCACATAACCTAATAATCACATAATAATCTATACATACAAAACATAATAAAAACATAAAACAAAGAAAGATAAACGCACTAATCAACATTAACTAAAAGTAAAAATCAGTGTTATCCGCATTAGTACAATTAGAACTTATGAGTGCACATTGTTCTTAACAATCCTGATCTTAAACTTCTAAAGTATAATTATGATTATCAAATTAAAAAAAAAAAAACTAATCATCATCTTCATCCTCTTCATTTTCTCCCTCTATTTATTTGTCAACTGTATGGTCACTCCCACCTAGTGTGCCCTATTGTTATAATTCTTTAATCATTGAACGCATAATCTCTTTAATACCCTCTCTTGTAATTGGCATCCCTCTAAATTTGCTTTGAGTAAATCACTGTGATGTAAGGGCAACCCATCCAAATTTGCTAATTTCACCAGAGCCACCAAAGCCATATAGTACTAGTCCTTTGGCATTCCCCTGATAACCTCTAACCATACTACTGGGTTGAATTCATATTGAGTGGCTCCCTCGGCTTCATATTTCACCATCATAACTCTCTCATATTTCTCATACATTAACAAGATATGTTATTAAAATCTTTTATAATTAAATTTTAACTAATCAATATATATATAAAATACTTTGATTAAATGTAAGATACTTACATCAACTACATGGGATCAATATCAATATTGGATAAGGCATTGATTTATGAAGAAGAAGATGAGTTCATTAAAGTTGCGGATTTATTAATCCAGCTAATGCTAGGATTTACGAAATATGGGATTTAAGAAAAAAAACGGGGCGAAATGAGATTTAAGATTCTATAAGATTTAAACTTGTCATTTTGGTTGCTTGGCATGATTTAGGTTAAATCTTGCTCAAATCCTGCTACCAAATAAAGCCATTAGGATTTATGATCTAAGATTTAAATTAGATCCAAGTTTAATATGGATATAACCTTAAATCAGATATGATTTCTTTGTGGTTAAGATTTTACCTGTCTAGGAGAAGATGGGTGGTTGAGGAAAGGAAGAAGCAATATACTTATGTTGCATGTCGAGTGGAAGAGAAACTATGATCACTCACCATTTCAATCATCAATCACGTTGAGACTGGTCACCAGAAAATTAGGGTGCATGCAAGGGAGAGGGACAGAGGGTTACGGCTTGAGATCAGAATGGAGAAGAAAATTATAACCGGTCAGGTTTCTTTTGGGTATTTGCGACTTCATTGTCAAAAATATGTTGTAAAATATTCACAATTATGACAGGCCTCAAATAGTTGCTCAAAGTTGGTTGTAAATGCATGGCATTCTTGTAATATTAATAAACCATAAAGTGTATCTTCAATCAAATTTTAAACTTTATGAGTGAAGCTCTCATTTATGGAATTACAGACGTATTATTACGAATTCTTCATCACCATTATTAATTTTAGCTAGCAACTTTTTAAAGTTTTTACATAAAATTAATTAATTAATTAATTAATCTTCTCAAAGTATGCCTATAAAAATGGCATCGCATCACGGTAGTGAGATTAGCAAATTTATAAAATCTACATAAGAAAAATGAGTCAATATTTCATATACTCGATGAATGAAGAGGGTGTTGCCATTAGGAGGTCACTAGAGGCGAATTTATCATGGGGGCCCTGGGGCACGGGCCCCATTGACTTTATAATTAAAGCTTAATTAAATTCATTTATGACTACTTAATTATCATTAAAAGCATATTTTAGGTTTTTTAATGGGTTCTACAATTCCCGCCGCTCACGTAGCCTCCTTTCATGCGGATAGACTGAACCAAACGAGCGAGGCTTCACGTGACTGGGGAATCGAAACGCTCAAATGCCTCTGGGTTCTACTTCGCCTCCTTTCACGCGGAAAAACCTGGAGGCCGAAGCAAGGTTGCGATGGGAACCGCCCCTGGAAACAAAATCCTTGCTCTGCCCCTGGAATCGCCTTTACTTTCTTGTTCACGGCGGCTCGCCAGCTTGCGACGGGACGGAGAACGGTGACTGCAGTCGTCAGCAAAGTTCTTGCCTCTTTGGTACATTTGAGAAATCAAGGCACTGTTCTTCTAAGTTCTGATGTTATCAGTGTAAATAACTGCATAAAAATTAGATCTCGTCTCTCTGGGACATTTGAGAAATCAATTTATTGTTCTTCTGCAGTCGGCATTTTTTTTTTTTTTGGGCTGGAGGTTAGCGTGCAGAGTTGCTTCTAAGTACCTAAATCTGTAAGTATTAAGGGTTTTTCCTACATATGATTTGTTTTTTAAAGCTTGAAAGGCTTATGAAATTGGTTAGTTGGTGTGTTTTACTATTTTGAAGGATAGAGTTGAAATGTAGTTTTAGAAACAAAACTATCAGTTGTGGTTTGAAAGAAAAATTAAATTCTATGCATATTGTAAATTTTATAATTGAGGCATATGCTCATTCATATGGTGGAAAACAGGGAAAGTCACCATTTAAGTAAGAATGTTGTTGTAAATTACTTTGGAGAGTTTTCCATCATTATTACGGCAATGGGTTAAATTATATTCTTTATTGTGAATGGCGAAGAGTTTTCCATCATTGACAGCTTCTATTTTCATTATCACTTCAATGTGCACCTTGTGTTTCTTCTTTACTTGATAAACCATATAAGATAATTATAGATCTTCATAGAAGAAAAATTATTTATGTTGTAATTTTTGCATTAAGGAA
Source organism: Dendrobium chrysotoxum (assembly GCA_019925795.1). Lineage (NCBI taxonomy): Eukaryota > Viridiplantae > Streptophyta > Magnoliopsida > Asparagales > Orchidaceae > Dendrobium > Dendrobium chrysotoxum. The sequence continues at coordinate 24,180,148 of CM034308.1, forward strand.
CATTTCCATAAGCAAAGAATATGGACTGCTCTACTGCTCTGTAACAGTTGATAGGTAATTTTTTTAGTTATTTATCATTTGACTAGCATAGTTTTTTTTTTCAGAAATGGATCTTATCATACTAGACAATTAAATTGAAAATTTTATGGTTGATATGAGATCGAATAATGCATTTATAAATTTAAAAGGACTCGGAGAACTTGCTCAGAAAATAGTGGAGACTAAAAAGAATGATATTTATCATTTGTTCTTACTTATAAAGCTTGCTTTGATATTGCCAATTGCTACAACAACTGTTGAACGAGCATTTTCTGCAATGAACATTATGAAGAATTATTTACGAAATCGTATGGGAGACTTTTGAATGAATGACTGTTTACTTATTTATATTAAAAAGGATATATTTAATATTATTGACAATGACTTGATTGTACAACGATTTAAAAAATTGAAGATTCGGCGGGAGAAACTATAGATGATAGATAAGAAGAATCTCAAGATTTAATATTCTCAAATGTATTTTTTTTTTTTTTTTGCTTTATCATATATTTCATCATTTTATAATGAATCTAATGATTTAAAAAAAAATTAAAATCGTCCATGCCGGTCCCAAACCCGGATGAAAAAGGTTGAGGGTTTTTTTACTTCAATGATTTGTGCCCCCGCATGAAAAAATCCTGACTCCACCCCTGGAGGTCGGTTTAACAACTCGGGCTCCCGAGTTTATGATTTTGATGATAACAATATTATTGATTGCATCTTTATTTCTCATAGTATTTATTGTGCATACATGTTTGTGTGTTGACTAATATTTCAGGTACAACAGGCACCGTTCTTTGAAGATTCAGGGCTCAAGATTGGGTAGAATAGGTTATGTTGAAAGAGTCTGTAATTTTCATTTATTTATTTTTAACTTCTTGAGTTAAGTCTTGTATGGGTGTATGGCAGCATGGTGATCATGCACACACACATAATGGGAGAAAATTTAATGTAAAATATTTTAAATTTTCTGTACATCGTACTGTACGATCTTGATCGTACTGTACGATCTAGTTTTACAGAAATCAATTAAAATATTTTATTTTTCTAGAAAAAAATATTTTTGAAAGATAACTAAGCATATAGTATGAACACCATATCGTACTGGAAGATTTGTTATAATTAGAAACCTCGTCGCTCATTAAATTAGGCAAAAATTCGAATTTAAAAATTGTTCTATTCGTACTGTACGATCCTAATCGTACTGTACGATGTTTAAAATATTGCCTAATTTAATCATGTGATTAGTCAATTGAATTTGCGTAATTTTGATATTTTGATCGTACTGTATGAACTGGATCGTACTGTACGATGAATAGAGACGATTTTGACCGTCCCATGATTCGTCCTTGACGAACTACACTTCGATTGAACTAATCGTACTGTACGATACTGCGATCGTACAGTACTAACAGGTCAAATCCTGCACATCGTACTGGACGATCCTGCGATTGTACTGTACGATCTTTGACGGCTGAATTATATTTTTAGGGTTTTTTTAGGCCCTCTATTTAAGCTTTCTCATAAGACTTTGTATGAGTTTTTTGGGCATTCATTGAGTTGTTTTCTTCTAAAGAAAGCTTGAAGAGAGAGCTTTGGGCTAGGGAGAGAAATGGTGGAGTTTGTAAGAGAGGGAGAAGATCCTTGTGGGCTTCAAGGGAGTGTGAGAGGGGGTTTTCACACGTTTGCTCCGGTGAACTTGCACCTGAGTTCCTCCAAGAGTCAAGGTTTGTCTTGAGGGAAGCTTTGGGAAGAAGAATACCTCTTTAGTGTCAAAAGACCCGGCTACTCCGCCGCACCGGGGAAGGTGAAAGTGATTCCAGGTCCTCTGCCTCACCAGGAGGGTGAAAATGAGTTCAGGTCCTCTGCCTCACCAAGAGGGTGAAAAGAAGTCAAGGTTCTCTGCCTGTGAAAGGAGTTCGGTCCTCTGCCGCACTGGGTTGGTGGAAGAGAGTTCGTAAGGGTTTCTCCGCCTAGCTGTGGGGGCTAAAGGAGAGACACTATAATGATAGTGCAATACCCGGAGAGGAGGACTCCGGGGAGTGGACGTAGGTCATTGTTTGACTGAATCACTATAAATCTGGTGTGTTCTTTCTGATTTTATTTTTCGTACTTTAATTTTTTTTTCGCATTTTAATGCTTATTATAACAGCTTGGTGAAAATCTGAGATCAATATTTTCATTGTGATAATTAGAGAATAATCACCATCTTTATAATTGTTTACAAATCATCAGCTTCCGTATTTGACTAGTTAAGTTATTATTGTAAGAAACCTGAAAAATCAATAAGTATTAGAACTCTTAGCGCATCTCGATCTTTCAGTCGGAATATGGTTAAAATAATCTAAAAGTTTTTTTTTAAGAACTAAAATTGAGTGGTGGCCAATGACTGTTGGTAGTGGGGGCAATGGAGATGATGGTCAGTTAAAAATAATGAAATTAGGGCATGGGGTGGGGGTCATTATATTAGCAATTTACAACCTATCCTAACCTTGATCATAAAAATAATTCATATTCATGGAATGGATAAATGGGAAGGGGTGGAGTGGTAGGGTGGGGTGGGGCCCAATGGGGGCGGCATGAGGGTCTCGGGCAATGTGTTGAGTGGGGTGGGTTGTATGGGATTAGCGAAAGGGTTGGGTGGGGAGGGTTGGTGCGGGGTGGATGAGAGCGTTTGGAGGGGGTAGGGGTGGCAGGTGGAGTGGGATGGGGCAAATGGGAATGGTAGGACAAGATGGGTGGGTAGTGTGAGGTGAATGGAAGTAGCGGGAGGGGGTGGGGCAATGAGTGGGTTGCATATGGGAGGGATGGTTGGCATGACATGTGAGGAGAAGTGGAAGGAGGGGTGGAGCAAAATACCTAGAAGATGTGGCGTCGGCAGCAACTTAGTCGAAATGGGAGGTGGACGATGGAGAAGGGAGTTTAGTGCATGAAATGTCGCAAAAGTAGAAACTTGTCAATTTATTAGAAATTTGACACCAATTATGAAGATTGGTCTCAAATCTTGCCACGAATCTACAGTTATTTTGTAACAATTGGAAGTGAATAGAATGAAGAAATGGAAAAAACAAATGAAGTAGAAGATATGGGACAAAGGTTTATGGAGGAAGATAGGGCAAATAAATGATGAATGAGGGGTTTAAATAGAAGAAAATTAAGATTTTAGGCGTGGGCAATGGCTAGTCGACCCTCCAATGGCTATTGGCTAGATGGTGTATCTCGTTCGTTAGCCAAAGAAAAAATGAAGAAAAATAAAATAGAGCTTGTAGCTAGCCCATTCAATAGGCAAGACCTACTTTGAAATTTAAATTCTTTTGTGTTGGTTTAAATAAATTTATTTAATATTATGTATCATTTTAAAATGTTGTCCATCTTTAAAAAGTTTTATATTCAAAAGCTACGTCCACATATTTTTATTTAGAATTGGGAGTTTATAGAAGAAATAACATATTTTGCTGAGCTATGGGATTAGATGGGAGAGATCGCTCTCTTCTTTTTGCTATCGTTGTTCGAGCATACTAACACCTAGTCTAGTTGTGATTAACGATCAACTTTAAAAAAAAAAGTTTGAATATAAATAAAATAGCATGGAAAGTTATATTTATGAATTTGCAAAAATAATTTATTATATTTTTATTTGGAAAAGTAAAAGATACAATATGATTGAAAGAGAATACATATTTTCAAATAATAAACTTTATATATATAAGTAGAGTAAATTCAAATCATATTTAGAGAGAGAGAGAGAGAGTTATCCTTCCTTTAAATTTTCTTTAGATAAAAATTAAATTATGAGTTGATCAAAAAGACCTAAATTAATTTTGAATCAACTCAATATTAATAAAAAATTAAATTTAATTAATTAAGATGCCCCCAATCCGCAACACCTTATTTTCAAATATTTGAGTAAATGTTCTTTGTCCTATAAAATCTTAGCTGTTTTTGTTAATATTTACAAATTTGTCTTCTTTCATGCTTCAATGAGACGGGTGCAAATTGCCTAGTTTCATCATAAAAAAAATAAAATATTTTACTTAAAATACTCTCAATGAGCACTTAAATTATCTCAATAGTACAAAAAAACTTTGAAAATAAATTTATTTTTATAATGAGATAATAATAAATACCATTAGTAATGCTATAAAATAATCGGCAAATGGGTTCTTATAGATATATTAAGCTTTTAATTGGTATAAGATATCTTACACGAATTCAGGATAATTTAGTCAAACATAAGGGCCTTGATTTTAATAAAAGAATTTATTAAATAATATGTTATCGGCCATTTGCCTTAATAATGCCCAAGCACCTAGTTTTGAATTTGAGCTATATGAAAAGCACTCAAAGCACTTAAATATTAGACCAAATGATAAATTATAATAATTGGAGACAAAAATTTACATAAACTAAATAAAATTAAAAGAAGGAATAATATTTTACAATTCCAACATTAATGTTTTCTAAATAAGAGGCAAACTTGTATGAAGTCACTCGCAAGGTACTTATCGGATTCGGTCAAATTTTGATGAGTTGATATGTAGAAGGACTTGGATGATCAAGTTTGTCTGGCTTTTGGGGTTGAGTATAAAGGTGGTGACAAGAAGTTGACTCTGAGGGCAGGTACTCTAGCCAGCTTGAGCATAAAAATTGATGAGTTATATTTAAACAACCCTCTTGACTGAATACGTTTGCTTGAATGATGTTGGGAAGTTCACCGTAGATACTTGGATGTGCAGGCATCCCTTAATAGTTTGGATTAATTTGAACTCATGTGAAATTCAAGTATCCATAGGGATTTACATATTTAATATAGAATATCATTTTCAACATAATTTAACAATATGTTAATGACTTGACTCAACAACGGTTAAAGTCGATGGTCGAGAGAGGTTCTCACAAGTGACAATGAAGAAAAGACAAGGAAGTCATTATAGGATCTCATTGAAAAGGGTAACAATTGGTCTTTGTGGGGAAGGGGATTCTCAGACCGACAACATGTGCATTGGCGAAGGGCAACACGAACTTACTGCCAAAGGGTGATGAGATTGACAACATGTGAAAGAAGATGAGTTTGATTGCTAGTGAAGGATGACAGGATCTCGCTAGCGAATGGCGACAAGAGCGATGATGGGATTGTAACAAAAATGTTGAGGCTGGTTATTTTTTATGTTATTTAAAATTCTCAATATATATGAGTAAATAGTAAAATTCAGATACAAAAATATATAAATCCTATAATTTTGATTGCTATGTACGTAAAATTTATCTAGAAAACATTAAATACAGAATCAAAATTAAATATATTTCTACTTCAAGTAATAACATGAAAAAAAATCCCAAGCTGCCCCTATTTTTTTTTTATAATTACTAAAACGATAATGCGTACAAAGAACATTCTATTTAATCCAACTCTTTTGTCACCTATCACACATAATCCTGATTGATTAGTAGGAACTAATGAGATAAGCTAATGATCAATCTGAAGCCTTGCTTTCTGAATTACTCACAAGTTCTTATGTGTTTGGTATCTATTGGTTCGATCTATTTGTTTGTTCCTATGGATTTATCTGATTCGAAGCTATTCCAATTGCCTACAAAAGCACCCTTTAATACTATATTTGAAGACAACGTCAAAGGTGTTGTTGTCTTTGAAAAGCTAACTTTTTTTATTTTATTCAAATATGATAATGTGAAAGGGATTTGAAAATGACTGAACGTAATTGATTTGTGACCAGTAGCCAATTGTTTAAGCGCATAAGGCTTGAGCTGTTCCTAAAATAAGGAGGTTGGGGGCAAAGAAAGAGCCAATAGGTCAAAATATGATATTTTATGTCTAGTAAAGTTGGATTAGTTCAGAGGAGTCTTATGCGATTAGAGCATCATGAGAGTTTTATATTGATTTATGAAGGTATTATTAATGAGCACATTAATTATTGTTACACATGTGATATAAGATATATATATATATATTTTTAACTCACTTGCATGAATTATTTCTGAGGGTTTTGATGTAAGTTCATATTAGAAGTGCTTCAAAAATAATTGTGGGACATATGGAAAGTGATTTAAGCAAAATTAAAGTAAAAAATGATTGATTTGTATTATTTTTTTTGTCAAAATTATTCAAATTTGAGTACGAATGATTTTGGAAAGTGAGTTTATTAGCATAATTAAAATACTCTAAAAAATATTTGAATGGTCAAATGAGATATGATTTTTGTATGGCTGTAATCAAATTGAGCATCTTGAGACAATTTCATTGGTTAGTTTGTGCTCAATTCCATACTAGGAGCATCACCTATTATTGATGGTTTTTTTGTTCAAGATAAAATTGGATCCTACATCTTCATAGAATTTTTTTAAAAAAGATGTTTTCATCAAAATTTCAATATATTAATTCAATTTAACTCATGACATTGAAATCTTCAAAAGGTACCCTCCGCTTGCCAGTTCAATACATCATGGGAGATAGTCGCATATAGAATATAGATCACTATCGTCAGCAACATTGATGGACCACCACTATCGGTCGCCTAGGTTAACCCTCACTTAGGTAGGCCTATCGAGCCCACCTACGAGTGAGATCATTTGGACACTTTTTGAAATGAGGATGGAATGATTCAATTCATCCAATTTAAGATATTAATTTAATAGATTTTGGTATAGAGGTAATAACATCACTCCAGCTCGAGTGCTTAAAGAAGTCCAAGACAGTCGGGTTCTTGTAGTTCAAAAGGAGGAGGATAGCAAGAAAAAGAATAACCATGTAATAAATAAACATGTACTTTCTGCTAATGGGGGAGTCAAATCCCTTGTGCTGCTTATTTTGTATGATTTTTATTTTATCTATTTCGGGACTAAATATTCAATGAAGAAAGATTCAGTGTATATATTGTCTATCTCTGATGAAAATATTGTGAATAACTCATATAGTATAACATATGGCAATTCTCAAGATACCAAAATAAACCTCAACGAACTTAAAGAATCTCTGGAATACTTCTATTAATGGTGGTGTCCTTGTCCTGGATATTCAGGGTACTCCTATCAGCATCGAAGCAGAAATATCATATTCAGAGAAGAAAACTTACAAGTGGTTGAAACTCAAGTAGATAATTCTCTTACCTCTTCTCCTGAAGAGGTGATACAAGTTAATCTTCATAGTAGTAAAGTTCTATCGCCACAAACATCTGTCGGAGATTGAAGAAAAAAAATCATGGATAATCCTGAGTCTCTTGTACGGTCTTAGCCAATATAGTCTCAAGGTGTAGCTAATCATGAAGTACTCAGTGTAACACCTTAAGGCCTAAAGGAGTAGGGATGTCAAAAATTGACACGATATGAAAACCCGACTCGAATCCAGTCTAACTTTTTTGGCTTATGGTCAACTCGATTTAATAATGATCGGGTTCGGGTCCCAATTTTCGACCCGTTTCGAATTCTAAGTCAAGCCGGGTTAACCTACGAACCCGATAATGACCCAGATTTGACCTGCGTACTGTTCAAGGTGCCCATCTCACACACGCATGGATGCATCGTGCCTGCCCACTGCCTAGTGCCAATATCGGTTACCACGCGTGTCTTGCCAGGCGAGTTTTGGAATTCGGAGGCCGGTTACCGCGCTCGTCGTTCAGCGTCTCTCTAGGCAGACTCTCCTTGTTCAGTGACTTGCTAGGCGGACTACCACCAGGCAGACTCTCTTTGTTCACATTCAGCATCTCGCCAGGCGGACTCACCTTGCTCCCGCAGCCATTAGCGCGTTCCACCCCTGCTAGGCGGACTCGCCACGTTCCGCGATGTTTGTTAACCCAGACTAATTGGGTCATGTTAGGTCAATCCGATAACCAGATGAGTCGGGTCCGGATTGCATTTTTTGACCCGTTTACAAAAAAAAAAGGAACGGGTTTGGGTCCGGTCAAATAGCAGCGGGTCAATGTCGGATTTGACCCGAATCTGACCTGTGACCCGATTTTTGACACCCCTATAAAGGAGGAATGTACTTTACTTTTTTTCCATTGATCTATGAATTATCAACCATACGTTTCATTTCTCCAAAGATGTCAAATCATCCAAAGCAGTATAAAATAACATCTAGAATATACATACATAATATTTCATCTAAATAGTTAAATAATGATAGTTCAAAGTACAGTTATTTCAATAAAAGGTTTAAATAAATTCTGAACTACATAATCATATATACATTACAAAATTAGATTCCCTGCTCCTTATCAAACTCAATATACCCAATAGAGCTTTTGCCTTTGCCTAAAATATTTTAAATAACATAATGAGTTTTGTTGCATGCGAGAATATATACGGCAATAGAGTAAGAATAAAGCGTCTTAGCAATGTACGTATATCCGGCACACCAACATATATTCGAGAGAGAAAAGAATATAATAAGTTTTTTATGTGGAAAACTCGAAAAGGGAAAAACCATAAGGCTTGGCCCAGATGAGAAAGTTTAACTAAATTTGAATGAATTACAAAGCTTGATTCGCTCCTTTTCTTGGAGATAGAGGAATTACAAAAGATTGGAGAATAGACTAGAAACCTGTCGATGGTCGGCGAACGAGCAGAGGTTCGACGGTAGTCGGGAAGAACTCCGACGATGGTCGAGAAGAAACTCAAGCGAGCGAAGGTCTGGTGGTAGTCGGGAAGAACTTCGACGGTGGTCGATGAACGAGCGGAGATTCAACGATGATAGGAAAGAACTCTGACAGTGGTCGGCGGCGAGTAAACTCCAGCGATCTCTTCCTTTCTCCTCCCTTATTTTTCCTCTTCTTTCTTCTCTCCCTCTCATGAGAAGAATGGGGGTTATTTATAGTATTTTGAGAGTGACATGACTTGTAAATATGGGGAGGATCAAGGTCAAGATGAGAATGGGTTGAATGGACGGCCGATATTGATCCCTTTGATCGTAGACCGTTTATTGATCATATGAATGTCTTAATGATATCAAAATTTGGAGATATTGGGCTCGTTGGATTCGTCTTGTCGAGCCACTCTATTTTACTATAAGCATGTCACATTTGAAATTTGTTTGATAATCCAAATTATGTATTGAACCCTTCAAATATGCTTTGGACCCTTGATTTGGGCAAATTTTGGGCTCAGATTTGACTGATTTTGGTTTCGTTGGGTTCTTCTTTTCAAGACGTTCAATTCGACTATAAGTTTGCTGAAATTGGAGTTTGGATGGTCCCATATTTAATTCAAATTTGTCTTGAGATTCGTGCCCGATCAAGATAAAATTTTGATGATACATCAAGTAGGCCAATCCATTTCTCCCATATCAGAGTTCAATTCACAGTTTATAATTAAAATAAATAAAATAATAGATTTATTGTTTACTTTATAATTTTGGTATACTAGATCACATATGAAAATGAATGCAAAAATGTATATGCATTAATGCCCACTTATAACTCTCATTGACCACCTTCCACCTATTTGAGCAGAGCTAGAACATAGTAGCGTATATTTTAACACTGAATCATCTAAGAGAAAGTAGATTAGAGTAGTCCATAATAGAGATATATTTGCATTGGAATGTACTTTCATTTTCATAATAGAGCTCTAGTATGCTATGCAATGCATGATAATGATAATGTAATATACAACTGTGAAATTTAAAGCATGTGCATATTAATTACCTGATTTTATACAAAAGCCCAAATTTTTTATGTCTAATTAATTTTTTTAGAATTTTATCAATTTCACAGAGAATATGCAGAATACTAAATTAATGCACTTTGCCAACTGTACTGAGGTTCAGAAGTGACACTTATGTATCATCAAAGAATTATCTTGATCAAGCACGAATCTCGAGGTAAAAAACCAAGTTGGAAACTTCAAAATTAATTCGGAGACCATTTGTACTCTGATTTTAGCAAACTTATAGTCGAACTGAACGTCTCAGAAATACGAACCTAACGACACCAAACTCAACTCAATACGAGCCCAAATGAGTCCAAATCAAAGACATAAAGCACGTTTGGAAGGTTCAATCCATAATTCGAATTACCAAACAGTTTCCAAAAGTGACATGCTTATAGTCGAATCGAGCGGCTCGACGAGACAAATCCAACGAGCCCAAGATTGTCAAATTCTAATACCATTAAGACCTTCAAATGCTCAATAAACGGTTCATGATCAAGGGATTCAACATCGGCCGTCCATTCAAACCACTTACAATTTGCCCTTGATCTTCTTATTATTTATTGGCCATGCCACTCTCAAAAAACTATAAATAGCCCCTCATTTCTCTTAAGAAGAGACCTAAGCCAAAAAGAGAAGAAGAGAAGAGAAGGGTAGGAGGGAATAACTCCTCCTCAACCACCGCCGGAACTCCACTAGAACACCGCCTGAACTCCACCGGAACACCACCGGAACACCGCCGGAACTCTGCCGGAACACCGTTGGGCACCCGAGGGACGCCGGAGCTCTGCCCGACGCCCGAGTAACGTCGAAATTCTGCCCAACTTCCAAGTGATGCTGGAATTCTGCCGGACACCCGAGTGACGTCGAAACTCTGCTTGGCCTTGTAACTGACTTTCGTCCTGAATTTGAAGGATGAATCAGCCTCCTATATTTCAAACAACACTAGTGGAACTCTTTCAACTGGGTGTGGCCCCGTGGTTTTTCTCTTTTTCAGGGCTTTCCATATAAAAATCCTTGTGTTCTTTCATTCTCCTATTTGTGTGTTGAATATCTGTACAAAGCTAACATGAAGAATTATTAAACTCTATCGCCGCGTATATTCTAGCCCGTAACAGTTTGGCGTCGTCTGTGGGAAACACTATCCCACACTCCTAAATATTATTTCGATGGCCAATAGGCGTAGCAATCGCCTCATAAGAGCCTCCCGCTCCCACTCTCATCAATCTAGAAACCAGTCTATAAATCATGGACATCAAATTTCTGCCTCCTTTTATCCTGGGGGGCAACACATTGCTGGAGAAGGAACCTCACGACCTTCTTTGGAGGAGCGAATCCGAAAGATGGAAGAATCTCAGAACGAGATCCTTCAGCTCCAACGAGCGAATCGTCAACCAGCATTAGCACAATGGGATGATGTTCTTCTCGCTCGAGATCCACCAATGGCTGAAGATGTTCAAATCAAACATCTTCAAGCAGAGATTCCTCCTCCACCACCAAGAAGACACACACCATCGCATCAAGATAATGAACTGGCTGACACAGCAAGTTTACTCATCCTTCGCATACATGTCAGCAACCTCGCATTCCTTTGGACCTCCCTGACGTGGTAGACCAACCGCACATTGCTGAACTCCCTCACAATGTCCTATGTCATGAACTGCGGAGATTAGTGAGGGAAGAGTTCCCCGGAGGAGATACGAGGCAAGCCCTTCGACAGCGGAGCTTTCAAGAGTCATCAACTTTAACTGAAACCATTCTTCAGCACCCCATTCCGGTTGGATTCAAACTACCAAGCATCGAGTCCTACGACGGGACATCCAACCCATATGAGCATATCGATCATTATCGAACGATTATGCATATCCAGCGAGCTTCGGATGACCTCGTATGTCAGGTTTTTCTTGCTACACTCAAAAGACAGGCGCGAACATGATTATATTCTCTTCCATCCGGAACGATCCCTTCATTCGTCAAATTGGCCAAAATCTTTGTTGAACAGTTTGTAACTAATCGAAGAATTGCTAAGGATTCTTTCCACCTCTCCGGGATTTGTCAAAACGAGGGAGAATCGTTAAAGGAGTATTTTCAGTGATTTTCCACCGAGGCACGATAGATTCCAAGAGTAGACCCAGAATTGCTTAGAGGGGTCTTTCTTGGAGGTCTTCGTCCTGACCCATTCTATTTGGCACCTATGCGCGACATTGTTCATTCATATACCGATCTGATCCATCGTGTGGAGGCGCAGATATCTGCAGATGAGGCAATAAACGCTCATAGAAAATAGTTCGAGCAAACCATCGGGAAGCGCAAGGGAGCACCTGAGGTGGATAATCTATCATCACAATGAAGAAAGCGAGGGAAGAGCAATCTACCTCCTAGGCCCCCATTGCCACGACGAGAACCTCGACAGGAGAAGGAGTACACTCTGCTCAACACATCTCGAGCAAATGTGTTAATGGCGATTCAAGATCAGGACAAAGTGAAGTGGCCACATCCTTTGAAGCTGAATAGAGGAAATCAATATCAGTACTGTCACTTTTATCATAGTCGTGGCCACACTACTGAAGCCAGTAGGCTACTTAAGGATGAGATTGAAAGACTTATCCGCAAGGGCTATCTTCGATAGTTTATTGGGAACCCACCTACCCGAGAAGAAGCTCGCCCCACTGGGGGGCAAAATCAACCACAAAGACAACCAACGAATAACTGAATAGCAGTTAGTGAGATTGAAACAATCGCTGGAGGCCCTTTTCTACCTGATCAGATATTTCTGGCTATAGATGAAAACTCAACTCCCAAAAAGGCTCGAATCGATCATTCCATCACTTTTGATGACTCTGATCTGGAAGGAGTAAAAACCCGTCATCAAGATCCACTCGTTATTAACATGGGCATAGGTGACCCGTGTTTCAATGTTAAAAGAATCATTGTGGACAACAGAAGCTCCGTAGATTTTCTATTATACTCTACCTTCCTCAACATGGGTCTCTCAAGAGAAAAACTTTAGCATGTTGCAGGCCCTTTATATGGATTCGATAATTGACCTGTGCGAGCAGAAGGGATAATCAGCCTCCCAGTTGTACTTGGAGAATTTCCTTGACAGGCTACACACTTCGTTCAGTTTATTGTGGTAAAGTTCGAATCGGCTTACAATGCTATATTTGGGAGGCCGCTCCAGTCAATTTTTTGAATCATCACCTCTATCCCTCATCTCAAGCTGAAGTTTCATACCTCGGCGGGAGTCAGTATAGCATGCAGAGATCAACAAATAGCACAAACCTGCTATCTTAGGCAGGTTACGCCACGCTCAACTGCTATCCTAAGCATCGAGGACTTTGATTTATGGAGTGAAGATATCCCTCAGAGAGCTTCCCCTATAGAAGATCTTACTACTATATCTATATCTGAAGAACATCCATCAAGGATAGTACGGATTGGATAACTTCTCTCAGCCAATGAGAAGAAAAACTTCACAGATTTTCTATGAGAAAATCATGATATTTTTGCATGGAGTCCAGCAGATATGCCCAGAATTGACCCCGAAGTGATCGTACACTCTCTTAATATCAATCTGACATGCAAACCCATTATCTAGAAGAAATAAAACATTGCACCTAATCGTTAGCAAGCAATCGAGCAAGAAGTGGATAAGCTTTTAGAAGATGGATTTATACGAGAGGTGCACTATCCTACTTGGTTAGCTAATATTGTCATGGTTCGAAAGGGAAGTGGAGCTTGGAGAATGTGTATAGATTATACAGATCTTAATAAAGCTTGCCCAAAAGATAGCTTTTCGCTTCCTCGCATTGACCAGTTAGTTGATGCCACCTATGGTCATCAGATGTTGAGCTTAATGGACACCTACTCTGGCTATAATCAAATAAAAATAAATTTTGTTGATGAAGAAGCGATAACTTTTCAAACAGATAAATGGTTGTACTGCTATCGGGTGATGCCCTTCGGGCTCAAAAATGCTGGAGCAACTTATCAGCACCTCATGAATAAGGTTTTCAAAAATCTTATTGGACGTACTATGGAGGTGTACGTGGATGATATGTTGGTGAAAAGTCTTAAAAAATCTCTACATATCTTTGACCTGGAACAGTGTTTCCACTTATTGAGACATTACAATATGTGACTCAACCCTGTTAAATGTACTTTTGGAGTCGCTTCTGGAAAGTTTTTGAGGTTTATGGTAACCCATAGAGGAATCAAAGCTAATCTAGAGAAGATCAAGGCACTAAGAGATATGGTGCCGCCAAAGAACATCAAGGAGGTCCAAAGGCTGAATGGGAGAATTGCAGCACTATCTCGTTTCTTGGCACATTTAGGAGACAAATATCTGCCCTTCTTCAAGATACTTAGAGGCGCTCATAGCTCTAAGTTCCAATTGATAGATGAATGTCAAGAAGCCTTCGAACAATTATGAAAATATTTGGCATCCCCGCCACTACTTTTTAAACCAATACCATGAGAGAGATTATATTTGTATATGGCTGTATCTGTCCAAGCCATTAGTTTGGTCCTGGTCCAAGAAGAAAACGCTGTATAATGTCCTATCTACTATGTTAGTAAGATTTTATCTGAAATAGAGGGATGTTATCCTTTAGCAGATAAGACAGCATTGGCATTAGTTTATTCTGCCAGAAAACTATGCCCTTATTTTCAAGCCCATTCAATTTGGGTTTACACAAATTTGCTACTAAAGAGTATTCTGCAAAAGCCAGAAGCATCGGGTATGCTCGTTAAGTGGTATGTAGAACTGGGAGAATTTGATATCCACTACTTGCCTAGGCCCGATATTAAATCTCAAGCACTAGCAGATTTCATAGTTGAATGCACCATCCCGGTATCTGATGTATAACCGAGTGCTTCACCTTCTTCTCCATGCTGGACGTTATATGTCGATGGAGCTTCAAGAAGTTCCGGGGCTGGGGCTAAAATTTTATTAATCTCTCCACAGAAAGTTATCCTTGAGTACGGGCTCCGACTCAAGTTCCCGGTAACCAACAACATAGCAGAATGTGAGGACCTTATTGCCGTATTAAGACTAGCAATTGACTGTGAGGTTCAAAGCTTAATAGTCTACACTGATTCCCAACTAGTCGCCTCTCAAGTGGAGGGGGAGTTTGATATCCACAACCCGCAACTGGCCCAATATTATAACATTGTGAAGCTACTTTTGGCCTGTATATGAGAGCATCAAATCATACATATCCTCCGAGAATAAAATGCGAGAGCAAACGCTCTTTCAAAACTTGTTACATCAACAACAGTTGACATCTATAAGAGAAGGTGTATCGAGGAGATCCACTTTCTAAGCATTCAGGGTCCGTGGGTCATACAATCAATTGACGAACCAAGAGAGATGTCTTAGATCGAACCCATCTTGTCTTTTCTGAAAGATGGGGTGCTACCTGAAGAACCCATGGTTGCAATATGACTTTGAAGACAAACCACAAATTTCACCATTATTGACGACGTGTTGTATAAGCGCTCCTTCACTAGACCGTACCTCAAGTGTCTCCCACCATCAGAAGCTAATTACGCACTCCGAGAAGTTCATTCAGGAGTATGTAGAGAACATTTGGGAGGAAGAGCGTTGGCTTACAAGATTATGAGAGGGATTCTATTGGCCTACAATGAAACATGACGCACTTGAGTTTACACAAAAGTGTGAAAACTGTCAACTGTATTCCAACCTCACCCATACACCCGCTCTAGAGCTTGCATCACTTTAAAGCCCC
This sequence comes from Dendrobium chrysotoxum, assembly GCA_019925795.1. Taxonomy (NCBI): domain Eukaryota; kingdom Viridiplantae; phylum Streptophyta; class Magnoliopsida; order Asparagales; family Orchidaceae; genus Dendrobium; species Dendrobium chrysotoxum. The sequence continues at coordinate 24,195,600 of CM034308.1, forward strand.
TGGCCTTTTGCCCAATGGGGAATTGATATAATGGGACCTTTTCCTATAGCCACTGGACAACAAAAATTTATTATTCTTGCTGTAGATTACTTCACCAAATGGGTGGAGGCAGAACCTTTGGCAAAGATTACTAAGCAAATGCCAAGCAATTCTTATGGAAGAACATAATATGTCACTTTGGCATTCCAGCAAGAGTCATCACTGATAACGGGACGCAATTCACCGGGAAGATCTTTACATCTTTTTATAAGAATTTTTATATTCAGCTCGTTCATACAGATGTTGCCCATCCTCAAGCTAATGGGCAAACAGAGGTTACAAATCGAACAATTCTGAAAGGGCTGAAGACATGCCTGGGGAAGGCTGGGGGGCAATGGGCCGAAGAACTCCCCAATGTCCTCTGGACTTATCGGACCACCGCCAGAACTCCTACAGGGGAAACCCCATATAACCTTTGATTTGGTACAGAAGCAGTCATACCGATTGATATCAGAATTCCTAGCCACAGAGTTCAAACTTTTGACTTCAATAACAACAAGGAGAGGCTTAGAGCAAATTTGGATCTTCTCCCAGAAGTAAGAGATGAAACCTCACTCAGAACCGCTGCATACCACCAAAGGATCGCCCGTCACTACAATCGAAGAGTGAAACCTCGCCCTATCTCCATTGGGGACTTAGTTCTACGAAGCATCGAAGCCGCTGGAAAAGGCCCTCAGCGTAATAAGCTCTCCCCCCTCTGGGAGGGTCCTTATTTGGTAGCGGCTATGGTCAAGCGTGGAACCTTCAAACTGAAGGACGCTAGTGGAAAAATGCTTCCCCAAACTTGGAACATGGGCAACCTTCGCAAGTACTAACAGTAGGAGTTGATACTATTATCTGTCTATGTGTTATGTTATTAGTAATGTTTGTCTTGCATTTTATCTTCTCCAATAGTCGTACTATGTATCTTTTAAAGTTTTTCGTGCATCCCTTGTGTGTTGATTATAGAAGAACTTTTTTCTTATATCCCTAAGTTATTCTAGAAAACTGCTATCTTATATAGTGCAGTAATGTGATGTTCACTTTGTCGCAACATTGTCTCTTCACTTCAACCCTCTTTTTCTATGATTCAAGCAATACACAATAAATATTGTATCTCAATCACTAGACGATCAATTCCAAGGGGATCTGATCCGACCTCTTCCATACAGGTTAAAATCATTAAGCAAATTCTTTGATTAACAACCTCGGATAGGTCAAAATATCCAAGGAGGATATCTCTTAAGTCAAAAAAGGCCACCAAAATGTTTCTTAAGAAAATAAAATTCATATGCGTGTGAAAAAGGGAAAAACCAATAATTTATATATATATATATATATATATATATATATATATATATCACTGAACATCGAGTACATCAAATAGAAACATCAACATCTAGCACACATACAATCCCGAAAAAGAAAACAAAGTGACACAAAACAACATCAAAGTCATCCTTCAAAATCTCAATATCATCCTCGTCCTCCTCCAAGGCAAAAGCCTGCTGTAACTCACTCTCTAGCTCTTCACCACCAGAGTCTGAAGAAGCATCACCTGAAGCCTGGCTAGGAGTCAACCCCTCGATCTCCGCTCCAGTCTTGCGATGTACTGCACGTACGCCCTTCATAAAACCCCTGATGAAGCCATCCTCTATGCACTCTGCCTCCAAGGCCTTCACCTCTACATCATAAATATGATTACGAGCTTCCTGAATGTGGTCCTCATTGATTATCTTGAAGGCATAAGACTTCTTGAACTCTTCAATGACTGTAAACGGTAACTGCTGGGCCTCCTTCTTAGAGAGCACACTCTGGAGCCTCTTATTCTCAGCCTCAAGGATTTGCTGATTCTTTTCCTCCTGTTTGATCGTCGCCTGTGCCTCCACCAACTCTATATATAAACGATCCACCCATTCACTCTGAGAAGAGGCTGAAGTGATCCTATTGGCCAACTCTGCTCTACACCCCGCAAGCCAATCCTCCACCACCTTCATCTCCTTCACTTTGCTATTATATTTTTTCTTGTAATCTCCCTGAAGGTATTTAACCTTCACAAACTCGTTGTTCCAGTCATTCAAAATCTTGGTAATCTCGAGCTTGAAATCAGAATACTGCTCTAACTGAAGCATTTAAAACGAGAGTATATCAGAAATATATTCCTTAAAAAATATAAAAAGAGGAAGAAGTAAAGGAGAACTCACCAACTCCTCAGCCCGCCGACGGCCAATGCACTGATGGTTCAATACATTTTTTGGAATGTATGACTTGGATGGAGAAACTCGAGAACCTTTGCTAACAACTACCAAAATCTCATTTGCCTTCTTCTTCCTCGGTGCCTGCAAACCTTCCTCACTTCCTGGTCGCTTGGAGTGGCTCTTATGGGGAATCACTTCTGGAACTCTAACAGACTTCTTCAACATTTGCGCATGTGACCTCCCTGCTTGAGTTGATAATCCAACCTTGAATAAATACTCTTCATCTATGTATCTACTCAAGTAATGCACCTCGTAGTGTAGAGCGTCTAAATCAGGGAGCTTGAGTATCCTCAACAAATCTTCTGCTCCAATGTGAAGGGGACGGGTAACTCTTTAAACTTCCTCCATTTCTCCTGAAGATTCCAATCATTCTGCAGATAAAAAAAATTGCTGATCCAACTTTTCGATGGGTCTCGAGTATGGATATCCAACCATTTGGACCTAAAAGAAATGCATCCCTGCGCGTCGCTAAAGAGACACCCCATCCGAGAGAGGCACTCTAAGGAAAGTACCACTCCACGGTCTCTAAAAAGTACGATCAGATCTATCACGATCGACATGACTATGTAGAAAAATTGAGATAAACACACCCCACAAATTGTCAGAATATCGATCAGTTCAGAAGCAGAAAGAAACTGCAGCCCCGCTCGCAAACTAAATTCGTACACCGTCACATATCCCGGGGGAGGGAAGCAGGCACGATCAGATCTGGCCGGCACCTTCATCACTAAATCATTAGGAAAATAAATTTTTTTCCTAAACGAGATGAAAGAGTCCTCAGTAAAGGTGGAAATCACATCGTTAGCTTTCGGTGCCTTTTGAATCCTCTTTAAAACTTCAGATCGTTGCACAGGACGATCTTTCGAAGGATTTTTAGAGGATGTAGGATCACCCATTTCGCTTCCCTTACTAAAGAGGGGCGCAAATCTAAGTAGGGAAAATCACCTATGAAAGACTGCGAAAAGCCTCTAGAGTAGGAAGAAAAAGGGAGGAAAAGCAGGGAGATAGAGGGGAAGCCTCTAACTTCTGCGCAAATGGAGGGGTGCCGAGTCAAGTAGGGAAAGTCACCTACTCAAAAACAGCGGAAGGCCTCAAAATGCCAAAAGTTAGAAGGAGAAGGGAGAAGGAGAAGTGGTGCATTTTTTTCTCTTGCCCCAATGGGGGTATTTATAGAATGAGAAAAGGATGAAAGGGGGGGGGGGGAATTTAAAAGTTGGAGGAAATTTCTCCTCCAAATAATTTAAAAATTTTTCTAGAAACGTTTCCTAGATTTATTCTAGAAAAATTTGGAGTCCACACCTGACATTTTCTGAATTAAATTTTTTTTTTGCGGGTCCCACATTAAAAAAAAAAAATTAAGTGAGGGGCGGTTGCTAGCCGCCCCCTTAAAAATTTTTTTTTTAAATGGGCAACTGCCCAATCAGTCCCCCGCGCCGCTTGCTCGCGTGGGCCGCTGCCGGCGGCCGGCCAGCCGGTTCGGTCACCTACGTGTTCCCGGGCTCCGATTTTTGGCCTAGACGGTCCAAATTAGACGTTTTGGGGGTCCCCGGACACGTTTTCGACGTTCCGGACTCAATTTTGACACTTTCGGAGCTTAACGAGACCTCTACGATTGAGTTTCAGCAAACTTATATCTTTTGGAATGCAATTTTTTACGATTTGGCTAATGTAAAATGTCGAATAAGTATTTTCAGACTCATGGAGCTTCAGCGTCTGAAAATAGGGGGGCAACTGATGTATCATCAAAGAATTATCTTAATCAAACACGAATCTCGAGGCAAAAATCAAGTTGGAAACTTCAAAAATTAATTCGGAGACCATATGTACTCCAATTTCAGCAAACTTATAGTCAAACTGAACGTCTCGAAAATACGAACCTAACGACACTAAATTCAACTCAATCCGAGCCCAAATGAGTCCAAATCAAAGACTTAAAGCACGTTTAGAAGGTTCAATCCATAATTCAAATTACCAAATAGTTTCCAAAAGTGACATTCTTATAGTCGAATCGAGCGGCTCGACGAGACGAATCCAACGAGTCTAAGATCGTCGAATTCTGATACCATTAAGACCTTCAAATGCTTAATAAACGGTTCATGATCAAGGGATTCAACATCGGCCGTCCATTCAAACCACTCACAATTTGCCCTTGATCTTCTTATTATTTAATGGCCATGCCCTTCTCAAAAAACTATAAATAGCCCCTCATTTCTCTTAAGAAGGGACCTAAGCTAAGAAGAGAAGAAGAGAAGAGAAGGGTAGGAGGGAATAACTCCTCCTCGACCACCGCCGGAACACCGCCAGAACTCCACCAGAACACTGCCGGAACTCCACCGGAACACCATCTGAACTCCACTAGAACACCGTCGGAACACTGCTGGGCGCCCGAGGGACGCCAGAGCTCTGCCCGACGCCCCAGTAACGTCGAAATTCTGCCCAACTTCCAAGTGACGCCTGAATTCTGCCGGACACCCGAGTGACATCGAAACTCTGCTTGGCCTTGTAACTAACTTTCGATACTCATTGTAATCTGATCTGGTCCTGAATTTGAAGGACGAATCAGTCTCCTGTATTTCAAACAACACTAGTGGAACTCTTTCAACTGGGCGTGGCCCTGTGATTTTTCCCTTTTTCAGGGCTTTCCACGTAAAAATCATTGTGTTCATTCATTCTTCTATTTGTGTGCTGACTATCCGTACAAAGCTAAGATGAAGAATTATTAAACTCTATCGCCGCATATATTCTAGCCCGTAACAGACACAATTCTCTAATATTTTTAAAAATTCATATAGAGTAAATCAATAGGTAAAATTTTGTATTACAATAGTCAAAATGTCAAGAATAGAGTGGATAATGATATACTAAACGTTATACAGTAAAACATTTTTCAAACTCAAGAAAAATACATTTATAAGCTTATCTTTCTATAAACAATTTTTGAATTAAAACCAGAAACATAGTGTGGGTTGCCTACCTCAAGCATGACAATTTCCCTAACTAGCTGAATGGACGATTTCTGAATTTTGACTTCCAAAATCTCTCCTCTTTTTTTCTCTCTCCTCTTCTCCTCCCCTTCTCTTCTATTTCTCTTTCTTCGGCAAGGTTGGCTAGAGAAATTAAAAATGACAATGGTTTTAGATATTGTAATAGTTTAATTCCACTATTCTAATCTAACGCTACGATGCTCACTTTTTCAGTGCCGCTGTGCTGCTAGAGAATCTTTCAGATTATTTTATAATATTCTCACCTGAGACTTGGCACCACAATAGTGCTTCCCAGCACCGTGATGCACACCCAATTCCCATTTTTTCTCTATATGAAGTAGTTTCCTAGTACGAAATTTTTTTGAATTTACAATTTTTGTACTTGAATGTTGTTTCATAAAGCAGTAAGAAACCTATCCCAAACAAAGGGCTTCGTTTGGGACAGCTTTCTTAATGCTTTCTGAAGCAAATTTCTAGTACAAAATTTTTTAATTTAAGAAATTTTTATACTAAGAAGTTATTTTAAGAAGCAGTAAAAAAGCCATCCGACCCAAATGAAATCTTAATTAAGTTCACTACTTTGAATCTTCTGATTAAAATTTTAATACATTTATTAATAAAACAACTAGCAAAACTCCATCCGAGAGTCGGCCTCTTCTCTTCTTATAAAAATTCACTACACAATTCCATGATTCCATCACACCAACTACTCCAATATATACAGTGCATTATTTATATAGACTTTTTTTTATGAAATACAATAAGAGAGAGAAAAAAAACATCGACTTAACAATATTTAGTATAAGAAATAGACATTATTTCATACTCAGTGTCATTCAACGATGAGATGTTTAATTACCACAACCTCTAAAACATGCAGAAGAACTTAACGAGCACTAATAGCTAACATCTGATTAATATCGACTGCGCTTAACATTTTTTTAATTAAAAAAGCATTATTGTAAGTAACTTAAATGCCACTGCGCAGCCGAGTGCCCGTGGGCACTAGCTATCAAGCTTAATCATCTTGCTAATTATAAATGTTGCGGGCTAAAATATACGCGGCGGTAGAGATTAAATTTTACGTATAAGTGTTGCACGAATATCCAGCTCACACATAGGAAACACAATATTTTTTTATGTGGAAAACCCTAAAAAAGGAAAAAACCACGGGGCCTGGCCCAGTTGAAATGATTCCACTAGGACTTGAGTTAATTATAGGGAACTGACTCGCCTCCAAGGGCGATCAGATTACAAGTCTCAAACGTAGGGTTGAAGTTAGGGGTTTGTGAAGGTCTAATGTCGCGCTGGTGGAACTTCGGGGTCTCCCGGTGATATGGCAGAGCTTCGGGTCCTAGGTGGTAGTCCGGCAGAGTGCAGGGCCTCAGGTGGTGGTCAGGCTGAGTGCAGGGCCTCAGGTGGTGGTCTGGTGAAGTGTTGGGCCTCAGGTGGTGGTCCGACGAAGTGTAGGGCCTCAGGTGGTGGTCCAGCGAAGTGCAGAGCCTCAAGTAGTGGTTCGGCGAAGTGCAGGGCCTGAGGTGGTGGTCCAGCGAAGTGCAGGGCCTCATGTGGTGGTCCGGCAGAGTACAGGGCCTGAGGTGGTGGTCCGGCGAAGTGCAGGGCCTCAGTGGTGGTCCGGCGAAGTGCAGGGCCTCAGGTGGTGGTTCGGCGAAGTGCAGGGCCTCAGGTGGTGGTCCGGCGGAACTCCGGCGTCAGGCGGTGGTCCGGCGGAACTCCGACGGTGGTTGAGGAGGAGCAAGGAGGCAAGAGCTCTCTCTTTTTCTCCTTAGGATTTGGTGCCCCTTTTCAAGAGGAGAGGGAACTCTATTTATAGACTTGTGGGAGTGGCATGGCCCGTAAATAGGAGGAAGATCAAGGGTAGTTAGGGAGTGGTTTGAATGGACGGTCGATGTTGAATCCCTTGATCATGGATCGTTCGCTAGACATTTGGAGGCCTTAGAGATCTCAGATTTTTGCAATCTTTGGCTCATTGGATTCATCTCGTCGAGGTGCTCAATTCGACTATAAGCACGTCATATTTAGAGACTGTTTGGTAATCCAAATTATGGTTTGAACCTTCCAACAGCGCTTCAGATCCTTAATTTGGATCCATTTGGGCTCGAATTGGGTTGAATTTGGTATCGTTGGGTTCGTATTTCCGAGGCATTCAGTTCGACTACAAGTTTGCTGAAATCGGAGTTAGGATGATCCCAATTTTAATTTGGGAAGATTCCCACTTGATTTTGCCTCGAGATTCATGCCCGATCAAGATAATTTTTCAAGGATGTATCAATAAATAATAAATTTTAGTTTGTTAATCCTGATTTGGAACACCAACTAGTGGTTTATGTTACGGCCTAATGCAATTTCATTACATGTTTAGGGCATCCCCAACCAAAAAATCCAATTTTTTTCACTTCAAAATACAGTGACAGTCATATCAAACAGTAATTCATCTCCAACTGAACTCTATTACTAGGGTTTTAAAAACCTGATCAGACTGGACTGGTCAGTTCAATTGGTTGAACCGTGAATTGGTATGGTGGCCAGTTTCGTCGCCTTCAAAAATTGCATTCGCACAAAACCTTGTGAGATCGTGTCAAACCGCTGGTTCAAATGTTGGATCGATGGATAGGAAAAAGTTTTGAAAAAACCGCTTCGTTGAGCGCACAAGGGAAGTAGAAGATTGATTGGTGAAGGTTGAAGTCGAAACTGTGCCTATGCATTACAAGGGGTTTCGAACACTGCAGGGACTCCATCCTTTGACATTGTGAGCCAGACACATAACTCATTTTTTGTAATTCGAAACTTAGCAAGGTCTATCCTTTGATGGTTGTAGATCCCAATAGGTTTCGACCCTATTGGCTCAGACAAAGTGCGATTGGGATGATTTGGAGCATAATGAGAAGGGCTCGTGTGATGCAATGTCTGATTCTATAGGTGCGTTAAATGCAGCCAGTGACGACAAGGAGGCCATAACCGAATGTGATTGTGAACAGGACCCCGGATCAAACGACAAATGAAAACTTAGGATGATTCACATGCTAGCAGTGATCCGTTTCATGAACTTGGAGGGGATTGCATGCATGCCGATCAACCCAAGAAGTAACTATTGTTCATGGCAACATCTCATGTATATACGATTGCCTAGATTTTGCTTGTGTTGATGCTTATGAAATGAAGATCACTATGGTAGTGAATGAGCTCTTTAAAGCTCCAAACAACCCTCAATGGTACCTCTCACCTAGGTCAATGCACACATGACATTTGTTGAAATGCCTCAGTAGCTGCACATGAAGAATTTCAGCAACCTGTTGCAGAATTTCAGCCACCGGTCCACCAACAGCTAGGTTGTCCTGCAGATACATTTGGAGAATTCATTGTCGAATATTTGAAATTATTAAGTAACTATTCTATAAATTAATATATTTAAATAAAAATAATATTTATTATGTCATTCGGTTCAACTCTGATCAAACATTAGAACCATGAACTTATCCTTTTTCTGGTTCGTTATTTGGTCCAGTTTTCACAACCTTGTCTATTTCTAACACCAAAAAAGAATATTCTATTTATATTCTTTCTCATATCTATTTTTATATTTATTTTCAATTAAAATAGGTGAATAACATTCTGAATAGTGCGACGCCAAGATTCGCGTCGTATTGTTCATAGCCGAGATAAAATGCAAAAATGCGTTTCTATTTGCCATTCAGGTGGACGCTTGACAGAGGTACAAAAGGGTGAATGACGTTCGATTGGAGATGCTCTTAGAGAACATGTCATCTCCCATTATCATGGTACCTATTTATATCAAAATATGAATATAAAAATAAAAAAATGATAAAATATATGCTCACAAAAAAAAAAAAAAGTAAATGAGATACAAGGATATTAAGTAACATTTTGAGCAACAAGTTAATTGACCTCTTATATTCTAAATGTCTTCTTTTTCTTCGTCAGTAATTGCGATGAGGCAAAGTTCTAATGCAAGAATTCTATCTGCATCTCTAGCTAGCTCACGATTATAATTGAAGGTCAATAATCTTATACACTTGACAAATTTTTGTGTCTTCGACACTTAACCCATAGTAACATTAGATGTGAGATTACATTTTTCAAACATTGCTCGAAACTTATCCTAATCTCTACCAAAAGATGTTTGGCTCTATGACTATGAGGACTCTTTCAACCATAATTAATTTATATATATCTATACACCACATATTTCAAATATAATCTATTATATAATTTATTTTATTTTCCAATCTAATAAATAATGAAATAGCATCCCTTTCCCTCATTAACATATGGCACGCAAACTTTGAAATCATAGTCCTTTAATGAAGTTTAATAATTTTCTTATGAAAGAAGATTATCACAAAAAGCCTGTTGATAGCATTCCTGCAACTTCTATGAATAAGCCTTTTTGCCCTACCGGACAAATCCTAATTGATTAGTAAACACTACTGAATATTCACAAGTTTAATGTTATTGGCATTCGTAGGCTTCCTTCCTTGTTTGTTCCTGTGGAGATATCTGAACAGATTTGGGAGTATAGCAAGGCCTTCATGATGACAAAGGAGCAAGGTGTGTATTTTATTCAAATATGGCCATGTGAAAGGGATTTGTTGCTGAACAAGAGTAATTAATTTCTTATCGTTAGCTAATTGTACTAATAAATACGTTTGAAATAAAAAAGCATGGGACTAGAAAAGGATAATTAATAATTAATAAATATTCAAAATTTAATTGTTTATAAAAGTAGAACTCTCTTATCTTTATTTATTTATTTATTTTGCCTTTTGTTGAATTCTCAATAATTTGATAGTTTAAGATCATGAATGAATGATTTTGATAGTTTAAGAAAATGGTATGTGTTAATGTAAGAAAAATATTAAATTTGAATATTATGTATGTAATTCCTCAAAAAAAAAAAAAAATGTTGGATGAAATATGAGAAGACAAGGAGAGTTTATAGTGTTTGAATTTAGTATTTTTTAGAATTTTTATATGATTAAATGAGTTTTTGAATCTACAAATTTATATATAAACTTTATCCTTGCATTCTTGTGTGTGGAAGATGGTTGTAATGGATTGTTATGAAAAAGGTTATCAAGTGACTTGTTGTCGAATGGGTGGTGGCATGGATTCTACCAAAGGGAAATGGAATGCATATAATAGCGTAAATGATTTATGTCGAACGGTTGAGAGCTTTTGGTTCTAATTGTATGGTTCATGAGTTTTTAGCATTGTGTATATGATATGTGTGTGAGTTTCTGAATAAATTTCTTCATAGTCTACATATTTGCTTAAAACATGTCTAATCATGTTTACATATGATACATGACAGTCTTATATTGGCAAAATTTGGTATTATCGACATTTAATAGGTTATAAAGATAAATATCAATATTTGATTCAATATTGAAGCATATTTGGTGATCTAATTGGACAAGCTAGCTTTTTTTTGGGATAAAATCCACGAAGGGGCCTACGCATTAATTAAAAAATGAAAATTACAGGTCCTTAAGGAACCAAAAGCTCTATAAAAATAGAGCCTTTGAAATAAAACCTAAGAGCCACTTGTTCTATCTATTACAAATAAGCAAGAAATAAAAAACAAAAGAGAATAAACTCAAAGGGCTCAACCAGCCAAAGAAAGCAGCAACCAGTAGCCAGTTAAGTCCACAGGAGACACCACAGCAATCAAGAAGAGACCACCTGTAGAAAAAGGACATAAACATGCAAAAACAAAAAAGGGGGCCCATCAAAGCACTAGGACACAAACCCACAGAAGGGAATAGCCTCACCAAACAAAAGAGCAACAGCACCAAACAGAGCAACAAGTTGAAGCCCAGGAAAAAAACACAAACCACCAAAAAAAGACATCCCCTAACAGATTAGCAAAAGCCAACCAACCAATTCAACCAAAAGAGACCACCAACAGAACATTACAGGCACCACAAGAGAAAGCTAAACAAGAAGAGACCCCACAGACATCAGAGGCAAAAAATTAAAAAAAGAATTACTTCTTTTTTAATTTTCTCCGTTGACATTTTCCACTACCATGGGAGAAGGCTTTTTGAACAACACAACACATTTATAAACTATACATCTCTTGAAAATCATTCTTTGATTTTCCAAAAAAATCATTCTTTGCCTCATCCAAATCATCCCCAGCATCCCCGCAAGGCGAGGAGAAGGACCCAACAAACCAATCCGATTGATCCGCAAAAGTATGTAAAAATTTGAAAGCCAATTGATTTTTCAAATCATCAGAAGAAATAAGTGCAATTGGAACATCAACAAACTACACATTCCCCTTGGGCCCCAAATTACCAGTCGAAATAACATCAGAGACAAAAGAACGGGGAGCATTTAAACTAGGTACTTCAACATTAATGTCCACAGGAAAAGTAAATGTATCGAGAGCCTGAACAGGCACACCATAATTGACATCTCCACTCTCAATTGGAACATCCGAAACCACACCATCCAAAGGAGTAGTAGATTCACCGTCCAGAGGTTCCAAAGAAGTAGAATTGCCAGCATAATCCAAAATGGGGGATGCAGTAGAACTAATAATAAAATTACTCATACAAGCATCAGTTCCAAAATGCACATTAACACCCTCATTGTTAACACAAGAAATAGCCATTGGTCTGATAGAAATAGACGGAACAACCTCCTCCTCTGCAGGACCGACATCAACCCTTATGACAACCACACCAGGAACAGTTTCAGGACGAACATCAACCCTAACAACCTCCACCCCAAGACCATTTTCCACACTGTAACCCCCATTAAGGAACACCTCATTAACAGATGAAATAAGACACAGAATAGAGCAAGGGTTCACCAGGCTTTCAACAACAGTATCAACATTTTCATTGAGAACAATAGTTTCCAAAGCAGTAGTTGCATTCCCATGGGGTGAAATAGGTTTAGAAGTAGTAGCAGGAACATTCATCGGGACAATAAACTGGGCGTGACAATCCCCCCTCACATGCACAATACATTTACAGGAAATACAAAAAGGAGCAAATTCCTCCATCTCGACAACCTGAATGTACCCAAACCTTTTAGGACCGAGAAGCACTTCGTCAGTGTATTTTTTTGGTAATGTCAAGCTCAACCAAATCACACGCAATAGTGGGTTGAGAGCCAACGGAGGTTGCATTATCGACTTTTAACGGATGACCAAACAAAGAACCCAGCATATGAAAGTATGCGAGGAGCTAGAGAAGAGATGAGGCCTTAAGTTTGGAAATAAAAATCAAATAGGGATAACAAGAAACTCAACACTAATATCAAGTGAAGGAGACCACGGTTATTTTAATGTAATAATTATTGACAAAGTATGATCTATGACAAAAAACTCTGTTATAATCTAGTTCGTTCAACAACTTAATCAGAACATGCGTCGGATTGAGCAGGGTCACAGAAAATTCGGCATTGAGCTTAAGGTTGATGAAAAACTTGCGAGTAGAATCCAAACTAGGGCTGCGGGAGGGAAAAAAAACCAACCAAAGCAAATTGAAAAGGAACCGCCAGTGCAAGAATCTCCTCTTCCGAAATCCAAAAAGAGGGTAAACCTCGGAAGGTAGATGGTGTGATCTCAGTAAAAGAAACATTCGAGGAAGAAGCATATAGGGCATCTAAAAAAGAGTGTGTTTTCTTTAATCCATAAAAAAAAAATCAGGATCCAAAAACCAATTCACCGCCATTTTAGTTGCGAATGGCTAGAGGTGGACGAATAGAAAAAGCCCAAAAAAAAAAAAAAAAAAACACACACACACACACACACAAAAACCACAACAAAGAAGAAAAGGGAAAGATAGCTTCCCTGAGATCGACAGATGCGAGGGCAGCGACTACAGAAGCTACCAGGAGAACCTAAGCAGAGCGGAGGCTGCGGGAAGAAACGGGAAGAAACTCTAGTAGAGCTTTCCAACGAATTGGACAAGCTAGCTAAGTTATATTAGTAGATATAAGTAAGGCATTATAATTTGGTTTTAATAAGATTTGAATATAATTGTAACATTTAATATGATATTTAATGTGTTTTAGATTTTATATTTTAAGTTTTAGTGTGAACATGATTTGAATAAGATTTGAAATTATACATTCATAACTTATTCCTTTTTTAAATTTAGAGTTCTCCTTAAATCTCCTTCATCTTATAAGCAGCAACTATCAACGGTAAATGCACTTAAATTTCAAATAACCAAAAGTATAATGTCATTAATCTTAAATTAGGCTATCGAATGAATGGAGTTGAGTCAAGACAATGCTTGAACAAGCTCGAGCTTGTTAACGAAAATTGAACATCAAGTCGAGTTGGAGCTTGACTAGACTATTTATAGCAGTGTTAAAATTTGGTCCATTTAAAATTATGGTTATTTGAGCATGATTCGAGCTCAGCTTATTTATTAATCAAATGAGTCTTATTGAGTTTATTAAGAATCAATACTATCAAGCAACTTGTTAGCTATCTGAGCAAGTCATATCCAGCCTACTAATGAGCAACGAATTGAGCTTAAAGGTAAAAATCTAATTGAATGAACTACTAATGATCACAAATAAGTAGTTTATATTTATGTATAACAGAAATCAAATATGGAAAAGAACTAGAACCTCATATATTAACATAGTAAATAAATTTATAATTGAGTTTTAAATTAACATATAATTGAGCAATAATTAAGCTTCTTAAAATATTTATGATCACAAATGAATGAACCTTGTTCAAATCTATTCATTTATCAACTCTATATTTATTAAAGTGCTTAAATTTATTCAATTAGAATTAAACAATCATAAATGAGCTATGATAGCATTGAGTTAATAATAACTCTGAGTGTATTGATTCACTTGCATCTTTACCCCAAATAAAAGATCGTTTGAACACAAAAGAACTTTGAAGTAAAAGTTTCTTCAAACACTCAAAAGAGAGGTGTTGGATTATTTTTGTTATTTAAAAATTTGAGAATTATATTTTTATAGAATAGGTCAAAATATAATTTTATATATTTTATTAAAATAAAATGGACATATTATGACTTTGATGAGGTATATAAAATCAATTTCTCTTCTAAATTTTATCCATCAAAGTGATTAATCTAAGCAATCAACTTAGCCTTACTTGGTCCGATCCCGCTCATAGCGGAGCCGGTCACCCGACATTTGCTTTACCGAGATCAGTCAAAAGTTCCTTACCTCATCATCACTCGCAATAATCTCCGTAATAGCGCCTGAAACGGTCTGAAATCTTGCCTCCCATGTAGCCTTTCTATCGCTGGCCCGCGGTATGGAAACAACCATTCTTTTACAGCGCCCAACCCGTAAAGACTCGATAGCAAATCCGCACACCGCTACATAGAGCGCCACACCGCTACCGTAATTGTAGGCGGCAAGCGGCGGTATCTGAAGCACGACTATCGTCGCGCAGCCGCGGCACGGCCCCGACAAAAGCCTCAGAGCTCAGAACCCCTAATCAAATATCTTTTCACTTTCGCTTTACTCCTCTTCCTCTCGGCGAATACGCTTCTTCCGCTTCTTTTTCGCGACACACGGTAGTGAAAGCCGAGCTATAGAAAGCTAGGTTTAGGTGATTGCTGGTGGGGATGGGCAACTGCTGCCGCTCGCCGGCGGCGGTCGCCCGTGAGGACGTCAAGGCTGACTTTCATGACCGCAAGCAAGGGGGAGGGGGTGGCGCCGGAGGCAAGGTTCAAAACGGCGGCGCTGGCGGTGTGAAGCGGCTGACGGTGCTCACGGACGGGAGCTGGGACGCGAGATCGGGTGGGATCGAGGAGAAATACATGATTGATGGGGAGCTGGGGCGGGGGGAGTTTGGGGTAACCTATCTATGCATGAATCGGGACACGCGTGAGCTTCTGGCCTGCAAGTCCATCTCAAAGCGCAAGCTCCGGACCTCGGTCGACGTCGAGGATGTCCGTCGCGAGGTGGCCATCATGCGGCACTTGCCCAGGAACCCTAGTATTGTTAGCCTTAGGGAGGCCTGTGAGGACGACAATGCCGTGCATTTGGTCATGGAGTTGTGCGAGGGTGGGGAGCTCTTTGATAGGATCGTGGCGCGCGGGCATTACACAGAGAGGGCTGCGGCGGCGGTTACTAAAACGATTATGGAGGTCGTGCAGCTATGTCATCTGCACGGAGTCATCCATCGGGATCTTAAGCCGGAGAATTTCCTCTTTGCGAATAAGAAGGAGAACTCCCCACTAAAGGCCATCGATTTTGGGTTATCCATATTCTTCAAGCCCGGTAAGTCTTAATTTCTATTTTTGAAGGCTGAAATATTTGCTACTGTACTTATTTAGGTGACATTTCTATCCAAAGGCCGTTTAACGGGATTTCTTGCTAATAATAGGCATTTGCATTTGAATCTTGGATGCTTTCTGATTCAATGTTCTTTTTAATAACTAGTTTTCTGTAGCTGGAGTCGCTTACTCAAGGTACATGCTCCTTTTCTTGGGGAATTGAATATGCTGCAGACATGGAAATTTGCACTAATTACTTATTTGATGTTTGTGAAAAAAACTTGCATTGTCCGGATGTTGTCATTCGCTGAATAGTATTTGATATGGACTTTTTTTCTGGAAAAAAAATTGATATAAACTTTCTGCTACTATCTCAATGGCGGCAGTCCCAAAAAACGAGAGTAAAAGAAGGTAAACTATGTTCATAAGCTGAAAACAAAGTGAAAGTGCATTTACTTCTATCACAATGTAGTGAATAGCATAATATGTAGCATGCTAAATAATAAAAATAGAAAGATGCTTTTGGTTTATGCAATTTTCATAACATGTTAAAACATGTTCTCTCCTTGAAATAGAGTTACATGTAGAAAGAAAAGCTCTAAATATGGTAAGCTCCAAAGATGATAATTGAACTTTATATCAAGGCTTGCTGGCAGTCCGATTCTAATTGGTGGGGCTGCTGATGTCTTAGTTTACGAGAAAATGAAAAACTTTAACATACAATGTAGCAACCTAGTTGTTCATGGAGAACTGATATCTCTTGTTTTGTCTGTTGGGATTTATGCAATATAGTGTCAACTATTTCTTATTTCTCTGTTGGGATTTAAATCTATTCTTACACCTCACTTTGATTTGACTGCATTGTTTCTTGCCATTGCTATGTTTTATCTTCCTTTGATTTATTTTGTTATTAGAGTTTTATTAGGCGCTGTTGACTTTGGCTGCACTGTTGACTTCGTTGGCTAGCTTTCTCTCCCTCTGATGTAGATGGAAGGTGGGCTAAACATGAAAAATATGATGTAAAATAAGGACACAATATGCATATGAATTTTCATGGCAAAAATCTTATTTTTTTGGGCAAAGAATTGATCTTCTGTTTGACAAGATTTTTGAGGTACCTTGCAAATAGAGTTGTCATCATCATAAGTTGTTCGTTGAAGTTCAAATATAGAATAAATCTATTGATACATTTATGTAAAGAATACATTTATCAACACTTCATGAAAAGTTTCATATTTTGAAAATTATTATGTTGTTGCCACCGTCATGTAAGAAGTTAATAACCATCATGATTTTCACTTAATTTGAAAATAATTCAACTTGGATTTCATTATGCAAAAATGAAAATAAATGCTTTTTTAAAGAAAAGAATGTGCCATTAACATCTTTAATTTAGAGTAGAGCAACTAAGAAAAATTTGATCATCAAAGAAATAATATTATGGAACTACTTTTCTTCCGCATGAGTGTAACAAAATTTTACATTTTAAGAAGCATCGTGGATGTCCGCCTGTCTCTATCCACCTTCCATTAGGGCTTCAATGCAAGGAAGACATTTTTGGATGCTTTCTAATCAATGATCTCTTCAATTAAGCAATGTAACAATTAAATATACAATCAAATCATTATGGGAAGTATACATTGATCAACAATTTGTGAAAAGTTACATATTTTGAAAATTATTATGTTGTCGCCATCATCATGAAAGAAGTTAATAACCTTCATGATTTTCACTTAAATTTGAAAATAATTCAACTTAGATTTCACTATGCAAATATAAAAATAAATGCTATTTTTATGAAAAAATGTGACATCAACATTTTTAATTAAGAGTAGAGCAATTAAGAAAAAAATGATCATCAAAGAAATGATATTATGGAACTACTCTCCTTCCGTATGAGTGCAACATAATTTTACATATTAAGAAGCATGGCGGACGCCTGTCAGTCTCTCTCCACCTTCCATTAAGGCTTTAATTCAAGGAAGACATTTTTGGATGCTTTCTAATAAATGATCTCTTCAATTAGGCAATGTAACAATTAAATATACAATAAAATCATGAAGATTTTGAGCATTCCTTTTTTTGTGAAATTATGTAATAATGTGTATGTTAATGTTTATAAATATGAAGTTAGTTTTATCAGAATATCATGTTTGATTGAACCATGCAAGGTCTTACTTTTATGCAATGGAAGTTGAAGTTTGTTGGCTTCCTGCTATTAGGATTATTTAATGAGTTTTCTTGAAATATTATTTATACATCTTTTTATGATATTATTCTTAGGAATAATATCATTCTCTCTTTACTTCTATCATATTCCATTATTCATGTCATAGGTAGCCCACCTTCAAACGTGTACTGACTTTGGCCGATCAAGTCATTAATAAGAGTACACGTTTTAGATATCTTGGATCTATTGTTCAGAGTGATGGTGATATAGATGGGGATATTATCAGCAGAATCCAAGTTGGATGGTTGAAGTGGAGGAATGCATCGGGCTTATTGTGTGATAGAAAAGTACCCCTCAAACTTAAGGGAAAATTCTATAAGATGGTGGTGAGACCTGCAATGCTTTATAGTGCTGAATGTTGGCCATTAAAAAAGAAGCATAATTCTAAGTTAAGTGTTGCAGAGATGAGGATGCTCAGGTGGATGAGTGGCTTTACCCTTAGAGATAGGATACGAAATGAGCATATTCGTGAAAAGGTTGGAGTAGCTCCAGTGGAAGATAAGATTAGAGAGAGTCGCCTTAGATGGTTTGGTCACGTAAAACGGCGGCCTCCCGATGACCCGGTTAGGAAAGTAGAGGTCTTAGATTTGACTTATGTTAAGAAAGGTAGAGGTAGACCTAAAAAGACTTGGTTAGAAAATATTAGAAATGATCTTTCTTTATTAGATTTAAACGAGAATTTGACTTTTAATAGGACACAATGGAGAAAAATGATTCATGTAGCCGACCCCACGTAGTGGGATAAAGGCTTGATGTTGTTGTTGTTGTTGTTGTCTCTCTCTCTCTCTCTCTCTGTATATATATATATATATATATATATTATTGCTTGTAATATTTTATAAAACTTGTAATGTTTTAATTAAGGAAGTTAGCAATTAAAAAACCAAACTCAAAACACGTTTATAATGTTCCCTTTGCATACTCTACATGCTCATGTTTATAAACTAAGAGTGTAGCTGATTTAAAAAATTATACAACATAATAAAATATGAAAATAATCTTTCATCTGTAGCCACTGATTGTAAAATCCAACTATAACCATCTATTTTTTGTGGCAATATGTCATAACAAAAGTTTTAAAAATTGGGCGGTATCGATTGTTCTAATTAGTTCAATCGGGTACTAGTCTGCTGGTCGGTTTGGTAAATTCCCAGAATCGGTTTTGCAATGAATCAGCCTGAAGATCGGTTAAATGGTGAATCGGTGCTAGAATTAAACACTAGCTACTTTATTTTATTAAATCATTTATATGATTAAATAAATTAATTTAATAAATTTAATATAAAATATTTAACTTAGTGAATAAATTTAAATTTAATCTATTTTTAATTTTAAAATAAACATTCCATTTTATAATTATTACTTGCAAAAAATGCACCAAATTAACTTTATCACATGAACCTATCATTCTATGCGACTTTTTTACTTATGTGAACCAAAAAAGCTACATAACAATGCTAATACATAGCGCCCAAGTGATGTGGACTAAATAACCCATATAAAACTTTCGAGTTCAAAATGCATACACTACATATTTTAACACATTTTTTTTAAATAACTTTTTATAATGTAAACAATATTTAATTTTTAGTTAATAATAAATAAATAAATAATTAATTAAATAACTAAATAGTATAAAAATAGTTTTCATCTATTTTTTAATGATAAATGTTCTAACATGAATTTATAGATGCAATTTTATAATGTAAATTTTGTTTATAATTTATAGTTTAATTAAATTAGTGATTATTTATATTAAATTTATAATTTATAGGTGAACTAATTTTATGTTAAATGTGAATTAAATTTAAAAATTGAATATATTTTAATTTAAAATTGTAGAATATGTTATTTGCATATGAATTCTATTTATTTTTTTAGCAATAAATTTACATGATTGCATAATTATTATATCTTTAGTATGCCATTTTGATATCAATTAAATAATTTAAATATTTATTACATCATTCGGTTTAACCCCGGTCAAACCATTGAACCTTGAACCTTTCCTTTCTAGTTCTATGTCCGATTCGGTTTTCACAATTTTGGTTGTAGTTGGTCATTATTGTTTACATTTTTAGCGCCTTTATCAGAAGATGGGATGTGGTTTCGCTGTTTTATTAAAGGTATTCGATTCGCTTTACATATTGTTTGTTGTTGTTGGAGTTTTGGATCCTTAAAGTTGTATCTGGCTTGTATTGCGATCAATGGTCATCTAAGGATTCATTCTACATAGAGGATGTTTCATCATCCAGACTCATGATATATTTAGGTTTCTTTGAGAATGGTGGTGTTGAGAATACATTAAAGATTTTCTTTGATAACCATTCATCATACTTTTTTTAATTTGTCTAGATGATTCAAGGATATTTTCTCATGTAGGATTTCTTAGGGGACAAATTTTTATTTAATGGTTGTCTCATATTAGATTTCTAATTAATTTTTATTACTATTTGAAAAAACTACAATATTTCTCCACTTTTTTATTTGTGACCACCATTCAAGAAGTAATTGATGTTGAAGACAAATTCAATTTAAATGGTCTCAACCTACGGTGATTTTCTAGGATTAAATGTAAGGGATTTGATATTCTGTAAATTGGCTTTTAATGATATTATTAGAAGAGTCTAAACAGATTGTTGGGTTGGATGCCACCCATTAATTATAAATATATTTAGCATGGGTGGGCAAAATGGCTAAATTTGTGCCAAAATTTGCCCACAATCTATACAATCAAGGAGGAATTTCCTTCGTAATGATTTATTTCATCAAGACAGAAATCATGGGTGTTGTTTGAGATTTTCTATATTATGGCTTAAACATATCCCTAATAAATAAAAATTATCTCAGTTGGAAGTTTGAATTCTTTTTTCTTGAAATGGATTAAGTGTAAGATTTTTATGATATAATATCCTAAGGAGGGTACATTTGCTATAAGCGTCCTTAATTTAATTTATTATTATTGTGTAAAATTTTTACACTACATAGTTAATTGTGAGAAGTATCATTTCATAGTTTTCTCCTTGAAAACAAGGGTAAGTGCCCGTATATCTGTTTTTTGAGAATCCAAAGCAGAAAGATATCATATTCTTTGTAATTTATTTCAATTACATATTCAAAGTTTTTTTAACCCAAAAGATTTTTCTAGAGTTTATGGAGAGGAAGTTTCTCCTTTCTCGGTATGGGGCTTGACATTCCCTGTGATTTGGTTGTGGATAGTTACCACATGTGAAGACCGTTTAATTCAAATTTGTCATTAACATCAATTCCTTAATGGCGACCACAAATAAAAATTGACAAAATATTGCACTAAATTCAAGCTGTAATAAAAACATACTTAATAATCTAATCCAAGACAATCAAGTCGAGCAGATTTTTCTTTGAGAAATCTTCACAATAACATCATGAATCACCCTAGCAAATTAAATAAAGAATGATGGATAATTATCAAAGAAAATTCTTTGAATTATTCTTAATATTACATCTTTCAAAGAAGCATACAGATAAAATGAGTTTGGTGGATGAAACATCCTACATGGATTATGAATATTTAGCTAAAGGATGGATCACAATATTGACCATGTACAACATTAAGGACGTGTGACTCCACTAGCAAATCACACATGTGACGGAAATCGAACACTTTTAAGAGATTAGTGCACCGGCATCCCATCTTTTGATAAAGGCATCAACAAACCTATAACAATAATGACTGACCATAGCATATTGGCTACCAAAAAGCATATAGCTAAGTTGACTCCCCAACTTTTTAATAATATTTTGAAGACTAAAAAGATGCCAGATGCGTGGAGAATGAGTGTATTGATTCCTATTTATAAGAATAAAGGTGATGCACAAGATTGTGCGAATTATAGAGGAATTAAGTTAATGTGTCACACTTTAAAACTATGGGAGCGAGTTATGGAGCGTAGGCTGCGGCGTGATACTAATGTTTCTCAAAATCAATTTGGATTCATGCCTGGTAGGTCTACTATGGAAGCCATACATTTATTGAGAGGTTTGATGGAGAAATATAGGGAGAATAAGGAGGATCTACATATGATATTTATTGATTTAGAGAAAGCATATGATAAAGTTCCAAGAGAAGTGCTATGGAGAGTTCTTGAAAAGAAAGGAGTTAATAATGCTTATATTCAAATCATTAAAGATATGTATGAAGGAGCTACTACTGGTGTTCAAACACAAGGTGGTTTGACCAAGTATTTCCCTATTTCGGTTGGATTACATCAAGGATCAGCTTTAAGCCCATATCTTTTCGCGTTAGTCATGGATGTTCTCACTAGACATTTACAAGAGGATGTACCCTGGTGTATGCTTTTTGCTGATGATATTCTTCTTGTTGACAAGACTAAAGAGGGAGTTGAAGGTAAACTTGAAGTCTGGAGATCAACCTTAGAGTCTAAAGGTTTTCGCTTGAGTAGATCTAAAACTGAATATATGGAGTGTAATTTTAGCAGTAATAGACCTAGTGAGGGGATTGTGACTTTGGGCGATCAAGTCATTAATAAGAGTACACGTTTTAGATATCTTGGATCTATTATTCAGAGTGATGGTGAAATAGATGGGGATGTTATCAGTAGAATTCAAGTTGGATGGTTGAAGTGGAGGAATGCATCGGGCTTGTTGTGTGATAGAAAAGTCCCCCTTAAACTTAAGGGAAAATTCTATAAGATGGTGGTGAGACCTGCAATGCTTTATGGTGCAGAATGTTGGCCATTAAAAGAGAAGCATAATACTAAGTTATGTGTTGCGGAGATGAGGATGCTTAGGTGGATGAGTGGATTTACTCTTAGAGACAGGATACGAAATGAGCATATACGTGAAAAGGTTGGAGTAGCTCCAGTGGAGGATAAGATTAGAGAGAGTCGCCTTAGATGGTTTGGTCACATAAAACGGCGGCCTTCCGATGACCCAGTTAGGAAAGTAGAGGTATTAGATTTGACTTATGTTAAGAAAGGTAGAGGTAGACCTAAAAAGACTTGGTTAGAAAATATTAGAAATGATCTTTCTCTATTAGATTTAAACGAGAATTTGACTTTGAACCGGACACAATGGAGAAAAAGGATTCATGTTGCCGACCCCACGTAGTGGGACAAAGGCTTGTTATTGTTGTTGTTGTTGTTGTATAGTTTTGAAATCCATTTCTTGCTAGATCTATAAATAAGAGTGAAGTTTGTGAAGGGAAGATAAATGTGTGATCTGATCCTAAAGAGTTATCAAAATCATATAAATTATAGGAATAGTAATTGACCTCATAGGGTTAAATCATATTTCAACATTTCCTTTGGAAACTTGAATAGTTTAATTAACTTCTTGATTGACTGATCTAGGGATCCATGAGGCTGGGAATGTAATTTTTTTCCACATAATTACTCTCTTAGGCTTCGTTTGGGACAACTTTCTTATGGCTTTCTAAAATAGCTTTTTAGTACAAAAAATTCTAATTCAAGAAATTTTTTAACTAAAACACTGTTTTAGAAAGCACTAAGAAAGCCGTCCCAAACGAACTCTTAGTCTCTATATGCGAAGATGAGAGATTGTTTCTATAAGTGCAGTCGTATAAACTAGGAAAATGTGTGTTTAAACATTAGAACAAAAGATGTTTATAACATTATAACAGTTATGATATATCATAATTATAATTTTAGATTTTAGAGGAAAATCATAGACATGAAGTTTAAGTTGTAATTTAGCAACTTTAAACAGAGTGACAAGTGACAACTGTTAAAGCCATATTTAAGTTTAGAAAAGTATTGAATTATTCTTTGCCCATCGCATAAGCTTGTTTTAGTGATTCCCTAGGGATTGTGTTCAATTAAGGCACCATTTGTATCTAATGTATGCTAGAATAAAAGCATTTAAACCTCTTAAAATAAGTGTTTTAAAGGCTATCTAAATTAATCCATTATTGATGTACTTGTAATGTTGCTTGTTCGCAACTCTTCTTCTGTAAGAAGTGAAATTATATGCCTTATTTATAATCAAAGATTGCTTGATTATCTTGATTGAGTATTTACAGTCAAAATCAAAGTTATGAATCTTATAAATGACTTTTTTTTATCAACATTAGCAATAGACTATTGATTTATGATATCTTATTTAAGGTCTTCTTCATTAAAGGGTTACTCAATTAATTTAGAATTGTTATATTAGAATTTCTCATTATAATGCTTCTAATGGAAGAAGAAAAGCTGTTAAGAAGCAAGAACACTAAATGTGATATTCTCTGTTTAACTTTGTTAATGTTATATAAGAGCAAATTTTTTTATTTTTTTGGTTTAATGCTTAAAATAAACACAACTGAATATCTTTCTTGTTGTTTATTGTCCACTCCTTTGGACTTACAACCCTATGCGACATGGTGATGCTTGAAGCATAAACTTGAAATAGAAGAAAAAGAACGCACAAATTTAAATTGTAATTAATACAGACACACACATATATATATATATGCGCGCGTGCGCGCGCGCGTGTGCATATAATTTTTTTCTCTTTACTGTTACACTTTAAAAAAGGCCACTATTGATGACCCATTGAAGTAGCTCAATTTGAGAAATTACACCTAAGTTAAATTACTTGCATGAGGATTGTGGGTGCTAGATTGGTGTACAAGTTTTTAATGCCACAATGCATAATATTTTCATTAACGTTATGTGAACGACTTTACTATTATGGGTGGAACCAGTGCCTTTTTATAGGGTTTGC
This sequence comes from Dendrobium chrysotoxum, assembly GCA_019925795.1. Lineage (NCBI taxonomy): Eukaryota > Viridiplantae > Streptophyta > Magnoliopsida > Asparagales > Orchidaceae > Dendrobium > Dendrobium chrysotoxum. The sequence continues at coordinate 24,220,099 of CM034308.1, forward strand.
AAATTTTTAAGTAATTCAATAATATAAATAATGGTAAGAATAATAATAAAAATAAACACAAATTAGTATTCCTTGAGAAAAATTCAAACAACCAGTAAGATAATACCACAAAACTTATAAGAGGAAAATTTGAATAGACAAGAATATGGAAATTATGGGCTTTTATTTTAATTAATTAACTAGCATATTGAGAGTTAGGGATTCAGTTGGGCATTTTTTGGTGATGATTGAGTAAAATTGTAATTTCAGGGTGAACAAGCTCCTTAAAATTGTCTACCCTCACTCCCATGTGGTTCCTCCCCTATTTAATGTGTGATGAAAAACTATCATAACATAGTAAATTTGTCAGATTGCATTGAGTTATGCACCAAATCCAAGTCATGTGGATACTTTCCCTTGCTGTTTATTTTTATATGTGCGCGCACGCACACACACATGCATATATATATATATATATATATATATATATATATATATATATATATATATATATATATATATATATATATATATATATATATATACATATGATCAGACAAGGGCATGACTTGAAAATTTTGGGTTCGAGTTGGCTTGATTAAATTTTGAGTTGGGTTAGTGTTACGCCGGTTCACTTGGAACCGACCCAACCGGCCCAAAGGGGGCCGGTCCAGCTCACCTACAGGAGGCGGAACCAGTCCGCCTCCTCTTATGTGTTCCGCCCAATGGGGTGGGTCCCACCCTCCTAATCAAATTCAAATCACATAGGAGGGGGCGGCTAGGGCTTTGGGAGGGAAATTAATTAGGAAAGCTTTTGTATGAGAAGGGGGACAGGTTTGGGAGGGGTGTTAGGTTATGTTTGGAGAAGAATTAGGGTTCCTTGGAGGCTTGGGCTCTAGACAACTTTGTCTAGAGATTTTGGAGAGTTAATCTTCCTCTCGAATTGAAGATTAGTGTATCGTTTGTTGTTTTTATCCATTGTCTAGTGGAATACAACGCTTGCTTGATTTTCCTACAAGTTTTCTCTCTTATTTCCACTGTTTACCTACTGTTTTGGCTGTTTTCCTGCTATAGACAGCCCTATTGCTGCTGTTGGAACTCCGATTTGGACTAGGTTTGCTTGCGAACTCAAGTATTCCCTTCGGGTTACTTGCGAACTCAAGTATTTCCTATCAAATTGGTATCAGAGCATCGTTTTTGGGACCATCGGCTGCTGAAATCCAGAAATTTCAGCAAACTTTTGGGCATCCGGAAGAGAACTCCTTGTGATTTGTGAAGGAAAAATGGCCGGGAAGAAGGTGGAAGTCTTGGAGGGCGAAATCGGACAATTGAAATCAGATTTGGAGGGAAAATTTTTTGACTTTCAAAATCAAATCACATCCAACAATGAAAGGTTGGAAGGAAAGTTCACCGTGGTGGAGGAGATGTTGAAGAAATTAATGGAGATGAAGACAAACCCAGCGACATCAGAAGTAAGAGAGACCATCGACGGCCATGGCATAGGAGGAAATCCGAACCCGTCTCTGGGGAGGAAAAATCCGGAGGTGGAGATCCTTGAGGGGGAGGACGACATGCCGCCTCTAGAACCGCTCTCTAGAGAGGAGATGAGCCAGGGGTACGAACGAAGGGGTGCTGATTTTGTGGGGAGGAGGGAAGAAATGCATCGCAGGGGTGCTGATTTTGAAGGGAGAAGAGGGGAATATGAGGAAGGGTTTGGGTACAATCATCGGAGGGACGATCAGGACACTTGGGTAGCACCTCCCCTTCGAGGAATCGGAGGTTATGAAGGATACCGAGGGTACGGAGGAGATCCAAAGGTAAGGAAACTGAAGATGCCCATCTTTGAGGGCGAGGACGGTCATGGCTGGATTTATAAGGTGGAGCGATATTTTGCCGTCAACGGGTTGACGGAGGAGGAGAAACTGACAGCGGTAGGACTGTGCTTGGAGGGGAAGGCACTGGCGTGGTACCAGTGGCGAGACATGAGGCGACCTATTCGAAGCTGGAGGGAGTTCAAGGACTGTCTGTTAGAGCATTTCTGAACCAGTAGGGGAGGAGATTTCTACGAGCAGTTCTTTGCCCTGACGTAGGAGGGGACGGTGGCAGAGTTCCGTGACCGATTTGAGTACCTAGCTAGCAGACTGGATCGCCTTTCTGAGACCGTGCTCGAGGGGAACTTTATGAAGGGGCTCAAACCCGAGATCAGAGCAGCTATTAGAGTGATGAGACCACACGACCTGGGGGAGGCCATGGAGTTGGCACAGCTGGTCGAGGACCAGAAGCATCTGGAGAGGGGGGCTCGAGGCAGCAGTTCCGGGGGGTCCTACAGGATGACGACTACCTTTCTAGCTCCCAAAGGAGCCGTACCGGGGGGTTCACGAGATGTATCAAGGGAGAAGTCTGGAGAAGGAGGGCCTGGGGGAAATTTTAAGAAACTGACTGAAAAGGAGGTACAGGAGAAGAGGGCCAAGGGGTTGTATTTTCGGTGTGATGAGAAGTACATGCCAGGGCATAGGTGTAAGGACCGAACTCTTCAGGTTCTCACCGTCTGTGATGACGAGGAAACTGAAGAGGGAGGAGAGAGCGGGATAGTGGAGGAGGACGAAGAGAAGCTGCATTTGGACCTAGCTGAGGTTTCCCTGAACTCAGTGGTCGGATTCACTACAAATCATACCATGAAAGTGAAGGGGGAGATAGAGGGCAGAGCAGTAGTGGTGTTGATTGATAGTGGGGCCACCCACAATTTTATTTTCACTCAGGTCGTCGACCAACTGGGCGTGAAATTGGTGGATACCGGTAGTTACGGGGTGATGATGGGTACAGGGAAGGTGGAGAAAGGCCAGGGGATTTGCAGAGGAGTGCTACTGACCATTCAGGGGATCCAGGTGAGGGAAGATTTTCTTCCACTGGAACTTGGGACTACAGATATCATACTGGGGATGAAATGGTTACAGACTTTGGGAGACACCAAAGTGAATTGGGGGGCACTCACGATGGAGTTGACGGTTGATGGGAGAAAGGTGGCGATTAAGGGAGATGCGGGGCTATCCAAATCCATGGTTTCTCTTAAAACTATGGTGAGGGACATACAGTTGGCGGGTGGAGGATACTTGGTGGAGCTACACAGTTTGGAGGGAGCTAAATTGGAAGAAGGAGGGGACATCCCCTCTCCGTATAGCCTTTGATTCAGCAGTTCCATGAGGTATTTCAGCCGCCTCAGGGATTGCCACCGCAGAGGGAGCAGGAGCACGCCATCATTCTGAAGGAGGGAGTATCACCCATCAGCGTACGACCTTATCGCTACCCCCAGTTTCAGAAAGATGAGATTGAAAAGCTGATTAGAGAGATGTTGGAGGCCAGCATCATCAGACCGAGCGTCAGTCCTTTCTCTTGTCCAGTACTATTGGTGAAGAAAAAAGACGGCAGTTGGCGTTTCTGTGTGGACTATAGGGCACTCAACAAGGAAACTGTACCGGATAAGTTTCCTATCCCCGTGATTGATGAGCTGTTGGATGAATTGAGTGGGACGGTGATCTTCAGCAAGATAGACTTAAAATCAGGATACCATTAGATCCGGATGAAGAAGGAGGATGTGCCTAAAATTGCCTTTCGAACTCATGAGGGACACTGAGTTCCTGATGATGCCCTTTGGCCTCACCAATGCTCCAGCCACCTTTCAGGCACTGATGAATAAGGTTTTCAAACCTTATCTACGACGATTTGTACTGGTATTTTTTGACGACATTCTAGTCTACAGCAGGACAGAAGAAGAACATTGGGAGCATCTAAAAAAAGTATTAGAAGTGCTGCAGGAGCACCAGTTGAGGGCCAACTTGAAGAAGTGCTGCTTTGCATAGGCCAGTGTAGAGTATTTGGGCCATGTTGTATCGAAGGAAGGAGTCGCAGCAGATCAGTCTAAAATTGAGGCCATGTTAAAGTGGCCAGTGCCAAGAAATCTAAAGGAGTTGAGGGGATTTCTAGGACTGACAGGTTACTACAGGAGGTTTGTCAAGGGATACAGCACCATAGCATTGCCACTCACTGAGCAGCTAAAGAAGGATGGGTTCTTATGGGGGGAGGCAGCCACATCAGCATTTGAGAGTTTGAAGAAGGCTATGACTACGGTGCCGGTTCTAGCCTTGCCAGACTTCACTCAGACCTTCATAGTGGAGACGGATGCGTCCGGGTACGGAATGGGGGCCGTACTTATGCAGAGTCATAGGCCCATTGCCTATTTCAGCCAGGTGTTGACTGCTCAAGCCAGGTTGAAGTCAGTTTATGAGAGAGAATTAATGGCCATCGTTTTGGCCATCCAGAAGTGGCGACCCTACCTACTTGGGAGACATTTCATCGTCAGGACAGATCAGCGGTGTTTGAAATACCTACTGGAGCAGCGAATGGTTACGGAGGAGCATCAGAGGTGGCTGTCCAAGTTGCTGGGGTATGATTTTGAGATTCAGTATAGACCAGGAGTGGAGAATAAGGCAGCAGATGCCTTGTCCAGGTGTATGGGGGAGCTGCAGACAGTGACGCTATCTGTTCCTTTGATGCTTGATTGGGAGGCCATCAGAGAAGAAAGTGTTAGGGATGAGGCACTGGGGAAGATCAGGGCAGAATTGCTGAAGGAAGAGGGTAGCCACCCAGGGTACTCATTGGAGGGGAACAGACTGCTGTATCAGGGGAGGTTTGTGATGCCCCGGACCTCGATCCACATCCCGAACTTGCTCCAGGAGTTTCATGGAAGCTCGGTGGGGGGCCATTCAGGCGTGTAGAAGACATACAGAAGGCTAGCTACGGAGCTGTATTGGAAAGGGATGCGTAAAGATGTAGAAGAGATGGTAGCCAGATGTGATATTTGCCAAAGAAACAAATACATGGCTATGTCACCAGGGGGACTACTACAGCCGTTGGCTCTACCGGGACGTGTATGGGAGGAGATATCCATGGACTTCATAGATGGGCTGCCCCGTTCAGAAGGGTTCACGGTGACTTTAGTGGTGGTGGACAGATTGAGCAAGTATGCTCATTTCATCCCCCTCCGACACCCTTACACAGCGGTGACAGTGACTTCAGTTTTCATCAGAGAAGTGGTCAGGTTGCATGGAGTGCCAGAAGCGATAGTATCAGATAGAGACAAGGTGTTCCTCAGCCACTTTTGGAGGGAGTTGTTCAGGTTACAAGGGACAGTTCTGAAGAGGAGCACAGCTTATCACCCACAGACAGATGACCAAACGGAAGTAATCAACAGGAGTCTGGAGACTTACCTGAGATGCTTTGTGTCAGAGATACCTAAGCTATGGGCCAAGTGGCTATCATGGGCAGAGTACTGGTACAACACATCATTTCATTCTGCTTCACAGATGACCCCATTCAAGGTATTGTATGGACGGGATCCCCCCCACCTGGTGCACTTTGGGAGTGACAGTACTCCAGTTTCTTCAGTTGAGGAGTATTTGGAGGAGAGGGATAGGGTGCTAGAGGAGTTGAAGAGGCATCTGCTGAGAGCTCAATAAATTATGAAGAAACAGGCTGATGGGCATAGGAAGGACATCCAGTTTGAAGTGTGGGAAAGGGTGTTCTTGAAGCTCCGACCCTATAGACAGAAGACAGTCGCTAACAGGAGGAATGAGAAGCTGACTCCAAGGTACTTTGGGCCTTATGAAGTGCTGGAGAAAATCGGGGCAGTAGCATATCGGCTGAAACTACCACCCACGGCGACTATACATCCAGTTTTTCATGTATCACAGTTGAGAAAGGCCATTGGGGAGTACACGGCAAACCCTGAGTTACCGCCGACACTTACTGAGGATTTAGAGGTGGTTCTGGAACCCTTAGAACTGATGGGGGTTCGCCAGAAAGAGGAGGGGATGAAGGAAGTGTTGATCAAGTGGAAGAATCTTTCGGACTACGAGGCCACGTGGGAGCCATACGAGAGGGTGAAACATCAGTTTTCAGATTTCCACCTTGAGGACAAGGTGATTCTTTGGGAGGGCGGTATTGTTACGTCGGTTCACTTGGAACCGGCCCAAAGGGGGCCGGTCCAGCTCACCTACAGGAGGCGGAACCAGTCCGCCTCCTCTTATGTGTTCCGCCCAATGGGGTGGGTCCCACCCTCCTAATCAAATTCAAATCACATAGGAGGGGGCGGCTAGGGCTTTGGGAGGGAAATTAATTAGGAAAGCTTTTGTATGAGAAGGGGGACAGGTTTGGGAGGGGAGTTAGGTTATGTTTGGAGAAGAATTAGGGTTCCTTGGAGGCTTGGGCTCTAGACAACTTTGTCTAGAGATTTTGGAGAGTTAATCTTCCTCTTGAATTGAAGATTATTGTATCGTTTGTTGTTTTTATCCATCGTCTAGTGGAATACAACGCTTGCTTGATTTTCCTACAAGTTTTCTCTCTTATTTCCACTATTTTCCTACTGTTTTGGCTGTTTTCCTGCGGTAGACAACCCTATTGCTGCTGTTGGAACTCCGATTTGGACTAGGTTTGCTTGCGAACTCAAGTATTCCCTTCGGGTTACTTGCGAACTCAAGTATTTCCTATCAGTTAGATTTTGAAATCTTTACTTGAAAATTTTGAATCGGATTTGAGCTGACCCCAAATCCGAAATTGACCCTAATACTATTTGAGTTGGGTTTGAACTGGTATGGTTTGGATTAAACATGTCATTTTTAAGTTAAATAAGTTGTGTTGATCTAAGAAATGTAAGATCCCTAAAATAAACAGGTCACGAGCCATGTTTGAATTAGTCAGGTTCAGGCTTAAATATTTTAACCCATATAAAATGGTTTGGATTTGGATTAAGCATATTCAAATCGGGTCAACTTCACATCACACCCGACTCAGACCCGTTAATCCGAATTTATGTATACACACACGTATATGTATATGTATATGTATATGCTATCATTTGGTTTTGTTTGCTGATTTTGGAGTAATATTTCTATTTTTTTAGCTAACCATGTGAAAACCTTATTAAAAATGCATGGTTTAACCACAGAGGAGATTTTTAAAAAGACATACAAGATGATGTTCTATTTTTGTATGATGATTTTCTGTAGTATATGTTGAATTGTTTTAGACGAACAAATGTGAATGAGAAAAATGATCATGGGCATGCTGTCAATTACAAGCTTTATTGAAAATTGGAGATTGTACTACTTGCTAGTATTATGCATGGATAAAAGGTTGTGGCATTGCCTGTCGATGCAGAAACATTTATGACGTATATAACTTGAAGATTTGAACTATTTGGTCATTATCTTCATCATGTTGGAAAATGAGTTAATCATGAAATTGCTATTGTTTGTAATCTGTAGAAAAACTGTTTTAACATAGCTTGTATCCAGCACCATTTCCTATTGTACAATTAGATCCTCATTTGCAGCACACGCTGAATACCTTTCATGCATGCGGATACTTCTGCTCTGCTCTTCGATGTAATGCAACATCAGAGAATGCAACTACTTTGGAATTGAAATCCATCACTTTATACAGTTAACATTCATTCTTCTTTAGGTTATATTTTAACTCAACAAAAGATATTGTTAGTAACATTTGTCTTTTTTAGAGCAGTATTTACAGCAATGCTACTTCATTTATATATTTTAAAGGTAATGATTCCTTTATTCTTATGCATGCATCTTGGTATTATTGTCTAGGATGCTTCCCGTGAAAGTTTCTTCCATAGCCTCAAATGTCATTGTGATTTGTCAGGTGAAAGATTCTCAGAAATTGTGGGAAGTCCATATTACATGGCTCCTGAAGTTCTTAAACGGAGTTACGGACAAGAAATAGACATATGGAGCGCTGGAGTCATTCTCTATATTCTTTTATGCGGAGTTCCACCATTTTGGGCTGGTAAAGTGTCTTAGTAGCTCTCATCTTCGGTGCATATGCCATTATTACCTTTTTCATCAATTTGTCGAAAAATAATATCCATTTCCCTTATAGAATGCTTTATTTTATCTAAATTTCAGAAACAGAACAAGGAGTCGCACAAGCAATTCTCCGTGGAAATTTGGATTTTAAGCGAGAACCATGGCCAAATGTTTCAGAAAATGCAAAAGATCTAGTCCGCCAGATGCTGGAACCTGATCCAAAAAAAAGGCTAATAGCTAAACAAGTGCTAGGTACCGTCTGCTTCTTTTTTCTTCAGTGGTACAAATCATGAAGGTCTTTTTGGCTGATGTTAATGCTTATTTTAACACCAGTGAATGCTGAATTATTAATTCTTATTTTAAGTTAGCTTATTACTACTAAATTTCTCTTAATATGAACACATCCAATGCTTTCAATTTCCACATTGGTACCTGCACTGGATGTTTAATGGGGACTTATTTATCTGTTTTAAATACCACTTTACTTTTAACATGTCATTCAGTTCATCATGGAATATCTTGGAGAGTAACAGATTAAGTGAGCAACAACGCAAATATATCTGAATTAATGCAAAAAATCACGTGATGCCATCAATTTTTTAGTCTCAGCATTTGCAAACTTGCTAGTGATACTCCTTATTTAGGATTGTGGCACTGCATGGGCAACATTTCAGCAGTTCCATCTTTATTTTAGCTGTTATTTATTGCTGTTTTATCTCATAAATTGATTTGGATGCTTTAAACAGCACCCCCAAGTTACTAATATTGATTATATACTGCAACTTTTATTTTGCTTTTTAATTTTTAATATTGTATTGGTAGGTGTAGTAGTATGTGTTGAATCCAAATTTATTCGTGAATGATGTCAGAATCATACTATTAGAGCTATAAGATTTTAGCAGATAAAATATGATGAAAAAGTGCGAAGAGAGAGAAAGAAACAAGCTAAAGAAACCCCAATCTTAGGGATCCACTGAGCTAATAATAAGTTGATGGCTTAGCTTGTATTGGTGGATGAATGGCTAAATAATCGATTAATATTTTCAAAGATGAAGGAACCGTACACTTGAGTGTCATTGAGGTCGACTTGATAGATAGTACTCGCTTGCTTAGGGTGAGTTCATCAAATGTAGCGATGTAGCCCTATGTTGCATTGATACGGACACGATACTACACGGACACTAGACATGTTAATTATTGAAAATATAGGACAAAAATATGACACATACATGACACTATTATTTTTAAATAGTGCATAAAAATTAAGAAAATATAATATTAAGAATAAGCATACTATTAAGAATGACAAATAAATGATAAATCAACATCATAATTAGTTGTCTTGCTTATAATATAAAAAAAACTAAGCATAAAATGACTAGTATAACATAAACAAATAAACATAAACTATCTAGTATAACATCAAGCTTCAACTATTCACTAAGGAATAATAGGTTTAGTTTCTTCAAGTGTTTGTCTTTGATCTTTTAATATCATTATCATTAAATATCAATGCTTCTAATTTTGGCTCATCAAGAGAAAGATTTGCAATCTCTATATTCATATATCATCAAGAGACTCAAACCCATCTCCAACAACATCCCACATCCTATTATCTCATTCCATATAAATTGGAGTCTTTTTTGATAGAAGATGAAGGTTTGCATGTATACAAAATAAATCTTTAGCTCGTTGTGAAGTAATTTTGTTCATTTTCATTGATTGAATGAATGAGAATGTGTTCCGATTTCTCTCAAAATAAAAAGCGGATGAAACCTATCTAAGAAGTTCTATGATAATTGTTTAACGTATAGGTGTCGAAGCTCCATGAATTAATTGGCCATATCTTTGGATATATTCTCTACCTATCACGGAAAGACTCTTGTCACCAAAGTCCTCTAAATAATCAAAGAATTTAGCAAGTTTTATATTAATCATTCGTCTTTTCTCCTTATTTGGAAAATAACATTTCAAGCATGCCTTCTTCATAATTGAAAATTTTAAATCTTTTTGAGGAGAAACTCGTTGAGGGTCTCTTGAAGTTATTTTTACTTGAATATCTTGAATGACTATAAAAAAATAAAATTAGATAGCCACTATTCAACAAATTGAGAATTAATCATGAAAGATATATTAAAATTTACCCTGGATTAAGCCAAGCAATGTAGATATGTGTTATTTTTGCTCCGCCTATCATCTAGAATAGTATAAATAATACTCTAGAAATTTTAGTCTTCATCATGTGATTTTCTTCCATGTTTATAAATTATCTATTTCATTTTAGTCAACATGGGATCTCATATCTCATAAATCAAATGTAAATAGAACTTATCAGTGTTTATCACTTTTAGCATCTCATAACTTGGATCAATAAAAGTTAAAATGTTGTCGATATCACTCCATCAGAAATCATATAATATCTTTTTTTATATACTTTTCCTTTCAACATCATCCTCTCGATAATAAGATCATTTCTCACCTATCACCATAGCCTGAAGTGCATTTTTTATTTGTTTAAATTTTCTCAACATTAATATAATTAGGAAAAATGAGTTTCAGCTACGATAAACATTCTCAAATTTGAGAAATCATTGAATATATAAAGTCTTATAGAGTGATTCATTATGAAATTTTTAATTAAACCATCATCTCGTGTCATCATTGTGATCCAATGGTATTCATTGTAAGTGATTTCATTTGCTTCAGTATTCTTAGCTATACAAATATTTTTTAGAGTAAGATTGAAAATATGCACAATGCATGATATCTAGAAAATGTGAGGATATACTTGCTCCACAAGTAGGTTTATTACTTTACAAATTCGTGCATTATCAATAATAACCTAAATGACATTTAAAGGCCTAACAATCATGATTAGCTCTCTGATCAAATTGGAAATAAAGAATTTGTCTTTATATTCCTCTTCACAATTGACAACTTTAATGAACATGAGATAATTCTTTGTTATAGCCATGAAATTGATGAATGATCTTCTTTGAGGGTCGATCCGCCCATCACAAATCAAACTAACTCCTTTCTCCTTTCATACTCCATTTGTTGGTTTAAGTAACTTCTCAATGTTTGATCTCTCCCTTTGCAGTAACTTTGATCTAATGAAATTGTATCTTGGTAGCACGTAACCTGCAAGATTGTTTTTGCAAGCAAAAATAAATACATTATGTAATGTGGATTCCTTGCAAGGTTGAAAGGAAGCTTAGTTGAATAAAACATTCTTGCCCTTTCTCCACCTAGTTGCTCTCTGGTTTGCAAATTAAATGTTTTTTTTAAAGAACTATCTGCAACCGTTTTTCTTTTTCTTAGGTTCGTATCCATCCATACTAATTAATACTTTCGACATTAACATCATCAACTCGAATATAAGAAGATTAGGAAGGACATGAAGCATGGGTACTTGGCTGTGGACCTTTTTAGGAAGAGCTTTATGATCCTTGGGACCTTGACTCAACTTCATTGTTTTTTTTTGCTATTCATTCAACTGTGAATAACTAATTTGAGGGCAAATTTTAATTCTATGATCAATAACAAATGAGCTTTAACTCTAAATTTTGATCATTTATAAGTGGCATTACAGTAATTGCAGTTGAATGCAATATTATCACCATATTTAGAAGATTTTCCTAATCTCGTTACATGACTCTACAAAGGCTATTGTCTTTAATATCAGGCTCTGTTAAACCATCACCACTCTCAATATCACCGCCACTATAGCTCATTATCCTTTCAAAAAAATTGAAGGAATGTACGAAAGAAAAGTACTTTTAATAAAACATGTTGAGCACCCCTAAAAATGAACTAAAGGATTGGCACAGATTGTAGGGTCAAATATTAGGCTCAAAATACAATGCAAAATCTAAATAGTCAGTAGCCTTCCAACTAACCATCCAAACACCATAAACATAACTTGTAAGGAATCTGATAGGAAATACTTGAGTTCGCAAGCAACCATAGCAATAATTGATTCAAAACAGCGAGAAAACAAGAAAATCTGGATAAATTAATTTAGAAACGATAGGTTGCGATAGTGGAAACTAAGCAAAGCAAAACTCAAAGCAAGATACAATGGATCCTCAATTCGAGAGGAGGATCGTCTCTCTCAAATCTCTAAACAAGATTGTCTAGAGCCCAAGCCTCCAAGAAACCTTAATTCTCATCAATCAAAACATAATCCCCCCTAATCCTCTCATGTACTTTAATACAAAAGCTTTTCTAATCTATTTTCCCTCCCAAATCCCTAGCCGCCCCCCTCCTATTCACTTTGAAATCAATTGGATGGGTGGGACCCACCCATTGGGTGGAAAAACAGAGAGGAGGCGAACTGTTTCCGCCTCCTGTACACTTGTTGAGCCGGCCAAAGGTCCGGCTAGGCTGATTCAGCCTGAACCGACGTATCAATACCGCCCTCCCAAAGAATCACCTTGTCCTCAAGGTGAAAACCCTGAAACTAATGTATCACCCTCTCGTATGGCTCCCACGTGGCCTCGTAGTCAGGAAGGTTCTTCCACTGGATCAACAATTTCTTAGTTCCATCTTCTTTCTGGTGAACCCTCATCAGCTCTAAGGGTTCCAAAACCACCTCTAAATCCTCAGTAAGTGTCGTCGGTAGCTCGGGGTTGGCTGTATAGTCACCAATGGCTTTTCTCAACTGCGATACATGAAAAACTGAATGTATAGTTGCCGTTGGTGGTAGATTCAGCCGATATGCTACTGCTCCGACCTTCTCCAGTACTTCATAAGACCCAAAGTACCTTGGAGCAAGCTTCTTATTCCTCCTGTTGGCGACTGTCTTCTGTCTATACGGTTGGAGCTTCAAGAACACTCTCTCCCCTACTTCAAAATGGATGTCCTTCCTATGCCCATCAGCTTATTTCTTCATAATCTGTTGAGCCCTCAACAGATGCCTCTTCAATTCTTCCAGCACTCTATCCCTCTCCTCCAAGTACTCCTCTACTGACGAAATTGGATTACTGCTACTCCCGAAGTGCACCAAGTAGGGAGGATCCCTTTCGTACAACACCTTGAATGGGGTACTGCCAAAAGTGGCTGAGGAACACCTTGTCTCTATCTGATACTATCGCTTCTGGTACTCCATGTAATCTGACCACCTCTCTGATGAAAGCTGAAGCCACTGTCACTGCGGTGTAGGGGTGTCGGAGGGGAATGAAATGTGCATACTTGCTCAACCTATCCACCACCACTAGAATCATCGTGAAACCTTCTGATCGGGGCAACCCATCTATGAAGTTCATGGATATCTCCTCCCATACTCGTCCCGACAGAGCCAGTGGCTGTAGTAGTCCTCCTGGTGACATAGCCAAGTATTTGTTCTTTTGACAGATCTCACATTTGGCTACCATCTCCTCTACATCTTTATGCATCCCTTCTAGTACAGCTCCGAAGCTAGCCTCCGGTATGTCTTTTGCACGCCTGAATGGCCCTCAACAACGCTTCCATGAAACTCCTGGAGTAAGCTTGGGATGTGGATCGAGGTTCGAGGCATCACGAACCTGCCCTGATATAGCAGTCTGTCCCCCTCCACTGAGTACCCCGGGTGGCTACCCTCTTCCTTCAGCAAATCTGACCTGATCTTCCCCAAACCTTCATCTCTAGCACTTCCCTGATGGCCTCCCAGTCAAGCATCAAAGGAGCAGATAGTGCCACTATTTGCAGCTCCTCCATACATCTGGACAAGGCATCTACCGCCTTATTCTCCACCCCTGGCCTATATTGAATCTCAAAATCATACCCTAGCAACTTGGACAGCCACCTTTGATGCTTCTCTGTCACCATCCGCTGTTCCAGCAGGTACTTCAAGCTCCTCTGATCTGTTCTGATAATGAAATGCCTCCCAAGTAGGTAGGGCCGCCACTTATGGATGGCCAAAATGATGGCCATTAATTCTCTCTTTTAGACAGACTTCAACCTGACTCTAGCAGTCAACACCTGGCTAAAATAGGCAATGGGCCTACGACTCTACATGAGCACTGCACCCAGCCCGTATCCAGACGCATCTGTCTCCACAATGAAGGTCTGAGTGAAATCTGGCAAAGTTAGGATCAGTACCGTAGTCATTGCCTCCTTCAGGCTCTCAAATGCTGATGTGGCCACCTCCCCCCATAGGAAACCGTCCTTCAACTGCTCAGTGAGTGGCCATGCTATGGTGCTGTACCCCTTTACAAACCTTATGCAGTAACCTGTCAGTCCTAGAAATCCCCTCAGTTCCTTCAAATTTTTCGGCACTGGCCACTTTAGCATTGCCTCAATTTTGAACTGATCAGCTGCCACCCCTTCTTTTGACACAACATGGCCCAAGTACTCTACACTGACTTGTGCGAAGCAGCATTTCTTTAAGTTGGCCCTCAGCTGGTGCTCCTGCAGCACCTCTAACACCCTTTTCAAATGCTCCCAAGGAAAATCGTGGAGAGAAGAAGTAGAAAGAAGATCAAGACGAAGTAATAGGGGATAGAGAGAAGACCAGCTCGCAAGCTAAGCAACCCTCAAGTTTTTTAATTGATCACATTCCAAAAACTCTATTTAACTAGAGAAGAAAGATACAGGTGGAACGAAAACCGTAGAGAGAAGAAGTAGAAAGAAGACCGAGAGGAAGAAATAGGGGATAGAGGAAGACTAGATCGCAAGCTAAAAAAAACCCTTAGGTTTACATTTTTTCTTTTCAAAAACTCCACCACAATGAAATTCAGCCACTATATATAGGAGAAAGAGGTGGAAAGAGCATTTATTTGCTCACATAAATGTGCCACCAAAACAGCCAATTAGAACTATCAAATTTAGCCCAAATTAAAACTTCATTCATAGGAATCAGTAAAGAGAAAACCTAGCAGTTAGCAGCAGGAAATCGAGCAGCCCATAAGGAAAATTGAGAAGACAACATGAAAATAAGAAGCCAGTAGGGAAACTGAACAGCCAGTAGGGAATCCAAACAGCTAGCAGGGAATCCAAGCATACAACAGGAAAAACTAAAAGACAGTACGGAAAGCCAAACAAGCACAGGAGAAAAGGAGCAAGAAAACACAAGTAGAAAGACAATGGTGTGAATTGACTTGAGAGCACCAAATCCGGCACAATCATGGGTTGTTTTCCATCATAGAGCCATACAAAATAAAATTACATAACATCCAAAACACATAAAAAACATAAAATGATAAATCTTGACTGCATCAGAATTGGAGCAGTAGCATATTATTTGAGATTACCCTTAATGGCGACTATACATCCAGTGTTCACGTGTCACAATTGAGGAGAGCAATTGGGGATCATGCAGCTAGTTTAGAGTTATCGGTGGCAGTGACAGGGACTTGGAAGTGATATTAGAACCATTGGAGTTAAGTGGGGTTCATGATGGAGAAGAAGAGACTAAAGAGGTTCTGATAAAATGGAAGAGCCTACCAGGCTATGACGCTATATGAGAGCCTTACGAGAGGGTGGAACAGTAGTTTTCGTCTTTTCATCTTGAGGACAAGGTGATTCTTTGGGAGGGACGTTTTGTTAGACTGGTTCATATATCTTTTGAAGGGGGGTGTTGTTAGACTGGTCTTGCCTGGACTGGTCCAGCCGACCCTAGATAAAGGGTCGACCCGAGTTTACAGTAGGCGAAGGCATGCTGTTTCTGCCCAAAACAATTCCCGCCCCCTTGGGGTGGGGTCCACGGCTTGAGTAGAGACAGAAAGGACGGCTAGGGGGGATTTTGAATTAGGGGAGGGCTGTTTAGTCTTTTGGCCAGATTATTGTATACTTTAAGTAGAAGGGGGTGCATTAGGGTTAGGTTTATCTTTTGTATTTGCTGAATTCTATTGGTGCTTGGCGTTCTTGGGCTCTAGCGGCGTCTAAAGAGTTGGGAGAGATAGATCCTCTCGAACTGAGGATCAATTGTATCTTGGTATTTTCCTTCTGATTTCTTCAATTAGTATGTTATTATTGCTGTTTTTCTAGATTTGTTTGGAGATTTGTGGAGAGTTATTGCTGAAATTCCATTATTGATATGTTCCACTTGAGTTCTACAAGTGTTTCCTATGAGATTTCTATTTTGATTGAATGAATTTCTAGTTGGATGCATTTCTTTCTAGCTTTTAAAATTTTGGGAATATCATCTTCTTGCATCGGCGCAGGTCTTGGATCTTTTATTTAGTGATCTTGTATCTTTCTTGTTCTTATTCTATAAAGTTACTTCTGTTTCCCTGCATGATGGAAGAATTTGATAAAAAAGATTATACAATCTAAGTTTTTTTTATTGCGGTTTAATGTTTTATGCGCATTTGATCTTTATTGTTTTTAAATTTCTATTTGAAATTTTTATTAGACTCAGTAATTTATGTTTTGCTTGTTTTTTTGTTTCTATTTGAACAATTATTATTCAATAGTATTAGAAGATAAGGTGATACTTAGGTGTGGTAGATTCAAATAATTTGGATCTATTATATTGAAAATGATATATTAATGAAGATATAACTTTTAGAGTTGTGACTAAGTGGTTAAAATTTATAAGCATTTTGGGAGTTTTATGTGGGAACCTATTCCTATGCATATTTATGAATACTCTACCTACTATTATTTGTATTTCTTTTTAGGATGCTTCTTTAGTGCTTTCTTTCTCAATTCAATGGGTGCATGAATGTTTGGGAAGACAAGAGTTAGTTTGTTTAAGTTAATAAGAGGTAAGTTTCGATTTAAGTGTGCTATGGTCTCTCCTGAGCAATAGATGAAGAGGGTCTCTTTTCATGGTCACATCTTTGTGCACAATTGGTTGTGTTATATGAGGATATATCATGAAAATTTAAAATATAAATATCATAGAATCATATTTAGGCTAATGATAATCTTTCAATTTAAATGTTTGTCTATACATAAGTCATTGATATGTAAATTGAATATGATAGAAATAAGAATATTAAGATAGATGTGTTGCAAAACTAGAAGGATAAATTAAGGAGTAATTATTTTAGAGGAGATGTTGGAGTAGGGGTGCAAACGAGTCGAGTCGAGCTCGAGCTGAAGGTTGTTCGAGCCTAGCTCGTTAATTGTGCAGGCGGCTCGAGCTCGAGCTCGAGCTCGATTCGAGTCAAGAACTCGAGCTCGAGCTCTACTCGTTCGTCCGAAACCAGGCTCGTGTTGGGCTCGTTAGCTCGAGCTCGAATAGTGAGCTCGAGCTCGGCTCGATTACAAGCTCGATTACAAGCTCGAATTGATTAATTTTTATGAATTTTTGACATTCAAAAATAATTTTTTAAATAAAATTTTCAATTTTTCACCATAAAAACGTATTATAAGTTACTTAGAAAAACATGATGCCATTTAGATAATCTAATATATAAGGCAATAAAAGAAATTTACATTCTCTTTACAAGAGCAAACCACAAGGTAATCATATTAATAAAAATAATAACATGAAAGTTATGAATCCATAAAGGTTAGTATGGCCCAAGAGTCTAGTCACCATTCATGACTATTAAGACGTTCATAATAAAATAAAAGATCTAAAATAGTCAATACAATAGGATAAAATTACAAATTTTTCAAAGCATAATCATAAATAATATGCCTCAAACAGCTCTAAAAAAATACAGTGCGACCAAATTACAAGTTTCCCATATCTTCTTCATCTTCGTCTACCTGCAAAGCTGCAATTGATAAGAAGAGCATTAGAAACCTTGCTAAGGAATCGGTACTTAAATGAAATGATTATTTATTGTATCCGTTCAGATATTTGGGTGGAAATAAACCATTTGCCAAATTATTCCTGGTTATTTTTATTCATACCACACTTTTTACCCTTTGCTCTTTAAACACATTTCTTCTCCAAATCACTAAATCTGTCGCTCAAATAGTGAAGTACAAATTCAATAGTTTGATTGAAAAGAAATAAAAAAAATAATCTTCTAATCAATTCAGAATATGGCTAAACGGCACAACTGGTATTTCTACAATCAGTTAATGTAACGACTCATCTATTTCAAAAAAGCAAATACAAACTTCAACCTGTATTAACTATTAAGCAATGACCCGTGAACAGTAAGCTAAAGAAAAACTTTTCCAAAGAATAAATTATATTACATGATTTTATCATTCACATGCAAGAACATTAAATTGATTTAGCAGGTTTATATTAAAATGCAAGAACAGTGAATTGATTTTATCATTGACATGCAAGAACAATAAATTTATTTTATCATTGACATGCAAGAACAGTGCGTGATATTAAAGAAATTTTTTTTCAAAAAAACATGCAAGAATAGTAAATTGCAACAAAAGATGACAAGATATGAGATTTATCATTGAGCATTAGCAAGTTTACCATGATAATAATCTTCAAGTACAAGGTATTGGTATCTCGATTTCATCGTCATTCTCCTCTTCCTATAAACAGGTGCAAAGTATATCAGTTATAAAATATACATTCAACGAATTACAGAAGCATTATAAAAATGAATACCTTCATTTTTCCCTTTAAACCATAGTGAGCACGAAGCCAATTCGACCCACATATCAAAGCCTGAACCGTTTCAATGCCCAATTTAGAACGATATGTATCAACCGCTCGCTCACCTGCTGAGAACGTAGATTCGGAAGCAACTGTGCTAATAGGAATTGCTAATATCTCCCCTGCCAGTCTTGATAATATACGGTATTTTGCTTGGTTGCTTTTCCACCACCCAATAACATCAAAAGTCTTACCGGGTGGACAAATCTCTAAACCATCTTCTAGATAATTATCCAAATCTGATTTAGCAGGTTTCTTACTTGTTTTTTTGGAAACATATGCCGTGAAATCAAGCCATCCACTATATTTATTTGATGCACCTTCCTGAGATGTTCTTGAAGAATTACTTTCACCTTTTGAACCCTCCTTTCTTAATCTAAATGTATCACATGCTCCTTTTGCTTCCTCTTCAAAGTTTGTTGTGTACTCTTCGAACAATTCATATAACAATGTACGAACATATGAGATATTTTGCCCACTTTGGTCACCATAGATCATTGGATATGCAAACTCTATCACTAGAAATTTCATTCTAGGATCCATAATAGCACGAAATGCCATAAGAAGATTACACTCTCCTCAATATTTATCAAATTTTTCTTTCATTTTCATTGTCATGTTCCTTATAAACTCATCAGAAGAAAGTGAGCTATCATCTATGACCTTCTTGATGGTATATATTTGGGACAAAAATAAATTTGAAGTTGGATATTCAGTGCCAGAAATTATATTAGTTGCTTCATTAAAAAAATCAAGCACATCACAAACCTTCTTTATATTATTCCATTCATCTTCTGTTGGACAATTATGATAAGTAACTTCCCTCTCACTATATGAAGTGAATGCCTCCCTCAACTGAAGTGCCACAGTAAGCATATTATAGGTTGAGTTCCACCTTGTTGGATAATCCATTATCAATTTCCTGGTTGGCAAATGCAATTGATGTACAACATCAGCAAATCGAAGTAACCTACCTTCAGATGCATTCAAAAAGCTAACTGTATCTCGAATTTTTTTCACTACAAACTCAATGCTTTTAATACCATCTTTAACCATCAAATTTAGGATGTGGGCACAACAACGAACATGAAATATCTTCCCACCAAAAAATAGCTTCTTCCTTACACGAAAGTTATCCTTGAGGAGTTTGATAGCTCGATCATTATTAGACGCATTATCAACTGATAGTGTGAATACTTTGTTCTCCAAATCCCATTCGTTGAGTGACTTGTAGAAAGTGTCAACTATTTCTGTAGCTGTGTGAGGAGGAGACAAGTGTAGAAAACTAAGTACACGCTTCTGTAACTTCCAATTTGAATCCACATAATAGCCTGTGACTACCATATAAGATATTCTTTGATTTTTTGACTTCCAAATGTCAGTTGTAAAACTGATTCTATTTATTCTTTTCAATGCATTCTGCAGTTTTTTTTTCTCCTTCTCATAAACTAATAAAACATCACTACGAGCTGTTGTTCTTGAGTATTTCAAAAAGTAAGCAGACATTGTCTTCAAAACAAGATTAAAACCAAACTCTTCGACAACTGAAAATGGCTTTTCATTGATCAAAATATAGTGTGCAATACTCTTTCTAACTTTAGAGTTGTCATAGGAAAATGTTGTCAAACTAGCACTCTCTTGTGAGTTCTCAGCTGTAGAATCAATTTCCTTAGGTTGAAAATGAAGTACCTTTTGGTTTTTTATGAAACAAATTCTAGCCGCACAACGATCTAGATGACGTCTAAATTGTGTTGTCGACCCAGTACTTCCTATGGCGAGGGCCCTCTTACAATGAATGCATTCTCCTTTCTTCTGACCATTAGCAAGTTTCACTTCCTTAAACTCATCCCAAACAGATGATGTCTTCTTTCTTTTTTTTATATCAACAGGATTTGCATCTTCTTCTTTATCACATATGCCTACAACATCTCCTTCCACAACCTTATTTTCTTCCACTACATCATCATTTTCATTCAACCCAACATTTTCTTGTACACTACCAGATGGTACTTCATCTACAGTCTCCAAAATTATCTCCTCACTAATGTTATCTTCAACAATTGGTTCAGGTGACATCTAGATGACTGAAATTTGAAAAGCACGCAACAAAGAGTACAAATTAACATAATGAATATATACTGCTATAAGCATAGAAAACAAACAATTAGAAAAAAATAAAATCAACTTTCCAAGCTAAAACAATTTGAATATACACACAAGAAGATGTTGTCACGGAAACATACAACAAACAAAGTTGAAATGAAATTTTCTCTGGCAGATCAACATTTTTTTTGTTTCCTAGTTGGCTGTCACGACTCACGGCTGACAAAACAACTTATGTATACTATGTCAAGGCTGACAAAACAACTTGAAGTATTAACTACTAAATGAAATGTGGTAAATCAAATTAGCAGGGAATAAGAAGAACATCATATTTGTCAATTTACAAGCATTTCATCTAAGTGCCGAGATAAACAGATATGGAGTTCTGGACAAAGAACAAAAAACTGAATAATCATTTCATTTATGTGCCGATTAACAAATCTAGAGTTCTGGACAAAGCAAAAAAAAAAAAACTGAATAATCATTTCATTAAGTGCTGCTAAACAGATGAAGTTCTGGACAGAAAAAAACTGAAAAAATAAATCAGTTAAATAAAGATTAACAGATCTAAATAAAATCTTTCGTTATAACACAAAAACATAACAAAAAAACTGAATAAAATCTTTAGTTATAACACAAGTTCAGCCGCACCTCTTCTTTTGAAATCGAATCTGAACTTTCAAGATCAGTTGTCCTAAACAGATGTTCTAGATCTGAAAAAAGATTAAAAGAAAGTTGAATAAAGAGTCACCTCACATGAACGGAAGAAAGAAAAAATAAAACAAAATATTTTGAATAGAAATAAGAGCACACAAGATATCAGAAATCCTGATTACCGACTGCCAAACGGCTGGAGCATCAAGCTAGCTAGCGACTACCGTGACGAGAATGCCGACTGCCGAACGACTGAAGATGACGAAGAGGGGAGAAGCCTAAGTCACGAACGGGAGACTCCTCGCGACCCAGAGAAAAAAACCTAATGGACTGGTTCTTCTTTCACTGCATAAGTTTTAAACTTTATTTCTCTATTTTAGGCTTATCTTATCTGTCCGTTTGGCTGTAGCCTGTAGCCTAATCCGCAGTTCCTTCGGTTCCGATTTCGGCAATTGAAAGTTTCGCAGTTCTGCCCTTCCGCGTACCGGGCTTAATGTTACTCGAGCCGCTCGTCGAGCACTCGAGTCGGACGGACTCAGTGTTGAACTCGAGCTCGATAATGAGCCGAGCTCGAAATATTGCTCGAACTCGAGCTCGATACTCGATAAGCTCGACTCGCGAGCTCGTTAACGAGTCGAGCTCGAGCCGGCTCGCGAGTCGGCTTGACTCATTTGCACCCCTATGTTGGAGTAACATCGAATGAAGATAAGTTGATTGAAAATAAACTTAGGTGATTTGTACAAGTGCAACGAAGGCTAGAAAAGACATCTTTTAGAGGATTTAATTAAAATTTTGTCAGAGGATTAGAAAAAATGAGTAGACCTAAGATTACATGATTAGAAGTTTTTAGTGACAACAGATTTAATGATGCAAGCAAACTAGAGAGAAAGCCAGATAAAGAGAACAATAGGCAACACTTACTTAAATTTACTTCAAATAGTAGCAATCATCCACACTTCCAAAAGACAAAGGAGAATTGAAACCAAACGAAACAAAAAGAAAAATAAAAAGTCGCTATCCTCAGAACAACCGTAGGAACGGTTTCCTCGCATGTATCGAAAAGTAGGTAAAGTAAAGTATGTGCTTAGGGCTAGCAAACCAAATGGTCCACCACAGCAAGAAAGTCCAACCGTCCAACCAACTCCGCCGGCAAATGCTTTCCAAATCAACCAACCAACAACACCAAAAGAACCAGAGGAAGGATACAGGTGGAATGTAACTTGTGGAGAGACGAAGAGGTAAGAAGCCCGAGAAGAATATAGCTCGCAAGCTATAGAAAAGAGGAGAAGAAAGGACAAAGCTCTCAAGCTTTTCCAAGAGAAGAAACCCTCAGGTTTTGGTGGCTATACCAAGCAATTTTCAACTCCCTTTCTCATCCAAAATCATCTCATATTTATAGGCACAAGAAGGAAAACAAACAGCCATAACACCTCCAACTAAACCAATTAGATTTAGGGAAATGAAAGGCCAAGAGTCTCCAACAGCAGCCCCAATGTACAGCACAGAAAACAGGACAGAAACAGCCACGGGATAGCTCAACGAGGGAACCGAAGAAGCACACAGGAAACCAAAGAAACAGGCACAGGAATCCAGCCAGAAAACCACGGAACCAGCCCAGGCGGGAAGGAACCGAAGGGGCAAACCAGCAACCAAGGCAGCAGGCACAAGAAGCCCAACAAGTTTCATGGGAAACAGTAAAAACCACCAAAACCGAAGGATAAAGAGAAGAAACCGAGGAGACAGCAAGGGGGAAAACGAGAAGGCAGCAAGGGGTAAAGAAAAGCCACACTCCACCATACCTTTTACTATTAATGAGCTTCACAAATACCTCATACCTTTTAGAATTAATGAGCTAAACTTCAGCTCACAAAAATAGAACTCCAATATCAGCTCCCAACCGAAAATCAGCAGCCACCAAAGGACCCAAGCTAGCAAACCAAGGTCTACCAAGCCCAAAGCACAACCTACCATGCTCATAGGATGCCTTCCATCATTGGATAGCTAAAAAAATTGTAAAATAACTAAAAATAAAATAAAAACCATTGTTCAATAAGAAATAATAAAAAAAACATGATTGCATCAATTCCCCCCTAGTGGGAAAATCTCATCTCCGGATGAGAAAGCTTCAGTAACTTTTTGAAAAAGTTCAGGATGTCTTTGTTTTAGCTCTTTTTCATTCATCCAAGTGCAGTCGGTCAGAGGATGGTTCTTCCATTTTGCCAAGAACCTCTTATGTTCACCTTGCCTTGTTTTAGAAATTCTAACATCAATAATATCTTCAATTTGATCTTCAGCTTTTGCCATAGGAGTAGAGAATGGCAAAGTTTCAATTTCCACTGAATCATCAGAATCTCCTTCATATAAAGAAAGGTCAGAAACATTAAATATAGGAGAAGTGCCAACAGAAATAGGAAGATCCAATAGATAGGCATTTGTGCCTAATTTTCTAAGCACACGAAAAGGACCAAATTTTTTTCTGCTTAGCTTTCTAAAAGTACCAACAGGAAACCGTTGGCGACGAAAGTAAGCCATAACCATGTCACCCACATTAAAATTAACCTCTTTTCGATGCTTATCGGCAGCAGATTTATACTTAGCATTAGCCTTTTGGAGTTTTTCAAGGACTTGTTGTTGGACAGACTTTATGTGGTCAAAAGTTTCAAAAGCTTCAGCACTGATTTTATTTGGTAACGGCAAACAGTTTCTATCTAAAATGTGAGGAATAGGTTGTCCATAAAGAATCTCAAAAGGAGTTTTACCCGTTGTACGATTAACAGAATTATTGAAAGCAAACTCGGCTTGGGGCAAAATTAAATCCCATTGGGATGGTTTCTCACCAGCAAGACACCTTAATAAATTTCCCAAGCTTCGATTGACAACCTCTGTTTGTCCGTCAGATTGAGGATGATATGCACTACTGAATTGTAAAGTAGTTCCAAGTTTTGCCCAAAGAGTTCTCCAAAAATGACTCAGAAATCTAGTATCTCGATCAGAAGTAAAAGTACGAGGAACACCGTGAAGACGAACAATTTCTTTAAAAAACAAATCCGCAATATAAGAAGCATCAGAAGTTTTTTTGCACGGAATGAAATGAGCCATTTTGCTAAAACGATCCACCACCACAAAAACAGAATCAAATTTTCGAAAAGTAACAGGTAAACCCAAAATGAAATCCATAGAAATATCCTCCCAAGGTTTGCTAGGAATAGGCAAAGGAGTATACAAACCAGCGTTTTGTGAAGTTCCTTTAAAAGCCTGACATATCTTGCATTGTTTTACCAGCTTAGCAATTTGTTTTCTCATGTGAGGCCAAAAGTACTTTTCTTCCACCAAAGCAATTGTTTTTCCCTGACCAAAATGACCACCTAAGCCCCCACTATGAAGTTCTTTCACAAGTTGCTCTCTTAAAGAATTTTTAGATATGCAAAGCCTAGAACCTTTAAACAAAAATCCTTTATGAATAACAAACTGCGCAGAAGGATCAGATCCAGAAGTAAAACAAGAATCCCATATACTTTTAAAATCAGAATCAGTAGCATAAGTATCTTTCAGAAAATCAAATGAAGTAATAGTTGGGTAAACAGTTACCAACAAATGAGATCTTCGACTTAAAGCATCAGCCACCTTATTCAAAACACCAGTTTTATGTTTGATATGAAAAGTATACTCTTGTAAAAAAGAAACCCACTTGGCATGTCTCTTATTCAAATTTTTTTGAGAACCCAGAAAACGAAGTGCTTCATGATCAGTGTTAAGAATAAATTCTCTTTGGATCAAATAACATCGCCAAAATTTCAAAGCCTGAACAATGGCATAGAATTCCAAATCATAAACAGAATATTTAGCACGAGCGTCATTCAGTTTTTCACTAAAATAGGCAATAGGTTTCCCTTCCTGACTCAAAACAGCACCAATACCAACATTAGAAGCATCGCAATCAACTTCAAAAATTTTCTCAAAATTTGGTAAACTCAAAATGGGTGCTTGACTCATTTTAGCTTTTATGATTTCAAAAGTTTTTTCAGCTTGAGGGGTCCACCGAAAAATCCCCTTTTTTAAACAATCAGTAATAGGAGCAATCACAGAACTGAAGTTTTTAATGAACCTTCTATAGAAAGAAGCTAACCCATGAAATCCTCTTACTTCAGTTATATTTTTCGGAGTAGGCCAACTTTGAATTGCCTCAATTTTGATCGGATCCACTTTAATTCCCTCAGCAGAAATAATAAAGCCCAAAAATGTCAAACTAGAAGTCATGAAAGAACACTTTTTTAAATTAACGAAAAGCCTTTGTTCCCGCAAAGTTTGTAAAACTTGTTTCACATGATTCAAATGATCAGAAATATGAATACTATAAATCAGAATGTCGTCAAAGTACACCACCACAAATTTTCCAATAAAAGATCGTAAAACATGATTCATAGTTCGCATAAAAGTACTCGGCGCATTTGAAAGACCAAAAGGCATCACAAGCCATTCATATAAACCCTCTTTTGTTTTGAAAGCAGTTTTCCATTCATCTCCCGGTCTTATTCTTATTTGGTGATACCCACTTCTCAAGTCAATTTTAGAAAAGATTTTAGCACCACTGAGCATATCAAGCATGTCATCCAGTCTAGGAATCGGAAATCTATACTTAATAGTGATTTTATTTATTGCACGGCTATCCACACACATACGCCATGTTCCATCTTTTTTTGGCGTTAACAAAGCAGGCACAGCACAAGGACTTAAACTTTCTTGAATCAAACCCTTTTTAAGTAAATCAGTCACTTGTTTAAAAAGCTCATCATGTTCAGAAGGACTCATTCTATAATGAGAAAGGTTAGGTAAAGTAGCTCCAGGAATCAAATCAATGTGATGTTGAATATTTCTCATAGGAGGCAAACCAATTGGTAACTCATCAGGAGTTATGTCAGAAAAATCATCAAGTAATGCTTGCATTTCTTTAGGAATTTGAAAAGTAAAATCACTTTCTTTTCCCAACACTAAGTAAGCAACTTCAGAACATTTCAAATCATTAGCATTTAAAAGCAGCTCAGGAGTATCAATTTTGGCAACCAGTTTACTTTTTGAAGGTGAATCAGGCACAAGTTTTTGAGGGTGGAGAGTGTACTCTTTGTTATTTTGAACCAAAGTGTATGTATTTGTTTCCCCATTGTGAATAGTTTTGTGGTCGTATTGCCAAGGTCGTCCCAACAAAATGTGACAAACTTCAAGTGGTACTACATCACAAAGAACTTGATCTTTAAAAGATCCACCAATTGAAAGATTCACAACACATTGCTTAGTGATAGGAACCTCACCTCCCTCTTTAAACCAAGAAATTTTGTAAGTTTTGGCAAGAGGTTTTGACTTTATTTTCAGTTTATCAACCAATTTTTGTGAAACAAAACTCCCAGAACTTCCACTATCAATCATGAGTGTACAGATTTTTCCCTCCACCGTACAAGTTGTTTTAAAAATATTTCTCCTTAACCATCTATCCCCTTTGTCAATTTTTGTTGTTAAAACTTGCCTTATGACCAAAAGTTCCTCTCCCTCATCTCCTTCAACATCTATTTTCTCTACTTCCTCTTCATTTTCAGAACCAGAATTATTTTCTTCTTCCTCTTCCAAGTTTTCATCATTT
This sequence comes from Dendrobium chrysotoxum, assembly GCA_019925795.1. NCBI lineage: Eukaryota > Viridiplantae > Streptophyta > Magnoliopsida > Asparagales > Orchidaceae > Dendrobium > Dendrobium chrysotoxum. The sequence goes on from CM034308.1 coordinate 24,246,860, forward strand.
TCAATGAAATTGCTCCTAGGTGGATTATTCTTTCTACAAGTGGCAGAAAGATGACCATAGAGCCCACATTTATAACAAGGCCCAATTAACTTAGGTTGTTCAGCAGGTTTTGTTCCTATAATTCCTTTTCCCTTTTCAGTATTTTGTGTTTCAAAAGTTTTTATTTTGACACCAGATGTGTTTCCAGAAGTTTGAGTTTTTACCCCTCCAGTTGTTCTCCTTTTATATGTTTCCACAATTTTGTTATGACCCCTTTCTCTTTGATGTTGCTTTTCCACCTTTATTGCCATTCGATATGCCTCGTCAGTTTTAATAATATGATGCAAGTTAAGTTGATCCTGAATAGACCATTTTAAACCATTAATATATCTTGACACAGTCTTCTCTTCAGATTCATTCAAATCGTTTCTAGATTGAAGTTTATAAAATGTTTCAGTGTATTCCTCAACAGATTGGTTACCTTGTCTCAAATTATTAAATTCCTGAAATATAGTTCTAGCATGATCAGTTGGCAAAAACTTTCCCTTCATTTTTTCTTTCATTCTTTCCCAAACTTGGATTTTTTCTTTACCTCTCCTAAGTCTATTATTTTGACAATTTTTCCACCATGTTAAAGCATGACCAGAAAGTTTTAAACTTGCAAAACGAACTTTCCTGTTGTCAGGTATTTCTTTCCATTCAAAAAACTGATCCATTTTTTCTACCCATTCTAAAAAGTGATCCGGTTGTAACTTTCCCTAAAAATTAGGAACATCAATTTTGATCCCATGATCCCAATTTCTTTGTTGCCTATTATTGTTTCTAGGCCCCTCTTCTTCACTTTCAGAAGTTTGGACATTAGCATTGTTAACATTTAGATTTGCCACTGCCTCAGCCAAAGTGTTTACTTGTTGTTGCAAGTTATTTAATTGTTGCAAAAGATTTTGCCAATCCCCCGGATTATTAGCCATAGAAATATGACAAAGAAAGACTTACCAAAATCAGATAAGAAGCCACTAACCACGGATAAAAACCAACGAAAAAGAAACGACAAACCGAGGATAAGAACTTGCTTTGATACCAAAACTGATGCAAGCAAACTAGAGAGAAAGCCAGATAAAGAGAACAATAGGCAACACTTACTTAAATTTACTTCAAATAGTAGCAATCATCCACACTTCCAAAAGACAAAGGAGAATTGAAACCAAACGAAACAAAAAGAAAAATAAAAAGTCGCTATCCTCAGAACAACCGTAGGAACGGTTTCCTCGCATGTATCGAAAAGTAGGTAAAGTAAAGTATGTGCTTAGGGCTAGCAAACCAAATGGTCCACCACAGCAAGAAAGTCCAACCGTCCAACCAACTCCGCCGGCAAATGCTTTCCAAATCAACCAACCAACAACACCAAAAGAACCAGAGGAAGGATACAGGTGGAATGTAACTTGTGGAGAGACGAAGAGGTAAGAAGCCCGAGAAGAATATAGCTCGCAAGCTATAGAAAAGAGGAGAAGAAAGGACAAAGCTCTCAAGCTTTTCCAAGAGAAGAAACCCTCAGGTTTTGGTGGCTATACCAAGCAATTTTCAACTCCCTTTCTCATCCAAAATCATCTCATATTTATAGGCACAAGAAGGAAAACAAACAGCCATAACACCTCCAACTAAACCAATTAGATTTAGGGAAATGAAAGGCCAAGAGTCTCCAACAGCAGCCCCAATGTACAGCACAGAAAACAGGACAGAAACAGCCACGGGATAGCTCAACGAGGGAACCGAAGAAGCACACAGGAAACCAAAGAAACAGGCACAGGAATCCAGCCAGAAAACCACGGAACCAGCCCAGGCGGGAAGGAACCGAAGGGGCAAACCAGCAACCAAGGCAGCAGGCACAAGAAGCCCAACAAGTTTCATGGGAAACAGTAAAAACCACCAAAACCGAAGGATAAAGAGAAGAAACCGAGGAGACAGCAAGGGGGAAAACGAGAAGGCAGCAAGGGGTAAAGAAAAGCCACACTCCACCATACCTTTTACTATTAATGAGCTTCACAAATACCTCATACCTTTTAGAATTAATGAGCTAAACTTCAGCTCACAAAAATAGAACTCCAATATCAGCTCCCAACCGAAAATCAGCAGCCACCAAAGGACCCAAGCTAGCAAACCAAGGTCTACCAAGCCCAAAGCACAACCTACCATGCTCATAGGATGCCTTCCATCATTGGATAGCTAAAAAAATTGTAAAATAACTAAAAATAAAATAAAAACCATTGTTCAATAAGAAATAATAAAAAAAACATGATTGCATCATTTAACATCTCAAACAATAGTAATAGGACCAAATGAAAAAAAAAGAGGATTTATAATGTGTACTCCAAATAGTTTGGATAAGGCTAATAATGATGATGATAATGTGTTGGATCCATTAGGAAACCCTGAACCATAAATTGCCATGCATTAGATTTGATATCATAACCTAAGTTTGTATCATCATATCAATGGGAAGAAAGACATGATGCAATTTAAATAAAATTGAGCAACCTTCGGTTCTAAATAACTTTAATATGTATGATTGTTATGATGTTCAAAATTATATTCTTAGATTCAGAGATAGGTATAATCTTAGGGAATTTTTAAATGCTATATGTTTGATTCTTATAGAGTTGAATTTACTAAAATAATTTTTTTGGACATATTAATTATTAAAGTTGAACTGTTATTGCTGGATCTATAGATTTGATGTGAAACATAATTTTAAGGAAAAACTTTTTTCATTTAGTGAATATAGGGACCAATCGCATGATTAATTTAACAATTATACACAAGACGACTATGGTACAATTATTCTCTTTTTAGGACTACATCAATTCTGATTAATTTTTTAGAAGAAAAATCATTAGCATTTATTCTACTGCTTGCCAAACCCAACACTAATATTTGAATTCTATATGGTTGAAGTTCGGCTTACTGAAGAAAATGTAGTGACCTGGATTATTTTTTTTTTAAATTATGAATTAGATGCGAAAGAAGATTTATAGCTTCAATATTAATCTGTATATGATTTTATTAAATATGAATCTACACATATTAAAACATGTTTAAACTTGCCTATTCTTGAACAAGAGTCAAAAATTAAAAATGATTATGTGATTATATTTAAACCTAAACTTCTTACAGAAATGGAATCTATTCATGGTTGTGAAATTAGACAAATCATGTCATACTACAGTAGTACAGTCAATAGATCAGTAGAGCAAATTGATAAAGTAATTCTTGCAACATTATTTGCTGAATTAATTTTATGATAAATGTTCAAAATCAAAAGTTTTTTGGGTTCTTAGTTTCTCTATTTATATATTTTAAAAAAAATATTTTTAAGGAGAAAGTTAAATTACATCAACATTTCGATGAATGTATTTACAATTGCCTCAAAAGAACCTTGAAGTTTAAAGCTTAATTTATCTGTTCGAATTCAAATTTACATTATTCACCTCGGCTAATATTTTAACTATTTGGATTAATTCTCTTTAATGAGTGTTTATTTTTATAAACATATCATATTTATGTAATTTATTTATGTTTATGTTTTTTTCATCATTTCTTCCTCTAAAAATTTGTTTGCCTTTAGCATTATTCATTAAGATGCATTTTGGTATTTTAATATTTTTATTACTTTCCTCACATTATATAGCATTTATCATTAGTCATTTGCGTGAATATATTCACAAAAAAATTGACTAGTAAATATATTAATTATAATTCTATTGCTAATGTAAATAGAAGATATGTGGTGTTCAAACTAGGTAATGAGATAATCATCCATCTAAAGGTCTATATGGGATTGTGTTAGACCGGTCCATACTGGGCTGGCTTATGAAACAGAGGCAGAACTTCTCCGCCTCCCGCGCGATCCGACCTCCCAGACAGAGCATTTTAGGAAAGATTTTTGAGGGATTTGGGAGGGAAATTCGAATGTAGGGTCTGTTTAGAGATTTTCTTTTGAATTGTATGCATTAAATAGTTTGTTTTCCTGCATCTTGAATTTGGCTGAAATTTGAGATCTCTTGGATTTAGGTTTTCCTTTGGGCTCTAGCGGCGTCTAGAGATTTTGGGAGAGATCGATCCTCCTCTCAAATAGAGGATCAATTGTATCTTGCTATTTCCTATTTCCCTTTAACCAAATAATACAAATTATCTACTGTTTTTGTGTGGATTTTTGTGGAGAACTCTCGCTGTTTTTCGAAGATTGATAGGAAATACAAATACTTGAGATCTACAAGTGTTTCCTATCAGATTGATTTTTCATTGTGTGCTTTTTAGACTGCTATTACATTGTTGTGTATCTATTATTTTCTTGTTGCTTTCCAAAATTTTTTGTGATGAGAGGTAGCTTTTTATAATTAGATTTATTAGAGTGTGGTATTTGTATGAAAGCTGTTATCTGACTTAAATTTATAATACACAAAATAGTTTTCAAAAAAATTTCTCTTTTCCCATTGCAGCTCTACAACCACTTTTGCAAATAACTGCAACTGCTCCAAATTTACCCTAATTGTAAAAAGTTTCCTTCCAAAGGTTTTAAGAAAATAATTGCTAGAAAGGCTAGGCATGCAACACATTGAGACAAATGCTTATAATTTTAAAGTTTTTGGAAAGTTCTGATATTTAGTTAGCCTTCAATATTTTATTTGACTTTATTTCATAATCCTACCATCAATGCATTAGACTCTATCTTTAATCCTTTTTTTGGAATATGCATCCAAAACTCTTCCAAATAGCATCAAACCTTGCACTTGAAATGATATGAGATGATTAATTTTTGTAAACTATTAATGGTGGATATGAAAGATATATTGTGCACTAATCTGCAAGCTTGCTTGTGATGATCCTTGGATTTCTCTACTGGAAGTGCAACTATTATAACTATATTTGTTTGACAAATATCAACTAAACAATTTATTGGTACTGATTTTTTTAAGTCAAGTAGATTAATTAATATTGGTTATGAGATTTGTTTGTAATTTGTGGCAACAATTATGAGTAGGCTTGCATGGAAAATATAAATTGAATAATTCTTTGAAGCCAAAAAATTTTCAAACCGATCAAATTGATGCGCACTCTTTGGGGTATTGCTAGTTTTGTGATTTTTTTTTATACATGGTTCTTATTTGGCATGACCGTGTTTTTTGGTATTGTAGTTGCTACTTTGGTCCTATTCTCCTGACTTGATGTGCTGCTTTGTTTCGTTCTTATCTTGCAATTAGGTACTGTAGCTAATTGCGAGAGTTTATTTCAAGGATTTTAGCGATTTTTTGGGATTATGATAGATATTTTGATTTGGATATTTTGTGTTATTTGATGAGGGATCCTATGATTATAATTAAGGGCATCTAGGGCATATAGGAGATATTTCCACTTGATTTCTATTTTGATTGAATGAATTTTTAATTGGCTTTAATTCTTTCTCGCCCTTTAAAATTTCAAGGAAGTCATCTTTTTATGCTATTGTGAGGCCTAGATCTTTTTTTTTTTTTTGGTTCTTATTCTATAGTTTTTGTTTTTTTTTTCTTGAGCAATTGGATTTGGTGAAACTCATACAATATAGGTTTTATGATTGCGGTTTGATTTTCAATCAGCTTGTGATTTTGATTGATCTTGAATTTCTGTTTAGTCAATTAGTTCATTTCTTTTCAGCCAGATTAACTTGCATATGAGGGCATATAATAATGTAAAATTAAATCCTTGTACATGGATCACAGTTTCAAGCTGTAAGTTTGGTTGGCTACCCATATTTTAAGACCATTAATCTTACAGATCATGCCATTTTTGTGTGATTGGGATACACGGTGTAATTTCTTTAAGTTTGGTTTGGATTCGAACCTTTCATTTCCTTGTAGTGCTGTAACTTTACTCGTTGCATATGTCTAGGCTACTTGTTTGAATCCATCTCCTTAAGTATGTCTCCTCTAGGTGCATGTATACTTTATAAGAAAGTCATACTCTTCTGTGATTAGAGCAGTTGATATTTTTAACCTTTTTTTTCTGGAATACTTGAATACATATTCCAGAAATTAAATTTGTTTTTCATGATGTGATGTGTTGCTGGTGAAGGTTTTTAGTCACAACCTTTTGAGATCATGATGATGGCTGAACTTTCTGTGAGAATGCGCCAATCACTAAATTTTTTCCCTTTTTTTCTGTTTGTTTGTTTGTTTTATTTTTTTATTTTTTTAAATTTTTTATTTTTTAAAAATTTTTCCCTTCTTCAACAGAACATCCTTGGATTCAAAATGCTAAGAAAGCTCCAAATGTTCCTCTTGGTGATGTTGTCAAATCAAGGCTAAAGCAATTCACGAGGATGAATAGGTTTAAAAGAAGAGCTTTACGGGTCAGTTTGATTCTTTTGGCTTATTTGGTGTTTCACACTCACTGAATTTTAAACAATTCATAATCATATCCAAGCTCTAATAAAATTGTTTTCTTTATAGGTTATTGCTGAACACTTATCCACTGAAGAAGTTGAAGATATGAAAGGGAAGTTTAAGATGATGGACACTGACAATGATGGCGTTATTTCTTGCGAGGAGCTCAAAAATGGACTTGTAAAATTTGGTTCCCCGCTTGTAGAGTCTGAACTGCAAATGCTTATTGAAGCAGTAAGTTAATTTTTTACGCTGCCATAATTGAATTAACTTGTATCTTCATTCCTATGCGTGTTTCAGCTGGCATTGTCTTTTCTTTGCATTTTTAGTGCATTTTAGAAACTAGGTTTGATCTTAACTTGCTGCACTTTTTTTTTTTTTATGAATATTAAACTAAAAGAAATCACCTTAACAGCCCCGCTCATCCTATATCTCCACCCCAAAGTAAAAGGTTAGGACAAAAAAGAAATTATCCAAGCCTTCCCTGTCTATTGACTGCTTTTTTAGATATTTTCATACAGTGCAGATGATATTTGTGTCTAGTATATATCAAAAGCTCTTAGTGTCTACAATATGTCCTGTGAACTAAAGTGCCTTCATCTCTTAAAGAAATTCAACTTATGCACATTCTCCATCTTGCTAATATTTTTTCGTGATGCTCATTTTTTTGTTTATTTTGCAGCAATATGATGATCTATTTCCACTTATTTTAAGACAATTTGGGAGTTATGGTTACTGATTGAAATTTCTATTTCCTCCTATTGCATCCTTCTTTTTTTCTAAAACATTATTGTCATCTAATACTTGCGAAGTGAAAAACAATCTGAATAACACTGTTTGGAATATCATGGTGACAATGGGTTGTTCAAGGTCTGATCATGGCTAAAATTTAGATTAGTTTTTTGCTGCTTGGTTGGTCTGAGGTGCATCCGGATATGGGTTAGGGGCGGTGCTCATGCAGAATCACAGGCCTATAGCATACTTCAACCAAACACTATCAACCCGAGCTCAGCTAAAGTCAGTCTATGAGAGGGAACTAATGGCCATTGTGTTGGCAATTCAAAAATGGCGTCCCTACCTGTTGGGGAGATATTTCATTATCAGGACAGATCAAAGGAGCTTAAAATACCTGCTCGAACAAAGAATGGTGACTGAGGAGCATCAGAGATGGTTATCCAAACTTCTTGGCTATGATTTTGAAATCCAATATAGGCCCAGATTGGAAAATAAGACGGCTGATGCTTTATCAAGATGTATGGGGGAACTTCAGAATATGGCAATCTCGGTGCCACTGATGGTGGACTGGGAGGCAATCAAGGAAGAGAGTATGCAGAATGAAGAATTGAAGAGGATTAGGGACGACTTGGTGAGAGATACCAGTAGCCATCCAGGATACTCACTCGAAGGGGAGCGACTCTTACACCAAGGAAAGTTTGTAATGCTAAGAAATTCCATCAACATTCCACATTTACTACAAGAATTTCATGGAAGCGCAGTAGGAGGCCATTCAGGGGTACAAAAGACCTACAGAAGACTGGCAGCAGAGTTATACTGGAAGGGGATGCATTAGGACGTAGAGGACATGGTAGCAAGGTGTGAGGTATGCCAGAGAAATAAGTACCTGGTAATGGCTTTGGGGGGATTACTGCAACCCTTGGCACTTCCAAACGAAGTATGGGAGGAAGTGTCCATGGATTTTATAGATGGTCTACCAAGATCGGAGGGCTTCACAGTCATTATGGTCTTGGTAGACCGACTGATCAAGTACGCACACTTCATTCCTCTGAGGCACCCCTACACCGTAGTAATGGTAGCAACATCTTTCATCAGGGAGATAGTTAGATTACATGGAGTACCAGAGGCAATAGTGTCTGATAGAGACAAGATTTTCCTCAGTCATTCCTGGAAGGAATTGTTTAGACTACAGGAGACAGTTTTAAAGAGGAGTACAGCCTATCTTCCACAGACAGATGACCAAACGGAAGTAGTTAACAGGAGGTTGGAAACTTATCTAAGATGCTTTGTGTTAGAGAAACCCAAGCTATGGGCCAAGTGGCTATCCTGGGCAGAATATTGGTACAACACTTCTTATCATTCTGCCTCTCAGATGACTCCCTTCAAGATACTGTATGGAAGAGACTCTTCTCACTTGGTGCATTTTGGGAGTAGCAGCACTCCCGTGTCGTCAGTGGAGGAATACTTGGAGGAAAGGGACAGAGTATTAGAAGAGCTGAAGAAACATCTATTGAGAGCTCAACAGATTATAAAAAAGCAAGCTGATGGACATAGGAAGGACGTCCAATTCGAAGTTGGAGAGAAGGATTTCTTAAAGCTCCGACCCTACAGACAAAGGTCAATGGCCAACAGAAGAAATGAGAAGCTCGCTTCATGATACTTTGGGCCTTATGAAATATTGGAAAAAATTGGGGCAGTAGCATATCGGCTGAAACTACCATCAACAGCAACTATACACCCAGTTTTCTATGTATCTCAGTTAAAAAGAGTAATTGGAGATTGTTCAGCCAGTCCAGAATTACTAGAAACATTAACATAAGACTTAGAAGTGATTTTGCAACCTTGCGAGTTACAAAGGGTGCGCCAGGCAGAGGGAGGAATTAAAGAGGTGTTAATCAAATGGAAGGATCTTCCAGATTATGAGGCAACCTGGGAGCCATATGAACGGATGAAGCATCAGTTTTCTTCCTTCCACCTTGAGGACAAGGTGGTTCTTTGGGAGGACGGTATTGATAGGTCGGTTCCTAGTGAACCGACCTAGCTGGCCCCACCTGGGTCGGTTCAAGCCTATAAGAGGCTGTTCAAAACCGCCTCCCTTGCCTCCTTAGGGTTGCCGCCCAAACATGGGGCCCACCTCTATTTGATTTAATTTGAAAATCCTATTTTAGGTAAGGGTTTGGGCGGTTTAGGGAGGAAAAAAGGTTATAAATCGGGAGGTGGGGGAAGGGTGAAGGCATGCTTAGACTATTGTTCTCTTATAGTTTTTTCTTGGGGTTGGGGGCTCTATACTCTTGTCTAGAGATTTAGAGAGACGATCCTCCTCTCGAATTGAGGATCTATTGTATCTTGTTTTGATGTTTGTTTTGATTTGAAATCTCTAATAAAAGTCTACTGTTTTGGGTGTTTTCCATCCAAATTTCTTGTGTTTTGTTGCTGGTTTTCTTCCAATCTTGTTAGGTTTGCTTGCGAACTCAAGTATTCCCGTTAGGTTTACTTGCGAACTCAAGTATTTCCTATCACTTACTTATAATACTTGTCCCATATTCTTGATGTGGTTTTGGGTAATTGGGATTTTGTCTAATTTCATAACTATATCATCTTTTAGTACGAGTAAATTTTGGATTATGGGGCTTCCCATACTGAAAGCAATAAAATCAACTCACTACGCATTATGCCTCAAATAATGGCGAAGGCTCTTTATCATTTTCAATGGGTTAGCCTCACCCCTAGCTGTGCTGTCACTCGGGTTCGCTACTTAGTCAAACATTGAATACTCTTCTTAACTTGAACTCTAGAACTCCTATACGGAACTCCATAACTTCATTCTTTATGATGTGCCAATCCCACACATTACTTGATGCTGCTTGAGCTCTTAACTTCAACTCTCTTCTCATCTTTTGCTCTTCTCTCGATTTTATAGCAGGCGATAATTTAAAGTTGGGTATGAAGGAAATCTACCAGTCAAATGTTAGATTACAGAATTTTGTTAGGTGATCCTTTTATTTCGATATGCTTTAGTGGGGTGATGGACGATAGTTAAAAACTGTAGGTTGTGCTTAGGCTTGTAGTATTGGGTTAGCTTGTCTTCTTGATGTACAAGCTCATTTGTTTATGTATATCAGTAATTTCTAGTCAGAAATCCCACATGTTTCACCTCTATTTTGACTTGTAAGGCTCCTCCTTAAGAGAGGTACTTGACACCTTATTGAGCTAATAGAGCTCTCAGGTGACATTTCTTACACGAAATATTGACATGCCTACCCAATTATCAAATTAGATGGAAGTAGCCGATTCTAAGTCCACATGCATGCCTATACCTTCATAAAATGCGTGCATATGAATATATGAATCATTAAATAATATAAAAATTTTGATAGTATTTTGTTTTTTTGACAGAACCGATCATTGGATTTTGATTTTCATTTTGGATGTCATCATCTTATTCATCCTTATCCCAACATTTTCATTTTGTATACCCCACGAGCAAAATCTACTTGTTTGGAGAATTCACATTTTTATCAGTCGATTATGGCATTAACCTAATTGTCTAACTAATTATATAAACGACAAAAACTTAGGTAGCACTGATATTTCACCTTATATGATCGGGTGCATGGGCAGTTTATTTCTCTAATTTGATGTTTTTTGTTTTCGATCTTACTACACTTGTTTGTCAATTAGGCAATAGTCTAATTTTCTATCTAATTACATAAATGGAGAAAACTTACCTTAGGCAACACCGATATTTCAACTTATATGATGGGGGTGCATAGACATTTTATCTCTAGTTTGATGTATTTTTTTTTGCGATCTTACTACACTTGTTTGTCCATTTAATCTTAATTAAATTCGGATTAGAGGACCTCTCTTTCTTAGAGACAGATTTATAACACTAGGAATATAGCATATCTCAAAACAAGTTGTAATATTGCATATGTTTTTAAACTGAAAATTTAATGTATAAAAAATAAATTTCTATTTATTTAGATGGAAGAGAGATACTTTGAAACACGTTAAGTGATTTTAGGAGTAAGTTGACTGCATAATATAGAATAGTTGCTATAGATACATGTGTTAGGAGTATAAATAACATTATCAAAGGAAGTAATTGTCCTATGATAAGTTAGTTGAATTTGAAGGTAAAAAACAGCTAATGCTTTGAGATAGGTTGTTAAGAATATTTTGGCCCAAACTTGATATGATATAAAATGATTAGTTCCATTAATAAAATTGTTATATATGTTTTGGGAGAGTCTATGAGGAGTACCGGAGGTTATTAAGAAAAAGAATTGTGATTTTAAAAAGTGGAAAAAAAGCAAATAATTATGAAGCTTTTAATGATTATAAAAAAGCTGAAGTTTTGCAAAGATGATAATGAGCATACATAAAAGATACATCTATTGATAATTTTTATATTATGCTTGATAATTAAGGAAGCAAAAGTATATATCTAAATTACCTAATGTAAGAAATAAGATTTAAAGATTTTGATCAGATTACATGAATTAGAAGTGCAGATAAAAAAGATCTTAGTTAAAAATGAAATATTAAATAACTGCCAGTTTGATATATCATTAAATATAAGTTTTAAGGAAGAAATTGTTTTAGAAAATCATATTAAACAAAATAAATGATGTTTATAGATTGATTCATAAAGTGTAGTTAGTTTTGAAGAAGATGCATAAATGGTAAATTTATGGTCAAATAAAATGCCTATGGAGATTTGGAGAATTATGGGGATGTTATAATAGTTAAATTAATAAATCTTTTCATTGAAATTTTTAGACTTAAGAGATTGCTAAATGATTGGAGAAATATTTTGATATTAATATTTAAGAAGAAAAGATATGTTTAGGATTGTGGTATTTACAAAGGAATTGGACTTACTAGTCATGTAATAATTTCATGTTATAAGAGTAATGTAATATTGATTTAAAAATGAAATTAGCTTTAGAAACGCAATATGATTTCATGTTAAGAATATCTATTAAAAGAAAATTTTGTGTTAAAATAATTAATGAAAATTTTATAATGAGTAGATAAAGGAGTTTCATATGATTTTAATTGATCATGGGAAGGTATATGTTTGAGTAATACAAGAAGTGAGTTGGTGCACAATAAAAAAGAATGATGTGTCTAAGGTGTGTTAAAATTGTTAAAGACATCCATAATCGAGCACTAATTATTGTTAGCAGTCAAAAGGTGACCAAAGAATTATAGTGGGTTTTAAATAATGATCAATATTGAGGTCTTATTGAGACGCTTACAAAAAGATTATTTAGTGAGATGTTTGAGTTTATGTTTTTTGTAGATAACAATTTTAATTGAGGTGACTTCTATGAAATCAATGTAAAGTTAAAACAATGGTGACAATATTCTAAAGATAATTTTTAAAATTATAGAACAAAGATTGAGTATATAAAATGCAAAATTAGTGATATTGTATTACTCATTATCCATCAATATTATTAGAAAATAAATTAATATCTTGGTGATAGGTTTAAGTATCTTGGATTTATTATCAGCAAGATTGATGATATAGATAATGATATATCTTTTAGAGTTAGAGTAGGTAGTTAGAACAAAGAAGCGCTTTCGAAATGTAATTTGAATAAGTGTACCATAAAGGCTTATAAATATATTTATAAAATTCTAATTTGACTTTTCAGGTTTAGATCTTGTTTTTTGACATCTAAGACAATCATTGATGGTTGATTATGATGAAAATAAGAAATGTCAAGAAGTGTAAGTTAAGAAATGATTAAACAATTGATTGTAGTAATCCTATGAAGATAAGTTGGTTAAAAATAGGGTTATTTGGTGATGCAGTCAAAAAAATTATCATTTTATGTTTTTTTTATAATTTTCCTATGTTTTGGACACTATGTAATTTTGGAATCTATGTTTTTTATTTTTGTATTGCCCTATGATGGAAAACAACTCGTGATCATGCTTGGGTTTGGTGCTCTCAGGTCAGTACACTCCATTGCCTTTCCACTTGTATTTTTTTGCTCCTTTTCTCCTGTGGCTTTTCGTTTTCCCTGCTGTCTGCTTGGATTCCCTACCGTCCACTCAGTTTCCTTGCTGGCTCTTGGTTTCCCTGCCAGCTGGCTCTCGGTCATCCAGCTGGCTCTCGGTTTTCCTAGTTGGCTCTCGGTTTTTCTAGTTGCTGGTTGTTCAGATCCCTTACTTGTTGATTCCTATACTTAGTGTTTTAATTTCTCTTTAAGTGGGCTATCTTGAATGGCTTCTATTGGTTGTTTTAGTGGCACATTTATGTGAGCAATTTATAGCCATTTCCCCCTTCTCCTATATAATATGGATGACTTTCTACTGAAAAAAGATTGTTGTGGTTGATGAAAACAAATGTAAACCTGAGGGTTTCTAGCTTGCGAGCTATTCTTCTCTATATCCTCTGATATTTATTCTCGGTCTTCTTTCTACTTCTTCTCTCCACAGTTTCCCTTCCACCTGTATCTTTCTTCTCTTCAATTAAAAAAAAAAAATTGAGGGTTTCTTTTAAGCTTGTGACCTTGTCTTCTACCTTCCCGCTACTTCTTCATCTCGGTCTTCTTTCTACTTCTCTCTACGGTTTCCCTTCCACTTGTATCTTTCTTCTCTAAATATTGTGAGCTGTATGGTGTGTTATGCCTTTGTTCTGTTAGTATTTACTAGAGGAGCATTGGCCTGTGGTGGATCTTTGATTTGTCCTTTCCTTTGAGCAAATTTCCCTATTTTGTGATTTGCATGTGAGGTAACAATATATGGTTGTTCTGAGGGTAGTATATTTTATGAGTTTTACTTGATATCAGAGCCTTAGGTTGCATCAATTTGGTATCAGTGACATGTTGCATCATTTGGATATGTGAAATGAAGGGTAGAACACACCCATTAGGCATGCAGATAAAATTATTGTCAAAGAAGTGGTGAAATATGTTGGTAAAATTAGACTTTTAAGTGATCATCTCTGTCAAAGAAGTGCTTAGTGCATTGTTAAATTATTCAAGAAGTTTATGAAGCTTTGAGTCTGGAAGACTTGGGTTAGGGGTCTAATGTATTATGACGCGTTGTATGAAAGTTCACAAAGAAACCTGAGGATTCATAGTTCATAAGCCACCAATTAATTAAACAACTTGCTTTCTTCAAATGTAAACAATCATTATTAACCTTGTATCTCTAATGATTAAGAATGATTGAACTAATCAAAAAAAATAGCAAGATTTTAGGATCGTATAAAATTAGCAAGCAATTGTAATTTAATTATCATAAATAAATTTTTAGTTGTTAAATTTGAGCAAATTCAAGAGTACTAATAAACAACCATCAAATTATATAAACTAAATTAGTACGAGGAACAAAATTTCCAAACTACAAAAAAATTGTCCATCATGTCGGTACAAGAAAAAGACTTAACTCGTAATCGGATAGTCATACTTACAAGATTCTCAAATTTTAAAAACTAAAAAGAACAAAAAAATGAACGAAAGTCATTGAATTATATGCCTTGAATTATATATTATTATATTTATTGACTTCTCATCCCCTAAGTTGGTAGATGTGATTGTCATAGGATCATATGATTCCAACTTTACATCAATCCCCAAATGATGAGTTTAACTTTCAAGTTTAAATACCAAATTCTTATCCAGAGATCCCCAAATGATGAAAAATAATTTAACTTTCGAGTTTAAATACCAAATTCTTATCCTGAGCAGCCAATAATCATGTGTCTGTAGAATCCAAGCCCCAAAAAATGTAGAATACTGGTCCATTAAAAATGTGCAACTTACGAATAAAATCTATACAATTTGCACCACGAAGGTAGCAACAAATATTGTATGTTCAAAGAATTTTGAGTATAAACCAGAGGAAAAACAAGAACTAATAGAAGATCAAGACTGTCTTAAATAACAAGAATTCCTAGTGTAAATCGAGATTTCACCAACCGAGACACTAATCAATATTCTGCTGCCCAAATGATAATTCAGTTGCTTCATTGCCTGTCACAACTCTACAAACCATTCATCAAACAAATCGAACAATAATTCCTTTATATTTTTATGAAATTGTAGATCAAAATGGATCAAAAGTCCAAACAATGTAAATCTAACTAATTGAAAAATAATTTTTTTCTTGATTCCAAGCGCTTCTCCTCATATATATATATATATATGAAACTTAACCTGCTTATTGAGTTCATGTTAACTATGTAAAATCAGCAATTTTAAGAGTCAAAAGAAATATAAGTAATTAAAATTAAAATATTAAATCAATATGAATTAAAGCAATAGGTTATTCAATGGAAATTAGAATATGATTAAAATTTGCTTTGAGTTCTCAACCAAAAATCGTCAACGAACAGACTTAATTAATAAAATATTAATTTCAAACGAATTATAAAATCGATAGTGTTAGAAGTCTTACTAATTAAAATCATTGATATTTTTTTCATGTATCTTAATAGGTAGTTTGTATTAAAACAATCTATTGTTCTTTTCTTTTTTACATCATAACTTATTTAAGTTTATAATCTAGTAAAATTTAAATACCTTGAACTATTGTAATATATTTTTAAATGCATACATTCATGCTGAACATTAGAGGATAGAAAATGATTGTTATCATCTTCATTTAATTAATCATAACGTTAATATTTTGAACAATTTTAGAACTTTATAAATTTGAAAAATAAAGAAAAAGCTTTAAAGGAACTTGAGCAAAAAGCCTGAAGAAGGCAATCACAATGTCTATATGGGTAACTAGAGCAATACTAAATGAATCATCATCCTAATTCTTATTTAATGGATTTAACGTTTAAACTTGTCCTTGCATGTATACTTGGACTGCAAAATATTCAACGAACTTGATCTGACTAAATCAAAATTTGCCATCAGGTGGATACCAGTGGAAAGGGAAAGCTGGACTACGGTGAATTTGTTGCAATCTCCCTTCATTCACAGAAGATGGCGAATGATGAGCACCTCCGACGGGCCTTCTCATACTTCGATAAGGATGGAAATGGCTATATTGAGGCCGAAGAGCTTCGAGATGCTCTAGCCGAAGATGGAGCTACAGATAACACAGATGTAGCTAATGACATCTTACAAGAAGTTGACACCGACAAGGTGCTCGTTCTCACCAATTATAAAATTCCAGTTGAAATTCAACTTTCCTTGATCATATGCTAGATTCCATGATCTTTTTTTCATGATTACAGGATGGTAGGATCAGCTATGATGAGTTTGTCGCAATGATGAAAACTGGAACGGATTGGAGGAAAGCTTCAAGGCATTACTCCAGAGGAAGATTCAACAGCCTTAGTATCAGATTGATGAAGGACGGCTCACTAAACTCTGTGGGTGGAGGTGAGTGATAGAGATGATTAGAATATTGTTTTCCTATTGCTGATTTTTTGATTGCGGTAATCCAACTCCATCATTGCCAAGACATTGCCCCCGTCACCATGATTTGGCTTTGCTGTGTAATTAGTTTCATCCCCAGAGAATACTGTTGGCTTGTTTGCTGTTTGATTCTGAAATTACTTCATTCTATGACCTGGAAAGCTTTGTACAATGTTTGGTTATTGTGTTAAGTTTTCAGTTGATTATTACCTTATTGGTGAAAGAGTTTCAACTTCATTGCTATGCCCCTTAGCCAGGGATGATTTTGAGTCCGTTTGACATAGCTGCGGCCATCCTTAAAATGAATTAGCAAAAGCTTTTTATGTGTAGGATAAATTTCTTCTCTTTTGAAATTGTCAGATAACAAAATTCTTACAGCTACCACACTCAGATAAATTTGATTATGAAAAAAACAAACAGTAATTAAATAAATTTATCTGTTCTATGGAAAATAACCCACACCTTACTCCCAACACTTTCTGTTATGATGTCGACCCATTTTTTACTCTTAATTAAATCATTCTTTGAGTTGGAGTTCCAAGTCATTTTAAATTCGTTCGAAATGAACTCACTATAATCATTACAAGCACTATATTGCGTGGTGCTGGATCTTTATTCCCCTATGAACCACCCACTCATCCTGAGTGATTGCAAGGAAGTAAATATCAAATTGTATATTACTTTGTTTCATCTGAAATGCCAAATTTCTCCTATATGTTCATGCATGTAACGGTTGGTAAATTTGACTACTTGCTGTGATAGTGCAATTCTTCTGATTTTATGTTTTAGTGCCTGTAGCTATAATGTAACTTAGATCTAATTAATTGTCATTAGATTGGAATGAGGTTAGTATCATCCAGATTAGGATGATTGCTTGGTGGACTAAAAAAAGACTTTTAGTCCTTGAATTTTGTAATGAGGTAGTTGCCTTCCTCTTCCATCGAACCTTCTATGTTCAATTTCTTATGCAAGACTTTTAAAGATGCCTCTTCTACCCCACCCACAGTTTCAATATTGTCTACAACTGATCCGAACATTCGATAATATTCCTTCGGATAGCAATGTGGACAACACTACAGCTGACAAACATGAAGGTTCATGAGCAAACAAAGTAAGACAATAAAATCCAATAGCACACCTAAGGCCAAATGTAGCCAACGTGGGAATATTTATTAAAAAACAAAAGCATCCATCAAAATCAGAACCACTGATAGAACATAGATTAGGAGTGAAAGCTGATTCATAAGTTGGTTCGGACTTGATTTGATAAATAGCTTGTAGATGGAGTTAATAAGTCAAGTTTGAGCCAGTTTGGACTCGGCACGTTAGTTCACGAGCCGGTTTATTTAAAAAGTATTAATATAAAATGTATTTAAAATATAATAATATTTAATATTTAAAGTGTAAAATTATTTAAAAATATTGTAAAATAATATCTTACTTTTCTTATATTAAATAATTATTTATTTTTTTCTTCTATTTTTTATCATTTTTTTATAAATCATAATTATTTTCTCTAATGAATCGGTTAGAGCTCGTAGAATAAAATTTAAGCTCAAATTTGATTAATTAATTAAGCTCAAGCTTAAGTCAGTGATGACTTGACCTCGGTTCGACTCTTATATACCTCTAAAATAACCCTACTAACTCAAAATCATCTATGATTGCATAAATTCATTCACATATGGAAGAAAATTCAGATAAGGCCATCATCAATTGAGTTTAAGAAATTCTTGATGTTTTATCCTTACAAGTTCTCCTAACAAGCAGTATATTGTAAGTATGAACTGGAAAATAAGTATAAATTATTTATGACCTCCTCCTGATTGTGACATGATTCATTAAATTCCAAATTTTGAAATAATATTCATCAAAGAGAAAAATCTGTCCACCAAATAGTACCTTTTGTATAAGCCATATCAGAATAAGGGCAATGGAAGAAGAGATGATGGGCAAAAATGTAAATTTTATTAGCATGAATGCCTCTAGATGCAAATTCTCAGAATTTCTATGAAGATTCAAATATGTCATCCAAATGTAAATATATTATCTCAAAGTATATCCCTCATAATATTGAATGTGACATTTGAATAAAGAGCCTTTCTAGCATAAAAAAAAAGTGCTTCTTAGCAGTAGGTGAAGACAGTCCTTCATCATCATCAGAAAGATTAAAATTATCTTCTTGATATAAATTTTTGATTGTGCTACTATCAGAGGAGTTGGGAAGCACCCAATTACCATTAAATATAATAGCCCCATCATTGACACTATATGGAGATTAAAAATATTATACACCTAAGGCCCTATAATTTCCAACAAGGAGAAATCATTTGTCTAACGATTGTGATACAGAGATTATTTTTCTTCCAAAGGGTAAGATTGTTATGCATGTAAGAGAGAGTGAACATAATTTTTATTTCTTTAGGCTTCATTTGGGACAACTTTCTTATTGTTTTCTAAAGCAGCTTTTTAATATAAAATTTTTTAGCTCAAGAAATTTTGGTACTAAAAAACTATTTTAGAAAGCAATAAGAAAGCTATCCCAAACGAAGCTCTAGTTGTTAGAGTCAATACAGAATTATAGCAAGCTTGCACCCAAATACTTAGTAGGCTTGTTATGTGAATGCTTCTCCAAATAATTTTAATCTTGCAATGAGAAGTTTTATTATTATTATTATTATTATTATTATTTTAGAGGATAGAGTAGCACCAATATAGGGATCGAAAAACGAGGAATTAATTATGTTAGGTGTTGAAAGAATATTATATAAATTTTAAAAATATATGATAGCTTTATAATAAGAATTATGAAACATATCAAACTAATAAAAGTTAGAAAATGTTTGTCAATTTTGGATTTGATTGTTGGGGGAGGGATTTTGTTGAGTGTTGAACGAAGAATATGTAAGCCCCAAGATGAGAAGATTTAAGAGTTCAAATTGAAAGAAAGAAAGAAAAAATCTTTCATTAAAATTGACCAATTTATTAGGGATTTGAGGGTTTCATAATAGTGGTGCAATTCCAAAGAATTTTTCTCTTAGGGGAAGAATTCATCACATCCATAATAATAATGATAAACTATTTAGAGCCAAAATAATCAACTATACCAAGAATGAATTATGCTTGATAATTAATATTAAAAAATGAATTTCCACAAGTTTTGCTTGATCTCAAATCTCCCACCCTAAGTGATAAACAGATTATGACTTTTGTTTTTCATTTTGGAAATTTTTATGATGAGAAATATTTTTTTATATATAATAAGCTATGCTAAGAGTGCAATAGGTGTAAAAAATTATCTAACTTATCAGAAAAAAATTATTAAAAATTAAATTTCACCTCCATCAAACTTGTGCTATGACGTGTAATATTCTTATAAGAAAATTTATGTGTTGGAATCATAACCAAAATTAAAATTTTAAATCTTATGTATTTTAAATAATATTTTTTTATTAAATTTAAATGAGAACTCGACTCTTCATAAGACACAATATAGAAAAAGAATTCATGTAGCAGATTGAATAAAGAGTTTTTGTTATTGGCATATGCATTTCTTGATATAAATGAGTATTATATGATATAATTCTAAATTTTGAAGAAAACATATTGTTGTAAGCATTCATATTCATTTTGGAGTGGCAAAGACCTAAATCTCATTGGTTTTGTCATGCGTGCACTGTTCTTCCTGCAAACAATGACCTAAAAATATTCAGTGGAGCTTTTTGAGAGCTGAGCTATGTTATGAGAATAGGTAGGGTAGAGCAGAGGATAGTACAGAAGAAAGCCAAAGCGTATTGTATTTCTCAATCGAACATGTGATGAAAACTAATTTAAATACAATAACTTTACTATTTGGATTTCCATTTCCTCCCTTTCAATTCCTTCAAATCAAACCTACCCTTAATGAATGAAAGGTTTTATATGACCATTTAAGTCAACTTTATCCATTTAAAAAAGCTTTAAAATAAAAACATAAAGATAGAGATAAAATTTATCCATTTTAAAAGGAGAGAAAGATCTTATTTGCCTTTGCCTTTTGCTCTTTCAATTAAACTTTTGGTGTAGATATGCCTAACATCATAGTTTTTAAAGGGTTCTAATTAATGATTAATCTTGTCGGATTTGGCTTAGAATAATGTTGGTCATTTTTATCTAAATCACACATGATTGTTCTAAATAGAACAAATAATTAAAAAGAAAAAAAATATTTCTTTAGATTTAACTATAGCGCGTAGGTAGGATAAAATATTTATCGAAAAAAATTATTGTGAGAGTATGATATGTTGATCAATATGCAAAAGAGTACGAAGCCGAAGCGCAACTATTTTATCTTTAAGGATTATTTGATTTGTTGAAAAATTACAGGGGAAACAAAATTTTGGATATTTGTTTTGTTGAAAAAAAAAATACATTGTAAATTTTTAATGAATTCTTTTTTTATTGTCTAGTTCATTTTTAATGTATCCTAAACTCGTCCAGTTTTTATTGAATTCTTTTTTTTTTTCATTGTAAGTTGATTTGGTCGTCATCACCTGTCACTGGATATTGCTACTGCTGGTCACCATCATTGGCCACTATCGTCCTCGTCACTGCCACAACCTGGCGTTGCCAACCATTGACGACTTCAGCCAACCTCCTCTCAACTACCACCTTTGACGCAATAGCTGGTTATCACTGCCACCCGATGCAGCCACCATCAATGCAACTAGTCGCCACAGCCCCCCGTCGGCTTCCATTGATGTTGTCACCACTGAGCACCTCTATCATTTTACTTTAAACCAATAAAAAAAAATCTTGCATTTCTTCTACACTCATCCTAACAACTTCAAACATTTCAAATACATTATATTTTTTTACACTACATTTTTTTTATTATGTATTTCTTTTTCAGTAAATCAAGTAGTACCTCAGTAATTTTCTACTTTAATTAGTAGATAATCATATAAAAAGGGGGTAAATTTGTAACGTCTCTCTCTTTCTCTCTCTCTTGTTCTGAGGTGGTTGTTCTTTTTGTTCGAGAACCCCTCCTTCTGTCCACTTTGCTATGCCCATTAGTCTTTGCAAGAGATAAACAATGAGAGAAAAATAACATTGATGATAGATGAATATAGAAAAAGTAGAAAATTCAATCTTAAACCAATTTGTCTCTCTCATATTAAGAATGTGATTCATTTGTGAAATGATAGTGCATTTATTTTCTATGAGATATTCAGTGGAATTTCAAGCAGAATTTTTAGACCAATTTTTTCTTTTTTCTTTTAGAAAGTAATTGAAAAATAGTAGAAGAGATCACAAAAAAAAAAAAAAAAAAAAGGATTGATAGTTCACTATCCCCTAATCCAATTCTTAGCACAAGCATTGTGCTTCATGCAAAAAAAAAAAAATCATGAATTTGTATAAGTGAATCAGTAGTGGACGTAAAATCATTCGCATTGTGAACTAACACATTTCGATGCTCGTAAAATCATTCTTAAAATCTTATTAGAGAGTACGATAAAATAATTTTTCATTAAATACACTATATATTATGACTAAATGCACCATGCACTCACGATTCTTGATATTATAACACACTAAACACACCATGTACTATTGTATCATACCTAATATTTTGAGATTTACGAAAGTTGCCCTAAAAGAACGAGAAAGACACAAATAAAGAAAAATGGAAGATTCAAATAATGATAAAAAGCAAAAGGTCAAAAAAAAAAAAACCCCTCATGTTAGATTGACTCAAGTAGAGGGATTTAGGGAGCTAATAATGCACCTAAGCACCCAAATTTATCAAAATAGATAGGACATGTGCTAATTTGGACCAAAAGCCAATTAAAGAAGAAGCTTCGTCATTTAGCTCTCAAGGTTAAGAGAAAATTTTTCTTAATTGTCATGTCGGCAACCTTCCCATACCCATAATTTTGTACTTATATTAATATGTTAGTATGAGAAGTACATCATATGCTATAATCATAATAATTTCTAAATTATTAAATTTTATTACATAATTCATATTTATTTTACATTTTTGACCTCTTAGAACACCTACCTTCACATGCCCCCATTGACAATTTTTTTATTAAAATAGCATTCTATTTTTTTTTTTTGACACATTGGGAGACTAATAATTAAAATATTTGATTATATGGAACATTAAGTTAAATATACTAACCTCCTTTTTAAAGAATAAATCACATGCAATGAATTTTGTCTTAAAGATTCGTCGGCGCTTTTTTTTTTTTTTTTTTTGGTGGTAATGTGTCTAATTTTGGTGGCTGAAGGCAAATATGATACTTCAAACTTCAAAAAATTAGGTAAAATGTCAGATGAATGGCATTTTATTAGAAAAGAAAATGGTCTTTAATTAGTGAAGAAAAAAAAAATATATTTTCTAAATAAGTACTCAATAGTCTACCTTTATAATGGTAATTATAATTAGGGGTGTCAACGAGTCGAGCCGATCGAGCTCGAGTCACTTCAGATTTGAGCTTAATTAATGAATCGAGCTCGAGCTTGAGCTTTATTCTACGAGCTTGAAATGGCTCTTTTATTTTGAAAGTGGTAAAATGATTATGATTCAGACAATTATTATAATAAAATGAAGAATCACTTAATATAAGAAATTGAGATGTTATATATCGCCAAAAAATCATCTTGATCGGGCACGAATCTCGAGGAAAAACTCAAGTTGGAAACTTCAAAAATTATTTCGGAGATCATTTAAACTCCGATTTCAGCAAACTTATAGTTGAACTGAGCGTCTCGGAAATACGAATCCAACGACACCAAATTCGACTCAATCCGAGCCCAAGTGAGTCCAAATCAAGTACCCGAAGCGCTGTTGGAAGCATCAAACAGCTATTTGAGTTACCAAACGGTCTCCGATTTTGACAAACTTATAGTCGAATCGAGCGTCTCGACGAAACGAATCCAACGAGCCCAAGATCGTAGAATTCTGATATCATTAAGACCTTCAAATCCTTGATAAACGGTTCACGATCAAAGGATTCAATATTGGCCGTTCATCCGGATCACTCCGTATTTGCCCCTGATCCCTCACATATTTACGGGCTATGCCACTCCAGAAAAACTATAAATAGCCCCTCATTTCTCTTAAGAGGGGACCCAAGCCAAGAAGAGAAGAAGAAGAGAAGAGAAGCTTAGGAGGGAACAACTCCTCCTCGACCACCGCCGGAACTCCGCCGGAACACCTCCGAAGCACGACCAGGCGCCCGAGGGACGCCGGAGCTTTGCCGGACACGGGAGGAACATTGGAATTTTGCCCGACGCCAGAATTCTACCCGACGCCCGAGTGACGCCGGATTTCTTTCCAAGTGACGCCGGAATTCTGCCCGACACCCGAGTGGCGTCGGAACTCTGCTTGCCCTTGTAACTGACACTCATTGTAATCTGATCGTCCTGAATTTAAAAGACGAACCAGCCTTGTGTATTTCAAACAACACTAGTGGAACTTTTCCAACTGGGCGTGGCCCCGTGGTTTTTCCCTTTTCCAGGGCTTTCCACGTAAAAATCCTGGTGTTCTTTTATTCTTCTGTTTGTGTGCTGGATATATGTACAACGCTGAGACGGAAGTTTAAATTCTATCGTCGCGTATATTTGAGTCCGCAACAGTTTGGCGCCGTCTGTGGGAAACTTATCCCACAACTTCAAGTATTGCTACGATGGTCAACAGGCGTAGCAGTCGCCTCATAGGAGCCTCCCGCTCTCATTCTCATCAATCCAGAAATCAGTCTATGAATCATAGACGTCCGATATCTGCCTCTTTATACCCCGGGGGGAAAAACACACCTGGAGAAGGGACCTCGGGACCCTCCTTAGAAGAGAGAATTCGAAAGATGGAAGAATATAAAAATGAGATCCTACAACTCTTGCGAGAGACTCGATAGCCGACTCTAGCACCTCAGGAGGAGGTTCTTCTCCCTCGAGATCCACCAAGTGTTGAAGCTGTTCAAATTGAACATCTTCAAGCTGAGATTCCTCTTCCTCCACCCAGGAGGCGTCCGCGGTCACATCAAGAGAACGAGCTGGCTGATACAGCAAGTTCTACCCATCCTCCACACACAGGTCCGCAATCTCGCCATCCTCAAAACCTCTCTGAGGAGCTAGCCCAACCTCACATTGCTGAGCTCCCTCGCAATGCCCTACGCCACGGACTGCGACGATTGGTCCGGGAGGAGTTTCCTACAGGGGGCGTAAGGCAGCCTCTTCGCCAGTGGGACTTCCAGGAGTCGTCACCCCTGGCAGAAGCCATTCTTCAACACCCTATTCCGGCTGGCTTTAAGCTACCAAGCATTGAATCCTACGATGGGACATCCGACCCGTACGAGCACATCGACCATTACAGGACCATCATGCATATTCAACGAGCTTCAGATGCACTCCTTTGCCAGGTTTTCCCTGCTACTCTTAAAGGACAAGCTCGAACATGGTACTATTCACTTCCAGCCGGAACGATCCCCACATTTGTTAAATTGGCCAAGGTGTTTGTCGAGCAGTTCGTAGCCAACCGAAGAATTACTAAGGATTCTTCTCACCTTTCCGGGATTCGTCAAAGCGAAGGAGAATTGTTGAAAGAGTACTTTCGACGATTTTCTATCGAGGCTCGACAAATCCCAGGAGTAGACCCAGAATTGCTCAGAGGGGTCTTTCTTGGAGGACTTCGTCCTGGCCCCTTCTATTCGGCACTCATGCGCGATACTGTTCATTCATATGCCGATCTGATCCATCGTGTGGAAGCACAGATATCAGCAGATGAGGCAATAAACGCTCACAGAAAACAGTTCGAGCAACCCACTGGGAAGCGCAAGGGAGCACCTGAGATGGATAATCCATCATCACAACGAAAAAAGCAAGGGAAGAGCAATCTACCTCCTAGACCCCCATTGCCACGACGAGAACCCCGACAGGAGAAGGAGTACACTCCGCTCAACACCTCTCGAGAAAATGTCTTGATGGCGATTTAAGATCAGGACAAAGTGAAGTGGCCGCATCCTTTAAAGCCGAATACAGGAAACCAAGATCAGTACTGCCACTTTCATCGTAGTCGTGGCCACACTACTGAGTCCTGTAGGCAACTTAAGGAGGAGATTGAAAGACTCATCCGTCAGGGCTATCTTCGACAATTTATTGGGAATCCACTTACCCGAGAAGAAGCTCGACCCACTGGGGGGCAGAATCAATCACAAAGGCAGCCAGTGAATAACCGGATAACGGTGGGCGAAATTGAAACAATCGCAGGAGGCCCCTTACTATCTGACCAAGTCTTTTTGACTGTGGAAGAAAACCCGACTCCAAAAAAGGCTCGTATTGATCACTCCATCACATTTGATGATTCCGACCTGGAAGGAGTGAAAACCCCCCATCAAGATCCGCTTGTCATAAACGCAGGCATTGGTGACCCGTGTTACAAGGTCAAAAGAATTCTTGTGGACAACGGAAGCTCCGTAGATGTCCTGTTCTACTCTACTTTTCTCAACATGAGTCTCTCAAGAGAAAAACTTCAACCTGCTGTAGGTCCTTTATATGGATTTGATAATCGACCTGTACAAGCAGAAGGAATAATCAGTCTCCCTGTAGTCCTTGGAGAATTTCCTCGACAGACTACACACTCCATCCAATTCATCGTGGTAAAGTCAGAATCAGCTTATAACGCCATCTTCGGGAGGCCGCTCCAGTCTATTTTTGGGATCATCGCATCCATTCCTCACCTCAAGCTGAAGTTCCATACCCTATCAGGAGTCGGTGTAGTATGCGGAGATCAACAAATAGCACAGACCTACTATCTTAGGCAGATCAAGTCTCGTCCAATGATTACCCTGAGCATCGAGGACTTTGATCTGCGGAGCGAAGATATTCCTCAGAGAGCTTCCTCTGTGGAAGACCTTACTACTGTATCTATCTCTGAAGAGCATCCTTCAAAGACAGTGCGAATTGGATCACTTCTCTCAGATGATGAGAAGAAAAACTTTACAGCTTTTCTACGAGAAAATCAGGATATTTTTGCATGGAGTCCAGCAGATATGCCTGGAATTGACCCCGAAGTGATCGTTCACTCTCTCAAAGTCAATCCAACATGCAAACCGATTTTCCAGAAGAAGCGAAACTTTGCACCAGATCGCCAGCAAGCAATTGAACAAGAAGTTGATAAACTTTTGGAAGCCGGATTCATACGAGAGGTGCACTATCCTACTTGGTTAGCAAATATTGTCATGGTACGGAAGGGGAGTGGAGCTTGGAGAATGTGTATAGATTACACTGATCTCAATAAAGCTTGCCCAAAGGATAGTTTTCCGCTCCCTTGCATCGATCAGTTAGTTGATACCACCTCTGGTCATCAGATGTGGAGCTTTATGGATGCCTACTCCGGCTACAACCAAATAAAAATGAATCCTGCTGATGAAGAAGCAACAGCTTTTCAAACAGACAAAGGATTGTACTGCTACCGGGTGATGCCCTTTGGGCTCAAAAATGCTGGAGCAACTTATCAGCGTCTCATGAATAAGATTTTCAAAAGCTTTATTGGACGTACTATGGAGGTGTACGTAGACGATATGTTGGTAAAAAGTCTGGAAAAAACACAACATATCTCTGACCTGAAATAATATTTCCACTTATTAAGGCATTACAATATGCGACTCAACCCCGCTAAATGTGCTTTTGGAGTTGCTTCTGGAAAGTTTTTAGGGTTTATGGTAACCCATAGAGGAATCGAAGCCAATCCGGAGAAGATCAAGGCACTAAGGGACATGGTGCCGCCAAAGAACATCAAAGAGGTCCAAAGGCTGAATGGGAGAATTGCGGCACTATCTCATTTCCTGGCACGTTCAGGAGACAAATATCTGCCCTTCTTTAAGATACTTAGAGGCGCTCGTAGCTCCGGGTTTCAATGGACAGATGAATGTCAAGAAGCCTTTGAACAATTGCGAAAGTATTTGGCATCCCCGCCACTACTTTCTAAACCAATACCAGGAGAGAGATTGTATTTGTATATGGCTGTATCTATCCAAGCCATTAGTTCGGTTCTGGTCCGAGAAGAAAATGCTATACAACGTCCTATCTACTATGTTAGTAAGATTTTATCTGAAGTAGAGGGACGTTATCCTTTGGCAGATAAGACAGCATTGGCGTTAGTTTATTCCGCCAGAAAACTACGCCCTTACTTTCAAGCCCATTCAATTGGAGTTTACACGAATCTGCCGCTAAAAAGCATTCTGCAGAAGCCAGAAGCATCAGGCAAGCTTGTTAAGTGGTCTGTAGAACTGGGAGAATTTGATATCCACTACTTGCCTAGACCTGATATTAAATCTCAAGTACTAGCAGATTTCGTAGTTGAATGCACCGTTCCAGTATCTGATATACAACCGAGTGCTTCACCTTCTTCTCCATGCTGGACGTTGTACGTCGATGGAGCTTCAGGGAGTTCTGGGGCTGGGGCTGGAATTTTATTAATCTCTCCACAGAAGGTTACCCTTGAGTACGGGCTTCGACTCAAGTTCCCGGCAACCAACAACATAGCAGAATACGAGGCCCTTGTTGCTGGGTTGAGACTAGCAATTGACTGTGAAGTCCAGAACCTAATAGCCCACATTGATTCCCAACTAGTCGCCTCTCAGGTGGAGGGGGATTTTGATATTCACAACCCACAATTGGCTCAATATTGTAGCATTGTGAAGCTACTCTTAGCCCGTATAGGGGAGCATCAAATCATACATATCCTCCAAGAATAAAATGCAAGAGCAGACGCTCTTTCTAAACTTGCTACATCAACAACGGGGGACATCTATAAGAGAAGATGTATCGAGGAAATCCACTTTCCAAGCATTCAGGGTCCATGGGTCATACAGTCAATTGACGAGCCAAGAGAGATGTCTTGGAATCTTATCTTTTCTGAAAGATGGGGTGCTACTCGAAGATCCTATAGCTGCAATACGACTTCGGAGACAAGCTACAAATTTCACCATTATCAGCAATGAGTTGTATAAGCGCTCCTTCATTGGGCCGTACCTCAAGTGTCTCCCACCATCAGAAGCTGATTACGCGCTTCAGGAAGTTCATTCAGGAGTATATGGAGAACATCTGGGAGGAAAAGCGTTAGCTTACAAGATCATGAGACATGGATTCTATTGGCCTACAATGAAACATGATGCACTTGAATTCACACGAAAGTGCGAAAACTGTCAATTGCATTCTAACCTCACTCATACACCCGCTCTGGAGCTTGCATCCCTTCAAAGCCCCTGGCCTTTTGCCCAATGGGGGATTGATATAATGGGACCTTTTCCTATAGCGACTGGACAGCAAAAATTCATTATTTTGGCTGTAGATTACTTCACCAAATGGGTGGAGGCGGAACCTTTGGCGAAGATTACTGAAGCAAATGCCAAGCAATTTTTATGGAAGAACATAACATGTCGCTTTGGCATTCCCGCAAAAATCGTCACTGATAACGGGACACAGTTCACCGGGAAGATCGTTACATCTTTTTGTAGGGATTTTTATATTCAGCTCATTCACACAGCTGTTGCCCATCCTCAAACTAATGGGCAAACAGAGGTTACAAACCGAACAATCCTGAAAGGGCTGAAGACACGTCTAGGGAAAGTTGGGGGGTAATGGGCCGAAGAACTCCCCAATGTCCTCTGGGCTTATCAGACCACCGCTAGAACTCCTACAGGGTAAACCCCATATAACCTTTGCTTCGGTACAGAAGCAGTCATACCGGTTGATATCAGAGTTCATAGCCACAGAGTTCAGACTTTCGACTTCAAAAGTAACGAGGAGAAGCTTAGAGCAAATTTGGATCTCCTCCCAGAAGTAAGAGATGAAGTCTCACTCAGAACCGCTACATACCACCAAAGAGTTGCCCGTCACTACAATCGAAGGGTGAAACCTCGCCCTATCACTATTGGGGACTTAGTACTACGAAGCATTGAAGCCGCTGGAAAAAGCCCTCAGCGAAATAAGCTCTCCCCCCTCTGGGAGGGTCCTTATTTGGTATCAGCTATGGTCAAGCCTGGAACCTTCAAACTGAAGGATGCTGGTGAAAAAATGCTTCCCCGAACTTGGAACGTGGGCAATCTTCGCAAATATTATCAGTAGGAGTTGATACTGCTATCTGTCTATGTGTTATGTTTGTCTTATATTTTATCTTCTCCTGTAGTCATGTTATAAAGTTTTTCATACATCCCTTATGTGTTGATTATAGAAGAACTTTTTTCTTGTATCCCTAAGTTATTCTAGGGAACTGCTATCTCATATTACGAAGCAATATGATATTCACTTTGTCGTGCTAATGTTTCTTCTCTCCAAACTCTTTTTCTGTGATTCGAGAAGTACACAATCTATATTGTATCTCAATCACTGAATGATCAATCCCATGGGGATTTGATCCGACCTCTTCCACACAGGTTAATGTCATCAAGCAAATGCTTTGACTAACAACCTCGGATAGGTCAAGTATCCTAGGAGGATATCTTGAATATCAAAATCATTTGATGATCAATCCCAAAGGGAGTTGATATGACCTTTTTCCGGACAGGTTAAGGGTATCGAGCAAATGCTTTCACTAATAACCCCGGATAGGTCAAAATCTTTAAAGAAAGAGATGTCTCACATTTGCTCAAGTCAAAAAAAAAGAGCTCATTAGAATACTCTCATCCAAACTGAAGTAAAACTAAGTGAATTTCATTTGCATGTGAGAAAAGAACATCAAAAACATCTTTATATATCACTGAACATCAAGTACACCAGATAGAAACATCAACATCGAGCATATATACAATCGCTAGAAAGAAAGCAAAGAGATATAAAACTACATCAAAGACACCCTATAGAATCTCAACATCATCCTCATCTTCCTCTAAGGCAAAAGCTCGCTGCAACTCACTCTCCAGCTCTTCACCACCAGAGTCTAAAGAAGCATCACCAGAAGCCTGGCTGGGAGTCAGTCCCTCGATCTCTGCTCCAGTCTTGCGATGTACTGTCCGAACACCCTTCATGAAGCCCCTGATGAAGCCATCCTCTGCGCACTCTGCCTCCAAGGCTTTCACCTCCACGTCATAAATATGACTGCGAGCCTCCTGAATGTGGTCCTCAATAATGATCTTGAAAGCATAAGATTTCTTGAACTCTTCAATAACTGCTGACGGCGACTGCTGGGCCTCCTTCTCGGATAGTACACTCTGAAGCCTCTCATTCTCAGCCTCAAGGACCTGCTGAGCTTTTTCCTGTTGCTTGATCGTCGCTTGTGCCTCCACCAACTCTATATGCAGACGATCCATCCGTTCATTCTGAGAAGAGACTGAACTGATCTTGTTCGCCAACTCAGTTCTGCACCCCTCAAGCTGATCCTCCACCACCTTCATCTCCTTCACTTTACTGTCATATTTCTTTTTGTACTCTCCCTGAAGGTATTTAACCTTCACAAACTCTTTGTTCCAATCGTTCAGAATCTTGGTCATCTCAAGATTGAAATCAGAATACTGAGACAAGAAAAATATCATAAATATATTCCTTAAGAAATGTAAAAATGGAGAAGAAGTAAAGGAGAACTCACTAACTCCTCAGCCCGTCGGCGGCCGATACACTGATGGTTTAACACATCTTCTGGAATATATGACTTGGATGGAGAAGCTCGGGGACCTTTGCTAACAACTGTCAAAACTTCATCTGCCCTCTTCTTCCTCGATGCCTGCAAACCTTCCTCACTCTCTGGTCGCTTGGAGTGGTTCTTTTGGGGGACCACTTCTGGAACTCTAGCAGACTTCTTCAACATTTGAGCATGTGATCTCCCTGCTTGAGTAGATAATCCGACCTTGAACAAGTACTCCTCATCTACATATCTACTCAAGTAACGCACCTCGTAGTGTAGAGCATCCAAATCAGGGAGTTTGAGTATCCTCAGCAAATCTTCTACTCCAATGTGAAGGGGGACAGGTAGCTCTTTCAACTTCCCCCACTTCTCCTGAAGACCCCAATCATTCTACACATAAAAGAAGTTGCTGATCCAACCTTTCGAGGGGTCTCGAGTGCGGATGTCCAACCACTTGGACCTGAATGAAATACATCCCTGCGCATCGCTAAAGAGACGCCCCATCCGAGAAAGGCACTCTGAGGAAAGTACCACTCCGCGGTCTCTGAAAAGCACGATCAGGCCCATCACGATCGACATTGCTCTGTAGGAAAATTGAGACAAGCATACCCCACAAAGCGTCAGAATGTCGATCAGTTCGGAGGAAGGAGGAAATCATAGTCCCGCTCGCAGACTAAATTCATACACCGTCACATATCCAGGGGGAGGGAAGCAGGCGCGATCAGTTCTGGCCGGCACCTTCATCACCAAATCATTAGGAAAATGAAACTTTTTCCTAAATGAGATGAAGGAG
This sequence comes from Dendrobium chrysotoxum, assembly GCA_019925795.1. Classification (NCBI taxonomy): domain Eukaryota; kingdom Viridiplantae; phylum Streptophyta; class Magnoliopsida; order Asparagales; family Orchidaceae; genus Dendrobium; species Dendrobium chrysotoxum. The sequence continues at coordinate 24,278,789 of CM034308.1, forward strand.
TCCTCAGTGACGGTGGAAATCACATCGTTAGCCTTCGGCGCCTTTTGGGTCCTCTTCGGAACATCAGATCGTTGCGCAGGACGGTCTTCTGAAGGAATTTTAGAGGAGGCGGGATCACCCATTTTTGCTTCCTTTACTAAAGAGGGGCGCAGATCTAAGTAGGGAAAATCCCCTACGAAAGACTGCGGAAAGCCTCCAAAGTAGGAAGAAAAAGGGAGGAAGAACGGAGGGAGGAAGGGGGAAAGCCGCTAACTTCTGCGCAAAAGGAGGGGCGCCGAATCAAGTAGGGAAAGTCACCTACTTAAAAACGGTGGAAAGCCTCAGAATGCCAAAAGCTAGAAGGCCAGGAAAGAAGGAAGAAAGGAGCATTTTGACCCCTACCCCAAGGGGTGTATTTATAGGATAAAAAGAGAGGGAGTTATTGAAGAAAAAGGGGGGAAAATATTTAAAATTGGAGGGAGAGGGTTTCTAGAAGGAAGTTCGAATTTTTCTGAATTTTTCAGAATTTTTTCGGAATTTTTTGGGATTTTTTGGGATTTTTTAATCCCATGTGGGCCCCACAAATTTAAAAAAAAAAATTTTTTTTTTAAAAATAAACCGCGTTCGCGCGGTTATTACCGCGCGGTTCCGCGCGCGGACGAGCCGGTTGGCGCGGGCGCCGCCGCCGGCGGCCGGCCGGTTCGGCCGCCTACGCGTTCCCGGGCTCCGATTTCGGGCCCGGACGGTCCAAATTCGACATTTTTGGGGTCCCCGGACACGTTTTCCGATGTTCCGGACTCAATTTTGACACTTTCGGAGCTCAACGGGGCCTCTATGGTTGGGTTCGAGCAAACATTTAATTTTTGGAAGGCAATTTTTTGTGATTCGGCCAATGTAAAATACCGGAACAAGTATTTTCGGACTCGTGGAGCTTCGACGTCCAAAAATAAGGGGGCAACTGATATATCGCCAAAAAATCATCTTGATCGGGCACGAATCTCGAGGAAAAACTCAAGTTGGAAACTTCAAAAATTATTTCGGAAACCATTTAAACTCCAATTTCAGTAAACTTATAGTCGAACTGAGCGTCTCGGAAATACGAATCCAACGACACCAAATTCGACTCAATCCGAGCCCAAGTGAGTCCAAATCAAGTACCTGAAGCGCTGTTGGAAGCATCAAACAGCTATTTGAGTACCAAACGGTCTCCGATTTTGACGAGCTTATAGTCGAATCGAGCGTCTCGACGAGACGAATCTAACGAGCCCAAGATCGTAGAATTCTGATATCATTAAGACCTCACGATCAAAGGATTCAATATCGGCTGTTCATCCGGATCACTCCGTATTTGCCCCTGATCCCTCACATATTTACGGGCTATGCCACTCCAGAAAAACTATAAATAGCCCCTCATTTCTCTTAAGAGGGGACCCAAGCCAAGAAGAGAAGAAGAAGAGAAGAGAAGCTTAGGAGGGAACAACTCCTCCTCGACCACCGCCGGAACTCCGCCGGAACACCTCTGAAGCACGACCAGGTGCCCGAGGGACGCCGGAGCTTTGCCGGACACGGGAGGAACATTGGAATTTTGCCCGACGCCGGAATTCTACCCGACGCCCGAGTGACGCCGGATTTCTTTCCAAGTGACGCCGGAATTCTGCCCGACACCCGAGTGGCGTCGGAACTCTGCTTGCCCTTGTAACTGACACTCATTGTAATCTGATCGTCCTGAATTTAAAAGATGAACCAGCCTTGTGTATTTCAAACAACACTAGTGGAACTTTTCCAACTGGGCGTGGCCCCGTGGTTTTTCCCTTTTCCAGGGCTTTCCACGTAAAAATCCTGGTGTTCTTTTATTTTTCTGTTTGTGTGCTGGATATACGTACAACGCTGAGACGGAAGTTTAAATTCTATCGTCGCGTATATTTGAGTCCGCAACAAGATGTAATTTACAAATATTTTTAACAAATTTTGTACGTAAAATCGTGGATATTAATATATCTTAACTGTATTTTATATTCATATTTTTTAAACGAGCCGGTTCGAGAGATAACGAGTCAAGTTAGGGCTGGCCATGGCTCAAGCTTGGCTCATTAGCACATCTAGCTTGGCTAATGAGCCATTTATCGAGTTGAGCTCGAGTCGGCTCATGAGTCAGCTTGACTCACTTACACCCCTAATATAATAAATTATAAAATAATACATTTTTAATAATTATTTTTCTTATCGTTCTTCTTCGTTGTTGTTCTTACTTTAAATCCATAACTTTGCTTTAAGGACTATAATTCATGCCAAATCATTTAAATTAGAGACCTTTGATTTATATATAAGTAATAATAAGTATAAATGTTTATGTAATTACACATTAAATATAAATTAGCAAAATCAAAATTAATTTTTTTTAAATAAAGATATTTGATTTGAATCATCCCAATTAAAATCAAAGTTTTGACGTTCGGTTTATGAATAGATATATTTTGTTGGCCTATCATGAGCTCATGTGAGTTTTGTCATGGCGGTGAAAAGATTTTTCAATAATAATATTCTATTTCAACATTAAACTATTTAGAAATTAGTATAATAAAAAATTAATTAAATAGTCATTATTATATTTATATTAAAATATATTTAATTATTTTGAATTTATTCTGATTAAATGAATATTTTTTCATAACGGTATTATTTCGAGATCATGTGAACACTTGATCACTTGGCATGGGTGTGCCGAGATGTCCTCGACCTCCAAAACAGAAGATCATGCTCGAGTTTTCGATTAATTTTATTTTAATATTTTTTTCAAAAAATTTATGTACATACCACCAAATTCTAACATCTCTCTGCCTAAATTTTTATATTTATTTGTATAACACATAAATCTTTAAATTCATAAAAAATACCGTTAGTACTATTTTTTGTAAAGTGAGCTATATGATTTTTTTTGTAAGTTTTAATGTGAATGAGACACTAAAGTATTATATAAATAAATATAAAAATTTAGGTATTTGATATGCAAATATATAAAAATTATGTGGTATATATATGTAAACACTCCTTTTTTTATATATATGATTAATTTCACATTCTTTATAATAATATTGAGTTACAATTATTTTTTATACGATAATTCAAAATATCTTATTGATTATTTTTTTTTTAAATATGAGTAAGTAAAAGTATGTACAGCCGTGCTTGCTTTCTATTTATTTATTTTTAAAGAATAATTTTTGTTTGTGTGGCTAAGAATTTTTAACTAAAAATAACTATTTAGCTATACCATAAGCATTATAATTAAGAAAATTATAATAAAGGGTAGAGAATCAGGCTTCATTATCTTTAAGATCTATTTGATCCATCATGCCATTAACAATGATGGAAGGATTTGCAAAGGCCTCATGCCTTGCGATTACTAATAAAAAATTCTCCATAGCCTCTTTGAGTTGGGAGTTTTCTATGTGTTATATTGAATTTGCACATGATTAGATTTCTTCTGATAGTTAATGAAGGTTTACTTAGACATGGAGTTTGAGACTTTCTAGCCCTAAAATATAACTACTCATCCCATTTAGGAGGCACTCTTGATTAATGAGTTTAGGGTGCTTAACCATTTAAAACGCTTGCTAGGTGTTTTTAAGTCTTTGGGAAAAAGGTGTAGAAAAGATCAATTAATTCGATCAAGATTTTATTGTCCTATTAGGATATCTCGCAAAGAAAGCATTGACCATAGCTGCCCTCTGCTCCTCCACTCGTTGTTGTTTTTGGTTCTTTGGTTGCCAGGGGCCGTAATCTCATCTTCATAATTTTTAGCTTCTCAATCCTAGCCACCTTCTTAGCTGAAGTTTCCTTCCTAGTATGACAGACACCCCTTAATATCAATATCTTCCTTCTTTGCTTAGGATCTATTACTCTAATTTTCTTGACAGATTCGACCATTTTTGTTGAAACCCTAGGGCCTCGTTTCATATTAGTTTGTATTTTTTAGTGTCTCTATTTATTGCTTATACTATTGTTGAATGTGTTATATTCTAGAAAGAGAATATTGTTTGAATAATTAGTAAATATATATCATATATTGTTAAAACTCTTATATATTGCTCAACAATCAATAATTGAATGATTGCATTGTGGAAGTTGACAATACAACTGATGTATCATCAATGAATTATCTTCATCAAGCACGAATCTCGAGGCAAAAATCAAGTTGGAAACTTCAAAAATTAATTCGGAGACCATCTGTACTCCGATTTCAGCAAACTTATTGTCGAAATGAACGTCTCGGAAATACGAACCCAACGACACTAAAATCGTCTCAATCCGAGTGCAAATGAGTCCAAATCAAAGACCTAAAGCACGTTTGGAAGGTTCAATCCATAATTCAAATTACTAAACAGTTTCCAAAAGTGACATGCTTATAGTCGAATCGAGCGGCTCGACGAGGCAAATCCAACGAGCCCAAGATCACCAAATTCCGAAATCATTAAGGCCATCAAATATCTGATGAACGGTCCATAATTGGAAGATTAAATATCAGCCGTCCATCTGGATCACTCCATAATTACCCCTAATCCTTCATCTATTTACGGGCCATGCCACTCCAGAAAATCTATAAATAGAGCCCTCATTTTCTCTTGAGAGGGACCCAAGCTAAGAAGAGAAGAAGAGAAGAGAAGTGGTGGAGGGAATAACTCCTCCTCGACCACCGCCGGAACACCGCCGGAACTCCATCTGAACTCCACCGGAACATCGCCGGAACACCGCTGGGCACCCGAAGGACGCCTGTGCTCTGCCCGACGCCCGAATCACGTCGAAATTCTGCCCAACTTCCAAGTGACGCCAGAATTCTGCCGGACACCCGAGTGACGTCGGAACTCTGCTTGGCCTTGTAACTGACTTTCAATACTCATTGTAATCTAATCGTCCTGAATTTCAAGGATGAATCAGCCTCCTGTATTTCAAACAACACTAGTGGAACTCTTTCAACTGGGCGTGGCCCCATGATTTTTTTCCCTTTTTCAGGGCTTTCCACGTAAAAATCCTGGTGTTCTTTCATTCTTCTGTTTGTGTGCTGAATATCCGTACAAAGCTAAGACGAAGAATTATTAAACTCTTTCGCCGCATAGATTCTAGCCCATCTGTGGGAAACACTATCCCACACTCCTAAATATTATTTCGATGGTCAATAGGCGTAACAATCGCCTCATAGGAGCCTCCCTCTCCCACTCTCATCAATCCAGAAACCAGTCTATAAATTATGGACGTCAAGTTTCTGCCTCCTTTTATCCTGGGGGGCAACACATTGCTGGAGAAGGAACCTCAGGGCCTTCTTTGGAGGTGCTAATCCGAAAAATGGAAGAATCTCAGAATGAAATCCTACAACTCTTGCGAGAGACTCAACAACCGGCACTAGCACCACAGGAGGAGGTTCTTCTCCCTCAAGATCCGCCACGAGTAGAAGCTGTTCAACTCGAACATCTTCAAGCAGAAATTCCTCTTCCTCCACCAAGGAGGCATCCGCAATCACATCAAGATAATGAACTGGCTGATACAGCAAGTTCTACCCATCCTTCGCACACGGGTTGGCAATCTCGCCTTCCCCTGGACCTCCCTGAAGAGTTAGCCCGACCTCACATTGCTGAGCTCCCTCGCAATGCCCTACGCCACGAACTGTGATGATTGGTCCGAGAGGAGTTCCCTACAGGAGGCGTAAGGCAACCTCTTCGTCAGTGGGACTTCTAGGAGTCATCACCACTGACGAAAGCCATTCTTCAACCCCCTATTCCGGCAGTATTTAAACTACCGAGCATCGATTCCTACGACGGGACCTCCGACCCGTACGAGCATATCGATCATTACAGAACCATCATGCATATCCAGTGAGCTTCGGATGCCCTCATATGTCAGGTTTTTCCTGCTACACTCAAAGGATAGGCGCGAACATGGTTCTATTCTCTTCCATCCGGAACGATCCCTTCATTCGTCAAATTAGCCAAAGCCTTTGTTGAACAGTTTGTAGCCAATCGAAGAATTGCTAAGGATTCTTCCCACCCTCCGAGATTCTTCAAAATGAGGGAGAATCGTTAAAGGAGTATTTTCAGCGATTTTCCACCGAGGCACGACAGATTCCAGGAGTAGACCCAGAATTGCTTAGAGGGGTCTTTCTTGGAGGTCTTCATCCTGGCCCCTTCTATTCGGCACTTATGCACGATACTGTTCATTCATATGCCGATATGATCCATCGTATGGAGGCACAAATATCAGCGGATGAAGCTATTAATGCCCACAGAAAGCAATTTGATCAAACTCCTGGAAAGCACAAAAATGCCCCTACAATAGAGAGCTCTTCCTCCAAATAAAAGAAAAACTTCTCTCCTAGACCCCCAGTACCACGCCGTGAGTTTCGACAAGAGGAGGAGTATACACCACTCAATGCCCCTCAAGAAAATGTGTTGATCGCCATCTGAGATTAAGAAAATATTAAGTGGCTAAATCCTTTGAAGCCGAATATAGGAAATCAAGATCAATACTGTCATTTCCACCGTAGTCGTGGACCCACTACTGAAACTTGCAAACAACTCAAGGATGAGATTGAGAGGTTGATCCGACAAGGATATCTCCGAAAATTCATCAAGAGCCCACCTACTCAAGATGATGCTGGGGGGCAAAATCAACAACAACAAGAACAACCATTGAATAACATTCAAATGGTTGGTGAGATCAAATGATCACACAGTGTATGTAATAGAAGTTGTCTTATTTTATTGTGCCTCTTTTATAAGCAGGACGTTGCTTTAACATTTTCTTCCCAAGTCAAATATTGTGTTGTCCCTATACGTATCTCTTATGTATTTAACATGGTATCCCTGGGTTGTATTAGGAAGTTGTTATATTGTCCTACATAATATAGTGATGCGTTGTGCACTATATTTGATATTGTCTACTTCTCTAGAAAGGATTAAAAATGATGACAATGAAAAACTACTAACATATAGTCTATTTATCCTTGATTCGAGAAATACGCAATCTTTATTGTGTCTCAATCACTGGATGATCAATCCCAGGGGGATTTGATCCGACCTCTTCCACACAGGTTAACATCATCAAGTAGGGCTCTGACATACAACCTCGGATAGGTCATACATCCTTGGTGGATTCTCTTGACCTCTTCCACACAGGTTAACATCATCGAATAGAGCTCTGACATACAACCTCGAATAGTTCTTACATCCTTAGTGGATTCTTTCAACCTCTTCCATACAGGTTAAAATAATCAAGCAAATATTTTGATTAATAATCTCGGATATGTCAAAATATATCCAAGGAGGATATCTATTAAGTCAAAAAAAGGCCACTAAAATGTTTCTTACAGAAATAAAATTCATATGCGTCTAAAAAAAAGAAAAGCCAATAATTTCTTTATATATATATATGTCACTGAACATCGAGTACATCAAATAGAAACATTAACATCTAGCACACATACAATCACTAGAAAGAAAGCAAAGTGATATAATACAACATCAAAGTCATCCTACAGAATCTCAATATCACCCTCATCCTCCTCCAAGGTAAAAGCCTGCTGCAACTCACTCTCTAGCTCTTCACCACCAGAGTCTGAAGAAGCATCACCAGAAGCCTGGATAGGAGTCAACCCCGTGATCTCCGCTCCAGTCTTGCGACGTACTGCAAGTATGCCCTTCATAAAACCCCTGATGAAGCCATCCTCTATGCACTCTGCATCCAAGGCCTTCACCTCCACATCATAAATATGATTGCGAGCATCCTGAATGTAGTTCTCAATGATTATCTTGAATGTATAAGACTTCTTGAACTATTCAATGACTGTAGACGGTAACTGCTGGGCCTCCTTCTCAGACAGCACACTCTGGAGCCTCTTATTCTCAGCCTCAAGGATTTGCTGATTCTTTTCCTGCTGCTTGATCGTCGTCTGGGCCTCCACCAACTCTATATACAAACGATCCATTCATTCATTCTGAGAAGAGGCTGAAGTGATCCTATTGGCCAACTCTGCTCTACACCCCGCAAGCTGATCCTCCACCACCTTCATCTCCTTCACTTTACTGTTATATTTCTTATTGTACTCTCCCTGAAGGTATTTAACCTTCACAAACTCGTTGTTCCAGTCATTCAAAATTTTGATAATCTCAAGCTTGAAATCAGAATGCTGCTCTAACTGAAGCATTTAAAATAAAAGTATATCATAAATATATTCCTTAAAAAATATAAAAAAAGGAAGAAGTGAAGGAGAACTCACCAACTCTTCGGCCCGCCGACGGCCGATGCACTGATGGTTCAATACATCTTCTTGAATGTATGACTTGGGTGGAGAAACTCGAGGACCTTTGCTAACAACTATCAAAATCTCATATGCCTTTCTCTTCCTTGGAGCTTGCAAACCTTCCTCACTCCCTGGTCTCTTGGAGTGCCTCTTCTGGGGAATCACTTCTGAAACTCTAACAGACTTCTTCAATATTTGTGCATGTGACCTCCTTGCTTAAATAGATAATCCAACCTTGAACAAATACTCTTCATCTATGTATCTACTCAAGTAACGCACCTCGTAGTGTAGAGCGTCTAAATCAGGAAGCTTGAGTATCCTAAACAAATCTTCTGCTCCAATGTGAAGGGGGATGGATAACTCTTTCAACTTCCCCCATTTCTCCTGAAGATTCCAATCATTCTGCACATAAAAAAAATTGCTGATCCAACCTTTCGATGGGTCTCGAGTACAGATATCCAACCACTTGGACCTAAAAGAAATGCGTCCCTGCGCATCGCTAAAGAGACGCCCCATCCGAGAGAGGCACTATGAGGAAAGTACCACTCCACGATCTCTAAAAAGTGCAATCAAGCCCATCACGATCGATATGACTCTATAGAAAAATTGAGATAAACATACCCCACAAATCATCAGAATATTGATCAGTTCAGAAGCAGGAGGAAACTGCAGCCCCGCTCGCAAACTAAATTCGTACACCGTCACATATCCCGAGGGAGGACAGCAGGCACGATCAGATCTGGCAGGCAACTTCATCACCAAATCATTAAGAAAATGAAAACTTTTTCCTAAATGAGATGAAAGAGTCCTCAATGATAGTGAAAATCACATCGTCAGCCTTCGGCGCCTTTTGAATCCTCTTTGAAACTTCAGATCGTTGCACAGGACGATCTTCCGAAGGATTTTTTGAAGATGTAGGATCACCCATTTCGCTTCTCTTACTAAAGAGGGGTGTAAATCTAAGTAGGGAATATCACCTATAAAAGACTGTGGAAAGCCTCTAGAGTAGGAAGAAAAAGGGGGGAAACGGAGGGAGGTAGAGGGGAAGCCTCTAACTTCTGCGCAAAGGGAGGGGCGCCGAGTCAAGTAGGGAAAGTCACCTACTCAAAAATGGTGGAAGACCTCAAAATGCCAAAAGCTAGAAGGAGAAGAGAAGAGGAAGAAAGGGGCATTTTGTCCCCTACCCCAAGGGGGGTATTTATAGGATGAAAAGAGAGGAAATTAATGAAAGAGGGGGGGGGGGGGGGAATGTTTGAAATTTGGAGGGAGAGGGCTTCTAGAAGGTTTTTGGAATTTTTTGAATTTTTTCGGAGTTTTTTGGGCCAAAAAACAATCATTTTCAATTTTTTTTTTAAAAAGTGGGCCCCACGTTCAAAAAAAAATTTAAAATTTTTTAAGGGGCGGGCGGACCCGCCCCCGCCTCTCATCAAGAGCCGCTGAAACGGCTCTTCAAATAAAATAAAAAAATTTTTTTTTAAAAAATGGGCAACTGCCCATTCAGACCCGTGCTTCCGGTTCGGCCGCCTACGCATTTCGAGCTCCGATTTTTGGCCCGGATGGTCCAAATTGGACGTTTTTGGGGTCCCCGGATACGTTTTTTGACGTTCCAGACTTAATTTCGACACTTTTGGAGCTCAACGGGGCCTCTATGATCAAGTTCGAGCAAATATTTAATTTTTGGAATGCAATCTTTTGTGATTTGGCCAATGTGAAAAGCCGACACATATATTTTCAGACTCCTGGAGCTTCGATGTCCGAAAATAGGGGGGAAACTGATGTATCATCAATGAATTATCTTCATCAAGCACGAATCTCGAGGCAAAAACCAAGTTGGAAACTTCAAAAATTAATTCGGAGACCATCTGTACTCTGATTTCAGCAAACTTATAGTCGAAATAAACGTCTCGGAAATACGAACCCAACAACACCAAAATCGTCTCAATATGAGCGCAAATGAGTCCAAATCAAAGACCTAAAGCATGTTTGGAAGGTTCAATCCATAATTTGAATTACTAAACAGTTTCCAAAAGTGACATGCTTATAGTCGAATCGAGCGGCTCGACGAGACGAATCCAACGAGCCCAAGATCACCAAATTCTGAAATCATTAAGGCCCTTAAATATCTGATGAACGGTCCACGATCGGAAGATTCAATATTAGCTGTCCATCCGGATCACTCCATAATTGCCCCTGATCCTTCATCTATTTACGGGCTATGCCACTTCAGAAAATCTATAAATAGAACCCTCATTTTCTCTTGAGAGGGACCCAAGCTAAGAAGAGAAGAAGAGAAGAGAAGTGGTGGAGGGAATAACTCATCCTCGACCACCGCCAGAACACCGCTGGAACTCCACCGGAACACCACTGGAACTCCGCCGGAATATCGCCGAAACACCGCTGGGCGCCCGAAGGACGCCTGAGCTCTGCCCGACGCCCGAATCACATCAAAATTTTGCCCAACTTCCAAGTGATGCCGGAATTCTGCCGGACACCCGAGTGACGTCGGAACTCTGCTTGGCCTTGTAACTGACTTTCAATACTCATTGTAATCTGATCGTCCTGAATTTCAAGGACGAATCAGCCTCCTGTATTTCAAACAACACTAGTAGAACTCTTTCAATTGGGCGTGGCCCCGTGGTTTTTCCCTTTTTCAGGGCTTTCCACGTAAAAATTCTGGTGTTATTTCATTCTTCTGTTTGTGTGCTGAATATCCGTACAAAGCTAAGACGAAGAGTTATTAAACTCTATCGCCGTGTATATTCTAGCCCTCAACAACAACATATCTTAGCAATTTCAAAACTTGCATGAATGTGCTTAAATTCTTTTGGACAACCATCCAATTACATAGAGAGTAGTTCTTTTTATGCTTTAACTAGCAAGTTAGAGATGGCTTGAATTTTGGCTGAATAATATTATGTAAAATTACTTTTTAATAATTTCAAATCAACTCAAAAGATATTTTAATTCAATTAAAAAATAATTCATTTCTTATTAAACGACCCCTACTTGAACATCAACTTTATGTTTAACTTAATTTTAACTTAGATTTAACTTAGAAAATCTTGTAGTTTGAGATTCTACTTATTTGAACTCTATTTTGATGCCACGGCCCCACGGTTTTCTTTTAGTTTCTCTTCAACTCGTTGGTAGAGGTAGAACTTGTCTGTTTTTTATGACAGACAAAATAAAATTAAGGCATTTATAATGTTAGGGGTGAAATAGAAATGAATTTTTTTTTAATAGGAGTTAGAAGGGGGGCAATTACCCACCCTGAATTCTTCCTAAATCTGCTTTTGCTTATGGGTAAACTAATATTTAAAAATTAATTTATACTCATTAATGAATTTAAGGCTTTATTTGGTACAACTTTCTTACTGCTTTCTAAATGGCTTTCTAGTATAAAAATTTCTAATTCAAAAATTTTTTATACTAAAAAGCTGCTTTAGAAAGCAACAAAAAAAGTATCCCAAACGAAACCTAAATTACTATTTGCTACTCAAGAACTATGTTATATTGTTCAATAGATCTCTCTTCAGTGGAAAAAAGAGTAAATCCTAAAATTACCGAGCTTTATCAACCATCTTATTTTACATTGTGACGAGTTAGAACTTGTGATAATTAAAATATTTTGGGCCACATTGAAAAATTAAAATTTAGTTTGATTTCACCATATAAAGCACATTGTGTCAAACTCTTTATAGTAAGACAAAAAATAAGTTTCTATATTTTTAATTTATCATCTTGTATAGGCACATCTCATTGCATTAATTAATTATTTTATAATAGTGTTCTTTATCATCATTTGAATATGATATAAGGAAAAAAAAACAAGATAATATGTATAGAATATTTTTCTCTCACACATTTCTTTTTATTGCTTTTCTTTGTGTACGAATTAATTTCATTTGACTTATTTTTAAACCATTATTATTTTTATTACTGATTAGTTATAGATAACACTGCTATTGCCAGGTCCAAATTCCTGGATGAGAAAAGTGGAGGGTTGCGTTAGGTAGTTGACAGCCAGCGTAAAACTTGTCGAATAATAATGACATTAATCCTTTAAGAAATTATGTTAATGCTAGGGCGTCCCCTGGAAGCGATGCGCTGTATGGCCTGAATACAGCGACAAGTGTGCAAGGGCCGCTGCACCGCCGCCCGGGTGCAGTGTTAAATAGGCAAGGGTTCCCATATCAAGGATGGATGTGGGCAAAGAAGCTAGTCCATGAAACTAAAATTAGGATACTCATTGCATTAATTAATTATTTTATAATAGTTTACTTTATCATCATCTGAATATGATATAAGGAAAAAAAACAAGATAATGTGTATAGAATATTTTTCTCTCACACATTTCTTTTTATTGCTTTTCTTTGTGTACGAATTAATTTCATTTGACTTATTTTAAAACCATTATTATTTTTATTACTGATTAGTTATAGATAACACTGCTGTTGCCGGGTCCTAAGGCCTGGATGAGAAAAGTGGAGGGTTGCGTTAGGTAGTTGACAGACAGCGTAAAACTTGTCGAATAATAATGATATGAATCATTTAAGAAATTGTGTTAATGCTAGGGCGTCCCCTGGAAGCGATGCGCTGTGTGGCTTGAATACAGCGACAAGCGTGCAAGGGCCACTGCACCGCCGCCCGGGTGTAGTGTTAAATAGGCAAGGGTTCCCACATCAAGGATGGATGTAGGCAAAAAAGCTAGTCCATGAAACTAAAATTAGAATAGAAAATTGGAATATAGGTTCTCTTACAGGAAAATTAATGAAATTAATAGATATTATGATTCATAGGAAGATAAATATTCTGTGCATTCAGGAAATTAAATGGATTGGAGAGAAGGCTAAGGAGATTGATAGTTTAAGATTTAAGCTTTGGTATTCGGGTAGGAGTCGTACTAGAAATGGTGTAGGCGTGATTTTAGATAAGAGTTTGAAGGATAATGTTATAAATATTAATATAATTGGAGATAGAATAATAGCTTTAAAGATTGTTGTTGATGCTAAGATTGTTAATATTATAAGTGCTTATGCTCCTCAAGTGGGTTTGGATATGGATTCAAAATTAAAATTTTGGAATGACTTTGAAGAATTAATACAAAAGATACATCTTGAAGAAAGAGTTTTTATTGGAGGAGATTTAAATGGATATGTTGGTAGAGTGGAAGATGATTTTAAAAGCATTCATGGTGGCCATGAGTTTGGAACGATAAATGAAGGTGATAAGTCTATATTAGATTTTTATTTAGCTTATGATTTTTTAATTGCTAATACCTTATTTAAGAAAAGGAATGAGCATCTCATTACTTATAAAAATAGATATAGTACAACTCAGATTGATCATTTTCTTATAAGAAAATTAGATCATTTAGATTATAAAGATTATAAAGTTATTTCGAGTAAAAATTTATGTACCCAACATCGTTTATTAGTTTTGGACTTGAAGATAATAGGGAAGAAAATAAAAAATAAAGTAAACCAATTTTTTAGGATTAGATGGGGGCATTTAAAGAATATTAACAAAAATATTTTTAAGAGTAAAATTTTAGATCTTAAAATTTTGTCTGTGTATGAGGATGCTAATGTTATGTTGGAAAAAAATAGCTAGGGATATTAAGAATATTGCAAAAGATGTGCTTGGAGTTTCAAAGGGAAAAGCTCCTAATAGTAAAAATAGTTAGTGGTGGAATTCAAATATGCAAGAAAAGATTAAAAATAAAAAGATTTGTTATAAATATTAATTTAATTGTAAAAATTTTGATAATTAGAAATTATATAAAGAGGCACGTAAGGAATCTAAGAAAGAAATATGCGATGCAAAGAGTTTAGCTTTTAGTGATTTATATAATATATTAGATACTAAGGATGGAGAAAGATATATGTATAAGTTAGCCAAACAAAGAGATAGGAGTAGTAAGGATTTAGTTCAAGTGAATTGTATCAAGGATGAAGATCAAAAAGTACTTTTTTTAGAAGATAATATTCAACAAAGGTGTATGAGATATTTTACTAAACTTTTTAATGAAGAATGTGAAAATAAAATTGACTGTAGTGATCTTAGCACCCTAAATAAAAATAAAGATTTCTGTTTTTATCAGCGTATTAGTAAAACCAAAGTTAGAGAGGCTTTAAAGAAAATGAAGGGTGGAAAAGCTGTTGGACCTGATGATATTCCAATAGAGGTGTGGAAATGCTTAGGAGATGAAGGAATTTCTTGGCTTAATAAACTTTTTAATACTATTTTGAAGACTAAAAAGATGCCAGATGAGTGGAGAATGAGTGTGTTAATCCCTATTTTTAAGAATAAAGGTGATGCATAAGATTGTGCGAATTATAGAGGAATTAAGTTAATGTGTCATACTTTAAAACTATGGGAACGAGTTATAGAGCATAGGTTGCGGTATGATACTAATATTTCTCAAAATTAATTTGGATTCATGCCGGGTAAGTCTATTATGGAAGCCATACATTTATTAAGAGGTTTGATGGAGAAATATAGAGAGAATATGGAGGATTTACATATGATATTTATTGATTTAGAAAAAGCATATGATAAATTTCCAAGAGAAGTGCTATAGAGAGTTCTTGAAAAGAAAGGAGTTAACAACGCTTATATTCAAATCATTAAAGATATGTATGCAGGAGCTATTACTTGTGTTCAAACACAAGGTGGTTTGACCAAGTATTTCCCTATTTCGGTTGGATTACATCAAGGATCAGTCTTAAGCCCATATCTTTTTACTTTAGTCATGGATGTTCTCACTAGACATTTGCAAGAGGATGTACCTTGGTGTATGCTTTTTGCTGATGAAATTCTTCTTGTTGATAAGACTAGAGAGGGAGTTGAAGGTAAACTAGAATTGTGGAGGTCAACCTTAGAGTCTAAAGGTTTTCGCTTGAGTAGATCTAAAATGGAATATATGGAGTGTAATTTTAGTAATAATAGACCTAGTGAGAGGATTGTGACTTTGGCCGATCAAGTCATTAATAAGAGTACACATTTTAGATATCTTGGATCTATTGTTCAGAGTGATGGTGAAATAGATGGGGATATTATCAGCAGAATCCAAGTGGGATGGTTGAAGTGGAGGAATGCATCGGGCTTATTGTGTGATAGAAAAGTACCCCTCAAACTTAAGGAAAAATTCTATAAGATGGTGGTGAGACCTGTAATGCTTTATGGTACCAAATGTTGGCCATTAAAAGAGAAGCATAATTCTAAGTTAAGTGTTGCAGAGATGAGGATGCTCAGGTGGATGAGTGGCTTTACCCTTAGAGATAGGATACGAAATGAGCATATTCGTGAAAAGGTTGGAGTAGCTCCAGTGGAAGATAAGATTAGAGAGAGTCGCCTTAGATGGTTTGGTCACATAAAATGACGGCCTCCCGATGACCCGGCTAGGAAAGTAAAGGTCTTAGATTTGACTTATGTTAAGAAAGGTAGAGGTAGACCTAAAAAGACTTGGTTAAAAAATATTAGAAATGATCTTTCTTTATTAGATTTAAACGAGAATTTAACTTTTACCAGGACACAATGGAGAAAAAGGATTCATATAGTCGACCCCACGTAGTGGGATAAAGGCTTGATGATGTTGTTGTTGTTGTTGTTGTACTGATTAGTTATAGATAATTCTTAATAGATTATCAGACTAATGAGCTGTATCAAGTAATCTATTTTATCATTTCAGTTAAATGAATTATTGTATATGATGTGCTCTACTTTTTAAGCAGCATTTTTAGGTTTCATTTGTGATAACTTTTTTACTGCTTTCTAAAGCAGCTTTTAGTATAAAAAGAAATTTTTGTACTAAAAAGCTACTTTAAAAAGCATGAAAGGAGATGTACAAATGAAGCCTTACAAGATAACTCTCGTGATTTCACATATTTATTTGAGAAGAGATGTCAAGGGTTTGGATTTTAGAAGACTATCACCGCTTATGTCTTCTTTATCAGGCTAATCACCCTTCTTTCTTTCCAACTTTCTATCTTTTCTCCTATTGCACCATACTTTAGGCATGTTAGGACTAGAGAGGATATAAAAAGAAGCTGTGGTATGTAAAAATTAGATGAGCAAATAGGAATTGCAAGCTTAGAAGGCTCAATGCTCTCAAATTTTATTAATCTTCTTCTATTAGTAATTGAAGTTGTGAACAGTCCTAAAATATAACCCATATGTATAGGGTACTATTAGATTCAAAATAAATTATGATTCTGATCTTATATGTTAGCACCTGAAGAGACAATATAGATGAATTCTTGGAATTTATTAGAATTTTGATTCATACTGTGAGACTGATGTGATATGATCATGTGCTGAGCTCATCCTCTAATCTCTTATTTATAATTTAGATCATTATTTTATTATATAAGAATGATTATATATTTAAGTATTACTAATGGTAATGTCCATTTCACTAAATAGAAGGAAATAAAAGGAGCATGCAATACCACTACCACATCCTCCAAACCATCCCATACTAATAGCTTGGACGATCTCCATTGCTCTTACACCATCAAATAATTATGTTTGAACAATCTTTGTACTATGAGTAGCCTTTTGCTTCCATATAAGCCTTGTACTCTAGAACCCTGGGTTTAGAATGAAAAAAGATGGAAAAACTTTTGCAATCTTCACTCTTCCTCTTTATCCTTCTCCTCCTCCTCTATTCATTCTATGGCTTTTGAATTTCAAGCATTTCTCTCATTTCATTTTATGGTATAAGAGATTTTGCGTAACTAAATTGAAACCCACCTAGTAGAAGAAGCAGTCACCTCCTTAGTCAATGATGGCTTCTCCTCTCTCCATATTAACGACTCCATTATGCCATCCACCCTCAAGTTTCTCATGTCCAACAATAAGCATATAGTCAGCATTCAACTCACCAATGATAACTACCCAATGTGACAACCAGAAATCCTCAAGATCATCCAGGCTAACAGATTTGAAGGATTCCTTAATGCAACCATTCCACTGTTGATGATTCAACTAGTTATAGCAAACCTTTCCTATGCCACCTGGATGCTTATTAACCAAATTATTTTCATAGCCCTCTACACCATGATAACTATCCTACACTCCTAACCCATTCTTTTTGATGGTAGTGGATAACCTTTTGGTGAAATTAAATGCAAGATAATACTACATAATTTTATTTAATATCTAAAGGTGTTACCTAGAGTTCGTGGATAAAATTTGAGGGGATTATATATATTTAGGGGTAATTCATACTAGTCCATGTTGGGCTAATTTGGATTGATTTGGAAGATTTTTTTAGAAAATGAATTTTTAAGTGGGCTGAATGGTTGGAAATGATGGTTGATGGTTAGCATAGGATGTGGACTAATGATATGGACCAGATGGTAATGCTTAGTGGAGTTTAAGTGAGTGTTGAGTGGTATGGAGTAATACTAGGTCCTAGTCATACTTAATTTGGTTAAGAGCTATATATCAGGTTTTGGATTGGTGGTGAGGCTTGGGTGGGTGGTGGTTATTCTTGGGGGATGATTACATTGTAGGGGACGTGTGAGAAAGATTGAGAGCAAGTGTTTAGAGAAGATGAGTAAAAATTTAATTTATAAAAAGGAGAATCACACAATCTCATCAAAAGAAGGCATTCACTTGAAGCCACTAAAACCAAAGCAAATAAAGAGCACTTCTCTTCCAAAAAAAATTCCATTTAAAAACTAAAAGTTATAATGCATATCAACCCATATTCATAGGTATTAGAAGACTCTTAGAAGTAGTTTAAACTATCTATTGTTAATGTTTTATCCACACCAAATTATAGCATGGTTGGCTATATTTGTCCCTAATGAAAAAAAAAAAATTACATTTACAATATTTTAAATTATGGGCTATTTATTGGTCTTTAATTGAGCTTTTTTTTTTCTATTTTTCATGAGTGTTAGCTTTAAATCTTGTAATTGAGCTTTTACTTGATTATCTTTTCCCATATGACGTGAGACATCAACTCCTATGGACTTAGTTGAACTCTGCTACATAGAGATAAAATCAAATTAGTCTTTTATTAATTGTAGGGTCAAAATCTCTAAATTACTATGGATCAATCATGTATTATCAATAGGTAATTTAATCTTTCAATGAACTAAAAAGTGATGCTTAGTGGCTGGATCAATGGGTGCTTTCTCAATGATGCAATGACATTCACTTATAAGACATTATGTAATTTTTGACACGTTAAAGACATGACAAACATGTTACACGCCTCCAACATCTACCAAACATATCATCTACAAGTTCAATAAAAAGATTAAAAAAAATATCTCACACATGTTCAACTACATGCCTAACAACTCAACTATCCTCTCTATATGTGCCAATTGTTATTTCTCTTTCATTTTTTAACACATAATATTTATGTAATGTAGGTGGCCTTCTTTTTTTTTTTGCATCCTTAATTATCATGATTTTGTATATATTATAATGTTGGGATTTTATGATTATTTAATTTGTCTAATTATTATATAATTGTTTTATTCTTTCAAATATAAAAATTATAATGCCATATTAGAAGTTTTTCTGTCTCTTATAATTTTAATAATAAATATGTTTTATATTTTTGTTATATTGCAAATGTATATATATATATATATATATATATATGATTGCACAAGCACATATATTATAGATAATATGGGAGATTTTATTTAAATTTTAATAATTACTTGATAAATCTGATTTGACAACAACTGAACATATCCGGCACAGCCATTTCTAAATTCCGGCGCACAAGGGCGCGCATGAAGCATATGTTTTTTGTGTGTGGCAAAGCCCAGTTTATTGGGCCGACTGCTGCCGACTTCAAGCCGGCCCACTTCCACGAAACGCGCCGGGTCGACTGATCCGAATCGAACCGTAAGTACAATGTACTGTGAGCTAAGCGTTGAGCCGACCGACCGCGTAAGAATACAGCTAGCGGTCGCCGTCCTCCGCGAGGCCTGCTTTTGTCGGCCTCGTCGCCGTCAGAATGCTTAAGAATGACGAAAGCCGAGCCGAAATCCTGATTAAAAAATATACAGATAATAACCATTTTCCCTCTTTATGCCGGAAGACAAAAAACAACTCAGTAATTTGAATTATTTTCAAAATATTTTAGGGAGAAGTTAACTGATTTCTCTTTCAAATTTACTTTAAAATAAAATTTAATTAAAACATGTGAGGATCTAATAATTAGAATTTATAAAATTATTAAATTCGTTTTGAAATTAATAAAATATAATATTAATTGAATAATTATGTTCTATACTCATCACCAAATATTGTAAAAAATATAATCAAGTCTTAATTGGAATATTTAATAAAAATGCCTTGAAACTTGTTCTTCTTGGAAGTACAAAATTGCTCTCCACTTTTTACCAAAATATTTTATAGTATAAATAATTAATTAGAATCTTTCCTTATCTAATTAAATACTTAGCATTTATTATAATACTACAATAATTTTAAAATATGTATTTTACTCAATGTTGTTCTTAGAAAGAGTTATATTCATAAATAATTTCTCTCATTGGCCAAGCTATGAACAAGTGGGAGCATACATTAAAGTTTCATTAAGGAAAACTTTCATTCTATTTTATAAAATATTTTTATATTACAAAATAAAAAAAAATTAGTTTAAGAAATTTATATTAAAAATTACTTTAAAAAGCAGAAAATCATCTCAAATAAAGTCTAAGGATAATTTTTTAATTACTTTCTAAAATAACTTTTTAGCTTAAAATTTTTTTAATTAAAAATTTTTTACTAAAAAATTATTTTAAAAAATAATAAAAAACTATCTCAAACAAGATCTAATTCTCTTAAGTTCATCATGATCAAATATATTTTTATTAAATAAAAATAATATCATTGAACAAAGAAATGATTCTTCATTTTTTACATAAAATATTTTTTTCTTATAAAATAGTTATTTAACTTATTTAATTAGATTAAGAAATATGTATGTATTTCTCTTATAGGCGAAGCTACAGGACAAGTGGGAGCACATGGAGGCCTCCATTCTCTCCCACCATTTCATATTAGTAAGAATTACATTTTCATTTAACCTCTTAATCACTCATTAATTACCAATAACTCTCTTCTAAATATATTAAATTTCTAATAATAACCTGTCGAGATAGTTAACGGAACCCGCCTCAAATTAGAATGTTTTACTTTATTTTTCTAAATTTATTTATTTAAGCCCAACACCTCCCTGTCCGTCTTTTTTAGCACGTTTTCTGCCCCTCATTTCTCTCTCTCCGTCGCTTTCGCCGCAGTACAAGTGTCCAACTCCCTTCTAACTTCTCCAATTTCCATCCCCACCCCATAAATATCTTCAGATTTACATCCCGACCCCCGGGTCTCCTCTTTATATTTCCACAGAAACCAGTTCCAAAACCTCACAAACTGAAAACAATGGATTCACTGCTCCATGACTGGCCTGAACCGGTGGTCGCCGTTCAATCTATTGCCGAGAGCGGCGCCACATTAATCCCCAATAAGTACGTGAAGCTAGCGGCCGACCGCCCCACCGGACCCGGATCCTCGGCGGGTCGTGAACTAAGTATCCCGATTATCGATCTCGGGAAACTGGCGGGGGGAGTCATTGATTGCCGCGCCGTGATTCGTGCAATCTCCGATGCTTGTCGTGATTGGGGATTCTTCCAGGTGGTTAACCATGGCGTTGATATGGAAGTGGTTAAAGCGGTGCTGGGGGTTTGGAGAGAGTTTTTTAAACTTCCAATGGAGGAGAAGAAGAAGTTGGCTAATTCACCGAGGACTTATGAGGGTTATGGAAGCCGGCTTGGTGTTGAGAAGGATTCGTCTCTTGACTGGGGTGATTATTTCTACCTTCATCTTCTGCCACACTGTATTAAGAACTTTGATAAGTGGCCAACGGTTCCTGGTGCTTGCAGGTATATTTTGCTTCCTCTATCAGAAATAGTCATTGTTATGTGTATCATTCCTTTTTATCACTTATGAAAGGGAGAAATTATTACATGCGGAGTTCGGACGGCTAATCAAAATAAATCACTTTGCCTATACATAATGTATAATTTGTATACAGTCTAAATAGAAATTGTTCATGCATAAGCTCTCTACAGATGGCATGGCCTATTTTGATTGAAGTTCAAGCACAATCTACATCCGGACTCCACACGTAATAATTTCTTTATGAAAGGAGGGGAAACAAATTGGCTTCATCTATATAAAATTTGACTATATATTGTATTAAAGGTTTGATTTATTTTGATGAAAATGTTTTAAAACGATGGAGTTTCATTCATTTCAGCTGTGCAATACAAGTTTGGATGAATGGAATTTGATTCATTATTATTTTTGAATTATTCTGATTCTGATAGTTGCTACTTTACTCATGCTATTCATTTTTAAGATAAATTGTAAAATTTTGTCGTGCTTAATTGGAGAGAATTAGAACCCAAGCTACTTTGATAGGTATTAATGTATTATATAAAAAGGAGAGCCATATGAGAATCGGTGTTCACATCTTTTTATATAAAAATGATAAAATAAGGGAATAGCTATCCACTATTAATTCTTATTTACTACATGCTTATCCTTTCAGACGTTATAATATATAGTTGTAATGCATGATAAATATTGTCAGCAGCACATGAAATGACGTTGAGATTCATCTTCTTATGCATCTTTGTTTTTCTTTTGACCTGTATATTTTGATGCTTAAGGAGAGAATGTAACATAGAAAAACTATTTTTTCTTAATAAGTTGGAATTTTTATGCTGTATAATTACAGGGAAATTACAGAGGAGTATGGAAGACAGATGGTTAACTTATGTGAAACAGTGATGAAGGTGTTATCAATGAGCCTGGGATTTAACGTAGAGTTTCTGAAGGAGAAGTTTGGAGGAGAAGAGATTGGAGCCTGCATGAGGGTTAACTACTATCCTAAATGCCCACAACCCGAACTAACCCTCGGGCTGTCAGCCCACTCTGACCCAGGTGGGCTCACTGTCCTCCTCGCCGACGACCAGGTTCCCGGGCTTCAGGTGCGCAAGGGGAACGCTTGGGTCACCGTCAACCCGATCCCGGGTGCTCTCATCATCAATGTTGGAGATCAGATTCAGGTTAATATCATCATCACCCACACAAATCTTATATAAAGTTCTTTTATAACTGTCATTTGTCTCTACTTTAGTTGGTCGAGTGCTTTGCCTAAAGATTCAAAGCTTCCTTTCTTCTTATATTAAAATTTGAATACACGTCTTAATTTTTAATAGACCTTCATATTCAAAAGCAGAAATCATCAAAAGAAGTTTTAAAAGGAATTCTGCGTCGCGATGTTGCAATTTTAGCAAAATTTCATAAAAGAGATTCTTTATAGAAATTTACAGAAATTATTCTATACTATCACATTGAGATAAATTTCAATAATCACTGTAGTGTTTCATATATATATAAAATTATTTGTATAATTTTAGTCTCATTTCATATGTCTATTTTCTGCTTAACCTTTTTTAGGATATTTAGGTCAATTAAGACAAATTCACACATCACATACATAAATTTTGAACACAAGACCTCTTACTTGGAAGCTAATGATAGAAATTCCATATGTAGCTTGTACCTCATAACTACATAACGCTTTCAGTTCTTGAAATTAACTAAGGCTTCATTTGGTCACTCGATGACTTTTGTAAAAGGTATTTTTAAAAATTTTGGTTGAGAGACCGGAGGTTTCTAACAGAGAAGCCAATACTAAAAAGCTTTTGAAAATAGTACAAAAATAAAATTCTGTAAAAAAACAGCTTTACAAAGGCATCACATACAAATAATAACTCAAAAATAATTTTACTTTTTTGAAACAAAAAAGACAAAATTAAGCAATCTCAAAGGAGGCCTAAGCAGTATGTCAGCATGATGAACGACGTTAATAGCTGGTAATAGTACCCAACAAATATTTACACATAAAGTCAACACATTTTATATATTTGCACAAGCTGTATAAACATTTAATAAGTCTTAAATGCATGTGACATCACATATAAGGGCCGCCCAATGAGAGAACTCTTATAAATAGAAAAAATATATATTTTTTCGTATAAAAAAGATTCTATTTTTTCAAAAAATAAGCAATCTTCCGTTCCTCTCATAGTCAACCCCACGTGATATGCTGCTGAGTTCTTCAGTTGAGTTTAGATCTAGAAAATTTCTTGTGCTAATACTGAAAAAAATGCGATCTTTTTTCGTAGGGTTAAGCTCATAAAGAAATTCTCTTTAGTGCATGTGATGAATTAGAATATGAATAGGGATAAATTCTTCTAATAATATAGACAACTCTTCTTTCGTGCCTATCGATCCTATTTCCTTCTATTATTACAAATTAACTATTATAATTTTTTTTTGAGACTGTTAGAGGATTCGAGCCCGAATGAGATGGGACGAACATGTTCTGTCGACTACTCGGCCGCAGACCTGATCTCAAGTATTATAAAATTGATTAGTTACCCCAAGGTTTTTAGTATGTCTTTGCATGGAAAATATTTGCATGAGAAACTAAGTAAACTCTAGTGATTTGACCCAACAATGGAAGCATATGTATGGAGGAAACTGCGAGGTATGGTCGTGAGCTTTAATTAAGGATCTCTGTCTATGGCCCACGCCCAAAATGCATTGAGAGATCAGCATTAAGCAGAACAAATAATGCAAGCAGCTTGTTTTAATCTGTTAATTGAGAGTTTTGATTATCAACTAAGGTTTTAAGTTCAAAGCTTATATATGTGATGTGTATGAATTTATTTTAATTGACTTAAAATTTTCAAAAAAAAAAAAAAAAGATAAATAAAGTAAGAATCTCTTGATATATAATATAATGGAGGATATAAAATAAATGATCATAAGAGAATATTAATTTATGATAAAACCAGCATGATATAATTTAGTTTCATAGATATGAGTAAATGCCAGCTTCTATTTTATATGGAATGTCATTCTATTTTAATCTTCTTTTTTGTTACAAAATTATTAGAATCCCCTAAAATAAAACTTTTTTCATCATTAATATATAATTTGCTGGTTTTTGTTTTGTGTCTCTTTATGATTATCTATTTTTTTGGATCATTAAGGAGTTTTGATATTGTTGATATGACTATAACAATGTTTATTTTTCTTCATCATACTCAAATTAAACAAAATGTAACATAACTAATTATATTTACTTTGAATGCATTTCATATATATATATAAATTTAACTAAACATACAAAGTTGACATGTCACAGGTGTTGAGCAATGCAACATACAAGAGTGTGGAACACAGAGTAGTGGTTAATGAAGCCGAAGAGCGATTGTCGATCGCTTTCTTCTACAATCCAAAGAGCGATCTGCCATTAGAGCCTGTGAAGGAGCTTGTAACACAGGAGAGACCGCAGCTTTACAGGGCAATGACCTTTAATGAGTACAGGCTCTATATAAGGAAGAAAGGCCCCAGTGGGAAGACACAGGTCGAGTCTCTTAAGGCTATGTGATGAATAATATTGACACACAGCTCATCTTGATTTGTTGGTTGGGAGCTTTGGCTACTAATCAAAAGGCCTTGAGTTTGAAGCTTAAGTATATGATGTATGTATTTGTCTTATTTCGCCTAAATATCCCTAAAAAAATATTGACATGTGTTGAAACTTGTTA
The DNA here is from genome assembly GCA_019925795.1 of Dendrobium chrysotoxum. Classification (NCBI taxonomy): domain Eukaryota; kingdom Viridiplantae; phylum Streptophyta; class Magnoliopsida; order Asparagales; family Orchidaceae; genus Dendrobium; species Dendrobium chrysotoxum. The sequence continues at coordinate 24,303,731 of CM034308.1, forward strand.
TATGTTCCTATAGTTCAGTACTTTGTTAATGTGATAAATATTTCACTATATTTGTGTAACATCATAGGGTATTATGGCTGTACTTTTCGAGGCTCCTATTGCTTATTTTTAGTTGTTATCATGCAAGCTTTCGGACATCATTTTCTGTCCTTACTTCATCTTAAAGTCATTATTTATTCTAAATTTCATATGTGTAGAATTGTGTCCATACAAGAGAAATTACAAACACATAGCAAGAGACAACTATTTAGATCCATATAATGCAATATATAATAGAGCCTTTATGATGAAAGTAAAAACTAAAACTATAAAAAAACAACAAAATAATGATGAGATGATAATAGTGCAATTTTCTTAAGGTTAGCCTCAGAGAAAATAAACTATTTATGAATAAACTAGTTTAAGAATAGTTATAAATTGCTTTCAAAGTTAAACTATTAGAAAGATTATAAAATTTTTTGACAAGCTACAAACATGATCTTTCAATCATATAATTATTAAAATTATCCAAATTATTTGAGTTAAAGTACTAAATTCACATCTTTCACTCATTCAAGTTTAGTGCTACATGTGATGACAGACGCTTTAGTAGTTTATTCAAGAATTTTCTTTCTCACATATTTTTGATAATATTAATATTAGGCTACCTTTTCATCCTTCTTTTGATTTTTAAATTAATTCTAATTATCTATCTTAATGTGCATCTTAACCTTTTTTCTAAAAAAAACAGAATCCCTTCATGATTAGGATGAAAATACAAAAAATGAGCCTTAGTCCCAAAGAAAAAGAGGTCATATATGATAAAAGAAAAAATAATTAATAAAATATAAAAAAATTCAATCATGGCTTGTCTCCCACTCAGAAAGTCCACTATAATGATAAAAGCTAGCTAAGGCCGTAGTGATATGTGGGCTCTTCTCATAAAGCTTCTTCTTTCTTCAAACACATCATTTCAATGAAGGTATGATAAAATAAGCAACTTTCTTATTGAGACTGTGATGGAGGAAATATAGAGTAGTCTGTGTACTGGACTCTTCATTTTTTCAACTTGAAGAAGAATTAGTAACCAACGTGGAAGAGAGCAACGACAATGTAGCATTGAATTAAGGTTTTGTTTGGGAAAACTTTCTTACTGCTTTCTAAATCAACTTTTTAGTTTTTTTTTTTTTGAACTAGAAATCTTGTATCACAAAATTGTTTTAAAAAATAGTAAGAATGTTATCCTAAACGAAGCCTAAAGCTGACACATGACATCTGTTTAAAAGGAGGAAGAATCTTCAAGCATATAATTATTTGATTGTCAATGTTTGGTGCACCTTTTGGCATATTTTTTACAAACTTGAATGTCATGCTTAACAACTGATAATTAGAATGAAAGCTTTCTTTCAAAACTTACTTTTTCCTAAAGGGCATTGTCTTGAGAACTAATCTAATTGGCTTTTGGGAAGCTTTGAAAAATATTGATGTCCATTAGAATTTAGAAATTGACAATTTTGAAATAGAAGCAATATGTTTATCCACATCCAAAAGGTTCCCAATTAAGTATCCTAATGGATGAAGAATAGATTTGTTAAGTATGTGGGCCCTTAAATATGACAATGCAATCTAAATAGAGGTAATTAGATATTTGTTTGAAAACCTGAAGTAATGAGATAACTTTGGCAGCTTCACTAAAATAAGTCATGAATCAATACTAATTTCTTCATGAAGATAGATATGTAATCTTCAATTCAAGAAAGGTATAATAGTAATTACGGATAAAAGAGCATATTCACCTTGATATGAAAGCTATGATAGAAGTTATTGATTACTGAAATAAATTATTGGTGTATTGTCGTTTATTAAATCCAATAGAGGCAATGAACAGTTGAAGACAGTATCATTGAGGAGCCTTCAACGATAGCATGTACAACATGATGAGGCAAAAATGTCAAATGACTAATGAAAATGCTAGTAAATAAAGGTGGAGTAGGGGGATTCACTTGGGCAACAACCAGGAGAATCGCCGCAATAGAGCCACTCAATGTGAGAGAGGTTATGATCTGTCAAAGTGGAGAATGGGGTTAATTGGTAGATGAGCAAGCCCTAAAGAGTGCTACATAGAGGACATTTCAAGGCATCTTTGGAGACGATCTTGGAAGCTAACCATAACGTAACCTGCGGTCAAAGGGATATAATACAAAATAAGAGAGAAGATCATTGAGGGGCCTTCAAACTAGCCCGTGCTAGCAGTTCCTAAGAAAAGGAATGTGGTGGTCAAAGATTTGGATGGGTGGTGATACAAGTGAGGGAAAGGGTACATACGATTAAGCTTTTTTTTATATGTGATTAGGGTTAGAGAGATGTAGTGAGAACATGAAGCAGCTAGGGCAAAGGTGATTTATAAGTTGTGGCTAGACCATTTTAGATTTAAAATCCTAGCAGTGAAGCTAAGGCATTGATGATGAGAACGAGCTTGTTAGAGATAGGTGGAATGAATTTATATGATTTTACTTGACTAGTATATATATGTACAGGCTATGATACATCAATTATGTCATAAGAATAGGATCCCAGCTAGAAAGTTTTTTAAAAAGGGAATATAAATGAATTGCTTTAACTAATTGAGTGATAAAAATGGACTCCTCTAGAAAATTGTGCAACAAGAAAAGTCTCCCATTTTTTTACATAATATGAAGCATAAAGTAAAATGAGTTCATTATATATTAATACTCAAGATAATCATTGAAAGACAAATATTACCTGGATAAGTATTGTTTAACTATTTGATGAGCATTATAGGATGAATATCATTACTACGTATTTGATGATTAGATGCATTTGTCAACAAATTAGAATTGTGCTACTGAGCAACTGATAGCAAACAAGACGTATATTAAAAATAATATAATAAAATGGGTTTAAATGATAATTTTATTTATATTTAAGATAGAAAATATATTTATAAAATATTAAAAAGATGAAGATGATGTTGTAAATGATCAAGGAGTGGAAATATCACAACTTATCCAATTAAGCTTGGTTGATATCAATAAAAACAATACAACCAAATCACATGCTAAGTGGGCCTGTTTTCCAACCCATGGATAATATTTGCTTCCTAGTGGAAAGTTGAAAAATTGGCTACTATATTTATAAATAGGAGTTGGGAATCTAAGTAAGGATAAAAGGAACCCGTTTCGAAACAGGCTGCCCAATCTAAAACGGTCAAATCGTTACGTGTCAATGGGGTATTGGCAACAAATTTTCAACTCCAACTTTGGGGCCCTCAGCCATACATAGCTACCACATTATGATGATAGTGGATTGTGATAGGCTCTCTGTACTCATCCTATAAAACACGTGGTCAAGTTGGGGGTGGGGTCCACCCACTGAGCACGTGCCAGTTGAGGCTGCTCTAGCTTTTTATTCATGGGTCCCACAACAGTGTAAATAGGGAAAATGGGAATAACCTTGTAGGTTCTAGATGGCTGATCTTCTGGTAATTCTCCATTTTATTTTTTGGGTAGTTAAGGACATTAAACGCGGATTATGCGGAATAAAAATACTTTGTCGACTAATGAGTCACAACTTTGGATAATTAAGGGCATCGAATACGGATTATGTGGGACAGAAATGCTCCATCGACTAACGAGCCACAACTCGATCCGTTAATTCTCCACTTTAGTTATCTTCCTCTAGGACAAATATTTAATTTTGGTATAAAAAAATTGTTTGTTACTTTTGGCATCCGCTTCTTAGAGATGTAAATGATGCGGACAGAAATGCTCCGTCGACCAACGAGCCACAACTTGATCCGCTAATTCTCCACTTGAGTTATGTTCTTCTAGGAAAAATATTTAATTTCGGTAAAAATTTTTTTTTGCTATTTTTGGCATCCGCTTCTTAGAGATGTAAACGAGTCGAGTCAAATTAAGCTTGAATTGAAGCTTGGGCTTGATTAATTAATCGAGCTCAAAGTCGAGCTTAATTCTATAAATTTGAGTCAACTCATTTATAGCTTAGGAGAAAAAATGATTATGATTCTAATAATCACTATAATAAAAATATTAAAAAAAATAAAAAATAGAATATAAATATAAAGAATTGCTTGATATAAGAAAGTGAAATTATTTTTTTTAAATATTTATGATAGTTTTATACAAGAACCCAATCGTGAATTCTAGTATATTTTAAGTGCATTTTATAGTAATATTTTTAAACGAACCTGTTTGCAAGCAAAAAAGTTGAGATTGGACAAATTATGCTCGTTAGCTCATCAAACATGGCTCATGCATGAGCCATTTATCGAGCCAGCTCTTGAGTTGGCTTGACTCATTCATACATATACACACACACACAAAATAAAATAATAATTGATATATCACAAAAAATTATCAAGATCGGGCACGAATCTCGAAGCAAAATCAAGATTGGAAACTCAAAAATTAAATCGGAGACCATCTTAATTCCAATTTCAACAAACTTATAGTCAAATTGAACGTCTCGGAAATACGAACCCAACGACACCAAATTCGACTCAATCCGAGCCCAAATGAGTCCAAATCAAGGACCCGAAGCTCATTTGGAAGGTTAAATCCATAATTTGGTTTGCCAAAAAGTTTCCAAACGTGACATGCTTATAGTCAAAGCGAGCGGCTCGATGAGACAAATCCAATGAGCTCAAGATCATCTAATTCTGATATCATTAAGACATTCAAATGTCCAATAAACGGTCCATGATCGAGGGATTCAAAATCGGCCGTTCATTCAAACCACTCCCAATTTACCCTTGATCTTCCTCCAATTTACTAACCATGCCACTATCAGAAAACTATAAATAGACTCCTCATTTCTCATGAGAGGTGGCCCAAGCAAGAAGAGAAGAGAAGGAATAGAAGGAATAGAAGAGAAGGAAGAGAGCTTCCATGCTACCAGACTCCTCCTCGACCACCGTCGGATTTCCACCTAGCAGCCGACTGACTCCGGAGTTCTTCCCAAAAGCCGACCGACGCCGGAGTTCTGCCCAACAGCTGGTAGATGCTGGAACTTGGCCCAATAGTCGACTGACGCCGAAGTTCTGCACGACAGCCGACTGATGCCGGAGTTCTGTCCGATAGCCGATTGACGTCGAATTTTCGTTCGACCACCTAGCGTCGCTGGATTTTTGATCTCCATTTGTAACTGAAGTTTAACCCGAGAGTTAATTTTTGTAATATGATTGTCCTCAATTTCAGGGATGAGTCAGTCACTTGTAATCAATTCAAGCACTAGTGGAATCTTTTTTAACTGGGCGTAGCCCCGTGATTTTTCCCTTTTTAAGGATTTTTCACGTAAAAATTCTAGTGTTCTTTCATCTTCTGTTTGTATGCTGGATATACATACAACACTAAGACAAAAATTTCTAACTCTACCGTCACGAATATTCCAGGATGCAACAATAATAATAATGATATATATACAATAACATTTATTTGTATATTTATATATAAAATATTTATCATATTTATTTATACATCAGTTATATAAAATAATAATAATAATAATAATGACAATTTTCATATAATTGATGATATATCACCAAAAAATTATCTTGATCGGGCACAAATCTCGGGGAAAAACTCAAGTTGGAAACTTCAAAAATTAATTCGGAGACCATTTAAACTCCGATTTCAGCTAGCTTATAGTCGAACTGAGCGTCTCGGAAATACGAATCCGACAACACCAAATTCGACTCAATCCGAGCCCAAATGAGTCCAAATCAAGTACCCGAAGGGCTGTTGGAAGCATCAAACAGCAATTTGAGTTACCAAACGGTCTCCGATTTTGACGAGCTTATAGTCGAATCGAGCGGCTCGACGAGACGAATCCAACGAGCCCAAGATCGCAGAATTATGATACCATTAAGACCTTAAAATGCTCAATAAACAGTTCACGATCAAGGGATTCAATATCAGCCGTTCATCCGGATTACTAAAAAAAACTGATTGCCCCTGATCCCTCATCTATTTACGGGCTATGCCACTCCGGAAAAACTATAAATAGCCCCTCATTTCTCTTAAGGAGGGACCTAAGCCAAGAAGAGAAGAAGAGAAGAGAAGTCTAGGAGGGAACAGCTCCTCCTCGACCACCGCCGGAACTTCGCCGGAACTCCGCCGGAACACCACCGGAGCATCGCCAGAGCACCACCGGGTGCCCGAGGGACGCCGGAGCTCTGCCCGACGTCGGAGTAACGTCAAAATTCTACCCGACGCCGGAATTCTACCCGACGCCCGAGTGACGCCGGAATTCTGCCGGATACCCGAGTGACGTCGGAACTCTGCTTGGCCTTCTAACTGATACTCATTGTAATTTGATCGTCCTGAATTTAACGGACGAATCAGCCTCGTGTATTTCATACAACACTAGTGGAACTTTTTCAACTGGGCGTGGCCCCGTGGTTTTTCCCTTTTCCAGGGCTTTCCACATAAAAATTCAGGTGTTATTTCATTCTTCTGTTTGTGTGCTGGATATACGTACAACGCTGAGATGAAACTTTAAATTCTATCGCCGCATATATTCGAGAACGCAACAATTGAAAACTTTAAATGTTATAAAATACGACATATTTTTTGGTTGGACTTTTCTTCTCAATATAGCATGCAATCATTATATCGGTCTTATCTTTGAATAGCTAAGATCAAATGTTTTCATAACTTGTTTTTTTTTTTTCTTAAATATTTTCCTAAATAATAATATTATTATTTTTAGAAACAAATAGATAAATAACTCCTCTAGCATATCAAAATATCTTTTTTTCTAAAAGTGCAAATACATCAAATAAAATAACAATGACGACAGCATCAAGCCTTTAGCCCACAACATGGGCTCTGCTACATGAACCCATTTAAATCTAATAAAAAATTATTTATAATACTTTCTAATCAAGTCTTTTTAGATATACCTCTTTATTTAATAACATAAACCAAATCTAATACATCTACTTCTAATAGGGTTAGATATGAAAGTAGAAGTTTCATGTGATCAAACTATCTAAGATGACTCTCTCTAATCTTATCTACCACTGAGGCTACTCCAAACATATATACTCATTTCACGTTATTTCTCAAAGAATAGAGCCACTCATCCACTTGAGCAATCATAAAAATAAGTGTAATATAAAATATTTCTTAGACAATGACTTGCATCTATGGTTTTAGCTCTATGTAAAATCTGATTGTGTTGATCAATCAAGTTGTACAGTTGTCTCGGACCTCAACTCAATTTCTCGTGCATATTAGGGGGAAGGGGTGCGAGGGCTCCTCCTCCTGCTTGGATTCAGGTGCTTTGCACTTAATTTTTTTTTTCTCGCAATGCCTAATAGCGGGTGTCATACTTTAAAATTATGGGAGCGAGTTATGAAGCGTAGGTTGCGGCGTGATATTAATATTTCTCAAAATTAATTTGGATTCATGCCAGGTAGGTCTACTATGGAAGTCATACATTTATTAATAGGTTTGATGGAGAAATATAGAGAGAATAAGGAGAATTTACATATGATATTTGTTGATTTAGAAAAAGCATATGATAAAGTTCCAAGAGAAGTGCTATGGAGAGTTCGTGAAAAGAAATGAGTTAATAATGCTTATATTCAAATCATTAAAGATATGTATGTAGGAGCTATTACTTGTGTTCAAATACAAGGTGGTTTGATTAAGTATTTCCCTATTTTGGTTGGATTACATCAAGGATCAGCCTTAAGCCCATATCTTTTGGCTTTAGTCATGGATGTTCTCACTAGACATTTGCAAGAGGATGTACCTTGGTGTATGCTTTTTGTTGATGATATTCTTCTTGTTGATAAGACTAGAGAGGGAGTTGAAGGTAAACTTGAATTATGGAGGTCAACCTTAGAGTCTAAAGGTTTTCTCTTGAGTAGATCTAAAATGGAATATATGGAGTGTAATTTTAATAATAATAGACCTAGTGAGGAGATTGTGACTTTGGGCGATCAAGTCATTAATAAGAGTACACATTTTAGATATATTGGATCTATTATTCAGAGTGATTGTGAAATAGATGGGGATATTATCAGCAGAATTCAAGTTGGATGGTTGAAGTGGAGGAATGCATCGAGCTTATTGTGTGATAGAAAAGTACCCCTCAAACTTAAGGGAAAATTCTATAAGATGGTGGTGAGACCGACAATGCTTTATGGTGCCGAATGTTGGCCATTAAAAGAGAAGCATCATACTAAGTTAAGTGTTGCAGAGATGAGGATGCTTAGGTGGATGAGTGGCTTTACCCTTAAAGATAGGATACGAAATGAGCATATGCGTGAAAAAGTTGGAGTAGCTCCAATGAAAGATAAGATTAGAGAGAGTCACCTTAGATGGTTTGGTCATATAAAATGGCGGCCTCCCGATGACCCGGTTAGGAAAATAGAAGTATTAGATTTGACTTATGTTAAGAAAGGTAGAGGTAGACCTAAAAATACTTGGTTAGAAAATATTAGAAATATTTTTTTTTTATTAGATTTAAACAAGAATTTGATTTTTAACATGACACAATAGAGATAAAGGATTCATGTAGCTGACCCTACATAGTGGGATAAAGGCTTGATGTTGTTGTTGTTGTTGTTGCAATGCCTCGGCCCTATGTATCACACTTCAGAATCTATATTGAAAGAATTACATCAGTCTTTCATTTTAACCATTTAACTAGAGCTTATCAATGAATAGTGGAAAGAAATATGATTGCATTTTTGTCTTGTTTGGAATCTTATATTATAGGATTTTTACCATTTCCTTAAAACATATAAAACCATATCATGAGCACATAGCCCAGCAAGTAATTAAAATCTTATAACTAAAATTAATGTAAGATAAAATAGAATAATTTGTTATAAATCATATAAAAATATATATGCATTAATGTTTATATTGATTATCTGCATCAATTTATTCTTCTATAGTTTATCACATCTCAATCTATTATATTATCAATCACAGTAACAATAACATTCAACAATATTAATGCCAGCAATAATATTAGTATCATGATCAATAACGTTAAATAATATTCATGACAGTAAATCTTCTTAATGTTAGTCACAATATTAGTATAGTGCTAGTAGTAGTGTCGGTATCAGTATTCAAATATTCAATGAGTATATCTTAAGGGTATCTTACTCCTGCACTTATAACTCTCAATCAATCGCCCATTATAACTCTCAATCAATATACTCCTTATAACTCTCCTTGAATCACGTGCATCAGTCGTACCAACTCCTTATAACTCCTGATCAATCTCCAACATCTTATGATTCCCAATTAGTGAATCATGTGGATTAGTAGGATATCACGTGGAGTTGTTAAATCATATATCTAATATCATTTAGTACTGCATTTAAAATGCAATAAAATCATATTATCCAAATTTGCACGGTGAAAACTTTTGAAATCAAGAGATAATAAATTTTTGATAAATTTAGGAGAAAGATAATCCATAGAAATCAAAATCATTGAAAATAGAAGAAGTGATTAGTCGCTTACAATGAATAGAATAAAATCTGTAACATGAATGACGGACAAATATGATTCAAAAACTTTTCTCTCTCCTCTCTCTTCTTCCCCTCTTTTAATTTCTTCATGGCCAAGCAATCAAGTGAGGGAGTCGGTGGGGTGAGGCAAGAATGTTTATAAATATATTGTTCATGGTCTAGCGTCGCAGCGCTCACCAGATCAACGCCAAAGCGCTCTACTTCAGAAATTTAATATTTTTCAAATAAATAAATTTCACATATTTGAATTATTACACTGTATAACCAAGTGACTAATGGTGCAAAGTTTGTTGAAAGAAACGACGTAGAGCAGAACGCCTCAGGGCTCTAGGTTTGGCATCGTAGCGCTGTGTAGTGTCGTAACGCTATGGGTTAATTTGAGTGTTGCAGCATCATGATGGCAAAGGCTTGAGCGTCACAGTGCTCCAATTGGCACCGCAACACTGCGAGTTTTTATTTGAGACAATTTACTTAGAGCTTTGCTTTTTAAACTGCAACCGTAGTTTCTATTTGGTTATTATTTTTCACTACTTTTAAGAAATTCATATATATGCTAGGTAGTTACTTTTATAACAAGTTTTAAAAAAGTTGATTTTTTCACAACAACTGCATAATCACGTTTATAAAAAAAATACAGTTGTTCCAAACGGTAGTTGAATCATAAAATATTACTCTTTTCTTCATACATGAAAATCTATTTGACTGAAAAGCACGTTAGAATGTAAACATCTAAATTGGTTAAGTGTCATTATGTAACATGCTTTTATAAATAATGATAAGGATTCTCATTTCAACGTACATCTCAGACCTTCGCTTCCAAATCCTTGTCCATTTAGAAAATAAAAATGATCACGTTGCGTATTGTAAGCTGAATAGATTATAATAGTAGTGCGTATGATTACAATGGAATCCCAAAATAAGAATACAGTGTCAATCAGGGCGTCCCGGCAAATTATTAGGTCCGGACACCGGACGGAGAGATCCGTCCGGTTTTCTCTCTATCTACAGTAAAAGCGCAGTCAAAGCGCAGTCAAAGCGCAGGTGCTACAGTACTTGCGCTTTGACTGCGCTTTTACTGTAGACAGAGAGAGATCCGGACGGATCTCTTCCATCAGGTGTCCGGACCTAATAATTTGCCGTCAATCAGAGCAGGAACAGAAAATCAATTAGCAGCTGGTAGTGTCACTACCTGCCTCCCAGAGAATATAATCAAAATCAAACAAAAAGGAACCACCAGCAGCCAATAGTGATGAAATATAAGCTTTTAAAGGTAGTGTCACACTGTCACTATTTGCCTCCAACAACAGAAGATAGATGAGATCTGACCTTCCTCCATGTATAAGAGAGAGAGAGAGAGAGAGAGAGAGAGAGAGAGAGAGAGAGAGAGAGAGACTTCCAAAAGCAAAATCTGTTAGAATTATGGGTAGGCAAAACCTACAGGTGGGTGGCGCAGGTTCAGCAATCATGACAAAAATCCAAAATTATGAATGTAGTTCCACAGTGGTTTGCTGAGACATTCCATGGAATGCAGGCCCAGCACAAATCATGTAGCAGATGATTAGCTAAAATAATATTGTCAGAGGTTTGTCTGCTAGAGATAAAACAAGCTTGACATAGAGCATATTTTAGCATAGTGGTTGAGTGTTTTAACTCCAATCACAAGACATTAGATTCGGGATCTAGCGTTTGCTGGTGTGTGAGCGAGAAAATTAAAAAAAAAAAGCCGAATCCAAAAAAAATAAAAAATTTAAGAAAATTTATTGTTAAGAGTTGCTTGTGGGGGTGCAGAGAGATGACTCTACCAGGATTCAATCCAGCGCAAGACTATCACAACATCAGATGTGGCTGCAACGATAAAATTTATTCTTTGAGTTGTATTGTATTCCTTTTTTTATCGTTCACAAAAAATGATAGTGTTGGGACAACTTTCTTTCTGTTTCATTTTTTTTTTATTGCAATCATAAGCACGTTTGGTTATTATTTTCTCATTACTTTACAATATTTTTCAAAAAAATATTTTCTCCACAAAAACTTTACAATCATATTTACAAAAAATTACAACCATCATCCCCAAATAAAACATTGAATCTTCAGCATATTTAGGCTTCATGTTGGGCATCTTTCTTAATGCTTTCTAAAACAGCTTTTGAAACTAAAAATTTTCTTGAAATAAAAATTTCATACTAAAAAATTGTTTTAGAAAGCAATGAAAAAACTGACCCAAACGAAGCCTAAGGCTTTATTTGGAACAGCTTTTTTATTGCTTTATTTTTCAGATCGTAATTATACTTTCTATTTGACAATTATTTTTTTCACTATTTTCAAAAAATTTTATACTAAAAATTTATTTTTTATAATAACTTTAAAAATTTACTTTTTCTACAATAATTAAGAAAGTTATTTATCTCAAACGAAAACTTATTCATAAATTGTTAAATTTTTTTCGCACATGACAAAATCGATTTGACTAGTCATGAAAAGTCACGTTACAATGTACACTTCTTAAGTTGGTTAACTGTACTTATTTAATGTATATAGAATCTATCAATAATGAAAACGATTCTCATTTGAAAAACCCTTTCATTATTTAAGTCTGGCATCATTACATACGACTGCTGATCGTCAATCGCCCTCGCTGCCAAACGGACATCGCGTCCTTGTCAATTTGGAAAATATAAAACAATCACGTGTCGTATTGCAAAGCTAAATATAATACAATCATTTAAGTTTTTTTCTTAATCAAAAAGAAAGAAATGACGATTTCCTTTTTCTTTTTTTTTTTTTTAAATATTTTCAAGCCCGTCGCTTCAAATGACATTCAAACTTCGACTCTAATCATTCATTATAATTTACGATATAAATATTAGTGATCAATTGCGTGTCTTTAGAAGAAGGAAATGAAGGATAATTGGAGATTAGTGATTAATGGACAAATAGAAGTGAATTCATATGCCAGATTTTGTTGGTGTATTTCAGGATAGTTTGGGATGGCTATAATTTTTTTTTAAAGATAATTATAAAATTATTATGGAGAAAGTAACTTTTAAGAAAGCTACTGTAAAAAATAAATTTTTGGTTATAATTTTTTTTAAAATAGTGAGAAAACAGTAACCAAATAGAATTGTGATTGCAATCTAAAAAGCAAGGTAATAAGAAAATTATGCAAAATAGATACTTAATCATGCATTAAGGCTTTGTTTGAGACAGCTTTTTACTGCTTTTTAAAGTAGCTTTTTAGTACAAAATTATTTAGTTTAAGAAATTTTTGTACTAAAAAGCTGCTATAGAAAGTAGTAAGAAAGTTGTTCCAAACAAAACCTAAGGCTTTATTTGGTACGACTTTTTTTTTGCTTCTTAAAACAGCTTTTTAGCACAAAAATTAATTTACTAAAAAACTGCTTTATGAAACAGTAAGAAAGCGGTCCCAAACGAAGGCTAAATCTATAATTAACCTTCAAAAGCCAACAACAAATGTTCATGTATTTGATTCATGTTTTCTTAAAGTTTAAATTTATTTAATTAAGAAAAAAGTTTTAAAAAAATCAATCATGTTTGTAACTGAAAAAGCTTTCGATGATGATCTGAACATAATAGAATGAAATTTTGTTTTTGTTTGGTTTACTAAAGAATCGAACTTATGTATTGTGTTCATATTCAACTTGTTTTAGTTAACAAGCAAATAACACCTGAGCTATTAAATGAGTTTGAACTAAATAGTATGGAACAATCGAGTTGGTTGAATACCTCTAACTAGCATAGCATTGCATTAGCAAAATTCAAATTATTATGTTGTCATACAACATATCTAACAATACATTGACATAAATTAAATTAACAAAGAAAGTATTGTCATGATACCACCCCCTCAATTTGTTGCTCCAAAGCACAACATGAAGACAACATAACACAACAACAACAACAACATCAAGCCTTTGTCCCACTACGTGGGTTTTTCATGCCATGATTATTTGACAAGTTTTACGCTGGCTGTCGACTACCTAACGCAACCCTCCACTTTTCTCATCCAGGACTTGGGACCTTGCAACGGCAGTGTTAAAGCCAACTAGGGGTGTCAATATTTGACATGACACGAAAACCCGACTCGAACCCGACCCAGAAATTCTGGGTCAGACCCGACCCAATTTCAAAATGGGTAGGGTTCGGGTTCACGAATTTGACCCGTTTGAAAAAACGGGTCGGGTTCAGGTTGACTCGTCGTGTTGCCGGGTCAATCCGGAAACCCGTTTAAAATGAGCTGCCCGCACCCTGCCCGTCCTACCAGAGCCTGTCCGCCCTGCCCGCGCCCTGCCCGAAGTTGCCCGCGCTTTGCCAGTGGCCGCCCACGCCTTGCCCTAGGCTGCCCGCCCGTGCTCGCACGTGCCCGCGCTAGCCAGCGCTCGCCCCGTTGCCCACTAGAGTCCGCATTCGCCCGTGCCCGCCAGCGCTCTCCCGCTCGCATTCGTGCTCGCCCGCCCACAGCTCGCCGTCCGCCGTCCCGCCCGCCCGCCACCGGCCGCAGCTGCCCGCCGTTCCGCCGCCGCTAGAAGCTTACCCGGGTCGGGTCGGGTCAACCCGCCAACCCGACTTGTCGGGTCCGGGTCCGAATTTCTGACCCGTTTACATACCCGGGTCGGGTTTGAGTTGACCCGTTTGAATCCCGGGTCAGTTCGGGTTAGATCTGAACCCGACCCGAAACCCGATTTTGACACCCCTAAAGCCAACATAGCACCATGTTGAAAAAAAAGGAAAATAAAACAAATTTCACAAAATTATGTGATTTTGAGATTATTACTTCGTTTGGGATATTTTCTTATTATTTTCTAAAGCAGCTTTTTAGTACAAAAATTTTTAGTTCAAAAAGTTTTTGTACGAGAAAGTAGTAAGAAAGTTGTTCCAAACAAAGTCTAATTCTTCTACATTTACAATCGCATGAATTTCACTATTTTTTTAGAACTAAAACTATTAGGCATGGCACCCTCTATGTACATCCAAATATCCGAAGCTCATTTCAAGTCTAGTCGGTTGAAGTGCTTAGCAACCTAATTTAGTTCAAAAAGGCTTCTTAGTAACACAGTTCCTTGGGCGCGCACCTCTTTGTCCCCTGAAATTTTTTTGTCTTTCTCTAATGATAAAGAGAAAAAACAAAGATTGGGTCAAAAGAAAGTTCTATATTGGAGTTTTATCAACAATTTGTCTGTGTAGGAGTATTTTCTGAGTCCTTATGCAAGGGATTACTAAAAAAAAATTTCAACAAATATGTGAATTTTCTATGTCATTTCTTATAGTTTTGAGAGTATATTTTTATACCACACTACGAATAAATATGAATTCAATAGTTCAAATGAAAAAAAAAAATGTTCTCAAAGATAAAAAATTATCAATTTATTTATTGGACTTGATATAATATTTAAATTTTAACACAATATTTCAGCTAAAATACTCGAATTATATCGTCAAAAGCTTCACAAATTAATATGAGAATAATACAAACTTAATTATAGTAAATATATAGCTAAATGATGAGGTAGTTGAGAACGTTTTGCTAATACAAAAATCATTTAAAACGAGTCCTCTAAATATCAAAAATTATTCAAAAGTAGAGGTTTATTTGAAGGATCAAACTAACAAATTTTTATGTGTCTACACTCTACAGTGAGAGTGAGTGTCTCATCATGATGATGGCACTGAGACTAAAATCTCATTCGGATACTTAGGTTTCATTTGGGATAGTTTTCTAATTATTTTTTAAAGTAGTTTTTTAATACTAAAATTTGTGTACTGTAAAATTATTTTAAAAAATTGAAAGAAAATTATCCCAAATAAAATCTTAGAAGTTTGCAAAATGGGGCCTCATGTTCTTGGTTTTCATCACCCCCTCCAAAGAAAAAATCTCATGTACACGTCTCACGTTGGAGCCACCACCACTGGCACTCTTGTCATTCAATCAGCTAGCTGTGACAGGGGCGAAACCCCTTAAAGGTCGGGGGGGCAATTGCCCCCCCCCTCAAAAAATTAAAAAAAATGATTATAGATTTTTTAGATAAATTTGTCCTTATTTATTCATTTTTTAGTCTTTATTCTAAAAATTTTTAGGCAATTGGCCCCCCTAAAAGTTTTAAAATACTATGGTATTTAGATAATTGCCCCCAAATGATTAATAATTAGTCGAACCCCACCAGGGGGCGCTGCCTCCTTGGACCCCCAACCTATATGCCTTATAAGTTTGCCCCCCCCCCTGAAAATTAAGGCTGGTTCCGCCCTTGAGCTGTGATATCCTTGGCAAGCTCTCACAGCCACTTGACCCGATAAGGCTTCTTGCGATTAGAGTTTTCCTCTCTCAAAAAGATTAATATTTTAATTTTATCTACTTGACAAGAGAAATTATATCGGTTAAGATGATAAAAATTTTAGAAATATTATATTCATTTATTTTCATCATAAATATAATAAAAATAAATTGATCTTATATCTTATACTCGAATCATATATAGAGTTTGGGGTGTTAATGATAACATTACTGGACAATTTGATATTGCTCATCTTAGAAGGGATGAGAAAATTTTAGATTTAGGCTTTGTTTGAGACGGCTTTCTTACTACTTCTTAAAGCAAATTTTTTAGTATAAAATTTTTAATTTTTGTACTAAAAAATTACTTTAAAAAACCTCTATAACTCTTTAATTTTATTTCTTCAGCAAATGTCTTTATTATTGAATTTATATCATCCTCTGCTAACATCAACTCATCTACTCAAGAAGCTAAAAGTGCAGAGAAGCTGGTTCAAATCATATTAGAATAAGGTTCAATCCTCGTTCAAACTTGGTGAAGCGTTATGATAGTAGATCACCAAAGGCAAAGAACAATGTTGATTGGAAGGAAAAAATATTCTGTGCGGAGTCCGGATGGCATCCGGAGACCAATAAAAATGTGTCACGTCATCCCAAAAATATACCGCACTCGGTACCTAAATGTAACTGGACTGGAGAACCGTCTGGTGTCCGCACAGAATAATCTCTCGATTGGAAGACGGCAATGATGCTTGATAAGAGATGTTTTAATAGCCATCTCCTTGGGCATTCATAATATCATCAAAGACTAGATCTTATATTATAATCGCAAGAACAATGTTAACTCATATAAATTTTCAGATATATTTTACCAAAAAAAATAAGCAGTTGGGGTATTTAGCCAATAACACATATCTTATAAATAAATTAACAAGTAGACGATTACCATGATACCATCCCTCAATTTGCTGCTTGAAAACACATAAATGTATATGTTTTGTTTGGGACGGTTTTCTTATTGAAAAAATTATTTTAAAAAACAGTAAAAAAAACCGTCCAAAATGAAGTCTCCTTGTGGCTGAAGTAATTTAAGCAAAGCAATTAGAAAATCAATAATCATTTCGCTTTCTTGACATGCCCAGCAAGACAGTGACAAAAGCTACAAGTCCTTGCCATAGAAATTAGGCCCAACAAATAGTAGCTGCACTGAAAGCATCCTAATTAAATACCAACATATATATAACACTGACTGACCAAGAAAAATAAAAATACACTGCATGTGGCTTTCATAAAGTCTATGAAGAGGTTGATGCATTCAAATCAATTATTACATACCATTGTAATAAAATAGTAGAAAGAATGGGAAGCTATGGTTAAATAAATAATAAGAAAAAGGTTGGGATGAGGAGGTAGAATTGTAAATACTTTTTAATAATATTATATTTAAAATATTAAATTTTAATATATTTTATATTAATAGTTTTTAACACAAGTTAATAAATCGAATCAAGCGGTCTAAATTTGGCACGTTGGTTTTCTAATTAAGCTCGGACACAAGATATTTATTAAATCGAGCCAAAATCAACTTGACTTAGTTACATAGTTGGAGCCCACACCGGGAAAGCCATGGCCAACATCAACAATGTATTAGAAGATTGATCATGTGATGATTTTTTGACAAATTTTACGCTGACTGTTGACTGCCTAGAACCTGAAAAGTCATGACCTCAATGGCAAATTAGTCAATGCTTACATTTAGCGCAAACAATTCACGTGTTACTCATTATGGATTTGAATTTTCTCTCATTAGTCCTTCTCACACTAATTAATGCTTGAATGGTAGGAGCGAGGACCATTTATTCTAACTAATTAAGGCTTTGTTAGGGATAACTTGTTGCTTTCTAAAGCAGCTTTTTTGTACAAATGAAGCCTAAAGCTATTTCTACTCACATTTTTGTATTTTCTAGTTTTATTGCACGTACATTAAGTGTACGTGAATAAAATTTTAGAAATAAAATTTATATTATTAAATTTAATTATATTTTTTTAATAAAAAGATAAAATTATTGTTTTTATGCCCTTTATCCCAATAAATAAATCTAATTTATAATTATATTAGTATTTTTTATAAAAAGATTTATACATATTTAGAATAATGTCATAAAAACAATAAACTCACTTTTAGTAAAAAAATTCGAAATTTTATTATAAATATGATATTACAGCATGATATAGATATACCAAATAATGTTTAGATAAAACATTATTTATATTCTCATTCCTTATATAAAACCTATTGTTATATTCTCATTAAAGATTTAAATTAATTATATTATAATAAAAACAATAACATGCAAAATTCAATAAGTTCTATTTGCACAATTCATCACGAAATATATATATAATCAGAAAATTTTAGAAGACTTAGTCCATAAAACAACAACAGATTCTTCAGCTAACTGAAATAACGCATAAGAAAAATAAATTAGATTATTATTATAATACTGCCAAAAATGCATTAATGAATATGACCAATAGTCATCACATATGGACTTATAACTAATTAAAGCAGAAAAATAAATTTGATAGTCATTGGCTACCAACTAATTTAATTGGTGGAGATTAAATACAAGATAGCTATAGAAAGGCCAAAAGTTATTAAATAAAAAAGCTTTCCCCTCTTCTATAAAAATAATAACTAATATCATGCAATCAGTTGTTGACCTCATTTTTGTATGAGGTCACTAAGTCCCACTTGGGTTTCTTTGTGATGACCTAATGATTGGAAGATGTCTACTTCCTAACCATATAGGTCCCAATCAAGACTCAATCCAATCCCAATTAAATTCAATTCTAGTATCTAATTCAATCCCTGATCCAGCCTTCAACCAAATTTCCAATCAACCCTTAAGCCATACCTAATCAATTTCAAACCATCCATTTGACTTTCATTCATGTGGATGATCCAAGTTCAACCATTCAACTCCTACATCCAATCCAAATTAAACATTCCAAACCAAACCTCAGGGTTAAGGACCTAGGTCATGAAACCCTTTTTGAGTAATTTTTTTGTCACCTTGAAACCTAGTCAATTGGCACCTGATGTAGGGTCTATCAATTGCATATTTATGTGACATGACTCTAGTACCAACCCTCCAAATTTGAGCTTATTTGGGGGACTCTAACCCTAAAACCAGGTTGATTTGTAAGGGCTGCAAAACTTTTAAATATTTACAGCCTGTGCCACTGGGCATGCCATCCAGTGAAATTTGACCTTGGGACCCCTTGCAGACCCTCCAACGACATCAATGTCCTTTGTCATGACTTCCTAACTAATAACCTTCATTTTCTGGACCTTGTTTGACCTAGGGTTAGCCAAGGGTCAAAATGACCAAAATGCCCTTTAAGGGGAATTTTGGTCTTTTCCCTGGAATTCAAAATGATCTTCCCTCATCAATCTCCAAAACCTATCTTAGTTGATCCTAAATATCTTTAGGAACACATCAGGCCTAAACCCCCACTTTGGTTTGACCTAGTTGACCAAGTCAAATAGGGTTGACCAAAGTGACCCTTTAGGGTTTAAACACCCATTTCAAACCAAATGACCTCCCCTTGAGATGAAACCACCTCCATTGAGTTCATGTGATCAATTTGAACTCAATGAACTCAACCCTTGACCCTAGGTCAACTTGGTTGACCAAGTTAACCAAGTTTGACCAAATATACATAAGCTTCCAACTCTTTCAAATCCTTTGACCAAGACTTCTCCAAACCCATTCAAACCCATGGGGTGACCCATTGGGTCCTCAAGGGACCCCTCTTGAAGACCCAAGCCTTGGACCCACTTGGGTTAGCCACTTGGCTTGACCCAAGTGTCCAAAGAGAGGTTCCCCTTGAGCCATGCAACTTCCATTCTAAACCAAATTGGATCCAACCAAAGGTGGCATTGGGTTCCCCTTGACCTAATACACCTTCCCTAGTTGATCCAACCCTTGGGCCAACTTGGGTTACGAATTAGGCTAACCTAAAGTGACCAAAACCACCTTGGAGCCATTTCTCAACCTAAGTTCAATTAAACCCAACCAACACCTCCATTGGGTAGCCCTAGGTCTAACATACCTACCCTAGTCAGCCCAGCCCTTGGGTTGACTTGGGTTTACCTTTAGGCTAGCCCAAAGTGGTCAAAACCACTTTGACCCAAACCATTCTCAACCTCTGGCCATATCAAACCTAATTACTACTTATATTGGGTAGTCCTTGACTCAACCCATCTTCCACCTCAATCTCATGACCTGGCTTAACCCAGGTTGAGCTCGAATTGACCCAAACCATATAGGTTTGGATCAACCTGAGCCACCCATGCGAATTGGGCTCTCCCATGCCCAATTAAGCTCATGTTGAGCTCACTAGACTCACAACCACCTTTCCACTTCAGCCTGACCCAATCCTTGGCCGGCGGTGGCCAGAACCAATGGAGATTTGGCTTCGGTGGTCCCCCCATCTTGGGCCTCATCCAAAGACTTCCAAAGCCTGGGCTCGTAGGCTTCGAGCTCACGGACCTCTGAGGAAGTGTCCCCTGCCACCTGGAAGCCATCCAGCCATCCGTCAATGCCATCCCAATAGTCCATGGTCACGGGAGGCATTCGAATAGGGCTCCCTCACCCATACGTCCCCATTCACGTTTAGCCTTTCAAAAATATTCCCCAAACCTCCTTGAGTGTTCCTCTCTCAATCCCCAGTCTCCCAGCCTCCTTCAACTATTCATTCAAGCAAACTCTGGCTAATTCTATGTGTCTTCCGCTCGAAGTTATACTTTCGGCCATCCTCCAGTCCAGATGTATGAAGGAGAATTACTCTCCTTCATACCCTAAAGCTTCCTGTGAGAGAAGCTCATTCGTTTAGGCCTTTTTTGCAGTGAGAACTCTATCATGAAGTCCTTAGATAGGTAGTCCGGTCAAGTGTGAAGAAAACCTTCACTCCAATGGATCTCCATCGTTAGATTGAAGGTTTCTATTACCCTGATGCTCCATAAGAAATTTCAAGGGATTTCATCAGCGGGATCTTTCGGATCTTGCTAGAGAAGCTCTACGGTTATGGGATCTCGCAGGAGGTGGAAGATGCAATCAAAGCCATTGATCTTGATCAATGGCTCCGATTAGATCCTGTGATCTCAGAGTGGATTTAATCATAACTGCTCTATTTGGCATTAGATGGCCACAGTTAATCCCACGTTATCTAGTTAGCTGCCAATGATTGGCTGACCAATTACAGCGTGCCCGCATGTAAAAACACAGCTGACTGGGTAATTTCAAAATTAATAATTCCAAAAATTTAGGGAAACTTCAAAAATTTATATCTCCCTCCACACTTTAGACTCATTGGAAAGATCTCAGGAAGATCTTCAAAAGCTCTATGGTCCCAAGCCACAATTATCTATGTGTGGATGTTAATTTTCATTTGAATGTCTAAGCTATTATTGCATTTTTGTGTTTGATTGAAGTCACCATGGCTTGGAACTTTGGGGGAATGAATTTGGGCATGTCTCTGACATGTCCAAATTTCCCCCCCTCAGTTTGATGCATTTAAGGGCACCATTTGGTCAATTTGGGATCAAGGGTCAAGGTTTGATCCTTGATTTCAAATTGCCTTTATAATCTTTCCAATGGGAATTAGGAATCAATTTTTGGTGTGTTAATTATGCTTAGTCTAAGATTCTAAGGAGTTTAGAGTCACTGATTGTGCCCCAATCCAAGCATAGGGTAGTAACCTAGGAATTTTCTAAGGTGACCTAGTGGTTACCTTGGGTGGCTTGGTTAGCCACCTTAGATAGGTTCACTTGAACCCAAATTTAGAGGGTTTGGACCTTGAGATCAGGTGATCTCATGGTCCAAAATGCACTGGATTTGGTGCCCATTTGGTCCACCAACTAGAAATCCCAAAATCCCCCTTTAGATTTGGCCTGGAACCTTCACTAAATCATAATTAATTCATTTTAACTCCTAAAAATTCACATAAATACTCTAATTGACCATAATTCAACCCTCAACCCATAAAAAATAAAAGTTCTTTTAGATAACCCCTAATTTATTTTTAATTTAATTTCCAAAGAAAATTAATAATAAATTTAATTATATAATTAAAAAATATTAAAAATTCCAAAAATTCCCTAAACACTTGATATTATCCCCTTAGGTCAGTTTTTATTTTTGGGGATAATTTTAAGGAGTTTGGAATTGATTTGGACCAAAATTCAAAAGTCTCCTTTAATTGAATAATTTTAAAAATTTCAAAAATTTCAAAAATATCTAAACTTAAAAAAAAATCATAAGTAAATCTAAAAAAATTCAATTTAATCAAACTCATAGCCATTCAATTTTAATTAAAATCTAGGATTTTCTAAAAAAAATTCATAACCTCAAAATCAAGTCAAAGTCAAAAAAGTCAACTTTCTAGTCAACCAAGTTCAAAACTAGGTTCAAACTTCAAAAAATCATAACTTTTTATGAAAAACTCAAAATTAAGCAAACTAATAGCCTAACTACTTATATTAAAGTCTAATATTTGTTAAAAATTTTAAACCTTCAAAATTAATTTTAATTTAAAAAGTCAACTTTGAGACCCTTAATTGATGTGATTAAAATAATTCCAAAAATATAATAATTCATTTAAAATTATAGAAAACTCTAATTTAATTATGAAACCCTTAACCAACATTCTAATACACAATAACCTTTCCAGAGATGAAGTTTTTAAGATAAAATATTTTGGACTATGGCGCTACGTGTCCTAAGGAGGCCTAGTTCCTCGAGCCTAGTAGCAAAACACCACGAATAAATTCAATTGAGTGTAAAACTTTAAATAAAACCACTCTTAATTAGTTAACCTAACTAAATTCTTAATTCAACTATATCAACTAGATTTTTAGGATGGACTACTCCGAGCTGCGGGGCTATGTGTCCTTGTTGACCTCATTTTTGTATGAGCTCAGTAGGACCAATCCAGACCTTAGGATTTTTCCAATCCTTAGGATCAATCTTAACCCTAGGATCAATCTGATCTTAGATCAATCCAGACTTTAAGATCAAACCAAATTCAAATCAATCATGACCCCAGATCAATACAATTTAAGACAAATCTAGATTCTAGGATTCTCCTAGACTTCAGACCCTAGGATCTATTCTAGACCCTAGGATTCTACCTGACTCTAGATCATATGATCCTCTCAGACCCTAAGATTTTCCTAGATCTATCTAGAGCTTAGGATTCTTCTAGATCTTAAGATTATTCTAGATCCCAGGCCCTAGGACTTCCAGACCCTAAGATCTTCCTAGAAATTAAACTTTAGGATCTACTCTAGATCCTAAGATCCTTCTAAATCTTGAATCTTAGGATTCCTAGATCCTAGGATTTTCCTAGAACTTTTAGATTCTAGGACCTTCCCAGACTCCAGTCCCTAGGATCTATTCTAGACCATAGGATCCCTTTAGATCCTTCTAGATCTTAGGATCATTCTAGACTTTAGGATCCTCCTAGAATCTGGGCTTTAGGATCTATTCTAAACCCTAGGATCAATTCAGGTTCTAGATCAATCTACCTTCCAGATTACTCTAGATCTTGAGATTCTCCTAGATCTACAGCTTAAGACTTCCCCAGACCCTAGGATTCTCTTAGACTCCAGGTTCTTAGATCTACCTAGATTCTAGGATCAGCATAGACCTTAGATCAATCTAGATCTAGGATTAATCCAAACCTTCATTCAATTCAAGCATCAATCAATCCAGACTTTAATCCATATCCTTAATTCAAACCTTGATCAAAATCCAGCTCAAAACTAGATTTCTAAACTCAAATCCAAGGCCAAAGGGTTAAGTCCTGAAAGCCTTTTTCAGTGAATCTTTGAACATTTCAAAACCCTATCAAATGACCTCTGATTCAAGATCTATCAGTTCCACACTGATATGACATGTATCTAGAGACAATCCTCCAAATTTGAGCTCATTCTGAGATCTCTAACCCCAGAATCTGAATTGAAATCCAAAGGCTGTAAAACCTTCAAATATTTACATTCTATGCCACTGGACCTACCACCCAGTGGATTTTGACCCTGGAGCTTTCTCCAAAGCCTCCAATCACCTCCAGACCCTTGATTATGACCCATTAAGTAATAAACTGCATTTTGTTGGACTCAATTTGACCCCTAGTTGACCACGGGTCAAAATGACTAAAATGCCCCTATGGGGTGTGAATAGTCACTTTGATCAAATGACCTCCAAATCAAATACAATCACTTCCAGCAAGTTTCAAATGTCAAACCAAACCCATTGAACCTAGAACCAGCCCCTGGGTCAACCTGGTTGACCAAGTCAACCTAGTTGACCTAGAAGGCCCCTTTAGAGTCAAAACAGGTTATTTTGACCAAATGACCTCCTCTGACCTTGGGACCACCTCCATTGGTCTCCAAATATCATTTCAAATCTGTTGAACCCATTTCCAAATCCTGGACCCACCTGGTTGACCAAGTCAACCAGGGTTGACCTAAAAGGCCCATTAAGGGCCCAAATAGGTCATTTTGACCAAATAACCTCCCCAGACTTTGAGACCACCACCAGTAGACTCAGAATATTATTCTAAACTGGTTGGACCCAATCCCTGACCCTGGGTCAACTTGGTTGACCAAGTCAACCCAGTTGACCCATTAAGCCCTTTAAGGGTTCAAATAGGTGATTTGACCCGAATGACCTATTTAAACCCTCAAACCACATTAACCAGACTCCATTTACCATTTGAAATTGACTCAGTCCAGACCCTGACCCCGGGTCAACCTGGTTGATCAGGTCAACTCAAGTTGACCAACTTAAACCCTTAAGCTCATTTAGACCCAATCAAACTCCAGATCAATTTCAAACCCATTTAAACTCCTCTGATCACCTGTCTTAGTGATTTGGACTTGATTGGACCCTTTGACCCAGTCAAGAGTTGACCAAGTTAACTAAGACTCAAATTTACTCAAATCTGACCCATTTGGGTCAACTCAATCCTTGTGATCAAAGCATTATTTTTGAACCCTCAATTTGATTCTAATATATGATTCAAACACACTTAAGCATACCTTGATCCAAGTCATGATCAATTTGACTTAGTCAACTCATTCCTTTTGGTCAAACCTTGTATGGATCCAATTATATACTCATTCTGATATTCTTTTGAACCTTTCTAATCTCTCTAAAGCTTCAAATCTTATTTTATTAAATGATTCGAGCAAATTTAAAATGATTTAAAGTCACATCATGGTCAATTTGACCAAGTCAAACCTTCTCAAATTCCCTTATTGCCATTCAAATCCCAATCCTTAAGCCTCAATCCCCTTTGAATCAACCCAACTAGTTTAAGGCATCCTTTTATGCCACATCACCAGTCCACATGGCAAGTGGACTGGTCAAACAGTCAAATTAGGGCTTTAGGAGGGTCAAATATGGTCAAACACTCTCTCAAAGCTAATCCATATCATTTGGGATCACTCCAGCTGTTCCAAATGCTTTCTGGAATCTTCTTGAGCTAAATCTAATCCTTGCATTAGGTTTAAACTGATCCTAATCATCTCCATGTGCTCTAAAGGACAAAGAGGCCTTTCCACCTCACTAGTCCTTTTGTCCTTCAATATGCCTGCTCCCTAACGGCCCCTGGACACTTGGCAACCATCTAGGGGTGCTTCCAATTCATCCCAGCCCTTCATTCCATCTGAGATGTTTAGAATAGGGCAAAACAAAAAAAGAGTCTCATTCTCTCCCCCAGCTTCTCTCTCCACTCAAGCAATCCCAGACCCCAAACTCATTTCGTTTGGGTATTCCAGACCTTCTCCTAGCTACCCTCATCCAAAATCCGGCGAAAGGAGGCGGCCGGCGGCGGACTTTCGGCCACCCTTAGCTTGAAGACCGTCCTAGGAATATAACTCAAGATCCAGACGTCCCCAGCTCTCGACTTCTTCTGATGAAATAATCTAGGACAATCTACAAGTTCAACAAGCTTTAAATCATCCAAAACGATCGATCCTATCGAGGTAACGAGCTAACCCTAGCTTACAACGTTTAGGATTAAATAACTTTTCAAATAAAGCGTTTTAGAACGCGAAATCAAATCCACATAGTTCTCATAATAGTGATGAAGCTCTGTCTAAAGTTTCATAATTTTTGATTTATCCGTTTATGAGATCCAAGCGTTCTTCATCATTAGGGCTTTGTTCAATGAATGGTTGAACTGTACGTTTGCTAGGCCGTTGATCTCGCGATCAACGGCCCAGATCACGCCATACGGGATAAAGTCCTAACCCCGCGGTTCGGCATTTCGATTAGACTTTGATCCGGCTGCATCTCAACCATTCATTCTAAAACGCGGGAGATCAGACGGTGGAGGGCCCGTGCCGACGTGGTTAAGTCGCACGGCATCCAATTCCGTGCCGCCGCGCGTTTTGAGTCGTCCAATTACATGATGACGCGTGGCCCGCCGCGCCGCCATTTCATTATAATTAATTTAAACCAGTTTTAAAATATATTTAATTCAGTTTTCTTTAAAAAATCACAATAAATCAAATACAAAACCAAAAATTTTATGCAATATATCAAATTGTTCATTTTTTTACCCTCTTTTATTTAAAATTAATTTCAACCAAAAATTTTAGAAGGGTTTTAAATAATTTCAGTTCTACTATTTTATGTTTTTTATCAATATTTTATTAAATAAAGACCCAAATGATCTGAAATTTGGC
The DNA here is from genome assembly GCA_019925795.1 of Dendrobium chrysotoxum. Classification (NCBI taxonomy): domain Eukaryota; kingdom Viridiplantae; phylum Streptophyta; class Magnoliopsida; order Asparagales; family Orchidaceae; genus Dendrobium; species Dendrobium chrysotoxum. The sequence continues at coordinate 24,330,299 of CM034308.1, forward strand.
ATAATTATTTTTAAACACATTTATAACCTCCAATAATCTTCTTACACCTATTTGAGCTATATTTTGTTAATTATTAAATTTTCAAGTCAAAAGATGTATATATACTTATATATATTTTAAAATTAGATTGTAAATAAGTTTTAACTCAATTGCATGTATTTAAACCTTCTTTGCAACCTTTAGACAGAGCTTCATCCAAAAATGGACCTATAAGGATTTAATAAATATTTGGAGAATAAATTTAATGCCATTGAAATTTTATTTCATTTGATTATTCTCCAAATTGTCAATCAATTAGGTTCAATCCTTAGCTATGTTAGAATATCATTTCTCTTTGATATAACTTAGCTTTATTGAACCTACTTGATATATTAATGTCTTTTAATTAAGCATTCAAACATATGAATCTTTATTTGGTTCAAATATTTGATAGATCATTCATCTTTATATCTTCTAGTTTTAGTATACTTGTTAGATTGATTGATGTGATTATAATTTGTGCCTAAAAGAGGGTTAGTGGAATATTGATTTGAACCTACTTAACCTAGTGACATTTAAGGACAATAATTAAGGATTTTGCTTAGAAAACCTAGAATAATTCTAATAATTAGGATATAATTCCAATTGACTTGAAACTTTGAACACTTAAACATATTGACATTCTCAGCCTTAAGAAAAATTTTCACTGACTTTTGAGATCATTAAGCCCCTTAATTAACTTAATCAAGTTTAAACCTTAATTAAGCCTTAAAACCTTCCAAAAATTATAATAAATCGAATTTAAATCCCAAAATTACATATAACCCCTCAAACGGACCAGAATTAAACCCCTAATCAATGAAAAATAAAAGCCCCTTGACTGGACTTCAAAATTAAGCTTAATTTAATTTTAATTGAAATTCAATATTTAATTAATTTAATTAATTAAAAATAATTAAAAATTCCAAAAATTTCTCAAACACTTAGAAATCACTCCTTAGGTCATTCCTGACCTTTGGAGTTGATTTCAAGAAGTTTGGAGGTCATTTGGATTCAAATCATAAAAAGGGTCTCTAATTAAACAATTTAAATAATTCATTAAATACTCAAAACTTCAAAAATTCATAACTAATTCAAATGAACTCCAAATTAAGCAAACTCAAAGGCATACAACTCATCTTAAGCTCTAATATTTATTAAAAATGTAAAGTTTCCAGAAATCAAACAAATTTGAAAAAGTCAACTTTTGGTCAAACTTAGTTCAAATTCAAGTCAAAACTTCAAATCTTCATAATAAAATGTAGAAAAATCCAATTTCAGTGTACTTACTGTCTAACTGATCATATTAAGGTCTAGTATTTTAATAAAATATTAAATTTCAAGAAAATACCTTAAATCAAAAAGTCATTTTTTAACCCCTTAATTAAATGATTAAAATAATCCAGAAAATACCAAAATTCAACATATCACTCAAAATTCCAGAAAACATTAATTTGAACTTAAAATCAGCAACCAACTAATTCTAATTAAAATTTAATTAACTTTTGAACTTTAATCAAACTCAAATCACTTAATTATATCGGGTACCACTGGGTAACCCAGGCCTACGAGGCTATTAAATTAGCCCCAAGGAAGGTGAAATAAACTTCACGGCCTCGGTGTGCAACAAAGGTGGTATCCAACAAACAATCAAAATTATTTTTAAAATCAATTTTAAATCATTAAGATTTTAACTTTAACCTAAATCTTCCCTTAAACCTTCAACCAACTTGAACTTTAAACAACTTCAATCAAGTGCCTATCTAGGACATATCAAAGCCACATAGCCTACCTCACACACTTTAGATGGTTTGCTAGGACAACCAACTCTAATCTTAGGCTAGGCCGGTGTTTACTTTTCTGTTGTGTGCCGGGTTTTCGAGCTTTCACTGCATGCTGTTTGCTAGACATAAAATTGCTGTGATTGTTTATTTATTTACTGCATTCTGTGATATGATTGATTGTACGATAGATCTACCCTTAGGTTAGGAACGATTTATACTAATTCAATCTTATGTAGGTGGCCATGCTCATACAGGGCATAAATTAAAGGGGGCAAAATTATAATTATCAAATTGCACAGGTGCTCCAGAAAACTGCTAAGACCCCCTTTAAAATTAAAAGAGCATGGCCAAGCGTGGCTGTGATTGAGCATTTTTAAATTTCAAATATATAACTGCTTGGAATATTTCTAAACTGTTGATTATTAGGATAACCTTGCAGGTTGTTGAGTCTAGATTTTTAATTTTCATTAATGTAATTTGATTTGATTTTGAGTTGTATTATTTAAAGTACTTTGAGATTGAGATATTTAAAATTCAATTTGGAATCCAAAGAGGAAGGAACATCCCTTAGGGGAGAGTTCCTATCCATTTGGAGATCCAAATTAGGATGAAGTTCAAGTATCCAAAGAGAAAAGATAACACCCCTATCCAGGGGGAGTTTCTTTTCATTTGGATATCCAGACCCGACGATCCAAGGAGTTCTAAGGAGACGAAGAAGTGAAGAACGAGAAGAATCTCAAATCTCAAAGTCACTTGAGTCTTAGGAGTAGAATCCGGGTTGTAGTTAGTGGTACCCGGCCACTTTACTTTACTGCAGACCCTGGGTTGTACAATTAAGGGCACTTGTCTATGGACTTTCAATTTGAGCATTTATTTAATTGATTTAATTATTTAATTGATTTAATTGATGTATTGATTGCGATTAAGGACCCGCATGCTTTTAGTAGTTTATTTGGCGCTCTTGCATGTCGATTTTGATTTAGCCTGGAACCCGATAGGAGGCTCGTGAGGGTATGGTCATAAACCTTTTCTACTTAAACAAAATTAAAATTTTTAAGCTCAGATAGAAACTCTAACGCTTTTAAGAAGTAAGCCCGAACTCGCCGGGAGTTTTTTATGCATACATATTGACTTTTCTCATCCGTGTTAGGCACCTCCCCGCCTGCGGGTTCTGGCAGACCACCTGACCTATTAGGGTGCAGTTCTGTCCAAGGGGATGTTGTGCAATCTCTAGGATAAAATTTATTTTTAAGCCTATTTTAAAACTGCTTCATTTTGATTTAAGCATTTCATCGAGTCAACTAGCATGCATTGCATTAGATACAAATTAAAAATTGAGTCTAAATTTTTAATTGCATTTCTAGCTTAAGCATTTAACCCAACATATGTTAAGGGGTCAATTAGGATCTGCTCTAGATGTCGACCCCAATTCTTTAAACCAATCTTAATCAATATCCCTAACCACTCTACATTTAAAAGACTTTGACTCATAGTTTTTAAAAGCGTTTAGGTAGTTTAGCTGGCTCCCCAATCCAGGCCGGGGTAAGTCCAGATTGCACTGCATTAGCTAGGTTCTGGGTCACTGATTTTAGTACCCATTTTAGACTTAGGTTCTGAGGCAAATCTCTAATCTTAAGACCTCAACCTTCTGGGAATCTGATTCCCACTTTCTAATAAAATTGATCATTCAAATTAAAATATCTTTCAATCTAATTCAAGCCCAACACTTAGGATAGTTTGAGGTGTTTCTGAAGTGATTCAGAATCTTAACTGCATTAGCTAGGTTCTGGGTCACTGATTTCAGTACCCATTTTAGACTTAGGTTCTGAGGCAAATCTCTAATCTTAAGACCTCAACCTTCTGGGAATCTGATTCCCACTTTCTAATAAAATTGATCATTCAAATTAAAATATCTTTCAATCTAATTCAAGCCCAACACTTAGGATAGTTTGAGGTGTTTCTGAAGTGATTCAGAATCTTAAAGCACCTCCTACTCTTCTTCCTTTGACTCCAGAAATAAGTGTTCAATCTTGAACCAATCCCTATTGAATTTCCAGTCCCTTGACCTTCCTTGATATCAAGCTTTGAAAATCTTAAATAAAGTTCGTATCGCTATTTTAATCGAAAGTTTTCGTAAGAAATTTTCTGGTTTCCTACGATGTAATTAACTACGAGGGCTTGCGCTCGTAGGAGATTTAGAAACCCAGACCAGATTTTCAAAATCAAGTTTTTCAAAATTTTAATTAATTATCTTTGAGAAATTCAAAAGACAATGATCATTATCGTCATTTTTAAATGATCGATAATAGATGATACCCTCTTTCCTTGGAAAGATATATCGTACTATTATCGTGATCTTGATTATGAAATTAATGATCTTTTTACCAGATTATTATAGTTAAACATTGAATTTAACATCATTTTGATCTTTTGAGATCATATGTTGTTTCCTCTTGAGTTTGAGTACGATAATCAGATAAATCCAAGGATTTGTAATCTGAACCTGTTAGAGAACGATATGTTCACCTTTCGAGGTGATATATCATTCATAATAAGTGTTCGATTATAAAATCAAAATTCTAGAAATTTAACTTTCCCAAAGAAAATTAAACACTTTTCAAAACAAAACTATATTTTTTCAATCAAACAGTCCTAAGGAGGCTTGGTTCCTCGAGCCTGGTGGCACAACAACACAAACTGATTGATGAAAAATATAAAGTAATTGAACCTTCAAAATTAGTAACTAATCAAATTAATTAAAATTTATTAACCCTTTAATCTTTAACTAATTAAACTCATTCATTCAATTAGTTCTTAAAATTTATCCTAAATTAAGCTTTAACACTTTAATACTTGACTTCAAACATAAACTTATCCTCTAACCTTCAACAAATCCAAACATTAGACAATCTTAATAAACTATCCAACTTAGGATCTACTCCAGCTACACGATCTTTTACATGCACTTTAGATGATTTGTTAGGATAACCAACTCTAGTCTAGACTAGGCCGGTGTTTACTTTACTATTATGTGTCGGGTTTTTCGAGATTTCATTGCATGTTGTGATTGAAATTACTTGATATGTTTACTTACTTTCTTTACTATACTCTGTGAATTAATTTGATAGGTGATAGTTTACTCTTAGGTTAGAATCATTCTGGTTGCTCATTGATTTTTTTATAGGTGGTCATATTCGTACAGGGTAATAAAAGGGGGTTAAAAATTTAATAATTATATAACTTTTACAGGTATTTCAGCTTGTTTAGCCCCTAAATAAATAAGAGCATGGTCAAGCATGGTTGGATTGAATATTTAATTTCATTATATATAAATGTTTGGGATTGATTTAATATTTAAATGCTTAGGATAACCTTGTAGAAGAGTTTAGATTTTTCTTTTTAACATCAATATAATTTGTTCTAAGTATTAAGTTGTGAAAGAGCCTTTGAGTTTGGGATACTTAGATCCAAACTTGGATTCCAAAGAGGAAAGGATACCCCTTTGGGAGATGGTCTTTTTCCATTTGAAAGCCCAAATTTGAATCATTTTAATACCCAAAGTGAAAAGAATAACCTCCCCTTTGGGGGAAGAGTTTTCTTTTTTATTTAGGTATCCAAGTATGACGAATCCAAGGAGCTCGAAGATGAGAAGGATGAAGAGTTGAAGACAAGAGAATATTTCACTCAAAGTCTACTTGCGTCAGTCCTAAGATTAGAATTCAAGTTTGTGGTTAGTGGTGCCCGGCTACTTTTAATTTTTGTAATTATGAGTTATAATAAATGGGGAATTTACCTATAAATATTATTTTAAGGAATTAATTATATTATTGATATGTTTTATATAATGTGATTGCGTATAAGATTTTGCATACTTTTCTTAGTTTTTTGGCTTTTGTGTGTCACTTTTATTTTGGCCTGAATATGTGGAGGCTCGTGAGGGCACAATAAAACTTTTTATACTCAAAATTTTAATAAAATTTTTAGATAACATAGAAACTCTAACAACCGAAGAAGTAAGTCCGGGACCACCAGGTGTTCTCATAAGCATATTATTACTTTCTCTTCCTTGTTAGGCACCTCCCTGCCTGCGGGTTCTGGAAGACCACCTGGCCTTTGAGGGTGCAGATCTGTCAAGAGAATGTTATGTAATCTCTAGTGAAAAATATTTTTTAAGCCTTTTTTAAAAAACTGCTACATACTCATTTATGCATTTAATCGAGTCGATCAGCATGTATTGCATTAGAAATCAATTTAAAAGTGAGTCTAAAATTTTAATTGCATCTCTCATAAGTCAAGGGACCAATTAGGATCTGTTCTAGACTTCGGTCCCAATTCTTAAAAACTTTAATAATAATGTCTCTACCGCTCTTTCATAAAGATCGGGCTCATGGATTTTAAATCGATTAGGTGGTTAGCTGGCTCCCAAATCCAGGCCGGGGTAAGTCCAAATTTTGCACTACATTAGTTAGGTTCGGGCCACCGTCGTCCGGTGCTCAATTTAGATTTAGGATCCGGGGCATATTCTGAATCATAAGACCCCAATCTCCAGGAATATAATCCCAAATCTCTAATAAAATAATCAATTTAAATTAAAATTCTTCTCAATCCTAAATTTAAAGCCCAATATTTAGATTAGGTTGGGCCACTTCTAAATCATTTCAGAATCTAAGTGTCTCCTACATTTCTTCCTTTGACTCCAAAAGTAAGTGCTTAATCTTGTTCCAATCCTACTTGAAATTCTAATTTCACCTCTTTTGATATCCACTCCTTAGATTCTCTAAATAAAATTTCTGCCGTTATTTTAATCGAGAGTATTCGTAGGGAATTTGACTTCCATACGATGTAATTAACTTTGAGGGCTTGCGCTCATAGGAGATATAGAGCCCATATTAACTTTTCAAAAATTAGTTTTAAAAACTCAATTTGTATTCTTTAGGAAAATTAAAATCAACAACGATCATTATCATCATGTTCGAATGATCGACGATAAGTGATATCTTCTTCCCTCAAGGAGACATATCATTTATCGTAGCATTTTTTCGAATATGAAAATAATGATGTTTTCATTCGGGTTATGATAACTAAATATAGGTAGAACCTCATTTTGACCATTCGGGGTCATATGTAATTCTCCCTTGGATTTGACTATTATAATAAGGATGAAATTTTTAATTTCATTGTTTGAACCCATTAGAAAATAATATCTTTACCTCTTGGGGTAATAAATCGTTCATAATGACGTGTTCGATTTTGAGACTGAAATTTCTAAATTAAAATTCCAAAAAAAAATTAAAATTTTCAAAACCCCTATTTCAAACTTTCAACACCAACATTAGCGTAGAATAAATCTCATAAAAAAAGCTTTAGTATTATGAATTTTTAAAATAGAAAAGAAATTTAAGAAAAGCTGAAAAGATAAATAACGATAGAAAAAGGGAAAATTGCAAAGAATAAATTCTTAATTATTGTCGTGACTTTAAAAAAAGAATAATAGGAAGATGAAGAAGCATTTTTAGCAACTCTTTCAAAACCCTTCTTCACGTGAAGTGAGTGAAATTGAAGAGATTGTGGTAAAATTCTCTAAGATATTAGCAACACACCAATACAAGCATAGCAGTACCATATTAAAAAAAAAGTTCAACCAGCTATTCATAGACAAAACACTTAAGGGCCTATATTGCATATGCTAGGAAACATTTAATTTAGGTATTAATATGAAATTTATAAACCAAGAAAGTACTAATTAATTTTGGAAAGAAATACAATATAGCATAAAATAGTTTATTCAGTCACTGTGTAATAGCATGTATTTTGAACCAAAGAAATAATTTTTTTAGGAGTCATTATAAGACAAATTTGAAAATCATCTTCGCCATAATATTGATATAGTAGTGATTTACTAATAGTATTTTTTTTCATAATTTTTTAGCACTAGTGAAAGTTTTTAAGAAATTGATACATGTCGGTATAATTTGAGATTTTGGGACTATTTGATGTCTATTTTGCAAACCAATTTCACCAATACTTTCTAAATAAAATAATTTTAATTATGGTTATTTTTTTATAATTTTTAAAGCCTAAGAAAATTTATATGAATTTTTATATTAAAATTTGATTAAATTATATTATTATATTAAATATTATATTATATTAAAATATCTTAAAATATCTTCAAGCATTATTAAAACTTTTTAAAATCATTTTGTTTTCTCCAAAGAGCATAACAGAGAAGGCTTAGGGAGAAATGTGAGAAAAAAGTGGAGAAAGAAAATTAATGCTTGGTTTTGGAGGTCACGGTGCGATTTTCATCCATCAATCCTAGTGGAGAATTTGCTTATCTCACTGTAAGGAACTGTTATCCTATTTTAGTTTTTAATAATTTTATATTTTTAATATTTTTTTATCAAATTTATGTTTCCATTATTGAAAAATGAGGATAAGCTAGTATTGATAAAACTTTTACCGCATAACTTTTTGTATGTGATCGATCATGTCAATATGAACATTTTGACTGTAACATATTAAATTTTTACATATTAAACTAAATGATATGATTTTTTGAAGTAAATGCATAGTATACAAATTTGATAGAGTTTCCTGTATTTATACATTTCTATATTTCGTACATGATATTGACTTATATTGTATAAAAAAGATAGCATTTGTATGTACGGAAGGAAGGCTGGCATTTAACACTATAATGAATATAAGTTAGCTCTTAAAATATAATATCTTGTACATGAGGGTGGGCCGACGGGCTTTTCTTTAAATAAAATATTAGTGGTGTAATCCTAATTGTAGCTTGTAATTGATGAACTAAATTACACCGACAGGTAGAGGGTGGTGAATATTAAATGATTATTAAAAGCCACCTGTGAAAATTGACAGATTGAGAGTTATGATAAATAACAGATGTACAGAAGAAAATACCACATTAAAACTGAATGTCATGCTTTTCTTTTCATAATTATACTCATGATGATATTTATCTAATTAATAGTATATTAAAATGATTGATTGATTTATAGCATATTTTGGCATTAATATTGATACAACATAACAAAGCATACTGATATGATTCATTGGATAATACTACTCTTTATCGTATGTCTAATAATTTGATAGATCTCTTTTAATTTTACTGATCATATAAAATTTATTATTATTTATTTATTCTTTTGTCTTGCATTGAAAGCAGTGATAGAGTTTTAGTTTTCTATTGGATTTTTTAGCTTATTATATGTGATTTAAATAATTTCAGGTCAAGGAATGGGTTAAAACTAGTTGGAGTGAGATTGTCAAAGATCTTCATATTTTTTTGATTTTGTTTATATTTTTTTATTTTTTTTGTAGTCAGGAGCTTATAATAGATTAGTGATTACATTGATCTCCTGACTATTATATATTAATTTTGAGAGAATAAATATAAAGAAATATTTTGAGGTATATAATTATTAGTTATTTTTATTGGATATATAAATTATTATTTAGAAGCTCTAGTAGATTAATTAAATTAATTAAAAAGATAAAATAAATAATTCTTTCAAATTTGATTTTGGAGTGTGACTCACCATTACATATAAATTGAAGTTCAACTTACTTTTCAATAAGATTTGAATCCCCAAATGAATTTGAATCATTTGAGTAACTAGAGACTGCTTGAGACATAAGCTTCTTGGACACTTATAGCCTTCAAAATAAATGAAAACGTATAGTTTTGAATAGCTGAAAGAAGAATGAGGAATAAGGATATAAACATAAGATAGAATAACCAAAAACAAAAATAAATACCTTCTTTTGAGCTTTCCTAGCCATATAATCGAGGATTGATTCCTCTATGATTTCCCTAATTTTTTTTCCTATTTTGTGGTGGTCATCTGATCTGAAATCAAAAGCAGTATCACTTTCAGATGAATCCACACGACATGTCTTCCATGACTTCTCCTAAAGCTTTTTCTATCACTTCATCTGGATGAATAATCCCTTTGACTTCTATGCATATAATTCTGATCGGTGGTGGATAAAATAAATTATTTAAAGAAGAGAGTAGTTAGAGGAATAGTAGATGTATTGTGCATAGTATAGGGTTTCTAGAGCGGGCTTAAAAAGAATATACCGCTTTCAACATTTTTATAATAAATGTGCTCTATATTTTTCTCTTGCAACAAATTAATCATATTCATTTATAAAATTTTTTCTCTTGCAGATTTACTACGATTATGGTTTCTTTTTCCATTACAATGATGAATTGCCTCATTTCCTATTGAGGAAAGCATGAATTTTTGTATGTGCTTCAAGTTGTCTTTTCTGTATAATTCTTCTTCATAGAGTATCAGTCAAATATTTTGTGGGATCTCTAATTGAGTGAGGTCTTATGGTTATGAAGTTCTTTTGATTCCTTGCTTACCTCAAGCAATCAATGGATCAAAAGCTACAAGCCTTAGAAAAAAATACTTCTTAATGATTTTTCTTGTCCTTTATTATTTCAGTCCTTTGTTATTTCAGATAGAGTTAATTTCTAATTATTCCTGTCATTATTTTGAAATCCATAGGTTAGTTGTTGTCTTTATCATTTGTATTTTATCTTCTAGAAGATATTGAAGTTGCATGCATCAAGAGGCTTGCAGGATTCCTTAGTGGACATTGTTTAGAGAAAAAGGAACAAAAATCTCCTACTATGAATAGGTAAGATAAAGATAGAATGTAAGATAAGAATAAGTTTTCTTTCAGAAATATCCAAAAAAATTGAAGAATGAACACAACTAACACATTTCAATTTTAAGTAGAGAATCGAAAAGAGAAATACACACATGTTTTAATTTACTTGATCAAATCAATTCCTTATCAATAACACTAAACCAGATAGTCAAGATATAAATAGAAGGTAAAAAATATTTATTTCTGTTAAATTCCTCCAATCAAAATACATCCAAAATAGAGGCATTCACAGAAGGAGTTGAGAATAAATAAAAAATAGAACAAGAATAACAAGGAACACATAATTTTTCGCTTAATTCCTCCAACCAAAACATATAATCTAACTAGAACTACAACATAATAGAAGGAAATAAAAGCAAATGAATAAAGAGATAGCCAAATGGTTTAGAAGTTCTTACCTATCTCCGCCAAAAATGAAAGTAAGATGGTGGAGAATAACCGAAGAGGCACACTAGAGAGAAAAATCGTTACTTCTCACTTGTTGCTTCTGATCGATAAGAGAAGAAGGCGAAGAAGCTTCTTCAGCAACTCTCTCCAAACTCTTCTTCACGAGAAGCACACGAATTATAAGATTCAAAAGAAGGTGAGCTCTTGTCGTGACATCCGATCAGGTAGGAATAACATCATAAAAGAAGGCCAAGAACCTTCTTTAGCGACTCTTTCAAAACTCTTCTTCATGCGAAGCATGTAAGCCAACGACATCGTAGAAGAAGGCGAATTGACTTGATAGTGAAGGAAGAAATGAACTATCAAGGCAAGCTTCCACGTGATCTCTGATCTGATAGGCTCTTCCAAAAAAATTTTTCACACAAAGTGTGAAGTAGAAGAAGGCGAAGAGGTTTAATTTGAGAATTCGTTAAGAAGGAATACAAAGATGAAGAGGAAGATACGAAGAGGCACATGATCAGACGGTGTTGATTTATTTTATAGGAAAAGGGAAGGCGAATCAAGAATAAGAGAAGAGATCAATTAATTGTTAAATAAATTTATTTATTATTTATAATATTATAAATATTTAATAATTAATATTTTAATACAATATCTCATTCCACTATTATATAATATGATAAGATTTTTTTTCATGTTTTTCCAAACAGATCGGTTGGAGAAATTAGAGAGAAAGAGAGGAGAGAGATAGGAGAAAATCCTAGTTTTGGACGACTTCTGGCCGTTTTCGTCCATCAGCCCAGTTAGAAAATTTGTTCGTCTTAAGGTAAGTCACATTATGCCCATCTCAATTTTTAAAAATGCATAATTTTTGGCAAATTTTTTTATTAAAATTTTGTATCCATCAGCGAAAAATATGAATAACTTTGCACAGGTAAAACTTTCACCGCATAACTTTTTATATGTTATAGAGATTATGATTATGCACATTTTAAATATTTTTTAAAAATTTTACGACGGGGGTTTTAAAATTTACGGGGTTTTTATTGAATAGAAAATTATCTGGATATTGAAAAATAGCAGTGTAGTGTAATAAAAGTCTTAAAACATCATTTTACACGATCCTTGGTAATTTGATAATTTCTAAAAATATGTATTTTTGCCTAGTTGAATTTTTCCCTTTTATAATAGTAGTATATATGTGAACAATTGCCACAGTTCTTTGAACTTTGTGTCTAATTAAGAAGTCATTTAGAGAGACCTTAGTTAAAATAAAAAAGGAACTATATGTACTAAATTTAAGCAAAAAATTTTAAAATTAAAAATGTAAATATAATAGAAAATTTTGGGGGCTAAATTTCAAAAAGTAATAAATATAAAACTTGTTGAAATATCAACTGTGCATGTGTGAAAATGATTAATGAAAAAAAATCTTCAAAATAAAGGATGAATTTTGTATATAAGTAGTTAGTGATATCATATAGCTTGGCTGACACTTCTAGCATATTCATGCAAGTCATGGCTCATATTTGGCACCCCTTCATTAAAATATTTCTAATCCTCTATTTTTATAACATTCTAATTTTTAGTCAAACTAAGTATGATCATGTGCATCACTTATGACATTTTTTAAGGCACATTATAAAAAAAAAGTTGTATATTATTTTGCAGATGTTTTGCTTTACGACTTCTTTAGTGATTTTATTAGGATTAGTTATTTCTTTTAATAGCATCTCTATTGATCTTGAAAAAATTAAGGATGTTTATGAATAACCTACTCCAACCACTATTAACAATGTGTATAATTTTCATAGGTTTTATGTTGATTTTATGATGGGGGCTATGGGTAAATGTAAATTTGAATGATGTAAATGCTTAAGGCTCTATCTCTCCTAAATAATGTTTAAGTTTTCTTTGATATAAATTAGTAAACTCAACTTAATATACACAAGTATACGTCCTGAATCAAATAATAAAGTGATAGAGTAAAGTGTGGAACATACAAGGAATTATGCTTTTTAGCAATTAACTACTGTTGTTTACTCTAATTACAATAATTATCATACTCAATAAAAATGAATATTGTGGAGATTCAATCACTTAAATAAAATTAGATAAAGATAATGAATATACTATATGAATATAATATTTTTGATTGATGAATATAAATAATATATATTTTCTAATAATTCTTTTTTAATTGTGATGCTATTTAGAGCATATGCATTTCTAGATCTCTATCGAGCTTGTAATAACAAAGGATGTTCACCGACTTCCTACAGTTATATCATATCCTTAAGAATTTAATATATTTCATACCCTATGCCTAGATATAACGCATACTAATTCAATATTTCTGGTTGTCTTCTTCCCTCCGTCGAGGTTCATATTACACCTAATTTTAACTATACATATGACCACTATATGCATTAAATTAAGATATGGTAATATTAAAAATATCATTTTAATCATTTCAAAAATAAGAGAACTCATTAGTACTACATATGATATTTACATAATCAATCCAAAATTAGAGAATTTGGCCAAACAGGGAGGAGAATAGGGAATAATTGTTCTTCATTTTGATCCCCCCCTAACAGTACTAGCTGCTACACATAAAGCATAAATAAGAGAAGGGTGCCCTAACCCAATAGATGTGTTACCCCTTATGATGTATGTGAGAGATGAAAATATAAGTTTTCCTACATCAATATAATACCCTATTTGAATTGAGTAGTTCAAAAAGGCACGGTCACGAGTGACTTCACTAATATTATGACTAGGCAACAATCGAGTATAAATAAAATAATGTCAAGATTTAGAGGTTTGGGTCATAAAAGAGAGAAAAATTTATAATCATATTATCTTTCTTCTTCCAACTTTCTCCATTGTAAGGTCTACATAATACATTCAAGATGTCATCAGGTTTTATGGGCGTGTTAATAAAGGCATTGTACTCATCAAATTCAAAATCTCTGTGACAGTAAACCTTATTAATGGCTACAGAATCAAAAGACCCATTTACCCCTAACATAACACCTATTATCCATTGCCTCTTTTCCATTTGCAAAAAATTCATGCACAACATTAATGATGGTAGCATAGGGTTCTTTACAAAATCTTTCCCAATCTCTACTTGCTATGATTTGCATGACGGGTGGTGCAGGAAGCTAAAAACCTTGCTCAGGAATCAGTTGTTTGTTTACTACTGAATCCATAAATATTGATTCAGCATTTGCAAAAATAAATCTGCTCTTATCAAAAAAGGAAGAAGACCTCTTCTTACTGGACATCTTAGGAGCCATTATTTCTAGAAAAGTTTTCAGAGAAAAGAGAAGAGTTCGAAGGGAATGGAATGTGTTGAATGAAATGAGAAAAACATCCCCCAATTTATAACAACATGGAGCACTGCAGCGCTGTAAGTCTGGACGCTGCAGTGCTCAATGCAGAAACAAAATAGCAAAATGATTACTTGACAAGCGCTGCAACGATATAAATTTTGTATGTGTCCATCGGTGTTGATTTGTAGAAATCGAAGCATATTATTAGGAAGGGCCACCGCTGTAGTGTTTGACACGTGTCAATGTCGCAGTGCTTAAGTCAATGAACTGCTGCGGTGCTTTAAGTAAAATAATTATGATACATGATGATGCCGTAGCATTCACTAATAATGTCGCGGTGCTCACCTAACTTTAATAAGTAAAGTTATAACCGTACAATGAACTTTTGACTTTTTCCTGTAGGCACCTTTTTTACTTAAATGACTGAACGCTGTGGCGCTTAAATAATAAGCGTTGTGGCGCTTAAATAATAAATGCTGTGGCACTGTATAATATATGTAGATAATTAAATTCTCCAATGTTTAGATTATAACTTCAATTATTATCACAAAATAAAATGCAAAGTGATAATAAATAACACATAAAATAAGAAATAGAAGTAAGTCTAATAAGGTAATTGATTCAACAATATAGTTGAAATTTTATAAAAAGTGAAATATTTCCCTGGCAACGATGCCAAAAACTTGATGGGGGTTATGGGTAAATGTAAATTTGAATTATAATAATGAGTGCTTAAAGCTCTATCTCTCCTAAATAATGCTTAAATTTTCTTTGATATAAATTAGTAAATCTCACTTAATATACACAAGTATATGTGGTGAATCAAATAATAAAGTGATATAATAGAGTGTCAAACTCATGAGGAAGTATGCTTTTTAATAATCAACTACTACTATTTACTCTAATTGTAATAATTATCCAACTCAATAAAAATGGATATTGTGGAGATTCAATCACTTAAATAAAATTAGATAAAGATAATGAATACTCTATATGGATATAATATTTTGGATTGATGAATATAAATAACATATTTTTTAATGATTCTTTTTTAATTGTGATATTATTCAGAGCATATGTATTCTTAGATCTTTGTCGAGCTTATAGGAACAAAGGATGTCCACCAACTTCCTACAATTATATCATCTCCTTAAAAATTTAATATGTTTCATACCCTATACCCAGGTATGACTCATACTAATTCAATATTCCTGGTTATGCCTGCTTGCCTTCATTGAGGCTTCACATTACACCTAATTTTGACTACACATATGGCCACTATATTTATTAAATTAAGATTTGATAATATTGAAAATATTATTTTTATTATTTAAGAAATAAGAGAACCCATTAGTACTACATATGATATTTATATCATGAATTCAAAATTAGAGAATTTTGCCATGTATGAAGTAGAATTAAAACAAACTTATTTTCATTAATAGTACAATAGAAAGAAAGTACAAGAGATATATATCACTAGAATGGTTCAATGGATCTCCTTTACACTCCTTCTTTTTACTTATAGGTTTGCTTTCACAAACACAAGCCAAACACTCTAATGATGGTATCAAGCACTTCTCTAATTTTTCTTAGTTGTCACCCTAAGAAAAATTCAGAGAAGCATTCTGAATTATACTAAAATTATATAAGTGATTGAACTCTCTTATAAATATAACATAGTGACTATTTATAGAAAAATACAAAGTAGACATTTAGCGCTGTGGTGCTTGAAAAATAGATGTCGTTGTGCCCAATAAATGAACTAACGCTACTATTCTAGTTCTGCCTTGGCGCTTGCTGGCGTGGATTAGTTACTTAGTGAACAAATGAGTGGCTTCACTGATAGGTCGTGTCCTTGGGAAGTTACAACTGCTACGCCGTGGTGCAACTGACTTTCGAATGTTGCAGCAACGGAAGAGCAATTTGGGCACCAAGGCATTATTGAGTGTGACATTGTGGCGCTGTCCAACTGAGAAGTTAGTGTTGTAATGTCAAATTTAGGCGCTCCGACGGTGTCTTTGATGGTGTTGCAGCATTGTTTATTCTGACACCAGATTACTATATATATAACTTAGAATTTTATATCTTTTCTATATTTTTCCTACACATTATAACTAAAATAATACATTTTTACTAAAAATATAACACATAAAATAACACATTATTTACATTTATCATTTTAACATAAAATACTAGGTTATTTTATAGATCTAAATATATAATATAAGTGTATAGACTCAGACATAAAAGATATAAGTATTCTTATTGTGTACCATAAAATAAATTTAATATAATTAAAATATTTCAAAATTAAAAACACTTTAAACATTAATATGAAATAGAATCTTCAATTGATTTTACTACACCAATTAGAAAAATAAAAATTAAAAACTAAGTTAGGTGAGTATTTAATCTGTATAGTAATGAGATTTGATGCATGGTCATCCTAGCATGAAAAACTCTAATTGAACTAAAGTCTTATTAATAGATCCTCATATGAAGCAAGGTAACAACCTCCCATTGAACTTATTGTGTGATGAACCCCCACATATAACAGCTGGCATATCTTAAGTACTAATAAAATGATCGATGTCAATTATATTATGAGTAATATGATATTTAATAAATGAATAATGTATTATAACTTACCTCATATTATTATGTTCTACTTTATGAATGGCATTATGCACTGGTGGTTGATATCAAATTTCATATGTTATATATCATGTCCATATCTTACGAATTAGCTTGTAATATTATATTGATCATGGATTATCAATTTTAAAATGAAGATGCTGAAACTATCCCTATTATTAAAGCTTCTCAACACTCCAGCTACATAGGGTATTTTTATGTTATGTTGAATGCATGATATTATGCTTTACTTGTTAATGCCATGAATCATATGTTATATCATGTCCATTATTTAATAATTATCATATTGTTAACATACCATTAGAGTGAGCATACTTTTTTAAACTTAAGATAACCAAATTAATATCAATTAATTTTATTAACCATATGACCAAGGTGACTCTTCTCATATCCATTTAGCCTCTTCCCTGGATTTATATGAGGCATCATCTTTGTTATTGGATCTTTGTATGGCACAACAACTCCCTTCACATGAAAAAAAATAATTTACAACTAATGCTTTGTGATTCCACACCCTTTAATGTCAGCATCCTCCCCATCCTTGGCTTTCAGGTTTCTCTAGGGTTTATATCAATTTTAGAGCCTCTTCCATAATTCATTTATGATCCTCTACATTTTCAACTCTACCAATGGCAACTTCCAATGTAGAGCTAATTCCGCTAATTATTCCTTATGATTACCTTACTTTTAGGTTGCCTACTAGTGCATTCGCATTGGAGTCATTTTTAACAAATATTTTTGAGGTTCCTATTGCACAGTTGTTATCTACTAGCTCTCTCTCCTCGGACCACTTACCAATGCCCCATGTCTCTCCTAAAGGCGACTTCTTTATTCTTCATCTTTAGATTAGTGCTAGTCTTCTCAAGCTTTCACTCTCTCACTCCTCTAAAATCATGTATTGTTATTATGAGTAGTGGGTTCTTGCTTGATCTCCCTCCTCTTGGTAGCAATCTCCTCTCTCTAATAAGCTTTTTTAAGACATATTTAACTGATGTCAAACTTCACATGAAGATAAGCCTGTTTTGTTATTTTCTGATGGTGGAATAACCAAATTGATAGTTACTTCTCATCTTTTATTGTTTGAAGTTTTTTGGGTGAGAAGCCTCTATCGTAATCAATAAGAAATTATTTGAAGACACATTATTTTTTGTTGAAAGATCTCTATTTTTTAAGAATATATTATTAAAATTTGAAAGGATGGAGTAGTACACTATTGTATTGATGAATAAAGTATTTAAAATAGAGGAGTTCTCCATAAGGATTAGCAAATGATCTTCGAACTTTAATTTTTGTGATGAATGTTTAATTGTACCTATTCGGATTTCTTTTTTTTTCACCGTAGAATTCATCTTTTGGACTGCATGATTATTGTTTACACTATATCTTTACTTGGCAAACATTACATATTAATGCTCCTACTATTGCAATATTCAAACCATCTATTGCTAGAGTACTTGTTGAAATAAATATTATCCAACAATTTATTAATTCTATTTGAATTGATTCAAAGGAATGTGATTTCCAATAAAAAAATAATGCTTGAAATGATTCCAAAGTTTTATAATTGTTGTCATCTATTTGGTCATGAGTCCTTCATTTCTAAGCATGTTAAAAAGTAGGATTGATGGCAATTCCATTGCTACAAACATCACCACATAAACATAATGGTATCTCATCCCTCAAGTGATTCCAACAAACATTGTGATATTTGCAAATTCTCAATCTTTATCTTTAAGTCAATCTCCATTAACAGAGTTTTAATTTTCATTTTAACAAATCACAAGTGACTTAAGATTTATTATTGATCAACAAATTTTTAATCGATTGCATCTTTTATTTATTTAGGTGCCCATATCTTAATCAAGTAATAGTAGTTAGCCTTTATAATCCAATAGAAGGAACAAGAGTGAATATACAAACCAAAACGTATGTTAAAGAGTAATATGAAAGGACTATTGATTATAATATAGTGGACTTTCTATAAAAATTTTACATAAAATTTATGTGCTGTGCAAATAAATCTATTAGTACTCGTTAAAGAAATTAAGACCAAAGGGGCACATAGATGGCATCATAAGGATCACTCTTCTTCCTTTATATATATAAATATATATGGAGAGAGAGAGAGAGAGAGAGAGTATTAATTTAAATATATGTCCATGCAAATTGAGAAACCTAATAGTAGTTATTAGTACATTTTATGTTGTATATTAAGACTTTTTGAACATAAAATATTTTATGCTAATGAATTATAAATAATTGTATCATTATTTTTTATTCTTGTAGATATTAAGTCAAGCGGTCGCAATCGGGTGTATATTGGCTAGACAAAAATAGCCACCTATCAAGGCTTTTATTTTTGCCAATTGTCTAATCCTGAAGGAGTGAGTCATCGCTAAGCACTGAGTTGGCTAAATCACTTTCATCACATATTGTCAACATCTTGTAAACTTTTATAATTTTTAAATGTTTGTTTATTTATGATTTGTATATTTGAAACTATTTTCATTTATTGTGATTTAAAACTTTTTTTTTTTTTTGTAATAAATTATTTCAAAAAACTCACAAAAAGAAGAATACGAATAACTACATCAACTAAATTTTATATAGATCTCCAAAAGTTATTTATTTAGCTATTTCAAGAAAATAAGAGCATCTATACACTAATCATTTATTATCTATAATATAGGAGAAATATAATATGATGACGGCCTTCTCAAGTCATTAGATACGAGCTGCCAAACAGGTTGAACAAGGGGAAGGCATAGGTTACTTTGGAGGTAATGCCTAGGAGAGCACATCCATCTATCTCATAGATGCTTATAACTATAGCAAATATAGAGTCAATCCGTCACTCAAAAAGAAGCCAAAGAAATTGTGTGAACCATATTACAAGATATATAAAAACAAGAAGAAAATATCAATTGGCCGGATGAAAAGAAGAAGAAGATAAGTACAAAGACATAGCATATAATAAAATGAATGATTTGAAGTTCAATGATAAGTATAATGCTTTCTAATCATCATATATTTAAACAATATTACTTTTTTTTTTATGTGAACATTATACTTCAATTATTGGATAACATCTTCTCCTAACTTTTGTCTTTGATATATCATCATCATGTCTTCTAAATACATATCTTTGTTTGTTTGTATCCATATGATGTTAATGATATGATGGTGATGTAAATACAAATATGATGTTGTCCAGTGATGAAATCAATATATATATATATATATATTGAAATATCATTCTGTACACAGGTCATCTTGGCCTGTTGGTTGGGAGCTTATGCTACCAATTAAGAGGTCTTGGGTTCGAGTCTTTGTGTATGTGATGTGTGTATGAGTCTGTCTTAATTGACCTAAATGTCCAAAAAAAAAAAAAATCATTCTGTTAGGATTTTCTAATATAAATCAGATGCAATGAATTTTGAAATGTGAACTCTTTGGCAGACATAATAAGGTGGCTGCAGCCTTTAAAATGTTTATAATACATTATCTTTCAAAGCTGGGAATAGGCATGGAAGCCTATTATACTTTCATACGTGCCGCACCTGCTCTCTTGATCCTCCTATCACTACAAAGCTACTGAATTTATTCCAATACATAGCCCACAAAAGCATATATATTTAAAGGTTTTATAGCCACTTGTGACTCAAAAGGAATTTATATTTTAAAGATTGTTCACAGCCAAATTTGTTGTACAACAACCGGATAAGCACCACACCAAACCAACTAAAAAATATACTCAATCAAGATAAAAGGGAGAGCATATATAATAATCCAATAAGGTAATTAAATTTTTGTTTCTTATATAGGTATTGTATAGAAGAGAAACAATGCGTGATAATGCAGTAAGTTTTTATGTGTGGATTTGTATTAAAATTTGTATATTAAAATGAACAAATCTATTTAATAAAAAAATCATGTTTAATATTTATTACCTCAAATAATTGGTAAAAATTTATTCATATAAAAACAAGTTTTCTAAGCGAATAAGGCTTCGTTTGAGACAATTTTTTGTCATTATTTTTTCGTTGTTTTCATTAAATTTTTTATGTTAAAAAGCTATTTTTAAAAATAGTAAAAAAGCCATCTCAAACGAAGCTTGAGGTTTCGTTTGGAAATACTTTCTTACTGCTTGTTAAAACAAAATTTTTATATTAAAAAATTATTTTAAGAAGCAGTGAGAACTCCATCCCAAACGAAAGTCTAATCTAAATATTGTTACATTACGATGTGTTCTTCACAGGAAGTGTGTCCTCAAGGAGAGATTATTACATGCGGAGATCAGACACAGAGAACCGTTCTGTTTTGTCTCCGTAAATAGTAAAAGTACAGTGATGAACAGTAACTATGCTTTTACTGTTCACAGAAATAAAACTGAATGATTCTTTATATTCGATCTCCGTATATAATAATTTCTCCTCAAAAGAAGGTGTACATATATTTGCATTCTTTCTCTTTCACTCTCTCCCTCATACGTAAAATATAATATATTTCACTGTCATCCATCGTTGTAAATACTCTTTCATATACAAATATAATAATTTATGTGGAGTCCTCAGTCCTTTTAAACAGCTTGTAGTACAAATTCTCTTGAGAAAAATAAATAATGACCCTTTAGGCATTTATAGTTATGTTCAATGAAGTACAGCATTTTATATCGATCATGTCTGTTAAGATTTCCAATCGTACTTTATTCGAAGGCTTAGTTAACCCAAAAAAGAAGACATCTTTTTATATATATATATATTTTTAATAAATTAAAATTAAACTGGTATACATATATATATATATATATATATATATATATATATATATAAACTTCATATTCAAAATCTCTTAATTAAGAGTTTTGACTAACATGAAAGTAACAGAAGTCTTAATTTTTTATTTTTTTTTAAAGCTTTTACTAATAAAATAGCTCTAGTTATAAAGAGCCATAGGTTCCTACTTCATGATTATTTATAAATAAAAAAATATAACAGCTAATATAAAAAATGAATAGTTACCATATCTGAAAATGATTCTCTTTCATATTTAAAAAAGTAGAAAGAAAAAAAAATAATTTGAAAATGATTATCTTTCTTATATATAAATAAAATAAAATAATTTTCTCTCCCTCTACTTCTCAATAAATTCACATAATCCTTTTTTAACATTAAGGAGAAGGCCCCTCCATGAAAAAAAAAACAAAAAAAAGCCCTCTAATATCACTCTCTCTAGTCATATTAAGACTTCGTTTGAGACTGTTTTGCTTTTCATACCGCAATCATAATTTTTATTTTGTCACTATTTTTTTCATTGTTTCGAAAAAAATTATACTAAAAAGTTCCTTTCTATAACAACTTTTAAAAAAAAAAATCTAAAATAAGTTCACAAAACAATAAGAAAATTGTCCTAAAACAAAACCTAAATGTGTACAGCAAAGATTCAAAGCTATTCTCACCGTAGTTCTTTAAGTGGTTCTATTCAGCCTCAGTGGGATTTTTCTATATTTGATCAAGATCAATTAACTTATACTACTTCACTTATCAATATGCGAGTGACCCTTCTGTGGAACATTTTGATGATTTCTACACACAACCAAACGCCATGGTAGAGGTAAAAAAAAGTTCTAAATCATCCTGAAATCTCTCATGTTCTATGAAGCTTCACAATAAAAGATGGAATATTTTCTTACTGCTTCTTAAAGCAGCTTTTTAGTACAAATATTTTAATTTTTATATTAAAAAGCTGCTTTAAAAAGCCGTTAAAAAGCCGTCCCAAACGAAACCTTTACCTTCTACAATTTTTGTCTTTTTTTTAATTAGCCGATAGTTATTTTATTATAATTATCCGTTTGATTGATGATGCTTACTTTACATTTAAAAAAATAAAATAAAATACTGGAGCCCGTTGATAAATGCTGATAAACGTCCATATATATTTTATGTTTCTATATTGGCTGCATGAATGATTGGAGGCCATGGTTACAGCTTGTATGTCCTCCATCATACAGAAATGAACATGAGATTGCCACATCTTATGGAGGACGTCATTCAAATAAGAACCGCATAGTACTGATATTAATAATATCAGAAAGAGAGGAGGAGGAGGAGTGCACAAGAGAGGAGGAGGAGGAGGTGCACTATCTTCCAATAAATTAGGGGAGGGGTTGGTGTAAAGTTATATCAGAGAATTTGGTTGAACTCATGCATGTCTAAGTATTTGAAAATATATATTATCACTGAAATAACATATGGCTGATTCTCATCTCTTAGTTTTTATTTTTGTACAACAACAGCAACATCAAGCCTTTGTCCCACTACGTGGGGTCGGCTACATGAATCTTTTTTCTCCATTGTGCCCTGTTAAAAGTCAAATCTCATTTAAATCTAATAAAGAAATATCATTTCTAATATTTTCTAACCAAGTCTTTTTAGGTCTGCCTCTACCTTTCTTAACATAAGTCAAATCTAATATCTCTACTTTTCTAACCGGGTCATTAGAAGGCCGCCGTTTTATGTGACCAAACCATCTAAGGCGACTCTTTTTTTAAAAGATTCATGTCATGATTATTCGACAAATTTTACGCTGACTGTCGACTACCTAATGCAACCCTCCACTTTTATCATCCAGGACTTGGGACCTGGCAACGGCAGTATTTTAGTTTTTATTTTTGTGTTGAAAAAAAAAATTGATCATTGATATATAAATTTAATTTTGATTTTATGTGATTCCTGCTCCCTAACAAGTGATATCAAAGTTAAATATTTATCGGGGATCGAGTGGTTATGCGGTTTTAGCTTTATCTTCTATAGTGAGTTTCGAGAGCGGGTGACTCAAAAAATGGCTCCATGTCATTCAACTCAGCTCATAGTGTGATGTTTGATGGTACTAAAGAGATTTTATCTGAGCGAGATTGATGATCGATGTGAAGAGGTCTTCTGTGAGGGCGAGGTGATTAAAATATGTGAGAGTATCGGGTTAGTCTTATGTCGAATAGTTGAAAATTTTTGTTTGTACTTATCACATCACATCCCGGGTCTGAAAGATGATACACTCTTTCAACACGGGACATGATGAAGGGATATAAATATATGTTTTGTATTTACAAAAGAGAAAATTGCTTAAACTAATAATATAATCAATTATATCAGAGAAAAAAATGAAAAGGAAATTAAACATTCATTTCATTAATAAAAATTCAGATAAATAGTGCATCCAAATAGCAGTACTAAAACAAGTAAAGAAAATATGAAAGAAACAACAACAAATAAGAAAATTATCCAACCCTCAAAAGCAAAACATAAAAGACCTACTAAACATATAAAAGTACCAATTATAATATATACTCTTGATAGTTATGCTCCAAAAATGGCAGTCCACCTAGCACTCCGACAGGATCTACTATGAAAAAAATAATAACTACTGAGTTTGATAAATTGAACTTAGTAAGTGTCTCCTATCTATCAGAATATAAATGACAAAAGAATAGGGCAAGAAATATGAATAACCAAAAGGTGGGAGTAGTAACCTTTAGCGACTATATCCAGATAGTAATAATTCATGTCATGCCTCCTACGATAGCTTCTAATATGTTTGTGTATATGTCAAATAGTTACTAATCTCGAATCATTTCAATGCTTATAAATGCATCACACTACGTATTCTAGTAGCTCAAAATAACTTATATGTCATTCATTGATTTCAAATCATGTCTAATTATATATTTATACATCTATATGTATAAAAATATAGTTAGTTTATCAAATACCTATCACCGAAAAAGTAAACACCAACTCAAAGAAATCCAATAATTTTCTATAGAGCACTCTGGGGTCCATGGGCCCGGTTAACCAATATCCAGTAAGGTTCTACCAACTTACATACCATTGCACACATGTTTATAATTTCCAAGATTTTATGAATAATTTTCAATAGGCGTTATGTTTTCATTATGAGGATTATTATTTTATAACATAATACGATTTATAAATCTGATATTTATTTCAGTCGATGAGTATTATAGAATTTAATATACAAGAGGTTGTGTAACAATACATCAAGAATAACCTATCTATCAAACATGTAGTTCATTATGAGCATATGCATAAAATAGAAGAATTTGCAATAACATGACGGGTAGTTTAAGCAATTATAAAAGAACCTAAATTCAAATAGCACGGATTACACACCTAACGAAGAAGGGTATATTTATCCCAAAATAAATAATAGCTACTTACCTCTAGGCGAACAACATAAAATTTCAAAACTAGAATAATGTTGAAAGACTTCAATGCTTGAAACGTAAAGTTTACAAAACCCGAGCTTATATATATATATATATATATATATATATATATATATATATATATATATATATATATATATATATATATATATATATAAAAGCACATTCAATTAAGATCTATTGTTGCAAATCAAATCAATAAACCCAAATAATGTGTAATAGTAGTGATGATAATAACTTAATGATCTCGATCAATGAGAAAGGACAGAGGAGGATGACTCAACCTTGATCCAAAAGGAAGAAAATAGATAAGGATCTTCTCTAACAACGACTGTGAGAAGGAAGAGAAGGCTGACAACTGCGAGATAGAAAAACATAAGGTGAAATATGATACCCTACATTCCCTTCTTCACCTTAAATGACAAAAGGAAGGCGGCCAAGGCGGGACAATCAATTGAATAGGAAAAAAATTGCGGGATTCGTGCGATGGACGGAAAGACGTGAGTGGAGATGTCGTTCGGTTCGCACACAAGCGAAGGAGGCACCAGTCGAGTTTGTGCGAAGGAGGGGAGTCCAGCTTTGCTAGGTTCTGCTTGTGCGAAACGCAGCTCATGAATCTGATGGATCTTCTCAGTAGCTTGATTAACCAGTTGAGGTGCTAAGAGCTTCCTCTCACCGATCTCAAACCAGTGCAAAGGAGATCTGCACTTCCTGATATAAAGCGCCTTAGAAGGTTTCATGTCAATGCTAGCTTGAAAACATTTGTTGTAGGCAAACTTTACAAGTGGAAAGTAGTCCTCCCAGCTTCCTCCAAAGTTAAGAATACAAGATCTCAACAAATCTTCTAACATCTGGATGGTGCACGCTAACTGACTGTTCTGTTTGCGGGTGAAAAACAGTGTTGAAATCCAACCTCATACTCAAAACTTCTTGCACTTTCTATCGATCAAGTAGAATTACTCAGTGGAAAAGCTAGCAAGGATCTATGTGAATGATTCTTACTCATAAGCATAAACTTGTGGGTTAAAAAAATAAAGTTGATGCATTGGATTAAATTTTGATTTCAATTTGAATTAATTTCATTCAATTTTTTTAAAATTATATTAAAAAATAAATACTGAAAGTTCCGTAGGTTACATATTTAACATATGCCACTTATTTTTTGTTAAATAGCTCAAAGAACATTAGATGTGGCTATTAATCAAAGTCAAATAAAAAAATTTAATTTATGCAATATATAGATCTAAACATAGTAAATTATCATTTTTCTAGGTTTGATTTGAATTTCTAGTTTGTTTAAATGTATAGTTATGTTCAATAAAGTACACTGTTGTGTATCGGCCTATCTATTGATTCGTTGATGAGAAATTTTGTTATATCACCTAATGATTTGCTAAGTGATCATTTCAAATTTATCATTTTATAATACTCATCAAAATGAGAAGATTATTTTACTAAGCTTACTGAAAGGATAATAAGCTTAATGAAAGAATAATTATTTGGATATGAACTAAAATGTTCACTACAAGAAAGTCGATCAGCAATTTGCGGCAGACTTTGCGACTAAATGTTTTTCTATGAAATTACTACGATTTTGCGATGGAAATTGTCGTCGTATTTTTTGTGAAGAATTTGCGGCTAAAAATCTATCACAAATATGCAGCGGATTTTCTGCCGCAAATCCGTCACAAATCCGCCGTAAATCCGACACAAACAACACTGTCTAAACCGGCTAACTGGTCATTTCTTTCATTAGCTCGTTTTGTTTTGGACCGCGCCCGTGACATTTCTCGGCTCATTCAAAGACGTTCCCTTAGCATCGCCTTCTTCGACGATGTTCCTTCCTGTCGCATCTGAAGTCACACTTCCTCCCTATTCTTCGTCTTTGCAGTCGTCGTCTCTCCTCTCACCACGAGTTGCTTGCCTAGCTTCTTCAAAAGGATTACTTCTTGTCGCCTCCTTCGACAACGTCCCTTCCTATCACCTCCAAAGTTCCTCATTGTTCCTTCGATACTTCCTCGCCTTCGTCTCACCTCTGACTGCAACCTTGCTCGGCTTCTTCCACGTTGTTCCTTCCTGTTGGATCTAATCATAGCTTGCTCATTGAGAAGGTATCCATTTTCTTCCTTAAATATCATGAGTCTATTATTCATAGTGATTGTATAATAGATGAAGATATTATTAGTAAAATTCATATTGGATGGTTTTACCGTTGGACATAAATCTGCCACAAAGCAAATTTTGCGACGAATTTGGCTTGATTTTTAGCGAACTTTTACGCCTCAAATACCTGACTTTAGCTTAGAGTATTAAGTCTAGTTATTGTTATATGATTGTTTCCAGTTTGATTCCATTTTGATCTATGATTATCTAAATTATGTAATCTCTATATTTTTTTCTATGACTTTTGTACATTTATTTTGATTTATCTTTTATCTAATTCATTTGTATTTATTATTTATATATAATCATAATCTTTCTTAATCATGTGCTATAGTTTTATTTCATCTTTGAATTAATTACTAATATTGTTAGAAAAAATTGTGAGCTCATGTTTCATAAATTTATGATTAAATTTGTTATTTATAAGTTACCTTTTATTAATTAATTTAATTAGTGGTAGTAAGATATATTAATTAAATTTTAATAAATTTAGATTATTACTTTGTTTCAAATTTTATGGCATGCGCTAACATACCCATCTTTCTATCCAAAAAATAAAAATATTTTAGAGCCAACTTAATATTTTTAAGAATTCAAATTTCATCCGAGCTATCATATTATTTACATTTCATATATTGTACGATAAACTTTTAATAAAAATAAATTTATTATACTTTTGTTAAATAATTTTTTCCTTAATTAACTAACTAGTCGTTATATATATATATCCATTTGGTGGATTTTTTTTTTCCTTAGATTTTTCTTGAATTCTATGCTTGCCATTATATTATTTTGGGTCTATATATATATATATGACCTTCCTCATTCACTTCAAAGACAAATGATCTAACCCTTAAGCTACCATTGTAAGATTTTTGTGGGAAAGATTGTGAGTGAAAAATCTTTTTGTGATTAATGTGTTCATCATAAAACTCTCAACCATCTCTAGTTGTGGTTTTTCTTGCAATTTGCAGGAGATTGTAAGAGGTCTTTCTTGTGATATTTTCAAAAAAATTATTCTGAAGTTTGAATTCCCATCGAGGAATGGTGTGAATATTTTTTTTTTCTTTGACTAAAGATTCATTTGGGGCAGCTTTCTTATTGCTTTCTAAAGTAATTTTTAAGTACAAAAATTTTATCATGAACTAAAAATTTTTATAGCAAAAAGCTAATTTAGAAAACAGCAATAAAATTATCTTAAACATCACTTATTTATGGCACATAAATCAAGTTTTAATGATGAAGATATTGTTAATGAAGATCATTTCATTATCACCAGATGATATATGTTCTCTTCACACACAATGTAAAAGTTTATGTAGTTGTCTTAGTCTTTCTTACAATAAGCATTACAAATTTTCTAAGAAAATTAAACAATATCTTTTAAAAACTGTCCCAAACAAAACCTAAGGCAATATTACTTCCGCAAGTGCTTCAAACCTACAATTTCCACCTTTCTTGCTAAAAATATAAAATATGTGCCCAAATCTGTAATTGCATCTTAACAAAATAACAAAGCATTCAGCTTTTATGATTATCAACTATACAAAACAAACAATCAAGCAGAGCTTTGCATACTTATTCATACTTAACTGAACGAGCAGAGCATTTGGATGGAAGAAAAGCATGCGAAGTTGAAGTCCATTTCTAAAATTAATGTTTACAGCCAACTAATCTCTTCCTGTATATGTATACTTAAAAAGAGTTCGCAGCTGTATAGTTCATAATCTATAAACATTAACACCGTAAACAAACACCACTAGAATCTAAAATATTAACCATGAACAAAACAAAACATCTTGAAAGCTGTCAGCAAACAGAAGATACAAATTCTCGGTCCTTCTCTCTTTTTCTCTGATTTACTACTGTCTTCCTCGCTTCGAACTGCAGCTGGGACATTTGTACTGCTTTATGCTCTCAGCTTTAGCCGGCGTGATCTTTACGCACTTACCGTGAAACCACCTCTCACACACATCGCATCCAATCCAGAATTCGCTGGGGCTGTAATTGCCACCACAAGCTCCGCAAAGGGTTTCGCTGTGCTCGTCTTCATCTTCCCCATAGCCTTCATCAGCATGCTTTGTATTGTTCTTGATCTGCCCGTCGCTCGTTCGCTGATAAATGAGCACAAATTTGTCAACGTAAAGCTTTGAAATTAGGCAATACACAGACAATTGCATCGTGAAATTACTGGCATCCCAGCCATGCAATTCAAAATTTGGATGGTTGGATTATAGTGATGAAAAAAAAAAAGAATTGATCCCAGTTATCCAAATTGGATGGCATAGCTAGCATTGTCAGCCATTTTAAAGGGTGCCATTACCTTGGTTGATTGTTTAGACTTGCTTCCATTATCAGACTTCTCCCTTCCTGGCTTCCTTTCAGTAACGACCTCAAAAACAGTTGGTAAATCATTGATCATGCTGAACAATCGCTTCCTGCCAATTAGAAGCCGCAGAACAATATTAACACGGCAGAAAAGTTCTAAGAAACTAACAGACAAACACTATTTTATATGGTTCATAAAATTACAAGTCACATAGGGCATACAGCCGGCTCTCAAAGTAGTTTAAAATTAAAGCAATGTGGTGCGCCACATATCACTGGCAGTCAGTTAACACTGCAATGAAAATATTTGCCAGCATGAAAAAAATATTGACCTTCCAGAGCCGGCTGGTGTATCAGAACCATTTGTTGTAATTTATGTAAATTTTGAAAACTATGGTACAAGTTTAGTTAAAACTTCCATTGGAAGTACCTTTGATGCACCCTACAGCTACTATAACTAGACTCTTCCATAAAAAAAAAAATTAAAATTAAAATTAAAAAAAACTAGACTCTTCCATCTTTTCCCTTAAAGTTTCTTACTACAATTCTTAGGACATTTTGCATTGTCTGCACAAGAGGTAATATACGATGCAGGAGAACCCAAAAGAAAACCTATAAATGGAACTATGGAAGCTCATCGTTAGGCCCACACTGAATCTCATGTAGTCTTTGTCTATTAAACTAGCATCAGGTATCCCATTTGATTTAACATTAATTTCTCATAAAAATTTACTCAACTTACTACCAAGGGCTAGTTTCTTTTCATGCAAGTGTTTGAAATTAAAACTAATTTCCAATAAAAAGTCCCAAAATTGTGTCAAAATATCGTTTGGAAGAGAGTGGATGAAATTGAGTTCCTATTTTTAAAATTCATTCATAAAGATGGGACGTGAATTCCACTTATAAGAGAACTTGAAAGTCACCTTTACGGTTTTTTTCTTTTTTTCGGGTTCATAAAATAATAATAAAATGACAAAATTAAAAGGAAAATGGGTTTCATTTATCCATAAGAGTAGTGAAATTAAATAAAATTAAAGAATAATGAGAAAATTGAAACTTATTGCTGTACAAACAAACACTTGAACTGAGATCGTAAGAAATAAATTCATACAAAACAAATATTACTAAAACTCACTATAATAAAACTCGTTCCAAACACTTGCATCAAAATAAACTTGATTTGAAAATAATGTACCTGAGCGTTTCAGTATTGAATTCGTTTTCTTTTGGCTATGGTAAAGCTAATTTGCAATAAGAATTGTCCGGGCTGGACAACAACTAAACCCCATAATACTTTCGTTGCAGTGTGGAACAGGTTTGGATATTCAACAAGGTTAAGAAAATCTATAAAAATGCAGTAATGAACTCGGGGATTTGTAGAAACGAGCAAGATGAAAAGGTTTCATTATCTTTGCAGTGGTGCTTAACCAATTAACAATATAAAATGATTTGAATTATTAAAAAATGGTGAACTGATCCTTATAGTTAAGTTAAAACTCAAATGAACTATATGTAAGCACTCACTTTCTTTTAGTAGCAAAAAAAATTCCAGATTTTCAAATAAAACTCTCTCCAAACTAATTAGTTTATGCGTGAAGCAAGTTCTTCAAACAATGTGATAAGTTTAAATATCTCGGATCTATTATATAAAAGAATTTAGTATTGATAACAATAAAGTCAAATTTGGGTGGCTAAAATGTAACAGAACATTAAGAGAATTATGCAATAAGAGAATATTATGGAGACTTAAAAGATAAATTTTACAAAAATACAATAACAGGTTATGTTGTATCTATTCAAATGCTCTGCAATAAAAAGTTATTGACAATTAAGTTAAGTGAAACAATAAGCTGGGTATGTGAAAAAATAAGAAATAAATTGAGAAATAATTAAATTTAGAGAAAGGTTGAATAGTATCTACTGATGATAAGGATATTAAAAAGTAACTCGTGTTATGAACATATAGAAGAAGAGTAACAAAGGCATTTATTTGACTAGAATATGAAATTAGTGTTGAACGATTAAAGAAAAAAAAGGCAAATCTTAAGTAATATGAATAAACGATTTGTGAAGAATATGTTTAGCATCTCTTATAGCACAAATAGAAAGGAGAATGAGAAATGAGAAATCAGAAAGCCAACCCAAAATAAATGGGATAAAGCGTATGATCATAATAATGAAGTTATTCCAAAATGCTTTGAAACTATATGGGCTTCACACTCAATGTTCTAAGATTAACTTCTAAATTTAAAATTGCATTTTTTACTTTTCCTCTAAAGCATCTAATGTTTGTTTCATTGTGCCAAAAGTACAATGATTCATTCCACATATAACTTGAGTTAGGAATATTTTTCACTAATTAATACATCGAATTTATTTTGATTTCTTTCCATAAATGTATTCCTCACAAAACTTGAGTTAGGCATATGCTTAATTGACTAGAGAATAAAAATAACCCCCACACCCCAAGCGCCCCACACATTCAATTCATGTAGCCACGTGATTTATTTCCATTGCAATTCTTGTAGCTATAAGTCTTTCTATGCATTCTTGTATATGGGCGAGGCCTATTTCAAGTATACAGTTAGTCAGGCCGCTACTATTGTGCATAATATGTTTCATTGTTCATGCAAAGCATATTTCATGAGGTTGACATTGTGTAATCAAAACTTGCAACTATTTAAAATGTGTTTGATAGGTCGGTGCAACGATTTAAAATGTGTTTGATAGGTCGGTGCCAGCACCGACCCATCCGGCCCCACATGGGCGGCCATGGTATAGGTGGTCCAAACCGCCTCTCTCAAGCTTGCCGCCTAAGCTTGTAGGGCCCAAAAGGCTTGCCGCCCAAGGTGGGGTCCACTAGGGAATTTAAAATTTAAATTAAATGTATTTATGGAAGGTAAGAGGGGCAGTTAGGGGCTAGGAAAAGCTTATAAATAGAGATGAGGGGGGAAGGGTGAAGGCATGCTTAGATTGGTGATCTCTTGAAGTCTCTTGGGAGTTTTGGGCTCTAGACCTAGTGTCTAGAGATTGGGAGAGAACAATCCTCCTCTCGAATAAAGGATCAATTGTATATTTTCTTATGTTTGCTTTGCTTTGAGTTATTTAATAAAAGTCTACTGTTTTTGAGTTGTTTCATTATCTTTCTTGTGTAATTTCACTGTGTTTACCAATTTTTGGTTAGGGTTGCTTGCGAACTCAAGTAAATCCGATAGGATTACTTGCGAACTCAAGTATTTCCTATCAGTGTTCCGTAGAGCTTTATTCAGGTCCTAAGTTGAATGAACTTAGTGGCAGTCCATAAATTTTCATTTATATTACAATTAGGCTTCCAATTATAG
Organism: Dendrobium chrysotoxum; assembly: GCA_019925795.1. Lineage (NCBI taxonomy): Eukaryota > Viridiplantae > Streptophyta > Magnoliopsida > Asparagales > Orchidaceae > Dendrobium > Dendrobium chrysotoxum. The sequence continues at coordinate 24,363,282 of CM034308.1, forward strand.
TGTAAATTCAATCAAGACAACGATTTTCAACCTTCTTGCTCAGTAAAATCAATAACATAATATGTAAATAAACCTTCTTGCTCAGTAAAATCAGCTTTATGTGCAATCTTGTATCCTATTTCAGACGTTGATTTGTTCGAGCGCAATGCAAATAGCAACTACCAATTCTAGGAGTAGCCATCTCCATGCATCAACATGAGGCATGGCTCTCTTCGCTGGGTAAATTATTTCCTTGTACTATTTCTTATAAACAATTCATGATTAATTTTATAAATGTACTTAATTTTAGTCAAAAATATTACAATTAGGCTTCCAATTATAGTGTACATTCAATCAAGACAACGATTTTTGTTAATTTTTTTGTTGGATTTCATCGACTTAGGTGATTATTAAATTATAGTTTAACGTGGAATTTATCATTTTTTTAACATCAAAAAGGACCAAATGTTTTAATGGTGTTCAATTGAACTACAAATTTTAAATCTAAATTATATTTTCATTTATCGAATCATCTAGTTACTAAGATATCCTACATAAAATTGGTATCAAAGCTTACAGTTTGCATTGTCATGTGAAATAAAAAAAGGACATATAATTGGGTTAATCTGAAAAAATTAATAAGGCACTTTAAATAAAAACAGGTTAGTCATGGTTCTCAAAAGCTACAATTTGACTACTATGAGGTTCAAAATTATTTTCTTGCATTCAATGGAAGGTATAATCTTTGTGAATTTCTAATTTAGATCAATAATTTGAAATATTTATTCCAATGTTATAATATATCTAATTCCTAAATATTTAAATTTGTTATATCAAAACTACAGTAACATACTAAAACATCTTGGTGAAGTATTGCAAGAAAATTCACATGGACTAATATGAAATAAAATTTAAAGAGTAAAATTTGATGACTATAGCCATATGATTCTTATAACAATTCCTTCATTCCTATTGATCTATCTATCTATTCTTGTAGACAATCAAATGCTATTTCCTGTGATATAGTGGCTACGAGGCTACAATCGTATCAGGTCTATTCTATAGTTCCTAAACTTCAAATTTTCAGAGTTTCTAATTGAGGGTGGTCAAAGGCTCAAAGTTTTTTTTTTTTTTTGTTTTAAAATTTGGTTCCATTTGTGCTTTATTCATAGCTTAAGTTGAGTGAAATAAGCGGCAATCAATCACAGGATTTGATGCTTATAAATATTAAAACCTATGGTATGTGATTGCTTAATAAAATTCTAGTTTTCCATTCCATGTTTTGTATTGAACTAGAGGTTGTTTCCATCAAGCTCAATACAATTAAGGGAAGTCATATCCATGTACAGTATAAGACTTGATTTTCCCTAATTTGTAAATTGTTTTTTTTTTGTTCTCCTTTTTATAAAAAATACATGTTTGGATCTAGAAATGTGTTTGACTTTATTCAAATTTGTTACAATTGGATTTCCAATTGAGACAAGAATTTTAAACAGGTTACGGATTTGTTGTTTTAATTTTATTCAACAAAATACTAATACTTATTTTAAATTGATTGCCTTTGGAAGAACAATATTTTCAACTCAAATTATGTTTTTTCATTTGCTACTTGCTAGCATCATCTACTTGCATTAAGAGACTTTAAAATGTCTAACATCACTTAATAGCCCTTTTTTTCCTTCTCTTGAATTTTTGGGGCTCCAACAAATGCGGTAGCAAAACCAGCTTTCCATTCCTCCACTAACCTTCCATGAGGCTATTATAATTTAAGCAATCTGTCCAACAAGTTAAACTCCAATACTACTACCTCATCACCCATGGAAAGATCCTACCTATGATTTCAATGGCTCCTAATAGCGCTTGAGAAGTTGGATTGCAATGGCATCTGCCTGATAGCAATCTAATCCGATAAGGTCCCTCCCCTGGTAGCACAATTAGGCAGGAATGCCCACAGACATTGCCACTCAAGTTAGGCCTAGTAGCCAAGTAAGGCCTAACCCATATCCATCAAAAATAGTAATGACCCCCTGAACAATTCCAACCCAACTCTCACCTAAATGCTTGTTGAAGCAAATGGATGTTTCTGATGTGATGTAGGATGAGAGCCAATAAGCAGTAATTTCTTAAATGCCAATAAAATTATATACAATGCAGACTAATGCTACACAGTTGGCAACCAAAAACAAAACTGTAAACGATCTAGTAGAAAGTGAATATATATAGAACAATAATTTGTAGTAAAACCATAAGAGGTCACTAAATTGATCATGTTACAGCAGACTAATACAGTATAGGGACATATGAGAGACAAAAGAAGAACCAATACAAAAATTGGATGTAATTAAGCTCAAAGATTAATAAAATAAGATGACAAAATGCCATGAGAATTTCAGAAGAAATTTAAGCTAAAAACTTTTTAACACCAAATGCATCTCTCAGCAATAAGCAATTCAAAGAACCTACAAAAGAGGCCCAATGCTCACGCAAATCTACACAATTCAAGTATATGCATCTCTCAGCATAAGCAATTCAAAGAACCTACAAAAGAGGCCCGATGCTGACGCAAATCTACACAATACAAGTATATTCATGTTGTTTGGTTGGCTATAATTAATATATACAAAAGAATTGCTTAATTTTCTGTAAAATCTAAATAAGGATAAGAAAAATTTAGTACGGTTCCTACACAATGCGAATCTTCAATTAAATAAATTGAAAAGCAAAGCACCAACTCAATAAGCTGCAAATCAAATTCATTTATACAGCATCATCATCCTCATCCTATTCAGTATCAGCAATATCATTCTTTTTAGTTGAATACCAACAAAATGTTTTTCTCAATTCCAAACATTAACTAGAGAATTCATGCAAAATAACCACCTAAATTTCGTCTCAGCCACAGGCCCAGGCACAACTCAGCAAGAAAGGATCCCTACAGAAGCAGCCTAAGAGCAACCTTGAAGGATAAGCCAAGCCGAGCCTTAACTTTACAAAGCTGAAACTTAGACTAAAGCAAGCATGTCACACATCTATTGCAATTATGCATCACTGCATATTTAGAAATATATATTAAATCAGTTTTGGTGCCCTTGAACTTTGTGAATTCAGCAATATAGTTGGTGCCTAACAAGGCCATGTATATGCAAAACAAAAAGTGCTAGTCACGCACAATAACATGCACAACAACAAAGCTAAGGTGAAATTTGACTCTATATATCTTATAATAGTCATAATTAGATGTTTCTTAGAAAAATAAGCTGGGAAGTTTCAGACCAAAATGCCCCCCCCCCCCCCCCCCCCATGATATGCACAAACAACTTATTGAAGTCCATAACCAAATTGGTTCAAATCGGTTCATATTCAAACCTTAGTTCAAAGTTTCGTTTAAACGTGGTTTGAACCTCGTTCGAATGTTATTCAAACAATGTTCCCTGCTTCTAACCTAATTGAAGAAGGTTTGAAGAGGTCTAAGCATGGTTTTAGCTAGGCTCAAGCAAGTTTTAAACTAGGTTCAAACTGGAATCGAAGAAGGTTCAAAAAGGGAGGTTCAAATAGGAATCTAACTAGGTTTGAATAGTGTTTGAACCAAGTTTGAGCCTTATTCAAACCAGATTCAAACCTAATTCAAATAATGTTCAAACAAAGTGTTACAGCAAGTATTACTATTTAGAGCTTAACATAAGTAGCATACAATCACAATGATAGGCATAGCCACCTTGAATAGAACTAATCAGTGACATTACTACAAACTTGCATTAAATTGACAAACTCATCAAATGACATTACACAGATTCTAGACATATCATCAACATGTGAAAGAAAAGCCTTCTAACATCCAATAAAATTATAATGTTGCAAGTATGATAAGAAAAACAAAGTAAAATCTATCATGAAGGTTTCAAACACTTGGCCCTACAAATACTTAATTATGGCAGTTCACATCACATCAGCAGCATCTATATTGCACAGCATCATTCTCCCCCTTTAAAGGCCTTCAACTGTGAAGTCAAAAACTGGTCACCCAAAGAAGAACGGCTTTTGGATGACAAATTTTAAATTTCACAATTAGAGATAATATAACAACGCTCTTTATTTTATCTGGAACCTCCAAGATGTTCTCATTTCCAATAGTACATATATTTTAGCATATGCACCCAAGCAGGCTTTCTTGTGTCAAATTTTCAATATAAGCTATAATAGCTGACACCCTAATCCCAAACAATAGCCAATGCATGTTTACAATTGAGACTCATAACATTATACTTTCTATAAGTACATGTCATCTCATGTAAATCAATGTCACAATTAAAATCCCATCAAGAACATGCAATTCAAATTAGCTAATCCCATAAACAATTTCTGTTTGAGCCTTATTCAAGAGCTTGCCCAATGATTATTCAATTCCCTAAACCAAAATAGGTTTTTTATGCATTGTAATGGTATGTCTATCTAAAAATCATCAATACATTGTGTCTCAAGAACCTGATAAGAAGTGGATGCCATTTCCTCAAAATCAACGAACGACAATAAGAAATTAAGAAGAAAAACACACCAAAACTATTTTTATTACAAGATATATAAAAGAATATAGCAAGATATAGTTGGATCTTCAATTAGAGAGGAAGATCAGGCTCTCCCAAATCCCTAGCCGCCTGCTAGAGCCTGAATAACCTAAGAATAAACTAAATTCAGCAAACTCCCAAAACATCATCTGAAATCACCCTATTGTTAGCCTTAAATAGGCTCCCATAATTCCCTCCCAAATCAATCCCCTTTTCCTAAATAATTCACTTTCATATTTGAATTCAAATTAAATTTATTTCCCTAATTAATTTCCTCCCAATTGTAATTAAAGCTTTCCTAAACAATCCCCCCTTAATTCCTCCTTTTCCCTAAATAATTCTCTCTTAGATTTTAAATTCAAATTAAATCTCTTGCTTAAATAATTCCCTCCCAATTGTAATTTAAACATTCCTAAATAATTCCCCTTTAATTAAAAACCTTCCTAAACAGCTCCTTCTTGATTAGGAAACTTCCTGATTCCCTCCCAATTAAATCGGCTGGTCCATCAATACTCTCCTCCCAAAGTGCGACCTTATCCTCAAGGTGAAACGAAGGAAACTGCTACTGAAGCACTTGACTAATAGCACTAGACTGAAAAATGTATTGACACTGGGTCAATGATCCCTTTCTCCAGTATCCCCCTAATCAATCTCTCAATCTCATCCTTCTGGATTTGGAAATGACTGTACAGACGAACACTAATAGGTGAGACTCCTTCCTTCAAGATGATAGCATGCTCGCATTCCTATGGAGGAGGCAACCCCTGAACTGGCTGAAACACCTCTCGATACTACTGTAGGAGTGGTTGAATCATGTCTAGTGATTCTATCTTCTCCCCATCTTCTTCTCATTCCAAACTTTTCAGCTCCATAAAAAATCTCACTCCTTCACCCTTTCCCCTCCTTAGAAGTGGCTCCAAAGATGGCATCTCCTCTTCTTCCCTCAAAACTTCTATCTCCCGATCCTCCCTCATCGTCCCTATATTATAGGGTTTCCCCCACTTCCCAGTCCAATCAACGATGCTCTCGTCTCCGATGTTGTCGGTTGGGTTGGAAGCTTCAATAGTTTCCTTATCATTCCTTCTAGGTTGGAGAACTTTTCCTCCATTGATGTCATCCTATCCTCAAATGCCGATTTGAATTGGCCAACTTTTCCTTTAAGACGCTTCCAAGGCATCAATTTTCTTTGCCGCCATAGGTCCCAAAAAAAGTGCTTTGAAACCACTTTGATAGGAAGTGGGTGCAATTTCCTCAAAATCAGCGAACGACAATAAGAAATTAGGAAGAAAAACACACCAAAACTATTTTTATTACAAGATATATGAAAGAAAATAGCAAGATACAGTTGGATCTTCAATTAGAGAGGAAGATTCAGCTCTCCCAAATTCATAGTCGCCTGCTAGAGCCTAAATAACCTAAGAATAAACAAAATTCAGTAAACTCTCAAAAAATCATCTGAAATCACTCTATTGTTAGCCTTAAATAGGCTCTCATAATTCCCTCCCAAATCAGCCCCCTCTCCCTACATAATTCCCTTTCAGATTTGAATTTAAATTAGATTTATTTCCCTAATTATTTCCCTTCCAATTGTAATTAAAACTTTCCTAAACAACCCCCCCTAGTTCCTCCTCCTTTTCCCTAAATAATTCCCTCTTAAATTTTGAATTCAAATTAGACCTCTTGCTTAAATAATTCCCTCCCAATTGTAATTTAAACATTCCTAAATAATTCCCCTTTGATTAAGAACCTTCCTAAACAGCTCCCTCTTGATTAAGAAACTTCCTGATTCCTTTCCAATCAAATCAGCCGGTCCATCAAAACCCTAACAAAGATATAACCTCAAAAGAACATAAATGCTTAGTGACATTATTAAAACTCTATGAAATATCGATTTTCATCAAGATCTATCAGTTACCAGAAAAAAAAAAAGTATAAGCCCATCTCTCAAAGCCAACTTCATTCTCTAAGTTGGTAGCTTGGGTTGGGTTCTTTATCCATAAAAATTTTAAATTTTATTATCATATTCATAAAAATATGAGTGCAAGGTCCATGATGTGTCTTTGAAAATGTTGTGAATAAAACATTAGCCATAAATCATTAGAGACAAATACTAAGTTCTCCACCAAGTCTATTGAATCCCTCAATCTGATCATGAAATACATACATGAATCATTATTTGAATAAGAAAGATAATGTTGTGAAAACACAAATGTTGGTCAAGGAAGTCCCAAAACCACCAGATGGAAAGGAGGTTCTTAGTAATGAGGATATTATTTTGGCTCAGATAAATAACTCTAACAAGAAAGAGACTAATAATGATAAGATTTATATATTGTTAATGTTTTCCATACTAACTTAGAGGTTCAAATTATTGATCAATTACCTAGAGCTACTACTATGGACCCAATCTTGCATTCTTCTTTGCATGTTAAACCACCAATGGTGGAACATGTTTGAAACTTGGCTGGGGAGAAAGTTAATATAGAATTGGTTACATCTAATATTAATGTTTCAAACTATTCCCCTTCTTTTCATAAGAGTCTTTTTTTGGGCAATTTCATTGTGGATGATGATGTATTCAAAATGATACCCAATAAATCTGAGTATTAGTAGCTTGAGCTACTGTCATGAGCAAAGTGCTTTACATTTTGTATTTAGAATTGCTCCATACACAATTAACATTGGATGAGATGTGCTTTTGAAGCATTGTATGCAAACACCTAAAGAGAAGTAAACATAATTAAAACATCCTGAAGAATCAAGAAAAAGATCAACAATTATCCATAGATTCTTTCTATTCAGCATAATCAAATATTATATTCACTTCTAAAAGGATACTTCTGAGGACTATCTTACATATATGATGATGGCTTGCTCACAACATTGACAAGTCTTTTCAAAATAAAAGCCATAATCCCTTTTCACTCTTTATATTATCATATTCAGCTTCAAATTCGGGTCAGATCCAATGACCTCCTTTTTTATTGTATATCCAATAAGCCATGATTGCGCATGTCAATGACCTTTTAATCTAACATCCAAAGTGCAAGTGTATTCTCATTCATGGCTCGTAATGTCAAACATGCCTGCTTTTGTCAATCTCTAAGATTGCAAACTTCATGAACATTTTTCATATGTGAAATGAATATACTAAATATCTCTTGACAATTTCTTTCCCTAGAAATTAGAGTTCCTTTTCCTTGCATGTAGATAAAATTTCCTCTTTTGACTTATATTTGCTCTTAAAAAATTGTCAAGTTTCTAATTGCATTGAAACAAACATGAACATGAAGATATTCTATTCACAACAATTGAATTAGAGTTACTTTAAACCATGGTTTAAAAAATCATTAAAGGCGCACACCTCGAGAAGCACCTCAAATTGAGCCGCATAAGAAGCACCTTGAGGCTGGGAGGTTTATTCCTTTTTAAAATAACGATAACGCTGTGAGGCGTTTTGAGATGGCGCCTCATTCGAGTTAAATTTTTTAATTGCATATTTTTATTTATTATTATATATTTTTCTTGTTATATATATATATATATATATATATATATATATATATATATATATATACACACACACATATCAATTATGTCAAGTATTATATGCTTGGTATATTATATCATTTATGCAATTTATCGTATATTGCTCATGTCATATGCATATATAAGCAAGGCAGGACATCTAACTACCTATGGTGTTTTTTCAATATCAAGTCTATTGGTTCACCCTCCTGAACAAGATAACATGTATCCAGCTAACCTAAATCTGTCAATCATTTCTAGCCAGCCTTTTTTGCTTTCACACACATAACATATCATATACATCATAATAACAAATATCATTAAAACCCAATGCAACTGTCATTATACTCATCAGTATGCATGTATTATATCAAAACGCATGTTAACCAGAAGAATAATAAATTTATGCATGTCATATATTTCCTATGCAAATGTAGTATGTTGGCTCCTAATCATTTTGTACTCAGTATTATTCTACTCATTTCAAAAGAAATAACGTATATATGAAACTAACCAATGAAATTCCAATATGAGCCAGTCAAACTGTTCAGGGTTACGATATCTACCACATATCAAAAATTACATGGTAAAAAGTTCACCAAAATGGGAAATATTGCATTTTTTATTAATTTCAGAAGGAAGAAAATAGATAAAACTCAAAATCATCGAAAACAGATGTAGGATTAAGGTTACCTACCACGATCAGAACACTCTTTACAACTGGAGCGACATAAAATAGTGGCATAATCTCTTCTTTCCACCTCTCTCTTCCTTTCTCTCCATTTCTCTGACCCGGCATGAAAATGAAATGGGAAGGAGATATGGAGTGAGGGTTTTGATAAAATATATTTTGATATTTTATTTAAAAAATTATTTTTCTGACCCAACGCTGCTAAAATCACTTAAATTTCAAAAAACTCAAAAGCTTAGCGCCGCAGCGCCTAGTAGGCTCAACGACGCAACACTACCTCAAACAATTTTCAAAAATTTAGTGAAATTAAATTTGAGGCTTTTACACATCCTAATTTGCATCATAATCCACACTTAAAATCTTTCTAGGAGCAATTAACATACAAATGAGAATTTGATTTTGAATAGGTAGGGATATCTCATTCAAAAAAAAGCAAGATCATATTCTATTTGTCTTTGTAAGAAGAATTGATATCATCAACTTTTCTTCAACAAAATGATACTTCTCTAGTTTTAATCAAATTTGGTTCTTGTTAGTCTCTGTACCTTTGTATATAAGATCTAAGAGATCTTCTATAAAAATACATCTTCGACCTACCAATCCCTTGCTCAGTTTCTCGGTAAATGTCCACATGATTTGGCCGCTTCTTTCCATACTTTTCCATACAATACAAGCATGTTAATCTTTGAATCATCTTGAGAAAAAGCTCTCGCAATATAAGCATAAGACCACTATCCGCTGTAACATATATTTGAACAGGTGTTTAAACAAGGTTTGAACATTTGATCGAATGAGGTTTGAACATGCGTTCGAAAAATGTTTGAATACGGTTCGAACATGTTTGAGCACATGTTCGACCTTGTTCGGGCATATTTTCAAAAAAAAATTCAAACAATGCTCAAGCATTGTTCGAACAAATTTTGAACATATTTTTTGAACTAATAATGAACATGCTAAAAAAATATCCAAACAATATTCGAACAAGCATGCCTACATCATTCAAAATTCATATAATTCAACAAGTCTCAAACAAGAGTTAGGACTCCATCAAAATTACCTCGATTATTACACAATCACTTTAGTTATTCAAATACTATACAATCACTTTAATCATATGACATAACATCATTCAAACATTAAAAAGACTTTTCACCACCGAAGTGGGTGTAAATGTGCAGGTCAACTTCAATGTCGCAATTTTCTTATCCTATTGAAGGAGGAGACCTCATTGAATTGATGATGAAATTGGTATAGAAAATGTCGGAAGTGCACAGATGAGCTGGAATGACGAAATATCATCGTTCAATATTTTTAGTCGGAAATAATTGGAAGTGGGGATATAGGAATATCAAGGGCAATTTCATCCACAAAGAAATTTTGGACATATTTCTCCAAATAAATAAATAAATTAGATATTTGGCCAATTGCATGCATTATGAGGCATATATATTAAATTTCCCAAGCCAAATAGAAGTAGTAAATTACGATAAATAATTGTGGTAAATATTACACCAACCATATTTGAGGCAACTCTTTTCAGCCACATTAAAGATAATTTTTTATCATAGAGAGAATTTGCATTTCTAATTGGTTGACCATAGCCAACAAGTAATCAAAGAACTACAATACATTCTACCATTAGCCTCTAATGCCTTCTAAATCCTATCACATAGGTCTATTTGTAACCCTTGTTTCTACTAACGCTACCCATGTGAATCCCACTTTCCACCATGTGAATCCCACTTTCCAAAAGGAGGTACACATTTTCAAATCAGAACCTAATCTCTCGCCCTAGTTAGCAAAACAAAGCCGCTTCACATTTATTTTCTGCAGTTAACACTACATAATTGATGTAACAATTTTTTTTGACCAACGCTTTATTTTGGGGACCTAACCACCAGTGACAGAATGCTAGAACGTCAGTGCACCGCGTTGTGCATTGCAGCTTTACCCAAGTCTCTAACTATTATGCCATGTCAAGGAAATGATGCATTGCAATGCATCAATAAATCACATACAGCAACATAGAGCCAGGTCGTTGATTTACTATTTTAGGCATAACAACAACACTGTTGTTAAGCAAAATGCATAGTAAAAACACTGTTGTTAGGCAACATGATGCTTACGGCTTGAAGCAAATTAGTACACTGAATGAACCACTAGATATTCATTCATATAATTATAATTTTTTTCCTGTTATTGGATAATCGAATAACATTGAACAAAATTTTAAAGCTCAACATATAAATGAATAAATTTGAATATTAATCCACTCATTTAATTATATGCTTAAACATGTTCGTTTATTGCTAAACAAGTAGCTCGCTAAGAGAACAATAAAATGCTACTTTAATGATAGTGTATTACTTATTTGATGACTTATCTTATGTTTTTGTATCAACTTTCTTATGTTCCATTGTAAATATCCATTTTTCATAGGGTTTTAAGCAAACTAATAAACTCGATCAACAACACAATGTCTGTTCGTATAAGGCTCATTTTTGTTCTCCTATTGAAATGATTAAAAAAAACATAAAATAATTTTAAAAGCTCGTCATATAAATGAAGAAGCTTGAAAACCGACTCATTTGTTTGTTTATGTTACAAAAAAATTCAGTTGTTATTTAGCAAGTAGCCTGCTAAGAACTTGATGTCTTATTCTATGTTGTGGGTTAATTTTCCCTATATCTTACACAAATTAAATATTATATATATTAATAGAGATATAAGTATGATGAAAATTTCAATTAAATAGCCAGATAGTAAGATTTAAATCTTTTATCATCAATAAGTTAAATTTTATCAAACAATTAATATCTAATAAAGTAAGTCAATCTTGATTAAAATCAATAATTCCAATCATATCTACTAATTAAGTTACGTCTTTAAATCATTAGCATGCATCAAACATAAACTTGATAAGAAAACTAATATATAAGCTTGAACAAGACTTCAAAACTCGAGTCATGTTCAAATTCAGCTCAAAATCATTAAAAAAAAAAACTAGATGAACGACCTTGACGGTGTAGTGCTCCATTTAACTTAGTTCATTTACAGCCCTAATGATAATATGGAGAGTGTGTGGTAGACAACAAGAATTTACAAAGAAATGGAAGATAAAAAAAGTAAGAATGAAGATGAAGTAAATGAATAAAATCATATTTTTGTTTAAACACAATTTTAAGAGTCATATTCATATAAGACCAAAATAAAAGAATGAATGGCTAGTTTTAGCAAGCTACGTGACATTAATACAGCACCTGCAAAGGACTCCTGACGCCCAGCAAGGTATCAACAAGGCAGCCGCCTTCTTAAAAGGAACTGCTCAAAAAGGAACAAAGAGCTCAAGTAGGGCATCGCTACATATGTGCAATGAGCCATTACAGCATTCAATATGTGTGCCTATTACAGACCTCGTGATAAGGCACCAACTCCTTGGGGCAAGTTTCACGTGCAAACATATTGTCCACTTAGATTTATCTATAGTGCAGAAGTTTTAAATGATGATTCTATCATGCAATACTGCACCCATGCCCACTGTATATGCAGGTATGGAGCAGCCAGAAATGAAGCAAATAAGCAATAGGAACCCATCGACAGAAAACCCAACATTAAAAGGAATCAAGAAAATTAGGAAATCTATAAATCTCAAAGGATAAGTGCAAGGACCAGCCAACTCAAGGATATTACTCGGGGGTTCTGTCTGACCTAGATAAGTGCAATCTAAATCAAAAAATTGTAAACTACATGAGATTTGCAAAACAAATGTTGAGGAATGCACACGATGAACTACCTTCTCAAACAATTATAAGTATCTTAAATATATATTGTGCGGCTTTTGATGCAACAATGTAAACTTCTTTCCATTTATAAAAGAAAATCAAAAACACAATACCTCTCAGGTCACAATGATCTCTAATGCATCTATGGTAAACTAAAAGTATCTTGAAAGCTTGGCTTGTTTATTCCTCTAATTGGTATTCATACACAAAGCCACCTAGAGAATAAGCGGAAAATATACAATCTTAAGAGAAATATTAATTCCAATAATTTCAAAACCAAAAAGTTGCTGTCAATGTTTTGCTTGTCTGCTTGGTTGTTGTCCACCCTTCGTCTTGATTTCTGCCTCTTCCTCTGTCTCCTTCCTGTTTTAGTCAATGGAAGCAATCCATGGCACTCCCCTTTCATTGTTTGCACATGAATCTGTGGCACATATTTTCTTTGTTCAGCACATGAATTCATGGCCCATTGTCTTCCTTAATTTACCAATTTTTCCAGTCAAAGCTAGTTTAACCACTCCAACTCAGCTTTGGATAGCAGAGATCCACCATTCAAAATTTGGTAAACATATTTTTGAACAAGGTTTGCCGATTCCTTCGATAAATATGTCAAAGTGTTGATTTCCAGTTGGAATATATGGAATAAAAATTAACCCGCTTTCTAATTTCTCTTTTATAAAATGCCTATCTACCTTCACGTGTTTGGTTAGATCATGTTGTACTAGATTGTGTGTGATTCTCATAGCATACTTATTGTCACGATACATCTTAATAAATCCTTTTCATTTGACATATAAATCTTCCAATATAATTTTTATCCAAAGGAGTACATAAATACCTTAAGCGATTGCTTTGAATTCAAATTCAACATTTGACCTTGAGACAAATGTTTCTTCCTTTTTTATGGTACCAGATTTCCTGCCAGGCTCCCAGCAATGTGCAACATCTTGAAGTAGATCTCATATCCATTAGTGATCTTGTATAGTCGGCATCAGTATAACCTTCAATTTTGTATGGTTTCATATTTGTATTGAGAATTCCTTTTCCATAATTTGATTTTAAATACCTAAGAACTCGATAAACAACTTAAAGATGAGATGATTTGTGTATAAACTGACTTCTGAGACTTATTGCAAAAGCAATGTCATGATGGTTATTAAACAAACAGATTAATTTCCCAACTAATATTTAATATTGTCTAATGTCAACTTCTGTTCATTCATGTGTCCAATTTCTCGCCTGGTTCTGTTTAAGTTTCATATGGCTTTCAATCAATCACTTTTATTTGTCTCGAAATATTTTTTTTTAGAAATGAATATTCTTTTTTCTAATTGAGCCACTTTTATACTTAAGAAGTATTTGAACTTGCCAAGTTCTTAGATTTCAAACTAAACGATGAGTATTTTCCCCAAGTAAATCCTTTCCTTTGATTGTCATCCCGTGTAACAATTATATCATCTAACATTTATCAAAAAAATAAAAATTTTTCATTCAATGGAATGTCTTATGAAAGTGCATGATCTTCTTGACTCTAATTATATCCAATTTCATATAAGGCTTATGTAAATCTATCATACCATGCCTTTGGGGACTATTTAAGATCATATAATGTCTTCTTTAATCAACACACATTATTGTGAGATTTAAAAAATATGCTTCTACATGGGGTTTGTAAAAAAAATGTTCTTAACACTTAGGTTTCTTATAAACCATCAGTTTTTTCAAGGTTTGTCTAGGATATATCAATTACACATACATTTGGTTCTTTTATTGCAGCACACACGCCTAATAAGAATCATTCAAGGCTTACGATCACTAGACTGATGCTTTAGCATTGACTCACCCCATCTCCTTGGTTCGCTCAATCACTAGCACACACATTAGAGCTATTCTCCAATGTCCCTTAACTTGATACGCTCTAAGCTTTGGGCATTCTTCTATTGACTGACTTAGTTAGATCTCTATTAATATATTAGACCTTACTGATGATCCAAGATAAACGCACTCTCTACTTAAAGTCAAACAATTAAGGCTTGTCAAACCTCATTAATAAAAGATAAAAGACAAACTAAGGCTTAAAATGCACCTAAAGCTAAATTAATTTATTCTAAACTTATGAATGGATAAAAAACACTTGCTTCTTGCTCCTAAACATAGCATGCATATCAATATGATTTGGCCTATCACATTTACTTAGAGGGCTCGTTTTTTATCTATTTACCCTAAATTAACAATTTCGTATAACCCAAATTGACACAATGGGATTTTGTTTAGATACCCACTTGATCAATTGAATCCAATATGATTTTTGATCAATTGAATCCAATATGATTTAGATATGCGATGAAATCTACGAAAAAAAATTTTATTAATTATAGATATTTAAGAGAGAGAGAGTATTCCAAATTGTATTTAAGTTGAAAATGACACATTTTTAATTATATTTTATAACTCTCAATTGAATATAACCAAAACCACTTAATCAAAGCATTAAACTTTTGGTCAAACTTAAATGCTTAAAGGAGTGTAAATATAAGTTTAATTTAAATCTAAAGCTAAAATTAACTTAATTAAAAAATCAAGGACGGATAAGGAAATTGGCTTCCATCTCTTAGCAATTTATCAAACTTTGGCGCACAACTCAAAGCAACTCTTATCACCTCCAAAAGTTTAAAAAAAATGGGAGTAAGGATTGAAGTCTCTTAATATTACTCTCCAGCTATAAAAAAGGATTTTTCTTTTTTTGGAAGCTCTTATCCACGTCATGTTGCAAGGTAAAGGAAGCTGAACAAGGAGGAAACATGCCTGTTCCAGGCCAATACATACCTTATCAATCACTCACAAGTGAGTATATGCCTCCCACCTTCTCGAATTTTCCTAGAAACATTAGAACTTGCTGTAGAAAGCCTAGGATAGCATAGTCTAAATCTAAGAAACTATTTCAAGCCTAATATGAATTTCTTTAAATCAAGGGCTCAAGCTTTTTAAAATATATACATTTAGAGGCCACTATTTGGCCGCCTCCACCACAACCACCACCACCAGACAAGGCGTCGGTGAACCTCACTGACAGCGATCGAACCCTTCACTTACCCAACTCAAGCTAATGTGAAGCAATCCCAGTCACTACTTACAAAAATAGAAAAACAAAAATAGTAGTAGTTGTAGCCTTCAAGCATCGCCGGCAGCATCACATTCGATGTTGATGAGCTCCCCAAGCGAGTGGCTGAACATCCACCATCCTTGTGAAACCTCTCGAGCTTGATAACATTTCATGCATAAAAGCTACTTGTTTTGATTAAAAAATAAAATTAAAAAACAAAAAGAAAATCACTCGCCGAAAACCACCACCACTGCCTCCGATGAGACTCTCAACAGCAAGCTATCACCCTCACTATACTAACCCAGCAAGCGGCTGACGTCCATGTAGTCTTTAGGGCCATAAGCAACTTACATAAGCTTAAAATTCTGATAAATTGGTGGGAGGAAGACAACAAAATAGCTACAATTGGATCACGAATTACAGATTTGACATAACAAAATCAGCTATACTATGTTCTATGTAACACATGTTGCACAAGAATCCTGCGCAACACCAAATGGGTCCCATGACATTCAACCAAAAGAATTTCGGAGAATTAATTTTATTAAAACATAACTTTAAAAATTCATAACTAAATAAATATAATTCAAAATATTATGAAATCAATTTTATTATTTTTCTTAAAATAATCTCTATTTTTTAAAATATAAAAAATATGGATTATATAGATCAAATATGTCATATAATTTTAAATCATGTTTCTATTAATAGCAAATCGGTGTATAAAAATTATTATTATAGAATATAATGTTTAAAAATTATATGAAATGTTTGATCTATAAAAATAATTCTACTCTTTTTTTTATTTTTATGAAATTTATTTCATTTAATATTTGATATTAAACTTGCCTTTAATGTTAAATAAATAATGAAATAATTTTCACTAAATATAAGTTGCATATTGATTATACTATTCATTGATCATGCATCTCAATAAAAGATATATATAAATTGAATATTATTATTATTATTATTATTATTATTATTATTATTATTATTATTATTATAATGATGCAAGTTCTATCTATTAATCCTAATTCTCTAAATTAGATTGTGCTTGATTGTATAATCTTTAGTTGCTTATGATTGAGACCTACTTACACACCACAGGATTGATCCTTATTGTACAAATGTATACATATACATATGTCGCATAAACATATTTATCATGATATAAGGGTTGAAGTTTATTGTTGTGTTGTGACGTGATCAAAGCTATGACATTATTATGTTGTTTGCTAATATCTATTTTGCAGGAGACCCTATAGTAGCTGGCCTTGTGAGGAGAAGTGAATAGGACGTTACATTATCTTTCCTACTTATCTTTTATTGCTTTATGGTACTTTTTTTTGTTTTATATTGGCTACTCTATCATTACATTGACTAGGTTATCTATGATAAAGAATAGACTCCTAGAATTACACGTCAATCACTTATAGCTCAGGTCCACTTAAAACAAAATGACAACAAACCTAGTCTATGTTTCCAGTAGTAGTGCTTGAGCATTTGGTCCATCATGATGGACATAGACAGGCGATATGTCATCTTCCAAACTTGCTAATACATGCATCATATCATGATCTTGTGAGCACACAAGTAGTCTAGGATTCACTTTAAACTAGATGATTTAGGCACATATAATTAACACATGCCTCTTCACCATCTAGCTAGCTCTAGCATATGTCTACCTCTCCTCCATTTGAGTTTGATTGGCTTCTCACTTACACATGGAATTAGGTGGGTTAGTGGCATTCCTGATAAGGAAAAGATGTAAATTCAACATTTTAGGCCTCATGATCATTGGTATGATTATGTTGGAAGTCCCTAACTCCGAATTCTTCTACAATCTAGAAGACTCCCAATCCTTAGGGTCTAGAGCCTCCCCTGAGCTTCTTCCTTCCTAAGGTTGAGGAGTATAAGTCTCAACTATCAGCTTAAGATTATGTCACCCTTACAACTCCAAGTCTATGAGGTCTTCTTGGACAACACAACTCATAGTTGTTGATAAGGATCCCAACGATTAGAGAAGTTTGATCATCCTCTCTGTTTAAGTAAGCTAGGAGCTATGATAACCCGGGATGATGGACAACAATGTAATCTTGATCGGGACAGTCTTCCTATCCCTTAGGTTAGTCAGCCCACTCTTTAGGATAGATTTTACCTCTCTGGGTTAGATCTCCACCCTAGAATAGTTCTTCTCTAGGAGTTAGCCTTTCTCCTACGATCATTATCCTTTCCATAGGATTATTATGTCCACTTGGGATAAATGTTCTCTTCCCTTAAGATAGTTTACCCTTTCTTAGGTCATCATCCCCTACGCCACTATCTTTTACAACCTTACCGGTTTGTAACGCTTTCATTCCTTAAAAGTTTTTATAAGCTATAGTTATGCGCATTGTTTAAAATTGTGCAATTCCCACAAAAAATGCCTCGAGATGCACGCCTCAAGTTTGTTTCGTGAGGCATACACCTCAATTTGGATGAGACGCATCTCGCCTCATTCCTGTGAGGCATATGCCTGAAATAACATGTTTTTTGAACCTTAAACCTTAGTCGAAAGCAGATATAGAGTTTTTATAACACATGCTCGTACCCTACAGAGGGGAACCTTCGACATTCCGTCGTTGCTGTTTGACTTCGTTTGCTTCATGTAGGTAGAGTTTTGAATGAATCTCTAAAAGCTTCTTCGCCTTCTTCGACGATGTTCCCTTCCTGTCAGATACAAAGTCAGGCAGTTCGACGACGTAAAGACAGGAACTTTGCTCGCTACGACAGTAGCCATCTTTCTTCCCTTTCACATGCTTCGTCGATGCTCGACTTCACCTTCAATGCTATTCAAATTCACCTTCAATGCTATTCGACTTCGTCTGCTTGATCGAGTAGCTAGCTTCTTCGTCTCCTTTGAATCGCCCGTCGTTATTGTTCAACTTCGACTATTTCACGTAAGGTAATAACTAAAAAATATACTTAAAGATAGCTCATCTTAATTAACTTTGTAAGCATTGTCATAAATAAAATGAAAATACAAATTTGATGCACATCTATTTGATATCCTATTGCAATAGAAAACTCTTTAGTGCCTCAATAATTCTTGAAGCTAGTTATTTCTCCATCAATTATATCTTTACTGAACAAATATATATTTGGCATACACTATCTCTTCTTAATTTGCATCAACTCAATTCACGTAGTACCCAATCATGTCTTTCCAAGCTTAATAAGCATTATATAAAAACTGTTTCATTGCCCACTATAACTTTCCAATAATTGTCATAACATAAAAATGAATCAATAAAAAACACTAATTTAATCCTTCAATATTGACATGAATATCCTAATTGACATAATAATATATGCATAAATTTGATTGCCATATTATTAATGCAATCATGAACATCACTTTTGCTTCTTGATAATTGATACAAATATGATTACGGTTTATTTAAAGTTATACCTTTATGTGCCTTTTTTATAACTCATCCTATCTTTTTCCCTAGCTTAAAATAACTTTATTGTTAAATTTAATGTTGAATGCAAGAGTTTGAAAATTGATCACACAATCATATTTGGTGACAGAGATATTTGATATCCCTTCAACATATTACAAATAGTGATAAAATCTTGTTTGATGTTTTGCCGATGGATATTGCACACATCATTTTGGGTAAACCATTTTATGCCTTAGTTTTGGCTAACTTGAGAGGTTTAATATTTGTGTTTAAGAGCAATGGGAGGATCAGTTTTGAAATCCAATATTTATGTGTTTTAAGTAATTTATGATTTGGTGGGTTTTAAATAGAAAGATGTTGCGCTAAGAATAAACTTGCATATTGGAATCAAATTCATTGCATTTATGATGATCTCCAAAGCATGCATGCATGAACTTTTATGAGTATCAATTTTCTTTGTTCTCAACTTGTTATTGCAGGGTTTTTTAGAGGATGGTCAAAAGCAAGGATAAAATCATGTCAGGTCATAGGAAAGACCCAGCGTGGAAACATAGCACTCAAGTTGATGTGGGAGGCGGCAACAAGTCGTATGTGTATTTGAAATATAATTATTGTGAGAAAGTTGTGAAGGGTGGTGTCACTAGGATGAAGGAGCACCTGTCTAGATCACACAAGAATATCGCACTGTGCCAAAGTGTCAAAAACCATAAGGGAGGAGATAAAAATATACATGAATAAGTCAATCTTATCAAAGCACCTAGCACAGAAGATTTGAATGTTGATTTCTTTGATAGTGATAGAAACAGATCATCTACATCCACCACAACCCAATCACAGAAAGAACAAAAAGAAAAGGTATATAAAAAAAATTAATTTTGTTAAAGCTTATTTACTGTGGAGTATTACTCTCATCTTTATATTGATGAAAAACGTTTAGGGGAGAGGAAGAAGATAGAAATAAAGGAAGAAAAAATGGATTGGAAAGCATTGGACTCCATGGGTGATGAGGTAGGGGAGAGAGCAATCTGTTATAACGATGATTCAAATGAAGACCCCCTCAGTCATGGCAGCGCCGAAGACTTCTAAGTTGTTGCTATACCATTATTGTTTTTTTATGACTTAAATGTAGATGAATAGAGAATTGGGAAAGAAATATATTTGTGTTGAACAACATTTTATATATTATGAAATTACCATATATTATGTTCACAATTTACCACTTGTCACTTTGTCTTATGCATTTTTTTATTTTATATATATGCAAATTTATTTCTTTTATTATCCTTTAATATATTGCTTGGCTATTACACAAAAAAATTATTTTAATCTTAATTTTGACTTTACGTAATTTTTGGATTTGAGGCTTACACCTCAAAACTCTGGAGTATTACTCTCATCATTATGTTGATTAAAAAAATTTAGGAAAGAGGAAAATGACTGAAATAAAGAAAGAAAAAATAGATTTGGAGGCATTGGACTCCATGGGTGATGAGGCAGGGCAGAGAGCAATCTGTTATGACGACGATTTAAATGAAGACCCCCTCAGTAATGATAGTGCTGATGACTTCTAAGTTGTTGCTACACCATTACTATTTTTTTATTAATTAAATGTGGATGAGTAAATAACTGGAAAAGAAAGATTTTTGTGTTGAACTGTATTTTATATGATTATGCAATTACTACATTGTATGTTGTTTTGTTATTGTAATTTTTTAATTTTAATTTTATTTCACATAATTTATCACTTGTCACTTTATGTCTTCTGTATTTTTTTGTTTCATATATACGCAAATTAATTTCTTTTGTCATCCTTTAATATATTATTTAGTTATTATACAAAAATTCATTTTTAATCTTAATTTTGACTTTACGCAATTTTTTAAATTTTGAGACTTATGCCTCAAATGGAAAACGCTTCAATACGCAATTGCGCAATTTCAAACCTAGCTCCTGGGCTTTTCTAATAATCCAAACTTATCTGATGTTCTAGAATATAAGTTTTATCATCTTTGAAGTTGTCTTCCTTGGCTTTCATTCTCTCGGGCGCCCATATGCAAGGATTGCATTTCTATAAATTAAAATAAAAAGCTTCTTATAGGAAGAAGAATTCATTCATACTTAGGGCTTGGGCTATTATGATCACGAACCTATGATCTCCCCCCCCCCCTCCCCCCTCCCCCCTCCCCCCTCCCAATCCTAAGAGCTCACCTATATACTTTAACACCCACTACATATCATAAGCCCTACATCAAAGATTTGCTATCTAATTATGTCTTAATTCTCATATACTTCGACTCATATCTTTATTTTAAGTCATTTCATTTCTTATTGGAAGAGATCAATCATTATTGAATAAACACAAGTAGAACACAAGCAATATTTCTTAATCAAAGATTTTTTAGCATTACCCAAGATGTAATTAATCTTAAGAACAATACAACAACATCAAGCCTTTATCCCACTATGTGGGGTCGGCTACATGAATCCTTTTTCTCCATTGTGTCCTATTAAAAGTCAAATTCTCGTTTAAATCTAATAAAGAAAGATCATTTCTAATATTTTCTAACCAAGTCTTTTTAGGTCTACCTCTACCTTTCTTAACATAAGTCAAATCTAAGACCTCTACTTTCCTAACCGGGTCATCGGGAGGCCGCCGTTTTACGTGACCAAACCATCTAAGGCGACTCTCTCTAATCTTATCTTCCACTGGAGCTACTCCAACCTTTTCACGAATATGCTCATTTCGTATCCTATCTCTAAGGGTAAAACCACTCATCCACCTGAGCATCCTCATCTCTGCAACACTTAACTTAGAATTATGCTTCTCTTTTAATGGCCAACATTCAGCACCATAAAGCATTGCAGGTCTCACCACCATCTTATAGAATTTTCCCTTAAGTTTGAGGGGTACTTTTCTATCACACAATAAGCCCGATGCATTCCTCCACTTCAACCATCCAACTTGGATTCTGCTGATAATATCCCCATCTATATCACCATCACTCTGAACAATAGATCCAAGATATCTAAAACGTGTACTCTTATTAATGACTTGATCGGCCAAAGTCACAATGCCCTCACTAGGTCTATTATTACTAAAATTACACTCCATATATTCCGTTTTAGATCTACTCAAGCGAAAACCTTTAGACTCTAAGGTTGACCTCCACAATTCTAGTTTACCTTCAACTCCCTCTCTAGTCTTATCAACAAGAAGAATATCATCAGCAAAAAGCATACACCAAGGTACATCCTCTTGCAAATGTCTAGTGAGAACATCGATGACTAAAGCAAAAAGATATGGGCTTAAGGCTGATCCTTGGTGTAATCCAACCGAAATAGGAAAATACTTGGTCAAACCACCTTGTGTTTGAACACAAGTAATAGCTCCTACATACATATCTTTAATGATTTGAATATAAGCGTTATTAACTTCTTTCTTTTCAAGAACTCTCCATAGCACTTCTCTTGGAACTTTATCATATGCTTTTTCTAAATCAATAAATATCATATGTAAATCCTCCTTATTCTCTCTATATTTCTCCATCAAACCTCTTAATAAATGTATGGCTTCCATAGTAGACCTACCCGGCATAAATCCAAATTGATTTTGAGAAACATTAGTATCACGCCGCAACCTATGCTCCATAACTCGTTCCCATAGTTTTAAAGTATGACACATTAACTTAATTCCTCTATAATTCGCACAATCTTGTGCATCACCTTTATTCTTAAAAATAGGGATTAACACACTCATTCTCCACTCATCTGGCATCTTTTTAGTCTTCAAAACAGTATTAAAAAGTTTAGTAAGCCAAGAAATTCCTTCATCTCCTAAGCATTTCCACACCTCTATTGGAATATCATCAGGTCCAACAGCTTTTCCACCCTTCATTTTCTTTAAAGCCTCTCTAACTTCGGTTTTACTAATACGCCGATAAAAACAGAAATCTTTATTTTCATTTAAGGTGCTAAGGTTACTACAGTCAATTTTATTTTCACATTCTTCATTAAAAAGTTTAGCAAAATATCTCATCCACCTTTGTTGAATATCATCTTCTAAAAAAAGTACTTTTTGATCTTCATCCTTAATACACTTCACTTGAACTAAATCCTTACTACTCCTATCTCTTTGTTTGGCTAGCTTATACATATATCTTTCTCCCTCCTTAGTATCTAATCTATTATATAAATCACTAAAAGCTAAACTCTTTGCATCACATATTGCTTTCTTAGATTCCTTACGTGCCTCTTTATATAATTTCCAATTATCAGAATTTTTACAATTAAACCAATTTTTATAACAAATCTTCTTATTTTTAATCTTTTCTTGCACATTTGGATTCCACCACCAACTATTTTTACTATTATGAGCTTTTCCCTTTGAAACTCCAAGCACATCTTTTGCAATATTCTTAATATTACTAACCACTTTTTCCCACATAACATTAGCATCCTCATGCACAGACAAAATCTTAAGATCTAAAATCTTACTCTCAAAAATATTTTTGTTAATATTCTTTAAATGCCCCCATCTAATCCTAGGAAAACGTTTTACTTTATTTTTTAATTTCTTCCCCATTATCTTCAAGTCCAAAACTAATAAACGATATTGGGTACATAAGTTTTCACTCGGAATAACTTTACAATCTTTGCAATCTAAACGATCTAATTTCCTTATAAGAAAATAATCAATATGAGTTGTACTATATCCATTTTTATAAGTAATGAGATGCTCATTCCTTTTCTTAAATAATGTATTAGCAATTAAAAAATCATAAGCTAAACAAAAATCTAATATGGACTTACCACCTTCATTTGTCGTTCCAAACCCATGGCCACCATGAATGCTTTTAAAATCATCTACCTCTCTACCAACATGTCCATTTAAATCTCATCCAATAAAAACTCTTTCTTCAAGAGGTATCTTTTGTATTAATTCTTCTAAGTCATTCCAAAATTTTAATTTTGAATCCATATCCAAACCCACTTGAGGAGCATAAGCACTTATAATGTTAACAATCTTAGCATCAACAACAATCTTTAAAGCTATAATTCTATCTCCAATTCTATTAATATTTATAACATTATCCTTCAAACCCTTATCTAAAATCACACCTACACCATTTCTAGTACGACTCCTACCCGAATACCAAAGTTTAAATCCTAAACTATCAATCTCCTTAGCCTTCTCTCCAACCCATTTAGTTTCCTGAATGCACAGAATATTTATCTTCCTATGAATCATAATATCTATTAATTCCATTAATTTTCCTGTAAGGGAACCTATATTCCAAGTTCCTATCCTAATTTTAGTTTCATGGACTAGCTTCTTTGCCCACATCCGTCCTTGATGTGGTAACCCTTGCCTATTTAACACTGCACCCGGGCGGCGGTGCAGCGGCCCTTGCACACTTGTCGCTGTATTCAGGCCATACAACGCGTCGCTTCCAGGGGACGCCCTAGCATTAACACAATCTTAAGAACAATATTCTTTGGAAATTTTTTATCCCCAGAAATTCTAAATTCTAAATTCTAAATATGGGAATAGTCATGACATTCGAAGATCTGACTTGCTTATCATTAGTGTCATAAGTTTGTGGAGTAGATTAATTTAGAACCACTTCTCTACAGCAATTCAATCACCCCAAGTCAGCATTCTCCCCGATTTTTTAAACTCCTTCCCATATATTTTAAAAAAGAATTCTAACCAAACAAAAGAACCAAATAAATCAGGATGTGAATTATATTCATTTTAGTAACAAAAAAGTTTAGGTTTATTGCCAATATATCTCAAAGGATTGAGTATATCCTTTTGCTAATAACATTACTTTATACTATTCCAGACCTCATCTTGCTTTACATTTCAATGAGAAAACACACTTGCATCCTAAAGGTTTTTTGTCCTTTTGATAAGTCAACTGTCTCCCAAGTGTAATTTTTTTTTCAAGGCATTCATCTCCTCTTATGGTATTCTGCCAATTCTTATCTTATAATGCCTCAAATAAAATTTGTGAAATTTTAATGGTACTGATACTTATATTTTTAATAAAGGTTTTTGTGTAGAAGAATTATTCAAATTGAATGCGTGTTGGGTTATGGGGCACATGTGAGAATGTGTGATAAAAGGTTGATCATTGTTACAGGTCACCTGACAATAATTTCAAACCTTAACCTTGCTGGAGACCTTACATAGGATTTGTCCTCCTTGTATAAAACTAAAGAGATTTAGTGATAAGACTAATTTACTGTTCTTGCATTTTAGTAGCTGGGATGCCGAAAGAGAAGAAATTAAGTTCATCAATTTTTTTTTCCATCCGGCTGTTCTAGCCTTGAAGTAAGTTTGAGTAAGTTTGAGTAAGAGAATGTTTGGATTGCTAAAAAAGGAATGCACAGTAAAATGAAATACAATATAAAATGAATGTAATGTATTTAAAATGTTTGGAGTTGTTTGAATGAGTGTAAAACAAATACATATGATTATTTTTTTATTTGATTAAAAATAAAATGAATACAATGTAAAACTCAACAATAATGGTGGTCAATGGCCGATAGCCGACAACGATGAAAACTAGTGAGCAATGGCGATATCTATAGCACAATCACAAGCCATGACCATTTTAATTAGCAAATGTATCACTTTATTTTTATGTTTGCACATTGAAACGAAAAGAAAACCTAGCAATTCACACCATGCTTGGCATTTTGAAAGCATTCGCTCCAACAATTTTAACCCATCAGCTTCAACCCTCCCCTTTCCCGGTTATTCTTCACTTTCTCCAAGTTTTTACATTCATCTCCTTTCCACTGTGTATAGAAGCAAATATTTTATCCTTATGCCTCCATATTTTCTCCTTACACCATTATGATTATTTCTCCCATTTTATTACTTGGAGAACTTAGGCACAAAAGGGGGTGAACAATTTAAGTACAATATGCCTTCATTTAAAAGAAATGAGTCACTTACAATTGATTGATAACATCCTTGCTAAGGCACTGGGCAACAAGATTAAGTACTTTTTGACTCACAATCAAGTTGTTTAAATAATTTCTCTATTTTTTCCTTGTTATCTAACATATGATGGGCAATATATGTCATATGATAGGAAACTGCGATGATTTTAATCCATCAGCTTCAATCCTCTCTTTCTATGCTATCTGTTCATTTTCCCCAAGTTTTTATGACCATCTCCTTTGAAGTGCACAAGGAAACAGATGTTTTCTCTTAAACTATCTTATTCTTATAGCCCTCGTTTTGTTTTACTTTTCTACAATTATTTCTTTGAATTTTTCAGAAATGCACGTATAGTGTTTGATTAATAGTTTTATAATGCTAACTATGATGCTATTATAGCATTATTTATCTTATTATTTTAATATTATTGTTATTCTTACTCATTAAAAAAATAAGAAAGATTTTATTATTTATATGCATCATCATCAAAACCATTGTTAATTCTATCCCAATTATTTGGAATCAGCTTTGTAAATCATCATTTTTTCATCCATTATTATTGGATTCTGCTTCAATTATTAAATCCATTTGCATAAATATTTATACACAATTTCTATCCGTCTTAAACGTAATTTACCCATTGTTTGCTTCATCATCCTTCGCATTAAGTTTATTTATTCAACTTATCGGTGCATCTTCGCCCCCATCATGCACAAACAACATAAGTCTTTATTTCACTACTTAACTTGAATGGGTGCTACTCCTATAGGCCCTCTCACCTAATCATTTCTCAAACCATCTTTACTCTTTTAGCCACACATTTATCTAAATACTCTTATTTTACAACAATCAACTTCTTCATTGTCCAACACAAAAATCCACATGGCATGGCCAGCTAATTTCAATTTTATAAAATTAAACTTTTAAGTCACTCTATAAGAATATCTTATCTCATAAGCCAAAACACTTATGCACTTTAAACACTTAGCATTACCAATAAAATTTATGCCTCATTCATGTATATAATAGATCCAATATACACTTAAACTTATTATATCTATGTATTAATTTATCTTTTGTCATTACCAACTCATAAGACTCAATTCCACATTGTATACCGTACATTGAGATTCGTTCTGCTAATCTTGAGCCAGATATTTTCTTCCTAGTTCCAGTTTTCCACTTGTGTTACAAGAGGTCTCACTGATTATAACCAAATCATCTGGAATAACAAATATTATGGTGCTCAAATTTGAATATCATCCACAAGCATCGACAAAACCAATATAAAAAATAATAATCTGATGTAGATCCTTGATGTAATCCTCATGTGATTAGAAACACTTTTGTGACTATACAACTACTATTAATTATAATCATGCTCCATCATTCATATCATTTTAAGTTCAACAAACCTTTAACAGACAACCTCACGGCACACCAAATCAATTCTAATAGTAGCCAATCATATGCTTTCTCAAAAACAATAAAAAACATATGTGATTTTTTTAAATTGTTCTATATGCTTTTCTCATTAATAGACTTAGCACAAGAATCGCCTCCATAATGAATGTTCTTCACATTAAATAAAGTTATTTTTTACTATGAACATGATTATTCTATGTAGACTATAAATATGATTCAGACGTAGGGTTGTGTAAATAAATTATTCCTAGTGAATGATACCTCTTACACACAATGCACAAGGAATCTCTCTATATCTCTTGTTCCTTATAGGAAATAGATTGTAGACCATATGCTTTGGGAAATGCCAAAAAAACAATAAACTCTTCGTAATTTGTTAAGAGTCATCACCTACAATGCAAATGGCATAAAATGTCAGAAAAGGATCTTCAACCATGGTGCCTTTCAACTTCATAACATGAGAATGTCCTAAGAGGATACCTTAATGCATCAAAGGAAAAACTTAATACCTAAATTAGCCAAACGGAAACCTTTGATACTTTGAATTCAACATCTACCAAGTTCCGAAC
The DNA here is from genome assembly GCA_019925795.1 of Dendrobium chrysotoxum. Taxonomy (NCBI): domain Eukaryota; kingdom Viridiplantae; phylum Streptophyta; class Magnoliopsida; order Asparagales; family Orchidaceae; genus Dendrobium; species Dendrobium chrysotoxum. The sequence goes on from CM034308.1 coordinate 24,391,322, forward strand.
TCTACTCTTTCAGCCAACATCCTTGAACTCCCAATTCTCCCAAAAAACTACTATATACGATCAATCTACATTCAACCAATAAACTAAAATTTCTTTCAATAACATTTTATCTTATCCTATTCATCAATTTGGTTAGCATATGCATACGAAATTGCTAGTAGGAAAAATAATATAACACAGCGCACATGAAAATTGTTACCTTCCAAGAAAGCATGGAGCCCCAATAAGAAATACACAAATGAGGCAATCACAACAAAACATTGCCCAAATATATATTACATAAAGTTTCACTGCATCACCACACCAAAAGCTACCAGACAAAGCATTGAATGTACTAAACCATGTCAACACCAGTTAATCATTTTGTTGCCAAGTGAACAAATAGACCAAGGACAAATTATGATAAAGAAGAAGAGAAAACCAAAAAAATAGATCATTCAATGTTACTGTAAAGTTATTCCGAGTGAAAGTTATAGTAAAACTCAGATTGATTATTTTCTTATAAGAAAAGTAGATCGTTTAGATTGCAAAGATTGTAAAGTTATTCCGAGTGAAAGTTTATGTACCCAACATCGCTTATTAGTTTTAGACTTTAAGATGAAAAGACAGAAAATAAAAAATAAAGTAAAGCGATTTTCTAGGATTAGATGGGAGCATTTAAAGAATAGTAATAAAAATATTTTTGAGAGTAAGATTTTAGATTCTAAGATTTTATTTGTGCATGAGGATGCTAATGTTATGTGGGAAAAAGTGGCTAGGGATATTAAAAATATTGCTAAAGATGTGTTTGGAGTATCAAAGGGAAAAGCCCCTAATAGTAAAAATAGCTGGTGGTGGAATCCAATTGTGCAAGAAAAGATAAAAAATAAGAAGATTTGTTATAAAAATTGGTTTAGATGTAAAAAATCTGATAATTGGGAAAGATATAAAGAGGCATGTAAGGATTCTAAGAAAGCAATATGTGATGCAAAGATCTTAGCTTTTAATGATTTATATAATAGATTAGATACTAAGGAGGGAGAAAGATATATGTATAAGCTAGCCAAACAAAGAGATAGGAGTAGTAAGGATTTAATTCAAGTGAAGTGTATTAAGGATGAAGATCAAAAAGTACTTTTCTTAGAAGATGATATTCAACAAAGGTGGATGAGATATTTTGATAAACTTTTTAATGAAGATTGTAGGAATACAATTGACTTTAGTGACCTTAGCATCCTAAATGAAAATAAAGATTTCTGTTTTTATCGGCGTATTAGTAAAACCGAAGTTAGAGAGGCTTTAAAGAAAATGAAGTGTGGAAAAGCTGTTGGACCTGATGATATCCCAATAGAGATGTGGAAATGCTTAGGAGATGAAGGAATTTCTTGGCTAACTAAACTTTTTAATAATATTTTGAAGACTAAAAAGATGCCAGATGCGTGGAGAATGAGTGTATTGATTCCTATTTATAAGAATAAAGGTGATGCACAAGATTGTGCGAATTATAGAGGAATTAAGTTAATGTGTCACACTTTAAAACTATGGGAGCGAGTTATGGAGCGTAGGCTGCGGCGTGATACTAATGTTTCTCAAAATCAATTTGGATTCATGCCTGGTAGGTCTACTATGGAAGCCATACATTTATTGAGAGGTTTGATGGAGAAATATAGGGAGAATAAGGAGGATCTACATATGATATTTATTGATTTAGAGAAAGCATATGATAAAGTTCCAAGAGAAGTGCTATGGAGAGTTCTTGAAAAGAAAGGAGTTAATAATGCTTATATTCAAATCATTAAAGATATGTATGAAGGAGCTACTACTTGTGTTCAAACACAAGGTGGTTTGACCAAGTATTTCCCTATTTCGGTTGGATTACATCAAGGATCAGCTTTAAGCCCATATCTTTTCGCGTTAGTCATGGATGTTCTCACTAGACATTTACAAGAGGATGTACCCTGGTGTATGCTTTTTGCTGATGATATTCTTCTTGTTGACAAGACTAAAGAGGGAGTTGAAGGTAAACTTGAAGTCTGGAGATCAACCTTAGAGTCTAAAGGTTTTCGCTTGAGTAGATCTAAAACTGAATATATGGAGTGTAATTTTAGCAGTAATAGACCTAGTGAGGGGATTGTGACTTTGGGCGATCAAGTCATTAATAAGAGTACACGTTTTAGATATCTTGGATCTATTGTTCAGAGTGATGGTGAAATAGATGGGGATGTTATCAGTAGAATTCAAGTTGGATGGTTGAAGTGGAGGAATGCATCGGGCTTGTTGTGTGATAGAAAAGTCCCCCTTAAACTTAAGGGAAAATTCTATAAGATGGTGGTGAGACCTGCAATGCTTTATGGTGCAGAATGTTGGCCATTAAAAGAGAAGCACAATACTAAGTTATGTGTTGCGGAGATGAGGATGCTTAGGTGGATGAGTGGATTTACTCTTAGAGACAGGATACGAAATGAGCATATACGTGAAAAGGTTGGAGTAGCTCCAGTGGAGGATAAGATTAGAGAGAGTCGCCTTAGATGGTTTGGTCACATAAAACGGCGGCCTTCCGATGACCCAGTTAGGAAAGTAGAGGTATTAGATTTGACTTATGTTAAGAAAGGTAGAGGTAGACCTAAAAAGACTTGGTTAGAAAATATTAGAAATGATCTTTCTCTATTAGATTTAAACGAGAATTTGACTTTGAACCGGACACAATGGAGAAAAAGGATTCATGTTGCCGACCCCACGTAGTGGGACAAAGGCTTGTTATTGTTGTTGTTGTTGTTATTCAATGTTACTGACAAAACAAATCGTATTTTGAAAGAAAGAAAGTGAATAAAAATAAAGCGCCAAGGCAAATAGTAGTTTGTTTATAATCAACAAATAAAGGGTGTGCCTCTACAAATCATTAGATTGAATCCATTGTGACCTAAAGATCAAGTGTTCAAGCCATAGAAACAACCTCCCTGCAATGCAAAGATATGACTGATACATCAACCGCTTCGCCAGTCCCTATATTGGCAGGAACCTCATGCACTAGCATTAGCAGGAGCTTCATTCACTAAGTTATCAATCAACAAACAAATATTTGAGCAATTCAAATACTTTTCATTTAAGTCAATACTCTAACATCCGAATAGAGATAAGAAAGAAAAATTAGACATAACGTGTTGTCTCATAACGGCTTGAGCTAAAGTTAGTCATCAATAAAGATATGGATTAGAAATTTTCTACATGAAAACTCTACATAAAACAAACATAAATACATATAGCTTTATTTAACAAGCTGTACCGGCCCAAAAAGGCTTTATCCATCTTAATGGTCCCCAGATACATAAACAATCAAGTAATCATTCCAACGCATTTTGTAGAAATAGTTGATGTAACATAAAATATGGCTAACGTAACAACCAATAGATCTGGTTAATGAACGACCAAATCAAGAGAGACAAAAGAGATCTTATACAATGCATAAACCACTCTTTCAATAAATTCAACTAGCTTTATTCTATGGGTTTGCTTCTTCATAACTCACAAATCATACCAGACACAATAGTTCCTAGTTATAAGTCGCACCATTTTCTTCATAATGCAACTAATAAAATTCCAATAAGGGACGCTTGGCTGCTGTAGATTACATGACTAAAATGCTTCTTTGCATACCTATAAATTTTAAAAAAGAGCTAGCCTCAAATTCCGGTACTTGGACTAATCCATAATACATCATACTTATTTTTATTTACCAGAAAGTCTACAATAATAGACTAATAGTTATTTCCATGGCCTTTCAAGGGGGCATACGTCCCCAAAGCGACTAAATGATATCCAAAGTGCGCAGCAGAGCAACGAAAAAAACGTGCAGACTACTTCGGGGTATACTTGGACTTAAAAAGAACAATAAGACGATTCTGCACCATGCACTCGAGCATTGTACTAACTTCAAACCAACTCTCTAACCTACAAGGCACACAACTTACTAGGCATACAACAAGGGTTGCAGCAGCATAATAAGAATATCACAATTCTCTATATATTTAAAACTGAATATTTCGCCTTATTCTAGAAAAAACTAAACGGAAATATAAGAGATTCAACACCTCAAACAGGTATGGTTATCTACGAATTGAAGAAACTTGCAGAAACACCCAAAGAAACTAGGTTAATTACAACTGCATCTCATACCATGTAAGCAAATCAACTGGAAAGCAAAACATTCCAGCTCATCTCCGTACCTCTCATTGCCATTGAAACGTGCCCCAAGATAGAAAGCAACAGAGAGCAGCCAGGAGTCACTGTGCACCGCTACTAGAGAGAGCCAATCCCTCCGGTTCATTCCATCTCTGGCGAAATTTATTCCTAGCGCAGGTTCCGGAAGCTCCGGCGGCACCTCTTCCGCCGGAAGCGTCACCTCCCACGTGCTGTTCGGATGCCCGTACAGACACAAGTTCTCCTTTTCTGCAAAGATCGAAACCAATTAGCCCTAGATCCCAAAAAACTACACCATAAAAACGCCCGCGTCGAACAAGAAAAGAAGTGACTCACCCGGATCGCAGAGTGCGTAGAATTCATCGACCTCTGAAGCAGAAATTCAAATGAGTTAGTACCAAGAAGGTAATAGATAAAAGAGGGGGGGGAATGGGACCTTGATTAAGAGCGCGGATGATGCCGGTGCGTCGGCCGCAGAAGTCTTTGAAGATCTCTTCAACGGTGCGGGGAGTCGAGGAGATAGAGGGCATCTCCATGGAGATCGAGCTCGAGCTCGCCGCCGGCGATGGTAGGGCGAGGGATCCGTGAAGAGGAAAATACTGAACTAAATGGCTGCCGCTTTTTGATATGGAGAGATCTAAAAAAGAGAAACAAACAACCTGGATAGGGACGTTCTTGGTGAATCAACTGATCTAGACCGTCCATCTAGTTTTAGTAATACCCTTTCTTCCGATGGACGGTCTTTGAATTGGCCGTGATTTGGGTTCGTACTAATCTTCTTGCTAGACCTTGCGTGAGATCAGCAAGAAAATATTTGTTTATTTAAAACTTTAAAACATTAAAAAATTAATGTTTTGATTGATACTCTCATGCCATTACTCATTGGCAAATATAATGTTATAATTTTTTTAGGGCCCCTGAAATAATCAACGAAGCACTTGTAGAAATTAAAAATAAAATGAATTTGAGTTTTTTTTTATACATGAAAATTTGAAATTTGAATTTAAATATTCAGAAAATATTTTGAAAATCATTTGAACTTAAATGTAAGCAATTTATAATAGGACAATACATTTGAACGACGAATCTACTAGATTAAAATTAAATAATTCTTATATTATTTGAACCCTAAGCTGATCAAAATATGTCATGTTGGATATATTCCACCTAATTCAAAGGTTCGAATCTCCTCCTTGTTCACGCAAGACCTACATATACAACTTACGACATAATGGTCGATAATGACTTATAGGGTACCTCCCAACTAGTAGATCATCAAGATAGTTGAAGATCACCACACTCCACCCCACTAGAAGATTTCTGATCCACAATTGGCTTGCAACTAGATGCTCCAATTTGCGCATGGTATGTCAAGAAAAAATTATAATACAATTTTTATGGAAGTCATTACAAACCGGAGAATAGAAACATTTCACCATAAAAAAAATGATGACTTTCATTGCAAAACCACCACCAAGCTATTGTTGCACCAACATTAGGAATGTAAAACGAGTTGAACCAAGCATGAGTCGTGCCTCAGCCTAACTCGTGCTCGGCTCGTCAGCCAAATCGCAAGCTCAACTCCAACTCATCGAGTTAGTTAAACCCACCCCATATTTTAAATACGTAAAAAATAAATTAAATATCATTTAACATATATAGAGGCAAACATAAAATTCTTACCATATTTTATTAAGGTCATTTCAAGTGGTATGTCATTTTTTTTATAACACCTACTGAATATGTGTATGTTGCACCTTTTCTGACCCGATATAATAAAGATAACATCTTGAATTTTAGTGTTTATCACATTTTACATGTGTTCAGGGATGTTCTACATGTGTGTGTGTCTGAATCCGGTTTGAAGCAGGTTATGGTAGTCTGTAAGAACCTAAAATTTGTAAAAATAATTTCAAAATAAAAATTTAGAAAAGTTGAGTTAGAGCACTGCGGCGTTGCGCTTACGAGTGCAGCGGCACTGGAAAGCGCCAGGAAAGTGTCGGTACAACACTGAGCTCTCTGAAATTTTAGAAATAATTCAACATAGTGACACTAAGGTGGCGCTGCAATGCTATAATGTTTTACATGTAGCGCTGTGGCGTTGGGAGTTAGGTGTTGAGAAGCTGGGAACTAAAAAATATTTTTAAATATAAATTTCTCCTCCACTTAGCCATTCCCAGTTGCTTGGCTTACTGAGTAAGGAAAGGAAGAGAGGGGAAGGAGGAGAGAGGGAAAATGGGTTTGAAACTTTTTTTTTTTTTTTTTGTCGGTTCTATTATGAGTTTTCTTCTAATTGTGATAGGTAACTGAATCATACTATGATTTTTAATGATTTGGAGTTTGATGAATTTAATCTCCCCCAAATTTAAAAAAAAACATTTTTTTCTAATTTATCATACATTCACTGTATAATTTTTTTATATGATAGATATGAATTTTACGGGCATTTTGACAATAATATTATTGAATTTCATTGGGTAAATTGATTGTTATGATTTTTTAAGCTAATGAATAGTATTTAGATTTACTTCATTCATAGATTAGTGTATTTCATAAATGATATTGATTAAGTGCACAGAGGAAATGATATGATTGATATAAGATAATGTGACATATCCATGAAAGCAAAGAAGGCTGGTTGTTAATACTATAATTAATATGACTTGACTCTTAAATTATAATATTCTGTATAGGAGGATGACTAGATGAACTTTCCCTTAAAGATAATTTGTAGTGTAACTATAGTTAATAGATTTACATATTACGCCGATAGGCAGAGAATGATAAATTAATCTTTTTATATTATTGAAAGCCAACTGTAATAATGATGAATCAATGATATAAATGAATAATTGATAAGACTCATGAATGACATATAAAATAATGAAAACACCATATTAAAGATGGATGTTCTATCTTATTATTCATAATCACATTCATGATTATATTTATATGATAGTACATGAATTGATGATAGATAGAACTGATAGAACTAGTATTGAAACTGATGCAACATGATATAGTATATGATATATATATACTTATAGACATTAATGAATATATTGATATAGTACACTGAAATGATATATTAGTAAACAAATACATATAGCACGCAATTGATAGAAAATAGTTGATGGAATCATTGGTATAAACATAATTGATAGATAATCGACATCTGTTTTATCATACGACACCTAATATTATTTTATAAACTTTTATTGTTTTTCTCATACGCTGATAGATTCTTATGTTTCTTAAAATGATTTTGCCTTACTGATCATATTACTTTCAATTGATTACTGGTGTCATACCGATGATCACCAATTTTTAATTGATTAAGATGAGCAAGCATATTGATATTATTGCCTTGCATTTGAAGCTTTAGTAGTATTGGGGTTCAAGGGCTTTGTAAGCTCATTATATGAATTTGATTGATTTCATGTCAAGAGATCGGGACCCTTTGGAGTGAGGCTCTCGAGAACTTTAAAATTTTATTTTAATTTTTATATTTTGGTTTATTCTTTTATAGTCAGAAGCTTTTTGAGATAGATCAATATTGTAGTAATCTCTTATCTATTGTAAATAAAATTTTGATAAATGAATATAGAAAATTTTTTATATATATGATTTATAGATTTACTTTCACTATACTGGTTTATATTTATGATTTTATAATAGCTTTGATAAATTAAATAAGAGATAAACGATATAATTATTTCAATTTAGATTTTGGGGCGTCATAAAATGATATCAGAGTAATAATTATTGGAAAAATTCAGTTGTAGCGGAGCCCTATGATTGATTATGGCTAGGATAGAAGTGGGTAGTATAAATTTTACTCTCTCTATTTGATTGATTAATTATATATGTGTGTATGTGTATTGAGTTTACTGTTTGTTGGATTAAGAAAGAGAATTATATTAGTTGACAAATAGACCCTACTGATCAAGATATATATAATAGACAGAGTATAGGAAAAGTTCTATAAAATTTTTGTTAGATAGTTTGAAAATTGTGCTATTTTATTTAATTATAAAATAATTATGATCCATAAAATAATATTATAGTAAAATTAAAGTTTCAAAATAATACTCTAAATAATCCTTGGTAATCTGGTGAATTTTTTAAATATTGAATTTTTACTCGATTGTTGAAATTGTATTATATTGATGTAGTACACAATGAATTTCTCTAAGATGGTTTATTTATATTTCATGTATTGAATTACAATGATATATGTGCTTATCTGTATGAATTATATAACTTTGAGGAGTTCTGATGTGTGGGAGAAGTTTTATTTTGGCACTAAATACATAGTGAGAGTCTGAATTTATGAATATTTGATATGTGCTATGCATTGCGAGTCATAGGACATATTTTTTAATATGCCAGCATAAGAGTCATAAGGTCCTGAATTTTATTATCTGGTTCTGATGGGGGTATAAGGGCCTGAGAGAAATCAATAATTTTTTACTCTGATATAAGAAGTGTTTGTCTATTTTAGTGCACAATCTATTTTATTTTAAATATCTACAACTAATATCATACTCGATATAATATGTTTCTTATAAACTATTTTTAAATAAAGTTAATAATGCAAAATAAGTAAGTTGTTAGAAACTTAGATTGATAGGTATGACATGTTGAGCTGTGTTGACTCACACCTATTATGTCTTCTATTTCAGGTCAAGGGAAAGGAAAAGAGCTCATTGAGTAGTTGAGGGTTCATGATCTAATTTGTCTCAGTTTATAGAGATATTTTTAATGATTTTTTTTGTATAATCATTATTAGATATGCTTTATTAGTTATTTTCTAGTCCGTAGCTATGTATTGTAATATAAATATTGCATATACATTTTGGTAATTTTGTAGGAAATTTTTAGATGAGTTGTTTTATTTTTTTATTAGAAATTAATTAGAAGCTCTGTTGTCTGCTTTAAATTTTAATTAAAAGAAATCTCATAAGTTTCTTAAAACTTAGATCTTGAGCTTGGCCTATCCCAATTTAATAAGTATGACCCGTCTATTTATGGGTTATATTGGATTTGGTTGTGACAATTGTTAACATTTTATCAACTATTGTACTATACCTTAGCTCAAGAGAGTCGATTAAGTTGGCCCATGCATGAGATCATCTAGCGACTTTTGAAGAGAACTTAATTCTCCTTTTTTCATATTATGAACCCCAATAACTCTAGAATAATAAAGAATTAAAAAGCTCTAACTGTAATGCCCTAAGATCTAAATTTGGAATAATTATATATTTTATTTCTTAATTGATTTACTAGAGTTATTAATCTCACTTATTAAATAAAAATCAACATAAGTATGGGTGTTAAAATGGGTTTTTGGGTCAGGTTTAGGTTCAAGTCGAAATTGACTCACCCTCAACTGCTCCAACCCGAACTTGATCCGATTATACAAATGGGTCAAAATATGAACCCATACCTGACCCGGCCAAAATCTAGGTTAACCCAACCCAACATGCGGACCTGGGTGAGTGCAGAGCAGACGACATTAAGCGGAAGCACGGGTGCGAGCGTGACTAGGTGGGATGCAGTGTGGGTTAGAGTCTGGATGTGGTCACGTGGTGTGGGTGGGAGCGAGATGCGGTGTAAGCAGGAGTGAGATGCGATGTGGGTGAGAATGAGATACTCTATGGGGGAGCGAGTGTTAACCTCATTTTTGTATGAGATCACTAGGACCAATCCTAGACCCTATGATATATCTAGTTCCTAGGACTCTTCCAGATTAACCCAGATCATAGGATCTACCCTTACCCTAGATCTATCTAGATCCTAGATCAACCTGGGCCTTAGGTCAATCAAGCTTCAATCAATCCTGACCCTAAGATTAGTTCAGATCATTGGTCAATCCTGATTCAGATCAATTCAGACCTTTGATCAATTCAAATATTAAACCAATCCAGACTCTAGATCAATCCTGACCTTAGGATCTACCCTACATCAATCCAGACCCTAGGATCTGCCCTGACCCTAGATCTATCTAGAACTTAGGATCAACCTAGATCTTAGATTAATTCAAACCTCAAATCAACCTTGATTCAAGTTAATCCAAACCTTCAATCAAACATACACTTTATATTCAATTATGCCATCCAAACCACTCAATCAATCAATGCTGCATTCAATCAAATACTTCAATCATATATCCTTCAATCACCTCCAGACTATCAGTCATTTTAATCACCCAATTATCAATCATCTAGCACTCAATTAACCATATATTCAGCCTGCAATCATTCAATCTCAAGCACACTTCAATCATAATCAATCAATCTAGCCTGTACTTCTAACATCCAATCATACATTCAATTAAACATTTAATCTAAAGTTAGAAGTCAATCAACCTTCAATAATATTCTAATCATTCAATATCCTAACTCAGTTAGACAGTTGACTCATTCAACTGAGTATGGACATAGTTAAATCCGTTCATACATTGACTTCTTTGCTTATACATCAAACCCACACTCCCAAACCCCTTATATTTCATTAAATCAACACTTAAACTCACCTACACTCTATCCTATAACTTTTGCTTAAAGTCGACTAGTCAAACCAGTCAACTCAAACTCTTAAATCAATTTCCATGTTCAAACTTATGAAACCCGACCTCCTTGCTTAAAGATAGACCCATGCATCAATCAAAATGACTCTACACTACACCTAAACTCTACCTCAGCTCTATTGACTCCTTTGATCGGTCAAAAGGTCAACATAAGCTCAAGTGAGCTCTACCCAGCCAACCCATTCAAATCAAAACTTCTCTCCAAACCAGATCAATCCAACCACTCAAATGGATTCCAGAACCTTCTCTAGTGTCAACCTAACTCAGCCCAATTGATGGCGCGCCCTTAACTCAACCCCAACGTCTCTAGATCGTCCCCTCTACGTGAGAAGGACAATTTGGCACCTTCACCTGGCCAGCTCATTCCCTGGCATTCTAACGGCCAGGGACACATGTCCTCAATCCCAGGACTTCATCTGAAGCATCTGGACCGTCCAAAACAACTCCAGCAGCTTGAATAGGGCAAGAGGAACTGGACAAAAGAGAACGAGTTATTCTCTCCAAACTTTCACTCCAGCCATTACCAGAACCTTAGAGCATTTCGTTTTGATTTCTAGAGGCTCCCAAAATATTTCCCCAGTGATCCCTGGCATTTAGAGCTAAATCGGCGGCGATTCTGATGAAATACTGAAGCCCCAAGAGCTCGAATTCTTCTTCTAGTGAATTTTCGAGCTTGGATCCTCTTGAAGATTTGAGCGCGGACAGCCTACAAACTCAACAGGATCAAGATCATCTGAATCCATCAATCCTATTTGAGGTAAAGCTCTAACCATAAGTTTTATCTAGGATTGTAAATAGCTTTCTAAGGATCCAATTTCAGAGCATGAAAGCTATACCCCACTATTCATCTCATTGATTATCGTTTAAATCTCAATTATCATGCCATTTAACTAATTTTAATATGAGTTTTAAAATAAAACCTAAAACTAGGGTTTTAGTTGTTAAATTGAGGAAGATGAGTTCAGAGCTATTCAATCTGTGTAAATCAAATGGACGGCTCTGATCTGATTGTATCACGCTTCTATTTTAATTCATATGAACCGAAGGGCGGCCTGATCCTGTCCGGCAACATCTGACCCGTTTATTCCAAACCGCGGGATTCATTGCTACCGTCCGATCTCTCTCAATCGAGACGATCCGTGGGATTCAATCCTCGCCATCGGATGGAAGCTTCGAGATCAAATGGCTCTCATACACCGCTTACTCACTTAAGTGAGCCGCGTCAGTTAACCGCTGCAATCCCGTGTGGCCCAGTCGTTCGTCGCCACGTGTGTAAATCCCAATTAACATTTTATTTTAATTAAATTTAATACCAAAACTTCTAAAAATTATATAAAAAAAAATAGAATACTTAACTATTATTTTTGTATAACCACTCATTTTTCTCAGAATAAAATCTTCTATTTTCTAAAAATAAAATTAAAGCCTATTTTATGTTATATAAACTATAATTTAAACTATATGTATTTTTCAAAATATTTTGAAATATAAATTAAATAAATGTTTGATTAAGATCCAGAATTAAATGGCATGATTTTAAAATTATGATGTACACTTTGAAATTTTTTTTAGGATTATTCAAACATTATTTGATTTTTCATTTGAACTTCTAAAAAGTTCTAAGTCATGACCTAATTTAGAGCTTGGGAGATATTCATCTTTGATCAATAATGTTTCAATGATTACACATAAATTTTCTAAAAGTCTTCGGTGAATAATCATATTGAAGAGTATACTTTGTTTATTAGAAATTTAGAAAGTAATTATTCCAATTATATATTCCTTTCTTTCCTCATTACTTTCTAAAGTTTTAATAATTTATTTCAAAATAAGTTTGAATCTATTACACTATATCACTCATATAGCATAGTGCATTTGAGTCAATTAAGTATATGATTGCTCATTGGGTGAACCTTCAAACAATCAAAGCATGATCTAGAGATAGTATTTGAAAATTCATTACATTCATTTTCTTTCCTTAGATTTACTGCACTTGGTTCATGATTGATTGATTTGATGTGATTATATTTAGTATATCAAAGGGTTAGAGAAATTATGATTGCTATCCCTCAAACTTAGTGCCATTAAGGACAACAATTGAGGATTTGGGTCTTAGCTAACTTAGTCAATTAAGGATGAACCTCATACATCCATTTTGGATGAAATTCAAACAAAGAAAACTAGTGTCATAACCTTTTAATCCAATATACAATGATTTGACTTTAATCGATCCTCAAATAACTATTAGATTTAGTTAATTCTTTATTAATGAATTACATCAATAATTTTTCACAAGTCAAATAAAATCCACACAAGTTTAAAATCAACTTCAACTATTTCAAATCAATCTAAAATCACACCTACAATCTTAAAAATCAAAAATCAAATCTAACTTCATTAAACTTCAATTAACCCTTAATCCTCCTTAATTAAGCTTTAATTAAATAAATCATAATAATTCAAATAAAATTCTTCAAAATCTAAAATTAACTCTAATCAATCCTAAATCAAACACAATCATTTAAAAAAAAATCTAATTTCAAAATCATATCAAATTTTAATTACACCTTAAAATTTATTATAATTCAAACAAATTTCAAATAATATCAAAAATATTAAATAAATTCAATTAAAATCAAATAAAAATCAGAAATATATAAAATTTAATTTTAAATATTTTTCTAATTAAAAAAATTCAATTAATAATCCATTAATTAAATAATCTCATTAATAATTAATTAAATATAATAAATAGGATACACCTCCTATTGAGTTGAAATTTAAATCATTCAAACATAGTGATACATACATCCTTCAGAAAATTTTTTGCTGATTTTTGAAGTCATTAAGCCCTTTAATCTATTTAATCAAGATTAAACCTTAATTAAATATTTAAACTTCCAAAAAATCTAATAAATCAAGTTTAAACCCAAAAATTATAAATAATGTCTCTAACTGACCTGAATTCAATCCTTAATGAATGAAAAATAAAATCTCATTGGCTCGACATTAAAATCAAGCTTAATTTAATTTTAATTGAAATCTAATATTTTATTAATTTAATTAATTTAAAATTTTAAAAAATTTCTCAAACACTTAATAATCCCTCCTTAGATCATTTATGATCTTTAGAGGTGATTTCAACAAGTTGGGAAACAATTTGGATTCAAATCATCAAAAAGCTTCCTAATTAAGTTAATTAACTAATTCCAATTAATGCTCAAAACTTTAAAAAATCATAACTAATTCAAGAAAATTTCAAATCAATCAAACTCAAAGGCATTCAATTCATATTAAGGCCTAATATTTATCAAAAATATCAAATTTTCAAAATCAATCAAATTTAAAAAAGTCAACTTTTGGTCAAACCTAATCAAAATCAAGTTAAAACTTCAAACCTTCATAATAAAATATAGAAAAATCTAAATCTAGCATACCTATAGTCTAACTGATCGTATTAAGGTCTAGTATTTTAATAAAATACTAACTTTCTAGAATTTAATCTTAATCAAAATGTTAACTTTTGACCCCTTTAATTAAATATATTAAATAATTCAAATAATTTCAAAAAATTAAGTAATTAATTTTAAAATCCAGGAAACATTAATTCAACCTTAAAACCAGCAATCAATTAGTGTTAATCTAAAATCATCAACTTTTAAATCTTAATCAAATCAAAATACTTAACTATATCAATTACCACTGGGTAACCCAGGCCTACGATGCTATTAAGTTAGCCCCAAAAAAGGTGAAATAAACTTCATGGCCTCGGTGAGCAACAAAGGTGGTAGTCAATAAACATTTAAAATATAATTTAAAATTAATTTTAAGCCATTAATACTTAAACTCAAACTTAAATCCCTTAAGTCTTTCAACCAACTAGAACATCAAGCAACTTCAATTAAGTACCCTATATAGGACTTATCTAACCCACACAGCCTACCTCACACACTTTAGATGTTTTGCTAGGACAACCAACTTTAGTATTAAGCCCGGTCGGTGTTTACTTTTTTACTACTTGCGTGTGCTGGGTTTTTCATAGTTTTCACTACATGTTGTTTGCTAGATAGAATTGATTGACGTGTTTATTTAATTTCGTGCGTTCTATGATGTGATTGTACGTTAGATCTACCCTTAGGATATGGATGATTTATACTAATTCAATCTTATGCAGGTGGTCATGCTTGTATAGGGCAATTGAATAAAAAGGGGTAGTAAAATAAAGCTTTAAAATTATCATATTTTATGCAGGTGCTAAGCAAGCTAAGACCCCTTTAAATTAAAAAGAGCATGGCCAAGCATGGCTGTATTTTAAGCATTTAAATTTTAATATATGAACTACTTTAAATGTTTATATAACTGCTGATTATTAGGATAACCCTGCAAGTTATTGAGTCTAGATTTTAAATTTTTATTCAAATGTAATTTGATATGAATTGAGTTATAAATGTTAAGTGATTTAAGATGAGATTTAAACATCCAATTTGGAATCCAAAGAGAAATGGACATCCCTTAGGGGAGAGTCCCTCTCCATTTGGAGATCCAAAATAGGATGACTTTCAAGTATCCAAGGAGAAAAGATAACACCTCTTTTGAGGGGGAGTTTCTTTTCACTTAGATATCCAGACCTGATGATCCAAGGAGCTCGTAGGAGGATGAAGAAATGAAGAATGAGAAGACCCATTCTGAAAATCACTTGAGTCTTAGGAGTAGAATCCAGGTTGTAGTCAGTGGTACATGGCCACTTTACTTTCCTGCAGACCCCAGGTTGTATAATAAAGTGGCACTTGTCACATAGATTTTCAATTTGAGCATTAATTGAATTGATTTGATTATTTAATTAATTTGATTGATATGTTGATTGTGATATTAGGATTGCCTTCTTTTCATAGTTTTTTACTAATTATTATATGTCGTATTTTGATTTAGCCTGGAACCCGATCGGAGGCTCATGAGGGTATGAATAAAACATTTTCTACTTAAACAAAATTAAAAATTTTAAGCTCACATAGAAATTCTAACACTTTAAGAAGTAAGCCCGGGACCGCTGGGAGTTCACATAATCATAATTGTTGCATTTTCTTTTTACTTGTTAGGCACCTCCCCGCCTACTGGTTCTACCTAGCCTATGAGGGTACAGTTCTGTCAAGGGGATCTGTGCAATCTTTAGAATAAAACCTATTGTTTAAGCCTGATTTTTAAAATGGCTTCATTCTGATTTAAAGCATTCGAGTCAATTTGCATAGATTGCATTAGAAATCAATTAAAAGTGTCTAAAATTTAATTGCATTTTCCTTAAGCATTTCACCCAATATAAGTCAAGGCGCCAATTAGGAATATGCTCTAGATGTCGGCCCCACTCTCCTTAAACTTATCTTAAATAACATCCCTAATCACTCTATATTAAAGACCTGATATATGGTTTTAAAGCATTTAGGTGGTTTAGCTGGCTCCCCAATCCAGGCCGGGGTAAGTCCATATTTGTATTGCATTAGCTAGGTTCTGGGTCACTGATTTTCAATACTCGTTTTAGACTTAGGTTCTGAGGTAAAATTTTAATCTTAAATCCTCAATCTCTGGGATTTGAATCCCAACTTTCTAATAAAAATGATTATTCAAAACTTAAAATCTCTTTCAATCAAATTCAAGCCTAATATTTAGGATAAGCTTGGGTGTTTCTGAAGTGATTCAAAATCTTAAAACACTCCCTACCCTTCTTCCTTTGACTCCAGAAATAAGTGTTCAATCTTGAACCAATCCCTGTTGAATTTCTAACATTTATCTCATTTGACATCAAGTTTTGAAATCTAAATAAAATTCATATCGTTATTTTAATCGAGAGTATTCGTAGAAAATTTCTGGTTTTTGATAATATAATTAACTACGAAGGCTTGCGCTCATAGGAGATTTAGAAACCCAGATCAAATTTTTCAAAATCCAATTTTCAAAATTTTAATTAATTATCTTTGGAAATATCAAACCCGACGATCATTATCGTCATTTTCAAATTATCGATAATGATTGATATCTTCCTTCCTCGGAGAGATATATCAATTACAATTGTAGTTTTGATTATGAAATTAATGATCTCTTTATCCAGATTAACATAGTCAAATACTCGATCGAATTCCATTTTGACCTTCCGAGGTTATATGTGATTCTTCCCTAAGTTTGACTACGATAATCAGGGTAAATCCCAAGTTTTAAAATTTGAATCCATTAAGGAATGATATGTTCACCTCCCGAGGTGATATATCATTCATAATGATGTGTTTAATTCCAAAATAAAAATTTTAGAAATTCAAATCTCCAATAAAAAAAATCTTTTTCAAACCATATTTTTTCAATCAAACAGTAGGATGTGGTACGAGTGGAACTGAGATGCGGTGTGGGTGGGAGCGGGATGCAGTATGGGCGGTGGGTGTGACGTGCAAGCTACTCGACACAGTGTGAGGTCTACGAGCGCACAGATCTATAATTACATGATGTGCGAGTGGGAGGTTCAGGCTTGTGGGACGCAGGTCATTTCTAGGTTTGCGAGTTGACTTGGATCCGATCTAATTTTTCAAACGGGTTAGAAATAACAATTCGAACAAGACCCATTTGTTAAATAAGTCGACCTAAAATAAAATTTTTGGGTCAGGTTTTTGAGTTGGGTCATATAATGACACCCCTAAATATGAGCAATTAATAATCATTTTCATCAAGTTACAATTCTATTCATTTCTCAAAATTTATATATAAGAATTGAGAATTTATTCTATAATATAATGTTATCTTTTTTTTTCTTAGCTACAAATGAATAAACTCAAAATATAAAAAAATAAACTAAACTTGACTTCCAATCTTCCTCACTCCATTGGATCCTTTCCCTTCTTAGAATATATATATATATATATATATATATATATTATGGAGTGAGCTAACAACTCAGTAGGTTACCATAACTTATAATTATAATCAATGCATGATAAAAGAACCAATATGTATTTAACCATTTAATGTAGCATGTAACTGTAAGATTATGTAGCAGTCCATATAAGCATTATCATTTCATATGAGCAATAAAATCCAATAAAAGTGACGTAATTTAGATCCAATGATTAATAGCCATAAAAAGGATCAGTATATTTTGTCATTCATATACTCATGCTAAGCTATAATACAACAGTTTTGTTATGAATCTATGCATATTTGTAAACTTTATATATTATTTCATGTGTATCAATATACTTGTTATATCAAATAATATAAACTTTCAATGCATATTATATAATACTAAGGCATGTATATCATGTATTATATTAAATGTAATGTTTCATATGCATATCATATATTTCATATGCATTGTATGTTCTTATATAAATTTTATCAATCTTATTTATCTTATCATATGCCTATATAAATCATATTATGTATCATGTTTGTATCATATTATATAATGTTATTTATGTAATGCATTATATATGTTAATGTCATATATATATATATGTAAGCAAGGGAGGACATTTGACTAATTGTGATATTTTTCCTATATTAAGTCCTATATGTCAACTCTATAGGAATCAGTCTCAATCATATCATTCTTATTTTCAGAAATTAGGCTCATATTATATGTCACAAGTAAGGTAACTTACATGTAAGAAGTTGTCTCTTCTTGTCCATTAGTGTGTCATATCATATTAACTAGTCTCAATATACCTCCCGTTTTATGTCTTAAAATTACACCACAAATATTATTTTAAGAAGAGCTCGTCGACCCGCCCTTCTATATAAGGTAAGATATCTGCAACTAACTTAAATAAGTTAATCATTTCTATATAGTCTTTCCCATTTTATGCACATTTCATATAAATATATAATATATATCAAAATAACAAGCATTATATACACATCATATGCAGTGCTCATAACATATGTATTTATATAGCATGCTCATTAGTGTGTGTGTGTTATGCCAAAAAGCATGTTAGATTAGATGAATAGCAAATACATATATGCATGTCAATCATTATGTGTGTCAATTCATCAATCATATAACATGTTGTGCAATGCATTCAATCAAAGTAATAAAATTTCATGATAGTGTTCAGAATATATAACTTCACCAGTGGATATCCCATACATGTATACATGTTAATTAGTCAATCATATAATAAATTGTGCAATGCATTTTAATTAAAATAATAAATTTGACGACAATGTTTAGAATAGAGAACTCCGCCACTAGATCTCTTAGGAGCATCTCTCACTTCTTATTAACTTACTATACCCTAGTTATACAGGGGTGTTATCATCACTAACAGTGTGAATTTTCTCTAACTCTCACTTATATTCAAATTATTAATATTATTCATGCTCGCAAAACCTTGATTATACATTCTTAATCCTGTAACCCTCTGCCCTTATGCTTGTCTAGACTGGTGTGTCATGGATCTAGATCTCTCTATATATCCTCTCTATGGGCAATCTATCATCCTGTGTCTATACTAACCACATTTGAAATATATTCCTATGATTAGATAACATTGTCATTTATGCCTCATATCATATCTAGGGCACTCTGGTATGATACCAACTGGTACCATGGGTCCTCTCTTGAAATTAGCAAACTTGCTTCTCTTCTCATTGCTTTCTCCTCTTATCACTTCTCACATGCTCTCTTTCTTCTCATATCTTATTTGAACTGGGGAATAGGGAAGTCATTTTATACTAACCTCATTCTCTCAACCAATTCTAAAAACTCTTAAATCCTTAATGGTACTAGTAGATGTCTCACTTCATCCTTTAATCCCCTCAAGAACTTATACCAATTCTCTTCAGCAATATTGACCAGTTGAGGTGCATATATGGCTAATGCAGCAAACTCAAATTCGTTTTATCTTGTTCCCTTATTCTAGCCTCTTAAAAGCTTTATGCATCTATTGTCATACTGATAAGGGCACACATCAGTCTTTAACAAGGGCACAAATCAGTTTCTGATTGTTGCAAATCTGGTTTTGATGATGACAAACATGTTTCCAGTGTGTTTTGCTTGGCTAATCTATTTCAGGCACAAAAGACCGCGAGCCACTCAAGCCAACTCAAGATCGGGTCTAAGTGTGTCAAATGTATGATTTTTCTTTTTATTGAGTCAATTGTAATGTAACTGATTCCCTAGCTAAGTAACCTTGCACACACACACTCAGGGAGAGAGATTGAGTGAATTAGAGTTTCTGTTAAAAATTTGTTCAGATCGTTCTGGATGATATCCACATCGTCCTGGACGATCCAGTTAAAACAGAAACCCTAATTAGGGCGACTAAGTTAAGAGGGTCTGATTGAGCCGATCGTCCTGGACGATCTACAGATCGGACGGGACGATATTCCCAAATCAGAAATTTTTAGCCGCCAGATCAAGTTAGGCAAGTTCTTATTTTTAGATACTTGGTCTGATCGTCCCGGACGATCCAGTACAATCATGCCTAATTTAATCTGGTAATTAAGAAAAGCAATTAATTTTTGGTTGATACGATCATATCGTCCTGGACGATCGCAGGATCGTCCCGGACGATCTTGATCGTCTAGTGCATTTAAGCTGTACGTCCAGAACTATGTACAAGACGATTTGGGGCCTTTTTGAACTAATCGTACCGGACGATGACCATATCGTCCGGGACGACCAAGTCATTTTTTGGTCGTCCAGCACAGATTTCTCTGGAAGACCCGAACTGTCTTCTGGACGATTTCCCTCAATTTGAACTAATTGTCCCGGACGATCGCAGGATCGTACGGGACGATATGAATAACTTTTTCTACTGATCGTCCAGAAGAGCCAGATCGTCCAGGCTAAAACAGCTGAATTTGAACTGATCGTACAGGACGATCTTGGCCGACCAGTTGAGATTTAGGGCAAATTTTAAGCCCTCCTTTAAAAAGAACTTTTTCCAATTTTTGGAAAAATCTTTTGCTGCCTTCCTTCCCTGAGAAACCCTAGAGAGAGAGAGTTGGGAGAGAGAGAGAAGATCTTGTGAGGGGGAGTTACTGAGGGATTCACTAAGGTTGCTCCGAGCATGGATCAGAGTCGTCTTCTCCGCTCGTCGTCTTTCGTCTAGTCAGTGTTCGTCGTGGGAGGATCGTTCGCAAGAAGATCCGAGGTTCTCTGCCCGCTTCAGGTGGAAGCGAAAGGAGTTCGTAGGTTCTCTGCCTGCTTCAGGAGGAAGCGAAAGGAGTTCGTAGGTTCTCTGCCTGCTTCAGGAGGAAGCGAAAGGAGTTCGAAGGTTCTCTGCCTGCTTCAGGAGGAAGCGAAAGGAGGTCGGGTTCTCTGCCTCACCCTGTGGTGAAAAGGAAATTTTTATACAGGCTTCTCCGCCTTGCTGTGGGAGCAAAATGAGAGACACTTCTGTTTAGTGCAATACCCGGAGGGGAGGCTCCGGGGAGTGGACGTAGGTCAAGTTGACCGAACCACTATAAAATCTGGTTTGCTTTTCTGATTCAATTCTGCACTTTAATTTTTCCTGATATTAACTGCTTGGGTGAATATCTGTGGTTGATCTTTTTATCGTTGTTTTAATTCGTTTCCGCTGCACGTTATAAAAAGATTTTCATAGTTATCATGAAATTTTTAAATAACCAATTCATCCCCCCTCTTGGTTAGCCTCGGGACTTGTTCACTAGGGCTTAACATCCCTATCGAACTTTCAAGTGGTATCAGAGCGGGATTCAAAATTTAAGTTTAAAAACTTTTGAATTTGATCCATGGCTAACTGTAATAATCGTAATACTGCTGAAGGATATTCTATTACGAGACCACCGTTGTTTGACAATATTCCTTTTGATTTTTGGAAAATACGCATGTCTACTTTTCTACAGTCTATTGATTATCGCATGTGGATGTTAGTTAAGGACGGATACGAACCACCTTTTAGACTGATTAACAATGTGAAAACTGAACTGCCTTTTACTGATTGGACGTTTGATGATCGCGATTTAGCACAGTTAAATGCAAAATGCTTGAACTGTTTCTTTTGTGCTTTAAAATCCGAAGACTATATGCGTGTTTCTACTTGTACAACGGGAAAGGAAATCTGGGATAGATTATGCATAACATACGAAGGTATAACTGAAGTCAAACAGTCTAGGTTAAACATCTTGCTACATGATTACGAACTTTTTCGTATGAAACCTAGTGAGACTATTTCAGAAATGTACACAAGGTTCACTCAGATTGTTACCTCTCTGCATGTTCTAGGTAGAGAACTTACTAACTACGAAAGAGTGAACAAAATTCTAAGATGTTTGCCTGCTTCTTATGATGCTAAGATTACTGCTATTACTGAATCTAAAGATTTAAACACTTACTCTATTGACAGCTTACTTGGATCACTTATTGCATACGAGCAAGGGGTGAACCAAAGGTAACTTGATGCAGGTGATCGCAAGAAAGAGAAGACAGTGGCACTAAAGGCCAAGGATTCAGATGCTAGCTCTTCCGGGTCTGATAGCGATGATGTTGCCTTAATCACAAGGAAATTTAAAAGCTTTCTAAGGAAGAAACATAAGAACTATCAGAAGTGGAACAAGGGTAAATCCAATAAAAATTTTAAGAGTTCATCTGAATCTGTTTGTTTTGAATGCAGGAAGCCTGGACACATAAAGGCTGATTGTCCAACACTTAAAGCTCACCCAAGCAAGGAGAAGGGTGAGGAGAAACCAAAGTTCAGAAAGGACAAGAAGCGGATTCAGAAGGCGTTCTGGGCAGACTCTGCATCCGACTCTTCTGAGACTGAAGCTGAAGAGGAAGAAACAAACTTGTGTCTTATGGCTGATGATCACCCTGGTCAGTCGGATCAGGAAGAGGTATGTGAGCTTACCTACGATCAATTATTTGAAGTTTCTGAAAGAATTCATACATCGTATAGGAAGCTTAAGAAAACTCATGCTAGTTTGAAATTAGATTACTTAACATTGCAAAAAGAGCATGATTCTGTAGTTAAAGATCATTCCACACTTGATTCAAATCACATGTCTTTGCTTGATGAATTCGATGAGTTGAATAAAAAATATTCTGATTTAGTTTCTGAGCATGATTCATTGAAAACTACGCATGTGGACTTAGAAAGAGCTTTTAAAGAATTAGATACAATGGCATGTGAAGTAGAAAGTAGCAAGGGAACCTTGAAATTTGAAATTGCAAGTTTAAAGAAAGAAAATGAGTTTTTGAAAGTAAATATCAGTGCTTTTGAAAAGAACAAAACACCGCCTACTTTTGAACAGTTTTATGCACCGCCACTTTTTGAAAAATCTGTTGCAAGTTCTTCAAAGCATGTTTCATATACATCTAGGAAGAGGCATTATCATCCACGTAGATTAGTTAACCCTTTTCCTGGTGTTAGATGTTTTTCATGTGGCATGTTAGGACATATTTCTCACACCTGCACTGTTCACCGTAGTACATATTGGGTGTGGAAACCCAAACTACCTGTTTCACAGCACAGCACGCATGCATTGCATTCTTCTTTTCATAAGAAGGAACCCAATGGGTTCCTAAGACTGACGTTTGATACTTTTGTAGGTGTGCTCTCACACAAGACCTCGTGAGAGCATGTGGTACCTGGACAGCGGATGTTCTAGATATATGACTGGAGATGCAAATCAGTTCATTTCGCTGGAGGCCAGAGCTGGAGGCAAGGTTACACTTGGAGATAACACCACCAGGAAGGTGGTAGGCACAAGTATAATTGGTGATTCAAAGAACTTTATGATTGATAATGTTTTGCTTGTAGATGGACTGAAACACAACCTGCTGAGCATCAGTCAACTCTGTGACAAGGGATACAGCATCAAATTCCTGCCCACTGGCTGCATTTTAAGCTTAAATGATGAAGTTGTTTTGCAGGGGCAAAGGATCAACAACGTCTACAAGCTGGATGTAAGTAGCATTAAATCTGATAATTCAATTTGCTTAAAAACTGCTGCTGATGAGTCTTGGTTATGGCATAGGAGATTGTGTCATGCCAGTATGAAAACCCTTAAGAGAGTCACCCAAAAGGACTTAGTTAGAGGTGTGCCTAAGCTTAAGTTCACTAAGGATCACCTGTGTGATGCCTGTCAGTTGGGGAAGCAAGTCCAGTCCTCTTTTCACTCTGTTAAGGATATTAGCACCTCTAGACCTTTAGAAGTTCTTCACATGGACCTCTTTGGACCCATTAGCACTGCCAGCTTAGGGGGGGAGTTTATGGTTTTGTGATTGTAGATGATTATTCGAGGTTCACTTGGGTTAAGTTTTTGTCACATAAATCTGAGTCATTTGATGAGTTTAGATCCTTCTCTACTTGGATTCAGAAGAAGTTAGGATGTGAGATTATTACCATCCATAGTGATCATGGAGGGGAGTTTGAAAATGAAAGATTTGGAAGTTTTTGTGAGGATCATGGGATTAGTCACAATTTTTCAGCTCCTAGGACCCCTCAGCAGAACGGGGTAGCTGAAAGGAAGAACAGGACCTTAGTGGAAGCCGCTGGAGCCATGCTTGCCGAGTATTCACTTCAAAAATATTTTTGGGCTGAAGCAGTGAACACTGCCTGTTATGTGCTGAATAGGATGAATGTGAGAGTCAAACTGAGCAAGACACCTTATGAGATCATTAAGGGTAGAACTCCAAATATGTCCCAACTCCATGTCTTTGGCTGTAAGGTTTTCATTCTGAACAACGGGAAGTCACCCTTAGGAAAATTTGACCCCAAATCTGATGAAAGAGTGTTCTTAGGATATTCAAGTGTGGGAAAATCCTTTAGGGTGTTCAATAGGAGGACTTTGGTGGTGGAAGAAGCAACCCATGTAGTGTTTGATGAATCTGAACCTAAGGAGTCTAGATCTGAAGTAGAAGATGAAGAGATTATTGAGGTTACCCAAGGAGTTGGAAATACAAATTTGGAGGAAAGGGTAGAACCTCAAACAGAGTTGCCTAGAGATTGGAGATATTCTTCGAGTCATCCTAAAGAACTGATCTTAGGAGACCCTTCTGAAGGTGTTAGGACTAGGCATGGACTTAGGAAGGAAGTAAACCATTCTGCCTTTATCTCAATGACTGAACCCACCAACATCAATCAAGCCCTGTCGGATGAATTTTGGATTTTAGTTATGCAGGAAGAATTGAATCAATTTGTAAGGAATGATGTTTGGGAGTTAGTAGAAAGACCTAAAAATTAAAGTATTGTGGGAACCAAGTGGGTCTTTAAGAATAAGATGAATGATTCTGGTGTGGTGGTGAGAAATAAGGCAAGATTGGTGGCTAAGGGGTATAATCAGATAGAAGGGATTGATTTTGAGGAGACTTTTGCCCCTGTAGCTAGATTGGAAGCCATTAGAGTGCTACTAGCCTTTGCCTGTTATAAGGGATTTAAGCTGTTTCAAATGGATGTTAAGAGTGCCTTTTTAAATGGGGTAATTAAAGAAGATGTTTTCGTAGAACAACCCTCAGGTTTTGAGAGTTCCCAATATCCAAAGCATGTCTATAAATTAAAAAAGGCCTTATATGGATTGAAACAGGCACCCAGAGCTTGGTATGAGAGGCTTAACACATTCCTGTTAGAAAGAGAGTTTGTTAAGGGGAGCGTAGACACCACCCTTTTTCTGAGGAGATTAGGAGATGACTTACTCATTGTCCAGATCTATGTTGATGATATAATTTTTGGATCTTCTGATAAATACTTATGTGAAGAGTTTTCTAAAACAATGAGTAAAGAGTTTGAGATGAGTATGATGGGAGAATTGTCCTACTTTTTGGGGTTTAGCATAAGGCAAACAGATGATGGAACCTTTCTCAATCAATCAAAATACACTAAGGACATTTTGAAGAAATATGAAATGGACAAAGCCAAGCCAATCAATACTCCCATGCCCTCCTCAGTTCAGTTAGATAAGGATTCAAATGGAAAATCTGTTGATCAGAAGAAGTATAGAGGGATAATAGGTTCACTGCTTTACCTGACTGCTAGCCGACCTGATATCATGTTTAGTGTCTGTCTTTGTGCTAGGTTTCAGGCTGATCCTAAAGAGTCCCACCTGACTGTTGTTAAGAGAATTCTTAGATATCTTTTAGGAACCCCAAACCTAGGAATTTGGTACCCTAGGCACAGCACCTCCTTTGAGATCATTGGATATTCTGATTCTGACTTTGCGGGGTGTAGGGTGGATAGGAAGAGTACTTCTGGGACTTGTCAATTTATAGGACAGTCGTTAGTCTCCTGGTCTAGTAGAAAATAGAACTCAGTTGCACTTTCCACTGCTGAAGCTGAGTACATTGCCTTAGGGAATTGTGTGGCCCAAGTTCTTTGGTTGAAGCAGCAAGTCTTGGATTTAGGAGTACCTGTTGGCACAATTTCTATTCTGTGTGATAATACTAGTGCCATCTGTATCTCTAAGAATCCAATCCAACATTCTAGGACCAAACACATTGACATTAGGCATCACTTCATTAGGGACTATGTTACAAAAGGGGACATTGAGCTACACCACGTAGCAACTGAAAATCAGCTGGCTGACATATTCACTAAACCACTGGCCTTTGACTCATTCAGCATTTTGAGAACCAGATTAGGAGTGATTGATATAAATGCTTGATTCTGATGACTGCTAATTTATGATTGTTATGATTGGTATTCTAATTTCTGTTAGTTAGTTTTTTGTATTCTATTTTCTGATTTCTGTTAGTTAATTTTTGTATTCTGATTTCTGATTTCTGTTAGTTAGTTTTTGTTTGATTATTTGCTTTCAGTTGATTTTATTTCTTCTGCTGATTTCTGTGTTACCCGTTTTGTTAGTTTGATTTGAGTATTTACTTTGCTATGATTTTCTACCTGTTTTTATTTATTTACGGGTTTATATCTTGCACTTACTGTTTTATGCTTTTCAAGATCTGATCACCGCTCACTACTTCTGGTGATCTGAATTTTTGACTGGGAGTTTTTACCTTGTTTTGGTTTGGAAGTTGATAAGCAGTGATTGACTTCGCTGAATCTGTTAAAGGGAAGAAACATTGATAATTGTTTCTCTTCCTCTAACTCCTTTACTGGTGTGTAGTTTCTTTTGAATAAAAATCCTTTTCAAAATTAAAATGTTAGTTTTTGAAATAGAGATTATTTTATCTTCCTATAGTAATCTGCCTCATATCAATAGTATTTTTCAAAGTCTTGAGTCATTAGTTTGATTTTCTAAATCAAGTGATTGCATTTATCATATGTTGTATGGATTTTATTTTATGAATCGTTCTTCCTTACTGCGGAGAGTCATCTCCTATGTCTGGAAAATAATCTCACAGCTGAGACTCTTTAATGATTATGAAAAGGAGAAAGCTTATAAAAGATGCGCCGTGCGCCAGATAATTTGAAAAAGAGGCATAAAATGAGCCCAAAACTGAAAAGATGCGAAATTGCCAAATTGGATACACAAAGTGTATCAAAAATTAAAAGATGCGCAAAGCGCCAACCAATTTGAAAAAGAGGCACAAAATGAGCCCAAAACAAGCTTTCTTTCCTTTCAGATTGTTAAATGTCTTAGAGAAATCTGTGCGCCACTTAATATTTTCAAAAGCTTGAGTTTTGAAAATCCCGATTTCTGATTTTTTACTTTGTAACACTATTATATCAGATATTTTTCTGGAACGAGGCTTGAAAGGATTTCTTTTCAAATCTAATGTCTTTTATTCTGAATCGGATTTTTGTTTTGAAAGAGGTTTGCATCGATAAGGTGCCCGGGGTCAGAGTTACGAAAGTTGATTATTTCCAACTTTTTCTGGATTTCAGCGCTGTCAATCGTCCTGTCATTGGTTTTTGAATGTAAAATCAAGGAAAAATTCTGATTTTCCTGTTTTGTAGTTTGTTCTATATATGTTTTATTTTATGTTTTATTTTCGTGTTATGTTTTTCGCTCCACCTTTTTGTGATGTCAAAAGGGGGAGTCAGTTGTAGTCGTGTCTGTTTCTATTTTCTGAGTCATGCTTCATGTATTGTTTTAACTGTTAAATGAAAATTTAAAAAATATTTGTTTGGTGGATCTCCTAGTTTACTTTAATTTTCAGACTACTTTACAAATGTTCGCCATCATCAAAAAGGGGGAGATTGTTGCAAATCTGGTTTTGATGATGACAAACATGTTTCCAGTGTGTTTTGCTTGGCTAATCTGTTTCAGGCACAAAAGACCGCGAGCCACTCAAGCCAACTCAAGATCGGGTCCAAGTGTGTCAAATGTATGATTTTTCTTTTTATTGAGTCAATTGTAATGTAACTGATTCCCTAGCTAAGTAACCTTGCACACACACACTCAGGGAGAGAGATTGAGTGAATTAGAGTTTCTGTTAAAAATTTGTTCAGATTGTCCTGGACGATATCCACATCGTCCTGGACGATCCAGTTAAAATAGAAACCCTAATTAGGGCGACTAAGTTAAGAGGGTCTGATTGAGCCGATCGTCCTGAACGATCTACGGATCGTACGGGACGATATTCCCAAATCAGAAATTCTCAGCCGCCAGATCAAGTTAGGCAAGTTCTTATTTTTAGATACTTGGTCTGATCGTCCCGGACGATCCAGTACAATCATGCCTAATTTAATCTGGTAATTAAGGAAAGCAATTAATTTTTGGTTGATACGATCATATCGTCCTGGACGATTGCAGGATCGTCCCGGACGATCTTGATCGTCTAGTGCATTTAAGCTGTACGTCCAGAACTATGTACAAGACGATTTGGGGCCTTTTTGAACTAATCGTACCGGACGATGACCATATCGTCCGGGACGATCAAGTCATTTTTTGGTCGTCCAGCACAGATTTCTCTCGACGACCCGAACTGTCTTCTGGACGATTTCCCTCAATTTGAACTAATCGTCCCGGACGATCGCAGGATCGTACGAGACGATATGAACAACTTTTTCTACTGATCGTCCAGAAGAGCCAGATCGTCCAGGCTAAAACAGCTGAATTTGAACTGATCATACAGGACGATCTACTGATCGTCCTGGACGATCTTGGCCGACCAGTTGAGATTTAGGGCAAATTTTAAGCCCTCCTTTAAAAAGAACTTTTTCCAATTTTTGAAAAAATCTTTTGCTGCCTTCCTTCCCTGAGAAACCCTAGAGAGAGAGTTGGGAGAGAGAGAGAAGATCTTGTGAGGGGGAGTTAGTGAGGGATTCACTAAGGTTGCTCCGAGCACGGATCAGAGTCGTCTTCTCCGCTCGTCGTCTTTCGTCTAGTCAGTGTTCGTCGTGGGAGGATCGTTCGCAAGAAGATCCGGGGTTCTCTGCCCGCTTCAGGTGGAAGCGAAAGGAGTTCGTAGGTTCTCTGCCTGCTTCAGGTGGAAGCGAAAGGAGTTCGTAGGTTCTCTGCCTGCTTCAGGAGGAAGCGAAAGGAGTTCGAAGGTTCTCTGCCTGCTTCAGGAGGAAGCGAAAGGAGGTCGGGTTCTCTGCCTCACCGTGTGGTGAAAAGGAGATTTTTGTACAGGCTTCTCCGCCTTGCTGTGGGAGCAAAAGGAGAGACACTTTTGTTTAGTGCAATACCCGGAGGGGAGGCTCCGGGGAGTGGACGTAGGTCAAGTTGATCGAACCACTATAAAATCTGGTTTGCTTTTCTGATTCAATTCTGCACTTTAATTTTTCCTGATATTAACTGCTTGGGTGAATATCTGTGGTTGATCTTTTTATCGTTGTTTTAATTCGTTTCCGCTGCACGTTATAAAAAGATTTTCATAGTTATCGTGAAATTTTTAAATAACCAATTCACCCCCCCTCTTGGTTAGCCTCGGGACTAGTTCACTATGGCTTAACATTCCTATCGAACTTTCAAGTGGTATCAGAGCGGGATTCAAAATTTAAGTTTAAAAACTTTCCCACAGTACCTCTTAACGATACTGTAGAATGTACAAGTAAAAACATAATATTTTTCATCATAAAACATCTAATACTTTTCATTCATTTAGAAAGTGATATAAAATATCCACTAATATTTCTATTAGGGGTGTCAATTTCGGGTTACGGGTCGGGTTCGGGTCGAACCCGAAATGACCCGCGTTTAAACGGGTCGACCCTAACCCGACCCGGGTAGGTAAACGGGTCGAAAATCCGAACCCGGACCCGACCCGACGGGTTGCCGGGTTGACCCCACCCGACACGAGAACTCGGGCGAGCAGACGTGGGCGGACTCGGGCTAACTCGGGCGCGCGCGGACGCGAGTTAGACTCGCTGGTGCATGGACGCGGGCGCGCTGCCGCAGGCGGGTGCAGCGCGGGCGAGGGTGTGCATGGGCGTGGGCGCGGGCACGGGCACTGGCAAGGGTGCGAGCAGGCGCGGGTGTGCGCGGGCGGCTGGGCAGGCTCGGGCGGCACGCGGGCAGCTTCGGCTGGCGCGTGCGGGCAGCTTGGCAGGCGCGGGCAGCCTCGACGGGAGCGCGGGCAGCTTCGACGGGCAGGTCACGGGCAGCCGGGCAGGGCTCGGCCAGCTGGGGCAGGGTCGCGGGCAGGCCAGGGCAGGGCGGGCAGGCTTCGCGGGCAGGGGTTTAAACAAGTTTTCGGGTTGACCCGGCAACCCGTCGGGTCAACCCGAACCTGACCCATTTTTCAAACGGGTCGAATTCCAGAACCCAAACCGTTTTGAACTCGGGTCGGGTTCGAGTCGGGTTTTTTGGGTCGGGTTCGAGTCGGGTTTTCGTGCCGTGTCAAATATTGACACCCCTAATTTCTATTACATCAATAGAAACATCTAATAACTTAAAGTTTCATCAAAGTAATACTTATAGAGCCATTTCAAAGTAATACATCATTGAACTATTTACATACCTCAAATGTAGACTTCACAAATAATGATAAATACTAACATAAAATATAAAATAATTTATAACGATCTTTTTCTTTCCCTTTTCTATAACAACAACTAGTAAGAAAGATACTAATGAGCTATGAGACTCAATAAGATTTATAAATTAATTAACGGTTAAAATGTAATAATTATAATAAATCAAAATATTAAAATTATCATTGAAATAACTTACTCTTACTTATAAATCATCATAAAATTATAATTAACATTAGTTTTTATTTCCTCTGAAGTTTACATTGAATATCAATTTTAGTATGTGTTGACCTTGATTTCCACCTCCCTTGGATTCCAGGAGTTAAACCTAGTCTGTGAGATCCAGACCCATGCCTTGGGTCAACCTGGTTGACCAGGTTGACCCATTTAGCCTATTTTAAGCCCAAATCAAATTCAAACCAAACCCATGGCTTCATAGGCTCAACCCTTCACCCCCTTGGATCTAATTGACTGGGTTGACCAGGTCAACCCTTGACGTGGTCAACCCAAGTCTTAAATAGGTCAAATTGACCAATTCAAGTCAATTTAAACCCTATTTAATGCATTTAAAACCTCCTTAATGAGCCTTTGGATTCAAACCATGACCAAGAGGCTTGGTTTTCCCTCCTAATTAACCCTAGATCTAATCTAGACCGTTAATTAGGAGCTTAGACTTATAAATAGAGTTCTTAGGGTTCATTGGAGGGGATCTTTTGTTTGCTCTCACCCTAGCCTCCCTCAAGCCGAGACGTCTCATGTGTGAGCTCCCCCAGCCCTTCTCCACTCTTTCCAGGTCAAACCCCATCGGTCAAGCCGCCGCCGGCGAGATCTCTAGCAACCTGGGACCACGAAACTTCCAAGTGGATTTCCCGTCGATCGAGGCGTTAGGAGCTCGCAATTTCTTCTACAAACCTATTCATGGATAAACTACAAATTCAGAGAGTCCTTAAACAGGTCAAACCGTCCACAAATCGAGGTGAAATCCCCAACCCTAGCTTAAAACATATAAGGTTAAATAGCTTTCGAAAAGTGCATTTTAGGCCGCGCAAAACACCCCATATAAATGTTCTTCACGTATAGTTCTTAGGTTTAAAATTTCATCGAAATCCATCAAGTAGATCGCGAGAACGAAATGAAAATAGGTTTAGGGCTACAGTTTACGTAACGCCCATGTTACGTATAATCCAAACTGTTGATCTTATGATTAACGGCTCGGATCTCGCCGTTCTGCAGCATTGATTCGACCACAGATCCGATCCCGTGGTCATTCACGTTGTCCGGCTCAATCAGAGCCGTTGATCCAAACGACGGAGGATCTGACGGCCCCGGCGCTTCACTGATGCGGATAAATGCCGTGCAAATTTCCACGCAATCATTGCTAATGATTGCGCGACGGCGTAATCATTAGCAATGATTGCCCGGAACTGCGGAGCGAATCCTAGAGTGCCGCGTGGCCCGCCACTGTCACCATCATTTTTATTTAAATTAAATATTATAATTATTTTAAAATCCTTTTTTTAATTATATTTCTTCCAAAATTAATTTAAAATTATTTAAAAATTCAAAAAAAATACATATAATATATCAAAATTTTCAGAAAAATGTCTACTTTAATTTAAAAATAATATTTATTTAAAATATTAATTATTTTTATAAATGTTATTATTATTATTATTGTTATTATTATTATTATTTAAATCTTTTTATGATATTATTATTATTATTTTCATTTAAATTATCTTATTATATTATTATTATTATTAATTATTATTATTATTGTATTTATTTTCATTATTTTAAAATTATTATTATTATTATTTACATTACTTTTATTATTTAATAAACTATTATTATTATTATTATCATTTTTATTATCATTATTATCTTTTTTGTTATTATAATTATAATAATAATTATTATTATTTTAAATTACTATCATTATTATTATTTTAAACTATTATCATTATTTTAAGTTACTATTATTATTGTTATTACTCTTATTATTTATGATTATGATTATTATTATTACTTTTATTATTATTATTATTATTATTATTATTATTATTAGTTTTATTATGTTATTATTACTTTTATTATGATTATTATTATTATTATTATTATTATTATATTATTATTATTATTTATTATTTATTTTAAAATCTAGAAAACTTTAATAATTGATTTAGTTTAATTTAATGATTCTTTTTAAATATTAATTATTTTAAATCTTTTTTTAAATGCATTTAAATTCAATAATTCATAACTAATTCATTTTAAATCTAATGTTTGGGCATAATACCTTAAATTTTTCAGAAAAATATGAATTTTAATTTAAAATATTTTTAGAAACCAAAATTTATTTTTTTGGTATATTTTTTTATTATTAATTGCTTAATTATTTAATTATTATTTAATAATTAAATGTTAATTATTTTAAAACTAGAAATTATTTTTGATTATAAATTATTTTGAAACCTCGCTTTGGGTGGCAAGTGGATCTCTCATACATATGCATTGAACTATTTTCAATCACCTTATTTTTAAACTTACATAACTATATTTATATTAATATTTATGTATTTTAAAAATTATTTTAAAATTATATGTTAGTTAAATCCCCTAATTTTTAGAGATCTACATGTGAGATTTTAAATATGGGCTATGTATATGAACACCATTCATGTGGGGGAGGATTAGTGAATGATTGAGCTCCAATCATTCACTAATTACTTCATTAGTTTTATTTTACTTAGTGTTTCGTAGTCCTTGCATATATAGGATGCACAAACACTTAGCTTTGGCTCTCCTAGATCTAAGGACTTAGTGTGCTTATATTTGTATTGCATTTTCTTTATGTTATCCTAAGGGTTAGTTTCAAACCTTGATTTAAAACTTGCTCAACGTAGTGACACCCTAAGGACAATAATTAAGAACCCGTCTAGCGGATTTGGAGAAATTCTAGGAATTAGGATATACCTCCAAATGACTTAAAACTTGAAGTACTTGAACTTAGTGACATTTTAAATTCTCTGGAAATTTCTAGGAATTTTTAGGACCCTTTAAACCCCTTAATTAACAAACCATAATTTCCTATTTAATTAGGACCTAAAAACTTCTGAAAAATTTTAATAAATTCATTTTAAATTAGAAAATTACCCATAATATATCAAACTCTTTAAAATTTAGTCCTTAACCCAAGAAAATGAAGACCCCTTTAATTGGACTTCAATCTAAACCTTAATTTAATTTTGATTAAAAATCCTCTTTTAATTAAATTAAATAATTAAAAATTATTAAAAATTCTAAAATTTTCCCAAATACTTGGAAACACTTCTTTAGGTCATTCTTGACCTTTGGGGGTGATTCCAAACAGTTTGGAATTGATTTGTATTGAAACCCCTAAAACACCCTTTAATTAAACAATTTTAGTAATTCAATAATAACCCAAAGTTTAAAAATTCATAACTAATTTTAGAAAATTTTAAATTGGGCAAACTAAAAGGCATTCAACTCATATTAAAAGCTAGTATTTATTAAAAATATTAGGATTCTAGAAGTCAACTTAAATAAAAAAAACAACAGTCCAGTCAAACTTAAGTCAAAATCAGGTCAAAATTTTGGAAATTCATAACTTAATGTAGGAAAATCCAAATTAAGCATGCTTACAATCTAACTGATCGGGTTAATATTTATTATTTTATAAAAATGCTAACTATTTGTAAATCACCGTTAATTAAAAAGTCAATTTTTATTCCCCTTTGACTTAGTGGATAGGTAAACCCCCCGACTTTCTAAAATTCATTAATTTAACTTAAATTTTAGATAATACTACCCTTAGCTCTAAGTTAACCCCTCATTCTGATAATAAATCATTTAATACATCCCATCTCTTAATTTTGAACCAATTAAATTAACTCACTTAATCTCGATTGCTACTGGGTAACCCAGACCTACGAGGCTATTAACTTAGCCCCAAGGAAGGTGAAATAAACTTCATGGCCTCGGTGTAAAACAAAGGTAGTAATTACCTAACCATTAAAATATACCTAATTTAATCATTAATATATTAATATTTAGACTCAGCCTCTCCCTAGGACCTTCAATAAACTTGAACATTATATAACTTCAATTAACTACCCAGCTTAGGATCTACCTTAGCTACACAACCTTTTACACACACATAGAATTATTTTCTAGGGTACCATTTCTAGTTCTAGATTAGGTCGATGTTTTACTTTTTTTCTGTGATGTGATGCTCTTGCATGTGGCACACGTGTTGGTTGCTTTGAATTGATGTGAGTGTTTATTTCCTTACTGTATTGTACTTTATTTATGATATGATTGATTATGCATTATAACTACCCCTAGGTTAGGGACGATTTATACTAACCCAATCTTATGCAGGTGGCCACGCTCATGCAGCTCTATAATAGAGGGGGTAATAATCATTAAGCTTTAAAATTAACATTATTTTTTACAGGTGCTCCATAAATTGCTAAAGCCCCCTCTCTAAATTAAAAGTGCGTGGCCAAGTGTATTTCTTTTCCTGCACAAATACTAACTGCTTGGGTTGCTATATATAAACTGCTTGGGATGCCTTTCTTAGGATAACCCTGTAGGTTCAATCTGAGTCTAGATTTTCTTTTCTTATAATGTAATTTGTAATTTGTATCAAATTGTGAAAGTCTTCAAAGGCATGACATTTCAAATGTTAGGTACCCAAAGGGAGAAAGAAAGGCCCTCTCTCAGGAGTTTCTTTCTCATTTGGGCACTCTCCTAGAGGACGATCCGAAAGAGGATGATCCGAAGGAGGAAGATCCGAAGAAAGACGATCCACTCAAAGACAAAGATTTGAAGACAAAATGCCTTGCATTTAAGACTTGCGTCGTTCAATAGGATTAGATTCCAGGTTATTGTCGGTGGAGCCTGGCCACTATTACTTTTCTGTAGACCCTGGGTTGTACTTATACGATACTTGCCGTGGACTTTGGACTTTTTTGTGTTTTATGGATTTATATTGATGTATTTATATTATTTGCGCAATAAAAAGGGCATGCTTTTCTTAGGTTTCTTTCTTGCATATGTTTGGCCTGATTTTACTAGGCTCTTTAGGAATGAAACTTTTCTACTCATAATTAATATTCAAAATTTTAAGAATTAAATAACATAGAAACTTAACGACCTAGAAAATAGCCGGAATTATCCGGGGTCGCATGCATATTAATGCATTTTCTCTCTCCTTTTATAAGACACTTCCCCGCTTGCGAGTAGAGTTTGGATAATCTGGCCTATGATGATGAGGTGCCGGACCTGGGGAAGCTTAGTCTTTTCTAAAAAATTATTTTCTATAAGCCTTTTTTAAAATTCTAAGCATATCTGATTTGAGACTGTTAACTAGCATGCATTGAATTAGAAATCAACCAAATTAAAATTTTTAATTGCATTAGTTCTAGGAGTATTCACCATATATAAGTCCAGGGCCATTTAGGAGACTCTCTAGATGTCATCCTTACTTCTAAAAACTCAGCCACCCACCCATCTTTCATAACGACTGGATATCATGGATTTTACACGCTTATGTGGTTAGCTGGCATTTCTTTTCAAGTAGGACATAAGTCC
This sequence comes from Dendrobium chrysotoxum, assembly GCA_019925795.1. Taxonomy (NCBI): domain Eukaryota; kingdom Viridiplantae; phylum Streptophyta; class Magnoliopsida; order Asparagales; family Orchidaceae; genus Dendrobium; species Dendrobium chrysotoxum. The sequence goes on from CM034308.1 coordinate 24,427,529, forward strand.
AGGATGCATTAGCTAGGATATGGGTGTTAGTGTTAGGTGTAGAACACTAAACCCACCTTAGACTTAGGGTTCAAGGCTACTACATTCGGTATTTTGTAGTACGCCTCATCGATGGGTAAGTCTCCTTTCCTTCAGGGACTATCAATCCTACCTATCCGTGTCATATGGATGACGCCACCTCTATCCTTCTCTCATGTATGCTTTGAGTGTATGATTTTCTTTTCTCCAGTTTCTTCTCACTACCCTAGTCCATTTGAATGTTGATCTGAGCTGTGTATGTTGACTAAGCCAAATTGAACCTTTCCTTCCCCGTTGAATAGGATTTCCTAGTCTTCTTCCTATGTGCCAACCCCATGTGAGAGTATAATATAGAATCCTTAATCGAGAGTCTACTTAGGCCCCGACTTGAGATGTAATTAACCACGGGGGGCTTGCACCCGTGGGAAACTGAATACCACTATCAAATAAACCCCACTCGAGCTTATGTAACGGGTGAGGGAAACCCGTTGTTCCGATCATGTCATACATATTATTATCCATCGGGGTGCACTGACAAGAGCCACTATCCTCAATGGTTAATCGTATGTATGATCTAATCTGCCCTCCCATTAGCCCGCTCACGAAGAGTGCAAAGGCCCGTGATCATTTCTTCCTTCAGGATGGTGCGGTCGTACCCTATGCATTATGTTCCCCTGCTGAGCGTGTTCCTTTCAGAGGTCCACATTATGTAAAAGATTTGGCTATCCTTTCATAAAAATATTCAATGGAGCCTAGGTAAATCTAGCATTATTGCCATTGAATGACATAGATGTCCATTTTACCTCTTTAAGGGTACTTTTTGCCCCACCTGCTATGCAGGTATCATATTCTCTAGTGTCCCTTTTGCCTCACTTATAATATAGTCTCATATATAGGAACCCTTTTGTCCCACCTACACTTGTATGTTATACATCATTTATAACTAAACTCAACTTTAAGTTGATATTCACTACACTTCCCATATTTAGAGTTCATAATTGCATTATTATATGATTTCATAATAATTTCTGTTGTTATATGTATATAAAGAATATGCATATCCTATATAAGGAAATTGACCTTTTTTCAAAATATTATCAATTAGAAAAATATTTAGATGAACATACAAAACCTTATTTTGAACACACATGCTGAAATTATGTAAGCAGTTATTCATACTTAAGAACATGGAGAAGAACATCTTTAATCAAAATAAATAACTTATAATACACATGTTCTTTTAATTCAATCAATTACCAGTATACAAGTATAAATTAACAAAATTTACCTTTAAAATTTAATTTGCATTACTTACCTCCTTGTCGAGGTGTCTCCTCCAATCCTCTACTTCGCACTCTTCTACGATTGTAAGTTACTTACAAATAATCTCTCTCATTCTATAAATACTTCCATTTATTATTCAAATAAATTGTATAAAAAATAATTCATACATAATAATCATTTACCTCGTAATCTCCCATCTACATATAATCAATGATACCTATAATAAAATCAGATCCAACATCTTTAAAGACTTTCACTACTATTTTGAAATCCATCTGACAACCATTCATAAACCAAAATGATTTACATGTTTTCTCCTCTCTGAATTTTCTTTCTTATTCTTCTTTCCTCAATTTCTCTTTTTCTTCTGCTTATCCCTTCCCTTGTTTATTACTTCACAGGATATGTTTGTTGATTTCTTTCATAACAATACAATCTCTAATTTTTTCACTACAAATCCTTCTTGTACAACCGAACTTTGCTTTACTACACAATGCCACCACTTGCTACAGGGATTTCTGCGAACTCATCTACAGTCTCGTAGCACTGTGCCAAACTAATCTACAGGAAATCTGCACTGTGCCGCTATTTCCTTCTGATGGCCTGCGTGAATCTGAATTCCAAACAAAATGGTATTCCCTTAATACGCACTGTACCGTGCTTTCCTCACTGTATCTCCACTTCAGTGAATTAAGGGTTCTGATTTCCCAAGAATTCAAACAAATAAGAAGGAAAGAGGGCCCACCACTCAACTGAATTCCCAAACTTTACCTCCCTTGTAAGCACTTATTCGAATAAGGAGTAATAAATTACCAAATTTATTAACATTAATTGATAATATAATAAAATTCATTTAAAATTTAATTAAAATTAATTGATTTATTTACCTAATTTAGAATCTTACAAAGAATATCTAAAATAACAAAAACCTAAACTTGAAGGATATTGGTTGATCTCACACTCCTGCTCTCTTATCCTAACCTGACATTATTTAATCACATATAATGAGCTTAAGAGCCCAGAGTGTAACAAAATTGTACAACTGACACAAATTATGGTAAAAAAAATAATATGAATATCAACAGTCAAATTATAATATTAATAGTCATATGATCATGAATATGTGCAAAAATAGTAAAACTCACATGTATTATCAATAAAGTATATAAACATTAAAATAATATAGTACAAAATTCAGTAAAATAGTATGGAGGGAAAACTAGTAAATTAATATGGGTGTCAAATTAATAAAGCAGTCGTCATATCAGTATTATCAATCATTAAAAAAATTATATAAAGTAATAAAAATAAAACATCAGTAAAAATTGTTAGAATCATATCAATGTAGTAAAATTATACAAATATATACACATGTATCATACTAGTATCTTAATCGCATGCTCAGTATATCAAGTGCTCAATATATCGCATGCTCCGTATCAGTATAGTGATTAGTTTTAGTAATCATTATAGTGAATCAGTAGTAGCATCAAACAATATCAATATCTATGTCAGTAAGAGTAATAATCTAGTATTATCAGTAAAATCATTTATAGTAATAGTAAAATAATGCAATAATAATGAATTTGTACAGTAATAGTAAATTACTACAATAATTATAAGATCGTATAGTAATAATGAATTAGTAACATGCATTTCAATAATTATACTAAATAAGTAAGAAGTCCTGGTTTAGATGATATTTTTTTAGTAGTAAGTTAGTTGTTAGTAATTATTGGCTCGATAAACAGAGTCGTTACTCTTTGCCCACTGACATAATAATAACTGCTTATATCTTTCAATTAGTATATCACGTGAATCAATAGAGGATAACACCCAACCATAATATTTAAATAAAAGCTCATTGACCCACTATCATTTATATAGGGGTGTCAAAATAGGTATTTGGGTCAGGTTTAGACCCGGTCTAATTCAGCTAACCTATACCTAACTTGTTGGGTTGCCAGGTTGACCCAACCCCACCAGCTAATCGAAAGACTCGAATGGGGAAAGCACGTGCGGGGCCTGTAGGCGAAGGGGTGCGAGTCAGTGCAACACTGTGTGAGCGAAGAGAGCATGAGCGGTAAAGAGCACGTGTCGACAAGGCGGCAAGTGTGACCTGTGCAGGTTCCGGACCTAGAGTCCGGAGGGAGTGGCCCTATTAGTGCGGACGTGGCACAAGCGCAATGATGACGAGGGTCCTGGTGGGCTCATTATGGACCGTTGTCGCAGGATGCGGGACCGGGTTTGGGTGTGGATGTAGGAGGGCTCGCTGCAGATCGTGTGAGCGTGGGAGTCAGGACTGCAAATAGGTGACCTGAGTCATTTTCAAGGTGATTTTGGGTTTTTGGGTCAACCCGACCCTGATCGATTTTAAAATGGGTCAGAAAATGAAACTTGAACCTGACCCGTCTGGCAGACGGATTGGATCAGACCCATAATTTTTTATGCCGAGTCCAGGTCAGATTTCGGGTCTGATCAAGTTTTGACACCGCTACCTGCACAGGTCATTCAATCTTCAACCAATATTAGTGAAGCCAACTTTTTCTTATCTTCACACATATTATTATCATATTATTATAACAATAATAGCGACCAATTATTATTTAATCATACACCCATTTTCATTCTCATGTACGTATTAATAATATGCTTAAATAAGCATATCAATTTATTTATTCAGTATAAATCATACAAAATTTAATAATTATATTTTATATGATAAAATTCAATAATATTATAGTCAAAATACTAATATTATCGACATATGTCACATATCAAAAGTTATGCAGCGAAAGTTTGCTGAAAATCAAGATATCACAACTTTTGCAAGTTTTGATCAAATTAAAATATATAAAAATAAAATACACAAAATTTTTGAAATAAAAAATATGGTAATGATTCCTTACAAAGAGAAAAATAAAATTTTCAATAGGGTCGACTGACGAGAATTGCTTTACGACCTCCGAATCTTAACTTATAATGACAATTTGTAATTTAAATTTATAATGAATCTGAAAAAAAATTATTTTAGTAGATCAAAATATGAGTTATTACATCACATAAGGATGGATTCTTAGAAATCTTGGATGTTAAATAAAGGACGATGTTTGAAGAGGTTGTTACCCTTGGGGCATCTTATGAGATGATAAGTATATTAGCTCAGTAGGGATGATGCTCTAGGACCATCAAAATACAATGCCATTTTTAAGTGGCCTCACATATACTTTACATATTTTAAGTTCCTCACATCAAATAACCTCACTTTGATGTGGGAAAACTTGGAAATTTCTCAAAGTCTAAAGGCTTTGGAGGAGAAGCATGGATTGACCAACAAATGCTTTGAGGAGTGGATGAGCGGCTCAAAAGCATGAAGCATGGGTGATCATGATTTTGATATGGTTAATATACTAAGCAAAATATCATGACCTTTTTATTATTTATTAATTATTTTTGGTATCAACTTGCATAGGTTTAGAGCATAGCCTTAATAATTTTGAAATTATCCTTAAGGGTTGGGATTGATGAGCACAACTATTTGAGGAGGAAAATCAATTCACTTATCCAACAGAAGGCTTATAATGCTGATTAGGATTAGCTTCTTGGAAGTATGAAGCATAGATAAGCATTATTTAAAGATGGTATGCAGGGATATAAATTATGGAAACTAGCCTATACATATGCCCACTCTAATATTTTTGCTCCCTCTAAGATGTGTCTATGTCTTGTAATGAAAATTCGTACAATATAGGCTTTATCATGCACATCAAGGTGATATATTAACAAAAAATCATAGATCTCTTAGGAGTCAACAATTTATATTTGAGTATTCAACTTTTTTTAACCAATTAGGTCAGTGATTTAGGAATTTGAGTTTTGCTTTAGTGTAAATATTGAAAAAATGTCTCGATTAGGATCCTTGGTGGCGGTGATGGAAATCAACCTTATTGATAACAATGGGCTTCGATACTAGTATTAATCGATCATCGACCTTGTTGGTGATGGAGGATGTTAGCATTTGTGTTGACAAGGAGTATCGATCTTGTTAGCAGTGATGGACGTCAATGGGGGGCATTGAATTTGTTGGCAAGGGTGGACATTGTCGCTTGACTCAGTGGTCGGTGCTAGCCTTATTAGTGATGATATGTTTCACTGTTAGTGTTGACTCCAAGCGTCAATATTATTTTTAATAGTGGACATTGAAGTTGTTTGCTATGACATGTTATTTGTGTTGACAATGAAGACAATGGGCGTCCACGTTTGATCAACAACTAACATTGATGTTGGCCTTGACGATGTATGTGGATGTTCATAATCAGGTATTTGAATTCTCTACTTTAGAATCCTTCTTGTGGCCTCCTCCCAACCTCCCTAAATATTTGTAAGTATATCATTTTTGTAAATTTCTAAAGACGGATATTTTGATCATTTTCAATATATTTAAACACTCGATCAAATAATATTTGTCTTAGTGACATTATAATTGGAAGATATTGAACTCGTTATATTTTTCTAGCGGAGATTGAGGATATTTGTAGTTAACTAGTTATAAGTAGTGATTTTGTATATGGAAAATTTTGCACTTATTTTTTTTAATTAATCGAACCAATTGGTAGCTTTTAGATGTTATACTGGGGAGAGTTGTTCGTGGGGATCTAAGCTTATGGGCTGCTAAATTGTGAATTATTTACACAGCAGAGCCCAAATTGCCCAACTGGCATGCTGCTCTAATGATGTGGGATAGAGGTAGCATGGATCCGTGGATCGTCTTGCCCTTGAATGGGCTATTTCTGGACAGCTGCGGGCCAAAAGCCCAACCTTTTTTAAAATATGTGTTATGTACAAAGCTCTGGCGATGGCAGGCATCTATGGAGTTATGGGCTTTACTACTTAATGAAAGCTTATGAGAGCATTTGAAGGAATTAATAGAATTCAAATTAAGTAGATGGTTCTATGAGAAGAAAGACATACAACAATAAAAAATCTCATAAAAAAAATGAAATAATCTATATTATGAAAATTTTGAGATATCCTCAAACGGTTAGGAAAAAAAACTAAATCAAACGGTTGAACAAGACTGCTGAATGAATGGATTATTGAGCACAGAGACCGGGATCATGATTGGTTTTCTGTAAGTAGCGGACATTGTGGGATTAGAGCTGAAGAAAGATTTTTGATACATATAGGTTTCATTTGGGATGGCTTATTTATTGTTTCTTAAAATAGTTGTTTAGTAAAAAATTAATTTTTTAATGAAAAAGTTGTTTTAAGAAGCAGTAAGAAAGTCATTCCTAACGAAGCCATAAATTAGTTGAGATTTAGCAAAAATTTAAGGCGTGAACAATTGAAGTAGATTTTAATGCTAAGTGTAAATTATTTATTGAGGGGAAGAGAAAATGGTGTGTTTTTAAAATTACTTTGTAAAAATAATATTTTGGAATTATTTGGATGTGTAAAGTAAAAGTAGATGAATATTTTTTTTAATTTAAAGTAAATGAATGTAGTGTAAAGTCCCAAGATGATGATCAACGATGGTGGCCGACGGGGTGCAGGTGGTGGTGGCCTGCAGCGGGCTGCAGGTGGTGATGTGTGGGTGGTAGCTGACGATGGTGGTCGGCGGTGGATGGCAGCTAACGGTGGTGATCGGAGGTGGGTGGCGCTGATCGGTGGAGGGTGGCTGCCAGTGCTGTACGACAATGGGTGGCATTGGTCGGTGGCTAAGATCAAGCGAGTTTGCTTGCAGTGTAAACAGTTCTAGCTCAAAACCATGTAGCGAAAAAAATGAACTAAAATGATTTAAATTACATTTATTTTACTTTGAATTCTTTTTTCTTCCAACCAAACACCAATATTTTCAAAACTCCTGCATTTGAATACTTTACACCAATTTTACTTCAGACAAAGCATCCCCTTAATTTGATTCTGCCTAGTTTAGTTTTGATTTCTCTCTCTCTCTCTCTCTCTCTCTCTCTCTCTCTCTCTCTCTCTTATTATTTAAAATCATTTAAAATAATTCTTATATTTTTAAAATTAATCCAAAAGTTTTCAATCAATCATAAAAAATATTTACTTAAATTAGTGAATGTATTAGGGTTTAAGTCACCATAAATCATTTAGTCACTTAAAATGTCGGCCATATGATGACCTGGTTATGAGAGTAGATGTATTAGATCCGACCCAAGTTAATAAAGGTAGAAGTAGAACTAAAAAAATTTGGTTTGAAAGTATTAAAAATGACATTTTTATTAGATATTAATTAAATTTGACTCTTAACAGAACATAATGAAGAAAAAAAAATTCATGCAGCTAACCCGACATAGACATAATGAGATAAAAGATTGACATTATTGTTATTCTTATAGTGAATTAATCAATACCTTAATTAATTTAATTGAGCTTATTTTTATGTAAACATGTTTTTTAAAAGATAAAATCAATCCCATCTATTTAATAAAGTGGGCATAAAATTAGTTACAAATTTTACGAAAAGTTATTAGAGGAGATAAACTCTTGATTTAATAGCCAAATAGAATACATGCCTTCTTTTTTTTGAAAAGAACTAGTGTAAAGAGTAGAGATAAAACCCGTGACCTAACAATAGAGAGTTCGGTTAATTCCCTAATTCATAATTTTTTTTTTGGACAGAACCCCACCATAGAGGCCTACGCATTAAAATAAAAATGAATTATAAGTACTTAATAGAATAAAAACTCACTACAAATATAATATTTAAAATAAAACCTAATAGTGATTGTTTTAATATATTACAATCAGCAAAGAAATCAACTGACGAAGAGCGACTCGAAGCAACACAACCCAACAGAAACGGGAGAGCATCAACACACCCAGCATCATCATCAACAACCAACAACAACTTCAACTGCACAGCTCCTGCTAACCTGTAGGAAGAAGAGGAAACAACTCACAACATGGAAGAAAAGCCAAAAACAAAAACCCAAAATCACCAAGAAAATTCCACAAAGCAGCACCACAAGGGACCCAACACTAGAACAAAAACCACCAACAAACAATCACACCCCCCAACCAGCCACAACCCAAAGAAACAAGACCCACCAGATTCAAACCAAAAGAAGAAAAAATAACCACAGAGCCCAGACAACCAAACCGAACTAGAGAGAACGCACACAAAAACAAAACAAAAACTAGAAACTGCCAAAGACACAAGCAACAGGAACACTACTTCTTTTTCACTTTGTTTTTATTTTTCCACCTACTCCGTTTGCCACCGCAATGCCTAAAAGCATCATCTTCGATATGAATCACATTTAAACTAAGTAAATCATTCGTAAAGCTCAACCATGTCATCCACATCACCTTGGCTAGCCAAGGAAGAACAATCATCCAACCATTTGAAATGATCCGCACATGACTCTTTTGATTGTAAAGCTAAATGAGCATCCTTCAAAATAATAGAGATTGGCACATCAAAAATCGCCTCATTATTGATAGGCGGCGCACACATGATATCAATGGGTGAGTCACCAGAAAGCATCAACTCGCTAGAATAAACATTCAAATCAACCATGTTAATATCACACAAAATCACATTACCCACATCTAAATTTTCATTACAAGGAGCACTTTCCTTAATAGCATCCACCGCAACATCAGAGGTAACAACAAGTTGATGATCACAATCAGGAGAAAAAGATGGGCTACCACCAATCAACCCACACGATCCCCTTGAACCAAGGGGGAGCTACAATGGGAAGGAGAAAAGTTAACCACATGAACCAGAACATCATTTCCAACCATCTCATCACTGATACGGTCAATATTCTCAGCATTAGAATCACCAACAAGCTTATCAGACGAAGAGTTGGGGATGGCTGAAAGAGCAGGCACATCAACATGCAAAAGTTCAGAATCCTAATTATCCACAGCTAAACCAACATTAGCAACATGAGGGAGTAAAGAAGTCTCAGCCATATTGTCAATAATGGCAGGTAGAAAAATAGAAGACGGGGCCATCATAGTTATTCGCAGTTCCTCATTAGCCTGATCAGAACCATCAACTATAGCATTCTTCAAGTTGATATTAAGCTTAGGATGTAAAACAGGAGAATCCAAATTTGAGTGGCCAAGAGATTTACAAGGATTACAAAATGGAGGGAAAATCCTTCATTTCCACAAATTGCACATAATCAAACTTATCAGGACCAAACCAAACTCGATCAGGATAGTGTTTGGTTATGTCAATTTCAACAAGCACTCGAGCAACAGAGGGCGCGTGAACCAACAGCCGTGGCATTGTTAGTTTTTAAAGGTCTATCGAATAATGACCCCAACCCATGGAGGATACGAGGGGAGAAAAAGTATGGCCGTAAGTTGTGGAAGGAGACCCAAATCGTATTACCGGAGATTCAACATCCACGTCAAAATTTGGAGATCATTTAGACATTTCATGAAACAATTGTTCACGAAATACGAATGATGGGCGAAAACACGACTATAATATAAATCTTTCCTCAGCCTAATCAGAACATGCCTAAGGTTTAGCAAAGTAACAGAGAAAGTGCCAATGAGCTTTAGGTTGAAAATAAAAATTATGAATGGCATTGATAGAAGGTCGCTAGGCAGGAAATGAGCCAATCAATACGAACTTAAAAGGCGCCGCCAAAGCAAGCACCTCCTCCTCTGAAATCCCTAGAGAAGGCAAGCCACGGTGAGTGGTTTGCTTAAGCTCGAGAAACTCCACTGAATGTGAAACCCCATATATTGCCTCAAGAAAAGAACGGAAAGAAAATTTATCACTCAAAAAACTTGGATCAACCACACGATTAACAGCCATTCCGACCGACAAGCAGTCAGAGGCGGAAAAAATCACGACGAACAAGCAGCCTACAAAAAGGCCACAAAGTTACAAGAAGAAGAAAATGAGAGAGATGCTTCCATGAAGAAAGGAGAGCCACGATGGGCAGAGACGTCGGCACGCCTGCTAGAGGCGAAACCCTAGCATATCGGAAAAGTCGGCATAATTAAATAAAATTAATCGAGCATAAATGTGAGCATTAGGGATTAGTCAAACTCTCAATTAGTTAGAGAAAAATTTTATGAAAAACTCAAGGGTAAACCTTATGAGATTCAATAATGTGTCCAAAATTATGCTTGGGTTAGGATATTAATCATATTTTGATTGATTGCATATTTGTATTGTAGTCATACATAACTATCTTAATTGATTAAGTATAATATTAATTTATCATATCCAAATGGTTAAAAATTATTAAAGGCTGTCTCTATTCTACTGTATATTTTTTATAGTTATAGAAAGGGATTTTTTTTTATTTTTTTTGTTTTGTTTTGCTTTTTTGTGTCTACAAGGGCAGTAACATTTAAGCGAGTAATTTATCTTTTGCAGGACCTACTTCATATAGTTATTCTATTGTGGAGTAATTGGCTTGCCACTAATAGTGGTGTAAGTGAGTCAAGCTGACTAGCAAGTCAGCTTGAGCTCAATTTGATAAATGGCTCGTGAGCTAAAGCTCAACAAGCTAAGAAGCTAAGCTTGAGCCAGCCTCTACTCAACTCCTTACCTTGCGAGCCAACTCGTTTAAAAATTATTGCTATAAAATACACTTAAAATATATTAAAATTTAGGGATTCAAATAAAAAAATATTTAAAATATTTAAAAATTATATTTCACTTTCTTATATTAAGTAATTCTACATTATGTATTTTCTAATTTGTAATTCTTTTTATAATAGTTTTCTAAACCATAATCATATTCTCTTTTTCATTATAACAGAGTCGGCTCGAACTTATAGAATTAAGCTCGAAGTCTAGCTCAAATTAAATATGACTCGAACCCGACTTGACTCCTTTAAGCTCTGCTGTCAGGAGGAAATTTCTTATTGTTAGTACATGCATGAAACTAGGAATCGAATCTTCTCTTCTATGCAGATTCCTTTATTTCTCTTAAAATTATTTGATAGCATCGCACAGTTTTTTAATTCTACTTACGAGTATATTAAATTGATGACCATTTCAAATAAATATAGTATAAATTATCCATCGCCAAAGTTTACATTTAATTCTTATATTATAGATCGTAATTATTGGTGTAATTTTATATTTGATTATTATATATCGTGATGTTGATATATGGAGTGCTCCTCGAAATGATTGGTGCGAGTATCAAAAAGAGGAGAAGGATTATGTAGTATTTAGAAAATAAAATAATAATTTAATTTAATAATTATATATATATATATAATTTATCAAAATTATTTATTAACTTGTTTATAATAATAATAATAATAATATTCTTATTATTATTATTATTATTATGATAATAATAATGTTGGTTGATATCTTGATGCTCAAATATATCGAGAAAAAATAATATTATGATGTCATAAACAAAAAATGATAATAATGAATTTTAAATTCATGAATTTATTTTGAGATTAATATAATATATAAATAATAGATATAATATTAATTTTAAAATAAATCTAATAATTTTAAAACACATCATAATTAAAAATTTGATAAAATATTCTAATTCATTTTTTTTCGATGTCTTGCCCGAAGAATCATTATACAACAAAAGGTTATAATTAAGTTTATTAATTTAACAATAAATAAATAAATAAAGGGCATACCTCCTCTTCCATGTGGAGGAAGCCGATTTCTCACCTCATTTGATTTCATGGTAGTATTTTACAAGAACACAATAGACCTCTTTTTATTATAATAAGCCTATAATCAGACGCAAGCTATGACCTTTTTTTTAAAAAAAAATTTCCTATCGTACAATTGAAGGGTTCACCTTCAGCACATTCAGAATCTATTAGACTATTATGGCTGACGACCATACATTATTTCTTACAATAGAAAAATAAATATAAAATATTTCTCATTGCTCCATCAGCCTCATATAAAATAATAAATTAAGGCTGTATTCGAGAGAGCTGTGGTATTTTATAAAGTTGCTTATGAAATTATCGTAGAGAAAAGAACTTTGTTATTATGATTGTATAAAATAGATAAAAAATAATTAAAAAAGTATAAAAAAAGTAGTAGTCAAATGAAATTATAGTCATTGGATGAAAAGCAAAATAGGAAGAAAACTGTCTCAAATAATTTCTAAGGCTTCATTTGGGACAGCTTTCTTACTTCTTCTTAAAGATTTTTGAACTAAAAAGCTGCTTTAAGAAACATTAAGAAAGCCATCACAAATAAAGCCTAAGGCTTCGTTTGGGACGGTTTTTTTGTTGCTTCTTAAAGCAGTTTTTTAGTTAAAAAATTAAAATTTTTATACTACAAAATTGTTTTAAGAAACAACAAAAAAGTCATCCCAAATGAAGCTTAAGTTACAATTTGTATAATGTTTTATATATGAAGAGGATATTAGACTCTAATTTTCATTTGTAAGTAGTTTATTTTACAAGAATGACATTATTTTTTTAAAATGAAAACAAAAAACAATAATAGATATTAAAATTCCACTTAATTTTTAAAATGGAATAATTTGGTGAGAAAATAAAGATTTTGAAAACAAAGAAAGAGTCAAATTAATACCTAATAATTATTTATTTCAATCAACGATTATTTGCTTTAATCAACAAAGTATTGAATGCATCATATCCATTAAGTTGGATTACCTAATTTTTTGAAGAAATGCAGCATTGAAGTAATGAACTGTAATTACATGTTTTTCTCTGAAAGAAAAAAAAAGAAAAAGAAAAAAAAAATGAAGAGAATTTCCCAGCTATGGGATGATTAATAAAATTTGAAATTTGGATTTTGTTCATCTTACATTGCATTGGACATTCCAAAATGTAAAGGGAGCTATTTGGTTCATTATTATTTAGATATCAATGCTATTTATTGAGTTATCAATCTTATTTCACAATTATCAACATCTTTAAAGTTTCTAATTTAGGGTATTAATTTATGGACAATAATTTAAAATAAAAAAATATGAAGTTTAATTTAAATTATTCATATAATATTTTAAAAATAAAAAAATATTAATTAATGACAAATAAATTAAATATGCACGTTCCTTAATTATTCTTAAGTCTTTGGATTAAATAACTCCAAGAGTTATCTGATATTAATCAAATAATACATACTACGTTATTATAAAACATCTATATACATCATGTCCTTCTCATTTTTATTTTCTAAGTAGGGTGCTACCATCAATGGCCGACCTTTACCAATCCACCAAGGACACGACAACTTTGTTTAGGAGATTTCCTGTCCTGCTACGATAGAGGATCATTAATGGAGCCAAATCATCACACTTTATTAAGTGTCATGCACTTTCCAAACCTTCTTGTTTAGGCAAATAATCAGCCTAGTTAAGCAGTCAAATCACGATTAGACTAGTCACCAACGGGGCCGCCCTTTCAACGTTAGGTTAAATCCTTTAATTAAAAATCAAGTAATGTTAATAGTACATATTTAGATGTTTGATCAAAAATAAAAAATTATACCCATAAGTGTAAAAAATAGCAAAAAAAATTGTTAAATATGCTACTTTCGGGTTAAAAAGAGGTTAGCGGGTTAACTCAAATCCGGCCCGTTTAATAAACGGATTGGAAAACCCAACTTGAACCACTACTAAATGGGTAAACTTGAATCAAATTTTTTTTGATCGGGTTGACAGATCAGATCGTTTATTGACCCTTCCTAATCCAATAAATTTGAATATTGGGTTAGTACCCATTCACGAGATGAAGACAACATATCCATGGGGTAGTAGAGGAGATGCACCAGAAGGTTGAGGATAACACTAAAGATGGGCGAATAGATCCTCTTATTAGAGGTGAAGGTCATTGGTGGGAAAATTTATGTCACCACGTAGATTTTGTGTTCTCCTATTTTTTAATCGAATACTGCATTAAGAATAAAGTACAATCTCAGGAGACTGACACAATATTCTACAATGGATTCAATATCAAAATGAGGTTTTAGAAAATGATATTTCTATAGTCAAACACAATTCTACGAATAACATATCATCTCGAGAGATGAACATGAAATTCTGTAGAATGTGTTAAAAAACAGAAATATAATTTTGAAAAGTTCATCCATTCCTTTATTTAGGTGTTATAAAGAGAATATCATATCATCTAAAAAGATGAACATAACATTCTTAAAAAAACACCCAAAAGAAAGAATGGGTTTTACAAAAGTCATCATTTCTAAAATTGAATATAACAAATAGAATATTATATTACCTGAAAAGATAATAATAATATTCTACAAATATATTTAAAATTAGAAATGAAGTTTTAAAATATGTTTGTTTTCCCAAAGATTTTTTTCTTATTTTATAAGAATAAAACAAGGTTTATTTTAATCTGGGGTTCTCAAATCCCTATAGGGGCAAGCCCTTATAGTTAATTACATCCTAGGATGGGTACTCCTAAGAAAACTCTTGATTAAAGCAGTGATTTCATACCCTTTGATTACAAAGTAGAAGACAAGGAAAGAAGTATAAATTTTTAAGGAGAAAACTCAACATTGAACAGTTATTAACGAGCCAAAGGAAGAAAAGTAAGAGGTGTCGGATTCTGAGAAGCTCAGAAGCAACCTTAGTCTACCCTATATTAGGTTTTATATTTTAAGAGAGAAATTTTTAAGTTTGAGTTGACATTTTATTAGAAATTTAGGATTATATTTCCGGAGGGTGAGGACTTAAGATTTAAAAATCTGCCTCAGAACCTAAATCTAATTTGGGTACTACAGAGTAGTGACCCGAACCTAGCTAATGAAGTGCAGATCTGGACTTATCCCGGCCTGGATTGGGACCCAGCTAACCACCTAGGCGCTTTAAAACCATGTGTTCAGTCTATGTATGAAAGATGGGTAGGGACGTTACTTAAATTTTGAGGAATCAGGGCCAACATCTAAGACATATCCTAATTGGCCCCTCAACTTATGTGCGGTAAATGATGCCTGAAAATAAAATGTAATTAAAATTTTAGACTCTTTTAATTTGTATCTAATGCAATGCATGCTGATTGACTCGAATGCATAAAATGATTATGAAGCAGTTTTAAAATTTGGCTTAAAAAATAGATTTTTTCCTAGAGATTGCACAACATCTCATTGACAGAACTATAGCCTAATAGGCCAGGTGGTCTGCCAGAACCCGCAGGCGGGGAGGTGCTTAACAATGAAGAGAAAGTAATAATATGCTTATGTTGACTCTTGGCGGTCTCGAGCTTATTTCTTAGATCGTTAGAGTTACTATGTGAGCCTAAAAATTTTATTTAAATTTCAAGTATAAAATATTTTATCGTGGTCCTTACAAAAAAAATACTCCGGTCGTATCCAGGCTAAAATAAAATACGACATATAAGAGTCCTAAAAAAAAGCTACTACACAAATAATATAAACAATCAAATTAAATTATACAAAAATATAATATCCAATATCCAGTTTATTTACAATCCAGGGTCTGCTGAAAATGTAAAGTGCCCGGGTACCACTGACGATAAACCCGGATTCTACCCCTAGAATTGACGCAAGTGATTTCGAAATGGGATACACATTCTTCTTATCTTCATTTCTTCATCTTCTTCATCTTCTTTGGCTTCTTTCCTTTACAAGCTTCTTGGATCCTCTACGAGCTCCTTGGGTCCGCCAGGTCTAGATATCCAAATGAAAAGAAACTTATCCCCGAAGGGGTATTTTCTTTTCTCTTTGGATATTAGAATCACCCTAACTTGGCTTTCCAAATAGAAAAGAATACTCCCCTAAGGGACATTCTCTCCTCTTTGGATTTCGAGTTGGGTGTGATATCCCACTTTTAAATCACTTTCACAACACTTGACTTTAACAAATTACATTTATATTTCATTACATCCCAGAAAGAAAAAAGAAAACCTAAACCACCTGCAGGGTTATCCTAAGCAGTTTATAAGAAAATCATCCCAAGCAGTTATATATTTGCATTCACATTAAATTCACCAGTCACACTTGGCCATGCTCTTTTAATTCTAAGGGGGCTTAGCATTTTTCTGAAGCATATGCAGAAAATTTATGTCAATTTAAATCTTTAATTTGCCCCCTTTAATTTAGCCTTGCACGAGCATGGCCACCTGTAGAAGATTATGTGAGCATCCAGATCGTTCCTATCATAGGGGTAAACTATCGCCAATCACATCATATCACAGAGAATAATAAAAGTAAATAAACACTCACATCAATCATACACAGCATGCAATGAAAACCACGAGAAAATTCGTCACATAACAGCAAGAAAGTAAACACTGGCCTAACCTAAAGCTAGAGTCGATTGTCCTAGCAAACAAATCTAAGTTTGTGTAGTAGGCTATATGGTTTGGATATATCCTAGATCAGTTATTGATTGAAGCTTTCTAGTTGATTGAATTTAGTTTGTTGAAAGGTCAGAGGGGGCTTTATGTTCAAATTCAAGTTTTAGTGTCTTTATTATTTTGAAGTTTGTTTTAGATTGAATTTTGATTATTAAAATTTGGTTAATGAGTTTGGTTCTTTAGTGTATTTTAATTAATCATTTAGATTATTTAATTAATGATTTATTGATTTTTTTAATTTTTTTAATGATTTATTATAAGCTTTAATGTTTTGTTAATTTTAAATCATTTGTCTAAATTTTAATTGACTTATTCAGATGTTAGTGTTTTGTTAAAATTTTAATGATTTTATTTAATTTATTAACAATTTATTAGATTATTATTATTATTATTATTATTATTATTATTATTATTATTATATACTAACTGTCATTTATTAACCTTTCTTTGCGATTTAATTTAATTTTGGTTATAAGTTTATGACTTTGATATTTTATTGAATTAGGTTAATTCTATTTGTGATTTCAATGTTCAATTACATATAAATTTTATTTTTAATTTAATGGTTGATTTACTTTTATTGGATGAATATATGTTATTTATCGTTTTATAAGATTGGTTTATATTGATTAAAAAAATATTATTGATTTGGTTATTAAATGTTGTTGATTTTCATATATTTTATCTGAATTATCTTTAGTGTATTTGGAATTTTCATTAATTTATTGTTTAAATTTGATTAGCTTAATTAAAATTATATCAATAATAAACACTAACCCTAAGGGGGATGTCACTAAATTTTCTATGTTCTGTGTTCCTATCCTAAAGTGTGCATGTAACCTAAGTCTAAGTTCTCTAAGACTCAGTCCTTAATTTTTATCCTTAAATGTCACTAAAATTGTATGGGACGAAAAAAGATTATTATTACTAACCCTTATGACATTGCGTACGTGTGAAGGGGTTTAAGGGTCTATAATAAAACAAAAATAATCCTAATAAAATTGAAGTTACTCTGGAGACCTAAAGGGGAGGAGTTCGCACAAACCACACCAATGGCCTCCTAGGGGTTTTCTAAGTTTTTTTAAAAAACTTACAACACCGGGGGCTATGACCCTGTGGATTCGCCCGTAGCACCTCTACCCGGTTGGATAGAGGCGACTGACGCCTTTGTCCCTTGTCCTTTTGTTCATTCAATCGGTACCGTTCCTCGTAGTTCATGCAAATAAAGATAAGAGAACATGGAATTAGAAGCACGTTTAATTATTATAATTGAAATAATTGAAAATTTACTAAAAATAAAAATGTACCTTTCTTCGGGCTTGAACACCGGCGCAAGCTGTCTACCTTTTAAACTGTTCCTTTTTGAAAGCACACTTTTTATTTTTCTAACATTCACCTTGAGGCACAAGAAAGGGAGAGTAGTAAAAGAAGGAGAAAGAGAGGGTAGAGAGAAAGGGGCATTATTTTTCAACACTTTCATTTTTTAATAGACATTAAACTAACTAGCTCTCCAACACAAACCCTTTTTTATCTCCTTCTCTAAAACACACACACTTTCTGCTATCAAAACATACAGTTCTCCCCTTTCAACATACACTTTTCACTTCACTTTATTCACACATACCATTCACCTTTTCAACATACACTTTACTACACTTCTTCTAAACATACACACTTCCACACATTTCTCTTCACTATTCACATACACACTTT
This sequence comes from Dendrobium chrysotoxum, assembly GCA_019925795.1. Lineage (NCBI taxonomy): Eukaryota > Viridiplantae > Streptophyta > Magnoliopsida > Asparagales > Orchidaceae > Dendrobium > Dendrobium chrysotoxum. Next base: position 24,445,868 of record CM034308.1, read on the forward strand.
GCCTTTCCGAAACACTTGCACACTTCACAATTCATATACTTCACTAATTAAAGCTTATACACATACACTTCACCACTTTACCTTTCAAGATCACACACTTTTCAAAACATCTATTTCATCTCTTTCAATACACTACACTTTCTAAAATGCACATGTTTCCCAAGATTCACACATTTCAATATTCAAAGTTTCACATACTTTACCTTTCAAAGCATTTCACCCTTAAATACATACACTTTCCAAACACATTTTCTTTTCAACACACAAATTTTCCAAAACATTTTACTTTTAAACACATACACAAATCACTTCTCCCAAAATTCACAACCTCTCTTCTCTTAACAACAACTCATCTTCCCTTATGAAATATAAATCAATGTTCACCTCTACAAAAATCATATCTGAACTCCAATACTTATACAAGATGGAATGAAAGAAACAATTGCAACAAACTTTTTTTTTTTTTTGTTTTAATTCAAAGGGTATGTAATTGCCCAACTTTCTTTTTACATCACATATGCATGGATAGAAGTGAACTTTAAAACACAATATACATATATATGCATTTTCTTTACTCAACTATGCTTTATTGTATTAATAAAACGGTATTGCAACTTACATGCTCCTATAGGCTTTTCCAACAGAGAACAAATTCATCAATCCTTGATATGCAATATAATATTAAACCTTGAACATGCATACAATTCTTCTAGCTTATTCATTCATTCCAAATCGACACATACCGAATGAAATTTGAGAAAGAAAAGAAAACTATAGCAACTTTATTTCCTTCCGATGATTCAAGAAAACCTTCCAATATAAACCATTTAACTTTTCATTTAACCCACACATTTTCAAAATTGGAACATGAAATCACATAATAACTTCATCATTTTAAACAATGCCTATTTTAAAAACAACTTCACTTGCCAAGATCCAAAGACAATTTTATGTTTCCATATTTAATTATCCAATGAACTCATACACAACAGAAAGATTGAGGCAACGTTATAAGAATTCTTTTGAGGAGAATTTTAAACCCTTGAAAGATGATACTGGAATACCCTTGCTCAACAATGAAAGCCAGCGAAGATGTCAAAAAACATATTGTGATAAAAATCAATGAACGTTTGACTTGTATGTGATTACAATTTGTAACAAATATGTATATATAAAGTCTTCTTGTCTTTCTCTAACTCATGGATTTCTTGGGAGTATGAATGGAATAAAATGTAGATATGCTTTCCCAATAGCTCTTTATTTAACGAAAACTCATCTCATTCCTTAATAGACAATAACACAAACACCTTTTATGCATTTGATAAATGACGATACAATTTCCTCCAATCTATACATAAAGTTCTAAATAGTACATGTCATGATACAAGCCGCAATAAGCATAGTATTATGCAGATTTTACACACAAAGACCTTAATTTCAAATGACATGGATCTTTCCATAAACCCATTCATGATTCCAACTAATGGCTGATCACAAGATTTGGCATAAGAGCCAAGAAGTGCAACCGAGATGGTGAAGGAGAAGGGAGAAGGTACCTTGCAAATGGAGGGTCGGTTCGGCGAGGCAAGAGCACGAACAGGTCGAAAATGCCGGGCACGACTAGGGCATGAGGTGGCTAGTATAGAGGGGGTTCGGCCCTGGCCTTTTGCGAAACAGAGAGGCGACGGGCTGGGGACCTCTTCTTGCGAACTGGGAGGAGAGGGAGATCGCAAGAGTTTCGGCCTTGCATCTTGTGAGAGCAGACAACGACGAGGAAGGGGGGCCTAGGAGTTTTTGCGAACTGGGAGCAGATGGAGCAGCGGGCTGGGGCGGTTCGTTTCATGCAAATCGGGGGAGAGGGAGATCGTGGGGTGTCTTGGTTAAACCTGCCCTAACCGAACTAATCAAGCCTTAGGCAAATTTTCCTAGAAAAATTACTATCCTACCCTCTAATCAATGGCTGCGATTAAATGTTACATTTTAAGAGATGATTGATTTTAATAAAAAAATGATGGATTAAATTAATGAATTTCATCTAAATTTAAATTTATAGTATTTTGATTTGATTGAGTAAACTCAATTAATGTTGATTTAATTGTAGAGGGTTTGAGACTTAGTCGATTTGGGTAAAATCGAAGTTGTCGTTTGTTATAACGAATTTGCGCCGAGTCAGGAGGTAGAGTCGATGCTACGTCATTAGGCATCCTCCTAAAAGAAGTCCTAGAGACAACGTCTACACTAGGCTACGAAGTCCTAGGTGCTAGAGTTGATTCCGAAGAAATTGACCTCGAATAGTAAGGTCAACAGTCATTGCTCCATATTGACAAGCGATATGATTTTTTTTCGAGTTCTAGGCTTGCCTAGGATTGGAAAATCCTACAACTCTATGAGGATGGTTACTTAACAAATTTCCCACTAGCTTCAAGCTCCTTCAGGCTTTAAAAAAAATCCATAGCTTTTTGGAAATCTCTGCTCAGAGGATGCTCCCATAGTTCTAGGTTCTCTAGGCTTAACAATTTTAACAAACTTAAATTTACCAAATGAACATAATTAATTGTGGTATATTTATTAATTTTAAGAGGTATATTATGGTTTTTCTATGGATTATGCCTCATATTTCTTATTATCATCATCAATGGAGGAATGAGATCGTGCCCTCCCCTGATCAGTGAAGGTGGTCCAATAAGTTTCAGAAATGGCCACTAATTGTAATATCTCCCATTAACAAATTGAACACTTTCTATTGTAGAACTTTTCACTAAGAATTCAATATAATTGACGGATCAATATTTTAATAATCAAATTGATGAAAAAAATTATAGTAAGATTTGTGGATTAAATTTGATATATCCAAAAAAAATTATAATAACATGTTATTCTTATATCAAAATGATTTTCTCCTTAAAAACAACTTTTCTCCATAATTGATGAATGAAATTGAGGCTTATAAGGTTTATAAGAATCCTAAAAACCTTAGATTTTGTTAGAAAAAAATGCTTAGGGCATGATTCAGTGATCCCTCAACCACTAGAGATAGACATGACATGTAATCACACTATTACCTAAAGTATCTTAATAAGTGACTAATGTAGAAACCGGATATTTTTAAATAAATCAATAGTTTTTAATTTGAAACAATATAAATAAAAAAAATTAATGAATATAAAATAAATTTAAAATTTAAAAATAATATATTTATAGTTTTATTTTACTTGTTCTCATAAATTTATGAAATTAAAATAAAATTCTGTAATATTAGATTTCTTAAATATTTTTAAAAATAATTTAAAATAAAATATTTATATTTGATATATCATTAAAAAATTAAATCGGAGATTATCTGAACTCCAATTTCAATAAATTTATAGTCGAACTGAATGTCTCGAAAATACGAACACAACAACATCAAATACGACTTAATACGAACACAACGACACCAAATTATAAAATTTATATAAATAGAATTTCAATATTTAAATTATAAAATTTATATTATTAAAATAAAACAATTTATTTAAAGAATATAATTAACCGGTTTAATTATATTTAAATATAAAATTTATATTATTAAAATAATAATTATCCGATTTCTATAGAATCCGGATTTTGATGTTCCGGTTTCTATTCTATAGAAACCGGATAATTATGCTCCAATTTCTAAAAATTGGATTACCATTTTCCAGTTTCTAACACGTTCTTTAGCAGTACGATTTCGCTCCTTTTTATTTTTTTTTCTTAACAATTCTTATGCTTAGTTAAATATTAAACTTGCTCCTTTTTATAATTTGACCGAATAACATATGAAATTCAATCAATACCGCATGTCAATTTTTATATGGTTGGAAAGTGAAATATAAATGAAATAAAATCCGTCAAGTTGAAACATACTTCATTTTATATTATATATCTTATATCAAATTTGATATTAATATATTTAAAAACAATTATCTAAAATTTTTTTGTTGTATCCCGTTATTTTCTTACGTGATAACTTATTCGAACTATTAATTCAAATAAGCCTTCATATCATAATCAATCCAAGTATCCAACCACTTTAAAAAAATTAAAATCACTAATTAGTAATTAATTAATCACTAAAGTATCTGAGTATTTACTTTAATCAACTTACGGACACCATCACGTTAAAATCAGACGTGGTTATCGTACCTCGCATCGGTTGACAACCATGATCGGTTGACATCGCATTTTGACAGAAGAGCTGGTGGCGCTTATCCAACCCCCAAGAAAGCAACTAACGCCACCTCATTGGAATAACTGCAGCAGCTTCATGGGACCCATAAAAAGATATGCGGGTGCAAAACTTGGTGAATGTAATGAATAAATCCCATAAAGATCATTGTACGGTAGAATCCCGATTAAGTACGTTTCTTAAATTCAGAATGCTTGTGGGTAGTTAACTGGTAGGTGCGTACTTATGTTTCGTAGAGGATTTTACCCCGTCCATGTTGGGAAACCCATCTCCCATCGGAGTCCGCAAGTCATGTTCCCGTTTGTGTCCGCACACCCAACCCCCGCCCGCCATCTGCACGCCCAGCTCCCGTCTGACCGTTCGCACGCCACACTCCGGTCGGCAAGCCTAACTACCATCTGCACGCCCAACTCTCATATGCACGGGAGATTATTACGTCCGGAGTCTGAACGTTCGGACGCCTTTGTATACACTGTGTGCAAAAATAATGTGTACACTGTGTACACACTATATGTACACAGTGTGTACAATGGCGTCCGAACGGTCCGTACGTCGGACGTAATAATTTTCCCATCTGCATGTCCAGCTCTCATGGAAGGAAATTGCTCCTGTCCGCACGCCCAACAACTGATTCAGAGCACATTCATGTACGAACTCACATCTGCAAGCCACGTTGCTTCTATATTGGAAGATGTTGACGAACTTTTGGAGTCAATGAAAATTGATGAAATAGGGCGTGATGATGATCTGAATCCTCAAATTTGAGTGCCAGTTTAAAAAAATGTTGTTGCATTTCAAGTCTTCATAATCAGGTTTTTCACTTAGATGATCAACTGCTCTGTCCAGAGGTGAAAAAAGAAGCCAAAGAAACATTCGATGATCTTATAAAATCATTTGAATTATTTTAGAGAAATATTCATGTTGTAACCCTCAATGTAAGACATAAGAAATTGTAAAACTTACGTCAAATAACCATTCATATCATGTTCAATTTATAAATTTTGATCAACCCTTGAACCCTAAGTTTTATTTAAAATTTTGCGTACTTAACCAGGATACATACGTAAGCTGGAAGTTACTGTAATTTGCTCCTAATAACCAATTATAATATATATAGGAAAAAAATAGAGAGAAAAATTGCATGAGAAATCTAATTTTAAAAAAAGTTATTATTTTTGGGGCATTTAGGCCAATTAAGATAAATTTATATACACATCACATACACAAAACTAGAACACAAAACCTCTTAATTGGTAACCAAGGCTCCCAACCAACAAATCAAGATAAGCTGTGTTAAATTATTTTAAAAGTTGGGATGCAAATGGATAATCTATCAAATCTTATCTTACACCAATCTCAAAGTTTATCTTATTAAGCTTCAAAAAAATTAGCATATGATATTTGTATTATATTTAAATAACATAAAATTAAGTTATTTTGATTTACAGATAAACTTAAAGATATATATATATATATATATATATATATATATATATATATATATATATATATATATATATATATATATATATATAATATTAGAATATTTTCTCATTTATAAATGTTCAACAAAACAAATATTATAAAAATTTGACATGTGTTACTTTTTTAAATCAACATGATATAGATTATAACTCAAACTATTTGACATAATTTTTTCCTATCATATATTATATTATTATTTATCATTGTTGTATGCTAAATATATATATAATAATAAAGAGAATTTTATGTTTTAGATTTACAAGAAAATTCTACACACGCACAGATAACATAACACATGAGAGATTAGAGTTTTTATATAAGGAAAAATAGGAATGGAAAAAACCACAATGCCTAATCTCATGGAAATTATCCACCATGTGTGTAAAATTATAGAATTATGCTATTCCTCACAATTGAAGAAGGTGGGTTTACAAAATTGGAAGTACTAGGCTTGATTGTAGTATAGACTGCGAGATAAATAGTGAAAGGTGATGATAATGGATAAGAGTGGGTGATTGAATGATGATAATTGCATAACAACGATCACGAGATGGTAGTTAGACGGTGATGATTAGGAGATGGCAGCAAACAATGGTGTTGAAAGATGGTAGTTAGAAATGATGGTTGGGTGACAACAATCGAACAATGATATTGATGTAATAACATGCAAGAGCTCATAAAGATTCAAAATTATAATTGGCAAAATAGTCCAAGTGGTAAACTTATTATGATAACATTCAAAGGGATTAAAGAACCTAAGTTTTCCTTTTGCTTAGGCGAAGGAGTACATGAAAGATAACCAAATCTCGTTGGATAAACAAAGGTAAAAGTAATACTACTTGCTCTTACTACAACAATCCACAACTTAATAAAGAGAATTTCACCTTGAAGGACTAATCACTCGGCTAGACTAAGCTTGGTTTGGAGAAGATCTTCCACGCTAGAATTGAGATCACCACGAAGAAGATGGTTCCGACGATCTTTGCCCACGGAAAAGTAGCCGGTGGTGGAGGCGGTGGTGGATGGCCGACGATTATCCACGGGTTCGGACGGATGTATGCTTCAAGCGACAAAGCCAATAGGTAGGTGATGCGGTTGACGTAGTCTCCAACGTTGTCTTCGTTTCCAAAGTGCAATTCAAAGAAAGGTGACTCCAAGATGATCACCCTACATTGTTCATCCAAAACCAAACCATGATCATGGTCGGGATCCGCCATGTGAGAACATCGGAATCCATAGGGAAGACGTAGTGGAGGTGTTTTCGGTTAGAGAAGGAGGAAGAGGGGGGGGGGGTTGCGGTTTTGGAAGAAAGGGGAAGGTAGGGGGCGGCTAGGGTTAGAGGAGAGAGGAGGGATTATGGGCTAGAAGTGAATTTCAGGTTTAGGGATTTTGGAGGGAGACTTAATTTGAATTAGAATTCAAATTGTCTAGGGATTAGGAAATTAATTGGGGAATTAATGGGGGCAAGCCCTAGGTGGGCCGGCGGCAAAGAGAGAGGGAGAGGGGATTGGGGAGGAGTTATGAGGGGTTTCCAATTTAAGATTTCTAAATTAGGAAGAGAATAATTCAATCCAATCCAATTTGAAATTAAATTAAGATTAGATTTAAAACTTTCCTAATTTAGCTTTGTTAATTTAGGAAACTATTTGAAATTCAAAATTTGAATTTCAAATGGCTTTGATCTATTTCCCAAACTAGCTAAGCCAAATTAAGGAACTACTAATGATGAAATAACTCATCATCCAAGGGTTTGAACTAGGAGGGGCCGACGGTAGGGCTAGGAGAGGTGGCGGGCAGCCGACCTAAGGGAGGTGGAGGGGGTGGCGGCGGGTCTAGGGTGGGGGTGCCCGGTTGGGGTAAGAGGGAGGGGTGTTGGGGAGGTTGGCCGGCGGTACAGGGGAGTGAGGAGGGGTCGGCGGGTGGAGGTGGGGAGGGAGAAGAAAAATAATGAAAAGAAAATAAGACAAACCACGAACCAAGGACTCTTCCACCGGTTGATGGGTACTTCAATTGCTCTCACCTCGAGCTCTCTTTCTCTCCTCTAGTGCTCACACAAGATGAAGAAGAAGACAAAAGAAAATTTTATAAATCATTCATCATCCCATACAATGCAAGGGGCCTCCTATAAATAGGCCAAAGGAAGAAAATAAAATACTAAAGTGCCCTTGGGCTACAACATAGACTCAACTCCTAGTAGGGGTACAATAGGAAAACTCAAAGCAAAATACATGAATAAAAATACATCAAAAATATAAACTCTGAATTGTGGCCATCGATCTACGATTCTTCCGACGGTACACATGTCGGAATCTCGGGTCGATGTCCTCATCATTCTCCCCAGGTGGGAGGAAACTCGACCCCGTCGAGTAAGTGTCTCTGGAGCTCTCGTACATCTCGAGGAGATATGGGTCTAAGCTCTGTAGCTCCTCTCGATCCACCCACGTGTCCTCTGTCTCCGGTGTCCCTTTCCAATGAACTAAGTATCTTCGGCGACCTCCTTCTTTTGTGGAAATGATCTCATCATCTAGAATTGCTTCAATCTTCTCCGTATGGGGTAAATAAGGTAATTTGGGTAGTGGAGGTAGGCTAGGGCTCTCACTAGGGTGGGTCACACAAGGCTCATTTTGAAGTGGATTAATAGGGTTCAGTTCTGGCCCCTCAAAGGTTACTAAATCTTCTATATTAAATATAGGATTGATGTTAAAACCTTTAGGAAGGTCCAGCACATAAGCATTACTATTTATCTTTGAGATTATCTTAAAAGGTCCGGCGCTTCTAGCATGTAACTTCTTCACGGAGCCCGGAGGGAAACGCTCCGGACGGATCCGTACCATCACAAAGTCTCCAACCTCGAATTCTTTAAATCTTTTCTTGTGATCAGCAATAAGCTTATAATTGGAATTACTTTGTTCAATTCTCTTTTTGATTTCTTTATGAAGCTCTTGTAGATGAGATGCAAATGCATATGCAGACTCGGATGTCCTACCTATTGGACTCATGGGGATTAGATCGATGGGTTGTCTAGGTTGGTATCCGAACACAATTTCAGCTGGACTCAGACCCGTGGTTCTGTTCATAGAGTTGTTGTAGGCAAACTCAGCTACATGTAGTTTGGAATCCCAGTCTCGAATGTTTTCTCCTACCAAAGTCCTTAGTAGGTTGCCTAGACTCCTATTCACTACTTCAGTTTGTCCGTCAGTTTGTGGATGGAAGGCTGTGGAGAATTGGAGTTTGGTGCCCATATGGTGCCAAAGAGTCTTCCAAAAGTAGCTAGTGAACTTAACGTCTCTGTCTGACACTATGGTTTTGGGGAGGCCATGAAGTCTAACTACCTCGTTGAAGTAAAGTTTTGCCACGTGGGACGCGTCGAAGGTCTTAGAACAAGGAATGAAGTGTGCCATCTTGGAGAAACGATCAACTACTACATAGACAGAATCATGCTTTCTAATGGTTTTGGGAAGTCCAAGAACAAAATCCATGCTCACGTCTTGCCAGGGAGAGTTAGGCACAGGAAGTGGAGTATAAAGGCCTGAGTTTTACTTTCTTTGTTTGGCTAATTGACAAGTGTGGCACCTCTTTACTAATTTGTTCAAATCACGCTTAAGACTTGGCCAGAAGAAGCGGTTTTTGATTGCGGCGATCGTCTTGGTTTGGCCGAAATGTCCTGCAAGACCGCCCGCATGTAGTTCCCAAACGAGGTATTCACGGAGAGATGTACTGGGAATACAAAGTTTGTTGGACTTGAATACATATCCGTCTACCAAAAGGAAATCATCAATGGTTCGCTCTTCTCCCGTTGTGAGTAGGGAATAAGTTTCTTTAAAATCGCAACAGTCTTTATAATCCTCTTTGATGCGTTCAAATCCAATAACTTCAGTCCGCATCTCATGAATAACCACCACGCGACAGCTCAAAGCATCTGCTGCTTTGTTCTCAGATCCAGCTTTATGTCGAATAGTGTAAGTGTACTCTTGGAGGAACTCAACCCATCTTCCGTGTCGGGCATTCAGTTTCTTCTGTGAATTTATGTATCGTAATGCCTCGTGATCAGAAAAGATGACAAACTCTTGAGGAAGTAGGTAGTGTCTCCAATACCTAAGGGATTGGATGATAGCATAGAATTCTTTATCGTAGGTAGAATATCGTTGCCTAATATCGTTTAACTTTTCACTAAAGTAGGCAACGGGATGTCCCTCTTGAGCTAAGACTCCTCCAATACCGACACCAGATGCGTCACAAGTCACTTCAAAGACTTTGGAAAAATCGGGTAGGCGCATAACTGGTGCTTCAACCATCCTTCGTTTTATCTCATCAAAAGCTTTAGAAGCAGACGTCGTCCAGTGAAACTCTCCTTTCTTTAAACAATCAGTTATTGGGCCCACTATGGTGCTAAAATTCCTAATAAATCTTCGGTAAAATGTGGCCAATCCATGAAAGCTTCTAACATCTCTGATGTTCTTAGGTTCAGGCCACTCATTGATTGCTCGCACCTTTTCAGGGTCAGCGGATATGCCCTGGGAAGAAATAATGAATCCAAGAAAGGTGACATGATCAGTGAGGAACACGCACTTCTTAGGGTTAGCATATAACTGCTCCCTTCTCAAGGTCTCACAAACTTGTCCTAGATGACTCAAATGTTGCTCCACGGAGTTGCTATAGATCAGGATATCGTCAAAGTAGACCACTACAAATTTTCCTAGGAAAGGTTTGAGGACTTGGGTCATCACTCTCATGAACGTACTGGGTGCGTTGCTAAGACCAAAGGGCATAACAGTCCACTCGAATAACCCATCTTTGGTTTTAAAAGCGGTCTTCCATTCGTCCCCTGGACGGATTCTGATTTGGTGGTACACACTCTTCAAATCAATTTTGGAAAAAAGGGTGGCTCCTGTCATCATGTCTAACATGTCATCTAAACGAGGGATGGGGAAACGGTATTTGACAGTGATCTTGTTAATAGCACGGCTATCAACACACATCCTCCAAGTTCCGTCCTTCTTAGGGGTGAGAAGGGCGGGAACGGCGCAAGGGCTGAGGCTCTCCTTGATAAATCCACGTTGTAATAGTTCATCGACTTGTTTCTTGAGTTCAGTGTGCTCAGTAGGGTTCATACGGTAGTGGGGTAAGTTGGGTAGGGAGGCTCCGGGTACTAAATCAATAACATGTTGAATGTCCCTCAGAGGTGGTAAATTATGGGGCAAGTCTTCTGGGAAGACATCAGCAAAAGTCTCGAGAATTGGTTTTATTTCATCCGGGATTGGCTCTTCTGGGTTCAGATTTACTTCCCGAGCTACCAAGGCGTAAAGAGGAGAGCCTAACTCCAATTCAGTATCCAAGTCCTTAGCAGTTAATAAATTCAGGCTCGAGTTGGGTTTGAGGGAGTTGGGTTTTACAGCCTCTTTGGCGGACTTAGGTTGGGTAGGTAGGAGTTTGATTTTCTTGCCCCCGTGTTCAAACACACAGATGTTTGATCGTCCATAAATGTGCACATCATTGTCGAATAACCAGGGTCGGCCTAAAATGATCTGCTCAACGTCCATAGTCAGGACATCGCACCAAATCTTTTCTTGATACCCCACGAACTCAACGGGGATGAGGCTCCTTTCCTTTACTTCCAGAGCGGTTGAGTTGATCCAGGCAACTTTATAGGGGCTCGGGTGTGGTGTGGTCTTTAAATGTAACCTAGAGATCATGGCAGAGGACACAGCATTTATACAACTCCCACTATCGATTATGACTTTGCAGTTCTTATCTCCTATCTTGGTGAAAGTGTAGAATATTGAGGTTCTCCGCCAGTCGTCATTCAATTTAGGTTGTGAAAAGGCACACCTAACAACTTGTAGGTCCAACTTTTAGAGGCAGTGGATTACAGCAGCATCTTCTTCGCAGAAAAACTCATCGTCGTCATCAATGTGATGAACTAATTCTGTATCTGGTTCATCCTCCTCTTCGATGACTTCCTCAATAATGGTGACTTTGTACGGGCTAGAACATTGGGAGGCAATGTGTCCATACCCATGACATCGAAAACACTTTGTGCCCGCAGGGGTTTTGGGCGCTTCCCTTTCCGGTGTCTTCCCTTTATAGTCAGGGCGAGGTTGGTTCTGACCCGGGGTGGGTCGAGTCATTGTAGGTCCAGTGGGTTTATTGAATGATTGACCAGTGGAGGATTTGAAGGGGTTGGGACGGGGATCTTGACTCCTAGAATGGGCGTGGTTCCTGGATTCTTCTAAATCCAACACGAGACTACAGGTAGCTTCTAAAGTGCTCACTCCTCTAGCAAAAAGCTCATTCCGAAGATCTTCTCTTAATCCGGCTCTAAACATAGAGAGGAGCTGGGCAGGGGTAGTAGTTTCTTTGCCGTTACAACGGATCATGAAGTCATCAAAAGCGGCGATGTAATCTTTCACAGGTTTACTACCCTGAGTTAACCTATTCCATCTGTCCAAAAGTCTAGGGTAGTAGGAGGGCGGGAGGTACTTCTGTTTCAGTTCTTGCTTCATAGTCCTCCAGTCAGTAATTGGGTACTCTCCTCGGGTCTCCCGCATATGTTCTAAGTTATTCCAATACTGGTTTGCTCTCCCAGTCAACTTCATTTCAGCAAATCGAACTTTTCTTTCTTCCGAAATGTTATACCACTTAAAATAGCTATCCATACCCTTGATCCAATCTAGGAAGACTTGTGGTTCTAACGTGCCATCGAAAGATGGAGCATCTATGCGTATATTTTTAAGCAGTTGAGCATCGTTGTCTCTCCAAGGTGTCTCACGTCCTAAGGGTTCCGGATTGAGTCGGTGATTGGGACGGTAGTTGTCTCTAGGAGGGCCATAATCAGTTCTGGTGTCATCCCCATAGGGGGATTGGGGTCTAGAGGGGGTGTAGATTGCCGGTTGTCCTATTCGCTCAATGTTGTCAAGTCTTTCACCCGTTTGGCGTCTAAAATCAGCTAAGTCATTTTGGGTGTTCCTCATTTGTTGTGTAACCGTTCCAAGTTGACCTACGATGAGGTCTAGAGTCGCTTGAATGTGTTCTGGATCCATGGGTAGAGGTGGGGGACACTTAGGGCACGTAATGGGGGAGTGGACAGCAACTAGACACTAAGTTAAAATGTTCTTAACACCTCTAAATGATGCAGGAATGAACAGGACAGCAAACTACAACAGTAAACTAAGTTGTCTAAGCGTTTTGGATGGGTTCTAGAGTGTGGACAGCAAGTGAACACTTCCTAAAACTCACCCAAAGGTTACTACAAGGTGCAGGAAAAAAGTGGACAGCAAGTTAAATCAAATGTCTAGGTGGCCTAGACTCTTAGGGAAGTTAAAGTGATGATGGCAGCACTTAAACAATGGGTTATGCTCATGTAAAATGAAGAAACTAGTGCAGAAATTTTCTGGACAGCAAATATAAAACTGAAAATAAAAATATTTAGGTGATGTTATGCATGCAACCAACTTAGGACAAGTTAGTTTAGACTCCTAGGATGCATCTAGCACATGTTTTGCATGCTAGCCATGCTTTGATACCAAGATGATGTAATACCATGCAAGAGCTCATAAAGATTCAAAATTATAATTGGCAAAATAGTCCAAGTGGTAAACTTATTATGATAACATTCAAAGGGATTAAAGAACCTAAGTTTTCCTTTTGCTTAGGCGAAGGAGTACATGAAAGATAACCAAATCTCGTTGGATAAACAAAGGTAAAAGTAATACTACTTGCTCTTACTACAACAATCCACAACTTAATAAAGAGAATTTCACCTTGAAGGACTAATCACTCGGCTAGACTAAGCTTGGTTTGGAGAAGATCTTCCACGCTAGAATTGAGATCACCACGAAGAAGATGGTTCCGACGATCTTTGCCCACGGAAAAGTAGCCGGTGGTGGAGGCGGTGGTGGATGGCCGATGATTATCCACGGGTTCGGACGGATGTATGCTTCAAGCGACAAAGCCAATAGGTAGGTGATGCGGTTGACGTAGTCTCCAACGTTGTCTTCGTTTCCAAAGTGCAATTCAAAGAAAGGTGACTCCAAGATGATCACCCTACCTTGTTCATCCAAAACCAAACCATGATCATGGTCGGGATCCGCCATGTGAGAACATCGGAATCCGTAGGGAAGACGTAGTGGAGGTGTTTTCGGTTAGAGAAGGAGGAAGAGGGGGGGGGGGGTTGCGGTTTTGGAAGAAAGGGGAAGGTAGGGGGCGGCTAGGGTTAGAGGAGAGAGGAGGGATTATGGGCTAGAAGTGAATTTCAGGTTTAGGGATTTTGGAGGGAGACTTAATTTGAATTAGAATTCAAATTGTCTAGGGATTAGGAAATTAATTGGGGAATTAATGGGGGCAAGCCCTAGGTGGGCCGGCGGCAAAGAGAGAGGGAGAGGGGATTGGGGAGGAGTTATGAGGGGTTTCCAATTTAAGATTTCTAAATTAGGAAGAGAATAATCCAATCCAATCCAATTTGAAATTAAATTAAGATTAGATTTAAAACTTTCATAATTTAGCTTTGTTAATTTAGGAAACTATTTGAAATTCAAAATTTGAATTTCAAATGGCTTTGATCTATTTCCCAAACTAGCTAAGCCAAATTAAGGAACTACTAATGATGAAATAACTCATCATCCAAGGGTTTGAACTAGGAGGGGCCGGTGGTAGGGCTAGGAGAGGTGGCGGGCAGCCGACCTAAGGGAGGTGGAGGGGGTGGCGGCGGGTCTAGGGTGGGGGTGCCCGGTTGGGGTAAGAAGGAGGGGTGTTGGGGAGGTTGGCCGGCGGTACAGGGGAGTGAGGAGGGGTCGGCGGGTGGAGGTGGGGAGGGAGAAGAAAAACAATGAAAAGAAAATAAGACAAACCACGAACCAAGGACTCTTCCACCGGTTGATGGGTACTTCAATTGCTCTCACCTCGAGCTCTCTTTCTCTCCTCTAGTGCTCACACAAGATGAAGAAGAAGACAAAATAAAATTTTATAAATCATTCATCATCCCATACAATGCAAGGGGCCTCCTATAAATAGGCCAAAGGAAGAAAATAAAATACTAAAGTGCCCTTGGGCTACAACATAGACTCAACTCCTAGTAGGGGTACAATAGGAAAACTCAAAGCAAAATACATGAATAAAAATACATCAAAAATATAAACTCTGAATTGTGGCCATCGATCTACGATTCTTCCAACGGTACACATGTCGGAATCTCGGGTCGATGTCCTCATCAGATATTCAAATAATGATAGGCTGATGATGACAATTATTGGTGGCGATCATTGGCGTTGAATATCATATAGAACTTTAGAGTTTTTCCAGCATGCAAGCTTACTACTATTTTAAGTCAATGCCGCTTTTATGTAAATAATGATAGCCTATTTATAATTTTTATAGTTGATAGTTTTTATAAATATATCAAAATTTTCAAAACATTACTTGAGACGACTTATAATGCATCCTTTTATTATACATTATTATTTTTTGTAATTAGATATCTTATTGTCCTTAAAATTGAATGATTTTAGACTACTTTGATTTATCTCATCAAGTAATTTGATTTAACTAAAGTAGATAAAATTCAGAGAACATTTGGTCATTTAATTAAAATTAAAATGTTTCTAATTATATTTCAAATACTTGATTTGATCTCATTTATAGCAAATCAGATCACTTTTGATGTTGATGATTTCATCTCAATGAGACAATTGATTTCATAGTAAGTTGTTAAAATCATAGTTCTAATATTTCAAAAATTAATTTTGAATGTTTTCAACTCATATATATTACCTCAAGGTATTAATTATCAATTGCTCGATAATTTATAAAATTTAATTGATATAAAATTGCAATCAATTTACTATGATTCAAGAACAGTTCAACTGGATTAATTTAATTTAATTTAATTTCTCTCTTAATATATATAGTAATAATATATTTTTCTCTCTTTATTTATATATTTCATATCTATATTTTCATTTATACGAGAATCAACTTCTCACTAACTGTTTGGTACCAATCGCAGTTGGTCTCGCAAGCGTGGGCTCCGAGCTCCCAAGGCCGGCCCACTTGCGGGACCCAACCCGGCCCGGGTTCCGAAGCAGGCGAAACTACTGCCTCTTAGCTTCCTGCCGCCCCCCCACCTTCAAAGCATGAGCAAGCCGGGACTCCCTTGCCCTGCTGGTCCTCCCGGACATCCTGTGTCGTACCATGGATTACTTCTATCCTTTGCCTCTACTCCCTCCACTTCTCCAATGACCAACCGCCGCACATGGAGGAGCCGCAGGTGCACGCGGTGCTCAATTTCCTCACCCGCCACGGATTCTCAACCGTCGCCTCCGCCCTACGCGACGACGCCCTCTCCCGAGGCCTCGACCTAACCTCCGATGACGACTCCATCCCTACGCTTCCTCCATTAAGAACTACCCCCGTGCTCGTTGAAGCCCCTGGATCCACATCCTTGTCCTCCTCGGGCGATTTCGTTAGCATAGGGTCATCCCCCTCTGGTACGATTCAGTTCCTTTTCCGATTTCTGTTAAGCCCTAGATAAACCACTGACTAATTCTGTGTGAAAACTAGAGCTGCGGAATCCGTACGGAATCAGCTCAACGGAATCATCGGCGAGGAACTCGGAATTTGGGACGGCGCGGGAGTATAATGAACCTACTCTGTTCGGTGATGCCGGTTGGTACGGCGATCAGGTTGGGGATACTTTAACGATCCCTACCAGTTGCCGGCGAGCCAGAGTGAGGACAAGTTTGTGATGGCGATTGAGGCGGAGGAGAGGTTTCTGAAGCAGGAGGACAATCATTTTGATTATATAGTAAAGCAGGAGAGTTGTTTGGGTTTGGATTCGGGTGGTCTTTATGGGTGCTCGTTTCCGCTATGTGATTGCTGTAAAGGGAATGGTGGGGAAAGAGCTAGCAGTTTGAAGCCGAGTTCTTCAATATATGGAAGGTACCACATAATGGACGATGAGACAGAAAGGTTGGATGATTGCGATGAGGATGAGTCTCAGTTGAAGTTGGTTGACGAGTGCACGGGGGCGATTCCATGGAGACGTGAGTCGGGTGACTTGGATCAAGGGAACGAGGATAAGGCTTTGGAATCTATATCTGGGGAGAAGAGCATTCAGAAGCTTAGTATTGATGAAATCAGTAACTTTGTTTTTACCGGTGAGTTCTTCTGATAGGTAAATCTCCTGTTTAAGTAGAAAGTTTTGACAGCCATATTTTTTTTCTCGAGTAACTTTAAATTTGTTCTCTCACTTTTCATCAGTTTTCATTCTGGTGGAATTTCATAAAGTTTTAGAGTAATTTTTTACACGTTAACTCATGCTGGGTGAAGTTTCGATAAAGAAAAAAGGGTAGTTTTGAAAGGATTCTTGATCTAGTGGTTAGAGAAAATATTGTTTATAAAAGGTTATGAGTTTGAGCCTCATGCTTTGTCGTTTATTGCTCATCATTAAAAAAAAGCACTCTACAAATTTTCAATAGATTTTTGAACTAAGGCAAGAATAGATGCAGCATATTTCATCCTTTGCCTTTTCCAGTTCTTATTTAAATCATCTTATAAAATATAATGAGAAAATTTCAAGAAAAAAAATCTGTATAATCTGGACTTTTTGCTGCAAATTTAATTAAAAAGCATGTCAGGATATCTTCATATTGATTGCGATCGAGTCCACGAAGCGAAGTACTTGCCACTCGGGTGAGCCTTCAAACCTTCAAATTTGCTTTGAGATTAGTGTTATATATACGAAAATTTATTGCATTAATTTCAAAGTAAATCGAATGATTTGAAAACCCATCATGATAAAAAACTACATTAGAATATTTGAGCAATTTTTTGTTTTTAATATAATCATCATAATGCATTTAAGATTAAAAGGGAAGGTTTTTTGTTTTAGGCTTAAATGAGAAGTTTTGTTGTGTGAAAAGAGTCATGGACGGACACCCTTTTCAAAACAACAAGATTGGGAAAAAAATAAATGAATGAGGATGCCGATTAATATGGTATTGTTGTAGAGTAATATGGATGATTGTTTTGTAAAATTATTGTCATGTTTGCTTTTTGGCATGAGCTTGTTTGGTAAATATTGCTAGCAAAGTAATTTGAATTGATTAAATGCCAAAATATACATGCTTGTTGAATAATTAATAATTATCAAATACATTTACCTAAATGTATAAGTAAGATTTATATGCATTCATAAAATAAATAAAAATTGAAATGCTAATTAATTAATTAATTATAAAAAGATTTATGTTGTTGTAATTGATATTTATTTAATGAAAATAAAAACTTAATAAAGTTCATACATAAAATTGAAAAGGATTAATAAGGGTGTTTATGAAATTGAAAAAATAATATTCGGGGGTATTAATTAAGATTTGTCGAAGATAAATTTTGTCTTAAGAAAATCCAAAGCTCATTTTAATAAAAGTGTGCATTAAGCATGGCTGATTAGCTTTTGGAGGATGCTCAGGTGGATGAGTGGCTTTACTCTTAGAGATAGAATGCGAAACAAGTATGTACGTGAAAAGGTTGGAGTAGCTCCAATGGAAGATGAGATTAGATAGAGTTACCTTAGATGTTTTGGACACATAAAACGTTGGCCTTCCGATGACCCGGTTAGAAGAGATGTATTGTATTTGGCCTATGTTAAGAAAAGTAGATGTAGACCTAAAAAGACTTTGCTAGAAAATATTAGAAATGACATTTTTGTATCAAAATTTAAATGAGAATCTGACTCTTAACAGGACAAACCGGGAAAAAGGATTCATGTTGCCGGCTCCACGTAGTGGGATAAAGGCTTGATGTTGTTGTTGTTGTTGTATAATTGAATTTTTCCAAACAACAGTTGGCATGGCCTTCATAACATGTTGTAAAACTAATTATTTTGTCTTAAAATGGTGTTGTCAAATTGGCCTTTTATCATCTTTACTTGATATTTACACTTCTATGCACTTGATCTTCTTAATTAAAAGAAGATTTTATTTTTGTTTCTTTTCGATGGATTGTTTAAGATGTGGCCTAATTTATTTCTCATGTTTCAAGTATGAGTTTGTCTTTTATTTTGTAGATGTTGAAGGGGCATAATTAAAGGAGGCAGAAGAACTAGTCAAGATGACTCTAGAAGATATTGGGATTTAGCTAGGTCGTTTGATCAAATAGATATATTGGATTTAGGGTGATATAAGTGTAGTTTATTGGTAAGCAAAAGAATTAAATACAAGGAGTTACTAACAAATAAAAAATTAGTCGACACCTTCTCTTTCTTTCTTCCCCGATTCTCCTTTAGCTTAATTTGAGTAAGAGATGTTTGTCTCTCATTCTTCCCCTAGGATTCTACTTATAGATATTAGAATTTGGATGAATCCAACGACAATGCCCCTTTTGATCTAGCTTCCTGTAACCTTCTGATTGGCTAAAGCCTTGACATCTCAATGTAATTATTTACTTTTATTATTTTGTATCTTTGGATTGAACTGAGATGAGTTTTTCCCTCTCTTGTTAAGTTTATATTTGGTGCCTTTGGCCCATTAAGCAAGAATTGAGACTAAATTGATGGGTTGCTCAAGTGTATTTTGCTCATGATCCTATGGTTGGAATGGGGCAACCTGAGCTTGGTCATCATTGTTTCCCCAATCTCAACTTTCCTTACACGAGTTGTCATAGGGTACATAATTAAGAATATTTAAAGAAATTGCATTGTGTGATAGATGATTTTTAAGAAATTCATACTTGCTTTACTATATTTTCACCATTAATTTCTTTTTATCCATTTTCAACTCTTTTACTTAGAACCTTGTCATCAGTTTCGTCTTTGAAAATTGCACCAAAACAACATTTGACTGGTGGTTTCCTAAGAAATACGCAATGGAGTTTAACCAACAAGTAGCATCCTTTAAAGTTGTAGAGCAACCCCTAGCTTTTCCAGCTATCAAGGCTCCTAATATTTCCCTTTCTTGAAATTGTTGAACCCTTAGGAGCTTACATCAAATGGTTTGTTATATTCTATATAATATGAATTGGTGGTTCCTGGAATCAATACATGTGTCTTGATCAACCAACTATGTCATCAAAACCAAAACTAAGCTTTCCCCAACAAAGTCATTTTCAATCCATTTCATTTGCACCTTTTTTAATATTTCTACTCTTGAAGTTTTTATATTCTTGGAGTTTTGAGTCCATTTGACCTTGACTCATTTATCCAATTCCTAGTTTGTGAATATGAAACTTATGGCCCATATTCATAATGCTTTCAAAATTTTCTTGCACAATGAACCATACACCTATAGGGTTATTAGGAATCAATCGAGGGCGATTATTATTACTTTTATTCCAAATATTTAGATTTGGCTTTATGAATTTTTCTTCATCCGCAATCATGCCTGATTAGATTGGAGCCAACTCCATGTTTATTAATATTAGCTCCTCAAAATTATTAGTTCTTTTTAGCTATATGCTCTAATTGCTCCAACTCCGTCTTTATTATTATAAGCTTTTTTTTTTTTGAAGCACCAAATCTAATGTTTCTTAAACATTATTGTGCTCTTTTTTACTGGTTGTTGTATATGAATAAAGGATTTGATAGGAACCATCTAAACATTTATGTTTTGAATAACTTTCTCCAAGGCTTAAATGGAGTATTTTCTTTGCCATAGCCGGCTCCCCAATGGATGCAATAGGCATTCATGAGCTGGTCATTTAGGGATTTTAATATTGCATAATCATCCGTGGGAGTAAAGTTTTGATAAAATTTATTATTTCTAAAGGAAAATTTCATCATCTTAAGGGAGTATTATTAAATTTTTATTGATATTAATTTTGAACATTGTCATTTAATCCTTCATTCAATTTTGATTCCCTGACTTCATCTTTTTCATACTCGAGAATGAGAAACCACAAGTTTTAGATTCTGAAGTGCTAACTATTGAGTAACAACTAAAAAATCTTATATTCTAAAGAGCTTATTGGGAAAAGGTTAAATATTCATTGCAACTTAGCTATCAACTTCTCAAGATTAAGATTCATATTAAGGGTCTAGTTGAGATAGCTTTTTGATTGTTTTGCTTTTCAAATAACAATTATAATTTTGTTTGGTTACTGCTTTCTTGCTGCTTTTTAAAAATTTCTGTGGTGAAAAACTGTTTTCAGTAACCATAATATCAACGTCGCTTTCTCTATAGTAACTTCACAATCAACTTTATAAAACTTTGCAGCCATTCCAAACAGACTCTAAGTCACATGGTAACTTCAATATGAAATAGTTCTTTATTAGTTAAGGTCCTTATTAATACTCTCAACGAAGAGTATATAAGACTTTTTGTTGTTGATCAAAGACTCCGTGTTGACCTCCACACATCTACTAAATCAGCGCGAGCAAAGGGACTGAAGTCGGCGACTCGAGTGACAATTGGCAAGCTAGACACGTCACTTGAATAGTCAAATGACCTCCGATCGCCAAAAGGACTGCGACGCCGCTGCTGCGATTGTAGCATCGAATTTGACTAAGAGGGATTACCTCGTAGTTGAATCGAGCGAGAATGGTCAAAATCGACATCCGACACCCGAAATTGACGCGTGACGCTGCCAAATGACGTCTGATTGCAAAACAGATTTCGTCGTTGCATCCAGAATGTTTGAGTCACCTAAAATCGACTGTAATTTTGCCCAATAAAATTCACACGAGAAAATCAGCACGAATCCTGAGACGACGATGCACAGATTTTGAGGAAAAGAATGTGAATTGAGATGCACGAGGAACGAGGGAGTGCAATGATCAATTTATATAATTTAAATTAACTCTGTAATGATAATAAGATATTAATTATAATTATATTATTATATAATTATATATTTTAAAATTCTATATCTTATTATTATAACTGTATAGATCTCCTGACTTACTTGTACATTCGGCCGCCCCATTCCCTGTAGATTGACGTCGAACTGTCGTGTCTCTTCCCTCGATCCCTGCTCTAATCCTGCTTCTGCTCAAGAAGACGATGCTCTGCTCTCATCGTTAAAAGGGGATTGAACAAAACTGAAAGTTTTTTCTCTTCTTCGACACACGAAACCTCAAAAGCAACCCGTCACCTCTCCGCCTCTTCTCTACCGAACTCCACAGCCTGACTCCACAACCAATCCACCTTACGGTCCTTCGCTTCCCTATAGCCGGCCGAGCAAACCAGCCCGCCTCTTCCTTGCTACTGTGCCGACCTCACCCTCACGCAGGTCTCTACTCGCAGCTCCTCTGACCTAGCTAACAATCAACCTTGCCTCCATCTCCAACAGCGACTTGACCTCACCTGTCTCCAGCCGATTCCCACGACCCAGCCGAACGAGCTCGAGCCCATTGCCTACTCCATATCTGGCTTCTCTGTTTCGATTCCTTCACCTGCAATCTCGACTACAACAACCACAAGTCGATCCTGCACCGATCTCACACGCCCAGTTTTGATCCTTCACCCGTCCTCTGCCTTCCAGCCACCAAACACCCTCACATAGCTGTTCTCCCTTATTGAACCAAACTCCACTCCCAAAGCTGCACACTCAACTGCTGCCTACATCACCTCTTCTTGACTCCCTTACTCACCCTCACTTGATTCTGTAACTTTGCTGATCTACATAACCAGCCTTTGATTCACAACAGGTCAGACTTCCTTCTTTAGCCCTCACTACACTCTCTCCAACCTGCTACAACACTTCTTCCTGCTTTCTACTTGATCCCGAGCCGACCTCCCTCTTGTATTTGTTCACATAACCAACGCCTCCTTTACCAAACTGTAGCCCACAAAACTTCCTCCTCACTTTTTAGTTTAGCCCAAACAGCCCACCTTCAACCCCTCTCAAGCCCAACAAAACCCTCCTCTCCTCCTACTTAATCACATGTATCCCAAACATCTCTACAGCCCACTCCATAAAGCAGTAGCTCTTCCCTACAGCCCACTACCAACCATCATTCACAGCCCATCAGCCCACTAATAGCCCAACCATTAGCCCACTAAAATCAACCCAATCAGCCCTCTCCTCCATCAAACTCCACTCAAATAACCCAAGCCATTCCATTAACACTTCACTACAACCTCCTCCAGCCACCTTGCTTCCAACAACCATCCAAACAATTCCCCCTCTCTAATATTATTATTATTAGCAATATTAGCATCGGTAAAAAAAAAAAAAAAGAGAAAAGAAAGAAAAGTAAATACAAAAAAAAAAAGGAGAAAAGAGAGAGTTTTGGTGCGCATTTCCTCAATTCTTGTGCCCTCGACGTCGACACCGTTGTTGCCGCCAATTCTCGCTAAGGTGTAATGGCTCCTAGAACTCAAAAATCTCAAAATCCTGCTCTTGGCGTACTCAACGCAGCGAGTAATCACTTATGCGCGATTTTCTTAGTGCGGTGGGAGGAAACTTGTTGCGGTGCTTGCAGCGAGGCGGATGAGCCTTGTGCATGTTTTTCTTAGCGTAGCGGGGTAAACTTAAGTACCGTGTATGAGCTTCTATGCCTGCGGGGAAATATTGTGTATTTTTTCAAATAAGTACGCCTGAAGACCCATATACGTCTTTCTTGGCGTGGTGGGATTGAAGACCACGGCCGCGGCGTCACCCGACACCGACCATACATGTCTTTTTTTACGTGGTGGGCAGGTTAAGACTCTCTAAAATTTCCCTAAACTAGGGAAATGCTAGGAGGCTACCGAAATTCAGAATGAAAACGCACAAGACTTGAACAAATGACAAGGAATAGAACTTGAATTGAATCACATGGAACTAGATCTTAAACTCTAAAATGCACAATCAAATTGAAAATACGAATGCTAAATAGCGGTTCAAGCCACTCAAACGAACATTAACGAATAAGCAGGGGACTTGTGTTGAACAAAACTCCAACCATGATTTGCTTGCAAGCAATAATCAACAGTAATTAAGGAGGTGTGATCTAGTTGCAAGTAAATGCACAAAAATATCCCAACAAGCGTTGCAAATCATATGTGAATGATAGTGATTGATGTGTGACACTTGTATCAATCTTGCAAGCAAACATATCAAACAATAAAGGAGCTCTAATGTACACAATAAACTATTCATGAGTGGTAGTATAAGACATCCAATGATATGCTAGTGAGCGAAGCATGGAATTACACAATGACTATAGCAACTTCCCTATAGTCAACGCAACTTGCAAGCAAACAATCAAACCTTTGCAAATAATGAAAGGCAAAGTACGATGAATATGAATCTCTTACAAGCATAAATAAGAGGACTGCGATGAACAAGGCGCACTATCCACAAACAAAAGTAACTAATCGGCAATAAGTGTGAGCCCCTACTAACAATTGTAGGACACTTGTCATGCATACAGTACTCCACCTACGAATGACGACAAATAACATGCAATAAATGCTAGAGCATTCGCACAGTCAGCAACAATTCAGTATCAAATAAATACATCAATTCCGTACGGACAACGATGGCTGATACAATTTGCATACAAGTAGAGGCGGTTGATATGCAGCAAATGTAGACACTTATAAGCTGTCGCAGAAGACTCGTCATGTACACAATGTGCTATCTATAAGTAAATACAAAAAAACTGTGATAAATGCGAGCACCTACGAGGCGCTATAGGAGATTCGTCAGTGCACGATAGCTCGTCTGCAAGAAGTAGCGGGTAACCCATTGCACAATGCTACGACCCGCTACAAGCAATATTAGAATATTCACGCTAAACGTATTTCACCTACATGCAACAATTGGTGACTCCTGAACACCTAGCGCTAGACCACAAGTAGCGTTAAATGAAGCTTGCATTACATGACATCCTACCAGCATAAGCAACGGATGACCCGTAGTGCTACACTACGCATTGCTGAAGCACGCCACCGAATCCGTAACATTAATACAAGCAGACAGAAGACATTTATAAGCACACAAATGGAAACCTGTCATTTTTTAAATGATCATCATTTGCACAATTGAGCATATTTGTCCCCTCATGCATTGAAATGCGCACTGATGCATTCATAACATGCATATGCATTTTGCAAATGTTCTTAAAGCTATGTAAAACATACACACACATTGTAGTATATAGGGTATACTATGTAAGCATATCAATTCAATATACAAAATACGCCACGCTGCGGCGGCGCATTATATTGAAACACTATCATATGGTGTGCATATATATGTCACAACATGCAAATTGCTTTGCACAAACAAGTTGTCCAATATGCCAAAGTGCATCATACACTACGTCAATGCCTTGAGTCATCATACAAATGCATTATGCAAACGCATGAATAATATATAAATGTATTGTGCACACATGACTAACATGCAAATATATATGTAAATGCACAAATATGCATACAAGTGGGAAGGTACATATGTGAACGCACAAACATATAAGTACTCGTGCAAATGTGCATATACACATGCATATATATCATACATACCCACTGCATATGTATGACTACCATACAAACACATTATGCAAAATGCATTCAAAAGTATATGCCTGTATGGACAAGTTTAAAAATCACTTCAGCTCACAAAAAGAAAATGTATGGTTGAGAATATCACTAGGATTTATTTTTAATTCGTCTCTTGCTAGTAAGGACGTGGCACATGTCCTCTAACTAGTGATTTCATCGTCAAATGACACCACAGATAGCGATTATGATCGGGATCCTCTAATCGGGTGATTTTATTGTCAAATAACACAATTAAATTATGGTCATGGTTAGAGCCCGTATGTTTCCCAACGGCTTCAAATCCTTGAGTAATAAATCAATAGGATATGATCGATAGGGCATAAAGCCCTCTGTTAGCTAAGATGAATTCAAATTTGTCCATTTAGACAAACATTCACCTCAGGCCTACAAGATATCCTTAGACGAAGCAACTCATGGTTGGCGATAAGGTTCCTTATGTCAGGTTGGGTTGACTACCTCCTCTGATTAAGTAGACTCGGGACCATGATGACCCGGGACGATGGAACCATATGATCTTGATCAGGTCTATCATCATTCCCCTCACCATTTGCTTTAAGTACAAGGTGGTGAATTTTTTTATTTTAAATATTACATTTTCAAATACCTAAACAGGTTGCTACCATACGTTAGATACTACGTATTTGTTCGATGACTAGCCTCAATTGAAAGTTCTCTCTCGCTATCGGGAGGGATAATTAATTATAGGGGCTTGTGCCTATAGGAAACTTGAACTCAGATCATAAAGTCCTCACAAAATGAGGGTGAAATCTCTGGGTAATGTCTTATTTAAAATCTAATGTCTTCTAAAAATTTGCCTCAGAACCTTCTCGTTAAAACTCTCCTCTACGACACCAAAAAGAAAGGGGTCGTGAAGAGGCTGGGGCGTGAATTTTAAGAGCCTACACTCCAGTTTTGATCTCTTGTAAGAATCAAAATAATTTCTTGAGGGAGTCAAAACAAGATAAATAGAGGTGTTAATAAGTTCATAGGCTAATTGTGGAGTAGAAAAACAAGATCAATGGCTCAAGCTAATTGTGAGGACTTGTCTTACGTTCTCAATGAGATGCTTTCTCAGATAACATGCAAAGAATTGCCACGACAGCTACTTCTATTTTTCTATTATTGTATTCTTCTCTGCACACAGTTTCTCTTTTTCTTTATAGTATGCCTTTTCTCTCCCTGATTTTTTGGTACTTAACTCTTCCTACCTCCTTTTATGCATACTCATTCCATGATTGTAGGCTTTATGTTTACATAGAAAGGGCACTAGAGTTAGTGAAGTGATGATTAAACTAATAAAAGAACCATAGAGATTACCGGGATGAGTTGGATTGCCAAGCTAAAGAAATCTATGTGTTTTGAGTTTTGTAAAAAATTTAATTTAATTAATAAATGTAGAAAGCAACGTGTATGAGAATTTTCAGATGAATCATAGACCAATAAATCTTCCTTCTCTCTTTCTTTTTGTTCTCTTTTTGTTTATTATAGGAGGAAGATCTTGAGGTTGAAAATTATTTAAAATGACATGAGGTTATATTGGGATTTATATACATAACTAATCAATGAGATTTGAGGGATGATGTTTAAGAGCACTTCATTTATCATTATGCAATGAAGAGATTGAATATGAGGAGTTGTATTTATCAAAGATTAATTCATATAACACCTCATTATGTGCGACTCATCAGAGCTATCCACATGTTCAAAATTTTGATTTTTGTTTTGGTTGGTTTGCATACCCTAGCCAGTTTGATTCAAAATATCGCCGAAAAGATGTCAATCCAGTATTAATACATAAATTAGTATTGCATTGTAGAATGCCATCTAGTTGTAGTCCCAAATTGGTCGGATTGGAGAAGTCCTTCCAAATAGTCCAAAGGCTATCGACCGGTTTTCATGTCACCACTTGATGGTTGGATCACCCAGGAGTTTTCAACAGGGTCAACCCCATCTCGATCCAACTAGATTCATTCCTCAAACTATAGATTATTTTATCTTTCTTTTTTATGCATTTGCAATTTTTGCCACTCAATCTGGCCGCTTAAGAAGCTCCACATAGCTACTTCCTGTGCGGAGTAACAATGCCCAGAATATTCCTTGCAGCATCACAATTTCTCTCTACCATGGATGTCCATTGCTTTCAAGTATCAAATCACTCACTAGTCATCCAGTCGTGTAATGATTGTCACATGACACAGTGGACATAAACCATAATGTAGAGCCATTTAAAATTTTATCACACATTTGATTTTTGTTTTTCCTCTTCCTCTTGGGTTTAGGGTTGTAAAGACTAAATATTCTCAACAAGCTACTCATGACTTGGCTCAATTAGAGCTTGTTCATGGTTGTTTAACTCGTTCATGATTGTTTAATTAATCAATCAAATAACTTTTCTATATTAGATTGCTTTTGTTCATGAATGCATGATACTTATTTATGTTCATTAAAATATTTGTTTATGTAGTGTTCATTCAATTAAAATCTCATTTTTAAGCTGAACATGTTGCTTATTAATCGGCTCGATAAAGCTTGTTTAGTTAACTAATAGACTATACGATAATGTAGGTTGTTAATAGGCTCGATAGAACTTATTTGGTTAGCTAACGAGCCGAGCAAAATCCAAGTTCAAACAATCATTATTTTAAAGAAAATGAGGTTGAATGCTTCTACAAATACTTGAATTGAGCTCGAGCTTGAGCTCAAATACGATTTTGGTAAAGAAGCTCAAGCTTGAGCAAGCTTCTGCTCGGCTCAACTCAGTTCATTTGTCGCCCTACTTGGGCTTCTATTTCTCTCAACAACTTGATCTCCCTAACCATCAGAAAGTAAACTAGCTCGATGTTGAACCCTTCCTTCACTTTCATTAAGCCAAAGCCTACTTATGATCTTTTTTTATGAATCAGACAGGACTTGGACTCAATCTTGTTCATCATTTTCTTTGACCACTTGCCGCCCTTCCCCTTTTCTTTCTCCCTCTCTTTTAAGCTTATTCGCTAAGCATAGGTCTGGCGTTCTCATCCATAATGGTTCCATTTGTATTCACCACAGGCTAGTTGAAGCCTTCTGTAATTTCTTTTTGACAGGGAATTCCTGTTTCAACTTCATGAACCCAAACCTTGTCATTTCAACATGATAACATGCTCATTGATACCATGCTTGATAAGATTTTCATTTCTCACGCCAAGTTTGTATCCTGTCTCTTGCTCATTATTTTTAATTTAGATGGATGATTGCATTGTGTTTACTCATAATCTTTAATTCAAATGTGGTTGTCTGAACGGGGCCTATTAATCTGCTACCAGTTATTTGCCTATATATAAACATACCATGAATATCATGGTCATCATGCAATTTGGAATTCCAATTTCCCGATAGCTATTGTTTACTATTCTTCTCGTCTATTGTTGAATTGCATATTGTAGTTAACTCTAAGTTTTATTTTCCTATTAACACATAGAATGCGACCGATTCTTCTTCTTCTTTTTATTTTTTTTGGAACTTTCTGCATTGGTGCAATGTTTCAAAGAAAACTCTATCACAATAGGTGCAACAGTATTTTTCAGATGAACTCAATGAAGATGAAACGTAGGCGGTGAATTGAGTTGAAGGAGAAAAGAGCCAAATTTTGGTTGAATAATGTCAAAACCAATTCATTTGCACCCCTCCAGCTGCATTTCCACCGTGTTTTTGCTAATATCACCCTCTTTGTGCCCATCAGCCATCTTCTTAAATTGCATACTTCCTTTTGCTAGATTTAGCCACCTCAAAACTGATGCTTCCCTTCAGGTTGCTGCCTAGAATCTATTGTTCTGGGTTCCACTTCTGATAATTACTAGGGTTGAGTATGCTTTGAGACGAGTTGACTGCACAGTGCCCCTCTCACTAGCTAACATTGAGATTCTTCATGGGATTATAACTGGCATTGCCATTAGAATAACTAGAAACAATTAAGTTGCTTGTATCTGAGTTTTGACTTAGTTTATTAATTGTTTGTCAACCTAGATCAACTTTTAACCTTTATCATCTGAGATTGGCACAGGAAAAGTTTTAGCAGCTTTCATGCATGAAAAATATCTATTATTCTTATGTAATGTACTAGGAAGAATGCAAGTTGTTGCTAATCGGTATGGTGATTTGCTATTTAATTCTGTTTTTGTTCTACTTTTAAAGGATTCCTATGCTTATGGACATCTATTGTTGTTTCCAATTTGAAATCCTTCTTCCCTTGTTGTTATTGTCATCAATAAAATTTTTGCACTAGTAATTGGAATGTAATGTGAAAATTACTTGACAAATATCACTGAATATGTTGGAAGTTATCATTGAATGGCTAATTATTTAGCTTATGGTGTTGAAAACTTGGAAGGTAAATCATTTCCAGCCAATTTGGTCAGTGGTCATTCTAGTTGTTGTTTATGTTCCATTGCATTTTAAGATCCTTCAAAATACCCCAAATCTCCTATTATTGTTGATGTCCTTCCTTGGTACTTATGCTGAATTAAATGACATGCTAATGCAGATTGTATTCCTGTATTTATGCAAAATAAAGGTGCAAGTTTAGACCACTTTTCTGAACAAGGATTTTCAAAAAATACTAATAGCGAAGTTCTAGGAAAAACTGATTTTGATGGAAAGTCTTTTAATTGGAAGCCTTCTGAACTAGAAGCTAATGATGGCTATGACTGGGGGAATTTTGATGGTGACAATAAGGAATCTGAATCTCTTGGAGGTGGCAGTGAGAATGATAACATTTCCGATGATATTCAGCTAGTTACTGCTCATGAGGATGAATTTGAAACATTTGACTTGAGAATTATACATCGCAAAAACAGGTTAAGAACCTTCCCATAATATATTTTTACAATGTGATTAAATTTTAGGTATGGTGGTTCTAATGTGTTATGCATTTATTGCAGAACTGGCTTTGAAGAAAATAAGGATTTCCAAATTGTATTAAACTCAGTTGTAGCTGGTAGATATTATCTTACCGAGTATCTGGGTTCTGCTGCATTCAGCAAGGTTGTTCAGGCACATGATCTGCACACAGGAACTGATGTGTGCCTTAAAATCGTAAAGAATGACAAAGATTTTTTTGATCAGAGCTTGGATGAAATCAAGCTTCTCAAGTATGTTAACAAGAATGATCCCGCTGATCAGCGCCATTTATTACGTCTGTATGACTACTTTTACTATAAGGTATGCAATTGTTCGAAGTGAGGGTTTTTTCATATGCTTTTAATGATTTCTCGTATTTCTTTATTTTGGTATGCTTTATGTGATTGTGTAGGAGCGTTGTTAGGTATAGTTGCCGCTGTATTATTATTTTTTAATTGTTGGTTATTTCAATTGAAGCTTTAGGTCTTCCTAGTTTTGATTGTGTGGTTGAATCCTCAAAAAAATGACTAGGCGGTTAAAATAGAGCAAGTCTCTTAGAATATAAAAGGTAAATTTATAAACCTATGGTTAGGGCAACTATATTGTATTGATTTGAGTGTTGAGCAATAAAGAAGTCATTGATAAATAAATTAAGTACGAGAAAATGAGCATGTTAAGATGGATGCATGACAAAATTAAGTATTGATTGATAAATCATTAAATTAGAGAGATGATAGGAGTAGTATCTATTGAAGATAAGATAGTGAAGAATTAATTTGGCTGGTTTGGCAATTTTCAATCAAAGCTATAAGATGGATCAATAAAATGTGTGGATAAAATTGATGTCGGAAGGATAAAGAAGAAAAATTGGAAGAATGAAGGTAACTTGGATAGGTTTAGCACCTCATGCTTAATAAAGACCATTGGATAAATAAAATTCATAAAATCAACCTCAAATGGTTGGGATAAGGTTAATGATGTTGTTGTTAGTAATCCTTAACACTAGGTTTTGAAGAGTAACTTGTCCCTTCTTTTGCTTAGTAAATGTCCAATAAAAACTATTAAGTCCCATGCTAGATATATGGGTTATTACGTTGAAAGATAAAGGAATTTGTCGCAAGTGATGTAATATGTTTTAGGGTTTACCGGTTTAGTGTTTTTAATGCAAAACTAATATGAGATGTATTATTAAAATCATGTAATACATGCACAAAAATGTGCAGTCTACAAACTATTAATTATAACAATTACTGTTACTTGTGATTGAAAAAAAGAAGTATAAGAACTTCAATTCAGATGATAGTTTAATAGTTTTCTACTAGAAGCAATGTGTAGTAATTTGGACATGAAAAATCATGCAAAATACTTTTTTGACGCCCCAGCAAGAAATAGAAGTACTGAGAGTGGGGAGATATTCATAAAAACGTTGGGGTGTTGATATGAAGTTCTTTAGCATGCGCTCATTTACATAAAATATTCATTATAAAGTATCGAACTTTGTTGTTTTTTTTTTTTTTAATTTGTGGTATTAAAATGGGATTAATCAATGACTTTAATTTCCTGATCCATGAGGTTTTTAGTTTTCTCCACTCGTTAATTTCCTCTCTCTCTCTCTCTCTCTATTCCTTCCTTGCTCCCTTTTTCTCTATCACACAGACACATGCACATGCACAAAATATACAAGTCAGGATGAAAACCTAGCATGCTAACTTTTGAGCCTAATAATCTTTGACATACTTTCCTTCTTGGAATTGTATCTTTTGTTTGGCTATCATTTCAGCTCAATGCCCTGTGTTTAGAATCTGAGGTATAGTTTACTTTATGTGGGTATTTGTGATCAAGTTGGTAATTCGTGTATATAGTATGGTTTTCTTTCTATATAAATTCAAGCTATTTGTTAATCATTTTTATTTTCAAATCTAGAATGCACTTGAGGCAGGTCGAGGAGTAGCATTTAGATTAACTTTATTGTGATATGGAGGTCATATGTTCATATCATGTAATAGCCTCTTTGCAATTTATTGTATTGCTGCGCTTATTTACCTTTTTTTTAGTTTCCTGCATTGATAGGAGCTTCATGTATTTGGTATGTCCTTTTTATTTCAAAACTTTTTAAGCACTTTCGCCAGTACCATCATAAATAACAATTTGCATTTGATCTAACCCACATTACAAAATTGTAACTTTTGTAAAAATTCTTGCAGGAACATCTTTTTATCGTGTGTGAGTTGCTTCGAGCAAATCTATATGAATTTCAAAAATTTAATCAGGATTCGGGCGGGGATATTTATTTCACATTACGCAGGATACAGGTAATTTTTTTTAGTAATTTGAAAAAATGTTATAAGATGGTTTAAATTTGTTCAATTTTGAGAAATCTGTATAGGAGACCAACAAGTCTTTCATTATGGAGAGTTTTGCCACAAGTGAGCACACATATTTATAAATATTTTTGTATTTCGATTTCAAAATGTTATTATTTTTAGGAAGAAATTAAAAGAGAAGTAAATCTAAATGAATGTTTCTAGATGATTGAATTATGTTCAAGTATGCATGTTCTTTCTCTCAAAAAGTATTGCATGTTCTATTTAGAATGATGACAATCATTAGTAGAAAGTGTTGAGCTATAAAAATGTAATAATAATGATGATGATAATGATAATAATAATAATAATAATAATAATAATAATAATAATAGTAAGAAAAGAAAAACATAGCTCTAATTCATGTTGTGCCTACACATTTGTGACTCGGACCACACGCTACTCACAATCCCTTGCTAAAACCCACAGTTTGCTTCTCTTCTACATTCACGCACAAATGTTAGCACGATCTATTCGGAACCCCTCTCCTCCTAAACCTATGATTTGCTCACCCTTTCTAGTCTCTACTTGCAATAGTGCCATCACTTTTCCTTCATTGTCTAGCACACTCCTGCACATCTTGACTCCCATACCCCTCCTATGTTGGCCCTTGTTCCTCTAATGCTCATGAAGAAAAGCCCTATGACATGTCTTTCTCTCCTCCGCTGTAATTAATCTGTCGTGGAGCTCTTGTTTCCCTTAATCTCTCTTGCTATTGATCTCTCTTCCCACATCTCTGTTTATCTTCCCCATCATCAACTTTATGTGCTCACAAAGGTTGGTCATATAATACATATTGATTATAAGATTACTTGTTATGTTTGAGACATTGTTTTTTATAAATGGACAACTCAGTTATGTGTTACGCCGGCCCAGGAGGGGCCAGAGGGAATTTTTGAATGGAAGGGGTGTTTTGGTAATTTGTATTTCTCCTTTGGAGTTAATTAGGAGTTTAGGAGGGAATTAGGGTTATCTTGAATTTTGTCTGAGAATTTGAGATCTTCTTGGAGGTTTGGGCTCTGGTCTTCTTGGCTAGAGATTTTTGGAGAGTTAATCTTCCTCTCGAATTGAAGATTCTTGTATCGTTTGCTGTTTTTATTCTTCTACTAGTGGAATACAAGTTGTTGTTTGGTTTTGCTCAAGGCTTTCCCCTATTTTTCTCTGTTTTTGGACTGTTTTCCTGCAGAAAACAATAGAATTTCTGCTGTTTACTCAAGTATTGGAGGTAGGTTTGCTTGCGAACTCAAGTATTCCCTTAGGGTTACTTGCGAACTCAAGTATTTCCTATCATTATGTTATTATATGGAACATATCAAGCTTGTTAAATATATATTTACTTTGAAAGATGTGCAAATTAATCAAGACATTATCAAAGGCAATTAAGGATCAAAGCACCATTATGGACCTCATTAAAAGCTATAAATAATAGCTAAATACTAATTATATGTTGGCACATGGATAATCTTACTACTACATTGAAATGTGTTCCGACATGTAAATGCTTTCAAATGATCCTAATGTACATTGAGGGTTCCTAATTTATCGTAAAAAAATTTCATATTATTTTCAAAATTATGATGTCAACCCAATTGATCAGGAAAATATGCCAAGCCCTTGAGATTAGTCTTATCTATTCCCTTTTTATCCAAGGTTTGTAGCAAGCCATTGCTTTAATATGCACGCTAAAATGTCTTATATTGCATGCCAAAATTAAATCAACTTAATTATACAGCGGAAGCTGCAATAACCCGCAAGGGGCGGATCCAGGAAACCCTGGACCGGCCAGTCCAGCAATTTCCTACCCAGGAAGGCACGACGGATAGGGAGGGGAAGTTAGCTGAGGGTGTGGGGCCCAACAAGGAGTTAATTTGTTATGTTAGGAGAGGATCAATTAGAAAAGAATTTCCTAATTGAAATTCAAATAGGAGAGAGAAAAACATTAGGAAAGAGGGCTGATTTAGAGGGAAGAGGAGAGCTTATTTAAGTCTTAAGATTAGGGTTTATTTTCTCTATGCAGAATTTTGTGAGTTTGTGCTGTCTATTGTTTTTGTGAGGGATCCTAATGGCGTCTAGGGTTTGGGAGAGAAGGTCCTCCTCTCGAAAGAGGACTATTGTATCTTGCTTGTTTGTATTTCGTTTCTTATCAATAAAAATCTATGATTTTCTGAATTTCTTGGTTTGTTGGCTGTTTTTGATACCAAGGCGTATCACTTAAATATACTGGTTATTTGCCTTTAGAGTGAGGTTGCAAGACCCATTGACACCGAAGAAAATGAATTGCTGAATTTGCTTTTAACCCTAGTTCTAGTGCTAAACAGATTACAAGACTATCTAGACAAAAGGTCCAGTGCCAAAAATAATTCTAACTTACTGATATTACAGTGCTGAGAAACACAACAAAGTCACAAGAAACAGAGGAAAGCCACACAAATAACAAGGAGAATTAATATGAGCAGCAAGAGAAGGCTAAAGACTAACCAAAGCAACAAACACCATAATTCCTACAAAACTGCTTTATATCAGAATGAATAAATCGTTAAATTAAAACCTTAGTCTACAATGACTACTAGACTATTCAGTTATTAGACTGGCTAGATGTAGGAAATTAGAACTTCTCTGAGAATTTTGATAGATCGGAAATCTTGCTTTCTTCTAAGAAACCTAGAAACTTGTCAGCACCAAACAGGACTTCAATGGTACCACAATCTCCTTCTTGCTTCAAGAAATCAGCCCCTATATATAAAATTCATAAGACACCAAAAAAGAAATAGTGGTCAGATCCTTGTTTAAGGCATTTCAACGAACAATATTAGAAGGAAATACAGAACCTGATGGAAATTAGTCAGAAGGTAGTTATTTGTTTCTTGAATTTGCAGGAGTTTTTTGCTTGTACGATAGTCACAAGGTTCAAGTCCATGAATCATTTGGACCAACACTTGGACTCAAGGAGCAGTGGCTCATCCCACGGTGAGGCCAGCCAATAAGGCTAGGGGGAGTTAGAAAATTTATTGATTCTTACTTTGCTGCAAGGAAGAAGCCAGGAATTCAGGTTCTTGAAAATCTGGTTCGCTGGAAATGGCCAGACTGCGACGTGATTGGTGGTTCCAAGGTCGGAAAAGGCTGATGCCTGTGTGGAAACTGCTGCTGGTGGAGAGGAAAAACTTCTGTTGGCGAAGAAGGTGCAAAGACAGGCAGGGGAGAACAAAGGCGGTGAGAGAATGATATTGGTGAAGTCCACCACTACAAACCCTCACCCCTCTTCTCTCAAGCTTTAGGGGAAATCCACCCCAAGAAAAATGATCTTTCTCTACCTCATCAGATTTTCAAATCTGAAATCAAACTTAAAACAATAAATTCTCCCTCTCAAATGAACAATAGGTATTTATAGAAAGCCAAGGATTTAAAGAAGCAACAAATTACCATCCTACCCCTATTTAAAAATCAGCAAATAAAATAAAGAAAATAAAAATAAAGTAAATAATAAAAAACCTAATTAAATAAAATGCTTAAAGTTAAAACAAATAAAACCTTATCACCCATCATATAGTCCATCTTGCCTATTTGGTGAGGTGACAAAGACCCACTTTATGGCAATTCAAAAGTATGTGTTTTAACTCTCAAAATTCAAATCAAATTAATTCCAAATATCAAACATTAATCAAGGATTTAAATGAAAAGTATTATATTTTCTTCATCATTATGGTTATAAATCCAACTTACTTTTCTTTCAATGAATATAATCTCCAGCCCAATTAGTTGGGCCAACCCAAAGCCATCACACCCCTAAAACTAAACCTACTTAATCCGACCACTTTACCTATATGGTAAGGCCTTAAGCCTCATTATTGGGCTTACCCTCTTCCTTGAGATTATAAGTCACGCATATTGGCTTTTCAATGAATTTATGCCCCATTTATTGCATTTTAATGGTTGTAAGCTCCGTCCCAGACCATTTGGTCATCCAATCAATGTCTTGAAGTTTCCAACTATGCTTTGGGTCCTTGATTTGGGCTCATTCGGGCTCGGATTGGATCACACTTTTGTCGATGGTCCCGAATTTAATTTTGAATGTTTCTAACTCAAATATGCCTTGAGATTCATGTCCGATCAAGATAATTTATGATGACCTATCAATCATAATGAGCAATTATATTTGGTTGTGACCATGTGTTGTCACCTAGCTTTCTAGATTTTGGCCATAAAGATCAGTTAAATTGCCTTGAAGTGAATTTCTATAAAACTGCTCCATGTATAGCAAGGGAATTTCAGAAAACAACCTAACTTTACCCTTTTAGGTTCACGAGTTAATTAATTCAACTATTTTTTGGCTCCTTGAGCTTGTTAAGATAATTGCCTCATGCCAAAGTCCTTAGACCTATCAAACTGGTTAAGGTGTGAATGTGTAAATTTTGTTGGAAGAGCTTATTAAATATGCATGGTTATTTCGACCCATAGGTTTATAAGCCGAGGAGAATATAATGGCCTGGCTTTTGGACTTATTAAGCCAATGAAAATGCAGCCTACATTCGATTGTTAGAGATTGTTTTATATCATAACCCTTATCTTAGATTTGTTGATTAGGAGATATCTATTGATTGGTTATAGTCGAATCGAGTGGCTCAACGAGACAAATCCAACAAGCTCAAGATCACTTAACCCTGACATTATCAAGGCACATAAATGCTGAAGAAATGATCTATGATCAAGAGAATCAATGAGGACTATCTAAGTGCTTCGAATTTTCTCCATATTTATAGGGTATGCCACTTCCAAAAATCTATAAATATGCCACTCCCTACAGGAGGTGGACCCTTTACTAGAGATTCAATAAAGCTTAAAAGGTTTTGAGAATCTCAGAGCTCCACCCAAATGATGCAATCAAAACAACACTAAGATTGCCAAAAAAAATGTCTTCCTTTACATGACAAACATAACCCATAAAACTTAAATATATATTTTAGAAGAAAGATACAATGGAGTGGAAACCATAGAGAGAAGAAGTAGATTAGAAACCGAGAAAAAACTTAAGAGAAGAAGAAGAAGAAGATAGCTCGCAGGCTATCACAAAACCCTCAGGTTTTCTTTTCCAAATATTATCCCATCACACACAACTAAAACAGCCATAAACACTTCACTTAAATAGGAAAGAAGCAGCTCAAAAGACACCCCATCAGCCGCCCAAACAGTCAACCAGCAAAAAAGAAAAAAAAGGCAGCAATTCAGGCTCCCAGAAATCAAACCACCACAGCCAGGAACCGAGGGACCCATGCAGAGGAACCGAACAGCCAAATGGGCAGGGAACCAAACAACCCAGCCAGGAAACCGAGAAAGCCATGGAACAAAACCCGAACAGCCACAAAAGCTCAGCCGCCCCCATCAAACTCAAAATCTTGCCTACATCAATTCTCCTGATGAAAAAGATTCTGGGCGCTTGTTGAATGTTTTGACTTTTCATTTCTTTTTTTTTGAAAATAAAGGAAGACTCACAAACAAACCAGGGCTCTGATACCATTTGATGCAATCAAAACAACACTAAGATTGCCAGAAAAAACATCTTCCTTTACATGACAAACATAACCCATAAAACTTAAATACATATTTTAGAAGAAAGATACAATGGAGTGGAAACTATGGAGAGAAGTAGATTAGAAACCGAGACGAAACTTAAGAGGAGAAGAAGAAGAAAGCTTGCAGGCTATCACAAAACCCTCAGATTTTCTTTTCCAAATATTATCCCATCACACACAGCTAAAACAACCATAAACACTTCACTTAAATAGGAAAGAAGCAGCCCAAAAGACACCCCATCAGCCGCCCAAATAGCCAACCAGCAAAAAAGGAAAAAGGACAGCAATTAAGGCTCCCAGAAATCGAACCACCACAGCTAGAAACCGGGACAGAAACAGGAACCGAGGGACCTAGGCAGAGGAACCGAACAGTCCATCCATGAATCCGAGAAAGCTAGGGAACAAAACCCCAACAGCCACAGAAGCTCAGCCGCCCCCATCAAACCCAAAATCTTGCCTACATCACCAAACATCACCACAAGCGAACCCTCGTTGGCCAATTGCCATAGTAGGACCTTCGTCTCCTGATCGCCACCGTAGGCCTTTTGCCGGCCAACCATCATTGTTAAACTTCTTCCTGCCGACCACCACCGCCATAATTTCGTTGACTAACCGTCGCCATTGGAACTCCGTCACCCGACCACCACGGTCGAACCTTTCATCATTGTTGGACCTTTGTTCTGCCATCGCCGCTAGACCTTCGCTCGGCCATCGTCGTTCGACCTTTGTACGACCATCACCATCGGCCTTTCGCCGACCAATCATCATCGTTAGACCTTTGCCTGCCAACAACCACTGCAACACCTTTAGTTGGCCGACCACCATCGTAGCATCTTTCGCCATTCGATTGCCGCAGTCAGATCTCCTTTGTCGAACCCTGACCATTCAACTCCAAACGTCCATGTAGACTCTGCCACTATTTCTGCTAACTCTCCAAACAATCATAACTTTATCGTCTTCAAGTTAAGGGATGTGCCAATCTTTATATTTCACGCATGTATAGTGGAATCATTTTAGTTGGGGTAAGGCGCCACGTTTTTTCCCTTTCTGGGTTTTCCACATAAAAAATCTCTGGAATTATCTAGGCTCTTTCACTTATCTGTTTGTGTGCTTCATCTTTATGCAAAGCTAGGATATAAAACTCTCTCACTCTACCGCCGCTAACTTTCTAGCCCATAACAATGATGATAATTTCTTTCAATTCACAAACCTAATGGTCAAATTATTTTGTTGATTCAATAAGCTCAAAAAACGAAATCATCATATAAATTTCAAAATCAACGAGTCCAAGTATCAAGCTTGAACATTAAGTTCTAGTCAAACAAGCCGAGGGCTAGACTTGCATTCTTAGTTCACACCTCATGGTCTAGTTGTTTTGTTGATTCAATAATTTTCGTGATCTAAGTCATTACGTAAATCTCAAGCTCAACGAGTATAAGGACCTTGCTTGAATATCAAGTTATAGTTCAACAAGCCCTAGAGCTAAGTTAGTAAAACTCCTTAGCTCACAAATCGAAAATGTTGAACTATTTTGTTGATTCAACAAGCTCTAATGGCCAAGCCCGTGCACAAATTCTAAGCTAAACAAGTCTAAAGAATCAAGTTCTGATACAAAATTGTAGTTTAATAAGCCGAAGGTTTGAACGGGCAAGGCTTCTCAGCTCACAAACCTAAATGCTAATTTGCTTTGATGATTTAATAGGTTGCAGAAGCTGAGTCAGCACATAAGTTCAAGTTTAATAAATCTAAAAAATCAAGTTTGAATTTCAAAGTCCCAATTTAACATGCTTAAGTGTATAACTAGTGAAACCTGTCGGATCATACACTTAATAAGAACAACAAATCAATCTATATCTATCAAATGCATCAACAATTTTTTGGTTATTGGATCCAATTATTTTAAAAAGGTTTGTGATTTTCATAATAAAAAAGTATTTATAATTTCTAGAACTCTCTCTTTCTCTGTATATGTATATTAGCACAGAAGTCCTCTTAGCGGATAAGACTTTGTTTGACGATATAACTTTGTATAGTTGACACGCACATTCTAATTTAAAGTTAAGATCTTGCTAGAATGGGTCAATCTATTAAAACTTTCATTAAGCTAATTAAATAATTTAGATATAAATTTCTAAGTAATTTTAATTTGAAAACTACATAGAATTATATAATAAATTACATACATGCAACAAATTAATTTACTTTTAAATATTTAAATAAATACTTTACATACATACATAAAAAATAAAATTAATTTAAAATGTTTAAATATTAATTAACCAAAATATATCTAATTAAAATTTACTAACATAGATCTAACATGAATCTAAGGAAAAAAATGCAGATCTTTTAAAAAATATATAGAACTAGGAAAAAAAAGTTGAAGATAAAAAATTTATAAATTTAACAAAAAGTATGTGTTTAACAATATTAAATACATATAGCTAACATGGATCTAAGTAAAAAAAACATAGATCTAATAAGAAAAATATAAAAATAAAGAAAAAACATAGTTCTAATATTATATCGAACACAGATCAAACAAATTAAATAAAAAAATCTAAAAAAAAACTTGCATAGCTAAATTTGAAAAACTTTACAAATGAAATTTGAAATTGTGGTTTGTTGAAAATGGAGGGCATTACCAATCTTTATATATAAAGAGGAATTTAGTAGATCAAGCCTAAATGGAGCAAGCAGAGGTGGTGGAATAGGATAGGCGGCTTTTGGGTCAAAAGAAGGGCAAGAAATGAGGGAAGAAGGGGCTCTCAGTTGAAATAAATCAGGTTACGGATTGACTTTTTGATGGATTTTTCACCAGAAAATTTACACTTATGTTTGATCAAATTTCTAGCAGATTTTGTCTATCATTAGGGCCGTTGGCAATGCCCTATTTTTATGTAGCACGCACACCAAATAAAGCCAACATCTAATCTACACTAGGATCCGCACGATCATACCTCATTATGATCTTTTTTGACCCATGCAACTTGCATGCTCGCGTTAAAACTAATGTGCCATTAATCTTTTGCATTCATGCGCACACGTCCATGAGATATTGAGATCACATTATGGCTCCTTTCCTCCTAAATCCATGATTTACTCGCCCTCTCTGGACTTGTCTCTCAACTGTGCCCTTGCCTCTCCTTTGTTTTCTTGCATGCTTCTACATGGCTCACCTCCCATACCCCTAGTCGGCGCTCTCCCTTCTCCTGATGCCCATGAAGCAAATCATTGTAGTTTGTGCCTCCCAACGCACATCTCTTGTTTGTCTTCTTGTCCTCAAATGTACAAGATCTGCCTTCCCTACCCCCCCGCCACCTGACACTCACATGGGCTCTCGCATGATCCAATCACGTAATTCCTCTACACTGTGCGAACCCATCCTCAATTCCTCTTCTAGCCCCTTGGTGAACCCTACACGTGGTCTCTCACATAGTGTCTCCCCCAACTCTCACACAATCTAGTTTTGCAACAATCTTCACTCAACCTTACATTCAATAAACTACATGTAACCAACAATACTAGATGCTCAATCATGGCACTTAATAATGTCTACTCTCCAACACCCGTTTTTTGGCCTCTCCTCAGGACTTATGCTTAGTAATATTTTAACACACAATTGCAGTGATAAAAAATTTGAACAATCTTTGATTTTTGATTTAATCAGTTAGAAAATTGCATCATTGATCTTCAATTTAATCAAAAAACTTTGAAGACCTTGGCATCATTTATCTTCGGTCTAATCAAAGCTTGAAGACCTTCACGTCGTGTTGATATTTGATTCAGCTGAAATTTAGCCACCCTTTATTGATCTTTTACTTGAGTTCAAGGGGATGAATGCTCTCCTTCAACGGTTATGCTTGAACAAAACTTGGCGGTAACTTCGTTGCTGTTAGGTAGTGGTTAGTATGACTATCATGTGGTCTCAACCTTGTCACATCACATACCCTTGATCTCTAAGCAGAGTTACATGGGGGCAT
This sequence comes from Dendrobium chrysotoxum, assembly GCA_019925795.1. Classification (NCBI taxonomy): domain Eukaryota; kingdom Viridiplantae; phylum Streptophyta; class Magnoliopsida; order Asparagales; family Orchidaceae; genus Dendrobium; species Dendrobium chrysotoxum. Next base: position 24,487,832 of record CM034308.1, read on the forward strand.
TGTTCAATGTTGAAACCATAGATAAGGAAAATGTGTTGATGGAGTGTTTCTGCTGTGATCAAAGCACCACTATAGCTCAGCAACATCTATGAATAATGCATGAATATCAATTATGTATGGTGCTTTTACGATCATTTTATTGAATTGAGAAGCATGCAAACAAACATAAGGCTCTTAAATAACCCTAAACTTATTTGGCGGGTTTCAACAAACCTCTAAATAACCTCTTTAGGTTTTTCTTCAAACTTATAATGTCAAACCAATTGATCAAGTAAATAGGCCAAAGGCCAAAGTTTAATGCGATTGATTCCTAGTTGATCCAAGGGTATTTATGAGTCATTGCTATTATGCGCTACATCAACTACCAAAATCAAACCAAATTAACTAAATGAGTCACCTTGCCTGTGTAGAAATGCAAGAACAGGGAAAAGACAAGAAGAGCAAAAGCTGTATCTTATTCCAATAGGTACAAGGTGTATATATAGATACTTTGAGATGTGAGTACACATGTAAAGATGATATTGGATTACAAGAATACATGTATACAACTTAATATTTATTGTTGTTCTAATAGCCCCCCACAAACTGACGGATCTTGTATGATCGTTAGTTTGGATCGTAGCGACTTGAATCGAGGAGTCGCTAATGGTTTGGTAAGAATGTCTGCAATCTAGTTCGTCGTGCTAATGGGTAGAAGACGAATATTGTTGTTATGAATGTGATCCCGTATGAATCGATGATCTATTTCAATGTGCTTAGTTCTTGCATGGAATACTGGATTGTTCGCAAGGGCAATTGCGGATGTATTGTCGCAGAATAAATATGCGGGTGTATTATGCTGTATACGGAAGTCGGTGAGAAGACGTTGGATCCATATGGTGTCCGCCGTGGCCACCGCGAGAGCCCTGTACTCGGATTCTGTGGAGGATCTGGAGACAGTTGTTTGCTTCTTGACAGTCCAGGAGACTAGATTGTCGCCTAGGAATGTACAATAGCCAGATGTGGATTTGCGTGTGACTGGATCACCTGCCCAGTCAGCGTCCGAGAAGGTGTGTAGAAGAAGATTGGATTTGACGATTGGTAAGCCGAAATCAATCGTTCCTTTAATGTAACGGAGCAGCTGTTTGAGGAGATAGTTGTGAGCCGGTGATGGATTGTGCATATGCTGAGATAGGATGTTGATGGAGAATGCTATGTCAGGACGCGTGAGTGTAAGATACTGGAGGGATCCAGTAATCCGCCTGTACATATGCGGGTCGGTTAGCGTAGGATCTTCTTTGAACTGAAGTGGCTGTTTGGTACAGGAGGGATTAGCGAGAGAATTACAGTTGAGAAGGTTAGCTTGCTGGAGAATAGAAGAAGCATAGGAGCCTTGAGAGAGAAAATACTTATCTGAAAGAGTTTGAATTTTGATGCCGAGGAAGTGATTTGCCGTGCCTAGTTGTTTCATGGTAAACTTGGATTTGAGTTTAGTGAGAAGGTCAGACATAGCAGATGAATCATTTCCTGTCAAAAGTATGTCGTCGACGTACACCAGTAGATAGAGTTGAGTATTGTCTTTGTTGAGCGTAAGTAAAGAAGGGTCAGCCTTGCTGTGTTGGAAGCCGATGCTGATCAGATAGGTTGTAAATGTGGTGTACCACTGACGTGGTGCTTGTTTAAGACCGTATATGACTTTACGAAGAAGGCAGACGTGAGTGGGATTTGTTGAGTCCTCGAAGCCCTTGGGTTGGCGCATGTAGACGGTTTCATTGAGATGACCATGCAGGAAAGCGTTGGCAACGTCCAATTGTTGGATTTTCCATCCATGATGGAGAGCGATTGTGAAGAGTATGTGGATGGTAGGGAGTTTGGCCACCGGGCTAAAGGTCTCTCCATAGTCGAGCCCATATTCTTGACGATTTCCTTGGGCTACTAGTCGGGCTTTGAACCTTGCAATCGAACCGTCCGAGTGAACTTTTGTTCGAAAAGTCCACTTGCATCCAAGAACTGAAGCATTTGGTGGCAGAGGGACAAGACACCAAGTGCCTTGTTTTTGTAACGCAAAGAATTCGGCAGCCATAGCCTGTCGCCATTCAAACATTTTGTTTGCCTCGGTGAAGCTGGTGGGGTCAGTGGACTGCTGGACATGGTGAAGTAAGTTAATTCTACGAGATGGCTTGAGTGAGCCGGTTTGCAATCGTGTTATCATAGGGTGTCTAGCAGGTTGCAAGGCAGGCTGAGAGAGTTCTGTTGGAGAGTAGGAAGTGTGGTCCGAGAGAGGTTTGTGAGGCGTAGGAGGATGATTGAGCGATTGAGATGAAGTAGAGATAGTATGAGAATCAGGATAGTGAGTTGGGGCTGCAGTGTGTGTATGAACCGTGGAAACAGGTACTAATAGGGGGGAAGGCAGAGCAGAGGGTGTTGTAGTGTTAGAAGACTTGATGTGCTGAAAATGAAAGTATGATTCGTTGAACTGAACGTGACGAGAGATAAAGATGCGATTAGTGACACAATTCATACATTTGTAACATTTTTGAGTATCAGAGTAGCCCATGAAGAAACATGAGGTAGAGTTCGGATGAAGTTTAGTTCGCGAATGATTTGGTAAAAGAGGAAAACAGTCACATCCGAACGTCTGAAGATGCGAATAGATGGGAGTGATATGAAACATGAGTTGCAATGGAGATAGTTGGTTAGTTGTGGCAGAAGGTAATCTGTTAATAAGGTATACGACAGTTGAAGCCGCATCAGGCCAGTAGGAGTGAGGCATAGAGGCAGTTTGAAGGAGAGTCCGAGTAGTATCCATGATGTGGCGATGCTTGCGTTCAGCTAGTCCATTTTGTTCTGGCGTATAGGGGCATGACAGTTGATGATTAATGCCCATGGTTTGCAGGAATCTCAGAGCTCCACCCAAATGATGCAATCAAAACAACACTAAGATTGCCAAAAAAAATGTCTTCCTTTACATGACAAACATAACCCATAAAACTTAAATATATATTTTAGAAGAAAGATACAATGGAGTGGAAACCATAGAGAGAAGAAGTAGATTAGAAACCGAGAAAAAACTTAAGAGAAGAAGAAGAAGAAGATAGCTCGCAGGCTATCACAAAACCCTCAGGTTTTCTTTTCCAAATATTATCCCATCACACACAACTAAAACAGCCATAAACACTTCACTTAAATAGGAAAGAAGCAGCTCAAAAGACACCCCATCAGCCGCCCAAACAGTCAACCAGCAAAAAAGAAAAAAAAGGCAGCAATTCAGGCTCCCAGAAATCAAACCACCACAGCCAGGAACCGAGGGACCCATGCAGAGGAACCGAACAGCCAAATGGGCAGGGAACCAAACAACCCAGCCAGGAAACCGAGAAAGCCATGGAACAAAACCCGAACAGCCACAAAAGCTCAGCCGCCCCCATCAAACTCAAAATCTTGCCTACATCAATTCTCCTGATGAAAAAGATTCTGGGCGCTTGTTGAATGTTTTGACTTTTCATTTCTTTTTTTTTTGAAAATAAAGGAAGACTCACAAACAAACCAGGGCTCTGATACCATTTGATGCAATCAAAACAACACTAAGATTGCCAGAAAAAACATCTTCCTTTACATGACAAACATAACCCATAAAACTTAAATACATATTTTAGAAGAAAGATACAATGGAGTGGAAACTATGGAGAGAAGTAGATTAGAAACCGAGACGAAACTTAAGAGGAGAAGAAGAAGAAAGCTCGCAGGCTATCACAAAACCCTCAGATTTTCTTTTCCAAATATTATCCCATCACACACAGCTAAAACAACCATAAACACTTCACTTAAATAGGAAAGAAGCAGCCCAAAAGACACCCCATCAGCCGCCCAAATAGCCAACCAGCAAAAAAGGAAAAAGGGCAGCAATTAAGGCTCCCAGAAATCGAACCACCACAGCTAGAAACCGGGACAGAAACAGGAACCGAGGGACCTAGGCAGAGGAACCGAACAGTCCATCCATGAATCCGAGAAAGCTAGGGAACAAAACCCCAACAGCCACAGAAGCTCAGCCGCCCCCATCAAACCCAAAATCTTGCCTACATCACCAAACATCACCACAAGCGAACCCTCGTTGGCCAATTGCCATAGTAGGACCTTCGTCTCCTGATCGCCACCGTAGGCCTTTTGCCGGCCAACCATCATTGTTAAACTTCTTCCTGCCGACCACCACCGCCATAATTTCGTTGACTAACCATCGCCATTGGAACTCCGTCACCCGACCACCACAGTCGAACCTTTCATCATTGTTGGACCTTTGTTCTGCCATCGCCGCTAGACCTTCGCTCGGCCATCGTCGTTCGACCTTTGTACGACCATCACCATCGGCCTTTCGCCGACCAATCATCATCGTTAGACCTTTGCCTGCCAACAACCACTGCAACACCTTTAGTTGGCCGACCACCATCGTAGCATCTTTCGCCATTCGATTGCCGCAGTCAGATCTCCTTTGTCGAACCCTGACCATTCAACTCCAAACGTCCATGTAGACTCTGCCACTATTTCTGCTAACTCTCCAAACAATCATAACTTTATCGTCTTCAAGTTAAGGGATGTGCCAATCTTTATATTTCACGCATGTATAGTGGAATCATTTTAGTTGGGGTAAGGCGCCACGTTTTTTCCCTTTCTGGGTTTTCCACATAAAAAATCTCTGGAATTATCTGGGCTCTTTCACTTATCTGTTTGTGTGCTTCATCTTTATGCAAAGCTAGGATATAAAACTCTCTCACTCTACCGCCGCTAACTTTCTAGCCCATAACAATGATGATAATTTCTTTCAATTCACAAACCTAATGGTCAAATTATTTTGTTGATTCAATAAGCTCAAAAAACGAAATCATCATATAAATTTCAAAATCAACGAGTCCAAGTATCAAGCTTGAACATTAAGTTCTAGTCAAACAAGCCGAGGGCTAGACTTGCATTCTTAGTTCACACCTCATGGTCTAGTTGTTTTGTTGATTCAATAATTTTCGTGATCTAAGTCATTACGTAAATCTCAAGCTCAACGAGTATAAGGACCTTGCTTGAATATCAAGTTATAGTTCAACAAGCCCTAGAGCTAAGTTAGTAAAACTCCTTAGCTCACAAATCGAAAATGTTGAACTATTTTGTTGATTCAACAAGCTCTAATGGCCAAGCCCGTGCACAAATTCTAAGCTGAACAAGTCTAAAGAATCAAGTTCTGATACAAAATTGTAGTTTAATAAGCCGAAGGTTTGAACGGGCAAGGCTTCTCAGCTCACAAACCTAAATGCTAATTTGCTTTGATGATTTAATAGGTTGCAGAAGCTGAGTCAGCACATAAGTTCAAGTTTAATAAATCTAAAAAATCAAGTTTGAATTTCAAAGTCCCAATTTAACATGCTTAAGTGTATAACTAGTGAAACCTGTCGGATCATACACTTAATAAGAACAACAAATCAATCTATATCTATCAAATGCATCAACAATTTTTTGGTTATTGGATCCAATTATTTTAAAAAGGTTTGTGATTTTCATAATAAAAAAGTATTTATAATTTCTAGAACTCTCTCTTTCTCTGTATATGTATATTAGCACAGAAGTCCTCTTAGCGGATAAGACTTTGTTTGACGATATAACTTTGTATAGTTGACACGCACATTCTAATTTAAAGTTAAGATCTTGCTAGAATGGGTCAATCTATTAAAACTTTCATTAAGCTAATTAAATAATTTAGATATAAATTTCTAAGTAATTTTAATTTGAAAACTACATAGAATTATATAATAAATTACATACATGCAACAAATTAATTTACTTTTAAATATTTAAATAAATACTTTACATACATACATAAAAAATAAAATTAATTTAAAATGTTTAAATATTAATTAACCAAAATATATCTAATTAAAATTTACTAACATAGATCTAACATGAATCTAAGGAAAAAAATGCAGATCTTTTAAAAAATATATAGAACTAGGAAAAAAAAGTTGAAGATAAAAAATTTATAAATTTAACAAAAAGTATGTGTTTAACAATATTAAATACATATAGCTAACATGGATCTAAGTAAAAAAAACATAGATCTAATAAGAAAAATATAAAAATAAAGAAAAAACATAGTTCTAATATTATATCGAACACAGATCAAACAAATTAAATAAAAAAATCTAAAAAAAAACTTGCATAGCTAAATTTGAAAAACTTTACAAATGAAATTTGAAATTGTGGTTTGTTGAAAATGGAGGGCATTACCAATCTTTATATATAAAGAGGAATTTAGTAGATCAAGCCTAAATGGAGCAAGCAGAGGTGGTGGAATAGGATAGGCGGCTTTTGGGTCAAAAGAAGGGCAAGAAATGAGGGAAGAAGGGGCTCTCAGTTGAAATAAATCAGGTTACGGATTGACTTTTTGATGGATTTTTCACCAGAAAATTTACACTTATGTTTGATCAAATTTCTAGCAGATTTTGTCTATCATTAGGGCCGTTGGCAATGCCCTATTTTTATGTAGCACGCACACCAAATAAAGCCAACATCTAATCTACACTAGGATCCGCACGATCATACCTCATTATGATCTTTTTTGACCCATGCAACTTGCATGCTCGCGTTAAAACTAATGTGCCATTAATCTTTTGCATTCATGCGCACACGTCCATGAGATATTGAGATCACATTATGGCTCCTTTCCTCCTAAATCCATGATTTACTCGCCCTCTCTGGACTTGTCTCTCAACTGTGCCCTTGCCTCTCCTTTGTTTTCTTGCATGCTTCTACATGGCTCACCTCCCATACCCCTAGTCGGCGCTCTCCCTTCTCCTGATGCCCATGAAGCAAATCATTGTAGTTTGTGCCTCCCAACGCACATCTCTTGTTTGTCTTCTTGTCCTCAAATGTACAAGATCTGCCTTCCCTACCCCCCCGCCACCTGACACTCACATGGGCTCTCGCATGATCCAATCACGTAATTCCTCTACACTGTGCGAACCCATCCTCAATTCCTCTTCTAGCCCCTTGGTGAACCCTACACGTGGTCTCTCACATAGTGTCTCCCCCAACTCTCACACAATCTAGTTTTGCAACAATCTTCACTCAACCTTACATTCAATAAACTACATGTAACCAACAATACTAGATGCTCAATCATGGCACTTAATAATGTCTACTCTCCAACACCCGTTTTTTGGCCTCTCCTCAGGACTTATGCTTAGTAATATTTTAACACACAATTGCAGTGATAAAAAATTTGAACAATCTTTGATTTTTGATTTAATCAGTTAGAAAATTGCATCATTGATCTTCAATTTAATCAAAAAACTTTGAAGACCTTGGCATCATTTATCTTCGGTCTAATCAAAGCTTGAAGACCTTCACGTCGTGTTGATATTTGATTCAGCTGAAATTTAGCCACCCTTTATTGATCTTTTACTTGAGTTCAAGGGGATGAATGCTCTCCTTCAACGGTTATGCTTGAACAAAACTTGGCGGTAACTTCGTTGCTGTTAGGTAGTGGTTAGTATGACTATCATGTGGTCTCAACCTTGTCACATCACATACCCTTGATCTCTAAGCAGAGTTACATGGGGGCATTGTTCAATGTTGAAACCATAGATAAGGAAAATGTGTTGATGGAGTGTTTCTGCTGTGATCAAAGCACCACTATAGCTCAGCAACATCTATGAATAATGCATGAATATCAATTATGTATGGTGCTTTTACGATCATTTTATTGAATTGAGAAGCATGCAAACAAACATAAGGCTCTTAAATAACCCTAAACTTATTTGGCGGGTTTCAACAAACCTCTAAATAACCTCTTTAGGTTTTTCTTCAAACTTATAATGTCAAACCAATTGATCAAGTAAATAGGCCAAAGGCCAAAGTTTAATGCGATTGATTCCTAGTTGATCCAAGGGTATTTATGAGTCATTGCTATTATGCGCTACATCAACTACCAAAATCAAACCAAATTAACTAAATGAGTCACCTTGCCTGTGTAGAAATGCAAGAACAGGGAAAAGACAAGAAGAGCAAAAGCTGTATCTTATTCCAATAGGTACAAGGTGTATATATAGATACTTTGAGATGTGAGTACACATGTAAAGATGATATTGGATTACAAGAATACATGTATACAACTTAATATTTATTGTTGTTCTAATAGCCCCCCACAAACTGACGGATCTTGTATGATCGTTAGTTTGGATCGTAGCGACTTGAATCGAGGAGTCGCTAATGGTTTGGTAAGAATGTCTGCAATCTAGTTCGTCGTGCTAATGGGTAGAAGACGAATATTGTTGTTATGAATGTGATCCCGTATGAATCGATGATCTATTTCAATGTGCTTAGTTCTTGCATGGAATACTGGATTGTTCGCAAGGGCAATTGCGGATGTATTGTCGCAGAATAAATATGCGGGTGTATTATGCTGTATACGGAAGTCGGTGAGAAGACGTTGGATCCATATGGTGTCCGCCGTGGCCACCGCGAGAGCCCTGTACTCGGATTCTGTGGAGGATCTGGAGACAGTTGTTTGCTTCTTGACAGTCCAGGAGACTAGATTGTCGCCTAGGAATGTACAATAGCCAGATGTGGATTTGCGTGTGACTGGATCACCTGCCCAGTCAGCGTCCGAGAAGGTGCGTAGAAGAAGATTGGATTTGACGATTGGTAAGCCGAAATCAATCGTTCCTTTAATGTAACGGAGCAGCTGTTTGAGGAGATAGTTGTGAGCCGGTGATGGATTGTGCATATGCTGAGATAGGATGTTGATGGAGAATGCTATGTCAGGACGCGTGAGTGTAAGATACTGGAGGGATCCAGTAATCCGCCTGTACATATGCGGGTCGGTTAGCGTAGGATCTTCTTTGAACTGAAGTGGCTGTTTGGTACAGGAGGGATTAGCGAGAGAATTACAGTTGAGAAGGTTAGCTTGCTGGAGAATAGAAGAAGCATAGGAGCCTTGAGAGAGAAAATACTTATCTGAAAGAGTTTGAATTTTGATGCCGAGGAAGTGATTTGCCGTGCCTAGTTGTTTCATGGTAAACTTGGATTTGAGTTTAGTGAGAAGGTCAGACATAGCAGATGAATCATTTCCTGTCAAAAGTATGTCGTCGACGTACACCAGTAGATAGAGTTGAGTATTGTCTTTGTTGAGCGTAAGTAAAGAAGGGTCAGCCTTGCTGTGTTGGAAGCCGATGCTGATCAGATAGGTTGTAAATGTGGTGTACCACTGACGTGGTGCTTGTTTAAGACCGTATATGACTTTACGAAGAAGGCAGACGTGAGTGGGATTTGTTGAGTCCTCGAAGCCCTTGGGTTGGCGCATGTAGACGGTTTCATTGAGATGACCATGCAGGAAAGCGTTGGCAACGTCCAATTGTTGGATTTTCCATCCATGATGGAGAGCGATTGTGAAGAGTATGTGGATGGTAGGGAGTTTGGCCACCGGGCTAAAGGTCTCTCCATAGTCGAGCCCATATTCTTGACGATTTCCTTGGGCTACTAGTCGGGCTTTGAACCTTGCAATCGAACCGTCCGAGTGAACTTTTGTTCGAAAAGTCCACTTGCATCCAAGAACTGAAGCATTTGGTGGCAGAGGGACAAGACACCAAGTGCCTTGTTTTTGTAACGCAAAGAATTCGGCAGCCATAGCCTGTCGCCATTCAAACATTTTGTTTGCCTCGGTGAAGCTGGTGGGGTCAGTGGACTGCTGGACATGGTGAAGTAAGTTAATTCTACGAGATGGCTTGAGTGAGCCGGTTTGCAATCGTGTTATCATAGGGTGTCTAGCAGGTTGCAAGGCAGGCTGAGAGAGTTCTGTTGGAGAGTAGGAAGTGTGGTCCGAGAGAGGTTTGTGAGGCGTAGGAGGATGATTGAGCGATTGAGATGAAGTAGAGATAGTATGAGAATCAGGATAGTGAGTTGGGGCTGCAGTGTGTGTATGAACCGTGGAAACAGGTACTAATAGGGGGGAAGGCAGAGCAGAGGGTGTTGTAGTGTTAGAAGACTTGATGTGCTGAAAATGAAAGTATGATTCGTTGAACTGAACGTGACGAGAGATAAAGATGCGATTAGTGACACAATTCATACATTTGTAACATTTTTGAGTATCAGAGTAGCCCATGAAGAAACATGAGGTAGAGTTCGGATGAAGTTTAGTTCGCGAATGATTTGGTAAAAGAGGAAAACAGTCACATCCGAACGTCTGAAGATGCGAATAGATGGGAGTGATATGAAACATGAGTTGCAATGGAGATAGTTGGTTAGTTGTGGCAGAAGGTAATCTGTTAATAAGGTATACGACAGTTGAAGCCGCATCAGGCCAGTAGGAGTGAGGCATAGAGGCAGTTTGAAGGAGAGTCCGAGTAGTATCCATGATGTGGCGATGCTTGCGTTCAGCTAGTCCATTTTGTTCTGGCGTATAGGGGCATGACAGTTGATGATTAATGCCCATGGTTTGCAGGAATGTTTTGAACTGGTGATTTACATACTCGGTACCGCCATCTGTGCGAATTGCTTTGACCCTATGACTTGTCTGTTTCTCAATAAATGAAACAAAGTTAATGAAGGTTTTGGTAACATCAGATTTTAGCATAATAGGAAATGACCAAATAAATTGCGATAAATCATCCACAAAAATTACGTAGTATCTAAATCTTTGATGCGAGGGGACCGGAGAGGGTCCCCATACATCCGAATGAATGAGCTCGAGAGGTTCTGTTTACAGAATTTTCAAAAGATAGTTTGTGACTTTTACAAGTCTTACAAGGAACACAAAAAATAGAAGAAGAAGGTATATGCAGAGTAGGATTGTTGGATGAAACAAAGTTAATGAAGGTTAATGAAGGTTTTGGTATATGCAGAGTAGGATTTCTCAATAAATGAAACAAAGTTAATGAAGGTTTTGGTAACATCAGATTTTAGCATAATAGGAAATGACCAAATAAATTGCGATAAATCATCCACAAAAATTACGTAGTATCTAAATCTTTGATGCGAGGGGACCGGAGAGGGTCCCCATACATCCGAATGAATGAGCTCGAGAGGTTCTGTTTACAGAATTTTCAAAAGATAGTTTGTGACTTTTACAAGTCTTACAAGGAACACAAAAAATAGAAGAAGAAGGTATATGCAGAGTAGGATTGTTGGATGAAATGCTTTGCATAACTCGATGGTGAGGATGACCAAGCCGATTATGCCAGTTTGCCGGCGTGGTCCTAACAGTAGACAGAGCTTCAGATTGAGCATTGGAAGACTTGGCAAAAATCGGATACAATCCATCTTTACATGGACCTTTGAGAAGCATTTGGCTGGTCTTCAAATCCTTAAAAACGAAACCCGAAGGATCAAATGTAATGGATATGTTATTATCAGTAACTAAATTGGAAATAGAAATAAGATTATGAGAGATGGACGGAATATGAAGCAAATGAGAAAGATAAAGCTTATGAGCTGGGGTGGGGAGGATGCCCGTGCTTGAGTGGGCAATGGGAATCGACCGACCATCCTCTACAAGAACATTGTCAGAGCCGGTGTAGTTTGAGGCTTGAATAAGATTATCCGCATAGTTCGTCATGTGCGAAGATGCGCCGGAGTCGAGATACTACTCAGTAGAGGCAGAGTCAGCAGATGCAAGAAGAGCAGTGTTTGTTTGGGATTGGGATGTCTGCCGAATGTAATTAGGATTTAGACGATGCCAGCATACGTCCGCAGTGTGACCACGTTTCTTGCAGATTTGACATAGCGAAGCTGGTTGCTGGCCCGAGCGGGTAGTCTGATTGTTGGATGGAGAGTTTCTGCCGCGGCCGCGTTGTCCTCGACCACGGTTCATGTAAAGGGCGGTGTGAGCATCCGCGGTTGTAGAGTACTTTGTGGCGTCGACTTGGAGATGAATCTCTTCGCTGATGAGAAGAGTGTATAGATTCTCGAGAGTGATCGGTGATTGCATTGTCCGAATCGAAGTCTTGAACGATTGGTAAGGGGGAGGTAGACCGTTCAAGATATAGAGGATGATGTCTTCTGTATCTAGTGTCGCGCCTGCTGAAGCAATTTGATCGACGATTTTCTTGATCTCGGTGAGGTATTGCGCCATTGACAGATTCTTCATTGACGTGTTGTGCAGCTCGTTCTTGAGCTGGATTACTTTGGATCGATTTTTGGATTGGAAGCGGATTTCAAGAGCTGTCCATATTTCGTGTGTGGACTCAAGATGCACAACGTAGGGCAGCACAGGCGCAGAGATTGTGGAGCATATTGTCGCAGCTAGGTTATGATCGGTGACGAGCCATTTTTGATGAGCTGTGTGGGGATCGTGGGAGTCCGCTTCGGGAACAGTCGAAGATGGAGTCGATGAGGACAGAGATTGAAGAAATTGCTCAAACCCATTCGCTTTGAGAAGTTTGATAACTTGGTTTCTCCAGATTGAATAGTTGTCCGAAGATAGTTGATGAGGAACGAGAGTTTTGAGATTAGCTACAACAAATTTGAGAGAGGGATGGATGATCAGATTTTCGGATAAAGAACCTGATTCGTCGGCTATCTGGGACGATGCAGAGGTAGCCATTGGACGGTCCTCAGGATAGAACAGCGTCCGATACCATGTAGAAATGCAAGAACAGGGAAAAGACAAGAAGAGCAAAAGATGTATCTTATTCCAAATAGGTACAAGGTGTATATATAGATACTTTGAGATGTGAGTACACGTGTAAAGATGATATTGGATTACAAGAATACATGTATACAACTTAATATTTATTGTTGTTCTAATAGCCTGCATAATGAGTTTGTAAAACTCACCTTGTTGGTCGCTTTGCATGTAGGGGTGGTAAGATCCGCTATTGGGCAACTCATAAGTAGAGTTATAATTCCCAACCTTTAAATTATGTTAATTCCAAATATTAAACATAAATCAGGATATCAAATGACAAATATTGAGTTTTTCTCATCATTGAGATTATAAGTGCCATTAATGAGTTTTTCAATGAATATAAGCCCCAACTCAATTAATTGGTTGACACAAAGCCAACAAGGCCATTAAATTAAACATACTTAATCTAGTCACTTTATTTATAGGGTAAGTCCATAAGACTTATTACTAGGCTTTCCTCGTCCTTAAGGTTGCAAGTCCCGCTTAATAGCCTTTTAATGAATATAAGCCGTATTTCAATTTTCAATTAATTTGGGTCTACACAAAGGCAAAAGACCTTTTAAATCAAATATGAGCCTTTTAACGGATGTTAAATCTAACACAAACTAAACTTAGGCCACCCTTAATGTTACCAAGCCCATCAATTAAAATCAAAACAACCAATCATTTAAAAATGCTACATACTTTGTGCCTCTAAACTATTTAGTTTAAATTGGTACAACCAACTTTTTTTCAATAAACCAATCGACATCAATCTCGAAAGCATGTTATTGACATGCATTTCACTTGTCTTTTATTGGGATTCATGAGAGACAACCCACAATTGCTAATCAGGTTTCCTAGATGTTATACCCGTTTGGTGTTGGTAGATTCTATTGGTATAATTGAAGGGATAATAGGATCTTTATTGTCTCTACTTGACCCTTCAATAATTTCTCCATGAATCAAATTCAGAGAAAGTATTAAATGCGACCCTAAAAGTAAGCCTAAGCAACCTTCATAATCTAGAATGCTAAAAAAAAAAAAAACTAAAAATAATAATAATAATAATAATCTAGAATGCTTTCCCGCGAGGCAGATGGATTATTAACTGTGGACTTGCATAATTTCGATCTCTTTTTAATTTTGAATATACGAGCATATCCTAATTATGAACCACAACTTTTATTTTTGTTCACTGAGCATACAAGCATCATAAATATCATCTGAAGTTGCTTTTCCTTGGAAGAAGAAAAGGTGCTGTTTCTTTCATTTAAATTTGAATTTATGACGTTTTAAACTATACGTTTATGTTTTACTCAACGATCTAAGCAGGAAAATGCTGCAAAATAGCAAACATGACAATTGGAAAAACTCTCTTTATTCTCAGGCCATAGCTCGGCAGTGTCTTGAGGCTCTGGAGTTCCTGCATCATTTGAAAATAATCCATTGTGATCTGAAGCCTGAGAATATTCTCATTAAGAGCTACAGCAGGTGTGAAGTGAAGGTTATTGATCTTGGAAGTAGTTGCTTCCTGACAGACAACTTATGTTTATATGTGCAATCTCGTTCTTATAGAGCTCCAGAAGTTATTCTTGGTCTGCCCTATGATGAAAAAATTGATATGTGGTCTCTTGGTTGTATCTTAGCCGAGCTCTACACTGGTGATGTATGCTCTTTCTCTTAAATGAATATATATATATATATATATAATCAAATTATTTATATTGTTTTGTCAGCTTAATATATTTTTTTAAAGATGGTAGTTTCAGTTGCCCTCTTGTTGGGTTTTTGGTTTAAATATCTGTAACCATCTAACAAAATATTTTCATATATCTTTCCTGCAATTAATCAGTGAACTGTCATGATTTAGGCCGATTTATGATAAACGTGTCATGATATCTAAGCCTCTTATGATATTGTGGTCTCAAAATTGAAGAAAATATTACTGAACGAAAAGCTCTTTCCTCTTCAATCTCCTGAAAATAAAGAAAAAGAAGAGAGAGAAAACAAAACTCAAGTTCCCGAAAGATAAATCATGTATTCTGAATGTAGGAAATACAAATGTGTAACTTTTGCTTAAATGTTAACTTTAGATTTGATGAATGCGTTTCTACCTTTTTAGATGATTCCATGATCATTACATACCGGTCGTGCACTATTATAAATTCACTTATTCAATTATTGAACAATCTTCGCCTCTAATGTGCATCCCAAACTTATAACTATGGTCGTAAAATCACCCAATAACATATTTGTTTACATAAATCAAAGACTTGACGGTGAAAGAGGAACTCTTATTCCTGTACCATCTTGTGGTCCCTAATAAGTTGTTCTATAGCTAATGTGGTAGTTGCAATAAGACGTTCGAAAGTGTAAGCTATGTCTGGACTAAAGTTCATTTTTATCTAATCCAATCTGGCATCTCTAAAAGCTGCCATGGTCCAGAATAGGCCTTTTTTAAATCTGCTGGAAGCAGGGCCCTTTCAATTATTTAAAGAATAAGCCCTTTGGAAGCAGGGATTTTCTCTTACATCTGCCATTACTTTTGATCTACTTTATCATCTGCAAGAAACAGACGAATTTGCAGTCTGACTGGTGAATTTTTCACTCTATAGGTGCTGTTTCTAAATGACTCGCCTAGCATGATGCTTGCTCGAATGATAGGAATATTTGGTCCTTTTGATATAGACATGCTTGACAATGGTCAGGAAGCGCACAAGTATTTCACCGAAGACTATGATCTGTATTACAAAAATGAGGTTTGCTTCAACTTATCAACAATTGCATTATTTATCTTTCCAATCTCATGCTAATTAGTTAAATTTTATTTACTTTATTATAAAAAAAGAACATAGATTTAGTTCTTTTATCCTTTTTTTATTTGGCAGTAAAGCAATGCAAGGCATTGATAAAATTATGCACACTTCTAAGCAACTGACTTAAGTCTCACTGTGCATATATTTGTGCCCCTGACATGTATTTCATAATCTGCAAGCAATTGCTTGAATAGATGGTAACTTCTAATAAGTTTGGTCAGAACTCCTAAAGAAGTTTTCGGTCAAAATAGCTTAACTAAAGCTTTGTTCGAGACAGCTTTCTTGCTGCTCTTAAAGCAGCCTTTTAGTATAAAAAAATTTAATTTTTTTACTAAAAAATTACTTTAAGAAGCAATAAAAAAGCCGTCCCAAAAGAGCCTAAGTGTCATATCACATGATTATTTATTGTAGGTTGTAAAGGCATGTTTCCTTCATTTATTTGAATATTTTAATATTTGTTTATCTTTGGATTTTCTTTGGGATTGATTGCAATATGCAAAGTAATTGATTAATCATGAATTATACTCTATTGAAAGCAAAATCAGCCGGCCTAATCTTTCTTCTTGCTATTCTAGTTGAAATTTATCGGCCATCTTTTTTTCATGGAAGTCATTTATTTTGTTTTCATCACCCAGGAAACAGATAAAATAGAGTATCTCATACCAGAGAAATCCTCACTGGCCTACCAGTTGCAAGTAAACGATGCAGCCTTTCTTGATTTCCTTGGTCGTCTTCTCCAACTAAACCCTAAGCGTAGATTAACTGCAAGCCAAGCCCTGAAACACCGATGGCTCTCAATCTCCTACGACTGAAGACTTCTCACAATACTTGTTCAAATTCCCCTCTTCTTCCTTCCGGAAATGGTGAATATTCTGACCTCATGAGTGTCTTATTGTTTGTTGTCACATGAGTTTTTGTTTGTTTATTCCTCGATGAGAATGATTGTGTAAATAATTTCTGATGAAAAGTGGAAAATATATAGTGATTTCCATCTTCTGTTTTTAAGAAATATTCATAGATTTTTTTTTTCAATAAGATTTTGGAAATCTGATGTGTGAAATCAACGAATGTCTCACGTTTTATCCTAATATAGTGATTTTGGACAGTTTTTTTTATTGCTTTTTAAAATGATTTTTTAGTGTAAAATTTTTTAATTAAAAAATTTTTTATATTAAAAAAATTATTTTAGAAAGCAACAAAAAAATTATCATAAATTAAGCCTAAAATTAGACTTGATAGAAGTTTAAATTCTAGCAATTGTCACTTTTAAAAAAAAAAATTTAATTAATCATCCATTGATTTAGTTTTTAATTAATAAAAATAAAAAACTAATTAAACGTGGCTTTCTAGTTCTTAAGACTGATTTTTTTTTTTGATTAGCTGAGTTTTAAAAATAATGAGAACTCTATTTCATCTAACTTTAATTAGAACCTCTTAAAACTCTTAAAACTTCAACAAATATTATCCAATTATTTACAAACATTTAAAATGAACCAAATTAACTAAATATTTCCTGACTTCATCAAGTCTTTATTACCTAGGGTTGATTATATGGATTTTTTTTTCATTATAATTATAAGAGTCAAAATTTTATATAAGCTTAATAAAAAAATTTATTTTTAGCACTTTTTAATCAATTTTATTTAGGGCTATTTTAATTATTTTTTAATATAGATTGATCTAGTACATGTACTCTTCTAATTGAGTTTTCATAAGATCAATATTTAATGTAATTAAATAATCTAAAATAACTTTCTTTAATCTTATTTATTACTAGAGTTACTTAAACAAAAAAAATCATAAATAACAATCTTGCCATTATTTAATATGTTTAAATCAATCCGATATTGGCCAATTTATCCTTCAATTTATAATAAAGAAATTTTTTTTTTCAAACATATTTTGTTCAACCCTCAGCAGCGCAAATGATATTTCAGTATAATATTATTTATATTTATTTTTGCCAATTGTGCAAATATAAAAATAAAAATTTAGGGGCACACAAATTGAGAAATTGTTGAGTGATGAGATTGAGGCATACTGCAAATGACGTGCTATAATGACCGAAACATTTGTCCAAAAAATCCGTCGAAGTTATAAAATTACCGTACCACCAACTTTTTGTTGCTTTTGACCAACGACTGTGTCGAGGGGGAAAAATTAATAGTTTTAATTTTTATTAATTTTGATTTAAAATAATTAATTTTTTTGTGCTTTTAATAATATATATATATTTATGTGCTTGATTGGGAAATAATCCATGAGCGTATATTTATATATCTGATAATTGAAATTCTATATCTGTTTTATAATATTTAAATGTTTAAATCTTAGTAAAATAAATAAATGAAAATATATATTTTATTTTAAATAATATAATATTAATTTTATTTTAATATAATTTAAAAGTTTTGTTGTTATATAAATAAATTTTACTTAAAAATAAAAAAAAATTTGTACATGTTTTGTATCATGATGAAGCTACTTTTTTAACCAGTGTCTTTAATTTTATTCATCATATGCTATTAATTTAATATAATTAAACTATTATATAATATAACTAAATTATTAGGCAAATATATATGAAGTACTAGATAATGTAAGTAAATTATTTAGTATTCATAAATATAATTATTATAAAAATAATTATAGTTTTCTAATAATTTAGTTGCATTAGCTAATAACTTTGTTGATAGTTAGAGCATTTACAATAATAGAAAAAAAATTATGTAACTCTCAATTTTATGCAAAGATTCAACATTTGGGTGATTGTGGTGAGGAGATGATGGTTGGAGGATCATAATTGGGTGAGTTGATCTAATAATCATAGTCGAGTAATGATGGTCTGAGGACCGTATTTGATAGCTAAGGTGATTGAGCAACTATAATTGGGTGATTGTCCTGGGAGGACTATTGTCAGATGATAGTGGTTGAAAGGTGATGGTCCAATAGCATTGGTATATTGGTGGCCATTTCTTGGTGATGGGACGATAGTATTGATATATTGGTGGACATTTCTTGACGACAATAGTAGTTCAATGGAGCTCTGGGGTTCTTAAGCACTTTTGCTTAATTGAATTTCAAGTTGGGGTGCCAATAAATGACTTGAACCGCCAACCTGATTCAAATCAGACCTAAAAATTTTAGGTTCATGATATGTCACAAAAAAATAGTCTTGATTCAGCACGAATCTCGAGGCAAAATCAAGTTGGAAGCTGTCGAAATTAAATCGGGGGCCATCCAACTCGAATTTCAGCAAACTTATAGTTGAACTGAACGTCTCGAAAAGACGAATCCAACGACACCAAATTCGACTCAATCTGAGCCCAAATGAGTCCAAATGAAGGACCCAAAGCGCATTCGTAAGATTCAAATCATAATTTGAATTACCAAACAGTATCTAAACTTGACATGCTTATAGTCGAATCGAGCGGATCGACGAGAAGAATCCAACGAGCCCAAGATCACTGAATTCTAATATCATTAAGGCATTCAAATGACCATTAAATGGTCAATGATCAAGGGGATCAATATCGGCCGTCCATTCAAACCACTCCCATTTGGACCATGATTCTCAACATATTTACAAGCCATGCCGCTCTCAAAAAATTATAAATAGCTCCCATTTCTTTACATGAAGAGGAGGAGGAGGAGAATGGAAGAGCTTGGGAGCTTCCTCTCCGCCGGCCACCGTCGGACTTCCGCCAGTCCACCGACCACCGCCAGACTTCCGCCTGTCCGCCGACCACTGCTGGACTTCTGCCAGTCTGCCGGCCACAGCCAGACTTCAACTCGTCCGCCGAACTTTCGCCTGCTCGTCGACCACCTTCGGAGTTCTTCCCGACCACCGCCGAACTTCCACTAGTCCGCCGGCCATCGCTGGAGTTTCTTCCCAACCACCGACAGACTTCCGCTAGTCCGCCGACCACCGTCAAAGTTCTTCCCAACCATTGCCGGACTTCCGCCAGTATGCCGACAACTAATGGAGTTCTTCCCGACCATCGTCGGACTTCCGCTAGTCCGCCGACAAGCGCCGGAGTTTTGCCAGTCCGCTGACCACCCCCGAACTTCCTTTAATCCTCTAGACCCTCTGTCGCCTGCCGACTACGGTCCTTCCGACCACCATCGCCCAACTACGGTCCTTCCGACCTCTGTTACTCGCTGACTACAGTCTTTCCGACCTCCGTCGCCCGCCGACTACGGTCCTTCCGACCATCGTCGCCCAACTACATTCCTCTCGACCTCCGTCGCCAGCCGACTATGGTTCTTCTAATCATCGCCGCCCAATTACGGTCCTTCCGACCTACATCACTCGTCGACTATGATTTTGCCACCCCAAATGAACATATTAATGTTGGTTCTTCCAACTCCCAGCATATAATGTACTCTGTATAATGTATATTTACTACATCGAGCCAAGACCTTCCTTTTAAGGAAGGGCCTCTTTTGTAATCGACTACAAATACTAGTGGATTCATTCAAATTGGGCCAGGCCTCGTGGTTTTTCCCTTTTTTAAGGGTTTCCACGTAAAAACTTATGGTGTCTTTTAAGAGCTCTACACAGCTACTTATTTATCTGTTTGTGTGCTGGATGTTCGTATAAAGCTAGGATGTTAAACTTAATATATCTCTACTGCCACGAATATTTTAGGACGTAACAGTTTGGCGCCGTCTGTGGGAATGTGGTTCCCGACTGGGGGGCAATTTTTGTTCCAATCTCAAAAGATCATTCGTGTCAATATCCTGACATCATCCATGGCTGCATCAATTTCATGGGAATCAGATAAGGATTGGGGGGCAACCTTGACTCCAATTATGATAAAAAAGATTCCTCCAATATTTTCAATATCAAAATGATACTACAAGAAACTTCCAGCAAATGCAAGGATGCTTCCAAAAAATTTCAAGCTTCATATAGTCCCCAGTTGGACTTCTACTCCTTAGGCAGGGTCTTAATCTCAACCTCAAAAAGGAAGTAACAGTTTAAAGATAGACCATTCTTCACCCTTGATTCAGAATACATGTGGCATTCACTCCCTCCCAATCAAAGCAAAATCAATCCCAGGGGGATTTGATTTGACCTCTTCCACACATGTTAACGTCATCGAGCTGTGCTCTGGCATACAACCTCGGATAGGTCGCACATACTTGGTGGATTCTCTCAACCTCTTCCACACAGGTTAACGTCATCGAGCAACACTCTGACAAACAACCTCGGATAGGTCATACATCTTTGGTGGATTATCTCGACCTCTTCCATACATGTTAATGTCATCGAGCAATGCTCTGAAAAATAACCTCGGATATGTCATACATCATTGGTGGATTATCTCGATCTCTTCTACACAGGTTAACGTCATCGAGTAATGCTCTGACAAATAACCTCGGATAGGTCATACGTCTTTGGTGGATCCCATCGACCTCTTCCACAAAGCATTTCGAAGCAACTTTCTCAGCTCCTTCAAAGAAGGATTGGATCCCCATCATGCCTCCACTATGTTGACATCATTAAAGTGTCACTAGACAGCTGCAGTCGACATAATATTTGATCCCCTCCATCAAATTGTCAGTTATCTGCCCCCATAAGCATGCATACCTTCTATCTTCAACAAAATGCCGCCTGATTATCTTCATCAGCTTACCGCACGATCTCCAACGTCGGACTTTTGTATGTTCTTTGAAATTCTTCAGATCTCTTCCTGAATACCCATCGTCGTCTAACTTCCGCATGAGCGTTGTTGAACTTTTGCCCGACCATAGTTGGACTTCTACCAGATCGCTGTCAGACTTTCACCCGACCGCCATCGAAATTCCACCCGGTCGCCACACATTACGGGGTTCCACCTGTCCACCGATAATCGTCAGATTTCTTCTTAGGCGTTGCTACTACCAAATCTCTCCCCAAGAGAGGCCATCATCGCTCGTTTCTAACTTTTGCAAGAAAGCAAAATTTTGATCGCCGTCAATGCCCTCCGAGCTACCAATTCATAGAAGAATCAGCACAAGAAGGCAAGGCTTTGATCACTACCAATATTCTCTGAGCTACCAATTCAAGGAAATTTTGGACTGGCAGAGAACCAGGCTTTGATCACCACCAATGTTTGCTTTGATCGCCACCTACGCTCCTCGAGCTACTAATCCAGAGGAATGCTTGGACCGGCACAAGAGAGCAAGATTTTGATCGCCGCTGACAATCCCTGAGCTGCCAATCCAAAGAGAGGGCTTGGACCGGCACAAGGGATTGTGCTTTTCATCCTCCACCAAAGGGGGTATTTATAGATGCATGAGGGAAGACAAAGAGTATTTCTAGAAATTTCTAAAATAAAAAAATATTAATTTTTGGAATTTTAAGAGACAAATTAATTACTTTCACTAAATAAATATAAATGAGGGAGATGAAATGTCTCTCTAGAACTTTCTATCTTTGGAATTTTAAGAGACAAAAATTAATTATCTTCATTTCATATATAAATAAATATAAGAATTCAAAAAGCCATTCAATAAATTTTTGGAATTTTAAAGACCTAAATCATATATGAAATAATTAATTTAATTCATTATCTTCATTTAATATATAAATATAAATAAGAATTCAAAAAGTCATTCTAAAATTTGTTTTGAATTCTTTTGGAATTTAAAAAGTCTACTATATTATTATATCAAGCATCTATAGAAAAATATGGTTATGCCTTCTCGGATGTGGTGAAATCAATGAGTTATATAGTCCTCCTATATTAATAATAAAAAGTTATAATTATGTTATACGTTTCTACTCATAGTCTAGCTACCATAACATATTAACATTATATTAAAGTTTTATCTTATTTTTTATAACATAATTATATATATCATAAGATGTATTATGTTATAATTATCTCAACAACTATTGGATGTCGAAAATTATATAATATTTTTCATGCAACCCATGAAGCCTCCCAGATTTTTTAATCCACTTATCATGGTCATATAAAATCACATATTTAATAAATAAATATTATAGAAGTTGAAAATAAATGCTGAATTTGATAAAAATCATAATAATAAATTCATTTTGTGAATTTTAATATATCATCATCTGATAATTTATAAATTTGGACAAACTAATCTTTATACTGGTGAACATTCAGGAGAAGGAATAAATATATATTTTCGGACTGTGCAAGCTTCGATGTCCGAAAATAGGGGGGCAACTGATATGTCACCAAGAAATAGTCTTGATTCAGCACGAATCTCGAGGCAAAATCAAGTTGGAAGCTGTCAAAATTAAATCAGGACCATCCAAACTCCAATTTCAGCAAACTTATAGTTGAACTGAACGTCTCGAAAAGACGAATCCAACGACACCAAATTTGACTCAATCCGAGCCCAAATGAGTCCAAATCAAGGACCCAAAGCGCATTCATAAGATTCAAATCATATTTTAAATTACCAAACAGTATCTAAACTTGACATGCTTATAGTCGAATCGAGCGGCTCAACGAGACGAATCCAACGAGCCCAAGATCACTGAATTCCGATATCATTAAGGCATTCAAATGACCATTAAACGGTCCATGATCAAGGGGACCAATATCAGCCGTCCATTCAAGCCACTCCCATTTGGACCATGATTCTCAACATATTTACAAGCCATGCCACTCTCAAAAAACTATAAATAGCCCCCATTTCTTCACAAGAAGAGGAGGAGGAGAATGGAAAAGCTTGGGAGCTTCCTCTCCGCCGGCCACCGCAGGACTTCTGCCAGTCCGCCGACCTCCGCCGGACTTCCGCCTGTCCTCCGACCACCGCCGGACTTCCGCCTGTCCGCCGACCACCGCTAGACTTCTGCCAGTCTGCCCGCCACCGCCGGACTTCAACTCGTCTGCCGAACTTCCGCCTGTTCGTCGACCACCTTTGGAGTTCTTCCCGACCTCCGCCGAACTTCCGCCAGTCCGCCGGCCATCGCTGGAGTTTCTTCCCAACCACTGACGGACTTCCGCTAGTCCGCCGACCACCGTCAAAGTTCTTCCCAACCATTGTCGGACTTCCGCCAGTCTGCCGACCACCACTGGAGTTCTTCCCGACCATCGTCGGACTTCCGCTAGTCTGCCGACAACCGCCGGACTTTTGTTAGTCCACTGACCACCCCCGAACTTTTGCTAATCCTCTAGACCCTCTGTCGCCTGCCGACTACGGTCCTTCCGACCACCATCGCCCAACTACGGTCCTCCCGACCTCCGTTGCCCGCTGACTACGGTCTTTTCGACCTCCGTCGCCCGCCGATTACGGTTCTTCTAACCATCGCCGCCCAATTACGATCCTTCTGACCTACATCACTCGTCGACTATGATTTTGCCGCCCCAAATAAACATATTAATGTCGATTCTTCCAACTCCCAACATATAATGTACTATGTATAATGTATATTTACTACATCGAGCCAAGACCTTCCTTTTAAGGAATGGCCTCATTTGTAATCGACTATAAATACTAGTGGATTCATTCAAACTGGGCTAGGCCCCGTGGTTTTTCCCTTTTTCAGGGGTTTCCACTTAAAAACTTATGGTGTCTTTTATGAGCTCTACACCGCTACTTATTTATCTGTTTATGTGCTGGATCTTCGTATAAAGCTAGGACGTTAAACTTAATATATCTCTACTGCCGCGAATATTTCAGGACGCAACAGTTCAGATTGACCTGTTAAATAAACATGTCAGGTTCGGGTCAATCCAACCCTTTTATTAAATGGGTCAGATTTGGTTTGAACCACCAATCCGATTTTGACTTAAAAAATGACATGTTTAATATTTTTCCTTAAATTTTTTTATTCATTGGTATAATCTTCTTACTTTTTATCAATTAAACTAAGATCTATGATTAATAAGCTAAAAAAATATTTTTCAAAATTAAGTAGGCAATCGAGTTTGGTTCAGGTTGCTAGTGGGTTGGTTCAGGTTCAAATTATTGACCCTTTTATTAAACGGGTCAATTCATGTTGATCTGATTTGAGTCATGTCAAGTTGGGGTTAGACTCAAACTCAACCAATTAACCTATTTTGACACCCATAATATCAAGCATAAGGTAAAAAACTCCCCTTCATAGAGAGATATGAACATGTTTTTAGTTTCTTGGGGTGGCATACCTCATAAATATAACGAATATCCATAACTCTATAGGACGATCAATTCTTGATTATAGCATATTCTTTCAGCATTTAAGTGCCTTAATGATGTTTGAATTAGTTTAGGCTTGTTGGATTCATCTCATTGAGATGCACAATTTATTTATAGCATACAAGTTGGAGATCATTCAGTCATCCAATTAATATTCAAAAAATTTTAATTTAACTTTAAGTACTTGATTTGGACTCATTTGAAATTAGATCTAAGCACTTTTGGTGGCGATAGGTTTGCCTCACTGAGACATTCATATTGATTCATACCCAATCAAATTTATTAAATTGAATTTTGGATAATCCTATATTTAATTTTTGAAGTTTTCAATTCAAATATACATTAAAATTCACACACAATTAAGAAAATTTTTAATAATTTATCTAGTTTAATTATAATTATCTTATAAATTAGTTATATTAAAATATAAATTTATGAGGTGTAAAAAAATATCTTGCCGATATAATATATCATAATATCCTGATATAATAATTAAAAAAAAAAGCCTCATTGCAAAATAAGGTTTGCTTATTGAGTTATTTAAAAATAAGGGGGACTTCTTCGCAATAATTCACCATCGCTACAGAGTCTATAATTCTCCTCTTCCTCGCAAACAATCCATCCATTTGGTCATCCCCGATCTCGAACTCCTCCCTCGCCGGTGGCGAAGGGTCGGCCATTCTCTTGGAATAATCTGCTATCTACTTCTCTTTCAATGGCGGAGCTTGCAGACGCGGAGGCATTATCGGCGGTGGCGGAAGATAGTCGGTCGGCGGCTCAGGCGTGGCGTGCGGTGATCGGGTGGGTGAGTATCGTCCTTCAAGTTGTAATTCAGATCCTACGGTTCAGCCCCTCTTCGTGGGCGCAACTTCTCTCCTTCGTCGGCCTCCGCGACCACCCGCACTCTCTTCTCTCATCCTCCGCCCCTTTCAAACCCCTTCCCTCGGACATCCCGGTCGAAATCTCCATGGAAGCTCCGATTTCAGCTCCTTCTTCAGTCACTTCCGCCGAAGCATTGGAGAAACTCACGGTATGTTATTGCCCAGATCCCTCACTTGTTTTGTAAGGGAGTCGGCCTTTTTTTTGGGGTGCATTATAGCTTGTTCGTTTTGGAGGCGTATATTTTGGATTGAAGTGTGTCTATTGGATGGTTTGATGCAGTTGATATTAGATCGTGATGATGAGCTCGCCGAGTATTTTTGCGCAGAATTCTGCTAGGAAAAGCTTTACCCATTTTTGGCTTTCATAACTTTCTAAGATAAATTCGGTTCGCACTTTTTGAAATTGAGTGAGGAATCCCATTATCTCTTGATGAGTTCAGGGAAGTGTTTGGAAATGTGAACTAATGGGGTTCAAAATAGGCCTAATACACTACCTTCCAAACTCATTTCAACTGGGAACTTTAAGTCAATGGAAGAGAGCCAACTGC
Source organism: Dendrobium chrysotoxum (assembly GCA_019925795.1). Classification (NCBI taxonomy): domain Eukaryota; kingdom Viridiplantae; phylum Streptophyta; class Magnoliopsida; order Asparagales; family Orchidaceae; genus Dendrobium; species Dendrobium chrysotoxum. The sequence goes on from CM034308.1 coordinate 24,513,849, forward strand.
TAAGTATTTCCACACCAATATATTTTTCACGTAAATATTATGTAACTAAACCCAATACTCTGATGTTTCTTAAGCCAATTAGAAGGGACTATAGCTTCATTCATGGGGTTGAGAGATGCATGGCATCAATGTGGAGGGATTTAGTGATCATTGTGATGAAAAATGATAGATTATTGTGAAAAGAATATAAATGGGAAGATAACTAAATAATAAGGGAAAAAAATAGAAAAGGTTGAATTCAAATAAAGGACAAAAAGGAAAGAATGAGGTGCAATTCTTGCATCTCTTCTTTGTGTTTCAAACCTAAAATTTATGGACTTGACATTCCTCTTAGGGCATTTTTTCTTTTTATCTATCAATGAATCAATGATAACTTAAAGGAACTCTGTTTATAGAGTATGATCTTCAATAACAAGAGAACTTAGGAAAAAATGGCTAAAAAAGCCCTAGCTATAATAAAGCTTCCATAAAATCCCAATGACAAAATAAGTCATGATGGAAAAAATATCTATAGTCATGGTAAAATAAATATAAGGGTATCAATGAACAAAAGGTTAGCCTCTTTGTTGTGACAATGCCCTCAATTTACTTTAGAGAGTGAGTGTAGTAATGCATTTAACTGGGTGTTGTAGTAAACAAAACAATATAGGGAAGGGGAAATGCCATCAAAATATAGGAAGCATGAAAAAATCGAAGAGTGGAAAGTGGGAAAGATGTATGAGATAGTTGTACTAATTAAGAGGAGTAGGAGCGTTCATCACCAATCAAGGGCCAGCAAGGAGCTATCAAGAGCAGCCAACAAAGGGGTGTAGGTTCATATTTTAAAATATATATGAACTTCAAACAAGTTTGCGCAAAAATTGATTTATTAAAACTTTATGAGATACAAGTAATAAAAATACGTATATAATTCTTGTTGGTATGATACCATTGGATCATATTTGACTTAGTGTGGACTACCATGTCTCTTGATAGGTTAAGTGAAAGGCTTAGAGATCGATCTTTGAGGCTCATTGTGATGTAAGGCTTCAATATAGAAGGCTTCATTGATCCTTTTGATCTAAATTATAGATCTATATGAAAATGATATAAATTAGAAACTAATTAAATAATAAGGGATAAGGAAAATAGATGGGAAGGTATAATCCAAATAAAGTGAAAAAATAGCAATTCTACTAATGAGAAGCTTCAATTAACGAGTCATAGTTAATATTGGAGAGAGCCATGGTTCAATTCAATGACCTAATCCATAGTTCTGAGAAAGGGTTCATGTCAATGCCTGTAGGAGTGATTAGAGATTGAAGGGACACCATCTATATTGGAGCTCGCCTTTGGCAATCAAGTCATAATGGGTTAGAATCCACATGCAGAAAAAGAGAGACGATATAATTTCTCAAAGAGCACGGATTTACAAGCCCTAAAAATAAATAAATATTATGTGATAAATGTTTGAATTTATACATAAATATGCTTATAAATTTATAAATATTTCTTTTTTATTTATTTACAAACATAAATGCATTTATAATATTAATAATATATATTTATATATCTTAACAAATATACATATAAAATAATAATAAGAAACATCTCACTCCACTCCCTCTCTTTGTTTTTTTTTTTCTTCTTTTTTCCAATAACTTCAATGCCACTTCTACTTCCTCTTTCCTCCCTTCTACTTTTCTTCTCCTTCTTTGTCCACTTATTCCTCTGTTTTATTCTCCTCCCTCTCTCTCTCTCTCTCGAGCAAGACTTTTTGGATCATTTGCTCCTTCATTCCTCTCAAAGGTCATGCATGACACAAAGGTATAATGAAGTATGATCTCACCCCCTGCATTAGCTCTCTTCTCCATACTTTGCACTTCATGTTAAATCATGCATTTGGGCAACCTTCACACATGAGCTAGTGCATGCACATACAAACTAAGGCATGCGAATTCAACCGATTGCACATGAATGAGTGTGAACATGTGTTTAGTAGCAATCATGCATGCATATGACCACAATTGTATGTACATGTGAGCAACTGTGCACACATGATCACAAATGCTTATTTCACAAACGTTGCGCACACAGGAACCACATTATCAGGTCTTCTGAGGTTTAATGGGAGCTCACTATTTTTGTGTTTGTTATTTTGCTTGCACTTCTTGAGGTTTGGTGGGACCTTCTTAGGTTTGATATAGGGAAATACCACCGAATTTTATTTAAATCTTGTTAGAAACTATGCTAATCCTGGTATGTACATCCAAAACCTCATGTAGTCTTTAAATTTTGCCTCAATGTTGTGCATCAATTGTGCATGCTTTTGTAGTCATAGCATGATCGACAACATTATGTTCACACCTCTACGGTGCCTCGTGCCACCACATTCATGTATTTCATTGAAGGTGTGATGGGGATAATTTGATAGTTCTTTCTTTAAGCCCCTAGTGGGGTTGGCATGATAGCTTCACCAAAATTAATAGTAAAAACTTCTTATTTTGTGCTCCTATTGAGTAAAATATTCAAACTCATCACAAAAAAATATGAACCATAACACATGAATATACTTAAGAAATTAATGGATATGATACACATAGGTATAAAATAAAAATAAAGGATGTTTACTAGACAATGTATGATTGAAAACATTTAAAAAAGTCACCAATTTGCACTTGAGCAAGCTCCTCGTTATGAACATGGAGCAAGAATTGAACCTCAAGGCATGGTACACGAAAGGTTGAATGAAGCTGCCCTGCCTCTTAAATTAAAATACAAACAATACAAATATATGATATTCTACAATCATATTACCATAGTTACTTCAACCTTTAAATAATCATAAAATATTTTGTAAAGTCCAAAATTATGGAAGCTTAACCAGACCTTCCATAGGGAGTTAAACCCACTCGATTGCCTTGGCCTAATGTTCGATGGCATATAACCAAGTTGGCCTGGTTGGGTACCTGACAAATCAACAAGTCCTTGTCTTAAGGACATCTAATCACAATCCTTATAGATGTTGTTGAAGGACTTAATGGCCTTATGTGGTGCATCGATGTTGGCGATGTTTCCTAGGACCGCTAATTTAATTGTGGACTTTGCCATGATATTTTGATTATATTTTGCAAAAGGTCCTCAAGGCCTTTCAATGCAAAGATTCATCCAACCAACATATCTTTGGGTCACTCTGTCTTTAGTCCAGTCAAAAGTCCCACCTTTGGACCTTCCTCATATATCCGAGTTTTTAGTCCTACTTATGGGCGTCTCTATTATTTGTGCTAAAAGTCCCATTCTTAGGCTTCCCAAGCACTAAGGGTTTCAAGTCTTGTCCTTCCGGATTTTTTATCATTTGAGATGTAAAGCCCTAACTTTCAATTGAATTCTTTGTAGTAGGAAACTTAAAATCAAATGGCATGTACGTATACATACGACTTGATTTGATCCTCTGCAAGTGGCATAGTCAACACTACCTGCAAATAGACAACCATCATATGCAAATGAAAATAAAATATTCTTATCCCTAGTCGAGCTGATCTATCTCGCCAATTATTTAAACTATCATATCAATTACATTGTTGATCACGCAATGAAAGTAAAGTTCTCAGATCTACTCCAATAGTAAGATGGATAATAGAGATCACCAACATTAAAAAAAAGAAAACTTACAAGTAAAATATAAAATATAAAGAAGATTCATGGAAACCAGTGCATGATTTTATCATCTCACTTTTGTATTCTTACATGTGAAGATAAAGATAATTCTCTAATCCCCTATATTAGGTATGCTTATTATAAAATCTTAATAGAAGAGTTTCCTGATATTGTTTGCGAAACCAATCGCTCCATTAAAAAATCAAGCCAGATACTCAAGGCACCACATACCTTGATGATGGATTTGATTATTGTAAATCATTCTCAAAGGGATTATAATTACATATCACATCCCTGATTATAATGAAAATTTACTCCGAATACTCCAATCCATAATGACATATGAGGTTATCATAAGATCATACTCTTACGGGTAATCATCCAAATGAATTTGGGATAATCAAAATTCAAAGCCCTTAATGGTCAATCTTTTCAATCAATCAACAGGATTCTATAGCAAGACAAAACTCAAATGCTCTTAAAGCCTTACAAAAAGAGCTAAAAAAAGTAAAAGAATAGTCAGCTCACTAACTTAGGATTTAGCTGGATAAAGATTGAAATTTTGAGTTGCTAACTATCTTACTCACCAACAAGCTAAAAGTAGGCCATGCAGGATAGTCCCCAACATAACATGCTGACAATCGAGCCAGTGTTTTGTAACTTCTCTAGTTTGAACATCCCATAGATAATCACCCAACCAGCCAGCAAGGATCAAGGAAGTAAAATCGACAAGTAGAAGGAAAATGGCGCGAAACAACTTGAGAGCACCAAACCCAGCATGATCATGGGTTATTTTTCATCATAGGGCAATACAAAGAAAATACATAGCGTCCAATAACACTGTCAGGACCCAGCTTGGATACTCGAATTAACGAGATGAAAATGAAAAGTTGGACGGTTAAGACATTTCATTCAATTTCATAAGCAAATTAATATACAACTTTTCAATACAACTGAAGAGCCACTAATACAAAATTTTCATAAAACTATTGATACCATTTTTCAAACTAAATATTTACATAAATCATAAATTACCTGTTTTCATTTGCACGCCGTTTTCTATAGACGTACTACTCCCTTTCAGCCATTTCTAATTCTCTGGAGACTTATCCGAAAATATTTATTTAATGGGTTGAGTTTACGATGTAAACTCAGTGAGTAATCATGCCTGTAACATAGAAATTTCATACACATAACAAAATTGAATATGTTCCTTTGACTTTCTTTTTCTTTTGCAATTACATGCATATATAAGTATATTTGTATATATTCCATATAATAGTTAGGTATAAAATACAAAGCACAATTGTTTATTTGTCTTTCTTAAACATATTACTTTTCATTATATTCTATATATCCATTTCTATTACATGTTTATTCCATTTCCATTGTCATTAGTATAGAAGCACCGTCTAAATGTACCAATAAAGGTATACCATTTCTATTTTTTTTTACGTGCACGAGTACGTTGCTTCCCCAGCCAGTACCATACAGAGGTGAACTCCTGTAATTTGCATGCATATCCTTTTCCCTTTTTCATTTATTCACATTCATTCATTTATGTTTTATAAGTTATATCATTTCTTTTTCTTTACTCACTAATTACGTATATTCTATATGTGTATAAGATACTTTCCAACTTCACTTTTTATTTTTTTTACAACTATATACACTTTTTTCACAGATTCATATACATTGTATTACGCATAACAATCAAAATAAGTAAAACAATTATATAAAATTTTTCTTTCAAAATGAAAATGAAAATGCAGTAATAAAATTTCTACACAGCTGTAATTACTCACTTTGATTCTTTCAAATCCTCGATCCGTGGAGATAACTTTCTGAAATTTAAAGACATACAAAATCACATAAATTATTACTATATTTAACGTTCATTTAACTTTTACATAAATATTTCTTTAATTAATTCTTACCTTAAATCTCTTAAGAATTCCTTTATTGACTTCAGTACTTCACCTTCGTGCACTAGGTTAATCCAATCCTTTTCTATTCCAATTTATTTTAATTTACATTAACATTACTAAACAAATTTGAAGGAATTCTCAAAACTTAAAGAAATAATAAATATGAAGTTTCTAACTTGTATCTTTTACCTCAAGGAATCTTTCTTTCTTGCCGAATCGAACTCCCGCCAAATTTTGATTTCTTCCTTTCTAAAATCGTACACTATTAGTTGTCATAAAAATAAATTTAATAAATTCTATTCTTCAAAATTTAATAGAAGATATATGATAAAAAATCACTTATAAAAGAGGATTGTTCTAACCCAAGATCCTTCTTTTTTCTCTTCCAAATTTCTTTCTCCCCGCTTCCAAATTCTTCCTTTGCCCTTAATAAACATCCCTCGCTGTTTAGAAGAGATAATACGGAAAGATTTCATAGAAAATGGAAAAAATATCAACAAACCTTCTTTCTTCTTTCTCAGCCGTTTCCTCTCGATAGAACCCTTTCTCGCATTTTCTCTTTCAAGAACGAGTGAAATGGATATTTCTCACGTGAGGAGTTGTTAATTTACTCCCACATACGCGATCCTTCTCGCAAAACTGCAAACCGACTCTTCCAGTCTCGCCCGCACACGTGTTTGGCCCGCCTAGGTCGCGGCTATGTCCGCTGATTCATTTATGTTCGTTCGACTGGTTCATTTGCGATTTATTAGAGACTGGCCGGCTGGTTCAATTGAACCGGCCAGAAACCGGTTCTTACAAACACACAAATTTAAAAAAAAACATAAAATATAAATTCTTGACTACATCAATTCTCTCCTGCTTGAAGAATCTCATATGTTGATGAGAACGTCTCTGTAATGTGCTGGTAGATATTAGGATGATGAAGTTGTAACTCCTTAGCTTCAATCCAAGTACAATCAGTCAGAGGACGTCCACTCCATCTAACCAAGAATCGTTGGTGCACTCCATGTCTTGTTTGGGTAGTACGAATATCCACAACATCATCGATAAGATGATCACTGGTTTGAATTGGAACTGTAAAGGGCAAAGTCTCTATATCCATAGAATCAGTCAGTTCTCCCTTGTATATAGTAAGATGAGCAATATTAAACATAAGAGAAGTTCCAACTGAAGATGGGAGATCCAATAGATAAGCATTTGTTCCCAATTTGCAAAGGATTCGGAAGGATTAAATTTCTTTCAACTTAATTTGCCAAATGTACTAACGAGAAAGCGTTGTCGTCGAAAGCAAGCCATAACTAAATCTCCTTCTTGAAAATAATATTCTCTTCGACGCTTGTCAGCCGCCGTCTTGTATTTGGCATTTGCCATGCAGAGTTTTTCTAGGACCTGTTGTTGGATCGATTGAATGTGCTTAACAATTTCAGTAGCTTCAGCACTGATTCGACCAAGCATGGGTAATGAAGTGCGGTCCAAGATGTGGGGAATAGGTTGCCATAAATAATTTCAAATGAGATTTTTCTAGTAGAATGATTAATGAAATTATTATAAGCAAATTCGGCTTGGGTTAAAATCAAATCCCATTGAGAAGGTCTTTCTCCTGTAAGACACCTAAGCAAATTTACCAAATTTCTGTTTACTACCTCAGTTTGTACATCAGTTTGTGGATGATATGCACTATTTAATTGGAGAGTAGTTCCTAATTTCAACCAAAGTGTTTTTCAAAAATGACTTAAGAATCTAGTATCCTTATCAGAGGTAAAAGTTTGAGGAATGTCATGCAGTCGCATAATTTCATTAAAAAATAAATCAACAACATGAGATGCATCAGAGGTTTTCTTACAAGGAATGAAATGTGTCATTTTATTAAATCAGTCAACAACAACGAACACAAAATCAAAATTTCGGGTTGTTATAGGTAATCCTAAGATGAAGTCCATAGTGATATCTTCCCAGGATTTATTTACAATTGGGAAAAGAGAATATAGACCAGTGTTCTGAAGTGTTCCTTTGAATGATTGATAAGTTTTACATTGTTTTACAAATCTGGATATATGTTTTCGTATGTGGGTCCAGTAATATCGTTCTTCAACTAAAGGCTATAGACTTTCCTTGACCAAAATGTCCTCCTAATCCTCCAACATGAAGTTCTTGGATGAGTTTTTAACGTAAAGAGCTTTGGGTGATACAGAGTTTAGTTCCCTTAAACAGAAATCCTTGTTGATTGGTAAATTGAGAAGTGGGTCAATTCCTAAAGTACTACTTGATTCCTAAAGAGTTTTAAAGTTTGGGACTGTGGCATAGTTATCTTTCAAAGAATCAAGGGAGACCATAGTTAGGTGAAGAGTTACCAACAAGTGGGCTCGCCTGCTTAAGGTATCAACGATTTTATTTACTACTCTAGCTTTGTGTTTAAGATGAAATGTGTATTCTTGTAAGAAAGATGTCCACTTAGCATGTCTTCTATTCAAATTTTTTTGAGACCCTAAATATCATATTGCTTCGTGATTGGAGTTTAACATAAATTCCCTTTGAATAAAATAATATCTTCAGAATTTTAGGGCTTGGACAATCGCATATAACTCAACATCATAAGTTGAATATCGGGATCGGATATTATTGAGTTTTTCACTAAAGAAAGCAATTGGTTGACTCTCGTGACTAAGGACAGCTCTTATGCCAATATGAGATGCGTCATAGTCTACTTCAAAAATCTTGTGAAAATTTGATAATCTGAGAATAGGTGGTTGGCTCATTTTTGTTTTAATCAATTGACATGCTTTTTCAGCTTTAGGGGTTCACCTAAAATTTTCCTTTTTAAGGCAATCAATAATGGGTGATATCAAAATACTGAAAATTTTTATAAATCTTTGATAGAAAGAGGCTAATCCATAAAATCCTCTAACTTTACTAATATTTTTTAGAGTCGGCCAACTTCGGATCGCTTCTATTTTAATGGGGTCGACTTCAATTTCATCTGCAGAGACGATGTATCTAAGAAAAGTTAAATTATGAGTCATGAAAGAGCACTTTTTTAGATTGATGTACAAGCTTTGTTCTCTTAAGGTTTGGAGGACTTGTTTCACATGCTCAAGATGGTCATTGGGATAAGAACTATAAATTAGGATGTCATCAAAATAACCACAACAAATTTTTCAATGAAGGGATGTAAGATATGATTCATGGTTCACATAAATGTACTAGGGCATGACTAGCCTTTCGTAGAGTCCTTTATTTTAAAGATTGCTTTCCTCTCATCACCGGGTCATATCCAGATTTGGTGATATCCACTTCACAAGTCAATCTTAGAGAAAATTTTGGCACCACTAAGCATGTCGAGCATAGTGTCAAGTCTAGGAATATGAAACCTATATTTGATAGTTATTTTATTTATGGCTTGACTATCACTATTCTCTAAGTTCCATCTTTTTTGGGTGTAAGCAGGGCTGGGATAGCACATGGACTCATGCTTTCTTGACTTATTCTCTTAGTTAAGAGTTCAGTTACTTGTTTGTGTAGTTCTTCATGTTTAGTAGGACTCCTACGATAGGGAGGCAAGCGGGATAAGTTTGCTCCGGGTACAAGGTCAATATGGTGTTGGATATCTCTCAGTGGAGAAAAAAAATCAAGCAAATATTCAGGAGTTATATCTGCATATTTGTTAATTAGAGGTTGTATTGCTTTAGAGATTTTTTGGTTTACATCAGTCTCTTTACCTACCAGAAGATAGATTACTACAGAGTTTTTGAGTTTATTTGTATTGAGAAGCAATTTGGGAGTGATTGAAGTTGATGTTGTTTGGATAGCTTTAGTGGGAGGATCAGAAATATTCTTTTGGGGATATAGGGTGAACTCTTTGTTGCCTTGGGTCAAGGTGTAAGTATTCTCTTTATGATCATATTTCTAAGTTCGACCTAGTAAAATATGATATACTTCGAGTGGCATGATGTCACAAAATATTTGGTCTTTGTAAAATTTTTCGATTGTGAGATTGACAAGGCATTGCTGGGTGATTGATACCTCGCCTCCTTCCTTAAATCATGATATTTTGTCAGGATGGGCAAGGAGGCAAGGGGTTTTGATTTTAATTTAATCTTATTCACTATGAGTTGTGACACGAAATTTTTTGAGCTACCACTATCAATCATGAGGTTACATAATTTTCTTTCTACAGTACAAGTGGTTCGAAAAATATTTCGTGTAAGCCATTTATCTCTAACATCAATTTTGGTGGTCAAGAGTTGACGGATAACTAAGTAATGATCACCTTGATCACCTTCAATATTAATTGATTCCAATTCTTTCTCATTTTCTGACTCAGATTCATCCCCTTCCAAATTTTCAGAAACATGCTCTTGTTCAATGTAATTGGTTCTAGGTGGGTTATTTTTTCTACACGCTGTTGATATATGATCATACAAGCCACACTTATAACAGAGTCCAATTGGTTTAGCTCCTATCAATCCTTCTCCTTTTTCATTAGCTTGGATTTCATTAGGTTTTGTTCTTTGATTTGGATTAGATGAAGTTGACCCTATGACGGCTTGTGAATTTTGAGCTTTACTTCCCAGATATTGCTTAGGTTTGGCGGAATCAAAATTTTTATTGTTATTTCGTTGTTGTTGTTTTTCAAATTTTAATGCCATGCGATAGGCCTCATCAAATTTGATTACATGATGAAGGTTTAGTTGATCTTAGATTGACCATTTTAAACCATTGATGTAATGAGTTATAGTTCGTTTCTCTGTTTCATTTAGATCGTTTTGGGATTGTAGTTTATAAAAATCTTCAGTATACTCTTTTATAGATCGGATTACTTAGCGAATGTTATTATATTTTTGGAATAAGGTTCGAGAATGATTAGAAGGCAAGAATTTTCCCCGCATTTTTTCTTTCATTCTATCCCAGGATTGAATTTTCTCTTTGCCTCTCCTTACTCTGTTATTCTGAAGGTTTTTCCACCAAGTTAATGTATGACCCGTCAATTTTAAACTAGTAGATCTAACTTTTTTATTCGCAGGAATTTCTTTCCACTCAAAAAATTGATCCATTTTCTTTGCCCATTTAAGAAATTGTTCAGGTTGTAATTTGCCTTCAAATTCATTGACGTCAATTTTAATCCCATAATCCCATTGTCTATTGTTTCTATTTTGATTTTGTGGTGCTTCATCTTCAATTTCAATGTTTTGATTATTAGCATTGTTTAGATTTAATATAGCTAGGGTATTAGCCATTGTTTCCATTTGTTGTTGTAGGTTAGCCATTTGTTGCATAAACATTTGTTGTCAATCTGCTTGTTGATTAGTTTAGTTATTCATTTTTTTATTTTTGTCTTTTTAATTTTTAAAGAGAAAGGAAGACTTGCCCTACAACCTAATTCTCTAATATCAAATTGATGCAACCTAAGTTCTTAAATCAATTAGGAGAACACTAGGCATACAGAAAGACCTCCTTTCAATATCACATAAACAAACACCAAATGATGGAAACTTAGTAGAAAATCAAATGTAGTAATGTAGGAAAATGGTTAGGAAGTCGTGCAAGAAAGCAAAAGTAATAAAACACATAAATTATAATATCCTTAAAACAACCAAGAGTGGTCACCTCACATGCACATCACAAAATAGGGAAAGGTACTCAAAGGAAAGGACAAATCAGTGATCCACCACTGAAATTATGATCCAACACAAGTCGACGCTCCTCTGGCAAATATCAACAGAACATGGCATAAGACCTTACAATTCTCAATGTTTAGAGAAAAAAGATGCAGGTGGAAGGGAAATCGTGAAGGGAAGTAGAAGGAAGACTGAGAGGAAGAAATAGGGATTAAGAAGAAGACAACTCGCAAGCTAAGAAGAAACCCTAATATTTTTTTCGTTTTTACTTTAACAACCCCTACCATAGAAATCCAGCCACCTTATATAGGAGGAGGGGGAAAGAGCAATAATTTGCTCACATAAATGTGTTTTCAAAACAACCAATAAGAACCACCCAAATTAGCCCTCACAAGGAGAAGCCAAAGCAATTTGCACAGGAATCAACAAGGTGAAAACTGATCAGCTAGCAGCAGGGAAATCGAGGAGACAGCAGGGAAACTGAATAGCCACAGGTAAAATTGAGCAGCTAGCAGGGAAACCGAGCAGCCAACAAGGAAACCGAATAGCCAGCAGGGAAAACCAAACAACTAGCCAACTAAAAAAAGAAATGGGCCAAGCTCAGTTAAAAACAACCCATAGATAATCACTCAATCAGCCACCAAGGAGCAAGTAAAATCGACACTAGTGGAAGGACAGTGGTGTGAACCAACCTGAGAGTACCAAACCTAACATGATCTTTAGGTTGTTTTCCATCATAGGGCAATACAAATAAAATACATATTATCCAATAACATACAAAAAAAAGAAACATAAAATATAAATTCTTGACTACATCATAGATTAACAAGGCTCATCAATGCAAACAAAAGAGACTTTCAAGCGGTTCAAGAAGTTTATGGTTGGGCCAAAATATAAACCTAAATGGTCTCAACTCCAATTCCGAGATTCGTCACCCCAATGATGGGTTTAATTATCAAAATATCATATTTGGAGGGGTTTATTGTCGAAATCAACCTCTTTACTGTAAAGATCAATGTTGACCCATACACTATGTCGATCTCCTCTACCTCAACCCGATAGTCAATCTCCACTACCTCTTCTACCTACAGCCTTCATAAGCCACACTCATGCAACAATCTCGCCACTACAAACAACAGCCTCCCTCCTTCACATGAACCTTCACATCAACCCAACACAAACAGCCCCTCAACACATCCTCACTTGTTGTAACACACTCTTCCTAGCAGTCAACACCAAGCAGTCCCTTATTCGCCCAAACAGAGAACATTTAAACCACTTTTCCTATTATTATTAATTACTGTTATTATTACTATTATTGTTATTATTATAATAAAAAAGGAGATAAAAAAAGAAGAGAGAACAATTAAAAAAAGAAGAGAAACTTGCACATTTTTATCATCGTCCTCGCCCTGATACCGTTGCCATCGTCCCTTGCACAAGGTATAATGTTCTCTAAACTAAAAAAAAAACAAATCCTATTTTCGAAACTTGCGGCGTGACGAGCGAACCCCACATGCGCATTTTTTTTAGCACGGCGAGGTAAAACCTAAGTACCAGTATGCACTTTCAGGCCGGCGGGGAAATTTATAAATTCTTGTGCATGTACCCTTGCAACTCATGCACGCCTTTCTTAGCATGGTGGGGTAGAAGACCACGGTCGCGGTGTCGCCAACACCGACCATGCACTACTTTCTTGGCGTGGTGAGCAGGCTTAGACTCCCAAAAATTCTCCTAAATGAGGGAAACATTGGGAGGCTGCCGTAATTCAGACCTATAGGTGAACCGAACTTGAACAAATTACATGGGACTTTATTGGAATAAATTTACAGGGAATTAAACATAAATAAACGTCTAAAATGAAATTACAATTTGCGCAATAATGAAAATTGAACACAGATAAACGAACAAGGAACTCATGGTAGACAGAGAACTTCAAACACAACTTGCTTACAAGCGATAATGAAATTGTAGAGGATATTACCTGATAACAGGCTATGATATGAAACTTTTGAACAATAATAGCCAACTTGCAATATTCATCTCAATCATGCTTACAAATTGATATAAATAATCACAATGAATGGCAAGCACGGAGGACATGCAATGAATGTGATGGATCTCCTGCAAATATAAATAAGGGAATTGCAATAAATAAAGCACACTGTCTAAGGATAAAGGCAATAGATTTGCAATGGATGTAAGCACCTGCAAGCAATAGTTGAGGACTTGTTTTACACACAGTAGTCTGCCTACAAACTGAAATGTCAAACTTACGAGGAAGGTGGCTTGACCACAAGAGAAAAGCATAAACTTGCAATACACACGACAGCTTGCCTACAAGTTAAGGTTGTAGGCTTAGGGTAGAGCGCATGAACTTGTGATGCACATAGTAGTCCTGCGTACAAGCAACATTGGAAGACTTACACTTGGTGCAGCCTGTTGTAATGCACACAACATTCTTACCCACAAGCAATATTGGAGGATGTTATACTAAACACAATTCAATTACATGTGGCTCTTGAATGCCTACTGCTTGCCCGCAAGCAGTGTTAGCGAAGTTCGCACTGCATTATGATCCATCTATATGAAGTAACAAGTGACACGTAGCATAACACTACACTTCACCTGTGAGCAGAAGCGGGGAATTCCTAGTGCCAAGTTATCATATCAAGCAGATCAGCTCACCTATAGATGACAATGGGGGATTTGTGGAAAATTGTATATAGCTCACTTGCAAGCAAAAGTATACTCTCCTATTGTCTCTTAAACAAACACCTCCTGTGAGCTGAGTTGAAGGAAGTGATAACTTGGAGGAGATAGAAAGAACTAAGCAATAACCCTCCTATATACAATAATTGAAATCCAATTCACTTTTAACACACGTCACCGGATCCGCAACACTTGTACAAGCAGACAAAATGCATTTCTTGAATTTCATCTGAAATCTTGCACACTTTCTAAATAATAATCACCCGTGCAACTGATTATATTGAAATATTTCAAAATATCCCCTCAACATCATAATATAATTCACCAAATTTAAATGCATTGTCTCGAAGAGCGTGCCACTATTTTGAGAAGTATGCATTAGACTCGGGCAGCGTATGACTGCCCCGCGAGATGGCTGCCTCAAGAAGCGCATCATTATCTCGGCAAATGCACAATATTCCGACAATATGCATTGAAGTACATAGTATGCATTCAGAACATGCATATGCATTATATAAATGCTTTGGAAAGCTTGCAAGTGTATAGTACAAATACATCATGAGTGCATGTTATCCGAAAATACATTATGCATTAAGTTACATATAGGTATATTAGGCATATATCTAACATGCAAACACATTGTGAATATATGCTCTGCAACACGCAAAATACATTAAGTTAATACACTATCCAACATGCAAAAATACACTGTATCATAGTAGCGTATTATGCCGACATGCAAATATATTATACGCTACGTTAATGCATTAAGCCATCACACAACATACAAAAATGTCATGCAACCACGTTAAGTAGTGCGCAAATGCATATATTAACATATATATATATACGTGCAAACATACAAATGCATACGCAAGTATGTTAACATGCAAATGAATGCGTGAGTGTATGTGAATATGTAGATATGCCATACACATCCACTGTATTACATATATATAGCTGTCATATAAATACTTTATGCAAAATGCAATTAAAAGCACGTACCTATATGGGTCCCGATGAGCGTGATATATATACATACTTGACCTCTGAGGATGCTGTGCGAGTAAAAGAAAAAATAACTTAAGTTCAAGTCCGATCCTTCTCTTTAAATGGACTGAAGTTGACACGACTTGAACCACTGAACAATACACGGTTATAGCGCCGACCGGAGTATTTGATTTATATGTTCATATTAGGCCTTCAAGGTCTCTTACAAAGAAGATTCACATATTAAAATGAATATCCTGGGTTCTGATATCTACATGATAACTCCATAAATTAGGAGCTCGACCTAATCCTCTATTTGCAAGCAAACAGAGTTGACAATGTTCGACTAATGAAATGACCATACCCATAAAACCCCGATGATGGCCGTGTTGAAAGCTAATCTCAACTGGAGGGATTAATTTTTGAATTCTACCAAAACTCCAAAGCTTTACATCTATCAAGAATATCAATATTTAAAATTGAAATTAATTATCTAACACTTAAAGCAAAAGATTCATTCACCTTCCACAACAATTTGTCGAGGTGGATAAATTTAAAAATCATTTCAGTTCACAAAGAGTGAATGTTCAGTCGAGAATATCACTAGGATTTATTTTCAAACCATCTCTTGCTAGTAAAGATGTGGCACGTGTCCTCTAACTGGTGGTTTCGCAGCCAAATGACACCACAGATAAACGGTTATGACTGGGGCCCTCTGATCAGTTCATTTTGCCGCCAAATGGTACCACTAAATTATGGTTACGACTAGATCCCGTATATTCCCCAATGGTTCTAAATTCTTGAGTAATAAATCAATATAATATAATCGATGGGGCACAAAATACTTTGTTAGTTAAGGTGGACTCAAATTTGTCCCCTTAGACGGATATTCACCCCAAGTCTATAAGGTACCCTTGGACGACGCAACCCACGGCTGCCGACAAGGATCCTTCGGTCAGGTTGGGTCGACTACCTCCTATTACTAAGTATTCTAGGGACCATGATGGCCCAAGGCGACGGAACCATGAGATCTTGATTGGGTTTATCATCACTCCCCCATCATCCGCTTTAAGTGCACAATGATTAATTTTGATTTTTAATATCTAAAATTACTGCTACTGTACGATGGATACTATGTATCTATTTAACGATTAGCCCTAATCAAAGGTTCTCTCTCATTATCAGGAGGGGTAATTAACTATAAGGGCTTGCGCCTATAGAAAACCTGAACTCAGATCATAAAGTTCTCACAAAATAAGGGTGAAATCTTTGGGTAGTGTCTTATTTAATACCCGATTTGCCTTCTAAAAATTTATCCCGGAACCTAAACTCGTTAAATTTCTCCTCGACAAACAAAAAAGAAAGGGGTCATGGAGAGGCCGGGGTACAAATTTTCGGAGCACACAATAAATACTTTTAGTTATTTTTCCTCATTATGGGTATAGTTATCTCCAATCATAATTAGAGGAGATCCTCACGATACATATGCCTTCTCAAATTCTAAGATAAATATACTCTTGATTCCTTTTTTGATGATAGACGTAATCCAGGCAAAATTTTAATTGGAGTGAACTCTATTTTAATCGAACCTCCTATAAAAAATATAGAAGTAAAAAAGCCATGAAATAATTGATCGTTTAATGCTTAGAGTAGCCATTTATCCATCCTCCATGCTCACAGCAGGAGTATATCCATGTGATCACATTAAAAAATTTTAAGCTAGTAAGAATGCGACACATGCCTTTTTGATTGGATGGTTAACCTGATTGCAATGATACTAATATATTATGGTTGCAGTCTAAGCTTGGATGTTCCTCAATAGGTAAGCCTATGTGTTGTGATCTATAATGTATACTCAATAGAACATGAAGCCCTCTTTTAGTCAAAATTGATTTAAAATTGGTCTTTTTGGCAAGCTTTCACTTAAGATCTATAAGGCCTCTTTAGATGACACAATCTGTTATTTTTTGATAAGGATCTTTGATCTTTCTGTGATGTTGAGTCGACTACTTTCTCTAAGTTAACCCATTTCCATGACAACCGAAGGCAATAAAACCATATGATTTTGATTGTGTTTTTCATCATTTCCCCACTAGTTTGAGCAAATAATTATAAATCTCTCTCTCCCAATCCAAATTGCTGCTACAAGAAATTAAGCATCCTGAAGCCTATATAGACTAGGCTTAATTGAAAGTTCCTCTTTTGTAATTGAGAGGGGCAGTTAATTATAGGGATTCACACCCATAGACAGCCTCTAACTTGATCAATGCTGGGTGGGGATTTTTTTAGTAAGAGGGTGAAATCTCCTGTTAGTATCTTATTTAATATCTAATCTTTCTTTTGAAAAATCGAATGATGGTGACAGGTGGGGATTTTCAATACACATATCAGGAAGGGGAAAAGTAGCCCTAATTGATTGTCAAGGTGTTATTTTTTATGTTTGAATTCAAGTGGAGGGTGGTTGAAGAGTAGTTGTATTTGAACATAAGGGTGTTTATAATTGGTTGGAAGTATGTTTAAATCTTGAGTTTGGTTGGTTCAAGAGCATTGATTTGTTATATATTGAATTTTGAGCATGCACAGGGGGGATTATTTGATGCTTTTGTGGAGATTAGGTGGAGGATTATTGGGAGGAGAGAGAAGGGTTGAATGGTGTGTAATTTGTTGGAGTGAGGATGCTCCTTTTGAAGGAGAAGAGAAGAAAATTTGTTGGGGAAGAGGGCATCCGATAATGTGAAGTAATAGGGAAACAAGGCATCTTGAGAGCACCTTGAGTTAATAAAATTTCTAAGATCCGAAAATGATGTATTAACTCAAGAAGGTCAACTCTGATAATATAAAATTTTGTGGTTGTGGTATTAAATATTCTAGGACAGCAGTGTGGAAGGCCTTTATGATCCTTGTGGCTGAAAATGATTGATCATTGTGGAGAGAATATTGATGGAAATATAACAAATAGCATGGAAAATAATAAATGAGATGGGTAAGAAAAAAAATAATGGAAAATAATAAATGAGATGGGTAAGAAAACAAATAATAAATGAGATGGGTTGAACGTAAGGAAAAAGATAAAAGAACTTATTCTTAGAGGCCCGATTTCATTTACTTTTTTTAAGGTTACGAATGTGGAATCAAGAAACTTCTAAGCACATGACATTTTTTTTTTCATCTTCAACCTTCCAATTCATACTAACCCTAAGAAATAATAATATAGAGCAAGGTCTTTTTTAAAATATTGGGGCGTTTAAGAATGCCCTTTTCTCTTCTTTTTATTTTATTTTTTTATATTTTGATATAAAATAAAAATATATTTGTTATCTGAAATTTAAGTTACTTTTTAATTTTGCCTTTGTTTTTATCGAATATCATATAAATCGATTTATTTTATGGTTTGGAAGAGGGCGGTGATGTTGCGATCGATGGTGTTGGTGGACTAAATAGAGATGTTGGCTGCGGACATGAACTTGGTTGGTGGATTATGTAGGGTTGGCTGATGGTAGTCGTGATGTGGACTAGCGATGAGCAGAGGGTAGGCCAGCGATGGGTGCAGTGCTGGTTGGCATGGTGCATGAGATTGAGTGGTTGGGAATTCATATTTTAAAAATAATGAAAGTACATAAAAATTATTTTGAGTGTTTTTGAAATAACTTTATTTATTTAAAAAAATACTTAGAAAATACTAACCAAATTTGTTTTTTCCCAAAATTTCAAAAACAAAAATAAAAAATAGAAACAAAAGGTGTTGCCAAACAAACCCTTTAAGCCCAATAACAAAAGACTAAATTAAGAACAATAATGATGAAACTGATCATGAAGTTCAAATGATATAGAATAAATAATGAAGATTGTAAATAGGTTTGAAGTTTAAATGACATTATGGAATTCGAACATTTTTGCGATGTTTTGCTTCACAGAGGAATTATGTTCCTCTGTGCATATGTCTACTGAATGTTGTAAAATTTAAAATTGATGACCCTGTAGCTTTATCTACTCTAATTGGATTCTTCCACCCGTGATAAAATTTAGTAATGCATTTGGCTAAGGAGAACACCCCTGTTCCAGTGGATGGTGATCTTTTTGGAACTTAAAAAATAATAATAGTAATAATAATTATCAGGACGATTGTTAACATATGCATATTATGCTTTTTAGCTGCATCGTTGTGGCTTCCTAGTTACACATCATTGAAAGAATCTCACAAACTGTCTTGGACTGGTTGAGTGAATTTTCATATCGGATGGAGAAATATAGTCTATGAACGCAGGGAAAAGTAAATGAGAAACAAGTACAAGAAAACAGAACCTTATTGTGCTGCAGGTGACTTGCACTAACAACTTGAACTTAGTGAAATGTTCATTGAAATTATATACTGTAATGTTTTTGATGATCTTTTCACTGGATAGGTTGTCATTAAGATTTATCAGAAAATTAGCAAGGTTCTGCGATTGGGATACAAAATCATAAGGAGCATGGGAATGTTATAATGCAGTTCGTAATTAGCTTCAAACTAAGAAATTGAATGTAAGATATAAGCATCTTGCAAGTTGAACAGCAAATGTGTTGATTAGGTCTCCTTGTATGCCACCTAGTAAAAGGATATTCCGTGAGTGCTTAAGATTGTGTGGGCTTGATTGCGAAATGCCTAATAATGATTTAAGTCGCGGTTCCTCTGTAGTTATACTCAGCCAACATAGGTTCCAAAGGATGCTTTTAGGTACTTATTTTTTATACTTCTTAAAAGTTTTAATGGCATTCTTGTGACTTGGCATAGCCAACTTTTCATAAATAGGTGTCAGCTTGTCTAGAGCCAATTCTCTACCCCTCCCCCCTCTCCAAAATCATACTTGAACGCACATCCCTTTTCTCTGCCGAATAGATCTATGAGATTTGTAGCATATAAGAATTCAACTTAGAATATCCTGAATCATTTCCAACCAAACAGAAAGTAACCTTAACGAGATCGTGAACCAATGCTAGAAGGGGAGAGCCTGTTCAGCCAGGAGCTTGGGAGAAGTTTAGCTGTTCTAAACTGTCACGATCCGGCCCGGATTACTTGAACTAATAAGGTGGGAACTGACAGTCAGACGATTAAGATAATTACTACACTTACATATAACGGTACTTTCTAACAATCCACAAACATTGAAGAGCCACTGGCTCTACTAAAAAAATATCATCAAACTACTAATAAAATCTTCTCAAATATTTAGCATTTATATAAACCATAGATTACCTGCTTGCATTTGTGCGTCGTCTTCTGTAGACGTATTCCTCTTCTCTTTCAGCCATTTCTATTTTTCTAGAGGCTTATCTAAAATTATTGGTTTAATGGGTTGAGTTTACAATGTAAGCTCAGTGGGTAATCATCATTAAATATACAACAGTTAATCATATATATAAATAAATATACATATTTCTTCAACATTACATAATTAATATATGCATCTTCTTTCATGTATTATAGGTCTTATAATTTCACATTATTTATTTCATGTTCTGTCTCATTTGACAATTTCCACTTAACATAAATTTAACATTTAATTCATTTCCATTTCCATTAGTACAAGAGCACCATCTAAATGTACCAATAAATGTACAATCATTTCCATTTCATTTTTCTTTTGCCTTGATTCCCCAGCCAGTACTATACATGAGGGAACTCCTATAATTTGCATGCATATCCTTTTCCCTTTTTCATTTGTTCATTAATGCTCTTATTTATGATATATGTTATATCATTTCTTTCCTTATATATATATATATATTTCCAACTTCACTTTTTATTTCCCTTACATATGCATTTATTTCCCTTACATATGCATTTATATCCATAATATCATGTATTTGATACACATTTCTTCTATCATATTCATTTAATGTCAATAATTCATCATCATATATGCATTTGAATCATGTTACACATAACAACATCAAAATATAAGTAAAATAACTATTTAAACATTACTTTTAGAATTAAAAAAAACTTTTAGAATTTAAATAGAAGTTCAACAATAAAATGTCTATACAAAATTGTAATTACCCACTTTGAATGTTTTGCTTTCAACTCCTTTCTAGCTTTCAACTCTTGAGACGATCTTCTTTACTATAATATAAATTCACATACAGTATATTATTACCATTTTTCAATTTTTCACTATTCCCATATAAATTCTACTTTAATAAGTTCTTACCTCCAATCTCCTTGTTGAGATTTGCTATTTTCTTCAATTGTCACCTTTTTATATTAGGTTAACTAAGTCTCCACTATTCCAAAATACTTTTAATTAATTACTGATGAACAATCTACAGATTCAATGTCACAATAAGTATGATTTGACTAAGAGCCTTAAAAGTAATATTGAAAGCTTCCAACTTTCCATATTTTGCATTCCGAAAAAATTCTAAAATCAATTAAAGTTAATTGCTTCAATCATTTACCTCAATCTCTCTCTTTTCACTTGGATTGAGGCTCACCACTCATTAATTGGATTCATTCCCGTGACATAAATCCAAAATTTTCATATACTTCTTATGAATTAATTAGAAATCTATAATTAGAAATCTAAAATAAATATCTTACTTGTTCCTCGCTGTAGAAAATGAATGCTCTCTTCTTCTTCCTTGCCAAAAACTTTCTCTCTTTCCTTCAATTTCTGCCTTTCCGCATTAAATCTCTTCCTTTGCCTTCAATTAAATATCCCTCACTGTTTAGATGAAGAATTAGGGAAGTATTTATACAGAAATGGGGAAAAATCAACAAACCTTTGCTCATTTTCCTCTCAGCCGCCTCTCATGACAGTTCTTCCAATTTTCGCTTCTTTAGCGATAAGGAAAGAAGAGGAGGGAGTTATACTTAGAGAGGAGTCGCCTGATTTCATTCCCACACTCAATCCTTAGCTCATAATTGCGAATCGAGCCATTTAGACTCGCCCGCGATCGTGTTCGGTCCACTCTAGGCACGCTGTTCCGCCTTTGTTTGTCGCGGGTTTAAACATTAGGGCTGGCCGGTTGAATTGGCCAGTTAAACCGGTTCTTACATAGAGCTGGTTAATGTCATCAGGGAAGAGGCAATTAACATTGGTTCCTGTTGAAAGATTTAATATCCAAATTTTTGATAAACAAGTGACATGAAACTTCAGTTAGTTTGTTGATGAGTAGAAGCATTTAATCTTAGATAAAATGTATGAACATTTGAGCTTTATTTGAAATAAACACTATTTTTGAAAAAAGCTTTCAACTTTGAAAAAAGGCCATTATTGTTGAATTTCCTTCTTCCTATCAAATGATCTGTACATACTTGGTATCGAGTTTTATTGTTGCTGTGTTTCTTGTCTTGATGAAGATGACTAATTATTTTACTGCTGTTATCATTTTTGATATAAAGTTGGTTTTTGACTCATCATTTAACCAAACGCATCTAGCTTTATGAGAATCATGTTTATCTCTAAAAAATCTTACAAGATTGTTGAAACTACGCAGATAGTGCTGGACTTGGATGAGACTCTGGTATGTGCATATGAGGCATCCAGCTTACCTGATATAGTTCGGATTCAGGCCATAGATGCTGGTCTTAAGTGTTTTGAGCTAGAGTGCAAAACTGTGGACAAGGTTCTGCCTATGAAATTTTCAGCTTCAATCATTTACGATCTAATAGATTTCGTAAAAATGACACTTGTTTGAAATTAAAAAAAAAAAAATCTTCTGGTGAAGGATGCTGAAGGGAGAGAAAAGATCAATCATGTAATTGTGTTTGAGCGTCCCGGTTTGGAGGACTTCTTAGAACAGACTAGCAAATTTGCGGATCTTGTTCTTTTCACTGCTGGGCTTGAAGGTCTTATATTTTGCCACTCCAGTTTGTTCCGTAAACTTCTGTATTTAATTTCTATCACATCATGCTTCCTAAATTTGATGGTGGTTTTAGGTTATGCCAGACCTCTTGTTGATGTTATAGATGTCAAGAACAGGTTTAGTCTCCGTCTTTACCGCCCTTCCACCGTTTCTACGTATGTAATCTTTCCCTACTATTTCTACAAGAAATTGGCTCTAACAGAGCATCATATCGAAATATATGCTCAACATACCTTTTTTTTTTCGTTTATATTTTGTTGAGTTTATAGCTATCTACAAAGAATGAAATGCATATGCTAATTTTATATGTCAATATACAATGATTTGATCAAATATAAGCTTATCAAGAAACGTTTTTTTTTTCTCAATATTTCTGTTCTTCTCATATTTACTTGGTTTCCCGAGAAGTTTTTTTTTCCCCGAAAAATATACTACCAAACAAGGCTTTTAGCATGCAAAATGCAAATGTGACGCATCAGGGTTTCATTTTTTTGACTGCGGTTCACAATGTATAATGCACAACCTTACCTTTCTGCTGGCACCACACTTAGAGCGCATGTTTCTTTGTGCTTTTAACAACAATGTTACCAACTAATCAATTGCCAGGCTATTGCTCGCCTCTTATGTTGAAAATCAATTGAAATAATTTGTTCATATGAGTACTTTATACAACAAAGGGGCCTTCATTATTGGATGATTATTTGTTTGCTAGAACATTTTCCATATATCATCTTTTGGAAGATTTAATACACTAACTACATTGCAGGCTTCAAGTCTGTTAAGTGCCATTTTATTGAATGTGTTGGAGGAAATAAGCTTTAAAAAGGTTTTAAAAAAAAATAGAAAGTCTGTATGCAAATTCCTCTTAAATTTTTGCAGGTTGTACTTAATTTCCTTTTCATCTTACAATATTTTTCAAATGTTT
The DNA here is from genome assembly GCA_019925795.1 of Dendrobium chrysotoxum. Classification (NCBI taxonomy): domain Eukaryota; kingdom Viridiplantae; phylum Streptophyta; class Magnoliopsida; order Asparagales; family Orchidaceae; genus Dendrobium; species Dendrobium chrysotoxum. The sequence continues at coordinate 24,537,506 of CM034308.1, forward strand.
ATGTTGCTTTAAGTACCTGCCTTTATCTTCAACGTTATCCTTGGCCTAAACCTAAGCTACTACATATTACCGGATCTCTGATATTAATCTTGGCTATTTATGAATCAGGGAACATAGACACCACGTGAAGGATCTCTCCTGCCTATCAAAAGATTTATGCCGAATCGTAATTGTCGATAACAATCCCTTCAGTTTCTTGCTGCAGCCATTGAATGGAATACCCTGCGTTGCATTTTCTGCAGCCCAGCCCTTCGATGAGCAGGTGATCATAACAAATCTACACACTCTCATCTTGCATCGAGAATATACAAATAATTAAATAAAATAGTGAATCATCTGAATGATCCTTAGAATTTTAAGTGTGTTCATTTTAATCCCTCAATTTGTTAAATTTAAACCTATTTATCATATCATCAATTTTGTAATTTTTTTGGAAGAAGATTGGTGGATAAAAGCTTTGCTTGAGGACATTTTAGACTTTTTGAAGTCAATTCTATTAATTTGAGCTAGTATCGAGTAGTGGGATCAACTGTAAAAAATTCAAAATCCTCCACCAATTTCTATAAAAAAAGGATAAAGTTGGGGTGGGACCAAATTGTTTTAAATTTAAAAGAGATTAAGGCTTTGTTTGGGACAATTTTTTATCACTATTTTTTTCCGGCTTTCAAAAAATTAGTAAGAAAACTATCTCAAAAAAAGCCTAAATTGAACATCTAAAATATTAAGGGACAAAACTAAACCACCTTAAAAGGTTAGAAACTAGTTTGACTATTAACTCATAAATAAAATCTTTTTTTTTGTTATTAAAAATTTTATATTATCTTGATATAAATTGTATTAGGATGAACTTAAAAATTATTAAATTTGCAATACCAACTCTTTATATACAATTCTAATCTCAAGATAAATTTAATAATGTTTTACCCCATCTTAATATAATTTGTATTGTGATATCTTGAATTTTATTTTTGTTTATTAATTTGAAACTGATCCTTTACTCTCTTTTTTGGTATTTCTTCTTTCAGCTCTTGAAGGTTGTTCTTCCACTTCTGAAGCAGCTATCTCTTGAGAAGGATGTGAGGCCTGTTCTGTACAAACAGTTTTACATGCCTGAGTGGTTTGAAAAGCATGGAATCCCATTTGATAATCAGAGTCCATGATACTAATTCGATTGAGGGTTCTGAGTTCTCCCAAAATACCTTTCTTGTACATTATTACTATTTTCTTTTAGGATTTCTTCAAGGAAAAAAGATAGTCACATGGTGTGATTGAACTCTCTATTCTGCAGTGAACTGATTGGCGTTGGATGGAAATTTTTTGTAGAATTGTAAGCATTCAAGCATGTGAAAAGCAGTTGATGGGTGATTTTCTTCTCATTTGTGAGATTTTCTTAATGTTTTCAGAAGTCATTTTGTTGCTTGTAAATAGAAACTTTTAGCATTTATGTTTTTTGTTTTTTATTTCATTTGGTTTTTTGTGAGGAAACAATTATATTTGAGTTCTAAAAGTATTTATGAAGCAATGCATCATATGAAATAATCTTAAAATTTTCATTCTTTTAAACCTTGTTTTCTAATTTCAAGCAAGCAAATTAACTAAGGGAACTTTTGTTTTATTGGCTGTTACAAAACAAGTAAAATGCGTTAATAGGGAAGTTTGATTTTATATGCCTCATTATTATTTTAAAATTTTATTTGAGATAGTTTTTTTATTATTTTTTTAAAGCAGTTTGTTAGTACAAATTTTTTTCTGTTTTAAAAAGCAGTAAGAAAATTGTTTGAAATGATGATAAAATAATTAAAGATTTGCAGAAAAAAAATATATCAAGTTATTATGATGTGCCAATATGAAAATGAAAATAAATATTTAAAGTTAAATGATATTTAAAAATAACAATAATAAATAATAAACTTTATTTTCAGAATATTTAAATATTTGTTTTTTAAGCATTTATTTATTTTAAATTTTAAGCTTTGAATTTTCTCATTGGCCACACTGCATCAAGATATCACAGTACAGTGTTTCTTTCAAAGATTAAACATATCGAAAGCATTATTCATTCGCCACTGTTCATGGTAGGAATATTTCATATCTTGGCTGCGCTCCAAATCTATAACGAAAGCATAGTTTGTTGTGTCTCGGCAGTGTCATTTCCATCGAAGACCACTCAGAAATGTAAAATTAAAAAAAAATCAAATTATATTTTATTTTCAATAAAAAAATATTATATATATATATATAGAGAGATTGTGTTTGATTCTTTTAAATTTTTCGATTTTTTGCTTTCTTTTTGCTAAAAGCAAAATCTTTTTTTCTGTTTTTCTTTTTTTTTTTGGGGGGGGGGGGGGGGGGGAAGGCAAAATCTATTATAAAAACTCTAAAAAAGAGACTTATATGATCCGTTTAAGAATTTTGCACAAGCAAGTAGCTTTAGGCATATTTATTTACACTTAGTAAATTCATTTTCTCCATTTTTTTATTTGTTGCAGGCTAGAAAATTTGCAGCGGAAGAGTGAGAGAGTTCTGCCTCGTAACTTTTCATGAATATTTAAAACATAATCACATTAAAAAATTATTGGAGATTTTTTTTTACGTAGAAAACTCGAAAAGAAAAAAACCATGATGTCTTGCCCAATTGAAAAAATTCCGCTATGTACGCGAGAGTTATAAATATTGGCTTTTCTTGGAGATCGTGAGATTACAATCGTTTGAAAAATAGGGGGAAATAGTGGCAAAGTCCCGTCAGGACATCATGCAATAGTCAATTGACAAAAGGTCAGATAACGACGATGAAGTAGCGGTTGGTCTGCTAAAGTTCAATTGCGGTGGTTGGCTGGTGGTGGGGCGAAGGTCCGATGACTGGTGGTTGGGTGGAGGCGTCAGAAAGAGAGGTCTAGCGACAATCTGTCGATCAAAGGTTCAATGATGATCGGTTAGATGTTCGATATATAATTTTTTATTGAACATCAATATACTTGTACTTTACTATGTATAATACTTCTTATTTAATTATGAGAAAAGAATGATTCTTATATCTTCAATTATAATGAATTAATGTAATTAGCCGTCGCTCTTACTTTTTTTTTTAATTCTTGAATTTTTCATATATAAAAAATTATGTTCTCTTACATTTTTTTTGTATATGTTGAATTTTTATTTCAAAATTAAAATAATAAACATACACTCAATCACTGTAAATTTTTTAACACATAATAATATTATAAATTCAATAAAAATATATAACTCTTGAATAAACCATAACTTTAGAAGCTTCTAGCCTCTTCCATGATCATTGGTCATATTCACATTGGAATAATAAGAGAAATAGAATTATAGGTGCAATACTAAAATTTAATAATAATAAATAATAAAATTCTAATAAAGCCTAATAAATTATCATACAATGAATGAAATTCTCTCATATTGTACTTATTTTAATTATATCACTGAATTTGATAATTATATGAGATGTTTAGAAAGAATCTAAATATGCCTTATGATATAACCAACTTTTTAAAATTACACTGATACCACTGGTAGTGAAAATGATGTAAATTTTATTTTTGTCACATTAATTTTCTTTATTTTATTTTGGATTGCCTCTTGTTTCATTATTAGTTTGTAATTTTTAAAATTGCACAGCTCACCTTCTCAGTCTCACCCAACTAAGAAAAAAATTATAAGATCTTATTCGATTATTAAAAAATTTGATTTCTATAAAAAAAGTGATGTCATACGGATTTCCCAATGAACTTTATTTATTACGGCCGATATTATGATCGTTATCGACCTTTACCTGTTCATCAACTGTAGGGAAAGATAACATGCTACGTGGATTAAAGGACGGCATGACACGTGGCACTTTAAAATTTTTTTTCCATTAATGATGCTGAAAATTATTGCAAATTAAAAAAAATATATATAGCAAATTTGATTGGGGCATTGTTTTATTTTCATTAGGGTTGTATTTGATGAATTAGAATATTTTAATTTATGATTAATTAAATTTAAATTTTATTTGAGATAATTTTTTTACTGTTTTATTTTTTAAATCTCAAATAGTTTATATTCGATCATTACTTTTTTTGCTGATTTTATAAAATTTTTGTGTTTGAAAGCTATTTCTTTATAGCAGCTTTAAAAAAAATGCTTTCTTCATAAAAATTTTATAATCACTTTTACAGCGTTCTAAACGGATCTTTATTGATATTGATTGAAAATTTTAAAAAATTAAATCAATTAAATATTTTTAAAATCAAACTAGATGGAATTGATATTCGATTTGAAACTTTGATTAGATAATAATTAACTTTAATAATGAAATTGATTAATTTTAGTTTAATGAGCATGTATTAGAAAGAATACCAAATAATTTTTATTAAAATTCATAATTTTAGCAAGTGAAATAATAATATCATTGATGATCTTTATATTATTTTTTATTTCATGATTGGATTAATTTAGTATTTAAAAAATAATATAATTAAATTCTTAATTTGAAGGATTTTGCAAAATAAAAAATAGAATGAATAAAAAAATTCATAAACAGTCAAAATTATAATCAATAAGATTAAAAATTTTGATGCATTCTTATTGGAATTTTGATCAGCGTTTTCTCAAATTTCAATATAGTATAGTATGATATAGTTTAATAGATAAATATTAAATATATATAAGAAATAAAAAAAAGAGTTAAATAATATTGATAGTTGACTCCAAAGTCTAAATTGATATTTTTTAATAGATAAATTTTCAAAATAGTCCCCTACTATTTGGATATAGCAATTTAGTCTTAGAGTATAATTTTACTTTAATTTAGTTTTTCGAATATACAAAATTGATTCAAAAATATCTTTTTGAGCAAATTTGAAATTAATTTTATAAAATCGAAAGGTTAAATTAGAATCAATTTTATATCATAATTATAATATGAATTAGTTTGGATCAATTTTGTATAATTGAGTAGCAATATAATAGTCTACGATTAAATTGGCTATATTCGAATTATTTGGAACTATTTTGAATTTTTTTTTTTAATTTTGTAACTTCACTCGAATTATAATTGGATGGAAATTTAAATATATAATTTCGATTTTCTGCCGACGCGTTCGAAGTCGCTCCTACTCTACCCGGACCCGGATCGAAATCACTTGCACGGGATTTCGAGGCAGGACTTCTGCACTTTAAAAAGAAACCATAAACTTTGACCACTTACTTATCAGTACCTGAAATTTGGCCAGTTGCCTGTGCATGGTGCAGTGCAGGTGGATGGATTCATTCTAAAAGATCGAGACGATCTTCCGTCGTCTCTCTCGCCTCTCTGCTGTTTTTCTGTCAAATTCGACTCGCTCTCTCTCAATCTCTTTCTCAGTTTGTTCCCAAGTCTCTCTCTCTCTCTCTCTCTCTCTCGCACACACATATACATACACAGTTTGGTCCCAAATCGACTGAGGATGTTTCTGGAAGGAAGCAATGGGAGAGGGATGTCATCGCCCAGTATCGATTCGGTCTCGTCGGTGAGAGATGTCACTTACAGGTATTCTGGTTTCCCTAGTCCGCGTTTCTACAGTGTTTTTCATTTTTTGTTTTCGTTTTGTTTTTACTTCGATCGATGAGCTCTTATCACTGCAACATCCTCTTCCTCTTGGAGATAGGCATAAATCCCTAATCCCTGTGATTGTTTTGCTGATGGGATACCTTACTCCTTTTGAATAATATTTGACTTTTTTGCTTCAACTTCCGTCTAGGTTGAGTACGTGTTTCGTTTAAGCTAGGAGTTTAGTTGCAAATCAGAGAAATCGGAGCTTAGTTTAGTTTAGTAGGTTTTAGGAGCTGTTTGATCTGAAAATTTAAACAGGATGTAAGCAAGGTTTAGCTTAAATCCTGCCAAACAGAATAATTGGAACTTTAAAGTCTACTGTTTCGATAAAACCGGTTTCAGCCTCATTATTGATTAAATTCAAGATTTCTTAAATTCCATTGCACATAGGATTTAACGGATTTAACGATTGGTCTTCTCAGAAATCTTAAATCTTGAAACAAATTGGTAAACAATTTATCGGGATTCTACAAGTCATGTCAAATAGTTTTGAGGTTTTAATCTTTTCAAGACTTATTGAATCTGGATTTGCAGGAATTACTAAATCCTGCTTGTAGCCAAACAGTCCCTCGAGTTTTAGCTCAATAGAAGGAAAAAGATGTAGCCTTCAAAATAAAGCTATCATTTTCCCAACCTACTCAACTTAAGCCCTCCTCAACCCATCCTTCTCACGATGTTTAATACTATATTTTATTGAGTAAAAGATTAAAAAAATTCAATCAATGGTTGACATTGTAAAAAGTTTGTGCAAGTATATCCTAATATAATTTGCATTGAGATGGACTTAAGAGCTGTTGATTTTGTATAAAGATTAGTGCTATTGATGATAACATATATGTATAAGTATTAATCTCAGTGTAAATCTAAGAGCTCTTAAGCCCTTCCTGATGTAAATTACATTAGGTTATTCTTACATACTTTTTTTTTGTTGACATTATTTATGGTGGGCTGAATAAGCATTTTTTTCCTTAAAAAATAATTCTATACTTACCGTCGCTTCTGACAATTTTTATAGAACATTAGAACTCCCAAAAGTTTGATCTTTATGTGAAAAAAAAAACAGAATTCTTAAAATTTGGTTAAGATTGTATAGTAGTTACCCTAGGTTTAGGCTTTCTTATAAAACCCTGCATTATTAACAAGGTTGATTATATAGCAAACTTCAATAGTAATAATAGAGCTTTGAGGATTTAAAGGTTTAGGGTTCAATAATAATTAAAAGCAATTACTAGAGTTTCATGAAACGTAGCATATTTGTCAATGTCATGGTTTCACGAATGCCCTGGTAATTATGCATATATATAAAGATTAACCTTCCTTATTTGCAAAATAGTGTAAGGTTATTGTCTTGTTTATAAAGTTTTAAACAGTTATACTTTTTCAACAAAAAAAAAACTGTAGGGAGTTTTATACCAATAACCCCACTTTTAATTGTTGCCTTGATGAATCTTAAGAAAATGCCTTGTTATTAAATTTTTGAAAATTCTAATGCAGTTGATGAATTCACAGCTGTGGTTCTTGTGGTTACTCATTAAATTTGAACTCCTCTTTACGGAATACAAACAATATTGGATTGAAGTACAGAAAGATCATCAAGAAGGGGATTGTATCATTCTATTCAATTGATGAGAGCAGGTTCTCTCAGACCGATGAGGTTAGTTGTCTGCCATACTTCAATTCAATCAATTCGTGGGGGTTTTTCAGGCATCGAACAAAGCTCAGATGCAGGAAGTGTGGAAGCTACATTGGTATTGCTTATGAGGAGACTTTCCCTTTGCCTTCATTGGGATCTGATTACTGTGATTCAAGCTCGGGCCATGGTGCCGGGTGTTCAAAAAAGTATAAGATCAGAATCAGCTCACTTCAACCATCCTCTGAAGAGTCAGGTACCTCTTTTAGCAGGAAATGATGTTGTTGTGAGAGTCTGGTTCTGCTAAAGTTGGAGTTGTGTTATTATTTGTGTTGTGAGCAATGGGAAGCTTGTTGGCTGATGATGATGTACACAAATCTGTTCATCATGGACATGGTTGGAAAATCTGTAAGGGTTTTTGTTCTGTACTTTATTTTATAGTGACACATACATATTATTTGTTAAGAAGGTTGTCTGCATAATTCATCTATTTTACTTCTATAAAAATCCATTTTTTTTGTCTTGGATTATCAAGTGATATAAAAATGATATCTTTCTAGTCGGTTCTAATTCGGCCCATCGAATTTGCATGCCAACCATATTTCATGGTCTGGCATGCACATCTAAGGGTGTGCGATTTCAGAATGATGGATTCTGCGTTAATAGCACATCTGTATGGTATATGCTAACCCATTTGTCAGTTCCAGTTCTACTGTTAGACATCGCTAGAGGCTCTACTTTGTTTACCACGGTTAATTATTGTCAACAGTATCCAAGAAAAGGAAGCGAATACTGTTCTTCTCAAATAGTTCACTTTCTTGTTTGGAGAAAGCATTTATGTGAGGCACTAATAGTATGCAATTATATAATCATCATTAATCTTGTATTGAGTATTTGGGCTTAGTTTTATGAATACTTATTTTTCATTCATTTTTGTTGAGTGTTTTTGAGATTTTAAAAATAATCTTCATAAATCATTTTGTTAATTTCTCTTCATGTTAATTTAGGCCTATCTTTTTTCCTTCTTTTATCTCACTAATTTTATCAACTCATATTTATGTTACAATTTTCATTTTTGTTGCTTGTCTTGTTGTGTGCATTAATTTTTATGGCGATAGAGATATATAAAGTATAACATTCTATTTTTGCATGAATATCCAACACACATATAGATAATAAAGGGTCACAATAATTGTAAGAGAGATCACATTTTTTACGTGAAAAAGTTAGGAAAGTGAAAAATCATGGGGTTTTGCCTTGTTAAAATGATTTCACGGGTATTTATATTTGGTTATAAGTGAAGCTTTTAATGGGGGAAGTTGTTCATGAAATATATATTATATTATTGAAGTTGGGAAAGCCCTTTGGTAGGAATTTAGTATAAATTCAGGCGCTGAAGTTAGAAGTAAGAGTTGACGTCGATGACATACATTGATCTCATATGTGATGACATTTGTTGGCTTTGTTAATGATGGCCGATGATGAAGTTGGTAGGCATTAGATAGTCATACAACATTGGTTAGGAGACCATAGGTTGATGGACTAAAGCTGGGCAACAATGGTCAGATGGCCATAGTCAGCAGATGACAAAGGTCAAAGGACTGTAGTGGGTGGGCAATAGAGGCCAGAAGGATCGTAGTCAGGCAATGATAGATGGAAGACCATATTCGGATGATAGTGGTTTAAGGATTATTGTCAATTGGCGATGGAAGTTGAAATGATCGTAGTTGGGTGATGGTGGACAGATGACCGTAATTGACGAGCGATGGAGGTCGAAGGATAGCAGTCAACGGATGATGTAGGTCGGAAGGATCATAGTTGGCAGATGAAAGAGATCAAAATGATCATAGTCTATGGGTGTTGAGGGCGGAAAAATCGTATTGGGCCATGATGGTCAAAGGATCGTAGTCGGGCGATAGTGGTCAAAGAATTGTAGTCAGCGGGCTATGCAGGTTAGAGGAATGTAGTTAGCGAGCGATGGAGGTATGATGAATATAGTTGGCAGCGACAAAGATCAGAAGGATCGTAGTCGGGCGGTGATGTTCGTAGGATTGTATTTAGGCGACGGTGTTTGAAAGGATCGTAGTCGGGTGATGGCGTTGGAGAACTGTATTCGGGCAACAGTGATCTGAGGATCATAGTTGGTGGGAGACGTAGATCGTAGGACTATAATCGGTGGGCGACTTGAGGTCAGAGGACCGTAGTGGTTCAAGGACCATTGTGATCAAGAGAGGAAGGTCAAAAAGATTGTACTCGGGTGGTGACGGTGGTTTGAGGATCGTAGCTAGCGGGTGATGGATGTTAGAATATCTATAGTTGGGTGACGGTGGTTCGACAATCGTAATTTGACGATAGTGGTCGGAGGACTGTAGTAGGACGATGGTGGTCCGGAGTTTGTAGTTGATGGGAGATGGAGGTCAGAAGGATTCTAGCCAGCTGATTGTGGTCCGAAGACCATAATTACCCATCAATGGTCAAAGGATCATAGTCGGGCAATAATGGTTCAAGGATCATACTCAGTGGACGACGGTGGTCAGAAGAATTGCAATTAGGTGACTGTGGTTAGAGGATCATAGTCTGATGAAAATGGTTAGATTATTATAGTTGGGCAGTGTTGGTCAAAGGACTGTAGTCAGCAAGCGATGAAGGTTGGAAGGAATGTAGTCGGTGGGCAACGAAAGTTGGAAGGTCCCTATCTAGGTGATGGTGGTCGAAAGGCTGTAGTTGGCGGGAGATGGATGTCGAAAGGACCATAATCAGATGACAATGGTTGGAGGACCGTAGTTTGGCGATAGTGATCCGAGGATCATAATTGGGTGACGATAGTTGGGGTATTGTAGTTGGCAGGTGTTGACCTCATTTTGTATGAGGTCAGTAGGACCCAATCCAGACTCAAGATGAATATAGGCCTTAGGATCTTTTTAATCCTTAGGATTAATCTTGACCCTATGACTGATATTGATCTTATATCAATCTAGACCCTAGGATCTACTCTAGACCCTAGGATTCCTCCAGATCCATCTAGATCTTAGGAATAATCTAGACCCTAGGATCTTCATAGAATCCAGACTTTAGAATTTACTCTAGATCTTAAGACTCTTCTAGACCTTAAACCCTAGGATTCTTAGACTCTAGAGACCTCCTAGATCATAGATCTTAGGATTCTTCCAGACCTCAGGTCTTAGGATCCACCCATGACCTAGATCTGCCCAAACTCTAGGATGTTTCCTAGACTCTAGATATTAGATCAATCTTGGTTCTAATCTATTCTCATTTCAAATCAACCTTAATCTCAAATCAATCCAGATCTTTAATCAATCCAGACCTTAAATATACTCAGACTCCAAATCCTAGGATCTACTTTAGACCTTAGAATTCTTCATAGATTCTAGATCTTAGATCTACCTAGATCCTAAGATCATTCTAGATCCCAGACCCTAGGATACTCCTAAACTTTAAACCTTAGTATACTCCTAGATTTCAAACTCTAGAGTAATCCAGACCTTGAGATCTATTCTAGACCCTAGGATCTACTTAGATTTTAGATCTATCTGGATCCCAAATCAATCTAGGTTCTAGATCAATCTTGATTCAAATAAATCCTAACTCGAGATTTATTCAAACTCCAGATCAACCCAGACCTCAATTTAATCTTAAACCAGGTTAATCCAGATCTTAAGTCCATCCAGATTTCAAGTCAATTCAAATCCCTTACCAATCCTGACCTTTAAACAACCCAGATTTAGTTGCTCCAGCCTCTGACCTGACCTTAATCTTGTCTAATCATCTACAACCACTTAAATAATTGTAAATGATTTAGGTAGTTCAAACCCTATCATTCAAATTCAAAATCTAGTTCAAATCCATACTTTTAAATCAAATCCCAAGGCTAAAAGGCTTAGGTCCTGAAAGCCTTTTTTAGTGAATTTTTGAATACTTCAAAACCCTATCAAATGACTTCTAATTCAGGATCTGTTAGTTGCATACTGATGCGACATGTATCTAGAGGTAACACACCAAATTTGAGCTCATTCTGAGGTCTTTAATCCTAGAAACTGAATTGAAATTCATAGGTTGTAAAACCCTCAAATATTTACAACCTATGCCACTGGATCTGCCACCCAGTGGATTCTGACCTTGGAGCCTTCTCTAAACCCTCAAATCACTTTCAGACCCTTGATTATAACCCATTGAGCAATAAACTGTATTTTGTTGGACTCACTTTGACCTCCAGTTGACCAGGAGTCAAAATAACCAAAATGCCCCTATGGGGTGTAAATAGTCACTTTGGACTAAATGAACTCCAAATTGAGCAAACTCAAATGCATACAACTCATCTTAAGGTCCAATATTTATCAAAAATATCAAATTTTCAGAAATCAATCAAATTTGAAAAAGTCAACTTTTGGTCAAACTTGAAAAATTCATAACTAATTCAAATAAAATTCAAAGTCAATATACTTACAGTCTAACTGATCATTTTAAGGTCTAATATTTTAATAAAATATTAATTTTCCAGAAATCATTCTTAATTTAAAATTTAAATTTTAACCCCTTTAATTAAATATATTAAATAATTCAAATAACTTCAAAAAGTAAATACTTATTTTAAAAATCCAAAAAATTTCAATCTAACTTTAAAACCAACAATCAATCAACCTTAATTGAGATTCATCAAATTTCAAACCTTAAATTAAATCTGATTCATTTAATCATATCGGGTATCACTAGGTAACCCAGGCCTACGAGGCTATTAAATTAGCTCAAAGGAAGGTGAAATAAACTTCACGGTCTCGGTGAGCAACAAAGGTGGTATCCAACAAATAATTAAGAATCGATCTTAAAATTAATTTCAAATCATTAAGACTTAAATTTTAACCAAAATCTTCCCTTAAGCTCTTCAACCAACCAGAACATTAAACAATTTTAATCAATTACCCGATATAGGACATATCTAAACCATACTGCCTGCTACACACACCTAGATTGACTTGCTAGGACACGAACTCTAGCTTTAGGTTAGGCCGATGTTTCTTTTTTATTTTTGAGATATGTTGATATGCACACAAAATGAGAGTGACATCTTAGGTTCGATAACATAGACATAGGTTCACTTCCCACAGACTTGTGCACCTCCTATTTGTCCCCAGTCCCTTGGCCTACGAGGCCCCCTTGAATGAGGTAACCCATGGTTGCTAACAAGGATCCTCTAGTCGGCACTCGACTAAGTAGGCTAAGGACACCGATGAACCCGGGACGATGTAAAACCATGGGATCTTGACCGGGGACGTCATACCCACTTGGTAGGTTAGTCTCCATCCCCCACCTCCTAGGCATTCTCCCGATCTGGTGATCGGGAATATAAGCCCCAACTTTCTAATAAAATTGATCATTCAAACTAAATATCTCTTTCAATTATATTCGAGTCCAACACTTACGATAGATTGGGGTGTTTCTGAAGTAATTCAAAATCTCAAGACACCTCCTACCCCTCTTCCTTTGACTCCAGAAAGAACTGTTCAACTTTGAACCAATTCCATTTGAGATTCCAACCTTTAACCTCCTTTGATATCAAGTTTTGAAAATCTTAAATAAAATTCATATCGCTATTTTAATCGAGAGTGTTCGTAGAAAATTTCTGATTCCCTACGATATAATTAACTACGAGGATTTACGCTCGTAGGAGATTTAAAAACTCAGACCATATTTTCAAATTCAAGCTTTTCAAAACTTTAACTAATTATCTTTGGGAAATCAAAATAAAAATGGCGATCGTTATTGTCATATTCAAACTATCGATAATGATTGATATCTTCTTTCTTCGGATAGATATGTCAATTACAATCGTACCCTTGATTATGAAATTAATAATCCATCTATTCAGATTGGCATAGTCAAACATTGGATTAAACATCATTTTGATCCTTCGAGATCATATGTTGTTTCTCCTTGAGTTTGATTATGATAATCAGAATAAATTTAAAATTTTGAAATCTGAACCCATTAGAGAGCGATATGATCATCTTTCGAGGTGATATATCATTCATAATGAGTGTTCGATTTCAAATATTAAAATTCTAGAAATTAAGTATTTCCCAAAGAAAATTAAATATTTTTAAAACTATAAACTTATATACTTTTTCAATCAAACAGCGGGTGATGGAGGTAAAAGAGATCATAGTTGGGTAACTATGGTCAGAGGATTGTAGTCTGGGACCATAGTTGGGCGACAGAGGTTGAAGGACCGTAGTCGAGAGGCGGTGGCTCGATGATTACAATTGAGCGATGGGGGTTAGAAGGACAGTAGTCAACGGGCGACAAAGGTCTAAAAGATCGTAATTATGAAGCTTCTTAAGTAAAAGAAGCTAAAATCTTATACATCGAGGCGCCTTTTGGTGTAATGGTTGAAATTTCATTTAAGAAACTCAGCAGTTAAATGTGCTCATCCTAGAGAAATTCTGGAATTGGTGACCTCCTGTGAAGTTACATGAAAAGACAAAATTGTGAGGCCCTTAGGCCAAAGCGGACAATATCTTGATAATTAAGAGTATAGGCTGTTACAAATGGTACCAGAGCAATACACCAATCGAAAGATGAGAACTAAGTGTCATACAAGTCAAAGTGCTATACCATGGGAGCCACCTCTTGAACCCTGTATGGGACAAAGTGCTACGTGGCGGGAGTCACCATTTGAACTTGTAGAGGTCACATCTAGAATCATATCTGTCTGGTGGATGATTCTGGGATAAAGATGCTGACGATGATGTTAGTTACTTAAATTGAGAAAATTGTGAAACCCCTTAAGTAAAAAAAAAATTTTTAACTCTTAAAACATCGAGGCGTCTTTTGGTATAATGGTTAAAATTTTATTTAAGAAACTTAACAGTTGAGCGTGCTCATTTTAGAAAAATTATAGGATGGGTGACCTCCTGAGAAGTTACGCCAACAGGATAAAATCGTGAGGCCCTTAGGCCAAAGTCGACAATATTTTGATATTTAAGAGTTTAGGCTGTTACAAATGGTATCAGAGCAATGCACTAACCAAAAGATGGTAACAAAGTGCCATATAAGGCAAAGTGCTACGCCATGAGAGCCACCTCTTGAACCTTATATGGAACAAAATGCTACATGGCGGGAGTCATCACTTGAACTTGTAGAGGCCACTTCTAGAATCCTATTTGCATGGTGGATGATTTTGGGATAAAGATGCTGACGAGGACGTTAGTTACTTAAGTGGAAGAGATTGTGAAACTTCTTAAGTAAAACAAACTAAACTCTTAAACATCGAGGTGCCTTTTGGTGTAATGGTTAAAATTTCATTTAAGAAACTCCGCAATTAAGTATACTCATCTCAAAGAAATTTTAGGATGAGTGACCTCCTGGGAAGTTACATCAATATGACAAAATCGTGAGGCCCTTAGTCCAAAGCGGACTATATCTCGATAGTTAAGAGATTTATTTTGATCCAATCAAATAATTTTTTTCTAGAGTCATTATAAGTCTAAATCATAAATCGTCTTCACCATAACATAGATATTGTACTATTTTAATTACACTAATTTTTTCATAAATTTTGGTCACTAGTGTAAATTCTTAAGAAATTGACATATGTTGATATAAGTGGGGATTTTGGGATCGTCATATGTCCGTTTTGTAAATTGATTTCACCAGAATTTTCTAAATAAAATATGCTATTTTATGGATATTTTCCTATAATTTTGAAACCCAAAATAATTTATATGAATTTTATACTGAAATTTGATTAAATTATACATTTATATTATATTATATTATTTTTTTATTCTTAAATATCTAATTATATTACATGAATTTATTAAATCCCTTTCTCGACTAATAGAGAACTCTGAGGAATTAGAGTTAATGAAGACATATGAGATTGTTGAAATTAATAATTAATAATCATATATTCAACAAAAATTTAAGAGTTAAAAAAAGGAGGAATTAGAGAGAAAAAAGGGGAGAGAAAAAAAATTTAGATTTGGAGTTTATAAAGCGATTTTCGTTCGTTCGATTTTCATTCGTTATTCCTGTTGGGAGATTTGCTTGTCTCATTATTAGAAACCTTTACCATATTTCCGATTTCATTAATTTTATATTTTTGGTATTTTTTCGATCAAATTTGTATTTAGGGATGTCAAAAATTGACATGACCTGAAAACCCGACTCAAACTCAACCTGAATTTTTTTTGTTAGGGTTAACCCGTTTTAAGAACGGGTCGGGTTTGGGTCCCAATTTTTGACCCATTTCAAATTTTGGGTCTGGTTCGAGTCAACTCGGAAACCCAGGTTCATTTCAACTCTGGCCTCGCCGCCTCGCTTGCCCGCTTTCCTTGTCGCTTGGACGAATTGATCCCCCTTAGGTGTAAGAGACATGTCTCACTCTCACGTTAGAAGACACAGTCGATTCTCCCTCCTTGCTTCCTTTATGGTTCGAACGGACAGAACACATTACCGTTGTCACTCTCGTGCTTATCTCTTCCTTATCCGTCCCTTCAAGGCTTCAACACTTATCAGATCAGCCCCTCACCAGCCGACACACTTCTACAGCTAGCCTTACTGTTGCTGCTACTCAGCCAGGCCATTCCTCCTCCAGTCCTCTCCCTCACTACAGCAACAACCCTACACCCGACCCTGAACTCCCACCTGCTAGCCATCTTCCAGCTGGCTTCCCTAGTTCTCTGCCGTCGGCCTCCAGGCCAAGCTCTCTCAGGCCTGCCGCCCTCTTTTAGCGGCTGTCAGAGGTCACATCTTCAGCCATCGATGCCGCATGCAGTCTGACCCGTAACCCGTTTTAAATTAACTAATTGGGTCAGGTTGGGTCAACTTGAAAACTCGACGGGTCAGGTTCTGGTTGTAATTTCTAACCCATTTGTAAAAATGGGTTGGGTCAAATAGCAGTGGGTCAATATCGGATTCGACCTGAACCCGACCTGCAACCTATTTTGACACCCCTATTTGTATTTTCATTACCGAAAAATGAAGATTATTTTGTATTAGAAAAAATTTTATCCCGTAACTTTTTATATGTTATAGAGATCGAGATTACGAATATTTTGAGTATTTATTTAAGACTTTTTGCCAAGTAATTTTGAAACAGCAGCAATTTTTATCTATTCAAAAATTTATTTTGACTTCTAAAAATAGTGCTTTAGTTCAATTAAAACTTTAGAATGATGTTTTATACAATCTCTGCTAATTTGGTTAATTTTTGAAAATATGAATTTTTACTCAATAGAATTTTTTGTTGTATGTTGTTAGGACATTTTGACACCTTCTGAATTAAGCCTAATTATACTTTATATTTTATAATTCATTGAAAATGAGTGTGGATAATAATAAGCGTGTGGGGGAAAACAAGTAAAGACTGGTTATTGACTGACGTTGGCTGTATAGGATAGTGGGTTTCCTTTAAATATTATGGTTGGGTGTTATCCTTTACTGATTCACTTGATACAATGATTGAGAGTTTTAAGGAGTTATTACTGTGCCGACAGACAAAGAGGGACGACTCTGTTTACTGTAATTGATAGCGATAGTTAGGTGGTGGTGCTCAGATGGTGCTATGGGATTCATAGAGCCTCTGAGCTCTGTTGAATATCAAGCCTAGCTCAAAGTCCAAGCTTCTCCCTCCTCTCACATGTAGAGAGTAGGTGACTATTTATAGATTTTTGAGAGTGGCACACCTATAAATATGGAGAAAATCTAAAACACTCTATCTGATAGCCCTTATTTATTCTTTTGATCATAGAGAATTCGTTCAGCATTTAAGTGCCTTAATAATGTTATAATTAAGTGCCTTATAATATTGGCCTTGTTGGATTCGTCTCGTTGAGCCGCTCCATTCAAATATATGCATGCTAAATTTGGGGATCATTTGGTCATCCAATTAATGTCATGAAATTTTCAATTATGCATCGCGCCCTTTATTTGGGCATTCGGGCTAAACGTTTAGTTTGAGTATAAGTTTGTGAAAATCAGAGTTCGGATGGTCCTGAATTTAATTTTGTAAGTTTCTAATTTAAATGTCTCGAGATTCATACCCAATCAAGATAATTTTTGGGGATGTATCATGACTAAATAAATTAAGTTTATTTTAATTACCTTGTGTTTGTAATATATTGTACTATTTTTTGTATATTGATACAACACCAAAAATCACCTTGATTGGGCTTGAATCTTGATATATATATATGAATTTGAAACTTTCAAAATTAAAATTGGGATTATCCATACTTCAATTTCAGTAAACTTATAGTCAAATTGAACATCTCAATGAGATGAACCCAACAATATCAAAATCCATCCAATCCGAGCCCAAATGGGCTCAAATCAAGGGACCAAAGCATATTTGGAAGCTTCAAATCATTAATGGGATGATCAAATGATATCCAAATATGAGATGTTTATAGTCAAATCAAGCGGCTTGATGAGACAAATTCAAGGAGCCTAAGATCGCTCAATTCTGACATCATTATGTCACTTAGATGTTGAACGAATGTTCCATAATCGAGAGAATTAGTATTAGTTGTCCAATGGAGCACGCTGAATTTACAATGGATCTTCTCCATATTGACGGAGCATACCTCTCTCAAAATCTATAAGTGGACTCCCTCCATGATGGGGACTCTTCGAGGCTTGGACCATGTGCTAGAGACTTAAGAGAGCTTTGAGGCTTGAAGAGTCCTAGAGCTACACATAGGCACCACTACTGGCGAACCCTTCTTGCCCGGCCATTATTGCTGGACCTTCATCCTACCATTACTGTTGGACCTCCATCCGGCTTCCACCGCTGGGTCTCTACTTGACCTCCGTCACCTATCGACTACGGTTCTTTCGACCTCAGTCACTAAACTACAGTCCTTCAACCTCAATCACCTGATTACAGTCTTTTCGACCTCTGTCGCCCGTCGACTATTATCCTTCAACTTTAGTCGCCCAATTACAATCCTTTCAACCTCCGTCCCCCGATTATGGTTCCCTAGATCACCATCGTCTGACTACGGTTCCTCCAACCACTGCGGCCTGACTATAGTCCCTCCGACCACTGTCATATGACAACGGTCCGCCTGAACTCAGTCCCTGGCGTCTTATGGTCCTTCTGACCTCAATTGTCTGTTGATTATGGTCATTTTGACCTCAGTCACTTGTCGACTACTATCCTTTGACCTCTGTTGCCTGAGTACGGTTCTCCCGATCTCCGTTACCTGTCGACTACAGTCCCTCCGACCTCTTTAGCACGTCGAGTAAGGTCCCTCCGACCTCCGTCGCCTGTCGACTATGATCCCTCAGACCTTAGTGGCCCAACTACGGTCCTTATATCTCCTTCGCCCCATTACGGCCCCCTCGACCTCAACGCTTGACTACGGTTTCTCTGACCACCGTCACCCACTGATTACGGTCCCTCCAACCACCGTTGCCCACCGACTATGATCCCTCCGACCTCTATTGCCTGCTGACTACGATCCATCTGACCTTCATCACCAGAATATTGTACTACCAACCTTTATCGCCTGCGGAATACGGTCCCTCTAACCTCCATCACCCGCGGACTACAGTCCCTCTGACCTCCATCGCACGTGGAATACTGACCCTTCAGCCTCTATCACCCAATAACGGTCCCAGTGACCTCCATATGCAGACTACGGTCCCTCAAACCTCCGTCGGCCATTGAGTATGGTCCCTCTAACCTTCATCTCCCATCGATTACGGTCTCTTCGACCTTCGTCGCCCCCTGACTACTATCCTTGTAACCTCTTTCACCTGAAAATGATCCCTTCGACCTCAATTGCCCAACTATAATCACTTCAACCTCCATGGCCCAACTCTGATTCTTCTGACCTTTGTTATTGGATAACGGTCTTCTCGACCTCAATCGCCCAACTATGGTCCCACCAACCTATGTCTATTGACTACTATCCTTGATCTTTGTTGCCCTCCAGGTATAGTTCCTCTGACCTCCGTCACCCATCGACTATGGTCCCTCAGATCTTGATCACCCAACAACGATCCCCTCAACCTTAGTCACCCGCTATGGTCCCTCCTGTAATATTCTGTATTTTGACTTTGTTAAATTTTTTTCTGGAGTCATTATAACTCCAAATCACAATCTATAATATTTTGATCGAAGAATTTTACTAACACGAATTTTTTTGTAATTTTTGGACACCAGTGAAAATCCTTAAGGAATTTGTACCTGTCGGTAAAAGAGATGATTTCGGGGACCGTCAGGTGTCCGATTTGTAAACTGATTTCACCGATATTTTTTAAATAACATGTTTTATTTTATGGATATTTTTTTGTAATTTTAGAAGTCCTAAAATGATTTATTTAAATTTTCTATTAAAAGAAATTGGTTAAATAAATTATATAATATAAAAATTATTATTTAAATAAAAAATATCTTATGGCATTACCATATCTTTTTAAATCCATTTCTCCCCTTTTGGATTTCGGCAGTAGAGACCAAGTCAATGAAATGAGAGGGTTTTTTTGAAGAGAGAGAAAATAGAAACCTAGATTTGAAAGCCGCGGTGTGATTTTCGTCCGTCGGGCCAGTTGGAAAACTTACTCGTCTCGTTGTAAGGAATCCATACCCTATTCTGATTTCAAATATTTTATGTTTTTGGTATTTTTCTGTCAAATTTGTATTTCTGTTACCGAAAAATGTGCATAACTTTGTATTGGCAAAACTTTCACCGCGTAACTTTTTGTATGTTATAGATATCATGATTATGAGTATTTTGAGTATTTATTTGAGATTTTTCACCTGGTAGTTTTGAAAATACAGTAATTTTTGTCTACCCCAAAATTTATTTTGACCTCTAAAAATAGTGGTGTAGTACAATAAAAATTTTAAAATATCATTTTACACAATCCCTGGTAATTTGGTAATTTTATGAAAATATGATTTTTTGCCTAATAGAACTTTTGTGGTCTACCGTTAGGACATTTTGGGCATTTTCTAAATTCAGCTCAATTATATTTGATTGGTTGAAATGCATTGAAAATGAATGTAGATATATGATTAAAATTACTGTTATTATATTATGATACTACTGTGGGTGTAAAAGACAAGTAAAGACTAGTTGACCCGTTAGTTTTAGACTAATTGACCTGTACAAGATGGTGGGCCGATGGACTTTCCTTTAAATGCTGTGGTTTGATGTTAGCCTCTACTGATTCACGTGATACTGATTGGGAGTTATAAGGAGATGATTACTGTGCCGACGGGCAAAGAGTGACGACTTTATTTCCTGAGCCAACGGTTTACTGATACTGATACAATACTGAAAAATACCGTGATAGCTAATACTTCTTACTTGTTTAGTATGACTACTGAAATGCATGTTCTTGAGGTATTATTCTTATTAGTGTATGGATTTGCTGTTACTGTACGGATTTACTGTTACTGCATTATTTTACTACTCCTGCCACTGAACTGTTACTAATATAGAAACTGATACTATTTGATACTATTGAGTCACTGTACTGATACTGAGCATGTGACATTGAGCATGTGATTGAGATATTAAGCTTTAGATTGAGATACTGATTTAAATGATGTTATATAATAACTGGATAGTATGTGAACACTCATATATGATTTTGCTATATTGATTTGATTTCACCTGTCTTTACTGATATTTTGATTCGATGTTTTATTCGATTTCTTTACTGATCAGTATTACGAATACGATGATTGCTTTATAGATTTGACACTTGTACTGGATTATCTGCTTTCCTGGATTCCGTTGTTTTACTATTTACAGATTATATTACTATTACATGTGAATTTTACTGTTTCTGCACTAGTGCAATGATCATATGAATATAACTACCATGATTTGACTGTTGACATGCATATTTCTCCTTTGTCGTGCTTTGATTTCAGTTGTAGGTTTTGGTGATCTGTTGGGCTTTTTAAGCTCATTATATATGGTTAAATGATTTCAGGTTATAGAAGGGGAGTGTGAGGCTGGTCAGGATTCTTCAGGTTCTGTTCTTTTTATTTTAGTTATTTTTTTATACTCAGGACATGATAAATATATGATGATTGTGTAGATCTTGAGTAGTGTATATGATTTTTGGGAATGGATATAGATGTATACATTGATGTTTTAAATTATAGAATATATTGTACTATTTATTATTGATAGATGATATTAGATAGCTCTGGTTGTTGTTTATTAAAAGATTTAAAAGAATAATTCTTCCAAACTTATTAAAAAATTCAAATAAGTTTTAAACTCTATAAAGTCTCCAACTGGACTTGTTTTCCTTAGGCAAGATCTTAGTCTCGACCTCAAAAAGATAGTAACAGCCTAAAGACAACAATCTTCACTTTCGATTTGGGATATACGCGACATTCGCCTTCTCCTAATCAAGGTATAATCGATCACAGGGAAATTCGATTCAACATCTTTCACACAGATTAATATCATCGAGCAACGCTCTGACAAATAATATTGGATATGTCAAACATCATTAGTGGATTCTCTCAACATCTTCTATACAAGTTAACATCATCAAGCAATGCTTTGATAAACAATCTCAGATATGTCAAATATTTTTGATGGATTTATCTCGATCTCTTCCACATATGTTAAGCTATCTTGTTACGCTTTGGCGAACAACGTCGAATAGGTAAAAAATCTTTGTTGATTTTTTTTCAACCTCTTTCATAAAAGTTAACATCATAAAGCAATACTTAATGACAAAAAATTTGGGATATGTCAAATATCTTTGGTAGATTTTTCTCGACCTTTTTCACACATGTTAACGTCATCGAGCAACACTTTGATAAATAACTTTGGATAAGTTAAACATTCTTAGTTGATTCTCTCAATCTCTAATATACAAGTTTGCGTCATGAAACAACGCTTTGACAAATAATTTTGGATAGATCAAACATCCTTGGTGAACTTATCTTGGCCTCTTCCATACATGTTAACACCATTGAGCAATGCTCTGACAAATAATTCCAGAAAGGTCAAAAATCCTTGGTGGATTTCCTCAACCTCGATCTCTTCCACATAGGTTAACGCCATCGAGCAATGCTCTAACAAATAACCTCAGTAGGTCAAATATCCTTGATAAATTCCCTTGACATCTTTCATAAAGGTTAAAGCTACAAAGCAATGCTTTGACAAATAAATTCAGAAAGGTCAAACAACAATTTTTTTTCTTATATATATATATATATAAGGTTACTTCCCACTTTGGCTTGATCTTGGACTTGTGACCAAAAGCAACATTTTCACTATAAAACGAGAATCTATATATTTATGCATATATGCTAATATAAACATATAATAATATATGAAAATATTATATATATATATATATATATATATATATATATATATATATATATATATATATATAAACTTGTAAAAGTATAATTTATATTAAGATTAGCTTAAAATTTAATTTATTTTGAGATTAGTGTTGCACTAATTTCATAGTAAATTTAATTATTTTTCAGGCCCATTTTTATTATAAATTATTTCAGAATATTTTAATATAATTTGTTGCACAGTGTGAGGGCTCGAATATGATTTGATTGAGGGTTATAATTTTTAAGTTAAGAATATCAATGCCTAATTTTTCAAAATCCAATCATCAATGATCAGAAATTTTTTAGGGCTATGATAGGGTTACAAGCACCATAATTTAGGCTTCATATGAAACAGTTTATTATTACTTTCTAAAATAATATTTTAATACAAAAACTTTTTGAATTGAATTTTTGTACTAAAAAATTATTTTAGAAAGCTTTCTCAAATCAAGCCTCAGCTGCTACGCTAATAAAAGCTTTTACAATTAGTACAATACTCAGGCATGTAATTAGTATAAACGAGACACGGATATCCCTATCAACTAGCGCCACAATTCGCAGTAATTAGTATAAATGCAATAACAATTACTAAGGCCATTATGACCAGAGAGCAGCAAAAGCTTGACTCTGTCATACAATTGCAGTGTTAGCATGAAAGGTGCCTTTGGACGCAGATCAGTTCACAAGCCCAGTCCCAACTTCTCAACATTTCAAAATAGCATAATGTTATATTTTGCTTGTCAATCAAAGCTAATTAAAGCCCCCTATTAGACCGACCTTACTTGCCATTGTGCTGCAATGCATAGCCACTTTGTTGAAATTCAACATCTTACGTAAAATTGATATACAACAACAAGTCTTTATCCCATTATGAGATCGGCTACATGAATCATTTTTTTTTATTGCATTCTATTAAGAATTAAATTCTCTTTAAAATCTAATGAAAAAATAATTTTTAAAACTTTTTAATCATATATTTTTTAGATCTGTCTCTACCTTCTCAACATAAGATGGATCTAATACTTCTATTCTTCAAAGATTTTTTATATGAAATCACTAGAAAGAAGAAAATCATAATAACTACAAAGCCCAAGGATTATAAACCAAGAATTTGTTTGGAACGGCTTTTTTATTGCTTCTTAAAATGGAATTCTAGTAAAAAATACAAAAATTAAAATTTTTGTACTAGAATTCCGTTTTAAGAAGCAATAAAAAAAACCGTCTCAAATGAAGCCCAAGTGCAAACTAAAGTAATAAGGTCGAGCATGCAGCTGAATAATCTGATGTGAACTTTGCTGGATACCAAACGGAAGAAACACCATTAACATTTGGGAAACGACAAGCATTTGAATTTATCAATATTCATGAATCTCTAGTTGAATATTATCTTATTTACAAGGATGAGATAATTATGAGATAAAGTTCTTGCAATTTGCTAAAATTACATCAATAGAACCTGTTTGCCTTTTACTTTGTCTCCTAAAGCAGCAGATTTGCAAATTGGGCATGCATTCTTAATAAGCAGCCATTTCTTGATGCATCTGGAATGGAAATCATGTCTGCAATTCAGCCTCCCAATGCTCTGCCCCTCCTTGTATTCTTCCTAACATAAGGTTAAAGAACAAAGTAAATTAGCAGAATGAAACACAAAATCTTAAAATAACAGTGGAATAATAGCCCCTCACTAGGCAAATCACACAGCTCCCTTCGCCTACATCTTGGTTCCCGCCAGAAGAGTATATCGTACTTATCAAACACTTGGCAATATCACCTCCAGAGAGGCCAGTGCTTACATTTCCAATTCTTTCACCTAAATCAACTAGTTCCTGAATCAAACAGCAGATGCTTAGCCAAGAATCATAAATATTTAGTAGTTCCATAAGGAGATGCTCACTAACCTCATAGCTCATGTTGTCTATATCCATTCTCATGTTTCGATGCTGATCAAACATAGTATGATGGTCATTAAACATTGACCTATCGATCATCATTGCATTCTGCAAGCCCAAGTTATAGACGCACGGCATCAGGAGGAGAAAAAAAAAGTTTTCAGTGCGAGAGCAAAAAAAAAAGCTGGAATGAACATTTTTCAACACCTACATAAATTTGAATGGCTAGCCTGAATCTAGATGGTCTTTCACTAGAAACCATATGAGCTTAAATTTAACAAAAAAAAAAAAAAAAACTCACAAAATGAAGCGCATCACGTACATGTAAGCCTGTGAATTTGACTAAAAAATCCAGGATAGCTCAAATATCAAATCAATTTTCGACTTGCATAGAATATGAATTGAGCCAAGCTAGGATCGAATCAAGCCAAATTGAGATTAGAATGAAATTTATAAGCATATATGTACGAGTATGTATACATATATTTATGTTCCATATATGTGCATTAGTGTTTGCATGTAGGTTAAAGCTCTTAATGTGGCTTGAAAGATCAAAAGTCTTTTAAAGGAACTCTATCCAATAAAGGAAGATCACCTCAGCATTCCAGCTACCATGAGCACGTTCCTCATTCGCAAGAGCGTTCATTCTATAGCTTAAACTTTCATAAGAATTTCTCGTCCGTCCATATCTTTCGCTACTCTGCCCAAGTATTGATGATTGCCTGTGATGTCTCAAATGAGGAAAAACTTCATTTCCAAACTGCCTAACATCCCCAACTGTCCCTGGCAATCCCACAGTAGTATAGCTTGAAGAGGAACTGTAAGGATTTAGTCTGTGCCCATAGTTAATGCCATCTTGCATTGGAATAACAGGAAGGGTTGGCACTAAAGTGGCTCTATGCCGACTCAAAACTATATTTGAGGAAAATCCTTCAGCAATTTCCATAACGGCCTCAGCCCCACTGCTCGCAATGGGCTGGTTCATTTCATGATGGAAGAAACCTATGGCCCACATTCAGAAAGATGACAAGATAATTCACACCACCAAAACAACCAAAAATAAATGAAATAAAATATTACCTACCTGAAGATAGAAACCTTCTGCCATAATCCAAGGGCATGGCTGCATCGCCTGAAGTGCTTGTAGTTTGATGAAAGTGATGAGACAGGCTGCTTGATGCATGAGGACCAATCAAGTTATTTTCCATATGAAGGGCATGTCCATGCCGGCTTCTAACATTTCTATGAGATCCGGATCCTTCATCAATAGTTGAGGGTCCGTTGCTTGTGTATCCAGGAGGCATGCAGATTGAATTATGGGGCAAGGAATGAGGCCCTAAGATTGGGTTTGGCATACATTGATCAGATGAAATTGAAAGTCCATTTGAGCTTCTAGCACTGTAATATTCATCTGAATTTCTTCCATCAAGAGCCATGGGATGAGAAAAGGATTTTCTTTTAAAATATGCCCTTTCATAGTCTGCTTCAGAGTTGCTGGCATTATTTGAGCCTCTAATTTCAAGCTGATTATCGTAAGATCCACCATATGTATTAATATGAGGAATTATACAAGATCTGCTGACAGAAGAGTGGTGGATATGGGGATCACATGATACTCCTGTATTAGCTGCTCTGTAGTTCACCAAATCGGAATTGGAACTTGATGAGAAATTTGTGTTAGAGCTTAGGGTATGATAAGCCATGGAACTTGATGCACTGCCTACTGCTTTATTTTCTTCAGCGAGGATAAAAATGCAATTGCCTACAAAGAAATATTGGTTTGAAGTTTATCAAACTTCTTAGAAGAAAATGCAGAAAATACAATTAGTTACGAAAATAATAATATAATACAGAAATTACCCAAATTTAAGCAAGGATCAGGGACTCTATGGCTCCATACATTGTCACGATTCATCTCCAAAATCTCAGAGGAATCAATTAAGTGTCTTTGTTCTACAACAGTCAATGGCTCTTACTAAACCGAACTGCACAAAACAGGAAATACAGCTTGTTACATTATCAAAATGGTATTTCTGATTGATTGCAAAGTTTGGAAATACAGGAAAAAGCGCTTTCATAATTAAGATATAGCAGCTTACATTGGACAAGGTGCTGGCAATATAAGCATCGAGGAATACAGCATCAAAAACTGACTATGCATGGATTAACAACAAAGGATGATAAAGCATCTAAGACATAAAGATTGCAATGTTCTGAATTTATAACAGAATGTGAGCCCAAGATGGTTTTGCTAATGAAAACCTTAACCAGTTGGAGTTCTAAAGAGAGCCAACCTTGTGTCCCCGTAAATTTTCTTCCCATCAACTCTACAATACAAGACCTCAATCATGACCTGTACTACCCTTTATATCCCTTTGGTATTCCTCTTGTCAAAAGTACAGTTTTGCAAATGGCTCATTGATGAAAGATTTGTGTCGGAGGCAAGCTTCACAAGTTTCATAGCCGAATGTTCAAAGCTGATGTTTATCCTCTACCTGAGCTAATTCCGATGTTATTGAATCCTCAGAAGCTAAGTTTACACATCTTAACGATGAATCTGTGACAGAAAAGAGAAAAATAACCATTTCATTTGCAAGCAATGATTGCACAAAAACCCTCAACTTGACTTGCATATTGTTAGACCGGTCTAGCCAGTCCATATGGGACCGGCTCATGTAACAAAGGCAAATGCAAAAGAACCGCCAACCTGGCTTTCAGCCTGGATGTCCGCGCACGCTCCGTCCTGTTGGCAGCAAAAATTGGGAAAGTTTTTTGAGAGATTTAGGAGGGAAATTTCAAAGTAGGGGCTGTTTAGAGATTTCCTTTTGAATCTTATGTATTAAGTAGTATGTTTTGCTAGGGAGGGCATCTTGAATTTGGCTGAAATTTGAGATCTCTCTTAGATTTTTGGGCTCTAAGGGCGTCTAGAGATTTGGGAGAGCCGGATCTTCCTCTCCAATTGAAGATCTTTTGTATTTTGTATTTTCTTTCATAAAACTTTCAATAAAAAAAGTTTATCCCTAGTTTTCTTATTGTTGGTTTTCTGAAATTACCAAAATCATATTTCAGCTAAGGCTTTTCCTAAATTTCTACAAGCACTTCCTATCAAATTAGTATCAGAGAAATTTCCTGGGATGAAATTAGATTGTTCTTAGGGTGTTTAGGCTCTAGCCGGCGGCTAGAGATTTGGGAGAGCCGGATCTTCCTCTCCAATTGAAGATCCACGTGTATCTTTTCTTTTCTTTCATAAAACTTTCAATAAAAAAAATGTTCATGTGTTTTATTCCTGATTTTCTTGTCGTTGGTTTTCTGAAATTGCTGAAATTAGATTTCAGCCAAGGCTTTTCCTAAATTTCTACAAGTGTTTCCTATCAAAGTGGTATCAAAGTAATTTTCTATGCTGAAATAGAAGTCTTCCTCGCTGAATTTTGCTGCGTTCCGTATCTAATCTTGTTGTTTTTGCTGATTGGAGGCCAAAATTCACGTCAAACTTGTTGCTCTTTGCTATTGGAGCCTAAATCTAGGTTCCCATGGCAGGAAGAAAGGTAGAAGTGTTGGAAGGGGAGATCGGACAATTGAAAACTGAAATTTCAAATCTCCACACTGAACTTTCAAATGTCAAAAGTCAAATTTCAGCAATCCACGAGATGGATGGGAATTTTTTCAGCCTGGGGGAGATGTTGAAGAAGTTGCTTGAGGGCCAATCCAAAATGGCGTCGTCAGAGGCAAGGGAAGCCTCCGACAACCCAGAAAGCGGCTCTAATTCAATAATGCAAAGGGAAGATTATGAGGTGGTGACTTGAAAGAGAGAAGAGAGAACACCTCCCCTAAAGCCTATTCCTAGGGAGGAGCTGGGTAGAGGGTATGGGGAGAGACGTGAGGAGGCAGGGCAAGAATGAAAGGGTGCTGAATTTGAGAGGAAAGGGGCGAATTTTGAAAGAGAAAAGTGAAATTATGATCGAAAGGGGGTTGAATTTGAAAGGAGTGGGGTTTATTATGATCCAAGGGGTGCTGAATTTGAAAGGAGACGATAGGGAATTGATGAAAGATTTGGATATGAGCGTAGAAGGGATGACTGGGACACTTGGGGAGAACCACCCCTTGGGGAATGAGAAATTACGGAGGGAACAGAGGGAACGGAGGTGATCCGAGGGTGAGAAAACTGAAAATGTCAATCTTTTAGGGGGAGGATGCGTACGCGTGGATCTACAAGGTTGAAAAATATTTCACCGTCAATGGCTTGACGGAGGAGGAGAGATTGATGGCAATGGATCTATGTTTGGAAGGAAAGACTTTGGCTTGGTACCAATGGAGGGACATGCAACGGCCCATACGAAGTTGGAGGGAGTTCAAGGATTGTTTGGTAGAACCTTTCCAAAATCGATAGGAGAGGACACTTCTACTAGCAGTTCTTCGCCTTGACACATGATGCCTTAGTGATAGAGTACCGGGAGAGGTTCGAGTACCTTACTAGCCGATTGGACTACCTTTCTGAGACAGTGCTAGAGGGGAACTTCATGAAGGGACTGACACCAGATATCCGGGCAGCGGTTAGAGTAATGAGGCCTCGTGACTTGGGAGAGGCTATGGAGCTAGCTCAATTGGTAGAGGATCAGAGGCACCTGGAGAGAGACAGGAGGTAACAACTCAAGAGGCTTGTACAGGATGACTACCACCATTTTGGCACCTAAAGAGCCAACATCGGGTACTCTTCAGGAAACCCCAAACGAGAAGGTGGTAGGTGGAAGACCCGGAAATAACTTCAAGAAGCTCACAAAAATAGAGTTACAGGAGAAGAGGGTAAAGGGGCTCTATTTCAGATATGAGGAGAGGTCTACACCGGGACACAGATATAAGGACCGAACTCTTCAAGTTCTCACCATTTTGATGATGAGGAAGCTGAGGAGTGTGACATTTTTCCACCTTGCGGACAAGGTGGGTCTTTGGGAGGCGGGTATTGTTAGACCGGTCCAGCTAGTCCATACGGGACCAGCTCACATAACAGAGGCGGACGCAGAAGAGCCGCACGCTCCATCCTGTTGGCAGCAGGAATTGGGAAAGTTTTTTTACGGATTTAGGAGGAAAATTTCAAAGTATGGGCTGTTTAGAGATTCCTTTTGAATCTTATGTATTAAGTAGTATGTTTTGCTAGGGTTAGGGCCTCTTGAATTTGGCTGAAATTTGAGATCTCTCTTTAGGTTTTTGGGCTCTAGCGGTGTCTAGAGATTTGGGAGAGCCGGATCTTCCTCTCCAATTGAAGATCCACTTGTATCTTGTATTTTCTTTCATAAAACTTTCAATAAAAAAAATGTTCTTGTGTGTTCTATTCCTAATTTTCTTGTTGTTGGTTTTTTGAAATTGCTGAAATCAGATTTCAGCTAAGGCTTTTCCTAAATTTCTACAAGCACTTCCTATCACATACCTCTCCATATAATATCTAATATCAATTAAATATCGTAACTGAAGGTATAATAGAAGAATGGATACAAGAACAAAGTAGAAGTATACCATATGAATATCAATATTTAAAAATACTCAACATATTGAAACATGTAAGCTGCAAACCTCACAATCAAAAAGAGGGTATTCCTTAAACATGCTTTCCTGGCCTTGTCCTGCCCCTTGCTCTCTTTCTAGTAAAGGAAGAAAATGATTTATTTAAAGGAGAATCAAACTAAAATTAGGAGGATGAAGACAGGCACTGGCCATAAAGATAGACTTGGCAAACGAATGATGAACCCATAACCTTTCACCAATGAGTTCCTTCTGGCTCTACTTACGATTCCTTTGAATACCACACAATCAGACTCTATGACGTCCTGCACGTAATTTGACATTAAAACATAGGATCGAATGCCCGAGTAGACTGACCAGTTGTACACTGATATCAGTGCATCCTTTCTCCTGTGCAAAACTTAAGGCCAATAAGCGTATTTGGTCGTGATGAACTTCAACAAAGTAGAGGTCAGCCGCATAAATCTACTTCGGCTACAAATTTAAAAATAAGAGGTAAAGAAAAACAACTTCTTTAACTAAGGATGTTGTATCCTTAAAATTATTTTGGATTGTTTTCAAGTATTTTTCAGAAGCTTTCAAGGAATATGGATTTTGCATAAATATCACCAAGAATCCACTTTAAGCTGAACAGAAAACAGCTAATAACAAAATCAATTTTCATACTGTAACAGTTGAAACTTCTAACACTAACACAACCTCTGCCCTCAAAAGGATTAATACCTGAAGGAACACGTTTCAACTAAGTTTTTCCCAGGCCAACAATGATGCATGAATCAAATAATCTTAGGCATTGTTATAGGTTTATGCCTGAACTGCCAAAGAAATGCTGCAGACCAAATTAGCATATATCTCACAGCTGATGAATCATCACTAGCGTCAAAAGAAGAACATAAGTTTTCAATAACAACAAAACAATAAGATCATGCATAGTGACGTGAGGACAGAGACACAGAAGGTCCGCTCAACTGCTGCCTAATAAGCCTTCATGTATGCCAAAGATGTCACGAACGCATGTTTCACTGCATGCAGTAAGATACTAGCAGCAAGAGCAAGTGGATTAGTTGACATATGCAACAAACTGAGACGGCATATTGGGTTTCCATAATTAAACAAATTCACCTCTATCAACGACAACTTCTCCATTTTATTGCATTTAATACCAAGATATCAGACATAGCTGATAAGTAGACAATCAACAAACTCTGACACATAATGGTCATTCCGGAACGAGGCTTTACGCAAACAGCAGGATCAGTCATAGAAAACAAGTTATCCATGCAAAAAAATTGAACATGTTTATATACCTATGCGTATTATAATTGTTAAACTAGACATTAATGTCATTCCATGCGTTTTACTCAAGGTAGCCCTAGACCTCGTTAATAAGGTTCACTATACATCAGATGCTAATAAATGCCATGTAGAAGTGATCTATGAAACATACTAAGTGGCCGTATACGTTTTGGGAGTAAGGTAGAACAATTAGAGAAAAGCATAGGTAGAAATCTCAGAAATAAATATAGAAAAATAAAAAGGGAGCTGTAGGAAGTACAAGTAGTTTCTTACATGGCATATGCGTGCACCACAGTAGATAACATGAGATAATGTATTTACCAATCATTAGATAGATCATTATTTTCTAATATTGCAAACACAATACTTTACATCAACATAGGCAAGATGAGGAAAGAAAAAGCAATGAAGACCAAAAAATTACTGAACTTCAAGTGGACGAAGACTAATGAGATGATGAAAATCTAAAAGGTTTAAAATAGATGATCGATAACACAATCACTTTAAACAGTTTCAGTTATCCTTGGTAGCATACAGCTCCTCATGCTCTATGTGCGCCTGAAATTTAGCATAGTTAATAATCCAGCACAAACTAAAAAATAATGAATCCAACAACATAAAGCTAAATGATGGTATAATCTTCAACTGAGATACCACATGTTATTTTATAATTTAGAGATGCAATGCTATGGGTTCTAAGATTACTCTTGTTAGGGAGCTCCTAGACTCCCACTGATACTTATGTTGCCAAAAATATAAGACCCCTTCCAGAAAGCTATAAAAAATTTAGGTTGATGACAAAATCAGTTCTTGGACGTGAAAATCCATAAGCTAGTGGGGTTACAGTGCATAAATCTCATAAGGCATACCATATGCGTAAATAACAATAGAAAGATAAGATACTACTGTAAATGAAGAGATTGTCAACTGCTCATACCGAGCTGCCTTGCCATCACCAGATCTTTTTTCATTGCATCTAATTCTAGCATAATAGCATAAATTATAGTAATTCCTTGCAAACCTAATCAGTGCAATTGCTGTACAGCAACCCCCTTTAGAGCTGGTTCTTGTAGAGTATAGCAACTAGTCAGCATGAATCAGTGAAACCCATGGATTAAAAAGACATTTGAGGTGCACGCCTCGAGGCTTGCCTTAGCATGAGGCATCCAAAAAGTGCCTCGAGGCTTATGCCTTAATGATCTGAGTAAGGTTTATGCCTTTTTTTATTGAGGCATATGCTTTGAAGCTAAATGCCTCGACGAGTTTGAGCAATATGCTTCAAATTATAATACAATAAGAAATTAAAAAAATTTGTTATGTGATACTGTGATATATCTAATATAATTTATAACATATTCTAATTTAAATTTTTGATGTTAGGATTTAGAGACAAGAAAGAGATAGGAGCTATGAGTAGGTTGCCTGAATCTTTGAGCGTGGAGGGCAATGAGTGGGGAGGGCCGTGAGGGACTGTGAATAGTCTGGGAGAGATTGAGCGACTGCGTGCATTTGTGAGCCAAGCATGTAAGTTTTTTAGCCCCCAAAAAAGAAATTTTTTTCTTTTAAATAATTTATTCATTTTCTTATAATTTTTATTATTTTCTTTAAAAATTTTATTTGTATTATTTTATTTTACTTGTTTTGGGTTTCCTTTAAATATATTTTTTACTGTATTTTTTGACTTATATAATGAACTAAGTTAATATGTTGACAGTTTATGACATAATTATGAACTGTTTTAAATTAAATGAATATTTTTTTAGGGTTACCTCTCAATCGGTCTCAAGGCTTACACTTTGCCTTGCTAAAGCAAAATGCCTAACTGCCCTATTTCTCCTTCTTAAACCTTTAGAAACCTGCTTAGGGTTCGTTTGGGACGGCTTTCTTACTGCTTCTTAAAGCAGCTTTTTAGTACAAAAATTTTAATTTTTATATTAGAAAACTGATTTAAGAAGCAGTAAAAAAACCGTCCCAAATAAAACCTTAGTGGTTCTGCCAAAAATCAGTTCAACATACACCACAGACAATTCACTAGATAATTTGAAGTTGTGTCTTCAATCATGTCTACACATCCAGTAGAATGAGGAACAATATAAAAACTAAAAGATATTTGACAAATGGAAAATTGGAGCTTAGCATGAAATAATAAATTAGTAGTCATCTTAACAGCATCTTCTCCATCCTGTTCCATTTTTCAGCTGCACCCTCCAAACAAAGCACTTTGGCCCTTCCTCTGCCTAAACTTTGCATTATTCATTCAGCAACTTCATACCTTCTCCATCTAATCATCTAAACCTTTTTTAACCATTGATTCTCCGCCTATTGCAAACCAATATGCTCCCTTTCCACACTTAGTCTATGAGCTTGCTTCTCCCCCTCCCTAGCCAATCCTAGAAAAACAATAAGAAAAATGCTCACATCTTCTGCCCAATAAAAATATGCAACCTTGCAATACCTTAACACCACTTTAATGGAATTTTTGGAAAGTCAAGAGGATGCTGAAATGGGCTGAGGTCGATGTAAAGAAACTGTCTTACCCGATGGTTCAGGTTAAGCAAGCATTGACTGTCGCTGATATATGAGATATAAATGGGCATCTTGGAAAAAAAAAGGCATCATTGGTAAAGGGTGAAGGTATGATAAAAAAAAAAAAAATCTATAAAGTGGGCAACCATGAAAAAAAAGTATGACGTTAAACCTTAAAAACACATAGAAAAGTGGAAGAAAATAGGTACGCATTAAAACTTTAATTCCAATAAGAAACTAGCATAATAAGCTCATTCCACCCAAAAAAAAAAAAAAAGCCTCAGTCAATCGTAGAACCTCATTGTGGGTTATGCTAAACCCAAAATAACACCAAAGTTGAAAACAAATACAGATCGAAGCATCATAGAAAAGGAGTATCAGCATCATAATCATTTGCTGGACACATTAGACCTTTTTTTGCAAAAGGTTAGATTATCATAATTGATTACAACTTTGAAATTAAAAGACCGTTAATAACTTCATAAGATGATCACTAGACGTGTAGAATGCATGGCAAAATGTGAAACGGCTAAAATAATTGTCAATAAAAATTCAAAATGCAGGACTTTCGGAGCAAATTTTGAATGCCAATAATACTGGAAAGTTCTGTTAAAACAAATGAAGGTGAGCACACTTGGAATGAGTTAAATGGTAGGAAGTGTTTCTCCCACAGCCAGATGACACTTCATTAACAGAAGAAGACTACTCTTGGAACAAGCTGAACCATAAAGTATTGCAATTTTGGATCAGCGTTGGGTTCATTTGAAGGTCACAAAAGGTTATGGGGGGAAGACTGATTAGGAAGAGAAAAGTAGGAAAAACCATCTAACAAGATGAAAGTAGAAATCAGAACTGAGTTAATTATTCTTTGATGACCTCTCAGGTGGATGCGTGGCTTTACACTAAAAGATAGAATTCAAAATTAGTATATATGTGAAATGGTTGGAGTAGTTCCAGTGACAGATAAGATTAGATAGAGTCGCCTTTGATGATTTGGTCACATAAAAACATCGACTTTTCGATGAACCGGTTAGGAGAGTAGATGTATTAGATCTAGCTTATGTTAAAAAAGATAGAAGTAGACCTAAAAAGACTTGGTTAGAAACTATTAGAAATGACCTTTGTTTATTAAATTTAAATGAGAATTTAATTCTTAATAGGACACAATGGAAAAAAAAGAATTCATATAGCTTACCTTATATAGAAGGATAAAGGCATGATGATGTTGTTGTTGTTGTAAATAAGAGCAAAGGCCCAAATGATGATAGAGAAAGAGGCCCCACACAAGTTTGAATAAGGTGTTCATGCTGTAATTGATGAGCTCCGTGAAATCAATCTAGGCTTGGATGCAGAACCCTGACATGCCTTTGTCAATGGCTTATGCTCTGACTCCAATATAGAAAGATTAGTGTATAAGTTTCATGATTGCTTTGCTTGTATTTATGCAATAATGAATGGTTTAACTCCAGATGTAGCATTTCTCTTGCTTGTAAGCAATACCCTCGTAGGATAAGGTTAGAGATTGAACAAGTGATTGGCAAAATGAAGAAGCTTATCAAAACATATTATATCCAAGAAGAAAACTATATGGCTTTGCCGACTCTTATCATGAGTCATTTTGGTATTGATTCAAAGGGTAAATAAACATTGATTAAAATTGTAGTGTGTGGGGAACTTGGTGATATATTTAGACATATTATAAACCAATAAAATCAGTTAGACCATACTCCTCTAGGAAGCTTTTGTTAGCTTGAGCACAAAATCAACTTAACGTAGTCTTTCCCAGTTATTTAAAGCCCAAAAAAATTTCAAAATTTTATCCTCCTAAACTATAAAACTCATAAAGCAAAATGAGGAGAAATTCAAAAGTTCCCTCCAAGAATTTTGCCACATTTCGTTTGAATCAATCGCAAGTCATTTGGCCTAAATCTCTTTTATTTGATGATTTTTGTCAACTAGAAAAATCATATAGCCTATATTATTATAGCATGCCCACCGCGCGTACATACGTACACACTTGCATAGTATACACCTCTTTGTTTTACAAATTTGTAGATTTTTCCTAAGGATCTACATTGTGCTAACATATTTGATATAATAGGCATCTAGGGATTTATTTGAAAGGCATGTAAAAGAATTTATAATGAAGATTGTTGACCTCATTTTTGAGTGAGGTCAATTCTCCAAATAAAAAATCCAATCCCCACACATAGATCATTGAACTCCATTCCAAACTTAAAATCCAATTCGCCATTGTGCTTTGTTATAGTTGACCCCAAAATCATCACTTGACAGTCACCCTTGATTGTAATTTGATCATCTGATCAATCACTTGATAGTCACCAAATGATTGTCAATGATATGATCATTTCAAAATCAAAACTTCCTCCACTTGATCTTCACAATCAACTCAAAACTCTAAGAAAAATCAAACACCAAATCCTTCATTTGATAGTCACTACTAACTATCACCTGATTATCTGTTCAATTATTGACAATCATCACTTGTCAATGATATGAGCATGTCAAATTCAAAACTCCTTTAAATCATTTGATCAAATCAAATTCAAACCAAATCCATTGTTCAAATCCAAAACCCCTTAGTCCATAATCTAATTTTAGAGATTTTTTTAATCACCTCAAACTTTGAATTAAAATCCAATCAAATCGCGCTTCTAAATCTCATCTGATTCGGTCAACACCAATATATACAGTATAATTTCGTTCTGCTGCACATATTAAGGGTCCATTTGTTGACTTTGTTTTCAGTAATGCAAAGAATCATTCGAGATCGCCATTAAAGTTAAATTTGAAACGTATTCGAGTTAATTGAAGTCGATTTGACCACTTGAACTAAATTTGATGACGTAGAATCCGATTCAACTCGATTCAAGCCTAATTTGACCTCGACGTCGTCGCCGATCATTAAATAGAGTCGAATCGAGCAAAAATTAAATAAAAATTAATATGATTAATGGTAAAATAAATTCAATGAAACCTTGTCGAGTCGATTCGACACGACTCAAGCTCAAAATCACCAAAAATTAATGTGATTATTAATCAAATACATTTAATCAAGCAAACATGAGCCGATTTGATCGAATTAGATGCGATTTGAAGTTTAATGGCTTCAATCAACTCAATTTAATATGAATAGACCCAATCTAAATTAAATCGGTGTCGATTAGCTCGAATACATTGAATGAAAATTATCTAAATTCAAAAATCTAATTTTGAAATTTTAATTCAGCCTCTTTTCCAAAATTTATTCCTCAAATGTTCTCAATTGTAGTCAATTAAATTTTAGCCCTTAATTTTAAAATCAAGAAGGGAGGATAGGATGGTAATTAATTCCGAATAGAAGATTTTAGGGCTTTATAAGGGTTGTTTGGGTGGCAAGGGGGGCTAGATTCATTCGGCCCCTTGTTGTGTTCATGCGAATAGAGGCATGAGACAGAGAGAGGCAAAGGCAGAGAGGAGCTTCGTGCGATTCGGCGTGAGGGAGAGAGAGAGCGGCTACGAGATTCAATTCTCTATCGGTAATCCTTCTTCCTTCTTCGTTTTCTTCTCCATATTCTCCATCTTCTCAATATTCTTCTTCTTCTTCTTCTACTTTTTCTCTCATTCTTGGTTTGTTCATTTGGTAATCAAGATATTGAGGGTTTGGATTTCAGAATTTTTTGATTAAAAATCTGAGAAGTTTTCTTTGAGTTAATTGTTTAAGTTTTGCCTATGATTAATTTTCATAATCAGTTGATAACTGCACTCATTTTCCCTCTCCTTGGCGTAATTTTGGTGGTAAAATGAGTAATGAAGGCTGCACCTATTTTATTTCATATGGTTACATTCTTTCATTCTTTTCTTTCTAATCAAAAGAAATGAAATAGTAAATTGTGATAAATTTGGATTAAGTCATTCTTTTCAACATGATTGAAATCTCCATGATTTATTTTAATTTTTATGCATTTCAACTTACAAATGTCATATCTAAAATTTGAGATGGGGAGTTTCTTGAAATGCAAATAAGTTTTATGGTTTAGTTTATATCGTTTTTAACCCAATTTTCATGTAAGAATAAAAGAAATTTAAAAAAGAAAAGAATAAACTTACATTAAATTCCTCTTTCTAAAATTTGAAGCGATTTGTGGTTTATGTTAGGAAATTTCTTGAGTTCTTGGAGATAATGAACTTATATTAAATTCCACTTTCTCTCAATTATATGCAAATAAGTGAGTTGAATGTCTGTTGTTGCACGATTGATTTTAAGATGTACTTGAGATGATTGCATAATTCGTTACATTCATTCTTTCATGAGCAAATGTAAATGAGAGTTTACAAGTGAGTTTATACATGTTTAATTTCATGTCATTATTAGAAAAGAAAGATTGAAGTTATTATGGATGAGAGTGGTTCGTAGCAATGCCCCTTTTATATTTTGACAAATCATATGAATGATCATTCATTATCAAGTGTCTTTGTGATGGTTATATTAGCTTTGGGGAGAAACTGTGGAGTGATGCTTTGCATTCACATAAGAGAATTAGTGGATGTGTTAAATAGACATAAATCTTGAATGAATGAATGTTAATTTTAGAGAAAGCTATATATCCAATTGTGTTCCAAAATATAATAATTTTAATCAAGCTTAGAGAGTTCATGTGGTTACCTATGCTTCGATAATATGTATAATAGTGTTGGTAAATTTTTCTGCATATTTTGTGTGGTGGCATTATGTGTCATTTTATATAAGAGATTGTAACCATGTTGGAAGATTTTCATGTGCTTTATTTTTCAATCTTGAATGCAAAGTTGTATGGTTATGTTGGAGGGAAATATGGACTTTGGAAGAAATATTTAAATGGCATTGATATTTCTGTCTCCCCTCCCCTCGTGCTCTCTTATCATCTCTTTACTCTTTATATTATTTGAAATGAGTTCTAATAATTATACAAATCACTTACAAAATTGAAGTTTCAAAAATAAAATCAACAAAGCTAGTAAAGAAGCCCAAAGAAAGGTAAGTTTTAGTTATTTCAAATTTAATTATATTTTCAATTACTTTTCTTTCAATTAATAACTGCTCTAACTACTGTTTCTCCTTTTTGTTTGTTATGTTTTGCAAGGGATTGTGGTAAGCATCTGGACAAGGAGCTGTGGCGAGTATTTGGATGAGGGACTTAGACAGCAAGCACAGGAAATTCAATTGCCCCCATTTCTTCCAAATGGGGGTGCTACGACCAGAAATGACTTTGGTGAGGTAAGTATTCCTAAACTTAGAGAGCCGTAGGTCTTATAAGCCATTTAATGTACCTTTACGATATTCCATCCTTATGGCCCTATAGAAACCCCCATGGATTTAATTTATTCTTTTTTATTTTAAACCTGAAATCCATCGATGGGTTTGAGGGAGACAAACTAATATTAATTCTGGTGCTCCTAATACTAACGCAGCGCCAGCATGCATCCATGGGTTTCGGGTTTAAAATAAAAAAAGAATAAATTAAATGCATGGGGTTTTCTATAGGGCCATAAGGTTGGAAGAGCGTAAAGGTATATTAAATAGCTTATAAGACCTAGGGCTATCTAAGTTCAAGAATACTTACCTCACCAGAGTCATTCCGATGGTTTCTGGCAGTAGCACGCCCATTTGGAAGAAATGGGGGCGATTGAATTTCCAGTGCTTGCTGTTTAAGTCCCTCGTCAAAATGCTTTCCACAGCTCCTTGTTTAGATGCTTACCATAATCCCTCGCAAAACATAGCAAACAAAGAGAAGAAATAGTGGTTAGAGCAATTATTAATTAAAAGAAAAGTAATTGAAAATATAATTAAATTTGAAATAATTAAAACTTACCTTTTTGGGGGCTTCTTCACCAGCTTTATTGATTTTGCTTTTGAAACTTTAATTTTGTAAATGATTTGTATAATTATTGGAACTCATTCTAAATAATATAAAGAGTAAAGAGAGGATAAGAGAGCATGAGAGGAGGAGAGAAAGAAATATCAATGTCATTCAAATATTTCTTCCAAAGTCTATATTTTCTTCCAACATAACCATACAACTTTGCATTCAAGATTGAAAAATAAAGCACATGAAAATCTTCCGACATGGTTACAATCCTTTATATAAAATGACACATAATGCCACCACACAAAATATGCAGGAAAATTTACCAACACTATTATACATATTATCAAAGCATAGGTAATCACATGAACTCTCAAGCTTAATAAAAATTATTATATGTTGGAACACAATTAGACATATAGCTTCCTCTAAAATTAACATTCCTCCCTTCAAGATTTATGCCTATATAACACATCCACTAATTCTCTTATGTGAATGCAAAGCATCACTCCACAGCTTCTCCCTAAAGCTAATATAACAATCACAAAGGCACTTGATAATGAATGATACATTCATAATATGATTTGTCAAAATATGAAAGGGGCATTGCTACAAACTACTCTCATCCATAATAACTTCAATCTTTCGTTTCTAATAATGACAAGAAATTGA
Source organism: Dendrobium chrysotoxum (assembly GCA_019925795.1). Taxonomy (NCBI): domain Eukaryota; kingdom Viridiplantae; phylum Streptophyta; class Magnoliopsida; order Asparagales; family Orchidaceae; genus Dendrobium; species Dendrobium chrysotoxum. The sequence goes on from CM034308.1 coordinate 24,577,836, forward strand.
ACATGTATAAACTCACTTGTAAACTCCCATTTATATTTGCCCATGAAAGAATGAATGAAACGAATCATGCAATTATCTCATATACATCTTAAAACAAATCTAGCAATAGCAAACATTCAAATCACTTATTTGCATGTAATTGAGAGAAAGATGAATTTAATGTAAGTTCATTCTCTCCAAGAACTTAAGAAATTTCCTAACATAAACCACAAATCGCTTTAGATTTTCTTAGATTTCTTTTATTCATACATAAAGATTGGGTTGCAAACGATATAAACTAAGACATAAAACTTATTTGCATTTCAAGAAACTTCCCATATCAAGTTTTAGATATGATATTTGTGAGTCGGATTGCATACAAATAAAAATAAATCATAGGGGATTTCAATCATGTTGACAAGAATGACTTAATCCAAACTTATCACAATTTATTGTTTCATTTTTTTTTATTAAGAAGAAAAGAATAAAGGAATGTAACCATATGAAATAAAATATGTGCAGCTGATGAGGACATCCGACCTTGGAGAGTCTACAAGAGATGGGGTCGACGATCTACGGCCACGATCGCGCCGATTTATTTTTGAGTTATTTTATATATTTTGATTTATTTATGTACTTTTCCATTTTTACCCTCACTTGAGGGAATAGATGTTTGTGACCCCAAGAGGTACTTTGGTCTTTTGTGTTATCGTTGTATTTGGGGACTATTTATAGCCCCCTCTTATGTTTATGTGAGATGATGAATGATTATGATAAAATTTCAGCTTTTGTTTCTTATCTCCTATATGTTGTGAGAGAGAGCTTTGGAGAGACTGAAGTCCCTAGGTGAGGGCAACGCAATACTCACCAACCGCAGGAAGAGTCCAGGTTCGTGGTTGACAACATCGCTCCCCCATCCTCCCTCCCTTCCCCTTCCACCAACGGCCGAAACCCCTCTCCCTCTCTCGGCCGACCCTTCCCCTCCCCCTTCTAGCCGCCGGCCACCACTGATCCCCTCCTCCCCTCTCGGCCGAAAACCCCCTCCACTCCAACCAACCGGCCACCTTCCTCCCAACCCTAAGCCACCGGCCCATATCCAACCTAACCCTAACCCTAAGCTCCACATAGCCGCCGGCCCCCCCTTCCCCCTTCCATAAGATCCTCAATTCCCTCTTGCATTCATAACCTTCCTACTTTAGCCTCCTCAATTTAGCGCCAAATTTGAATTCAAAATTCAAAATTCAAAATTTGAATTTGAATTTGGTTTCCTAAATTAGATTCCCTATTTTAGGAAAGTTACTTAAATTAGATCCAATTAAATTTCAATTGGATTTGATTTAATTTAATTCTTCCTAATTTAAGATCCCAATTAAGGCAATCTTAAATCCCTTTCCCTAAGCCCTAACCTACCTCACCATGCTGCCGGCCCCTTTCTGCTTTTCTCTCTCTCACCACATTAACTCCCCCTCCCTTTAATTACTTCAATCAATTCTCTCATTTAGGAATAATTTTTTTTCCCTCCCCTTACTTGGAATTCAAATATCAAACCCTATTTCCCTCCTATTAAAATCTGAAAATTTAATTTAAGATTTTTGAAGAACCACTTCCCCCCTAGTCTTGGTCGATCCCTCCCACCCCCTCTTTCCATCTGGATTCTTGATTGACACCTCATCTAAGGAAGAAAGAAGAGGCGAAGTCACACCACCTCCTTCCTCTCATTTCACACATTTCCATGCCCATGCATGGCGGATCCGGAGCTTGATCACGGCTTCGTCTACAACGAACAAGGATAAGTGGATATCCTCAATTCTTCGTTCTTTGATGCCAATCCGAAAGTTGATCAAACCGTAGAGGGATACGTCGAGAGGATCGTCTTTTGCCTTGTCGAAGTCATCAACAAACAATTTTCTTCCGTCCTATGGAAGATTGTTTCCAAACCCTGACGAAGGTAAACTAATCTTCCAAATCTTGTATCTCCCTAGTTGCCTTCAATTATAATTTTATTTGATTCATAAGGATAGTGTCAATTTCCCTCCGCTAAAACCTAGTGATTAAGAGAGTTGAGTGAGGGATCTTTTTCATAGTGAGTATTCTCATTATTAACTTAGGGATTTATCGTTGAAAACCTTTCATGTATGCAACGTTAGAGTAATTGATTATTTTGTGATCTTAACTTCTATGCATGTGACTTGGCCTAAGCTTGTTTCATCGCACTCTTGTTTTATTTCATCGTTTAAATCATTACAAGTCTTAATTAATATTGTTCTTTAAATTAAAGCGTGCAAAATCTTTAATTAACACAATCCAAGCACTTAAGTCTTGCATCAACAACCTTCATTACTCATTTTACCACCAAAATTATGTCAAAGAGAGGGGAAAGGAGCGCAGTTATTAACCGATTATAAAAATTCACCATAGACAAAACTTAAACAATTAACTAAAAGAAAACTTCTCAGATTTTTAATCAAAAAATCCTAAAACCCAAACCCTTAATATCTTGAATACCAAATGAACAAATCAAGAATGAGAGAAAAAGTAGAAGAAGAAGAATAGGAAGAAGAAGAATACTGAGAAGATGGAGAAGATGGAGAAGAAAACAAAGAAGGAAGAAGGATTACCGATAGAGAATCGAATCTCACAGCCGCTCTCTCTCTCCCTCATGCCAAATCGCACGAAGCTCCTCTCTGCCTCCGCCTCTCTTTGTCTCACGCCTCTATTCGCACGAACACAACAAGAGGCCGAATGAATCTAGCCCCCCTTACCGCCCAAACACCCCTTATTAAGCCCTAGAATCTTCTATTCAGAACTAATTACCATCCTATCCTCCTTCTTGATTTTGAAATCAAGGGCTAAGATTTAATTGGCTGCAATTGAGAGCATTTAAGGGATAATTTTTGGAAAAGAGGCTATATTAAACTTTCAAAATTAGATTTTTGAGTTTAGATAATTTAATTGAATGTATTCGAGCTAATCGACACAAATTTAATTTAGATTGGCTCGATTCGCATTAAATTGAGTTGATCGAAGTTGTCGAGCTTTAAATCACATCCAATTCGAGTCATATCGGCTCGTTTTTGCTCTATTAAATGTATTTAATTAATAATCAAATGAATTTTTGATGCTTTTGAGCTCGAGTCGAGTCGAATCAACTCGATGAGGCTCAATTGAATTTATTTGACCATTAATCAAATTAATTTTAATTAATTTGGGCTCGATTCGACTCTAATAAATGATTGGCGGCAATGTCGAGGTCAAATCGAGCTCGAATCAAGTCGAATCGGACTTGACGTCATCAAGTTTAGTTCATGTGGTCAAATCGACTTCAATTAACTTGAATACGATTCAATTTTGACTTTAATGATGATCTCGAAATTATTCTGCTTGCTCTACTGAAAATGAGGTCAATAAAGACTTAATAAAGTGACCCTTATTTTTATATAATAATTTATATGATGCGATACAATGGTCAGTGAGTATAACCTTTGAAGTGCTAGGTTAGAAGCCTAAGCAGGAGAGATTTTGCAATGTTCATTCTTTAATTCTTTCACCCCAATGCATGCTAGCTTTTACTATTTTCTTGAGGTAAATCTTCTACTAAAGCTAAAAAAAGTATAAAACTCTTTTGAATTCTTCAACCATGTTTATACAACATTATAAAATGAACATTTATCCAATCTATAACTTGAAAGAGTAGTTAGTTGAATGTTACATTGAACTACTAAACAATTTTTTTGTCAATGCATAACCATACTGCAAGCCTGAGGTCTGTCTGCAATAAGCTTGAATGACATTGCAATTACCCTTTGCATAAAGAACATTATGTGTGTGTTGGACTTTCACGCCTATAAATTGCAAGACGATTTCCTTCATACCTATCAGGCTAATCTTCCATTTTGTTGAAACTTAATAACATGATTTTAAATCTCAAGAAATTATCGGCATTCCCTATCCAGATGACGTAAGACCTATTATTAACCTTCAATCTCATATAATTAGGTTATAAATAATTACATCAGCATCTTCCTAATGGTGAAAGATTAGTCACACATATTCCAATACTTGCATGAAACTTACGAGGTCACTGACCAAGGATAGTGTTCCGAGTCCCACAATTGTGTCATCCATCAAGTCCTATACCCTTTGATGCAGGACTACAATGCGTTGTAATGAACAATTAAGAGCTTGCACGATTTTAAAAGAGCAATACAATTAAAACTACTAGTTATTCCAAAACGACAAGACAAAACGTAAGAGAGGTCACTTTCGTTTAGGCCAAATTACATGAAAGATTTGAACTATTACAAGTAATATAGAAATTCAAGACATGCGAATTAAGTAGATTTTCAACAAAAATTCCTACACTAACAATGAGATTAGTACATAGAAAGTTAAACTCAAATCCTACGTTTACTAAGCAACGGCAATTAGCGGAGCGCGATTCTTTATAATTCCATCAACTCCTACAAGGTTAGTGAATTCGAAGATAAAAAAATAAAGGGTAGAGGTTCACCCTTACTGAGAATCGGGGGTGATGTACCATTGTGCGTTGCCCAGCTGTTCATCAATAGCTTCAACAAGGGAATCCAGGATGCGTTCTAGGTACTCTTCAACCGTGTGATCGACATTCGGATTGACGTCAAAGAAGGTGGAGTAGAGAATGTGGACGAAACCGTGCTCGTCGTAGGCGTAGCCGAAGTCAACTTCTGGATCCATGCATCGATCTTGCTTGGTTGAGATGAGGAGAGAAAGTTCTCCTTGCTGCCCTAGTTGGTTCCCTTGAGAGAAAGAAGCGTCTCTCTCAAATCCAAGTAGGAGGAAGAAGAGAGAGGGTGGTCGGCCAAAGGGAGAAGCTTTTGGGAAAATTCGGTCTAGGGTTAGGGAGGTTTTAGTGGAGCTAGGGTTAGGATTTAATGAGGACAAGGTTTGAAAATCTGAAATTGATTTCAAATTCAAATTTGGAGGGAATTTGGGAATTGGGAATTAAGATTTAATTCCTAAAAGAATTGAGGAATTAATGGGAAGGGATAGGGGATTGGAGAGAGGAAGAGGGGGCAGGGTAGAGTAGTGGGGCCGGCGGCTTTAAGGAGGGGAGAGAGGATTGTGGGGAGGGATTTGGGGTTTCTTAATTTAGGTTTAGGGATTAGGAAATATTTAATTGGATCTAATTTAATTTAAATTTGATTGGTATCCAATTAGAAAACTTTCCTTAAATAAAATCAATGAGTTTATGAAAGATTTTAAATTCAAATTAAGTTGATTTGAATTTAAGATATCTCCTAAATATCTCAATCTAAAATAGGAAATAGGAATTCATGGGGGAAGGGGATGCTATGGCTGGCAGCATGCATGGGCTAGGAGGAGTTCATGGGGATTGATTTGAGTTTCCCCTTTTTTTATTTGGGAAATAGGAAAGGTTTAATTAAATCCCATCTAATTTTGAATTTTTAATAGGATTCAAATAGGAAACTTTCCTAAAATAGATTTAGTAAATTGGGAAAGATTTTGGATTTCAAATCAATTAGATTTGAATTCAAAATCTGTCCACTTTCCCTTCAATCTAAATTAGGAAAGGAGGTATTGGTGGGAAAGGGAAAAAGAAGTGGGGAGAGGGCCGATGAGTGGGGTTGGCCGTGGGAATGGTGGGGGAAGTTGGGGCCGGTGGTGGTGGAGGGGGGAGAAGGGGAGAAACAAAAATAAAATAACCACGAACCCGACTTATCAAGGTTGGTGGGTGATGCGCGATTCTCCCTCTCCCAGGGATCCTTCGCCTTAGCTCTCAAACTCTCACAAGGAAGTAGAATGCAGAATTTTTCTTCATAATAATTCATTAACCATCATAAGAGAACAATAGGGCTATCTATAGCCTCATACAAAAAAGGACTCAAAGGTAAAATATGACAATGCCCTCTTGGGCTTACATACGACCTCCCTTAAGTAAGGGTAAAAGCGGAAACAAAAACCAATAAAGCAAATAACAAAACAAATACATGATAATACTCAAAAATACATCGACTCAATCGTGGCCGTAGATCGCTTGCCACATCGCTGATAAACCTTTCATGATCTGATGTCCCCATCACCCTTCTAAAGTATTGTGAGTCTAGTTTGGTTATTCTCCCTCTAATGGCTGAGGAATTATAAGCCATGATTCCCTTTCTGCCCCTAAGACAAGTACCTACGTGGTATTGCTAGCCCCAACTTCAAGCAATTCCTTCCTGAGGAGTTAGTCACCTCGCACAACACATAACTTCCACCTATGCATACAATATGTCGAATTGTAACATTTCAGACCTCTCTGATGATTTATATTCATCCAATGTTCAAGAATTCAATTCCCAATAAAACTTAGCTGCACAACTCATTGAGTTCTGATCTGACGCACTTGTCAATCAAAGGTCACATAATGTTCCAGGGTACAAATCCCTTCCTTCTTTGTTATTCTTGTCATTATATGGAACTTACTCAGCAGGCCCTTTGATTATTTTGAAGTTGTAAGAACCATTTTCTTCTCAAGTATCATTATGTCAAGCTTACCTCTTTCTACAGCTTTCAAGCATTCTTTAAGGTGTGCCTTGACATTTTGATCTCAAAGTTTCCTTGGCCTTTCTATTGCAATCGCATATCTTGTCATCCAAAACCCATATAGCCTCCTATATCTACCAAGCTAAACTTATACAGCTTCATAGCCTAAGGGACTCATTGACCCTTCCCTTGGATGGAATTCTAATTACTTAGGATCCATCCTCTCCATTAGAAGATCTCAATCTTGATTCTTTTGTTGAACGAATCTTATCTCTTTTATTGAACTCAAATAACATGAGCGAAACAATCATAATTGAGAGTGTTCTTCATTATCACACCTTGTATGTAATTAATCATGGAGATTTGTGCCAGTAAGAAACATCAATCTCCCAAAACTAAATAATTCATGTTCGAATCTATGATCATCATAAAAATCTATAGAATATGCTCTCAATCCGCCATCCATTAACTCTCCAGTTGGATTTGTTCCAAGCCTACGATCATACATTGGCTTTCCATTTACTCTTGCATTAGTCTTATTCTAATCCATCGGAACTACATCTTCTCTTTCCATTGACTCTATATTGGGTTTAGAAAGTAAATCTTAGTTAAATGCATCAACATATTGTGCAAACATCAAAACCTTCAAACCAGTATTGAGAACACTAAACGGATAAGCAATAGAAACAGAGTAGATTACTTTTAACATAACTATTTAAAATCATTGCAATAGTTCCATAATGCCGACTAAAATCACAATCACAGAGTAACAAGCAGTCTTCACATCAGTAACGGCACATGCTCACTTAAATTTTACAGTAGTTTTAATAGTATCTATTAATGGACTAAAACTTGTTACAACGTCATAAACCCTAATCAAATGTCCATAACTTTTTTCTGCAACTAAAAATATTAAGAGAACATAACAGCACCTGTTTAATCAAATGGTGCAGTAGCTTTAATGGAAATCCATTAATGAAATAAAAATTGATGTGTGTTCATAAACTCTTTTTACATGATCCGTAACTCCCTTCTTTAATTGAAAACAAATATCTTTGGCAACAAGGAAATTCACTTCCGGAGATGCAGCTAACTAAGAATCCAGACCAGAAACATATCAAAATGGTACAATAAAAGCCAAATTGTCATAGCGCAACATAAACCACTGGGATGTCTAAACACTACAGGTCGTGTACATTGTTAACTTGTAAAGTGAACTGTAGTTTCATCAACTCATCGCATGTCAGACAACGAAGAGAAGTCTCCCCATTCTTGAGATGCAGATCACAGCTCTTCTTTGAGTAGTTTCTAGAGGACATGTTGCATGTCAAGGTTTCTAGACCCTGAAAGGCCACAAAGGTATCCCTTCCTCACAAGTTATACTTCTGCAAACCAACTTCATCAATCTCTGTGGGTTGACTGTTTATGTCACTGCTTCAGGAAATGATAACTGACACACAGATACCAGTGTAATCAATAAATGTTGCCACCACTCTAATAAATACATGAGATCATCTGCACCATATGAAAGATAAACTTTCAACCAAGCCCAATCGTTTCAGAAAGCACGAACCAGCACAATCAGAAATTGTTCTGCAAACAAGTTCGTATGATCCACTTCCTCGCCTTGAGTCATGTTTAAATTGTCCTGCCTGATCAAGGCTGAGTTCCTTCGACATGGTTTTCTTGATGCGCCGAGCTAGAAGGCGGATCAGCCCACTAAGAACTTTTATTATTGTGAGGATTGGCTTGAAGCACAGCCTTTGAGATTGAGCAAAGAAGTGAGGCACAATGGTTCATTCTCCCAATCTATTTCAAAATACTTCAATTGTTAAAGAGAAATCCTAAATAGACGGGAAGGAAAGGCCTCAATTGGAACAGAACCAATCATAATCTGTCTGCCATAGAGTTCACTCAAAAGCACTTCAAAAGGAAAGATAATTGCAGCAAATGAACCAAGGCTAAAAGGTATCAAGGATTCAGAGAAACAGTGAAAAGCTGCACCAACCTATAAAAATAATACATGTGGAACTAAGCATTTTTAATGCTAGGAATGACAAAGATAGCATGATTCTCATTTAGGATTCGAATGTAAGCAAGCTAAAATGCATCTGAATTGCAGCTGTTTATGATTGCCTACATCTGATTTGATTGAATAGGAACAATTCTAAGTGCTCAACTATGCTCAGAAAGAAGAAGCTTAAAGAAGCAGATCTTTGAAGTTCAAGATCACATGGTCTAAAGAACAAACCTGTGTGGCGATATTGCAGTACCTAGCTCTCTCATAATTCTTTGTGAAGGTTATATCACACTTGACGTACAAATAGCATAACGCCATGAATTTAGTTGAAAGAATATAGAAAATCTCAATCGAACACTCAAATTGTCAAGTTCATTTTCTGAAGACACCTAGTGAGATTACTAAAGTAATTGGAACACCATTCCCTTTTGAACTGGGAACTAGATAATAAAGCTTTTCTCAAAACAAATCCTCTGGAAGTAGGTCATCCTAAAAAGGATTACTTGAACAAGTTTCATGTAAAACCCCAAATACAGGTATTTTATAAAATTTTTTATTTTATATTAACAGATAATTGGTTAATTAAATTGTAGAGGAAAATAGATATTTTTATTTATGAAAATAACTATTTTCATTATAATTATTGGATGTAAATATTGGAATAATATTAAAGTGATATTATTGAATAGATGCTTTCTTTAGATTAGATCAAAATTCAGTTATCTTGTGGGGCCCATCTTCTCTTCTTTGGATGGGAATAACGTATGAAGCATTAGGGAGAAGGGGAGAAGAACCGCAAGTCTGTGAGGGTTTCAGAAATCCAGAAATCTTCCCTGTAGCAGTGTTCAGAAGAAGCCTGTAGCAAGATTTCGGTTGAATGCATAAGTGCTGAAGTTCGATTGAGTGCAGGAATTCGGAAATGCTGGTCTTGTTGCAGTTCGGCCGTGGAGTTGGACTAAGAAAGGGAATTCCTGTAGAGTTCTTTTCGGCATGGGTTGAAGGAAAGATTGCATGTGGCTTTGTATGAAAGGGAAAACCAAAGTAACTGTAAGTGAAATGGAAGTTATTTGAATATGATAAACCTGTATCAAAGATTGGTTGTGATTAATGTAAAATGGTGTAATGACTTGTAGTGTGCAAACTAATTGAGGAAACAATCAAGGAGTAAGAAGAATAAGTGGTAGAAGAAAGAAAGAGGTAAGAATGTTTATAGTTATCTTTTACATTCCCTAAATGCAGAGAGGTTCTAAAAGAATTACATCCTAATTTTGTTTTAGGATTCACCAGATATATGAATAAAGAAAGTTCTGAGGTAAATTTTGTTAATCTTAATTTGAGGTTATACCTTTGATTGAATAATAGATTGTTATATTTATAATATTATAAGGTGATTGTAGGTGACATACAAGCATAGAAGAGTAAGAGATACTAGATTGGAAAAGACGGCTCATCGGGAATGTAAGTTATGTAAATCTTGATTTAAAAATGCAAGAGTTAATATTTCTAGATATATTTATGATATCACTAATTTAATTGAAGTGATAAATGCATTATGAAGATTCCAAAAATGCAATTGATTATACTTCCAAGTTTTCATGCATGATCAACCATTTGCATATATGTATCATTGAAGTTTAACCTAAGATTCATGATGATTACTATAATATTTTTCTAGTTGATTATAAGTTGAAAAAAGCTCAATTATTTCATGTTGCCAATACATTCTGGCATGTAAATGTTAAGAGATAGATTCTTATACAAGTTTGTACATGACAAAATAAGTATGAGTAATGAATATGGAATGTGTACTGAATATCCATTTAAAATAAAGTTTGGGTATAAAAAGATGTATTAACTTACAATATCAGGTGAGGCAAAAGGGTCCTCATATACACTGTATTGTAAGTGGGGCAAAAGGGACCCCAGAGATATGTTACATGTATAGCAGGTGGGGCTAAAGGGGCTCCAGAGATATATTACCTGCATAACAGGTGGGGCAAAAGGGACCCCTAAAGAGGCAAAAGGGACCTCTATGTAATTTAATGACGATAATGTCAGGTTTACCTGGGCTCCATTGAATGTTTTTATGAAAGAATAGCCAAATCTTTTATGACTAAAATCGATATTCAGTATGAACTTAAGAGAAAATAAAGGTTAATGTCAAATGAGATTTTATAATGTATTTTCAAGTTTATTTAACTTTTAATTATGTTTTCAATGTTATGAATTTTATATTCAGGCATGTATAAATGTTATCTAAAGTTGCATAACTTATGGAGCCTCATAGTTCACCAGTTATTGTTTACTGGTTGTTGTTACAGGAAAAGGAAAAGAAAATGTTGTTGCAGCATAAGTGAAAGTCATTTCATTTTTTTCTACTAGTGTTTAACTCTGTTTGTTTGTCTACATTGGAGGTATGTACACAATTTAGTTCACTGAGGTATTACTTTGAATTTCATTAGAGGCTCTGTAAGTATGTCTTTGTTGAAGTTTTAAATTATTGATGTTTCTGTAGATGTATCAACCGAAATGTTATTGGATGTTTTGTATAAATGTCCAAATAATGAAATGTATCATATATTTAATGAGGAACATGTTATGTTATGCATGTTACACTCTACAGTACCGTTAAGGGGTACTGTGGGGTGTTACATTTCACAATTGGAAAATATAGATTATCCAATCATCACGAATAATGATTTCCATTTAATTCACTTTAGTAAATCTTAAAACCTGGTAACCAATTTATCAAAATCTAAATTCGTAAAGATCATATTTTGTTGTTGAGGATAAATTTTATTTTTTTATAACAAGCCTTCATGAGCAAGCCCACTTGGTTTAAGTAGTATAAGCATACGACATTTCCACAGCAACGAAACAGCATTGTGCCTTAAGATGGAATAAAATAGGGGTCACTGGGATAAAAGTTGAGACATCCGTCTCTGACAGCATATGAAGGGGCTTTTAGATATTGGATGGCTCTTGTATAGATGCTTGATCAACAGCAAATTTAAGTCAACCATCAATATGCCTAAGAAAACTCCAAAAGAATACACCCACCTATAGCAGTAAAACAATTGAAATAATTTCATAATTCATATCTACTTTCAACTAGATACGATGTGATATGGTATGGATTTTAGAGAAATAACTAATGTAAAAGGAAATCTGACCAACCCTAATGCCAGAGATTCTGGGACTGCAGCGAGAATGGCGTTGGTGATTTCTTGCAGCTTCTTTGTGATACTCCTACTGGTAATCCTGCTGCTTCTTTGTGCATCTGCTGGCATTGCGGTGCTGCAGTGTAACCTGATGGCTGAGACCCCTTGCATCAGAATTATAGCGGAACCTTCAACTCCTTTCATATCGAGGTTGTAGCAAAAAATGAAGAGAGTCTGTTGGTGATTTTTCAGTGGTTTAGGTGGCTTCCGGCTGTGATTATGCATGGATCAAGTCAATGGAGCTATTTCTATAGTTATTTTAATGATTATAAATATAATCCCATGACTCGAAAAAAAAAAAATTATGTACGTGCAAACTATTTTTTCTTCCAAGATTTTAATTGTTGATCAAGTGCAAGACTTGAATTTCGAGAGAATCTCCTTGAATAAGCATGAGGTTTGTTTTTATGGTGACATCTTTTATTTAGTTTCTTCTCCTCTTTATTCTTCTTTTTGTTCATTCTTGGTTGAAAGTGAGATTAGAGAGAGTCATCTTAGATAGTTTGGTCACATAAAATATGGGCCTTCCGATGACTTGATTAGAAGAGTAGATGTATTAGTTCTGCCTTATGTTAAGAAATATAGAGGTAGACCAAAAAGACTTAGAAAATATCAGAAATGGCATTTTTTAATTAGATTTAAATGAGAATTTGACTCTTAATAGAACATAATAGAAAAAATGATTCATGTAGCCAACCCTACGTAGTGTTGTAAAGGATTGATTTTGTTGTTGTTGGTTGAAAGTGAGATTATGTTTATTTAGATTTGCTATAATTTGGATTTATGTTGATTGAATGAAATTTCAATTATGTGAGTGACTTCCATGATCCTAAATCATAATTGTTGATGTAAATAGAAGAACAAAGATCCTTCATCTACATTAATTTCTACCCTTGTTTTTCAAATGGCATTAATTCATCGAGTGATTTTTTGCATGTTTGTTAAATTATTTTTTCAACACATTATATTTGCATTAGAAAATTTAAACCCTAATATGACACGCTATCATAACCAACCCGGGAACTCAAGTACCAAGGTGAAAACGAACGATCAGATAAAAATTTAAACATTCTCACGTAAGTTTAAAGTAAAAATCTTCCAAATAGAAAAGAGCCAACAAAACCATAATTTTTTATTTATGAACATTTTATCTAGTACACCACATATCTTTTCTCTATAACTACTTAATACATATTTTCACAAATTTGAAAAAAAAAATACACATAACTTCAATACAATACCTAATTTCTGATGTTATCTTTCAGTTGTACACGAATCATTTCCTTTCATCCACTTCAGTTAAAAGGGGATTTTCCTGAAAATAGTTAATAGTTACCAAAGGATGAGTAAAACAACTTTCTAATTATATTTCTAAATTATAGTAATTCTAGAATTTAGAAAACTTCATGCATTAAAGTCTTTGTAAACAAACCAATATCATTTCTTTTTCATGAACAATACAAAATGAAATTATAATAATGGAAGAACAAAAACTTGTTAGCTTTTCTTATCATTTTCATATCTTATCTTATCTTATCTTATCATATGCTCATCATAATAGTCGCCGTCTAAATGTGCACCATTAAAGACACACCTTCTCATAACATTTTCCAAACTTAACCCTGAAGGGCAAGTAAACCTTCTTCATTTTCATTTACTTGCATGAATATATTGCGCTCTTAGCTAGTAACACAAAGAAATGAACTCTGCAATTCAGCATGTACATACAAACACACATATATAATTTACTTTCTATTCATTTTTCTTTTCATACAATATCAATTAAATAAAAAAATATTTCTTTGGACAATTAAAACATTTTAAAATGGTGCTCATATTTCCTTCGTATCAACATAAAACATTTAAGAAATAGAACATCACTTTAAACATTTCAATAATAGTTAGGTATTATATTTCCCCATGTATATGAGAAATCATAAAAATCAATGTATTTGATTTAAATGAAAATGAAAATAAGTACTTTAGAAAAGAAAAAATTACCCACCTTTATTTGAAAATATGGTTTGTTACTTCAATGTTGTTACTCTTAGTAATAACTAGATCAAAAATGTCGAACTCTCTTTCATATAATGTCCTTTTACTTAACATAACATCATATTTAATTATGTAGGTTAAAACTCATTTCATTGGTTAAATATGTTGCCTTTTATCCATTATTATAAATTATACCTAATTAGTTCTTTCTTATATAATTAATTGTTAATATTTGAAATATCTAATCTAATGCATATTATAATTAAATTATTACATTTTTTATCTTATTTAAACTATACTTAATATAACATTCAAATTTTACCATTATTACTCATTATATATATATATATATATATATATATCAACCTTTCCTTTAACATAACCTCACTCTATCACATTTTAAATTTAATTTATATTTATTATTTATACATTATTCTTATAATTTAATTAATTTCCAAAATTTCTAAATTTATTAAAATGTCTCCATTAAATCATTAAATTAAGATCAATAAAAGACTATTGAACTTTCAACTATATATATATATAGAGAGAGAGAGAGAGAGCAAAGGACCAAAAAAATTCCTCAACTCTTTGTGAGGGACCAAAATAATCCCCAACTCGTTTGAGGGCCCAATTTAGCCCCTCAACTCTTTAAAATGTGATTTTATTGATCCTAACATCCAATGTTGGACATAATATTGTTAAATGTAAAGGTACTTTGGTCATTTTTTAAATAAACATTTATTATATGTAATTTTCAAATAATTATAATTTTTCTAAAAAAAATTATTTAATATTTTCTTAATAAAAAATTAATAATAATTTTAGTTTTAATTTTACAAATTTTAATCATATTTTATACAATTGGTAAAATTATGTGTAACTAAGTTTAAAATAACATCTATTTGTATTTGATTTCTCTAAATCAATAAATATCATATTTTATAAAATATAACTAAAATTTTTTGATAAAATTAAAATTATTATTAAAATTTTAATTAAAGAAATATTTAATAAATTTTTTTAGAAATAATTACTTGAAAATTACATGTAATAAATGTTTAATTAAAAATGACCAAAATACCTTTATATTTAACACCATTAACTCTAACATTGGATGTTAGGACCAAAAATATCTCATTTTAAAGAGTTGAGGGATCAAATTGATCCCTCAAAAGAGTTGGAGACTATTTTGGTCCTTCTCTCTCTCTCTCTCCCCTCTATATATATATATATATATATAGAATCTATTTTTTTCTTTTTCTTCTTCCTATAAAAGTCCTAGGAAACTACAAGAATATCCCCAAGCCCAAAGACTTAGATTTAAGAAAAATATATTAAGAAAGAAAACTTACCTCTTAGTTGGAGAAAGAGAAATGAAAAATCCAAAATCTTCACTTGCAATGTCAATGAAACCTACCCAATCGGTCATCCTCACCCCTGCTCTGGGCTCAATGATCGGCTTCAAATGTGCAGCTTCCTGCTCGCAATTGACTTTGCACGCACATGTACGATGCACCCACTTGCCTAAGCTTGGCTTCCCTCCCCTACACTTTAGCTGCTCGTGCCTGCGCACATTTCACCTGTACAGCTTCACACTCCTTGCTTGCTCCCCCTCTTCTGCTATTTAATAGGAGTATATGTTGGTGCAGCTTTTAATGGTTGAACAACACCTGTGAAGACAGGTGTCATTTATGATAAGTATAAAATATTTTTTATAATAACTAATTATTTTTAATTAAATCATTTTAATTAATGTATTTATTAATTAGTAATTACTATTACTATTAATATTAATATTGTTTTAAATTAATTTAACTTTAAGTTATTACACCGATATCACACCATTTGTAAATCTAAATGTTAGTCAAAAGACTCAAAGATATCACTTTAAAAATATTTAAACGACATTAGAAGGTTTTAGGTAAAACTAATCTCAAGCAACATTGGGCCTGCTATAATAACAAGCAACTTCCAATTGGGGTGTCCATATCTCCCATACCAATCAAAACTGGGACTCAAGAAATCATACACACTGACATAACAATTGATTGTATATCAAAAACATAACAAAAGTAAAAAATAAGAACTAAACAATAGCAATATTCAAGGCCACCTGGCAAAATGACATTAGCCACATTTGCAACATCTCGACTAATCTACATCATCTTGAAAGAACATGTTTAATTTAAAGAAGTTCCTATTAATTTATGCAGCTGAGATCATTGTTTTAACTTTCAACTAATGGCTCAGGATATCATTCTCAAAATTTAACACATGATGGAAGACGCCTTCACAATTCTTGATATATGGCAAGACACTTTTTCTTGTTAAACAAGACAAAAGCCAAAACAAGAAAAAGACAAAATATTGTCTAAAAATATCAAGAACTACTACAGTTTAAGAATTCATCGAAAATCAAGAGCTAAATTTTAGCAGGATAAATTGAATCAAAATCTTTGGCATTCAAGGCACAAGGCTTTTTTTTTTGTTTCATAACTGCAAAAATGGGATAAATCATCTTTCTTTTGCATACTGTGAAAAATATAATTATAAAAATTAATAAGAAGGTTTGAGGTCATGTTGCTCCAGCAAAGCAATGTTGAATACTGCATGGGTAATCTCAATCAAGAGAGACCTCTGCTTTTTGTCCTTTCAAATATGACAACCATAGAATTCGTCTGTTTATTTTCCCAAGAATCCATGGAAAAATAAGCGTAATATTCAAATACAATAAGATCACCAGAGTGTTCGTCCCATAAAAGATGAAAGGAATCAAAGGGATAAAAGTAAAAAATGGGCTAGAATCAGAGAAAGCTAAAGACATCAATGGAATGGTAGCTAGAAACTAGGATGTGCAGCATTAGAAGAACTTTGCAAATGAGTTCAAAGCAATGATATGTCATCTTTCAAGAAACCTAAATATTTGGGATACAAATATTGAACCAATTAGATCCATGGGAAGGGGTGGAGCCAGATTTATTATTATTATTATTTTGTGGAGGCATAAACTGATGCCTTTTAAATTTTTCTTAATCTTTTTCATTCAGGCTTAGGACTAGCATTGACAGTTTAAAAAACATGTGGAGTTTTAATATAAAAATATAAATGTATATGCTAATAAAAAACTTCTAAGAGTGTCACCGACAATTGCATTGCATAATTATTTCATTATTAATACAATTAAATGTGACATGATCAAAACATAAGACCTCCTGCAAATAATATAAGTCCATGTCCATATTGGGCAACTGACTAATTAGGCAAACTTAGGATATTCACCCTTCCCAATTCAAGGAATTAGAAAAAAACTCGGATCTTCTTTCTATACCTACAATTTTCAAATCAGTTTTCATGGAAGATAGTTCTCCATTTAATCATCAACCCTTAACCCTAGAAGTTAATTCAAATTCATGTCCATTCTTGTGCATAATAGATCAAAGATACTTAAACCTATTGCACCTAAGCAATTACTTTATCATCAAATATTATTTACAGGTAATTTTTAATATCACAGCCACTAAAATTACATATCATATACTAAGTATCTATTTTATTAATTATATTACTTTATATTATAAAAATTTTCTAAACTATTTAAACTTTCCACTTATTTTAGTAGATGTCACATTGATTAATAAACTAATGTCATCAAAAAAGCATACACTAAACCACCTCACCTTGAGTATCTTTTGCAAGCATCTTTATAACTAATACAAAAATATGAACAATGACAATCGTTCATATTAGATACTATTGAACCACCCCACAACTACTTCCAATACTAGTCAAAACTCCATCATAAATATTTTTAATAACTGAACAAATTTTGACATCCTTTTTTCTTAATGCGCATCAAAACAATTTTCATAGCACTCAATTATAGGCCCTTTCAAGATCAATAAAAATCATAAGAAATTTTTTATTTGCTCACAAACTTTTTATTTGTTTAATTCTTTTCTAATTAGTACAATCTTGAATAACTTTGTTCTTAAATATTATGTACCAAAATGTTGCTTCTCAAATCATTTGGAATCATCTTAGTTTTTAAAATTTTATTGAAAAAATGAGTTAACTAAACCACAGCAATCCCCTATAACCCTCCAAAATGCAATAAACATATCATCTATAACTAAAGCTTTAACCTTATGAGCCAACTCCAAATCACTTTTTTGGACTAATTTATTATATATTTCGTTGTTTTGTTCATTATACTCTTCTATCAAATTTATTCTTTCAAACTCTCATATAATAATTTCTTAAATTAGAATTTTTTATCCTTCCTAATGTCTTCAACTAAAATTTGATTATATTCGCATTTGAAATATCTAACTTAAATAAAGTCTCTAGTTCTCTTGTCTCTTTAGCTATTTTAACCAAGACTAGTATATAAATCTTTAATAATTATAGTTTTTGTTTGGCTCACTGTTCACTTTGCAAATCTTAATAACTTTATTACAACCATTACAAACCTCAATCATTTTTAATACTTTCACATTGCTATCATTATTAGCCTTATCCCAACTATTTGGGACTATGAAACTCATTTTTTATTTGTTCTTATTAAGTGTTGTTTGAAATACTAAACATATTCTTTACAAATCATTTTAACAACTTCTATCAATATAACATTAGGTCTACACCTCTTTCTTACTAATCCTTGACATTAATTTTATCAATCAATCTAACAACGATTTTTCCACCATTTCATGTACATGTCTAAACCACCTAAAATCTATTTTTAAATGACATTATCTCAACAGAGGTCACTCCAACATTTCCTCTAATATAGTCACTCCTTAATTCATTCTTCCTAGTTTTCCATAAATCCTTCTAGCACTCTCATTTTTTATAACACGCAACTTAGATTTCAATAACTTGTTTGCAACCGAACATAGAAAGAAATGTATGGCATAGCCAAGTGAGGGTGAATTGGTTTTTGTTTAAAAAAAAATACTTGCACTCGCAAAAACTAAAACGATTGTGGAATTAAAAACTTAATTTATAAAAAAGCATATGTAAATTTCAGAACAAGTGCAAGAGTAAGTGATAACTAATAAGAAAATTTTGATGAGATTCGGCCTTCCACCCTAGCTGCATCCTCACTTAAGCCTTAAGATTCTACTATTTCAATCTTACTATTGCAAGATCACCTCTTTCCCAGGGTACAGAAAGTCCATATAACCTATGCTCTTCTTTGATGACAAAAGTTACCCAAAAATCAAGTTTACAAAATTTTACAGCTTGCTTAAAATGTTCCTAAAAACTTTATACGAAAAAAAGAAAAAGAAGATCATAAGATCTAACCATTTGATTTGAAGGGAATATAGAAGAGTAAATAAAATTTTAAGAACTTTAATAGCAGCATTATAGACTTGACAGCTTGAACAAGTTCAAAATGCTTGTTAATGATGTGGCTTTGTATGAGCTTAAGCTTAAGAAAATTTTTTCTTAGACCTTAAAATTTTTTCAAGAACTGATTTTGCTTTGAAGAGAATTTGAGAGAAAATATGTAAAATTTTCACAAGCTTTTTCATTCCACGACTAACTCACCAAAACATCTCATATTTATAGCCTCTTAATAAATATCCGAATTCTGCAAAAAAAATCTCCCTTAAATGCTCTTAAAACAGCTAATCAAAGAGGTTCCAATAACTACTCAAAAACCTCAAAACGTCTCTCTAATGACTAACAAGGTTTTACTGAAAACAACTAATGTTTAGAAAAATCATAACAAATTCAATTTTAATCGAAAATGTCATGTAACCTATAAAAACGTATATCCAAAAAAATACAACGAAACCAATGGAATAAAAATGAAGTCAAAATTCAAAAATTATAAAATAATTTTAATATAAATACTAATTTTTATTTAATTATATGAATTTTAAATATATTAAATAACCTTCCAAAAATCTGAAATATTTTTTACAAAAACAAATACATGCAAGTAAATTGTTATAAAATTTTCAATTTAACATGAAAACTTTTAAGTCAACTAAACAAAATTTCAAAATTATAAACTTATTATTTTTAATTAATCTACTTAAGCATACTTAGCTAATTTTAGAAAATGTGATTCTCCGTATGAACCACATAAAAATATGTAAATTTATCAACATAAAAAACTCAATTAAATAATTTTATAGATAAATAAATTAAGCTCATCATCCTTAATTAGTACATAAATTAATTAATTAACATATAAAGTTATATAAAGTAAATTAAGAGGTTATCATAGAAATATAAAATCACCTCAATCTGCAAGATTTTATAAATGAGTTAAATTTTATTTTTTATCAAATTCTTAATAGATATAATAAATTCAAATAATTTTGATTTCATTGAGCTTATAAATTTTTCATTTGAAGGGTGAGCTTGAGCTATCATTGCAATTACAAACCTAATTACTCTAAAAGTCTCTAGGATTAAAAATATATTCTCGAGCGCCTTTTGAGACTCTTCAATAATCTTCTAAAATTTCTTGATCACTAGTTTATTGAATTAATTTTGCTTTGAGGTCCAAAATTTGTGCAATCAAGTAATCTTGAAATCACTTAGTGTAAATAATAAGAATCCCCAAACATCTGTTTGCTATCATCAAAATATGCTCATGGGATCAACAATCTCTTGCTTTTCATGGTTACTAACCTATATTGGTTAGTGATTATGATGTATGTGCAAAATGCCATCTCCCTTTCAATTATATATTATATGATAATTAAGTCTCATAGTTATTATGGAAAATCTCCCTCTAAAAATATACATATGAAAATAATTAAAATCAACAACAACAACAACATCATCAAGCCTTTATCCCACTACGTGGGGTCGGCTACATGAATCCTTTTTCTCCATTGTGCCCTGTTAAAAGTCAAATTCTCATTTAAATCTAATAAAGAAAGATCATGTCTAATATTTTCTAACCAAGTCTTTTTAGGTTTACCTCTACCTTTCTTAACATAAGTCAAATCTAAGACCTCTACTTTCCTAACCGGGTCATCGGGAGGCTGCCGTTTTATGTGACCAAACCATCTAAGGCGACTCTCTCTAATCTTATCTTCCACTGGAGCTACTCCAACCTTTTCACGAATATGCTCATTTCGTATCCTATCTCTAAGGGTAAAGCCACTCATCCACCTGAGCATCCTCATTTCTGCAACACTTAACTTAGAATTATGGTTCTCTTTTAATGGCCAACATTCGGCACCATAAAGCATTGCAGGTCTCACCACCATCTTATAGAATTTTCCCTTAAGTTTGAGGGGTACTTTTCTATCACACAATAAGCCCGATGCATTCCTCCACTTCAACCATCCAACTTGGATTCTGATGATAATATCCCCATCTATTTCACCATCACTCTGAACAATAGATCCAAGATATCTAAAACGCGTACTCTTATTAATGACTTGATCGGCCAAAGTCACAATCCCCTCACTAGGTCTATTATTACTAAAATTACACTCTATATATTCCGTTTTAGATCTACTCAAGCGAAAACTTTTAGACTCTAAGGTTGACCTTCACAAATCTAGTTTACCTTGAACTCCCTCTCCAGTCTTATTAACAAGAAGAATATCATAAGCAAAAAGCATACACCAAGGTACATCCTCTTGCAAATGTCTAGTGAGAACATCCATGACTAAAGCAAAAAGATATGGGCTTAAGGCTGATCCTTGATGTAATCCAACCGAAATAGGGAAATACTTGGTCAAACCACCTTGTGTTTGAATACAAGTAATAGCTCCTGCATACATATCTTTCACTTTTGACAAAAAACAAAAAGTGATAGGCAAATATATATCACAACATGAAATAAGAAATTAATAGAAAAGCAATCAGAAATGAGGATCTACCATTCTAAATTTTCTTCTAAGTTCACAAAAATGTTCTTCATTTAAAGATTTTGTAAATATGTTTGCAATTTAAAACACTATTTTAATAAAATCTATTTACATCTCCCTTAGATACATTATCTCTAATAAAATGATGTCTCATCTCAATATATTTGATCCATGAGTTGTATTGGATTCTTTGTTAAATTGATAGCATTGGTGTTATCACATTTAATAAGAATGTGTTCTAATATGATTCCATAGTCTTCTAATTATTGTTTAAGACATAAAATAAGGGCAATAGAGCTATTTGCAGCTATGTACTCAAGTCTGCTAGCCACAAAGTATAAATGTGAACCTATTATACTCCTATAAAAAATTTTATCAATGGATTTCTTGATTCATCAAAATCTAATTTTGTAGTTTGGCTCATGGGAGTTTTGCTATATTGAGGTTCTTCTAATCAAATCTTTTAATGTGTCATTTTCTTGTTACTTCACTTAAAATCCTAAGAAATTTTTCAAATTTTCAGCATACTCATTTCAAATTTCTTAGATATTATTAGTGAGAACTCAAGGCATAATGATTTATTCATTCTTCCAGATAAATTTATACAATAATCATATCATCTCTTATACTCTTGATAATCAGAGTTGAACTAGAATCTATTCTACTCTTTAAACTCATAATCAATCAAGAATAAACTCAATCTATTATATCAAGCTATAAGAGCATGTTTCAATCCATATAATGTTTACTTTAATTTATATACAAGATGTGAATAATCTAAATTCTCAAAACCTAGATGTTGCTCTAAAAAAAACTTTGGTCAATAAACATATTAAAAAATACACTCTTGACATCCATTTGAAAAAAGTTTAAAATCTTTAAAATATGCTGTTGACCTCTACTCAAGCAGCCAGAATAAGACAAGACAAAGAATATACAAAATGCATAAAATGAGTATCTGTCATCGCCCATACCTAAATCGAGTTGAAATCTCATATCCCGCCGCATCTACAGTACTCATTACTGTGCAAAACGGCGCCGTTTCAGAGGGCCATACGCAAACCCTGTCTCGATCGCCTCCTACTCGAGCCGTTAAAAAGAGGAAGAAACGAAGCCAGTGCGGACTTTTTCTCCACTCCCTCACACGTGAAATCCCTCCATCTAGCCGAAACCTCCGTTCAAGTCCCCTGCCTCCGACCTCCTTTTGCTCCGGGCAGAAACCCATAGCTCTCTACCTCTCTTCCCGAATCCACTCCAGCCGAAGCCTCCACCTCAAGCTCCCATCATCTCTCACCCAATCCACTTGACCCTTACTTATAGCCGCAAGATCCCATCATTTCTTCCAATCTACCCGTCCGATCCTGCCCTAGAACTTGCCGAAGCTTCTGCCTCCAAGCCGATCGGTCCCTATCCGACCTCCTCTGACCTTGAGAGAGAGAGAGAGAGAGATCCCTACCTCTCTTGGCCGACTTCGCTCCTCCTCCGGCGTTCCCTTCCTTGTCGAGTCGGAAGTTCCGACATTTTGATTAGAAGCAGCGACGAGAGCTCCTTCACAGTGAAGGTAACTTCCTCCCTTATGCATGCTTCTTCGGCTATATCCCGTAGATCCACTAAATCGAGAGGGAAGCAGAGGATATAACTTGCTGTGAGATTGACGGTGCCTTGATTTAGCATAGTTCCTGATCAATTTTTGCATGAATCCTGTTTTAGAGGAATTAGCATAAATCCTGCTCATGTCACGACCCGGCCCGGCTAGCCCGAATTAACGGGGCGGGAACATAAGGTCGTACTGAGGAACATCAAAACATTAAACTTATATAACATAAACTATTTCATCTAAAGTATGCATATGAAAGAGCCACTAAAAAAACAAACTTCCAATATAGAATTTGTTCAAACTCCAATTATAATAACCCAAACAGGAAAACATAAATGTAACCTTAAACTCAAACTTAAACAACATTGAGTTCACATCAATTATCACTAAGTTCAACACTTAAACCTCAAACTCAGTACAGACTCAATATAGATAACCATATAAGAACCTTTCTTCCTGAGTCCTTCTACGGCGGTATGTGTACTGCTGCCTTGTAGCCATCACTTCCTAGATGGTTCTCCTGAAAAGATTCCCACAAATAGGGGTGAGCTTGCACGCTCAGCAGGAAATTCATACAGTTCATAAGAATTTGCATAAAACCAAAATAAAACATCTTTTTCTTAAAATGAGAAGTGTAAACCACGATAAAGCTTGCCTCATTTCATGACTTTTACTTAAGAAACTTTTCATAAAAACTCTTTCATATCATTTCTTAAATCATAAACTTTCATTTAACCTTTCCTCAAACATCAATGTCATTAATGCAAAGAAAACATATATATACGATATTATGCATAATGAATATTCTATCACCCGTCTCGGAGGTACCCATAATTTCTGTACTGATCAGGTACACATTTTCATATCATTTGGTCATTCCTTTACCATTGACTCTTTCGAGTCCCTTTACCATTTGGCTTTTTCAAGCCCCTTTACCATTTGGGCACTCCGCATCAACATGCACATTCTTAAATCATAATTTATAGTCTATACTCAGTCAATTATGTATGAAATGGCTTAAAACATGAAAATCCTGAATTCTAACATAACATAACAATTTACTAACATCTTGAAAGTATCTTTTGCAAAATTAACTTCAAACCATATAAACTTTAAAACTTGCATTAGCAATTGAATAAAATAAAAGCAGAGAAATACATGAAAGTCTTATGTTCAATATGAATACCTACCTCACCAATGCAAAGCAATCTCTACGACGTACGACGTCGTTTAGACACGTCTCGTCCCTTTATGTTCAAAACCTAAGATCATAAAGAAGTGTCAACATTAAAATTTGTTAAAGCTTTATACAATTCTAAATCTTCTAAACTCTTCCTTTATTACTAATCGATCCTTACTTTGCTTAACGAAAATAAAAATAATTTACTTACATTTTCGGATTAGTTAAATTACTAAATTTTTGGAAAGTTTTAAATCATCAATTTCATTCCAATATTATTCCAATCTTTCCCTTAAGCCTAATTTATAAATACCTTAATGAATTTTCGGATTTATTTAATTAGAAAAATTATGAAAATAAAATTTTCATGCAAAACTCTAATTCATGCCATTAGAAACTCCCTTATCATCCTTTGACATCATAATTGTGAAAAACTTCAAAGAAAAATGACATTTGGAGAAAACCCTAACTTTCAAAACTTTCCAGAATTTAGTGAAATTCGTTTTCCACCGCTAAAACTCCCCTAAACTTCCCCTATTGATTTCGTAATGAAATTCCAAGTTTCGGCGAAACCCTAAAAATTTTCGATCTCAAAATTTTGGGAGAACATTTCATTTTTACCGTTAAAATACCTCCCTACATCTTCTCTATCAATTTCATAAAGGAAATTTGAACAAAAATCACGTTTTGGAAAAACCCTAGAAATTTCCTTAGTAAATAACTTGAGATTGAGATGATTTTTCTTAAATTAAAACATACCTTTATATTCCCCTCGACGTCCTCTTCAATTCCCACAATTTTTCTCGCCGGAAAACCGCCGCCGTCCGCCTCTCTCCCGTCCGCCTCTCTCCCGTCTCCTGTTTCGGCCGAAGGAAGCAGCCGCACAAACGAAAGGGACCGAATAGATTTCGGTCCCTTAAGGCTTTGATGGTTATAGACTTCCAAATGACCATAATGCCCTTGCTTGTTTAAAGGTCTTTAAGTCTCATGAGGGGTAATAAGGTAATTTATGCTTAAGTTATACTTAAGTGAACTTCACTTATTTTTAACTTTAAATTTATGCAAAATTAGACATACGTTCTTTATACCAAAACGCTCGAAATTTTATGTAGAATTTTATAAAAATTATTTTATCAAATTCTGACAACTTCAAAATTTTGATTATTTTTGTCGCAGTGCATCGAAATGCGTGCGATGCTTAAAATGAACATTTTTCGGGTTTTACAGCTCAAATGTCGCATTATCATGTATAATTTGATTAATATTAATTGAGTTTAATTTAAACTAATTATGTTTAATTATAATTAATAATAAGTATTATTATATTTAATTATAATTAATTATAATTAAATATTTAATTTTATTTAATCATTATTAATAATGATTAGTTTTAATTAAAATAAATTATAATTAATTTTTATTGTCATTATAGTTAACTATTACTAATAGTTAATTATAATTACTTAAAATTAATTATAATTAATTATTTTAATTTAAATTAATTATTATTAATTGTGATTAATTATTAATTATAGTTAATTATTTTAAAATTATAATTCATTATTATTAAATATAATAAAATTTAATTAATTATAATAAAGAAAAAAGAGCTCCCTTACCTCTATCCATGTGCCACCACCTCGCCGGTCGTCAAGGTATAACCCCTCAACCCTAAAACTCCGAGAACTCGTTCTCGTCGTTTGCGGCGCACCGAAAAATTGCCCATACACGCTTTCCTAAGCGTGGTGGGATGGGACCCCGATATGGTGCCTACACCGAGGCAGGTAATCACCTAAAAATCCTGTTCTCGGCGTTCGTATTGAGCCGGCAAACCGCTCATACACGCTTTCCTAAGCGTGGTGGGATGGGAACCCGGTGCGACACCTATGGCGAGGCGGGTAGGCCCTATACACGCTTTTCTTAGCGTGGTGGGGACAATCTTAAGTACCCGTACGTGGCTCTGTACCTGCGGGGAAACAACTGCTCTTCTTTTTCAAATATATTTGAAGACTCATACACGCTTTCTTAAGCGTGGTGGGGGGACGAATAAAATACGGTCGCGGTGTCCGAAGACACCTACCATACACGCTTTCTTAAGCGTGGTGGGAAGGCCCAGTTTCTTTTAGTTTCTCCTAAACGGAGGAGGCGTCGGGAGGCTGCCGAAATTTCGGGTGAACATAAGACCGCACTTGGACCTAATTCGAACTCAAATAAACTAAATAAAGAACTTGAACCTCCACATTTAATGACAAAGAACTTGGACTCAAGCTTGGACTTGGACTTGAATGTGACATAGTGCATATGCACTGGACTTGCAAATGAACTTGTACATTAAACTCGAACATAACTCAAACTTGATTCGAACGATCATAACAAAGATTTGAACTCAAATGAAATAAAATCAAACATTAATTCAAACTCGATTTGGACAACAAGACTTGATTCAAAACAATGGAACTTGAACTTATATTTTGAACTCGAGCTATACAACATCAAGTTGAATTTGGGACTTCAACTTGCAAGTATTTGACTCAAATCCGAATGAACTCAATGTAACTACATTGGACACAGAATTTGAACTTGATTTGAATGTTAATTGAAGATGAACAAAGACTTGAAATGAGCTTGAATTTGAACTTCATTTGACTCAAGTGAACCATGATTCAAGGATTTAAACTCAATTTAAACTATAGTGGACTGAACTTGAGTTTGAACAAAATAAATAAAAAAAGACTTTAAGCAAGGATTTGAACTTACATTGTGAACTCAAACTGAATTCAAGTTCAAAATTGACTTGAACGTACAAAAGGAACCTAGACTTGAATCAAACTCGAACACAAAGAGAAATGAACAAAAGTTTCTACCTATAAGCTATGACATGAAATCTCCAATGAATGTCAAAGAGTCGTCATGATAATTGGAATGCAAGCACTATCAAGCGACATTCCCACAAGCAGTAACAATCCAATGTCAAACAAATGCAAGGAACATTGGCAAGTCAGAGCGATCAATATACAACAATCTTCACAAACAATGTGGTCTTTTGCCAAAAGGTTCATTGTAATATATGATGAATATTGTGACACTCCTACAATTAGTGTCAATCAACTCGTGGAAGAATACATAGTAGTCCCTGCAAAAAATGAAATCTTTTACCAACATACAAGTGAATCCAAGACTTATGCAATGAATGCAACAATGCCCTGTAGGTAGCTTCAACATGTAAACAAGCACATGCAACTACACAAGCAACCTCAGGAGAATTGTAATGAATATAGATGCATGCAACGCTAGAAGATTTATGATGAATATTTGTAGACGGCTGTAGGAAACTTGTTATGCACAGCAGCATGCTTATGGATGGTCGACAGACAATATACAATGGGCATTGGATCGTCCCTACGATCAATAACCATTCCATGACACTTAAATGTATCGATCCTCAGCAAACAAAGATAGGTGGAATATAACAGATACAAGCACCAGGCGCTATAAGAAACAAGTCATATATGCAATATGTCATCTCCGGATATATACAGAAGATTCATAGTCAATTCAAATACTTGTAAATAGTGCTAGAAGATCTGCAATACATATGAGTTCCTTATGAATACAGATGTATGTACAACATGTCATCCATGGGTAGATACAGAAAGACTTCAGTAAATGCAGTATCCTGTAGTTAATTTCAATCCGTGAATGAATACATCTACCTGCAGCAATAGTGGATGTGTTGTAAGGACCAAAACTACAGTGAAATGTATAAAGAATGCAGCAAAAGCAAGTCCCTACGAGCTTCTACATAAGCAGGAGATTCGTTGGTGCATTATAATTCATCTACAAAAAGCAACCACCAGTGCACAACAGTCTACCTGTGCAAAGCAGCGAATAACTCAGTCCAGAAGCTGCTACAACACGCCATCAGATCCGCAACATCTATGCAAGCGGACAGAAGGCGTTTACAAATCTTCTAAAAATACTTCCCCGCACATGCACTATAATATGTATACACATAGGTACACATAAAGGGATGTATTACACACCCGCATGGGCCCCGGCAAGCGTGTTATTGGTACACACGTGACGTTTAGGAATGCTGCGCAGGTCAATAAATTTGAACCCGATCCCCCTATGCGGTAGATAGGAGTCGACAAGGTTCAATCAGTAATTATAAAATGCCCCC
The DNA here is from genome assembly GCA_019925795.1 of Dendrobium chrysotoxum. Classification (NCBI taxonomy): domain Eukaryota; kingdom Viridiplantae; phylum Streptophyta; class Magnoliopsida; order Asparagales; family Orchidaceae; genus Dendrobium; species Dendrobium chrysotoxum. The sequence continues at coordinate 24,606,380 of CM034308.1, forward strand.
AAATACCTGCATGGGCCCCGGTGAGCGTGTTATTGATACACACGTGACGTCTAGGGATGTTGCGCAGGTCAATAAGTGAATTCAAGTTTGAGCCCAATCCTTCTATTCAGGTAGATAGGAGTCGACACGGATCGAACTATTAAACGAATATACAGCCGTGGGGTCGACTGAGATATTTGTTTTATACGTTCATATTAGGCCTTCAAGGCCTGTAATCAAGAGAATTCACTTACAAAGACATAAAGCTTATGAAACCTGATCCTCTATCGACAGCTCGATAGAGTCGACAAGTTTAATCCATAAATGGAAATGACTCCATACACCTCGATGATGGCCATGTTGAATGTAGATCCCAATCAAAGGGGTTCAAAAATACTTTCAAATGTCATCCAAATACTCATCAAAATCTAAAACTCCAAAAAAATCATCCCAAATTCCAAATATTTAAAACTGAAATCCAACCATCAACCACTTAAAGCATAAAATCCATTCACCATCCGCAATAATTTGCCGAGGTGGACAAATTGAAATTACTTCAGCTCACAAAGAGCTAATTCCTAGTCGAGAATATCACTAGGATTCATTCTCAAAACAGTCTCCTACCAATAAGGATGTGGTACGTGTCCTCTAACCGGCAGTTTCGCCGCCAAACAGCACTGCAAGATAAACGGTTATGACCCGGGGCCCTCTGAACCGAGTGGTTTTGCCGCCAAATGGCACCACGAGATAGCGGTTATGGCCAGAGCCAATACGTTCCTTAGTGGCATCAAATCCTTGAGATATGAATCAATAGGATATGATTGATAGGGCAAAAAAAAGTCCTCTGTTAGCTAAGGTAGATTCAAATTTGTCCCCTTAGACAAATATTCACCTCAGGTCTACAAGGTACCCTTGGACGAAGCAACCCATGGCTGCCGACAAAGATCCTTCTGTCAGGTTGGGTCGACTACCTCCTCTGACTAAGTAGACCAGGGACCACGATGGCCCGGGACGACGGAACCATGGGATCTTGATCGGGTCTATCATCAATTCCCCCACCATCTGCTTTAAGTGCAAGATGGTGAAATTTCCAATTTCAAATATCAATTCCCATACCTTAAGCCCATTGCTGCTACTATATGTCTGATACTACGTATCTACGTATACAACGTATCTGATTGATGACTAGCCTTAATCGAAAGTTCTCTCTCGTGATCGGGAGGGGTAATTAACTATAGGGGCTTACGCCTATAGGAAACCAGAACTCAGATCTTAAAGTCCTGCAAAATGAGGACGAAATCTCTGGGTAGTGTCTTATCTACAAACCCATCTACCTTCCCAAAATTTACCCCGGAACTTAATCCGTTAAAACTCCCCCGAAGAAAGCAAAAACAGGCGGAGGCCGAGGCCGAATTTTCGGAGCCCACACATGCATAAGCTAAAATCAATCTAATGGTCTCTAGTCATGTTACAAGTGCAAAAGGTTCATCAAAATTCATACCCTCTACCCTCTGTGTACCCCTTTACAATTAGTCTTGTCTTATTTTTAACAATAAAACCTAAGTCATCTAACTTATTTCTGCAGACCCATTTTGTACTCTGATTTTGAGGTCTTCTAGCTACTTCTGAAACATCATTTCTAACAAATTAATTTAACTAATCTTATATTATTATAATCCAAAATTATCATTTAAAGCTTCATTAATTATCTTAGACTTAAATTCTGATATAAATGTTAAATCATCAACCTCCTCCCTGGTATATGTTATGATCTTGATTCCTGAAGATGGATTACCTATAATCAATTCCTTAGGATAATTTTTAGTGATTTTCTTTTAATAAGAGTCCTCTTTTTTATTTTTTGAAGTTATATTTTTAATTCTTTCTATATCTTCTTTTAAATCATGTTTAATATGATGAACTAATTCTCATAATCTCATGAAAGATTATATGAGCTGATTCCTCTATAAATATTTTTTTCCTATTAAATACTCTATAGGCTTTTCTAATATTTGAATAGCCTGAAAATCAATCATCAGATTTCGCATCAAATCTTCCTAATGATTCTCTTTCATTATAAAGAATATAACACTAACATCCAATACATGTAAAAGAGTAACTTTTTGTCTATTAATAGTTCATAAGATGTATTCTTAAGGATTTGTCTAAGATTAACTTTAGTAATTACAAAAAATGGAGTATTTACTACCTCTGTTTAAAAATGTTTCAAAGTATATATTCATCAAGCATATATGGGGCTATATCTATTATAGATCAATTTTTTCCTTACTACAATTCCATTGGACGCTGAAAAGTTATGTCAAGTTCTATTTTCATTACAATATTCTTCAAATAATTTATTTCAAACTATATACCATGATCTATCTGAATCTTGAGAAATAAGATAATCTTGTTCTCTTTGAATATCTTTTATAAATTTTCTAGAATCTCTAAAAACATCATATTTATTTACAAGGAAAATCACCCAAATGTGTCTTGAATAGTCATTTACCTTTATAAATCAGTTTGATTTTTCTCTTAAACTATGTTGATAATATGTCCAAATAAATATACGTAAAATAGCTCTAGTTGTTTAGTAGTAGTAATTACGTTTTTACTTTTTAAATGAATTCTTAATTTGTTTATAATACATGCAAGCAACACAAACATGATTAAAATGAATATCAAGTTTTTGCAATTCAATTACAAAATCTAATTTTGAAAATTTTTGTAATGCATGTATACTGGCATGGCAACCTCCTATGCCATATGCTAGATTTTAAACAAACTAAATATTTAATGTCCATATTTTTAATAACAATCAGGCAAATATTATTATTGTCTACGTTCTATCAAAATGATATTACCACTTTCTCTAACGATGCAATGAGATAAATAAAATTGTAACTTCTAATACACAATCATACTAACCAATAAGACCTTGTCAATAGTTGAAGCGCTCTTTCCAACTAAACTGATCGCAATGATCTTCCCTCTCATATTGTCAATAAATGTGACATGCCCACCATCCTTTAGCTTCAATGATGTTAATTTTATTTATCTTCAATCATGTGTCTTGAGCATCTACCATCTAAATATCACATATCTTTCCTAGTCCTTGCATGAAGGGATTTCTGCAAAAACAATTCAACAAATTAATTTGGAACCAAAACTTCTTTGGGTACACCATAAAATAATGTGTTTTTTTATCTACCATAAATTTTTTTGTGTGGGATTGACAGTCTTGAATAGTCATTTACATTTATAAATCAGTTTGATTTTTCTCTTAAACTATGTTGATAATATGTCCAAAAAAATATATGTAAAATAGCTCTAGTTGTTTAGTAGTGGTAATTACGTTTTTACTTTTTAAATGAATTCTTAATTTGTTTATAATACATGCAAGCAACACAAACATGATTAAAATGAATATCAAGTTTTTGCAATTCAATTACAAAATCTAATTTTGAAACTTTTTGTAATGCATGTATACTGGCATGGCAACCTCCTATGCCATATGCTAGATTTTAAACAAACTAAATATATAATGTCCATATTTTTAATAACAATCAAGCAAATATTATTATTGTCTACGTTCTTTAAAAAACAATTCAACAAATGAATTTGGAACCAAAACTTATTTGGGTACACCATCAAATAATGTGTTCTTTTTATCTACCATAAATTTTTGTGTGTGGGATTGACAGTCTTAGCCTCTTAGGTACCTAAACATAAAATAAATATGAATACTATGCACGTCTAGCATCACAATCTATATAAATATGTCCATGTCTACAACAAAAGTCATACCAAACATTGGTGTCTGCATATGAACTTGGATGGCAGTTGTCTTTTGTCACACCCCATTTTGAGCCTTTCTATTCAACCATGAGACGTAATAGAGGCTAACAATCGATTCATATGCATTTACCACACTTATTTAATCAAACAAGGATCAAGTAGAAAATTAGTAAGCTTAAATCGTAACAAAATATATCATAACCCTTAATAGATTCATCATAATCAACTATGCAAAAGTGTGCACAATTTAAATCATCAAAATAAACTACAAATCTTGTAATAATTTCATAGAAAATTTATACATACCAAAAGTCTTTAATTTATATCATACATATTTTTTATGGCACATCCAAAATTATACATCTATCCATAATATTAAAATACCGGATAAACTGGGTCACCTGCCTATGGTTCCACCTGCTCCTTCCCTTTTCTTGAAAAATAGTCATTATAACATCTCATGAGCTAAACTCACAGCAGGATAAATAATAATAACATAAATTCAAACACACAAGAAAGAAATAATAATATGTATGCTATATTTTTAAACTAATATAAGCATTTCTAGTCACAGATATAGATAGCTTAGTGAAGTGACAAATTTCAAAGAAAGACTTGTTATGATGCTTAAATAAATAAAAGACTTGATTTTAAGCAAGAAGCATGAGTATATATAAGAAAATGAATGCATTTGTCAAGTTTTAAATCATTAGGTGCACCCTACTTATCAATTACTTACATAAAATTTCATCAATCACTTACATAAATTTCTTGCAACTTTCATTTTTGTTGTCATTATTATTAATTAATCTTTTAGAAATGTCATATAAAAAAACATGTAGGTTTTTTGCACGTTTATGTCATTGTTCGTCACCTAACTCGTCAACCGTAATAATCACTAATAAAGTTGAACCCAACATAGAAATTATCAATAGACCCCCGACCTCAAGATTGAACCTTATAGTACCAACTTTGTCATATCAATAGTAGAAAATCTCATTTTTCCTGTTGTTAAATCTCAGCCCTCCGTTTGATGACCGATCCCACGTCCATGAACAGTGATCCGTGGGAAGCATACCGGGATCACGTTGAATACATTCCATAACTCAACTTCTGAGATTAGGAAAGTTTTTATTATATAATTATTTTGTTTCTTCATTAAGAACTTGTATATATCTATAAATATGGAGATTATTGTATAATAAAGTATGGTTTTTCCCCAAATTCCTGATTTCGACATGGTATCAGAGACACGAAGGGAAGAGGGAACCATCGAAGCCTAGCGGGAAGAAGCCTTACCGAACGGAGCCTGAAGGCGGTCGAAGCAACTCGATCATCCTCGCTCGCGGAAGAAGTCTTCTCGCGTACGGACGAAGGTCGCGGGAAGAAGAAAGCTCGCTGACGGACGAAGCTCTCAGAGGAAGCTCGCCGAAGACGAAGACGACGAAGAAGTCTTCTCGTGGATAGAAGAAGCTCGCAGGACAAAGAAGCCTTGCAGACGAAGCTTGCAAACAAAGCCCCAGGCAGACAACAGAGCTTGCAGAAGAAGAAGCGGAGCCGCATCGACAAGCCGTTCGCCTGGTCATCCGTAGAGCTCGGCTCTCGCGGTCGTCGAAGGAGCGCAGTCGAACAGCCACGAAGGAGACGAAGGAGCCGAAGAAGCGCCGACTTCGCGATCCGAGACGATAGAACGAAGCTCGGTTTGGCCCGAGCGAAGGACCTGCGTGCGTGCCCTAGTTACCCAAACCGAGTCTTTTAAAGACTCGGCTCGGCCAGTTAAATTAACCAGAAAGATCCCTCTCACAAAAAAAAGGACTTTCGACCTTTATTGTCGAATAAGAATTTTTTTGAAGCCTTCATTGCTACCCAAAGTCATACTGATAGTCTTAAATCACTATCATAATGTCAGAAATTAATTCATCCCAAAGTATTGACCAAACTGAGGAGTCAATGGTGCACCAAGGACGAGGGGACCTCCAAAGCATGCAACCTTCCTATCGTTTGAATGGGAAGATCTAAAGTGGTCTCAATTTGTGAAGATCTACTTGAAGGGAAAAGGAAAAATACATCACCTCCTCGGAGGAGGACCAAAAGAAGGAAATCCTAATTTTGGGGCATGGGATGAAGCAGATTCCATGATCATGTCATGGTTGTGGAATTCCATGACTCCAAAAATTAGCGATACATTCATGTTTCTCTCCACTGCAAAGGACATATGGGATGCTGCCAGACAGACCTTCTCCAAAGCTCATGATGCGGCTCAAATCTTTGAAATTAAAGTCAAAGTTGGAAGCACAAAGCAAGGGAGTAAGACCGTGACGGAATATGCTACCCTTCTACAAAATCTATGGCCAGAGCTTGATCATTACAGATGCATAGAAACCAGATGTCCGGAAGATGCTGTGATCCTAAAGAATTTTATTGAAAAAGATAGAGTTTATGATTTCCTTGCAGGACTAAATGCAGAATTTGATCAGGTTAGAGTCCAGATCCTTGGCAAAGAAGATACGCCATCACTCGATGAAACCATTTCTATCATCCGCGCGGAAGAAAGTCAACGAGGAGTGATGTTGGAACTAAAGGTCGTTGAAAGCTCAGCGATGGTGATGAACAAAGAATCGTCGTGGAAGGAGAAAGGTAAAGATTCTTCAAAATTCAAAGACAAGGACTCACTTTGGTGCAGTTATTGCAAGAAATCAAGACACACAAAGGAAACGTGCTGGAAAATACATGGAAAACCCCCAGCAAGGAGTGGAATCAAAAGGGTAAAACAAGGAGTACATCGCATGCCAACAATACTACAAGTGAGCCCACCCCAGGAGCACAGTCCAGCCTTGGAGAATTCAATAAAGAAGATATTGATAAACTGAAACGACTTCTGGTATCTCTTGAAACACCAAATGCATCTTCTTCACTTGCACTCTCAGGTAAGACTCCAATTTCTATCAGTTTAAGTGCTTTTAGAAATCATTTAAAGGAATTATGGATCATTGATTCAGGAGCCACAGATCACATGACCCACTCATCTACCCATTTTATCAACTATACTCCTTGCCCAAACAACAAGAAAATCATCACTGCTGATGGTTCTCTCACCACGGTAACAGGCCAAGGAGACATAATATTATCTCCCTCCCTCGCCCTAAAAAATGTGCTCCATGTACCTCAATTATCCACAAACCTAATATCAATACAAAAACTTATCAATGACCATAATTGTCAAGCCTTATTTAACCCTACTTGTTGCTTATTTCAGGACCAAAGATCGGGGAAGACGATTGGACTTGCTAAGGAGAAAGCAAGACTGTACTACCTGGAAGCACCAAACCATTCTAAAAATAGCTGCTCTATGTTATCCCTAGCTGATAAGAATTCTACTATTTGGCTTTATCATTATAGATTAGGACATCCATCTTTTGATGTCCTAAGACATATGTATCCACAACATTTTTAGAAATTAGAAAATAAAAATTTTCATTGTGAAACCTGTGAGTTGGCTAAACATAAAAGAACCTCTTTCCCAAACAAAAGTGAGAGATATAACACTCATTTCTACCTTATTCATAGTGATATATGGGGACCCTAAAAAATCCCCAATATCTCTAGGGCACGATGGTTTGTGTCATTCATTGATGATTGCACTAGAGTCTCTTGGATCTATCTCCTTAAAAATAAATCTGATGTCAGCACCATTCTTCCCATCTTTCATACAATGATAAAAAACCAATTCAGGGTAAGAATAAGGAGATTTCGCTCCGATAATGCTAAAGATTATTTCAACCAAACCCTTTCCTCCTACTTCCAGAGTGAAGGGATCATCCATGAGTCCTTCTGTGTTCACACCCCACAACAAAATGGGATTGCAGAGAGAAAAAATGGTCACCTTCTAGCCTCCACCCGAGCTTTCCTATTTCACTACAATACACCCAAATCCGATTGGGGGGAAGTCCTCCTAACTGCAACTTATCTCATAAACCGACTACCTTCAACAGCCCTAGGGTTCAAAACTCCAATGGAGATCTTGTCCTCTTTTTACCCCGAGTTCCGAACCCATCATAATTTTACACCAAGAATCTTTGGATGCACTGCTTATGCTCATATTCACAGCCAGGATAGGGGAAAACTAGATCCAAGAGCACTCAAATACATCTTTGTCGGCTATTCAACTACTCAAAAAGATTATAAATGTTATCATCCACCCACAAGAAAAATCCTTGTCTCAGTTGATGTTACCTTTGATGAGCAAAATTCCTATTTTTCAAAATCTCATCTTCAGGGGGAGACTAAACTTGAGGAAGATGATGAAAATGATCTAACACCTCTTGACCTTCCTCCACCACCTGAAACCCGGGATAGGGAAACAAATGACAAAGCTGTTATTAGATTTGGGAAGGTATACTCCAGGCGTACAAGCTCAGGTTGTGCTCCAAAGCAGATCCAAGAATCTGAACCATCTCCTGGAAATAAGGTAAGCTCACCACCTCCCTTATACCCTATAAACAACTCTATATCCTTTAACAACTTCTCATCCTCATACAAAAATTTCCTGACTATATTAGAAGATATTCATATTCCTAAGGATATTTTTGAAGCCTTATCTGATGAAAATTGGAAAAATGCCATGAAAGATGAAATGCATGCCCTAGAGAAGAACAATACATGGGAGATCGACAATCTACCGATAGGGAAAAAATCGGTCGGTTGCAAATGGGTGTTCTCAGTAAAATACAAAGCAGATGGCACACTAGAGAGATATAAGACAAGACTGGTGGCAAAAGGGTACACTCAAACATATGGCATTGACTACCAAGAAATCTTTGCGCCTGTAGCCAAGATGAATACTGTCAGAATACTACTCTCACTAGAAGCCAAGTACAACTGGCATCTGAAACAATTGAATGAGAAAAATGCATTCCTTCATGGGGATCTGGAAGAAGAGATATTTATGGAAATACCACCAGGGTTTAAATCTGAAGGTAACAAGGTGCGCAGACTAAAAAAGGCTCTATATGGGCTCAAACAATCACCAAGGGCCTAGTTCGGAAGATTCTCTAAATTCATGCTCCTTAATGGGTATCGACAAAGTCAAGGGGATCATACATTATTCTTCAAACACTCTGACTCAGGGGGAGTCACAATTTTATTAGTATATGTTGATTATATTATCTTGACTGGAAATAACGAAGATGAGAAAGTTAGTCTAAGAAAAAGTCTAACTAAGGAATTTAACATCAAAGAACTTGATAGACTGAAATACTTTCTCGGCATTGAAGTAGCCCAGTCCAGCAAAGGAATCTTTATTTCACAATAGAAATACATCAAAGATCTCCTGAGAGAAACAGGTAAACTAGCTTGTAAACCAGCACTAACACCATTAGAACCTAATCTTAAATTAGGGGAAGCAAAAGAAGAACCAGATGTAGATAAAGGAGCCTACCAGAGACTTGTAGGAAAATTGATCTACCTTTCCCACACTAGACCAGATATAGCATTTGTTGTAAGCATGGTCAGTCAGTTTATGCAGAATCCAAAGCAAATGCACATGCAAGCAGTAGACAGGATATTACACTACCTTAAAGAGAACCCAGGAAAGGGGATTCTCTTTAGGAGAGATCGCGGAATAACCCTAGAAGTATACACGGATGCTGACTACGCAGGATCACTTGTTGACAGAAGATCTACCTCTGGATACTGCACATTTCTTGGAGGTAACCTAGTTACATGGAGAAGTAAGAAGCAGAATGTGGTGGCAAGATCTAGTGCGGAGGCAGAATATCGAGCTATGGCCTTGGGAATATGTGAGCTACTTTGGATCAAAATAATCCTAGAAGACTTAAAGGTCAAGTGGGATGAACCCATAAGGCTACATTGTGACAACAAATCAGCAATCAGCATAGCCCATAATCCAATCCAGCATGACAGGACCAAACACATAGAAGTAGACAGACATTTTATTAAAGAAAAATTAGACAGTGGTCTAATAAGTATCAACCATGTATCTTCAAATGATCAACTTGCAAACATCCTTACCAAAGGATTGGACAGATCTACTTTCCTCAGAATGATTGCCAAGCTGGGAATGACTGATCTATATACTCCAGCTTGAGGGGGAGTATTAAATCTCAGCCCTCCGTTTGATGACCGATCCTACGTCCATGAACAGTGATCCGTGGGAAGCATACCGGGATCACATTGAATACATTCCATAACTCAACTTCTGAGATTAGGAAAGTTTTTATTGTATAATTATTTTGTTTCTTCATTAAGAACTTGTATAGATCTATAAATAGGGAGATTATTGTATAATAAAGTATGATTTTTCCCTCTCAAATTCCTGATTTCGACACCTGTTAAGGCCCATCCTGTCATAACTTTTACCTACCCCTACATATGTCATCAAAGTCTACCAACATATCTCACATAACAAAACCTTTCATTAACTTCTTCCAAATTAATATCATTATTATCGACATTTAAAACTGCTTAGCATTAATATTTAGTTGTTATCAAACAGTCTATTATACTTACATAAAAAATAAATATGATATGAAAAAATCAACATCCATGTACTTAAATAAATATTATATTGTAGTAAGCAATCCTATGAATTGAGTTCATTAGAAATATCTTGAATTTATTTAAACAAGAGATCCTATAAAAATGCAATAGACTTGTTAATATCATCATTTATGCTCAAAATGAAAAAATACCTAATTAAATGCACATGGTAGTTCAATAGAACTAAAAAAATTAATAAATATTATGCCTACAAATAACTTGATCCCTATATTTAAAATTGAGTATCTCATCTAAACCATGGGATCTTCTTCGGGACAAATACTATTTTATATCGCGTTGAAGCCTTCCCCTTTCGTAAACAACCCAAAATAATGATTTCCTCAATTCATTACAAATTCTTGAATTGACAATTAGAAACTAAATCAAGAAACTTCAAATAATAGTTTAATCTCCAAAAAATTTCTTCTTATTCGAACATTCAATCCTATAAACTTGAATCAACTCTTAATTTGGAAAGGAAACACTGAAATAGGATTTTTACCTAAATTTTTCAAATCTCTACTTCTTTTCTTTTTCTTCTTTCCTTCTCTTATTGTCTTCTTCTCCTTTTTCCTTCTCTGTTTCAGACTACCCAAGCCCCTCTTATTATTTCACCTCCAGCTAAAGGTCACAGTATGGGAGAAAAATAAATTAAGATAAATTAGCTTAGGTTATTTTAATATAAATATATAATTAATTATATAATAAATCATCCTATAGCCCATCCCAACTCTATTTGTCAACTAGCCTTTGCATGCCACAAAATTGTGGAAAAATCCAAACCTCGTTATAGTGTATTAATTCTATTAATACAACAACAACATCAAGCCTTTATACCACTACGTGTGGTCGACTACATGAATTATTTTTCTCCATTGTGTTTTGTTAAGAGTCAAATTCTCATTTAAATCTAATAAAAAAATATCATTTCTAATATTTTCTAACCAACTATTTCTAGGTCTACCTCTACCTTTCTTAACATAGGCCAAATCTAAAACATCTACTATCCTAATCTCAAAGCAAATCCGGATTTGAGATCTATCTTAGCCAAAAATTTGAACGGAATATCCTCAACAAATTTTTTTCCATAAAAAATTAAAAATGATGTAAAATTTCTAAGAAATTCTATGCTTAATAAGTAATCTATAACAACAAAAACACTAAGATAAAAAGAAAGATTGATCAAACAAAAAAAGAGAATATACTTTTTATGACATTTTACAAAAAGATTCAAAGAAATGAAGCTGTTAGGGGAGTAGATGTATTAGATTTGGCCTATGTTAAGAAAGGTAGAGGCTGATCTAAAAAGACTTCGTCAGAAATATTAGAAATGACCTTTCTTTATTAGATTTAAATAAGAATTTGACTCTTAATATGACACAATGAAAAAAAAGATTCATGTAGTTGACCCCACATAGTGGGATAAAGGCTTGATGTTGTTGTTGTTGCTGTATTCAAAGAAATGAAGCTAATGGCATACTATGAGGAATCAAGCTGCATTCAGCCAATCATGAAGCAACAAGATTATTGGTTGGTGTCACTATCATTGGCAGCAAATCATTTAAAGTCAATCAATCATATGAGGTTGTATTTAACAAGCCCATATAATAACATATATTTTAGAGGGCTTAAATTTTCTTTCTTATCTGATAGCTAGGGTGGTGAGGAGCTGTGCTTTCCGAAGAAATGGATCATCAGTGACCTTCGAGGAGACTACTTAAGGCTATATGATGACTTTCGAAGCTTGCAAATTTTGTTTGCATTTCCCTTGGTCTCAAAAACCTGGATGAATTTCAATATAGACTTCTTTCTACAAGTCGCCATTTAGAACGTATTATTGGCGCCTAATTGATGCAGTAGTCAACCAAGATTTGTTGCACGAGATAGCAAAACTCTGATGAGTTGAGATTGGCTACCGGACCAAACATCTCTTCATAATCAATTTTATAGAATAGGTCAAACTTTTTTTGTAACAAGTCATTCTTTGAACCTATCTGCATCATCATTTGCATTGTATCGTGTAAAATCCACTTGCATCCAATAGGTATTTTTCTTTCAGGTAGATTTGAAATTTCCCAAGTCTATTTTTTCTTTAGCACTCCAAGGTCTTCTTTAATAGCAATATTTTACTAAAATTAACTTAGAGCTTCTTATGAGTTATTTGAAATTTGTCAAATTGGTGGCAAAGGATCAAAAGACATGAGACAATCCTTCACAGGTGACAAATTTATGGGTGGCAGATGCAGAGTATGAGAATTCACTCTTTCTAATAGCAATATGTTGATGAAGATAATTAGGAGGCTCAATAGAATTAGATTCAAAAAGAGTGTTACATGGGGAGGTTTTAGGAGTCTTTGAAGTTAATTCATATTCTTGGTTCTGCTAGAGAGGTATTATTTTTTTATTTCTCCGTTTCCAGTAAACAATCACTTCTTGATTGGCTGTTTAGGAGAAAGTATGATTAAGTATTTTGTGTCTAGGATTGAGGCAGTTCAGTATTAGAGTATGAGTTAAAGGTGCTTATTTGAGATTGCTCAATATTACCATTTTTCAAAAGTTCATATTATCTTGTGATAGGATTCTCCCCCTAGATTGAAGGTGTGGGATAGTAGGGCTAATTCTCAAAGAAATATCACATCAATAGAGTTGTTTAACTTTCTTGTTAATGGCAAATAGAACTTGTAACCAATTTTATTTGGAGAATACATGGGAAATATTCCTTTGAGAGGCTTTAGGTCAAGTTGATTCAATGTATGTAAATAAAAATAGTTGGATTGAAATGGAGACTATTTGGATGTTTAGAAATGTAATAAGAAGCGTTTCACATGGGGGGTGTTAAAGTTCACAACACGAGACGGCATTTCGTTGATGAGATATGTTACAATAAGAACAACTTCACCCCAAAAATGCATCTGAATATGAGAAGATAGCATAAGGGATCTGGAAAATTCCAATAGGTGTCGATTTTTCCTTCCAAAAATTCCATTTTTTGAGAAGTTATTAGCACACAAACTTTGCTTCACAATCCCTTATTCAAAAATTGTGTGGGTAGTATTCTCTCCTATTGTTGGTTATGAAGAACCATATTGTTGTAAATCTAAATCTTTTCCCAACTTCTGCTCTTCTTTCATCAAAAATATTTATATAAATTTGGTGTGCTTATCAATAAAGAAGGCAAACCACTTAGATCTTGTAATGCTATTGATTCTAGAAGGTCCTTAAATATGGCTGTATCAGCAAAAAAAGAGAGGTCATTTTGTAAGGTTAATTTAGATAGTTGTTGCAAAAATACTTAGATGGTTGACAAATCTCTTACTGGAAAGATCATGGCTTGTCATTGAATAATAAGGAAAATAATTTTTTCAAATGAAAAGAAATTTGGGTGGCCTAACCAATAATGTCACAACAAGGCGGAATAATATTTATTACTGCTAAAAGAGAGAGCCAAATAATTATTTTTGTGCTTTTCTTTAAGGATTATCAACTCTCAGAAAAAAGTTAATGACACGTGCTAGCTTTTGTCAATCATCTTCCCCAAATCTAAGTGTTGGAATTCACACAAATTCGGAAAAAAAAAAATAATAACACAATTAAGTCTCTTATAAGTTTGCTTGTGAACATGTGAACATCAAATTATAATTTAGATTTAGAACAAAAAGAACAAATTTAAGGGTTAGATTCTTTGAAATAATGACATATCCTATATAAATCATTTTTGAGAGTGACCCATAAGCAATTCAGACAATAAGATTGTCATGCCGTGAGCCATATTTATGAAATATTTAAGCATCACTAGTCATGTAATTTAATGCACTTAAGTTCAAAACTCATGTAGTTAAAATTTCCAACTTAACATTTCAGGCACTTACGTCATACCTTCTTGTACTAGGTAACAAATATTTGCTAAACTTGTAAATTGCTAAGAACGTTTTTCTATGAGTCCCAATTCTTCCTTGTAAATGGACCTGGCTCGATGCAGGTTTGAGTTTCATAGTGATTGCAATGTTTCCATAATTGCCTTTGCCGAGAGCGTTTGATGGCTTCCAATCAGCAAATTTTCCATGAATTATTCAACGAGTCTCCATAGTGTGTCCAATTTTTTTATAATACTCGAACCATAGTCTTTCTTCTCTTTGTAAATTGTATCTAGTAAATTAGGATCCTCTGGCAATTAGGGTAGAACATTCAGCGATTGGGGAGATGTTTTGAGATCCAAATATCACATTTTTCTTACTTTCTTCATTTTGAGATCCAAACATCACCTTTTTCTTACTTTCTTCTCCCTTAACTTCAAAGAAGGCTTCTTTGAGGCTAGGCAATGGAGTATTGTTAAGTATTCTTCATCAAACTTTATCAAGATCTTTATTGAGGTCGAGTAAGAATTTAAAAATCCAGTCTTTTTCAATAATTTTTTTGCATTATAGGTTGCCCCTAGGAAATTTTAAACTTTAGTTTTTCAAGAATATCAAGTTATTGATCATTTCTTTTCAGAATATTAAAGAATTCTATCACACAAAAATCACATTGGATTAAAACATTGAGTGTTCACTTGATCTAAAAGATCAATGATGTATTGTCTTTGTCGAAGTATGCTTCCTTCGTTATATCCCATATCACTTTAGCAGTCTTATAGCAGATAAATTTTTCACCAATTTCATTAGTCATGGAACTAATCAACCATGACATTACCATGCTATTTTCCAATTTTCAAACTATAAATCTTGGATCAACTGTATGTGGAGGAATAGCTTTACCGACTCCAATGAGGTAATCTTCCTTCCCTATTCCACATATAAAAATCATGATGGATTGAGACCATTGAGTGTAATTTTGTTGTTGAGTTTATACCCAATGATTAGGAGGATGGAGCATTTGATTCCACTTAAGTTATTGGTGATGATTGCTCAAGATTGAGTGTAATTTCTATGGTAGAACTATTATTTTCATTATTTGTATCGTATTTTTTCATCGTCGTTGTTTGCTAGACTAATGGTCCGTTTGGGCAGCTTTTTCAATGTTTTGCTTCCAGACAGATGCCACACTTTTATTTGTCTATAACTTGAATATTGTTTTTCAAAAAATTTCATGGTAATAAGTTTTCTACAATCAGATTTAATAAAGTATCATGGTTGTATGGAAGCTATTGTCCAACCTTGTAAGTAGGAAAAAAGTCTAAAATATCCACAATTATTTTTTAAAAAAATGCATTTTTCATATGAGTTCTAAAACTAGTTTTACATATAGTTGTAGGCACACCAAAATGGATCCTAGGTCGAAACCAAATAGTGTATGGAAGGAAAACTAGACTCAGAAGCAAGATTCACAAGCGCCGCAAAGAAGCAAGCATGGAAACGAGACTTATGCACAATAATTCAGCCATAGAACACGTGAAGACTCGCAAGCACAGAGAGAGACTCGCAAGGTCAAAGCAAGTTGGGCGAATAATATGCAGGGGCATGTAAGGAAAATGTTAGAAGATGTGCGGGAGAAAAAGGCAAATGCATGAAGGAGATGCATGGACACAAAAGGAGGGTGCAAAAAGTAGCTTCACGAACACAAAAGGTGGATGCATGAAGACAAGGTATAGACATAAGTAGATGATTTGCAACTTTTTGGCAATAAGAAAGCGCGGGAAGGAGACTGGTGGGAGTGTGAAGCTTATAGATGATGGAGAGTTTTTATGTTAGTAGGTGTTCTAATCCATAAAATGCCAGGCAAAGACGATATAGCCTTAGCCCAACCACGATGTTGAAGATAATGCATAAAGATGAGGCACCGAAGCAAGACATGAAAATGAGGGTATATTGAACCTTCATATCGATGGAGGGATAGGGATTAAAAATCGATGCTCTAATACCATGTTATTATTAGAAAAATTTTAAAGTTCACTAGCCTTTTTTGTTCATTGAAGCTATATTTATAAATAGAAGATAGAGTCCTCCTATAGCCCAGCATTTGATTACAATTAAAGGATAAAAAGAATTAGGAAAAACTATAAACAAATAAAAGAAAGGGATTTGAACCAGTTGTTCAAAAAATCCTCTTTGTTGAAAAGATAAATTGTTCATAAATCAGGAGATATTTTCTTCTTCTTATTTTTTTCATTCATGGAAGGGGCTGGGCAATTATCCACATCGTGATATTTGAATCCAGATCTTTTTTATAATTTAGTTATGTTGACATATTGTGCAATCTATTTTTCCTGTAAATAAATGAGTTATTCTTTGAAGCCAAAATCAGCCAGGCAGCCCACTCTTCTATATTTGTTGCTTTATTCTTCATCGAAGCTACATGTCGCTCAATTTCCTCTACTTCGTTTATTTCTTCCTTTGTCTCCAACTTCTTGCACCGAAGATCAAGATCGTCCAGGTGCCCGCCTCCCCTTGGTCGTTTTCCTCTTTTTCCGGCTTGGACAATACAGTTCCACGTCTAAAACTTTCACCGTAGAAGGATTCAACTAATTACATTTTTCAACGAGGCACATGTCAAACCATTTGACTTGATATCAAAAATACTCATACATTAAACTTCACATTCCAGTACCTGGAAATGCAATCTTGGTCACCGGTCTGACAAACGCTATTAGGATAACAGTTTACACCAATTAATCACAGGAAAAAAGTATATAGATAACAAAAATACATGAAATCGATATCAAGCGGTTCCTAGGAATCACGATCCCAATATCGATTCACCGTGCAAATTAGACCTAAAAAATGAGGTAAATCACAAGCAAGTAACGCAGCGGTATACCTTAGGACCTCTGGTAAGTGAACAAGCGGATATCAAGCCTCGGACTCCTTTCCACAGAAACCGTCTGTTCGAGATTTCGTCCCTTTTAATCCGAGGAGTTGCTCGGAAAAGAAAAGACGGAGAAGCACGGCGGCGGCTACAACAGAGGCTCGATCGGTTTCGGTAGAGAGAGAAAATAAGTCTTCACCTTACCCTCTTGGGAATTATATGTTACAACTTACAAGTAAAACCGGAGAAAGATTTGAGGCGAAAGTGACTTCCAATTTGCAACTAATTTAATGGACACTCAATTTTCTCTCTCTCACACATGCAATATATATATATATATATATATATATATATATATATATATATATATATATATATATATATATATATATATATATACTATTATTATAAAAGATGTTTGAATTTCCTTCCACAGTAAATTCTGGCCATTCATTTTTATTAATTTTAATTGTTCAAATCAAATCTCAACCCTTAATTTTAATTATTATAATTATAATTAACACAATTAATATTAATACCCATCTATAATGATACCCGTTTCAATTAATACCCGTTTCTATTATTCTATTAGAAAATTTAATGCTGTGTTCACTGTTTCCTCCCTATTTTGCCAGTTTCACAATTTTCCTTCTTTGCTTCCCTGTTTTTTGATTTCGTCAATCTTCGGCTTCTAGGTTTCGATCTCTTCAACTTCCTCGTCGTTTCTTTTTACTGGCTCTTCAGCTTGCCCAGGTTTCGCGAATTCATTTTGGTCTCTTCAACTTCCTCAACGTTTCTTCTTACCGGCTCTTCAGATTGCCCAGGTTTCGCGATTTGATTTCGGTCTCTTCTACTTCCTCAACGTTCTTCTTACCGGCTCTTCAGCTTGCCCACCGGTATGTTTCGTGATTTCTGTCTCTACATTTTCCGGCATTTAAGATTCTTTACTTTCTTGAAGATGAAGCAACCGTCCAATCCTTTGGAATTAAGTTAAATCCCTTCGGATTCGCACGAATCGTGATTGGCGATTATGGGAAGGGACGAGCTATAATGAGGGGATGAGTAAATATTATATATGAGGGGAGGAGTAAAGCCTCTTCACCTTCTTCTACGATGGCTTTTGTATTTCACTTTCATTAGTGATTCTCAACAGTTGATAATTGCCTCTGCAATCTATATTTGGAATCAGGTGATGCCTCTCGATTTTCCTCTCTTGTTTAACCTAGGTATTAGATTTAGGTGTTAGATGTATTATTCCATAAGAATTTTACTAAATGCTTGTAAATCCCCCTAATCTAATTCTCTTTGCACATTTTCTGTAATGAAATAATTTCTATGCTTGCACTCATTTCCTTGCAAATAAAAATAATATGAATCAGGTTAAAATAAAAATTCTATGAGGAAACTCTGCTTGATGATAAACCCAATGGCTTGAAAATCTTGTAGCTCTTCAGCTGAAAAGCGATCATTGCATTGGCATCGAAGATGTGAGAGGAAGAACTAACAAATTTTTTTTTAGTAAGTGTTTGAGTTTCTTTCTGTGTTGCTTTGATTTTATCTTCTGTAAAACAGGAAGTTAGAAGAATTAGAAGTGAACATCCTGGGATGCTTTGGTCGTAATGAGTGATCGAGTGAAACGATCATTCAAAGTGACGAGAGCTTTTGGTGCTGGATTTTTGAAGCGGGTATTTCAGATAATAAATATTTTTACATATTTATCCTTCTACTCATTCTGAATTCAGCATAATGAAATTTAATGTTGAAGAAATCTGATTTCTGTGATATTTAATTGATTAATAATTATGTGTTGTTACTTAATATGAATCAGGTTGCGCTCATTTCTTTTGTATTTCACTTTGCCATTAATCAATTCTAAAAGCAAATCTGTTGTTCATGCTCCTAGGAACTGAAGCGTGCGATCGATTGTAGCTATCTTCAAAAATGATTAGAAAATTGTTGCGAGAAAAGTAGATTTTTTGAAGTTGTTGCGATCATTCTTTATTTTTTCTCCTTCCGAAAGTAAAATACTTTTCAATCTTTAATAGCATAAAAAAAGAAGTTGTTGTGGTGTAATTTATGAATATGAAGTATATTGGTTGTTGTCAAAATCTTCATGTACTCTTGCTTTTTTCATGAATTTAATTATATGGTTTAGATTTTATAAGTAATCTGAATATTAGATTCAAGTTTCACGCCTATCAAACAAGTAAAATTTTTAAAGAGTTTATTTTTTTTGCAATGATTTTTTTTTTCTAAATGCTTTCAGCTTTTTGGAGAAAGGCATGCCTTATATATTCCATGTTGATTTTGGTGAGGTATGCAACTACACACACATGCTGATTGAATTCTTAAAATTCTATGTTTTCATACTATACCTTTTTGTACTTTCTTTACGCTTATTTATTATTGGTTATGAGCAGGATGAGAAGCAATTCTTTTGTACTATATGGTTGTTTGGTTCATTACTATCTTAATGTAATTTCATGTTAATAGGAGATGTTAGTCATTTGATTTACTGGCATCTCTAAGCATACACTTGAGATAGTTTTTTCTCATCTATATTTTCTAGAATACTGCCACATTTGTATTTGACTACAACTTAGGTTGTAAGCAAATAAGTATAGTAAAGATCATTATTTTTAAATTATCAACTTGCTACTCCTATGAAAATTTCTTTGGAATGTAGCTATCACTTTCTTTTTGGTGTATTTTCTATAATAGATTTTTATTTTTATTTGTATTTTCTATAAAATTTATTTAGATTTCCAATTTTATGGTTTCCTCTATTCCGCATGCTAAAGGGGATCAAATCAATTCGATCATATTATCCATATTAATATATATTTTTTTTCACATATTGGGATATATTTGGAGGTGGAAGCATTCAAATTTTAGTTAGAAGCATATCACAAAGCACAGCACAACAATTAATTATGTCTTTAAAATTGTCTTCAAGGACAACACAATAACGACTGAAACTTCTATGTTGTGTATGTTGTGCTTATTATGATTATTCTATAAAATGATCATTTTTCCTAATTTTAACATAAACTTATTTGAAATTATGATCCCAATAAATATTCTCAATAAATACTTGTTATTTTCTACTATTTGAGGGTTTCTGTTCGAGTTATATTTTGTCTAAATTATATATTGATATACAACCTATGATCTTATACCGCTTGGATGCATTACATGCAGCTCTCCTACTATGTGTCTTTATAATTCTAAAGAATTTTATGTAGATTATGTATTTTCTATGTTAAACATATATATTCATGTGATCACTTTGAAAGATGTTTTGGTGATAGAAATGATAATGATTCATTGCAACATTGTTTATGTTTCAACTCAAGTTGGGTTTGTCGTGAATTGTCAATTTTGCTATATCAGAAGATAAATCTTTTGAAGTTGTGTGCTGATTCCAGACTAAAAAATGGCTTCCTGCAAGGAGTGATATATACGTGTAATATATACATTTCTCAAATTTAATTCAATCATTACTCAATCATATGTATTCTCAAAATCAATAAATGCACGTGCATATAATTTTTTTATTTTCTAAATTTTTTTCACATACTCATTGTGCATGTGTAATTATACTAGGTTTATTATGGTTTTACACTACTTATTTTATTTAGCTTCTTGATTAATACCTGTTAATCAATAACATAGTTTGTTATTTTTAATGTGAATTTGATAACTTTTTTGGTTTTGAGTTTGAATTTACATTAATATGATAAACATTTTTTTATAACTTTTTGAATGGAATGATATAATTTGCCTCAAACATACTACAACCATATTTTTTGTGCTCTTGTTATTCACAGATTGAATCTTACATTAACAAATATTTATGGTCCAAAGAATATAGAGGTCAATGAAATCACTTATCAACAATATATTTGTCTCACAAATATTTTAAAAGTTATAAAGTTTATAAAGTACTTCATCATGAATTATTTAATGAGCCTTTCAAATTCCATTGAATTTGTGATTCTAGAAAAGTTTGGTATATCAAAGACTCATTTTGCATTATCATTATGCTCATGAGATTGAAAGCTATAAAATAAGAATCACTAAACATTATGGTAAATTTGTGAAGTAGAAGATATTAGATGTTTTGTGGTGGGAAAAGTTAGGTTGTATTATTTGTTTAGTGGTGTCAATGTACGAAATGCTAAAAGTGGGTGACACATACAAACATCTCTCTCCTCTTTGTATATGATTTGTTGGATTCTGTGATTGAAATTTGAAAGGGATAATACATAGTCATGAAGGAAAGATTTATGATGAGCCAATCATTTATAAGGCCGTGCATGAATTTTTTTTAACAAAGACATAACAAACACAGCACTTCACTTCATTGCTTTGCACACTCCCTTAATTCAAAGTACAATTTAATTAATTCTATGTTATAAATTTTTAATAGTTAAAAGAAATAATTAGTAGATGCATCCATTTCTTATATATTATAGGCAAGCTTGGCTAAATGAAGCTCCAAATCATTTTGCTCCATGTAAAGACATGAAGATATCAAATAACAAGACCAAATATTTTGAAACTTGAGAGTTTACATATTTTTGACCAATTAAGAAAACTTGAGAGTTATCTATTAGACTTACATACCAAGAAGCTATTAATTGGTGGTAACTTTATTTATGGAATGGAATTGTCACTTTAACTACCATTTACCTTAGTAAAAGTATTAGATTTGTTTGTGTTGTTCGTAAACCATTTTAGTTAGTATAAATTATTTTTGTTTCACATATCAAAGTGTAGTGAATTCTTTCATTCTCTACATTTCCTTGAATTTGCAACTGGTGAAAAGAAAATCCCTAGCTTTTTTCATTCAACATTTTTTGAGCAGATATTCATAAGAATTGGAGCTTATTACTGTTGGAATAGCTTTTCTTTTATGTAGGCTGAGATGAAACCTAAGTAGTGATTAGCTACTTAAAAGCTTCCTATACAAAAATGCGGTTCTATTTTCTTGATAATTTTAAACCTTAGCATTTTATGGTGCTCTAACATTTTATGGTACTGTACTATTTGTTTCCCAATATTTTCTTCCACTTTATTGTAGAAGAAGATTCAGAATTTTACTTCGCTTATTTTAATTTTATGCTATCTAATAAAGAGATCTTTGTTGCAACTTCTTATAGGTGATTGAGGAGCTTCAATATTTGCCAGAGCAGCTCAACCATAAGAGGAGATGGGTTAGTCTTAAGCTATATTTTAAATTTTTTATAATATTTATTTTAAAATTAAATAAAATGGTATTATTTATAAATTTTTAATATTTATTTGAAAAGTTTTAATTTTTATTCATGTGCACACTTTATGCTGAAGCAAATAAATATTAATTATTATAATTACTTATACAAATAAATTTAATAATATTTTATTTTTGACAATTATAATATAATTAAAATGTTTATAATGATAATTTATATTTTAAATTTTTATTCACATGCATTTAATGCACGTGCAATAAAACTAGTATATATATATGCATCTAAATATTCATATTTATTTAATTAAAATTTTTATCCTTATTTAATATATCACTTTAATATTATATATTATTAGTGATGTGTCACAAAAAATCAACTTTAATCAAGCATGAATCTTAAGGCATATTCAAGTTGGTAACTTACAAAATTAAATACAGGATCATCTAAACTCCAATTTCAACAAACTTATGGTCAAATTACATGTCTGAATGAGACGAACTCGATGACACTAAAATTGGTTCAATCTGAGTCCAAGTGGGCTCAAATCAAGGGACCAAAGCATATTTGGAAGCTTTAGTATATTAATTGGATGACCATAGGATATCCAAATATAGCAGGCTTATAGTCGAATCGAGCGACTCGACGAGACAAATCCAACGAGCAAAAGATTGCTTAATTCTGATATCATGAAGGTGCTTAAATGTTGCACAAACATTCCATAATCGAGTGAGTCGGTATGGACCGTCAGATGGAGCACTCCAAATTTAGCATGGATCTTTTCCATATTTACAGAGCATGTCACTCTCAAAATTTATAAGAGATTTTTACATACATAACACATAAAACTATTAAAAATACATATTCAACACCTAAACTATCATATTTACTTATATACCACCTAATTCTTGTTTGAGATGCCACTTCGTAACGTTCGGTCAAAACTCCTCTCCCCGACATCTGAGACCCGGTCGATTTTCCCGCGTGAAAGTTTCGGCGAAGCCTCGTCGCCTCTTCTTCGCTCGAGCAGGAATGACTCCCGGCTCTCCTTCGACGCCTCTTCTTCGCTCGAGCACGATGCACTTCACGTGCCCCTGGGTAAAAATGCGAAATTTCTTCGACGAAGCATGCTCTATGCCGCCTGTTAATGCCTGCTTTGTGCCGCCTGTCAACAAAAATTGTAATCCAAAGCAAACTGATAAATGCTGCCAAACGAAAGCGTCGTAATCCACCTACAAATTGAGTAATGCTTAGCAAATAATATCTCTCAATTTTTATTTTTATTTTTTCACCAAGACTTACTGATTTTGATTCATTTTAATCATTTTTGTTAACTCATTAATTATTTCCATACACAGAAATGAATTCGAGTAATTTTTGCTTCATCGTCCTGAAATTCGGTGGATATTGGAGTGAGGTGCAAGGTCAGACTCGAATGAAGTATATGGGTGGAAGTCAAAAAACCTTAAAGCTTCGAAGAGATGAAATTAGTTTGCTGTTGTTAAAAGAACGAGTTGAAGCACTTTGTCATTGGCTCCGGGGACAAGCATTCGACTTACACTATCATGTCATTGGAACTTCACCCAAGAATTACATGTTGGTTTCAAGCGACTCAGATTTAGTTGACATGCTGAGCAGTTCCTATGAACGGAATAGATTTGAGATAGCGGTTGCAATGAAATATCACGAGAAAGATATGTCCCAATCACAGAACATTCAAATTGAAATAAACAACCAGTCAAATGAAATGCATCAGTTTAGCTCGAATATTAGAGACTATAATGATATTATAGTAGATGATTTGTGCGATGATTTTTTTATACCCCAAATTCATGAGGCAAATAGTCTATGTGTTGGTTTGTGGTTTGAGGATTCCCAAAGTTTCAAGCAAGCAGTTAGGTCTACTGTTATTTTAAAGAATTATGCTATCAAGGTAAATGCTAGTGACAAATACAGGGTAATTGTTACTTGTGCGTATAGAGGTTGACCTTGGAGAATACGAGCTTCATTGTGTCCTGATGGGAACTCCTTCGAAGTTAGAAAAATTGAATCAACTCATTTATGCCCTGGGTCAATAGAGCAGGAAACAAGCAGGCTACTACTAGTTGGGTTGCTCATGAAATCAAGGACAATAGGACATTGTAAAGAGAAATCCTGATATCACACCAAAAGATATTAGCAATAACTTGGAGACAACTTACAGATTATCATTACCATATATGAAAATTTGGCTATCAAGAGAGTTAGCAAGAGATGTCATGTTTGGGTCTGTTGACGATAACTATATGTGGGTTCCTACGCTGCGATCTGAGTTAATCAACAGGAATCCTGGCTCTCACATTAGTTACATGTGTGACAGCAAAAGCAATGCATTCAAGTGATTCTTTGTTTGTTTCAAAGTATGCATTGACTATTTCATTAATGAATGTAGATATTTAATTGGACTTGACGCATGCCACCTCAAATCAAAGTATTTTGGCGTACTGCTTTCTGCAAATTGTTTGAATGGAAATAATGGGCTCTACACAATAGCATATGCCGTTGCAGAATCAGAATCTAAGAAATCCTGGGAATGGTTCATGAGAAACTTGTTGGATAGCTTTGGTTGTGATGTAGAACATTTAGCCTTCATTTCTGGCATGGAAAAGGGTCTTGGCGAAGCTATAAAACTTATTTTCCCTAATGCCGAGCATAGAGTGTGTATGAGACACCTGTGGAAAAATATAAAAAAACTCTTTCATTGTGAGGATGGCCACAAGCTTCAAAATTTGCTTTGGACGGCCGCAAATACTTACAAGCTACATGATTTGCATAAGAAAATGGAGGAGATCTTCAAAATTAGTCCGCAAGTGTACTCTTACTTGAATTCATTGTTGTGCAAGTGGTCTAAGGCGACGTTCTCTAAGCACATTAAAAACCACTACAATACTAACAATATGTTGGAATCTTTTAACGCATGGGTTGAAGTAGCGAGAAGTAAGCCCGTCGTTGATTTGGTTGATATGATAAGAGTTAAGCTTATGGAACAACGCTCGCAGAGAAAGATAATTTCAGCTTCCTGGAGAAGTCAACTTGTTCCTCATGTAGAAGAGTATATTAGAGATATCACAACAAGGAAAGATCATTTTATAATTTGCCAATCGACATCAAGCAGAGCTGAAGTTGAGGGTATTCATGAGAGGCACGAGGTGGACATAGAAATGAAGGTTTGTAGCTGTGGATTCCGGCAATTAAGTGGTCTACCATGCATACACAGTGTTGCATTCATTGGAACAACGCAACACATATTACGTCATACATATGTTGATGATCACTACTATCTGTATAGGTATTCCAATACAGCCTTAACTTACTGCCACCTATTTTTCATGCTAGCTAGTAACATCTTTTCTTGTTTTTATGAACAGATATAAACTGACGTATGATGGTTCGATTTCTACCCTACCCGGTAAGGAGATGTGGGCTGCAGTTAGTGATGATGTGGTAGTTAACCCCCCTACGTCACTTCAACCATGTGGCCGACCAAAAAAAAAAGGAGAATTAAAAAGTATTTAGAAGTGGGAAAGAAAACAAAACTTGGACACAGGTGCAGTCGTTGTAATTTATTGGGCCATCATAGAAGTACCTGTAAGAATCCATTAAATGTGGTAGGTGATGAGATTTGTAATGAGAGCATACAAGATGATGAGCTGCCCAGTACATCGACTATTCGTGCAAAAATGACTATACGACGTTCTATTATTGATTCGTTGGAATAGGTGCTTCGATTGTTAGAATTACAAGCAGGATTTTTGCTGTGACATATTTTGTTATAACAGATTTTTGCAGTAACAATATGGCTATGACAGATTTTGTAACAGGACTTTCAATTTTGATGTAACAGAACTTTTATTTCTGAAGTTTGAGAATTCTGTCTTTCGTAACAGAACTTTCAGTTGCTCCCAAACGACTATTTTAACTACAGTTCTTAACTTTCAATTATATATTTCTGTGTGAATAATCGCCTCAAACGACTATTTGAACTACAAGCAGAGATTTCACAATTACATTTATGTATTGTTTCCTTGTTTTTTTGAGTGCTGGCTTAGATTGGTTAGCCTCAAACGACTATATTTCTGTGTTGGCTTTGATTGGTTAGCCTGCATGGTTTCCAAGTTCTGATTAAAATATTTCCAATTATATTTTGAAATCAAATACAAACAAAAGTTCTGATAAAAATAATTCGAACTTAGAATGGTTAACAATTTAGAACTCCGGCAATATTGTGAACAAAATATTTCCAAGCAATTGTTCATTTAATTTCCACAAAAGACAGAATTCTCATTCAAATCAAAAATTGACAGTGAACATTCTGCTTCATTCAAATGAAAAAGTAAATCAACAATTACAATTACAGTCCGTGAGCAAAGATTTCACAACAACAGCTACAAACAAAATTACAATAACCACAATCACCAACAAGATTTTTATTTGTACAAGCTCGGCTCTAACTAAAACAACTTGAGTTGGGCTGGTTTCCGCAACTTGTACACTACTATGAGAATCATTTAGTTCATCACACCACTGAAAAAAATGACAATCACCTTCTAATCTGTTCCGGGAGCATCTGTAAAATTTTCTTCCATAACTACGTGGTTTGTATGATGTAAATATTGTACATTACAAATTACAATAACAATATATTTAAGTACTTGGGTTTCTAATTGGCCTCGCCGATGAGCTCGAACTCATTGTAGAATGGTTGCACGGCTTGAGAAGCAATTAAAAATGAAAAGATTCAATAATGCATAGCATTAAAGCGGATAAATCAGATATCAAATATTAGTAAGTTAAACAAGAAGCTGCTCTACGGATGGTTTTGATAAGAGTAGTGACACAAGAAGTTGCTTTGCTCTTAGCCAAAAGTTGGCATCTGCATCTCTGTCTTATTGCCGTTTGAAGCCACTTCAACCTTTCTGTTGCTACTGCCATCTTGTAAATATATATAAAGATGATAAGATGTAGGGAAAGCAGACTAATTTCAACAGGTTTTGGTTGTTTCATGTAGGTGAGTCGTGGAGAAGGCGAAGTGCGGTTGATTGGAGAAGAATAACCATAAACAACAACTATGACATTCATATGGTGAAAAAAAAAAGGATTTTTACATGCAAACCTTGCCGATCTTTCTTCAAACGCGACCGAGAAGATGCGAGGCCAAGGGAAGACCCGACGCCTGCGAAGCCTTCAAATGCGATAGAGAATGCAAGGATTTGGACTCGCGACCGAAGGGAAGACGAAGGGAATACGACGCGTGATGAAGAAGGCAAGGGTTTGGGCGGGGAAGACACTCTCTCGCGACCGAAGGGAAGACGATGCGCGGTAGGGTTTTAATTTTACACGGGGCTTAAACGGCGTGAGAGAATAGAGAATTATGTGGTATATAAGTAAATATGATAGTTTAGGTGTTGAATATATATTTTTAATAGTTTTTGGTGTTATGTATGTAAAAATCCTAATTTATAAATAGACCATTTCTTCTCACATGAAAAGGGGGCTTGTACTTTTGGGGGCTTAGACCTTTGAAAGCTTAAGACTCTATGCTAGAGACTCAAGAGAACTCAAAGGCTTGAAGAATCCCGGATATCCACCCTAGCACCACCATTGAAGAACCCGCACCAGCAAGCCGCCGATGTTGGACCTATGTCTGACCATCATTATCGGACTCCATCAGGCAGCCACCGTCTTGCCTTCGTCCGACCTCAGCAGCCCTCCAATAACCATCATCTGTCGAATACGATCCCTCCAAGCACCGTCGTCTGCCGACTAAGGTCCCTCCAACCTCTATCACCTGCCAACTGCGATCACTCTGACCTACGTCGCCCGTCGATGATGGTCCCTCCGACCACATTTGCCCGCTGACTATAGTCCCTCCGATCTTCATCACCTGCCGTGTAATATTTTGACCCAGATAAATAATTTTTTTTGAAGTCATTATAACTCAAATTTGAAAATAATATTTGCCATAAGATAGATATTATTGTATTTTAATTATAATAAATTTTTTTATAATTTTTTATAATTGACACATGTTAGTATAAGTTTTTGGCATTGGTGTAAATCTTTAAGAAATTGATACATGTCAGTATAAGTTAGGTTTTGGGACAGTCATGTGTCCATTTTGCAAACCGATTTCACCAGATTTTTTAAAATAAAATGAGCTATTTTATAGATATTTTTTATAATGTTTGAAGCCCCAAAAAAATTTATATAAATTTTATATTAAAATTTGATTAAATTATGTAATTATAATTATATTATATTATTATTTTATTTCTAAAAATCTAACTCCACTACATAAGCTATTTAAACCCCTTTTCTCCCTTAATTCGGCTAACATAACCTCTAAGTAAAATTTGAGAGAAAAGTGAGGGGAGAGAAAAAACTTAGGATTTGGAGGTCGTGGAGTGATTTTCAGTAGTCGACCCTACTGCGAAGATTACTCGTCTCATTATAAGGAACAATTATCCTATCTTTGATTTTAATTATTTTGTATATTTTATGTTTATGCATTATAATTTGGTCAAAATTTACAAATATTGTGATATCATGATTTTTTGGCAAACTTTTATCGCATAACTTTTGGTATGTGATAGATATTGTCAATATGAGTAGTTTGACTGTAATATATTAAGTTTTCACTTGTTAGAAGTTATGATTTTTGCGGTGAAAGTTTTCTAAAAAATCAAAATACCACAATTTTTATAAGTTTTAACAAATTTAAAATGCATAAAACACAAACTATACAAGATTTTTGAAGTCTTTATTTTTCAGTGATTATGGATTTGACATACAGCGCTACGCCACTATGCGGCACTATGCGGTGGCGCTGTGATGCTGTGTGGTTGCACTGCCCGTTAAAAATCATTTTTATATATATTTCTCTCCACTTCCCATCCCTCATTTCCACTAGCTGTCGCGACTTGCCGAGCAAGGAAATGGGAGGAAAGAAGGATAAAGAAGAGAGGGAATGTAAGAAATCTAATTTTGGTCGTCGACCCGCTTTGTCGTCTTTACGAAAATTGTTCCAATTGAGTCAGGTGACTCAAATCATATCTCTGTTTTTAAATATTTTGATTTTGACCGCAAAATTATTATCAAAATTGATTTTACTACATTTTCTCCTATTTTATTGAACCTTCATCACGTTACTTTTTATATGTTATTGTATTTGATATTCTAGACATTTTGATGGTAATATTTTTAAAAATTAACAGGATAGAATGAAAGATATTGTATTTTGTATGAATTTTTCTAGATAAAAAATAATAGTTTATTATACACATATTGTTAAAATATGCATTGGAAATGAATACTAGTATGCGGTTGAGTAATAGTTGGTCACTATTGTTATTATAAAATACTATGATAATATATGTGTGAAGATAAGTAAAAGCTGATTTCACTGACGTTGGCTGAAGACTAACTGATCTGTACAGGATGGTGGGCCGACAGGCTTTCCTTATTAATGTGGATTGGTGTTATCCTCTAATAATTCACTTGATTCATTATTTGAGAGTTATAAGGAGTTATTACTATGTCTAGAGGTAAGAAGTGACGACTTTGTTTACTGAGCCCACGATTACTAACAACTAACTTATTATTGGAAAAATACCACTTTGTGAGGAGTCTTTGTGTTATTGAAATGCATCTTACTGAATGATTATTATAGCACGATTTTACTGTTACTGCACTGATTTATTGTCACTGTACGAATTTATTATTACTGTTAATGCACTGCTCTGTTAATACTGAATCACTAATTTTGATACAGATTCACTGATACTATTACTTGTTACTGATATATTGTCACTAATTATGGGATATACTGATCTTGTGGTTTTGACGGTCTTCAACGAGGTTTTGGTTCTACTGATTTATGTGATTTCTTCACTAATTAAATAGTACTACTATGAAGACTATTTTATTTATGACACCTACATTAATTTACTGGTTTCTATACTATACTGCACTATTGGCATTTGTATCGTACTATTTTACTGTATGTGAGTTTTACTGTTTTTGCATTGATTCATAATGTTATAAATTGATCGATGATATACATATTGCTTCTTTATCAAGATTTGAGTTCAGTTGTAGGATTTAGTAACCTGTTAGATTTTTTTAGCTCATTACATGTGGTTTAAATAATTTCATGTCAGTGCAGAGGATCAGAAGTGTAAGATTGATCAGGATTATGTATGTTTACTTTTTTTTGTAGTTATTTTTTGTACTTAGGATTGGAGATATATAATATAATTATAATTTATGAGTATTGTATATTATTTTGGGAGCAATGATATATATATATATATTCTCTTGAGAATGACTCATACTACTGTATTCTTCTTATTCTCACCATGTAATGTACTCTATATAATGTATATTTGCTACATTGAGTCAAGGCCATGCATAACATTATATTATAAAATTAATATGTATTTTAAAATAAGATTTTAAATTAATTTATTTAATTGTGTACTCGCTTGTTTTTAAAACTAATTATTTCATATAAAATTAGCAAATCAGTTTTAGAAAACTAGCACCGATTAACCGGTCGAACTAGCTATTTGAGCCGATTATGACCAGTTTATTGCGAAACTGATTTTGGGAATGAATTGGACCGGCTGGCAGATCGGTTCACGATTGAACCAGCCAGTTAGATCTGATTTTTAAAACATTGATAAGGATAGCACATCTATAAAAAAGGGTATATTTAGTCCTTCATAAATGATAGTTATTTATTGTGAGAGGTATAAATTCCAAATTTCATTCATGTTCATTAATTTTCATTAAGCGAATGTCCTATAATATGTGAAAACAATTAATTATAAGTACACAGCTAGAGTCATCAAAATTAATTATGTCATTAGGATAGATATATCCTAATGAATCTCCCAATGCAAGTTATAACAAACTATAATAGTCATTCAAGATTATAAATAAAAATAGCATTATTTTAATCTAGCTTAACATTAGGAAAGAAAGAATCATTATGCATATGACTTGAGACATGGGAAGAAGAAAGGGAAGAAGGAGAGAAGAAGAGGGGAAGAAAAAAAGAGAAGAAACTCATTATTCAAGGAGAATAAATGGGGGGGGGGGGGGGGGTGGAACAAATTAGCAGCTAGGATTTTATATGGAAGAAGGGGTTCGATAGCTGCTATAGAGAAGAGTCGAGAAAAGAGAGGAAGTGATAGCTGCTAGAGGAAGAAGGGCATGTGATGCCCTAACCCTCGACCCCTACTTAAATCATGAGTGAGCAAGGACAACAAATAAAGAGCACATAATGTCATTTGTGGATATTATGGGCGAAGATGAATGTCACGACTAGGATGGATCACAAATCGCAAAGGGAATTTTATAGACGATGAAGCTGTCAAATCTCACATTGCTATATGTGCTCGGGTATATCTTCATAACTCAAATTTTCTTAAATCAATAGTAACTCAAACTGAATAATATGAGAATCGTCATGCACATAACGCCAAAAAAGGAGGCATTCAAAATATTATGCACACTTGCAAGTCTTGGAGGAAGAGCCGATATATATGAAACTTTGTCAACTCTCTCGATTACTCCGAAAGGTCAAATAAAATAGGATTGAAGCTTTCCACTCTTGTCAAATCTTGTAACCTCAAGTATGGGTAAAATCTAAAGAAAGATGTGATCTCTAACCTCATTTAATATCTCTATGTTTATGATCAAAATATATTCTCTGACGATCCTAAATTGAACAAAGTTTTTCTCAAATCTAATAAATCTTCTTAGTAACTTGATCAATTAATTGAGATCCTAGGAGTTTCCTCTCTCTCACTTTAAACCAATGTAAAAGAGATCTATACTTCATATCATAAAGACCATCATATGATGATAATTGCCCGAAAACTAATGTTGAAGGTAAACTCTACATGCGGAATTCAATTCTACTACTTACCCTCAAAGTCAATAATGCAATATCTTAGCCAATATTCTAATATTTGTATGATACACGTTGATCGACGTTCTATCTATGGGTGAAATGTGGTACTAAAAATCTAACCTTATACCCAAAGTTTCATTTATTTTTTTCATAATCTTCAAGTAAATCTTCTATCGCAATCCAACAATTATGATTGAAATCTCAAACAATCAAATAATATTATCCACGTAGACCTTTCCTAGCTTTTCAATCGAGAAATTATGCTTAATCAATAGAAAGTGTGTGATTTTTTTTTTCAGTCTATCAACTATTACAATAATTGCATCATATCCTTGTTTTGATTTAGGTAAGCTAGCTATGATGACAATAGCAATCTCCCGCCAATTTTACACTGGACTAGGAAGAGGTTGCAACATAGGAGTTAACACTAAGCAATTCTTAAGTTTCTAAAAACTTTACTCAGAATCATCAGTTCATGCAAACTTAACGGACTACAAGTCAAACTAGTCAAAGGTGTAACAATGCTCAAAAAACTACCCACAAATTATCGATAATATCCAGCTAAGTAAAGAGAACTATGAATCTCTATGACAGTGCTTGCCTCAGCCAATTCATTAATGCTTTGACCAGTATCCATTGAATTTCTAGGTCCATTGATAATGTGTTCGAGAAATGACACATCTCAAAGCCAAAACTCACACTTAAAAAAATTTTGCATAACATTTACTCTCCTAAAGAATATTCAATGCAATTCTAAGATGTTAGATGTGCTCCTCATCATTCTTCCAATAAATCAAGAAATCGTCAATGAATATAATTATGAGCAAATCTAAGCAAAATTTGAATACCATATTCGTTAAATCCATAAAAAAAAACAGACACATTGGTCAAATTGAATGACATAACTAGAAATTCATAATAGCAATATCGAGATCAAAAAGTCATTTTCGACACATCTTCATTCCTGGTCTTTAATTGTTGATATATAGAAAGAAGGTTAATCTTTGAAATCACAAAAGAATCGTGTAACTGATCAAGCATGACATCTATACAAGTTAGAGGATATTTTTCCTTCCTCATTATTTTATTCAACTTTTTGCGGTCAATATATAATTTCATGCTTTTGTCCTTTTTCACAAACAAAACTAATACTCCCCACGGTGAAACACTTAGCCCGATGAATTTTTTATCAAGCAATTCTTATAACTAAATCTTGAGTTCTTGAAGCTCAACAGTATCATATGGTACAGTGCCTTAGAAATTGGAGTGTTATCTAGAGTAAAATATTTGGTGAACTCAATCTCACGATTGGGTGGTAAATTAAGCAAATCATCAGGGAATATGCCAACAAATTTTGAACTACTAAAACACTATCTAAGTTGATATTAGGCTTGCTGGTACCCACTACATGAGCAAGACACCGAACACACTCATGATAGATCATCTTACGAGCCTTGATTGCAGATAAAAGGCAATATGATGATCCCCTGACACCATTAAAATTAAATTCTATCGCACTAAGTATATGGAGATTCACTCTTCTCTTATGATAATCTATCATGGTATGATAAGTAGATTGTTAGTCAGTACACAATATTACTTCAAATTACGCTAGTGGAAATACAAATAAGTGTTGCTGACATATGCATATTATTGGCAATGATATCACAATCATGAATACATTGAATAAGTATCATGGACCCTTCAGATGGCATGGCAATAAACAATTGCGACTGCAAAAGATATTCATGTATTTGAGGTAACTTTATCTGATATAAAAAAATATGGTGCCCTTGAGTCAAATAAAATCACTATTAGTTGCTTATAAATAGAGATGATGCTTGTCATCACATCAGCATCTTTGTGAGCCACTTTTTACATCACTGTGAATAAATTAGGTGGAATCGCCTAACTGGGTTGATCCTAAACTTGAGGTCATGGTGTATGATACTACAACATTTGTTGTTGTTGTTGTTGTTATTGTTGATATGAGATCGAAGGTTATTGTTGCTAGTCACAGGATTTGCTAGCAAAATTGAGGTGTCAGGAATTATTACCATAATTAGTGAGATTTAAGCTTCGTTTGGAACGGCTTTTTTTTTGCTTCTTAAAACGGAATTTTAGTTAAAAAATTTTAATTTTTATACTAAAACTCCGTTTTAAGAAGCAATAAAAAAGCCGTCCCAAACGAAACCTTAGGCTTCGTTTGGGCCAGCTTTCTTATTGTTTCTTAAAGCAGCTTAGAAAGCTGCTTTAAGAAGCGGTAAGAAAGCCGCCCCAAACGAAGCCTTAGAATAATACTGTCTAACTTGTCTTCTCAAAATTTTCACATAAAAATCTCGTCTTTTATAAAATTATCTTAACATATGTGTCTGCAAGATTTTTATTTAATATTAAGAGAATAACCTCTTTTCTTTCTTTTATAAAACTTTTTCAATTGTTTTCTTCGAGCGAAGCTACTCCTCAAAATAGAAAGGCATTAGGGGAGTTGATCTTATCTAAATAGAATCATGTGTTTTATTTTGTGTCTTTTAGTTTGTCTTAATTAATATGGATTATTGTCATAATGATTACCACATAGCAAAATATTAAATCAACTCCCATAAGCTCAACTTGCAGAATATTTTTTTCCTTCATTTTTTATTGCACGTAGTCTAAATTATTTTGACGATGCGCATTGTCTTGATGCAGAACCAAAATGCTATAAAAGTCTCCACACTTTGTATCTATTGAATACATATAGCTTACAAATTGAGACCATTTTAAGGTGAAAAAAATAATTTAAAAAACACCTGACATTTTGTGTATCAATATCAATACATATTAAGTGGAACTAAGGCTGCAAACGGACCGAGCCGATCTGAGTATGTAATCTTTCGTGTTTGAGCCCGTTTATTAAGAGCTTGTTCAAGCTCAAATCGAGTTTATTTTTTTTTTTGTTTCAGTTCAAGTTTGATTTATTTAAAATCATACATGTTCAAATTTGATTTGTGTCAATTCATATTTGATTCGTTTTATCCTTATCGAGCTCTAAATGAACGGGAACTATTAGCGAATGAGTCTTATCAAGAACGAGCTTTATCGAGCTATTAACAAACGAGCTTGACCCTTTCTTTTGGGACATTTAGGCCAATTAAGACAAACTCACACACACATCACAAGTGTAAGACTCGAACCCAAGACCTCTTGGTTGATAACTTGGCTCCCAAGCAGCAAACTAAGATGAGCTACTTAATCCTTCCACATTTATATTGATGATAAAGTTGAGAAATAAAGATTTATTTATTTTTATGTGCAGATAAGCAACGGAATATTTAAATATTTAAATCAATCACAAATCTGATTTCAATTAAAGAGATCAATTCATAATCCGAGTGGGCTCCACCAAATTATGAGGCCCTCTTTCCTCCCTCTCAATTCAGATAAGTACTCTTTTTACAGCTTCGTATTATTATTATTATTTTTTCTCGTGTAACTCTTTAAAGTCTCCTTAGGGCTCATTTGATTACGTGTAAACAGAAAATATACTTTAGCAAAATAATTTTATTTTTGTTGGGAAGTATAACACTATAATCACACAGTGAAATAAAAAAGAAAAATAAATGTGCAATGAAGAAGAAATAAAATCAAGATTTAACGGAAAAAAACTTGAAATTGAAAAAAAAAAAATCTTAGGAGCACAAATCTATTAAAAAAATTGAGAAAAATTATACAAATCTTTCTTCTCACACTCTATTTGTCTCTCGTCAATTCACACACAATAATTAACTCAAAACAGATAAGAGATAGACTTAAAAACATTCAAAGGACGCAACCCTTCAATAGAAATAAGAAGAAAGAGGGAATAAAAACTCCTCAACTCGATTAACAGCACAGCGACGCTCGGGGTTGGAGCCAACAGTACAACTCGATTAATCGACACAACCAGATTCCACACAAAACTAACAATTATCACTTATCTTGAGCAAAAGAAACAAATCACCATTTTTTTGATAGAGAACTAAGAGATATTGCCTTAATTATGCTTTCGAAGCTATGAAAATAATCTCCTTATCATTTTTAAGGGAAAAAAAGGAGAAAGCGGAAGAGGCAGACAAAAGAATCATTTCGATTGAATTCAAAGCAGCAGTTGCATAATTATCATCAATAAAATCCAACAAAACAAGCAAAAACAATTAAATCATTTCATTACAAGTACCATAAACTGAGTTATGTCTTCTCTCAGTTCAAGCTCATTATAACATCTTCAAACTGGCAACTTTCCACCCATAGGTTCACTGAAGAAGCGTCGAGTATGCGCCAAAGATGAATTGACAGACTTGATTTCACCTGCCAGTGAGAAAGAAAGCTGCTTCCTGGCCAACCCAATCGTCGCGGCATTTGTTTGAGCACCAGCCTTGGCATTAGAATTTCCAGCAGTTGGTGTTTGAAACCGAGACTTTGCCCTTGTGGATTCTGTAGTAGACAAGTAGCTAGGGACCGTAGGCAAGGTTGGGAGGCTTTCTTCATCCCTAACAGATAGCACACCGTCGATGCTAAAACAGTTCCGTCGAAAGCGAGGAAAATCAGGAAGATGACATGCCGAGAGAAAGACCGAGATTTTTAGGAGATGAGGAGAAAATACCCCACATGGAGCCTCTTTCGAGAAGGGGGTGGGTAGGGAGTACGTAGGAAGGAGAGAATAGGAGGGTGGAATTGGGAGGAAGGAGGGGATATGAACGGAGAAGGGAGGAGAGGGAACCGTGGAGGGACCACAATGCTCATGCCATGGGAGATATGGGGGGTAGAAGCGGACATTGGGTCAGGGGGATCAGAAGATTAGGAAGCTGAAAATGCATGTATTTGAAGGGAAAGATGCACATGGGTGGATATATAGGATGGAGAGATATTTTAGAGTGAACGGGTTGATAGAAGATGAGAGACTTATGGTCGCCGCTCTATGTCTTAAAGGGAAGACACTGACATGATACCAATGGCATGAGATGAGGTACCCAATCCGTTCATGGGATGAGTCAAGGAACGCTTGTTGGAGCGCTTTCAAGCCCAGCAAGATGGGGATTACTATGAGCAATTCTTTGCCTTGACACAGGTTGGCACTATGATGGAGTATCGGGAAAATTTTGAGCTTCCGTCAGGACGAGTAGGGAGGTTCACTGTTTAAAATTGCGCAATAAGGCGCGCCTCTGCGCAATTCTGCTCCTGGGCGCCTCATTGCTTAAGCAATTGGGGGAATTGGTGAGGCTAACGCCTCACAGGCTCAGAGGCGCGCCTCAAAGGCGCAATTGCGCAATTCTTAGTGAGGCGTAAGCCTCATTAAACCGGTCCCACTCACTTAAGTGAGTAATAAAAAAAAAACCCCTTACAAAGCTCTCCCCCATCCCGACCCAGGCCCTCCGTTTCCGCCAGAACCCGCAAGCTCCCGCTTGGATCCCTCTCGGCCGCCCATTCCGCCGCCTCTCCCGCCGGCGCCGCCTCACGCCGGTGAGCATAGAGTGTCCGGCCGCCCTCTACGACAACTCCTCTACGCATTTTAGGTATTTTTTTTAGTATAAGGGAAGATTTTTCAAGTTATAGGAAATCTATGGTTTTTAATATTTTGAAATTTTTTGGTTTGTTTTCCCTTTTTTGCATTAGGAAACATGGTTAGAGGAAAGGAAAAGACAAATACGTCATTGCGGCGTGATCCTTCTTGGAAATATAGTGTGCAAGTTGATGTAGGAGGTAGCGAGAAAACATATGTGTATTTAAAATGTAATTTTTGTGACAAGGTGGTGAAGGGAGGAGTTACTCGCATGAAGGAACACTTATCCGGTTCACATAAGAATGTAGTACCTTGTGCGAATGTACCGGATAAAGTGAAGGAGGAAATTATTGCTTACATGAAGAAGAGTACCACGGCCAAACATCTACAACAGGAGCAATTTGATGAAAGGGTCGAACAAGGTTCTTATTTCGGAAGCAAGAGTGGAAAGGGATCTTCCTCCACTATACATAATAGAGGTGTGCGGGGTCCTATGGATCAATACATGATAAATCCAGGAGAGGATAGAGGAGAAGCACAGATGATGCCTGCAGCTGGTACCAGAGAGGGTCGACGTCAGGTATGCATGGATATTGGCAGATTTTTTTTTGAAAATGCCATACCTTTTAATGTTGCAACATCACCGGCATACTTCAATATGTTGCGATCTGTTGGGTTGTATGGGAGAGGGTTGAAGGCACCTTCCATGTATGAGTTGAGAACATGGATTTTGAAGGAGTTGCAAAACACAAAGCAGAGTATATATGAGATTAAACGGACCTGGACTGAGACTGGTGTTACTATTATGTCAGATGGATGGTCTGACATGAAGAGCAGGAGCTTGATTAATATCCTTGTAAATAATTCCTATGGCACAGTATTTTTACGATCAGTTGAAGTTTCAGATCAGGTTAAAAATGCGGAATTAATTTTCAATTTACTAGATGGGGTTGTTGAGGAGCTTGGGGAGCAATTGGTGGTTCAGGTTGTGACTGACAATACCAGTGCATACAAAGCAGCAGGCCACATGTTGATGGAGAAGAGGAAACACCTCTATTGGACCCCCTGTGCAGCACACTGTATCGATCTCATATTAGAGGCACTTGGTGATTTACCTCAACACAAGAGCGCTCTCTCTAGGGCGAAGAAGATCACAAAGTTCATCTACAACCATTCATGGGTCTTAGCCTTAATGAGAAAGTTCTCAAAGAAGGAAATCATTCGCCCTGCTACCACTAGGTTCGTTACTACATTTGTACACTGCAAATCTATTTCAATTCCTAATGCAACTTTATTCTACAGGTTTGCCACATCTTATTTGACACTGCAGAGCCTACTCGATGTGAGACAACCTCTTGAATCAATGTTTACATCGACACAATGGCTTAATTCAGCGTGGGGCAATAAAACTGAGGGGAAGGAAATAAGAAGGATAATTCTAAATAATAAGTTTTGGGCAACTGTGACCTATGCCATATTAAGCACAAGACCTTTGGTACAGGTATTACGTTTAGTGGATGCCGAGAAGAAACCAGCAATGAGTTATATATATAATGCAATGGATGAAGCGAAGGAGTTAATTGCATATAACTTGGGAGGAGAGGAGGCAAGTTATAGAGAGATTCAGGATATCATTGATGCTCGGTGGGAGGTCCAGTTACACCGTCATCTACATGCAGCGGCGTATTATCTCAATCCTCAATTTCAGTATTCAGAGAGGAAATCCACAAATCCAGAGGTGAAGCTAGGCTTGTATCATTGCATGGAGCGATTAATACCGGACCTGAATGTCAGGGAGATTGCATATTTACAGCTTGTTTTATTTCGGAATAGGGAGGCATTCTTTGGTTTGCAAGCAGCCAAATCTACCATTACGAAACGCTCACCAGGTATAGTTATTTTTTGCAAATTATCTGTATAATCATAACACTTTAATATCTCCTGATTATCTTTTTTCTTCTTGAAAATAGTTGAATGGTGGATCCAATTTGGTGATTCCACCCCTAAGTTACAGAGTTTTGCTGTTAGAGTTTTGGGCCTCACTTGTTCTTCCTCTGGGTGTGAGCGAAATTGGAGCACGTATAATCAAGTGCAAACTAAGAGAAGAAATCGACTTTCAACACTCAGAATGAACTCCCTTGTGTACATTATGCACAACAAGAGGTTGAGAGATAGAAGGACGAGGAACAAGGGGTTGAAGGATGATAAGGACCCTTTGGTGTGTGAAGATGTAACTTCTGATAATGAGTGGTTCATAGATGATGAGACCGATTTGCCATTATCAGACCTGCAGCTAGAAGATCTAAGTGTGGATGTCTTAAGGGGCGAAGCAGATCAAGTGGGGACACCACACACATCTACTAGTTCTGCAGCACAACAATAAAGTAAAGGTATGTCACAATTTATTTTGTGCAATTACATTATATATATATATATATATATATATATATATATATATATATATATATATGCAATTAACATTACATTAATCATTCTTATTTAACAGGGAAGAGAAAAATGGATAACATTGAAGATGATGAAGATTTGGCATTCGTAGATACAATTGGAGAAGAAGATTCCCTTGATAACCAATTTAGTGAATAACATTGAAGAATGATGAGATTAGATGTTCTTTCTTATTTGTAATTTGGGAGTTTTGATGGACTTATATTTTGTAGTTCTGTATTTTGAATTATGCTATGAGATGCATCTATTTTATTGTCTTCCACTAATTTCAATTGTTATTTAGATGTTTTTATTGTATGATAGTCTCTAACTGTTATTTACCTGCTAAAATAGTTAAATTCTCATTTACGCAATTCTTTGTCCGTGAGGCTTACGCCTCACCTCACGGACGAAAAACGCCTCGAGGCTTATTTACGCAATTTTAAACCAAAGGTCTTGTGCTCAATATGGCATAGCTGTTGAATTGGTTTGGGAGGTTATTAGAGATAGTGTTGGAAAGCAACTTCATGAAAGGCCTCAAACAAGAGTTGAGGGGAGCAGTCTGGGTGGCAAGACCACGTGATCTGGGAGAGGCGATGGAGTTGGCATAGATGATTGAGATTAAGAAGTCACTACATAAGAGTAGTAAAGGGATTAGTGGAGGAGGTTCTTATCGCACGACAACCACTTTTCTGGCACCTACGGTGCAGTCCATACCAGTTAAAAGGGAGACACCAAAGGAGGATAGTTCGAGTGATGAGGACATCAGCATGAGATTCTAGCGCGTCTATCACCGGAGGAATCATAGATCGACAGCTACGATTAGGAGTCTTTATTTATGATCCATTTTATGTTTATATTTTAGTCTTTACCATTGTACCTATGTGAGGGATTAGTTTGTGTTGTAGCCCAGAGGGCATTTTAGTCTTTGTGTCTTTTGTTGCTTTGAGGCCTATATATGAGGACCCTCACTTTTGTATGAGTTTGATGATGATGATTAATGAAAATTTCTGCATTCTAGTTCCCTTGAGTGTTGAGAGCTCTAGAAAGAGGTGAAGTCCCTACGTGAGGGCAAAAGCAACTCCCGCCAGCCACAGAAAAGTATCCGGGCTCACAGTTTCTCCTCCCCTACTTTTCCTCCCTCTTTTTCTTCTCTCCAAGCCGCCGGCCTTCTCCCCATCTCCACCCTAAATAGTCGACCACCCCTCCTCCTCCTCTCACACCACCGACCACCCCTTTCCCTTACCCAAACCACCGGCCCTAGCCCCACCCGCCAGCCCTACTCCACCTAAAACCCCAAGCCCGTCCCTCTCCATAGCCATCGGCCCCTCCCTAGCCCAACCCTAGCCGCCGGCCAAACCAAACCCCCCAATCCCCTGGATTCTAATTTCAAATCGTCCCTTTAATACTTTCCTAATTTAGAGTATTCTAAATTTGGAAGGTCCTTAATTCAAATTCAAATGAATTTGAATTTCTAAAACCTTTCCTAATTAAAATAAATCTATTTTAAGAAGTTCCCCTAATCACTACAAATCTGAAATTGAATTAGATTTGATTCCCAATTCAACATTCAATGCATGTGGCCACATACATTGTATGTGGACACCTCTCCCTCCTCTCCTTTGGCCGGCCCCACTCTCTCCTCTCTCTCTTAATTAATTCCCTCCCACTAATGCTCCAAATCAAACCCCTTCCTATTAAGGTGTGTCGCCCCAACCTATCCCCAATTAGAGGAGATTCAAATTCAAATTATTTCCTCCTTCCCAACCCTAAAATCTGAAATTAAATTTCAGATTTTGAATTTGTTCTCCCTCCCAAACCAAACCCTAAAATTAGCAATTAGAATTAGCCCTGTCCTAGCCTTGGCCAACCACCCAAACCCCTCCCTCCTCCCTTACATCTCTTCTCCCTTGCTTGATACATCATCTAAGGAAGAAGACACAGATCCTCCCTCGGCCTCCTTACCCATGAATGGTCGATCCCGAACAAGATCATGTATTCGTCTATGATTATCAAGGACTAGTAGATGTACTTAGATCGTCTTTCTTCGACATCAACTTTGAGATCGACCACAACCTCAAAGACTACCTCGATCGGATCTTCTTCTCCTTAACGATTGCCATCGACGAACATCAAATCCCCGACCAATGGTAAATTCTCCAACATTCACCAACCCCTTCCTCTCCGAGTAAATTTTTATTGGCAATACTGTAAACATCTTCTGTCTTATGGTGGCATCATTAATGTTGTTGAAATTATTCTTCCGCTAAAAAGCCCTCTAGAGTGTGAGTGAGGAAAACTCAAGATGAACCTTCTAATTGTTAACTAGTGGATTTATGTTAATTGCACATTAAGTTTTAACGTTATTTTTTATGCTATTTTAGATTTCTTTCTAATCTACGTTATAACCGCATGCCAAAGCAAAATGATAACTAAGGATTCCTAGAATCTAATCTGATGAAATAATAAGTTGTAATTACAAAGCTTATCAATATTTTATAAATTTCCCTGCCATTCCTACAACTGTTACATTGTTTCACATCATCGAGAGCCTGACAGGGAGGGGAATTCAAGAGGTTGACGGATACTGAATTGCAAGATAAGAGAACTAAGGGGCTATGTTTTAGTTGCGATGAGAAATTTATACCAAGACATAGGTGTAAAAATCGCACACTGCAGGTTCTCATTGTGTGTGATGGGGAGGAGGTGGACGAGGAAGAGGTAGGGAAGGAGGAGAAAGATGAAGAGGAGCCCGTGCATTTGGAGGTGGCGGAAGTTTCATTGAACTCTGTAGTGGGATTCACCCTGAATCACACTATGAAAGTGATGGGGCATATAGGAGAAGAGGTAGTGGCAATCCTGATGGACAGTGGGGCTGCCCACAATTTTATATCAAACCAGGTGGTAGATAAATTGGAGCTGAAACTGGTAGACACGAGAGGGTTTGGAGTGATGATGAGCATAGGAAAGGTAGAGAAGAGCAGAGGGATATGTTAGGATTTAGTGGTAGAGTTGCAAGGGCTTCACATCAAGGAGGATTTTCTCTCATTGGAATTCGGAAGTACTGATTTAATTTTGGGGATGAAGTGGCTACAGATTTTGGGCGAGACCAAGGTAAATTGGAAAGCATTGGCCATAGAGATCCAAGTGGAAGGAAGAAAGGTGATAATCAAGGGGGGTCCCCAGCTTATCCAAAGCAATGGTTTCTTTGAAAATCATGGTTAGTGCCCTACAAGGGAAAGGAGGGAGGTTCTTGGTGGAGCTTCAGAGCCTGAAGGGAGGTGAGAGAGGATGAAGAGGACATTCCAGAAATTGTTCAGCCCCTTCTTCAGCAGTTCAAGAAGGTATTCCATCCTCCCCAAGGATTACCATCCCCACGGGAGCATGAGCACTCCATTGTTCTAAGGGAAGAAGTATCCCAGGGAAGGAGTATCCCCCATCAGTGTTCGGTCATATCACTACCCTCAAATTTAGAATGATGAGATTGAGAAGCTGATTTAGGAGATGCATGAAGCTAAATTATTAAGCCCAGTGTGATCCCTTTCTCTAGTTCTGTATTGTTGGTGAAAAAGAAGGATGGGAGCTAGATGTTATGTGTAGACTATCACGCCGTGAATAAGAAAATGATACCAGACAAGTTTCCCATACCCGTCATTGATGAGTTGTTATATGAGCTGCATAGATCTATTGTATTCTCCAAAATTGACTTGAAATCCGGATACCATCAAATCAGAATGCGACCAGGAGACACCCATAAGACAGCTTTCCGAACGCACGAGGGTTACTATGAGTTCCTGGTGATGCTATTCGACCTCACTAACACCAACCACCTTCCAGTCCTTGATGAATAGGGTATTCCAACCCTACCTACGAATATTTGTGCTGGTATTTTTTGATGATATATTGGTATACAACAGATCAGAAAGGGAGCAATCAGAGCACCTAAGAGTGGTGTTGACCACCTTAAGGGAAAACTCTTTGTTTGCCAATCATAAGAAGTATTCCTTCGTCCAAGCCAAAGTGGAGTACTTAGGGCATGTGGTATCTCAGGAGGGAGTGGTAGCTGACCAGAGTAAGATTGAGGCCATGCTCAGATGGCCCATACCGAGGAATTTGAAGGAGCTGAGGGGATTCTTGGGACTCACAGGCTACTATCAGAGATTTGTGAAAGGTTAGGGTCAATAGCAGGGCTATTGATAGAATAA
The DNA here is from genome assembly GCA_019925795.1 of Dendrobium chrysotoxum. Lineage (NCBI taxonomy): Eukaryota > Viridiplantae > Streptophyta > Magnoliopsida > Asparagales > Orchidaceae > Dendrobium > Dendrobium chrysotoxum. The sequence goes on from CM034308.1 coordinate 24,650,822, forward strand.
CTCAAGAAGGACAACTTCAAGTGGGGAGAGTCAGCCACCTAGGCCTTTGAGGAGTTGAAGAAGGTTATGACCAATGTGACAGTCTTAGCTCTTCTAGATTTCAGCCAGCCTTTTGTAGTTGAGAAAGACACTTTAGGGTCTGGGTTGGGAGTGGTACTCATGCAAAACCAAAGACCAATGGCCTATTTCAGTCAGGTGTTGACGGCCAGGGCAAGGCTCAGGTCAGTTTATGAGAGGAGTTTGAAGTATTTGCTGGAGCAAAGAATAGTCATTGAAGAGCATCAAAGGTAGTTTCCAAGTTATTAGGCTATGACTTCGAAATACAGTACCGACTTGGAGTGAAAAACAGAGCATCAAATGGGTTGTCCAAGTGCATGGGAGAACCATAGATGATGGCATTGTGTGTGCCCTTGGTGGTTGATTGGGAAGCACTAAGGAGAGAGAGCAAACTTGATGCCGGGTTAAGAAAAACTAGGGAGGAGCAGGCAGGAAACAAGGACAACCACCTGGGGTATTCAGTGGTGGGACAAAAGTTACTGCATTATGGGAGGTTTGTGCTTCCCAATACCTCTTCTTACATTCTCTGCTTACTTCAGGAGTTCTATGGGACGGCCATTGGGGGACATACGGGGGTCCAAAAGACATACCATTGGCTATCTGTAGAGTTGTATTGAGAGGGTATGAAGAAGGATGTTGAGATGATGGTGGCCAGCTGTAACATATGTCAGAGGCACAAGTATGTAGCAATGTCTCCAGGAGGGCTCCTCTAGCCGAGAAAATGTGTGAGAGGAGGTGACCATGGATTTCATTGAAGGGCTGCCCAAGTCAGAAGGATACACTACGATTCGGGTGATAGTGGATCGACTGAGTAAGTATGCCCATTTTATTCTCCTTCGCCACCCGTATACTATAGTATCAGTAGCGACGGTTTTCATAAGGGATGTGGTGAGACTACATGGGATCCCAGAATCGATCGTTTCAGATCAAGATAAGATCTTTTAGAGCCAGTTTTGGAAGGAGTTGTTCAAGAGATGACCGTTATTGAAAAAAGCACCGCTTATCATCCTCAGACTGACGAGCTGACAGAGGTGGTCAATCCTAATGTGGAAACTTATCTATAGTGCTTTATATTAGATATACCCAAGCTGTGGCCAAAATGGTTGGTATGGACAGAATATTGGTATAACACTTCCTATCATTCAGCAGCTCAGACAATATCGTTCAAAGTGTTATATGGAAGATATCTGTCACACTTGATATATTATGGACAGGGTAGCACACCAGTGGCTTCAATAGAGCAGTACATGGATAACAGAGACAGAATATTGGTAGAATTGAAAGAGCATTTATTAAGAGCTCAACAAATCATGAAAAGGAAAGCAAATGCACAAAGGAGGGACATTCAGTTTGAAGTGAGGGATAGGGTTTGTTTGAAGTTTCGCCCCTATAAATAGAAAACCTTGTCACGAAGAAAGGATGATAAGTTATCCCCTTAATATTTTGGTCCTTATGAGATAGTGGAGAGCATCGGGGCAGTGGCTTATTGCCTACAGTTACCACCGTCGTCAGCCATCCACCCAGTGTTTCATGTGTCCCAGTTGCGACGGGTAATAGGAGAGCACATTCCGTCTCTTTACTTCTCCTGACATTGACGGACGACGTCAAAGTGTTGTTGGAACCATTAGAGGTCAAAGGAGTGGGTCGGGGAGTAACAAGACGAAAAAGAAGTGTTGATCAGGTGGAAGAACCTACCAAAGCATGAGGCCACGTGGGAGACTTACCAGATTATTCAGCAGCAGTTCCCTGCATTCCACCTTGAGGACAAGGTGGAACTTTTGAAGGTAAGTATTGATATGGCTCCCGCTCCAGGCAGGGATTCGTTTCCGCGAGCAGCAGCGCCCGGACCAAAGAAGCCCTGGATCGGTTGGTCCAGGCAGTTCCGGCTTAGGAGGAGGGGGTGGACACACGAGAGGGAGAGTCGGTTATGGAGGTGGGGCCCAACAGGAAATTAATACAATATATTATGAGAGGGTCAATTAGGAAAGAAATTTCCAATTGAAATTCAAATAGGAGGGGGGAAATTTATTAGGATGGTGGCTGATTTAGAAGGGAAGATTATGAGGGCTAATTTAAAGCTAAGATTAGGGTTTCTTTGATTTTATGCAGAATTTTGTGTTTGAGTGCTGAAGTTTTTCTTGTGGGAGGGTTCCTAACGGTGTCTAGGGTTTGGGAGAGAAGACACTCCTGTTGAAAGAGGATCAATTGTATCTTGTTTGTTGTTATTTGATTTCCTAGTAATATAAATCTATTTTGTTCGTCAAATCTCGCTGAGCTTCTTGCTGTTTTTGATATCAAGGCGTATCAGCAAACTAACTTATGGTGCAGCTTGTTATTCTATAAGCTAAATTTATGATTTTATTTCACAGGTCTAATTCTAGCGAGAATTTAGTAGTGATTAGCTTGATAAAATATTCACTGGTAAGACAATTAACAGCCTCCTAAACTTATTGGAATATCATTAGAAAAATTGTGGATTATAACCAGGCTTATAATGGGGATGAGGGGCACATGGCTGGTGATCATTATCCAAGAGTTCATACACTTTTTAATCTAATTATAGTACTATGACTGACAGGCAAAACATAGTATCATTGCCACTTGTGAGGTGATCAGTGCAGATCATAGTAGGCAAACTTGTTGATGAAAAATTTATATATCGGAGAACTAAATCATTAATATCCTGTATAATTATTGAAGTGGGGAATTCAAAGCTATAGAATGATGCAATCATTTGAGAATATGACTTGAGTTTTAGTAGGACCAGCAATCCGAACACTCCAACAAATATTTAAAGATACCCAACAAAAACTCTGAAAGTTTTATTTTTCTTTTAACTTTTGAATATAATGCAATTAAAAAGGCACAAGTGCCACAGGTTGGAGTTGTAGTACAAAGCCTTAACAGGAACTCATGATATTCAGGTCACAATAGAGGCAAACTTTGAATCTTACGCATTAAACTTGCAAAAACATAAATACAACTACTTTTCATTTTTTTTATTTTTAATTAATCAATCATCACTCTAATTGAAGTAGATAAATCCATATTTATGTCGAGCAACTTTGGCACACAACAAAAGAAACTTAACATTGATGCCAATAATTGTGAAGCAATATAGGAATACCTTCGTGGAAATTTTTAAAAAATAAAATAAAATAAAATAAACTTCATTAAATGAATATATTTCCCACGTCAAGAAATGTTATCATTACTGTACAGCGATGGGGACTTGTTTTTAACTGTATGAATGCTTGGAGAAGGACTTTCCAGTGACACGCTCTATACTGACAGGAAGCTTCTTCTTTACATGCTGACTGGACTTCCACTATGTTTTTATATTGTTAGATCTATGATCATGGCTAACTATTTTAATAATGATATTCTGTAGTAAAACCATTATTGATGTTTACATAATATAGGCTAATCTGTAGTACTACAGATAGGAGCATTTCCCGGGGTGGAAGTAGTGTCCTAAAATGTCATGGTTAGACATAAACTTAGGGTCACACAGTAACCAACTAAAGCAAAAAAATTCGCTCAGAACATTATTCTTTTATCTCATACTCAGGATACTTATTCGGTGAAGTAATCTATCCATTAAAAAATGAGAGGACATTATTTTCTTCGTGGGGGGATACTAAAAGATATAATGTGCAATTTTTTTCTCAAACAAATATTAAAGGGACCAATATTGTTCAGGCATATCTCTCCACAATATAAAAAGTGTCGCATGCACAATCCAGCCCTATACTAATAACATATTTTTCTGGCAAAATGTTATTTTCTGGATTTCTTCAGGAACATAAGCCATCATTACTTTAGTTTAGATGGAGCTAGAGCGACCCCCTCAAGAAGGCGCTGCTAAAAATAATATTTATAGGGTCACCATAATAAACAAAAAATTGGAAGGATTTTTTTAATAGATGATAATTTAAGCTAATATTAAGATGGTGTGGTTGTGTGGGGGAGATGGACCAACCACTGTCTACAATAATTTACTTTTTTTAACTATTCAATACGGGACTAAATCTAAACTCTCATATACCTTAACAATCTCCATCTCACCTAAGAGCTTCCACATCAGCCATCACTCTCCCTTAAGCAGGTTCTTTTTCTGAAACATCATTAGGATTATTTCACCAATAGGCCACTCAACCGCATGGTAGCTTATGGAAGTCACCCACTCTTTACTCAAGTGGAAAAACACAACTAAGTTCCATGAATCACTTGATCTCAATTGAATCATTGGCTCAATACCACTTGCTAGGATAAAACTAGAGGGGTACTGAAGTTGGGCTAAATATTCTAAAATCAAACACATTTGCAATCAAAATGCTTAAGTTTATGATTTAGGCTAACTACTTGAGATTTCTACACAAAAATACTTTAACCATCCAATATGGAACAAGACTCAATTCTCTAATATAGGAGTGTCAATAAATGACCAGACTCGCTAACCTGAACCGAAAAATTTAGGTTCGGGTTGAACTGTTTGATTAATGAGCCGGGTTCGAGTTAGATTTTCTAACATGTTTAATAAATAGGTCGGATACGGGTTGGATTTTCCGACACATTTAATAAACAGGTAGGGTTTGTGTTGACCCGTGAACCCACTATTGACTCGAAATTGACCTGTTTAATATTCTTTTCTTAATTTTTTATTTATTGCTATAATCTTCTTATTTTTTATCAAATATCCTAAACTTTATAACTTATAATTTATTTTAAAAAATATTAAACCAAAACGCGTTAATGGGTCAGGTTTCGATCATTCTTGTTGTCAGTGGTCCGGGTTCGGGTTGGTGTTTTTTGACCGTTTATTAAATCGGTCGGGTTTTGATTGATTGGATTCGAGTCAGACTTGTCAACCCATTTTGACACCCCTACTCATGCACTAACAAGGCCTTGACCCCATGTGCCTTTTTTTACTTTCCTTATGGATGCCCCCACATGTATGAGAGGATTTATTTATTTATTTATCTTGCACAGGGAATGGGGAAGCATATGCCCTTTCAATCCAACTATGTTATACTTAGGGGCTATTTGGCAACATGATTTGAGCAGGATTTATGCTAAATCCTACCAAACGGGATTTGAGCGCCCCGTAAATCTCACGGTGGAATCAATCCTCTATTTCCCTCTTTTTGTCATAAATCAAGGATTTACTAAATCCTGTAGTTCAGCAGCGGATTTACAGGATTTGGTTGAAGAAGCACACGAAAGGGAGAAAATGGTTACCTTCGCAACGAGCGAGCTCCCTCCAATCCAATAGAAGAATGACGACCAGTCGTGACTAGGGGTGCTATTTTTGGGTTGCAGGTCGGGTTTGGGTCAAACTCGGAACTAACCTGACCCTATTTGGGTTGACCCGAACCCGATCCATTTTTGCAAACGGGTCGGTCTATTCAACTCGGACCAGACCCATCTGGTTTCCGGGTTGACCCGACCCAACACGGGTTATGGCTGAAGACGTGCGCGAAGTGGCGGACGACCTGACTGGCAACGATGACGCCAGACCGCTGAAGGACGAGGAGTCGACGAACATGCGCAAAGTGGCGGACGGCCTGACGGACAACGATGACGACGCCTGACGGATGACGAGTCGACTACGAAGGCGAACGACGGAGTGGCACACCTAACGGACAACAACGACGCCTGACGGACAACGAGTCGACGAATGTGCGCTAAGTGGCGGATGGCTTGATGGACGACGAGTTGATGACGACGGTTGAGATGAGACGACGACGTGACTTGATGGTTGAAGTGGTGACACGAGACGACGATGCGACTTGATGCTGACGGGAGTTTCCGTGTCAGTCTGGGTCATTATCGGGTTTCCAGGTCAACCCGGACCAGACTCGTTTTTTCAAACAGGTCGATTTATTGAACCCGAATCCAACCCATTTGGGAAACAGGTTGACCCTAACCCGAAATTTTCGGGTTAGGTTCGAGTTGGATTTTCAGGTCGTGTCAAATATTGACACCCCTAGTCGTGACTTCTGATCCGACAGGAAGGAATGTCGTCGAAGGAGACGAATAAATTTTTTAGTGGCTCGTTCAAAACTCTTACCTCTCACGTGAAACGTAGATGAATTAGAACTGCTGGAGAAGGGAAAATAGGCCTACGGCTAATGAGAAAGAAAACCATAGGAATTAATTAATTTAGTTTAACTCCTCGTCAGCTCAGTGGAAGATAAGATTAGAGAGAGTCGCCTTAGATGGTTTGGTCACGTAAAACGGCGGCCTCCAGATGACCCGGTTAGGAAAGTAGAGGTCTTAGATTTGACTTATGTTAAGAAAGGTAGAGGTAGACCTAAAAAGACTTGGTCAGAAAATATTAGAAATGATGTTTCTTTATTAGATTTAAACGAGAATTTGACTTTTAACAGGACACAATGGAGAAAAAGGATTCATGTAGCCGACCCCACGTAGTGGGATAAAGGCTTGATGTTGTTGTTGTTGTTGTTGTTGTAACTCCTCGTCAGCTCAGGATTGGTTGGTGTCTACAAGGATCCTGTAGAGAAGGTGCGTCGTCTCAGCATCTTCAAGGCCAACGTAAATGCCAACTGCAACAACATAGAATCTGCAGTGGATTTCCATTATAGCAACAAGAAGAATGTGTCGGAGGCTGTAGATTGGAGAAAAGACAATTACTCCAAATTATTTATACAACAACGGACGCCACAATCCCCAGCAGTAGAAAATGAGGTTTTTGATGAGATGCCGAAGAGGAATGGGATTTCATTTACTTCAATAATATACGGGTATGCACAGAATTGCTAGCCCAATGAGACCTTTACGCTTTTCGTTGAGATGTATAATAGAAAAATCAAACCTGATCAAGTTTTTATGGTGGGATTGATGTCAGCATGTGCACAATTGGATATGAATGTAAATTGTGGAAATATGGAAAGAGCTGCCATTTTGTTTGATTTAATGCAGATAAGGGACATGGTCTCGTATTGTTCGCTGATGTCAGGATATTCTATACTTGGTTCTGGAGCTAAGGCAGCTAAACTATTTGATAAAATGCTTAAAGAATAAATCATCCCATATGATGTTGCATTCACAGTGATACTCACGCCATGCAGACTGCTAGCATAAGTACGTCATTATATGATTCAGGGACCACTAATGCAGGCGGCTCCACTTCCTTTACTCATATTATTCCACTGTATTGCTCAAACTTTCTCTAACGAACTCTGATAGTCCTAACTACTTGTTTTCTCTTGTGGTTATATATTACTATGTAATCGTTCTAGGATGAGATAGATAGAAAACTCAGCTACAGTAATTCTTGTTAAGCTGCTTCTTTGTTCATATTTCCTTTCTCTGTTTTCTGCATTTCATAGCTCTGAAGAGCTTTTCATGGTATCAGAGCTATAAGCTTTACAGCATATACTCTATCTTCTTCTTCTTCTCTCAAGTTTTCAATGGGAGATCAAGCTTCTTCTGCTCCTAATCAGCCAACGTCATCTCTTTCGGCAACTATGGCTAAAATTGTTATTCCATCGCCTTTAAAGTTTCTTATGAACAACTTGAAACTTCTAGTTCATACGCAACTTACTGCTGAGAATTATGCCATTTGGAGGCTTCAAGTTCACAAACTTTTCTCATCCAATGGGTTTGAGAAATATCATACAGGTCAGCAAGTTTGTCCTCCAGAACCCTCTTCATCTTCCTCTTCCTCAGATCAGGATTATCGCATGTGGCATTTGATAGACCAAAATCTGGTCTCAGCTCTTCTGTCCACTATTTCACCAGCAGTACTTCCATACATTCTTAATTTTACTTCAGCTCATGAAATCTGGACTACATTGGAGCTACGTCTTCAACCCACGAACCAATCACGCGTGATTCAGTTGAGGAGCAAACTTCATTGTGTTTAAATGTGTGACAGTACTATGACCCAGTATTTAGCTCAAGTTAAAACCATAGTAGACAACATAGCAGCTGCTGGTTCTCACATTGATGTAGAAGATATTATACATCATATTCTTAATGGCTTGCCACCGTCTTATAATGCGTTCAAAACTGCTATCCGAACCAACCTTCAGCCAATCAGTCTAGAAACTTTGTATTCACTTTTATGCAGCGAAGAAGTGAATATTCAAAATGAACTTCAGAGCAATCCATTACCACAGATGGAAAATTTTGCTCTCTATTCTACCCGAGGAACATCTCGTGGTCGCTTAGCTTCTGGCCATTCTAATCGTGGCTGAGGAAACTCTTTTCGCCAGCCATTTTCTACCAGTACCAGACCTCCGTCACCATCTAACTCTCCTGCTATTCGACCCATCTGTCAAATTTGCAGCAAAACAGACCATACAGCTCTTACATGTTGGCACCGATGCAACTTACAGTACTTAGCAGTTCCCCGTGCCCTTCTCACACAGGCATCTCCACCCAACACAGAATGGGTTGTTGATTCGGGTGCTTCAACCCATCTGACTTCTGATACCAACAATCTACAACAACCACTTCCCTATCAAGGTATTGATTCCGTCTCCATTGCCAATGGGACTCAACTTCCCATACAAAACAATGGATAGGGCATCCTACCTCTTCTCGATACCAACCGTAAGCTTTTTCTTCGCAACTTATTACATGTTCCTTCACTGTCTCATAACCTCCTCTCCATTCATAAATTAACATCCGATAATTATTGTACCATTTCTTTTGATGTTAATGGCTTTGTGATTAAGGATCTCTTGGACAATCAAGTTCTTCTTCGTGGTCACAGCCGTGATGGCATCTATCACATTCCAACCTCTTCACCTCGGCATCTCTCAGCTCATCACACTGCCCTTGCCTCTGCACCCATCTAGCATGCTCGTTTAGGACATCCTAATCAGCAAGTTTTACGTGTTTTAGCTCAAACTAATTCCTCTCTATGTATCTCTTCTTCTCCCTTTCTATGCACTCATTGTAATGTGGCAAAAAGCCACAAGTTATCCTTTAATCGTGTTATAAACAAAACTACTGAACTGTTTGCTTTTATTCACTTCGATGTTTGGGACCCTACTCCTATTTCTTCACTTACTGGTTATACATATTATGTTATTTTATTAATAATTGTACACGTTATTGTTGGCTATTTCTCATGCATTCTAAAGATGAAACCTTATCCAAGTTACAGGAATTTACTAAACTTGTTAATACACAATTCAATACTCAAATTAAAATTCTTCGCTCAGACGATGGTGGTGAATTCAGTAGCCATACCTTCAAACAATTTCTCCTCACTCAAGGCATTGCACATCAATTTAGTTGTCCATCCGAACAAAATGGTGTTGCTGAGCGTAAGCATCGCCATCTTTTGGATACAACACGAACATTTTTACATGCTGCTAGTTTACCGCTTCAGATCTGGGTCGAGGCTTTACAAACCTCTAATTATATCATCAACCGACTTCCCTCCAAAGCCATAAACCTTCAAACTCCATATAAACTGCTCTACAACCGCAATCTAGAATCTAAGCATTTGCGGATTTTTTGGTGCTTATGCTTTCTCTGGCTCAAACCTCTCTCTCCGAGCAAATTGCACCCTCGCTCTAGTGAGTGTTTATTTCTTGGATATTCTACTGCTCACAAGGGTTACAAATGCCTCAATATACATACCAAAAAAATTACACATCTCTCGTCATGTCATTTTTCATGAACAGATTTTTCCATATGCTTCTCCTTCAAATTCATTCAATTCTTCATCCACTAACTCCTCCATTTCTCCCCCTCCTCTTAATTCCATCCTCTATCCCTACTTCAACAGCTCAACAATCTGCTACACCTCATTCTCCAACTCATTGCCATACATATTCCCCATTACAATCTGCTTCTCCACGTCATTCTACTCCCTCAAATAAGTCTCCCCCCAATGACCAGCCACCAACAACTGATATTCTTCCAACTCTACACCCTATGCAAACCAGACCTCGTTCTAGTATTTGAAGCCTAAACAGATCTTTGATTTGTCGGCCACCGTTTCTCTGCCACCAACACCATCTAGTTACAATCAAGCAGTTAAATATCAAGGGTGGCGAGAAGCTATGTCAGATGAATTCCTTGCTCTTCAAAAACAAGGAACCTGGTCCTTAGTTCCACCTCCAATGAATGCTTCAATTCTTGGGTCTCAGTGGATTTACAAACTCAAACTCAAACCGAATGGCCACCTAGAAAGATATAAGGCACGTCTTGTGGCTCAGGGATTCAAGCAGGAGTATGGTATCAATTTTAAAGAGACCTTTAGTCCAGTAGCAAAAATGCCAACCATACGCATTCTTTTCACTATTGCTCTCATTCGAGACTGGTCGGTATTACAACTTGACATTTCAAATGCATTTCTTTATGGTGATCTAACTAAAAATGTTTACATGAAATAACCACCGGGTTTTACTGATGTTCAATTTCCACATCATGTTTGTAAGCTTCATAAGGCTATCTATGGTCTCAAACAGGCACCTTGGCAATGGTATACAAAGCTTACAAACTTTCTGCTTGACTTCGGTTTTCATCTCAGCAAATCGCACCCAGGTCTCTTTATATATTCTACAGCTACAACTCAACTTTATTTACTTATTTATGTAGATGATTTTCTCTTGACGGGTAATAATTCCCAGCTATTGCAGCAGCTCTTAGACAAGTTAAAGTCTACATTTTCACTCAAGCAGCTGGGAAATGTGTCTATGTTCCTTGGTATACAGTTTTGCCAAACACAGAATGGCTATTTTCTTCACCAAACTCATTATATGAAGGAATTACTGCACAAATCAGATTTTGCGAATTGCAAACCTGCTCCTACGCTAATATCACCTCGCTCTTCTCAGCAACAGTCTTTGGACATTCCTTTTCATGATCCTTCGATGTTTTGTAAATTGGTTGGGTCCTTGCAATATTTAACCATTACTAGGTCGGATATTGCATTTGCTGTCAATAATTCATGTCAACGCATGTATGCTCCCACCAATAACGACTATCAAGCACTCAAGTGTATACTCAAGTATCTTAATGGCACTCTCACTTATGGACTTCCTTTTCTCCTTCGCAATCTTTCCATTCGTACATATGTTGATGCTGATTGGGTTGCTGATACACTTGATCGTAAATCTGTGACTAGATTATGTACCTTTCTTGGTCCAAATTTAATCTCCTGGTGTGTTAAAAAGCAGCCTACGGTTGCTAAATCATCTATTGAGGCTGAATATCGTGCATTAGCTTCAGCCACTTCTAATGTTATTTGGCTACGCCATCTTCTCCATGAATTACAAGCTACTCAGTCCTCTGCCACCAGAATCTTTTGTGACAATACTTCTGCAATGGCACTTGCTCATAATCCTGTTTTTCATGCCAGGATAAAACATATTGAGATTGATCATCATTTTATCAATCAACATGTTCAGTCAAAATCTATTGAGCTACTTCACATCACTTCTGTTGATCAGCCAGCCGACATTCTTACCAAGCCGCTGTCCATCTCTCGCTTCCAAGCTCTACGTGACAAATTAACAATTAAACACTTGGATTGTTAACTTGAGGGGGGATTTTAGCATAAGTGCGCCATTATCTGATTCAAGGACCACTAATGCAGGCGGCTCCACTTCCTTTACTCATATTATTCCACTATATTGCTCAGCCTTTCTCTAACGGACTCTGACAGTCCTAACTACTTGTTTTCTCATGTGGTTATATATTACTATGTAATTGTTCTATGATGAGATAGATAGAAAACTCAGCTACAGTAATTCCTGTTAAGTTGCTTCTCTGTTCTTATTTCCTTTCTCTATTTTCTGCATTTCATAGCTCTGAAGAGCTTTTCACAGACAAGCTAGCCTCATTGAAGAGGGTAGTAAAATTTTTAAGTTGAAGGATGTTTACAGTATCGATCATTCTCTTGATTACTATGCATGTATGGTAGATCTTCTTGGACAAGCAGGTTTGAAAGAGGCATTCGAATTTGTGAAATCTATGCCCATGGAGCCTCATGCTGGTGTATGGGGTGTATTTTTGTTAGCATTCAGGATACAATGCAATACAGAGCTTGCCGAGATATTAAGGCTTAGTGAGGTGGACACACAAAATGCAGGAAATTTTGTCTCCATGTCAAATGTCTATGTTGCAGATAATAGGTGGGCTGATGTTTCACAAAAATGAAAAATAATAATTGACTCAAATCTTGAGGATAAGATGGCAGTGGATCACCATCATCGGGAAAAGCTGTTCGACCCAGGTGGCTTGGTTACGCTTAGATTACGGCGTGAGAGATATGCTGATATATATCCTGATAGTAATCTTGTTTTTACCGTTGGTGTTAGTAACTTCATGAAGGACTAGTTCTGTGCCGAGAACCCATATTCATGAACCAATTGGCAAATTAAATTTAAAGTCGACTATGTCAATCAAAATAAATCATACATGCTGCAAATAACAATTGTGTCTGCTACTCTATCTGAAATGCTAGTTCAATTCAATGATTTCAAAGCTGAACCTCCTCACTTGGATTGGGGAAAGCATCATCATGCAGTAATTTTGAAGTCTGCATTCAAAATTTTCGACCCAGGAGGACTGATTTTGATATCTACATCTATCTCCCTTCTGATGACGTCGCTCGACAGAGCCGAGTTCTTTTGACGCAAGGGGAGAATGAAGCGGAGCATTTTAGCTTAAAACGTTTTTTAGACTATCTAATTTAGTTTGTTACAAGTTGTTACATGTATTCTAGAATCTTCTAGGTTTCTCTAGTTTTCTAGTTGCTTATTATATATAGATAGTGAAAGAGGAATGAAGGCATTGATGAATATTAATCCTTTTTGAAGCTTAGTGCTTGTGTTTGTTCCCTGGATTGGAATTTCCTTCTTACAGGTCCGATTCTTCCGACGATCCACTACATCATTAACAAGCATGACAGCAAAAGTTCACTCAAGGCACTTAGACACAACTCCGACAATATCCTTGTTATACAGTAGGCCACTGAAAAAACAAGCACTCTTTCTATGGAACAATCTTGGATGCAATAATGTATATGATAAGAGAAAAACTTTATGCTAGAGATGCCAAATCTTGAACCCAAGACCTATGCACTTGAAACCAAGGAGTACCGCTTGATCCAAGACCCTTTGGTCTGTATGTATGTGTCTGTGTGTGCCAAACAAATTATCATACTCTCATTAATTGATCAATTTTTTTGAAAGCATGCTTGCGAGCAAATAAATTAATGCAGAAAAAAAAAAATAAGAAACATTCAAACTTCAATGCCTTAATATTTTAGGCACTACAAATAATAACAGCACAATCCCGCTTTTGAGAATCCCAACTTTTTAGTAAGTACAATGACCATTAATATGAAATACTCCCAAAAAAAAAACAATGGCATTTCCATACATAAACTCCATAAGTGTGTTGTTCTATAGTTTTCTATATAATATAGAAAAGGTTGGTTGCTTACCAAAAATGCAATCTGAATCTTTATAGCTGCAATCTCTTCTCTTGACCGACCACCAATGTACAGATGTTAATGATCCCGTGAGGCACACAATCTCTAAGGCGACACGAGCTGCGGCTGCAGCAGCCTCGGCCGCAACAGCAGTGACAATTGCCACATAGTAAGCATATAGTTTTTTCTTCATTTCCTGTTTCTGTAATAATTTGCTTTGTAGAAGATGGTGGTAGAAGGAGAGTAGAACCAAAATACCAGGCGCTGGCCTTGAGTCTTCCTTTGATTTCCCCAAACCCCATTTCTTATTTGATTTCTAAAAGAAATAAACAAAAAATAATTTGTCTCAAATACATGCAATCCTATAGGGGAAAAAATTGCATTAGGAGATTGTAACAAAAAAAAATTGTATCAGAAGTGAAGGACAGATTAAAAACAATATATCATTTAGTAAATTTTGAAAGACATTTATATAAAAGTGCAAGAATTTTTTTGAAGCGCAAAACAACACTGAAAATCATCACTTTTTGCAAGATAAATCGTCTGTCTTGCAATTTTTGCAAGATAAATCGTCTGTCTTGCAATTTTCATAAAATTGCATGCTATTTTAAATGTTTAAATTGCATTACTAAAGGAATTATCTGCTAGAAAGTCCAAATGCAATTTTCTTTTCTATCCTGATGTCTATCCATCCAACCCACTCATCTTTTTCTTGCAGACAAGTTATCACTTCCCAACATGTCAATATTAATGTATATTCTATAACAATCAAATACAAATTATTATAATCAAATAATGTCAGGTAATAAACAGATTAAAAAATTTAAGAATATCTGATGACAATTAGATCTAGTGTTTAAGCACTCAGATGTTATCAGAAAAATAATGAAAAAATTTTCAGTTAGGATATCCTTATTGGGTCATGACATAGTAATTCAAATTGATCAGATGAATATTTTAATCAGCGGATTTGCATTAAAACATGTACAATATAGAAATTAATTGATTAATCATATATTTTGGATCAGAATATTCAAACCAAAATCTTTCCAAAATAACTAAATTGGTGGATAGAAAAAAAATTGGGAGAGTTATAATAAATATCTTGTTTGAAAAAAGCTAATAGATACTATCTTCAAAAAAATATAATTAAAAAAATAAAAGAATTCAAAAATCCTGGACGAGTTAAAAAAAATGAAGAGAACATTTACTCAAAATTCACGTGTTTCAAATGCATTATAAAATAGAAAAATGTGGAAATAATGGAAAATTCCCAGTTGCCGACCTCTCTCTTGTTGTCCTCCTTGGAGCTGAAGACTCTTCTCACTGAGGGAAACCATCGCCTTCCCATCTTCTTATCTCAATAAAATACTCCTCTCATCATATAGCAAACAAAAGACAAAGAATCCTAAAATCCAAAAGACCATTTCTACATCAATCAAAGATAAAAGAACCAACCAATTTTTTGTTTGTTTTCAGGATGTAAAAGAATTAATCAACAAACAATAGAATGGGTGATGATAAAAATTAATAAAAAAAACAATACCAATCAATCTGAGGGTCGAAGGGAGATATAGAAATCTTCCATGCGAGTCATCTGGAAGAGTTGAAGGCGTCCAGGATAAAAGCTAGAATTTGGACGGAGAAAAGTCGCCGACAAGAGGTTCAAGGGAATGAAAGATTGAAGATGAACCCCGAGAAAATTAAAAAAACAACAGAAAAATTAGAAAGCAATAGGAAAAATTTTGTGTAATATTCTAATTAAAATTTGTTTAAAAGTAATTTCAAAATTATTAAATTTGTTCTAAATAAATATAATATAGAAATTATTTGATTACAATATATTCTATTTGTTTTAGAATAAATCTAAGATTTATAATTATTACTTGCTAAAAATTTTGTGGTGGCATACTATTTGATATCTTAGCTTTAAACAAAAATATAGCACCAAAGTAAGTTTTAAGAGAAACAAATTTTTTTACATGAAAATTCAAATTAGAAAATCTATAGGGCTCGATGTAGTTGTAATGATTCACTATATAATTTTAGATATAATAATTATCGATTCATTATAGTTGAGGAATACGAGATTATACATTTAAGAATAATTGTTTGATTCTCACCGTAGGAATTACTGTGATTGAGTGTCCGCAGGCTACAGGCACATGAAGTCCAACAATAGGGTATGATGTTAGTAGTCAAATGATAATAATTGAATGATGGAAGTTTGGTGTCGATGACGCGTGATTACAAGTGATGGTTGTTGACATTATTTTCGTGTCGACCCGGTCCCATCGAGCCGATTCGAGCCCGACTAGGCTTAATCGCACTCAATCAATTTGATTGACCATCGTCAAGTGAAATTTAACTCAAATTCGACCCAAATTTAATCAAATTAAACTCAATTTCATCAAATTAAATTCAAATTGATCAAGTCGATCCAAAATCAATCCATATCAAACCCAATCGAGCCTCATTGAACCAAATTCGATGCAATTCGATGCTGATTCGAGTCTAATTTCACAAAATTAGATCGATCGGACCCAAATTGACCTAAATCGATTTGAGTCGGGTTCAATTTGGGCTCAAAATCAGCCCAATTTCACTTCCTAAATCAGAGATTTGAAATCAACGATCTTGATCTCCTAATTTTCGGATTTATGTGCGTGGCACTTCTCGTCAAATCCCGTAGCAGGATTTCTGGCCCTCGGGGATATAAAATTTGAGAGTGCGTAAAACCTCGTTTCGTGTATCAAGATAGAAGGAGACGAAAGGAGTAAGGCCATGTTGCAAATCTGGTTTTGATGATGACAAACATGTTTCCAGTGTGTTGTGCTTGGCTAATCTGTTTTAGGCACAAAAGACCGCGAGCCACTCAAGCCAACTCAAGATCAGGTCCAAGTGTGTCAAATGTATGATTTTTCTTTTTATTGAGTCAATTGTAATGTAACTGATTCCCTAGCTAAGTAACCTTGCACACACACACTCAGGGAGAGAGATTGAGTGAATTAGAGTTTCTGTTAAAAATTTGTTCAGATCGTCCTGGACGATATCCACATCGTCCTGGACGATCCAGTTAAAACAGAAACCCTAATTAGGGCGACTAAGTTAAGAGGGTCTGAATGAGCCGATCGTCCTGGACGATCTACGGATCGTACGGGACGATATTCCCAAATCAGAAATTCTCAGCCGCTAGATCAAGTTAGGCAAGTTCTTATTTTTAGATACTTGGTCTGATCGTCCCGGACGATACGTGTATCGTCCCGGACGATACGTGTATCGTCCCGGACGATCCAGTACAATCATGCCTAATTTAATCTGGTAATTAAGGAAAGCAATTAATTTTTGGTTGATACGATCATATCGTCCTGGACGATCGCAGGATCGTCCCGGACGATCTTGATCGTCTAGTGCATTTAAGCTGTACGTCCAGAACTATGTACAGGACGATTTGGGGCCTTTTTGAACGAATCGTACCGGACGATGACCCTATCGTCCGGGACGATCAAGTCATTTTTTGGTCGTCCAGCACAGATTTCTCTGGACGACCCGAACTGTCTTCTGGACGATTTCCCTCAATTTGAACTAATCGTCTCGGACGATCGCAGTATCGTACGGGACGATATGAACAACTTTTTCTACTGATCGTCCAGAAGAGCCAGATCGTCCAGGCTGAAACAGCTGAATTTGAACTGATCGTACAGGACGATTTACCGATCGTCCTGGACGATCTTGGCCGACAAGTTGAGATTTATGGCAAATTTTAAGCCCTCCTTTAAAAGAACTTTTTCCAATTTTTGGAAAAATCTTTTGCTACCTTCCTTCCCTGAGAAACCCTAGAGAGAAGAGAGAGATGGGAGAGAGAGAAGAGATCTTGTGAGGGGGAGTTAGTGAGGGATTCACTAAGGTTGCTCCAAGCACGGATCAGAGTCGTCTTCTCCGCTCGTCGTCTGTCGTCTAGTCGGTGTTCTTCGTGGGAGGATCGTTCGCAAGAAGATCCGGGTTCTCTGCCCGCTTCAGGTGGAAGCGAAAGGAGTTCGTAGGTTCTCTGCCTGCTTCAGGAGGAAGCGAAAGGAGTTCGAAGGTTCTCTGCCTGCTTCAGGAGGAAGCGAAAGGAGGTCGGGTTCTCTGCCTCACCGTGTGGTGAAAAGGAGATTTTTGTACAGGCTTCTCCGCCTTGCTATGGGAGCAAAAGGAGAGACACTTCTGTTTAGTGCAATACCCGGAGGGGAGGCTCCGGGGAGTGGACGTAGGTCAAGTTGACCGAACCACTATAAAGTCTGGTTTGCTTTTCTGATTCAGTTTTGCACTTTACTTTTCAATATAAACTGCTTGGGTGAATATCGTTGGTTGATCTTTTCGTTATTGTTTACTTGTTTCCGCTGCTAAGTATCGAAAAGATTTTTGTAGTTATCGTGAAATTTTTAAATAACCAATTCACCCCCCCTCTTGGTTAGCCTCGGGACTAGTTCACTAGGGCTTAACATCCCTTTCGAACTTTCAAGTGGTATCAGAGCGGGATTCAAAATTTAAGTTTAAAAACTTTTGAATTTGATCCAATGGCTAACTGTAACAATCGTAATACTGCTGAAAGTTATTCTAT
Source organism: Dendrobium chrysotoxum (assembly GCA_019925795.1). Lineage (NCBI taxonomy): Eukaryota > Viridiplantae > Streptophyta > Magnoliopsida > Asparagales > Orchidaceae > Dendrobium > Dendrobium chrysotoxum. The sequence continues at coordinate 24,668,911 of CM034308.1, forward strand.
TAGCAGACCACCGTTGTTTGACAATATTCCTTTTGATTTTTGGAAAATACGCATGTCTACTTTTCTGCAATCTATTGATTATCGCATGTGGATGTTAGTTAAGGACGGATACGAACCACCTTTTCGAATGATTAACAATGTGAAAACTAAATTGTCGTTTGCTGATTGGACGTTTGATGATCGTGATTTAGCACAGTTGAATGCAAAATGTTTGAACTGTTTCTTTTGTGCTTTGAAATCTGAAGACTATATGCGTGTTTCTACTTGTACAACGGGAAAGGAAATCTGGGATAGGTTATGTATAACATACGAAGGTACAACTGAAGTCAAACAATCTAGGTTAAACATCTTGTTACATGATTACGAACTTTTTCGCATGAAACCTAGTGAGACTATTTCAGAAATGTACACAAGGTTCACTCAGATTGTTACCTCTTTGCATGCTTTAGGTAGAGAACTTACCAACTACGAAAGAGTGAACAAGATTCTTAGATGTTTGCCTGCTTCTTATGATGCTAAGATTACTGCTATTACTGAATCCAAAGATTTAAATACTTACTCTATTGACAGCTTACTCGGATCACTCATTGCTTACGAGCAAGGGGTGAACCAAAGGCAACTTGATGCAGGAGAACGCAAGAAAGAGAAGACCGTGGCACTAAAGGCCAAAGATTCAGATGCTAGCACTTCCGGGTCTGATAGCGATGAAGTTGCCTTAATCACAAGGCAATTCAAAAGCTTTCTAAGGAAGAAACATAAGAACTATCAGAAGTGGAACAAGGGTAAGTTCAATAAAAACTTTAAGGGTTCATCTGAATCGGTTTGTTTTGAATGCAGGAAGCCTGGACACATAAAGGCTGATTGTCCAACACTTAAAGCTCACCCAAGCAAGGAGAATGGTGAGGAGAAACCAAAGTTCAGAAAGGACAAGAAGCGGATTCAGAAGGCGTTCTGGGCAGACTCTGCATCCGACTCTTCTGAGACTGAAGCTGAAGAGGAGGAAACAAACTTGTGTCTGATGGCGGATGATCACCCTGGTCAGTCGGACCAGGAAGAGGTATGTGAGCGTACTTACGATCAGTTATTTGAAGTTTTTGAAAAGATTCATACATCGTATAGGAAGCTTAAGAAAACCCATGTTAGTTTGAAATTAGATTATTTGACTTTACAAAAAAGAGCATGATTCTGTAGTTAAAGATTATTCCACACTTGATTCCAATCACATGTCTCTGCTTGATGAGTTTGATGAATTGAACAAAAAATATTCTGATTTAGTTTTTTAGCATGATTCTTTGATAACCACGCATGTTGATTTAGAAAAAGCTTTTAAAGAGTTAGATACAATGTCATGTGTAGTAGAAAGTAACAATGGCGCTTTAAAATTTGAAATTGCAAGTTTAAAGAAAGAGAATGAGTTTTTGGAAGTAAAAATCAGTGCTTTTGAAAAGAACAAAACACCGCCTACCTTTGAACAGTTTTATGCACCGCCACCTTTTAAAAATTCTGTAGCAAGTTCATCAAAGCATGTTTCATACACTACTAGGAAGAGGCACTATCACTCACGACGTTTAGTTAATCCTTTTCCTGGTGTTAGATGCTTTTCATGTGGCATGTTAGGAAACATATCACACACTTGTACTGTTCACCGTAGTACACATTGGGTGTGGAGACCCAAACTGCCTGTTTCACAGCACAGCACGCATGCATCGCATTCTTCTTTTCATAAGAAGGAACCCAAACCTGTTTGGGTTCCTAAGACTGACATTTGATGATTTTGTAGGTGTGCTCTCACACAAGACCTCGTGAGAGCATGTGGTACCTGGACAGCGGATGTTCTAGACATATGACTGGAGATGCAAATCAGTTCATTTCGCTGGAGGCCAGAGCTGGAGGCAAGGTTACACTTGGAGATAACACCACCAGGAAGGTGGTAGGCACAGGTATAATTGGTGATTCAAAGAACTTTATGATTGATAATGTTTTGCTTGTAGATGGACTGAAACGCAACCTGCTGAGCATCAGTCAACTCTGTGACAAGGGATACAGCATCAAATTCCTGCCCACTGGCTGCATTTTAAGCTTAAATGATGAAGTTGTTTTCCAGGGGCAAAGGATCAACAACGTCTACAAGCTGGATGTAAGTAGCATTAAATCTGATAATTCAATTTGCTTAAAAACTGCTGCTGATGAGTCTTGGTTATGGCATAGGAGATTGTGTCATGCCAGTATGAAAACCCTTAGGAGAGTCACCCAAAAGGACTTAGTTAGAGGTGTGCCCAAGCTTAAGTTCACTAAGGATCACCTGTGTGATGCCTGTTAGTTGGGGAAGCAAGTCCAGTCCTCTTTTCACTCTGTTAAGGACATTAGCACCTCTAGACCTTTAGAAGTTCTTCACATGGACCTCTTTGGACCCATTAGCACTGCCAGCTTAGGGGGGAGAGTCTATGGTTTTGTGATTGTTGATGATTATTCAAGGTTCACTTGGGTTAAGTTTTTGTCACACAAGTCTGAGTCATTTGATGAGTTTAGATCTTTCTCTACTTGGATTCAGAAGAAGTTAGGATGTGAGATTATTACCATCCATAGTGATCACGGAGGGGAGTTTGAAAAAGAAAGATTTGGAAGTTTTTGTGAGAATCATGGGATTAGTCACAATTTTTCAGCTCCTAGGATCCCTCAGCAGAACGGGATAGCTGAAAGGAAGAACAGGACCTTAGTGGAAGCCGCTAGAGCCATGCTTGCCGAGTATTCACTTCCAAAATACTTTTGGGCTGAAGCAGTGAACACTGCATGTTATGTGCTGAATAGGGTGAATGTGAGAGTCAAACTGAACAAGACACCTTATGAGATCATTAAGGGTAGAACACCAAATCTGTCCCACCTCCATGTCTTTGGCTGTAAGGTTTTCATTCTGAACAATGGGAAGTCACCCTTAGGAAAATTTGACCCCAAATCTGATGAAGGAGTGTTCTTAGGATATTCAAGTGTGGGGAAATCCTTTAGGGTGTTCAATAGGAGGACTTTGGTGGTGGAAGAAACAACCCATGTAGTGTTTGATGAATCTGAACCTAAGGAGTCTAGATCTGAAGTAGAAGATGAAGAGATTATTGAGGTTACCCAAGGAGTTGGAAATACAAATTTGGAGGAAAAGGTAGAACCTCAAACAAAGTTGCCTAGAGATTGGAGATATTCTTCGAGTCATCCTAAAGAACTGATCTTAGGAGACCCTTCTGAAGGTGTTAGGACTAGGCATGAACTTAGGAAGGAAGTAAACCATTCTGCCTTTATCTCAATGACTGAACCCACCAACATCAATCAAGCCTTATCGGATGAGTTTTGGATTTTAGCTATGCAGGAAGAATTGAATCAATTTGTAAGGAATGATGTTTGGGAGTTAGTAGAAAGACCTAGAAACCAAAGTATTGTGGGAACCAAGTGGGTCTTTAAGAATAAGATGAATGATTCTGGTGTGGTGGTGAGAAATAAGGCAAGATTGGTGGCTAAGGGGTATAATCAGATAGAAGGGATAGATTTTGAGGAAACTTTTGCCCCTGTAGCTAGATTGGAAGCCATTAGAGTGCTACTAGCCTTTGCCTGTTACAAGGGATTTAAGCTGTTTCAAATGGATGTCAAGAGTACTTTTTTAAATGGGGTAATTAAAGAAGATGTTTTTGTAGAACAACCCCCAGGTTTTGAGAGTTCCCAATATCCAAGTCATGTCTATAAATTAAAAAAGGCCTTATATGGATTGAAACAGGCACCCAGAGCTTGGTATGAGAGGCTTAGCACATTCCTGTTAGAAAGAGAGTTTGTTAAGGGGAGCGTAGACACCACCCTTTTTCTGAGGAGATTAGGAGATGACTTACTCATTGTCCAGATCTATGTTGATGATATAATTTTTGGATCTTCTGATAAATACTTATGTGAAGAGTTTTCTAAAATAATGAGTAAAGAGTTTGAGATGAGTATGATGTGAGAATTGTCCTACTTTTTGGGGTTTAGCATAAGGCAAACGGATGATGGAACCTTTCTCAATCAATCAAAATACACTAAGGACATTTTGATGAAATATGAAATGGACAAAACCAAGCCAATCAATACTCCCATGCCCTCCTCAGTTCAGTTAGATAAGGATTCAAATGGAAAATCTGTTGATCAGAAGAAGTATAGAGGGATAATAGGGTCACTGCTTTACCTGACTGCTAGCCGACCTGATATCATGTTTAGTGTCTGTCTTTGTGCTAGGTTTCAGGCTAATCCTAAAGAGTCCCACCTGACTGCTGTTAAGAGAATTCTTAGATATCTTTTCGGGACCCCAAACCTAGGAATTTGGTACCCTAGGCACAGCACCTCTTTTGAGATCATTGGATATTCTGACTCTGACTCTGCGGGGTGTAGGGTGGATAGGAAGAGTACCTCTGGGACTTGTCAATTCATAGGACAGTCGTTAGTCTCCTGGTCCAGTAGAAAACAGAACTCAGTTGCACTTTTCACTGTTGAAGCTGAGTACATTGCCTTAGGAAGTTGTGTGGCCCAAGTTCTTTGGTTGAAACAACAAGTCTTGAATTTAGGAGTACCCGTTGGCACAATTTCTGTTCTGTGTGATAATACTAGTGCCATCTGTATCTCTAAGAATCCAATCCAACATTCTAGGATCAAACACATTGACATTAGGCATCACTTCATTAGGGACCATGTTACAAAAGGGGACATTAAGCTACATCATGTAGCAACTGAAAATCAGCTGGCTGACATATTCACTAAACCACTGGCCTTTGACTCATTCAGCATTTTGAGAACCAGATTAGGAGTGATTGATATAAATGCTTGATTCTGATGACTGCTGATTTATGATTATTATGATTGGTATTCTGATTTCTGTTAGTTAGTTTTTTGTATTCTATTTTCTGATTTCTGTTAGTTAGTTTTTTGTATTCTGATTTTTGATTTCTGTTAGTTAGTTTTGGTTTGATTATTTGCTTTCAGTTGATTTTATTTCTTCTGCTGATTTCTGTGTTACCCTTTTTTGTTAGTTTGATTTGAGTATTTACTTTGCTATGATTTTCTACCTGTTTTTATGCTTTTCAAGATCTGATCACCGCTCACTACTTCTGGTGATCTGAATTTTTGACTGAGAGTTTTTATCTTGTTTTGGTTTGGAAGCTGATAAGCAGTGATTGACTTCGCTGAATCTGTTAAAGGGAAGAAACATTGATAATTGTTTCTCTTCCTCTAGCTCCTTTACTGGTGTGTAGTTTCTTTTGAATAAAAATCCTTTTCAAAATTAAAATGTTAGTTTTTGAAATAGAGATTATTTTCTCTTCCTACAGTAATCTGCCTCATATCAATAGTGTTTTTCAAAGTCTTGAGTCATTAGTTTGATTTTCTAAACCAAGTGATTGCATTTATCATATGTTGTATGGATTTTGTTTTGTGAATCATTCTTCCTTACTGCGGAGAGTCATCTCCTATGTCTGGAAGATAATCTCACAGCTGAGACTCTTTAATGATTATGAAAAGGAGAAAGCTTATAAAAGATGCGCAGTGCGCCAGATAATTTGAAAAAGAGGCATAAAATGAGCCCAAAACTGAAAAGATGCGAAATTGCTAAATTGGATACACAAAGTGTATCAAAAATCAAAAGATGCACAAATCGCCAACCAATTTGAAAAAGAGGCACAAAATGAGCCCAAAACAAGCTTTCTTTCCTTTCAGATTGTTAAATGTCTTAGAGGAATATGTGCGCCACTTAATATTTTCAAAAGCTTGAGTTTTGAAAATCCCGATTTCTGATTTTTTACTTTGTAACACTATTATATCAGATATTTTTCTGGAATGAGGCTTGAAATGATCTCTTTTCAAATCTAATGTCTCTTCTTTTGAATCGGATTTTTGTGTTGAAAGAGGTTTGCATCGATAGGGTGCCCGGGGTCAGAGTTACGAAAGTTGATTATTTCCAACCTTTTCTGGATTTCAGCGCTGTCAATCGTCCTGTCATTGGTTTTTGAATCTAAAATCAATATGTTTTATTTTATGTTTTATTTCAGTGTTCTGTTTTTCCCTCCTCCTTTTTATGATGTCAAAAGGGGGAGTCAGTTGTAGTCGTGTCGTGTCTGTTTCTGTTTTCTGTTTCATGTTTTCTGTATTGTTTGAGCTGTTAAATGAAAATTAAAAAAAAATGTTTGTTTTGTTTGATCTCCTAGTTTACCTTTGTTTTCAGACTACTTTACAAATGTTTGCCATCATCAAAAAGGGGGAGATTGTTGCAAATCTGGTTTTGATGATGACAAACATGTTTCCAGTGTGTTGTGCTTGGCTAATCTGTTTCAGGCACAAAAGACCGCGAGCCACTCAAGCCAACTCAAGATCGGGTCCAAGTGTGTCAAATGTATGATTTTTCTTTTTATTGAGTCAATTGTAATGTAACTGATTCCCTAGCTAAGTAACCTTGCACACACACACTCAGGGAGAGAGATTGAGTGAATTAGAGTTTCTGTTAAAAATTTGTTCAGATCGTCCTGGACGATATCCACATCGTCCTGGACGATCCAGTTAAAACAGAAACCCTAATTAGGGCGACTAAGTTAAGAGGGTCTGATTGAGCCGATCGTCCTGGACGATCTACGGATCGTACGGGACGATATTCCCAAATCAGAAATTCTCAGCCGCTAGATCAAGTTAGGCAAGTTCTTATTTTTAGATACTTGGTCTGATCGTCCCGGACGATACGTGTATCATCCCGGACGATCCAGTACAATCATGCCTAATTTAATCTGGTAATTAAGGAAAGCAATTAATTTTTGGTTGATACGATCATATCGTCCTGGACGATCGCAGGATCGTCCCGGACGATCGCAGGATCGTCCCGGACGATCTTGATCGTTTAGTGCATTTAAGCTGTACGTCCAGAACTATGTACAGGACGATTTGGGGCCTTTTTGAACGAATCGTACCGGACGATGACCCTATCGTCCGGGACGATCAAGTCATTTTTTGGTCGTCCAGCACAGATTTCTCTGGACGACCCGAACTGTCTTCTGGACGATTTCCCTCAATTTGAACTAATCGTCTCGGACGATCGCAGTATCGTACGGGACGATATGAACAACTTTTTCTACTGATCGTCCAGAAGAGCCAGATCGTCCAGGCTGAAACAGCTGAATTTGAACTGATCGTACAGGATGATCTACCGATCGTCCTGGACGATCTTGGTCGACAAGTTGAGATTTAGGGCAAATTTTAAGCCCTCCTTTAAAAGAACTTTTTTCAATTTTTGGAAAAATCTTTTGCTACCTTCCTTCCCTGAGAAACCCTAGAGAGAAGAGAGAGTTGGGAGAGAGAAAAGAGATCTTGTGAGGGGGAGTTAGTGAGGGATTCACTAAGGTTGCTCCAAGCACAGATCAGAGTCGTCTTCTTCGCTCGTCGTCTGTCGTCTCGTCGGTGTTCTTCGTGGGAGGATCGTTCGCAAGAAGATCCGGGTTCTCTGCCCGCTTCAGGTGGAAGCGAAAGGAGTTCGTAGGTTCTCTGCCTGCTTCAGGAGGAAGCGAAAGGAGTTCGAAGGTTCTCTGCCTGCTTCAGGAGGAAGCGAAAGGAGGTCGGGTTCTCTGCCTCACCATGTGGTGAAAAGGTGATTTTTGTACAGGCTTCTTCGCCTTGCTGTGGGAGCAAAAGGAGAGACACTTCTATTTAGTGCAATACCCGGAGGGGAGGCTCCGGCGAGTGGACGTAGGTCAAGTTGACCGAACCACTATAAAATCTGGTTTGCTTTTCTGATTCAGTTTGCACTTAACTTTTCAATATAAACTGCTTGGGTGAATATCGTTGGTTGATCTTTTCGTTATTGTTTACTTATTTCCGCTGCTAAGTATCGAAAAGATTTTTGTAGTTATCGTGAAATTTTTAAATAACCAATTCACCCACCCTCTTGGTTAGCCTCGGGACTAGTTCACTAGGGCTTAACATCCCTTTCGAACTTTCAGGCCATTCGACTCTTATTGTTGCTTGCGTCCGAACCAGCAAATTATTCGGTGTGGAGACCGGATGTAACCTTACGTCCGGATGCCAATAAAAATGATATACGTGGATAATCCACGTGGAATTTTTTTTTAAATAAATAACTTTGTTTTATGTCTTGTCTGACCTAAAAAACTTGCCTTTTAAAACCCTGGATTTAGGGTTGGCGCCTCAAAGAACCCGCGAAAGGCCCTAAATCAAAATATTTAGGATCTCTAGCTGCTCAGAAAGGAAAAACAAGAAGAACTTGTTATCTTGGTGGAGATGGAATGCTCACAGCACACGAATGTTGAACACAGGTTTTGAAACTTTCAGAAATTAGAAGGCATTTTGGATGGATCAGCTGCAGGTTTAAACTTATCGGTAAATTTCTTCCTTATCCAAAGGTTTTTGAAAGGTTTCAAACGATGTATAGAATTTGTTTGTGTTCTTGTTGCACTTTCACTGCATTAAATGCACCTTTCAAAGAGAACTTTTGCTTTGCTTTTACTGTGATATTACTGCATTTGATTGTTCATTAACTTGTGTTTAACTAACATTGATTTGCTGCACTTTTGTTTTGTTGCGCTTTTACTGTGCTTTTATTATGCTTTTGACTATCTTCTTCTTGTTCATGTTGTATTTAAAAATTGAAAAAGAAGCTTATGATGCTTACTGTACTTATGCCCATAATAGTGATTTTAGTGTACACAAGGACCATCATAGTTACTGGCCAAATTCTATAAAGATAAAATTCAAGGACTTTGTCTATTCAAAAGCTGGTTTCAAGAAGAGATTTGATCTGAATTTTCAAAAGAAATGTAGAAGATATGATACCATAACGAGTTGTATATCTTTGATCAGGTTGGCAATTGATGAATCTTGAAATTGAATTGTAAAAAAAAATATTGAAAATCACAATCATGAATTGGCTAGGCCAGAAGACCGGCAGCTTCTGAGATCGTGTAAGAAAATCAATGATGACAAAGCTTTCGTTCTGAAGTTAATGACAGAAGTCGGGATTAGAACCATTGATGCATTCTCTTACCTTACTGAGGAAGTTGGATGTTTCAAGAATATTAGATTCTCTAAAAGGGATGCATACAACTTCATTTAGAAGGAGAAAAGAGCAAAGATTGAATTTGGAGACACTAAGACTTTGATTCAATTATTTAAAGATTGACAAGTTGATGACAACATGTTTGCATGGGACATCCAATTTAATAAGTTTGATAGATTGTTAAATTTTTTTTGGGTTGATGGGATGGGTAGGATAGATTATGACTTTTTTTTGGAGATGTGGTGATTTTTGATACGAGCTATAGGCTTAATAAATATAATTTAGTTTGTGCCCTATTTGTCGGTGTAAATAATCACTGACAAAATATTTTACTTGGTGTGACCTTTTTGTCAGAGAAAATAATTGAATCATTTACATGATTATTTATAATATTCGTACGAATAATGGGTGATAAACATTCAATGATAAAATTTACTGATGAGGACCAGGAAATGGCTAGGGTCATCAAAGTTACACTACCCCACACTCATCATAGACTTTGCCAATGGTGCATTTCTAAAAAGGTTCCATCAAAAGTTGGATGCTTCAATAGCAACAACAAAGTCAGAGGACTCTTCTATAAGTATTTAATCAAGTGTGACTCTAAGGAGGAGTTTGAGAAAATATGGACTAAAATGATCGTGGAAGGGAACCTCCAAAATCATGAATGGTTGGGGGATCTTTATAAGATAAGGAGTAAGTGGTCAACAATATTCAATGAGGATTACTTTAGCATGGGAATTCTATCAACGCAGCATAGCAATTTTACTAATAATATGTGTCATGGCATTTCTAAGCCAACAAGTTCTATAACTGAATGTTTTTTTGGCTTAGAGAAGATGATAATGACCTAGCGCAGGAATGACTAGGATGAGGACTACAAATGCAGCCAGTTTAAAATAGTACCTATAATAAAAATTAGCTCAATATTAAAGCAAGTTACTTGATTTTACTCAAGAAAATTATATTCATTTTTTGAGAATGAATTTCTTCAGGGTCTGGGTGGACTGGGCATAGACTATGTGTCAACTGATTCTTCAATGTTTTTAATTAATTATACATAGAATAAAGACCAATCTACACTTTGGGTTGTTCATTTTGATGCAATAGAATGTACCATTCAATGCACATATAAGAAGTTTCAAATAATGGGTTTGATGTGTTCTCACTGTATGAGGGTTTTGAGGCAGCTTGATATTGTGAAAATTCCTGAGACCTATTGTTGTGATGGTCAACAAGAGCTCAAAAATATATATATTTAGGTCACTTGGGCAAAGGTAAAGGAAATAATACATCTAAATGTAAAAGTGGATTCATATTCAGAAATCATATTAGCAAAGCTGCATATTAATAAGCACACGAGCTCAAGGGAATGAATTGGCTGAGCAGTATATATTGGCTGCAATGAAAGACATGGATGAAAATATAGACTTGCTTCTTAATGGGAAGATTAAAAATCATAAGTTTATTGCAAAAACACTAGGTGGTGGCATTTCAAATGCAAAATTTAAAGATCCACTAAAGCGTAGGCCTAAAAGCATGTCTGCAAGATTGAAGGGTTATTAGGAAAAGAAGAAGTCAAAAAGTAAGATTTATAATCAGTCATAGTTTTACTGTACTTTAACTGCACTTTTATTGTGCTTTTATTGCGCTTTTACTATGCTTTAACTGCGCTTTAACTTTAATTTACTTTTATTATTATTATTTTACTTATTTGTCAATATAGAGACCTGCATTGAATGAAAAAAACAATAGAAACAAAAATTCCTTCTACAACACAGGTGAACGTCCCAAGCATGCCTGAATGCTTCATTGAGGAATTCATAACCAAGGCTGCAATAAGAGAGCCAGGGGCCGAGTACACAAGAATGATGATGGATTTCTTTTCTTCAGAATTTCAATTCTAATATTATTGTATTAAACTCAATTTTATATTTAATTCATTGTATAATTTTCTTATCTATTGATTGTAACATTTTAACTCTGTGATTATACTTAAAGTTTGTACCCAAAAATAAAAGATTTTCTATTGTAGACACAAGAGGTATCAATGAACTTTTAGTTGATACGATTTGGATTTTAGATTATGGATGAATGCTTAAGAAATTATGTTACATTTTTTACTGCGCTTTGACTGAATTTTTTCTGTGTTTTTGCTGCATTTTTAACTGCGCTTTTGTTAAAAAAATATATTACTCATCATAATTATAGAATTCAAAATGTATAGGAGAACTACATTTAGATACAACAAATGACTATTTTTTTTTTGTTGAAAGAAAGAGAGCGTAAGCGAATTCATCCCTAAACTTTGGCATTTCTTTTTGCCAATATTTATATTTCGTCCAATCTACTTTACTTTGAAGAATCACTTTATCCATATATTTACAGACGAACATTTCGCAGTTAAAATTATTCATCTGGGTTGGAACTCAACGGACACAATGTAATTGTCATTTTGTTAAGTCACTTTCAAAGTATTCCTCCATTTCATTATATAGTTTATTTATCTGAACAAAATAAATAATAAATATTAGTTAACTGGCCATATCAATAGAAGAATAAACATATCACGAAGCTGAAACTTATGATTGTTAGACAAATTTGCTTATGTAGCGGATTGGATAATGAATCATATAATTTCTATACTTTTTCTTTCAGCCTGCCTACAAAAAGTGTCCAGTGCCTACAATTGATGATGAGCATAATTAGAAGATTGCTTTCCTTTACTGAATTTTTGTTGATATGTTGGAAAAATAAATTCGAAGAATTTTTATAATTTTTATATACCTGTAGGAAATAAAAAAGGATAATGCTAATACATGAGAAAAATATATTAAGTACTGCATTAATACTAACCCTGTGCATTGGAGAGATGTATAAGTATGGATGATACATGTCAATTATAAACTTATTCTTTTCAGATAACAAAATAGCAAACGCATCAACATGATCATTATCCAAGTACTGATTAGTAAGTAACTGATCAATATCTGCTCTCATTATGCAAGTAATGATTGATTTCCTTCACGTTAGCAAATAAATTGATTGCCTTTTCTGCAAAATAAAAAATATCTGTATTGGCCCCCCATCTTAGAAAGTGTGGTCTTAAATCAGGGTACTTAGGTCTATTTACATTGAAGTGCTCCAAGAACCATACCTGCATTAGACAATTTTAAGAAATATTATATTATGAAATATAATTATAGAATTAGACTTGAATGTACTTAGGACTCACCAAAAGAAGAGGTAAAAATTTATTTATGTAACCAACTGGCTTCTCCATGCAAACTTGGTGGCAGTTTTATTAAATTCATTGATTAAAAATTCTTGAATACTCCCTGCCCAATTAATAGATGAGAATTCTTCTACATTACTAGCTATTAAAATGAGCCTTGGGGTTTTAAGGTTGTTTAATGGAAAAAATAAATTAGAGACTAGAAACATTATAAACATTTTTAACATAGTTGCTTGATCAGTTGATCTATTTAGTTCTGTCATTTTAGCTTTAATTTTAGTAGATAAAACTCCAGTAAGTGACTCGTTCTGCCATATGATCTCAACACCTCTGTTTGGCAAACCTGTGAGCATTATTTGATTAAATTAATTGAATAAACTACCTGGAGACATATAGACATTGAATAAATTTTTTTTTTCAAACCTGTCAGAAGAGCCACATCATCAGTCGTGAATTTGAGCAAATGGCATTTTATAAACAAGCCTTCATTAGAGCTATCCCAGCATTTCAGCAACTCATATAAAAGAGATATATTTTGCTGGAATGGTGGAAACATTAAGAACTGATGAATGTTGAGAGACCTCAAAGAGTCCTCAAGATCTTTCGAAATTATTTTATGAAACGAGTCACAAATATTTCTGAAGGTTGAAACGTAGCAACGAGAAGTAATCGGACGAGAATAAAGAGGCATCTGCAATAAAAGAGAAAAAAAACTAACTCGATAAAAGCACAGTAAAAGCATAGTGAAAGCGCAGTACAAGTGTAGTACAAGTGCAGTAAAAGCATATGAAAATTTCATGACAAGCGCAATGAAAGCTCAATGAAAAGTGTATTTTCTCTTTTTTGACATTTAAATCTTCTTGAAATACAGAAAAAACACTAAACCCTAAGAATAACTATTTTTACGCAGCACATAGGAAACCCTAGAAAATTTTACGCAGCACACATGAAACCCTAGAAAAGTTTAAGCAGCACACATAAAACTTTAAAAAAAAATAGGGAAGAAAACCGAAATGCAGTAATAAGCAGTGAAAGCACAATAAAGACACAGTAAAAGTGTACCTTTTTTATAACAAAGACATAAAATAAAGTTATTTATTTTAAAAAAATTCCACATGAATTATCCATGTGTATCATTTTTATTGGCGTCCGGACCTTACGTCCGGTCTCCGCACCGAATAATTTGCCCTGAACCATAGAGCGAGAGAGAAGGGGATTAGAGACTCCTTACCTGCGACGTGCATGAGGGAGAGGCCCTATCGAACCCCTTACTGTCATCTCCTGTGTGTGTGTGTCCGATCCGAGCAGAACTAGAGTCGTGCGTCTAAGCCATACCGATAGAGAGAGGAAGACAGACAAGGCCGCAAGGGAATCTTGCATGTACCTACACCAAACCAAGCCGAGTCTATCAGCTTTCCTCTTGTGTGTACACTTCTTCCCATTCATGTGCATCTGGAGCCAAGAGAAAATGAGCGAAAGAGAGAGATCGGGAAGGAGGCAGAGCGGGGACTTTCTTGTGCGTGCCCACTTGTATTCGTTGTACACAATGTGTATTATCTAGTACATAATATGTACAATCTCTTACATTGTATAGTATTTAAAAGATGTGTACAACTGTACACACTGTGTATAAGCTTATACACACTATGTACAATCTTGTACATATTGTGTACAAGCCTTGTATATAGTGTATACAGACATTTACATAACATGTACAAGGTTGTTGTATATTGTGTACAAGCCTTGTACATATTGTATACACACTGTGTGTGCATAGAAAATTATTGCAAAATGTTATAAACACTTTTTGAGTGTTTCTCATAATATTTTTTCCATTCTACTACAGGGTATGTACAAGTGTGAGGAGGGTTACGAGATGTACTATAGATATATACATAATGCTGGCTTAAGTGTTCGTATTATACAAAGTAGCAAATTATTTTGCAAGAAAATATAATAAGGCATAAGCTAGTTCAAATCTAAATAATGTCATTTTATCTTTTCGATTTTGATGTTGAGCCTAGTCGACAGGTTTATGCTTGACAAGCTCTTCCATATACTTGCACATGAATATGCCACAATCAATAATATTTTTCTAAGTTGGCACACTGATGGAAATCTTGATAGGCCATTTTCTTATATCTGAATCAAATGGTTCCCCCACATCTTCATGGAGTTTATTGACGATGTCAGGAAGTATAGCCCTGTGCGTGGCTTTAGGCAAAGAATCAAAGAACAACTAAAGTATATTCTTAACTATTCCTACAAGAAGTGTCCAGTGTTGTTTGTGACATAGTGTTAGCATAATCAAATTAACTTTCAGAAGTACTTATTGTGTAATATGTTGCATTTAAAGGTTGCTTACGGCTTTATAATTTTTTCTTGCATATGTCTAATAAAAATAATAAAATTGGGTGATTCTTTTGACAAAAAAAATTATAAATTATTAAATGGATGAATACTTGTATAATACAAACAGGAGATATAGATGAAGGTTTTATATAGGCCAAGTAATAACTTATTCTTCTCAGATAAGAGGTCGGCGAAAGCATCTACGTGGGCATCACTAAGATATTTTTCAGTTATGAGTTTGTCAATTTTTTCTCTAGATACTGTGATGTTTCCAATAGTGAATATATTTTATTGCCTGAAAGAATCATTAAATATGTTTAATATTGGTTGTATAAAATGTACAAAGTTAACAGAGCTGGTACAGGGTTGTACACAGTGTGTACACGATTATACACACTGTACATACACACTGTGTACAGGGTTGTACACAGTGTGTACAAAGTTATACACTATGTATACAGGATTATACATAGTGTGTATAAGATTGTATATAATATGTACAGAGTTTTGATATTATATTATATGCTGAAACTTACTTGTCAGTATGCTTAGCAAAATAGGAGTCCATATAAGCAAGCATTGTCTCACTTATAAGTTTTCTGCCTATAAAATCCATCTTTGAACTTGCATGGATGGCAACTTCAAGAATTACTTCAACATTGACCACCTCTACAGATTTCTCCTTGCCCTCTATTTCTTTTGGCTCTCCCATTTCAATTTTTGAATATTTTTTCATCATTATTCTTGCCTTTTTTGGCTGGTCGTCCAGTTGTGAAGGGTGTTCTAACAGCTTTCTTTGCTTTGTCAACCCTCTTCTTGATAGTACTCGCAGTAGTACCAGTTGACACCTAAGGATAATATGAATACAACAACAATAACAACATCAAGCCTTTGTCCCACTACGTGGGGTCATCTACATGAATCCTTTTTCTCCATTGTGTCATGTTAAAAGTTAAATTCTCATTTAAATCTGATAAAGAAATATCATTTCTAATATTTTCTAACAAAGTCTTTTTAGATCTACCTCTACCTTTCTTAATATAAGTCAAATCTAATACCTCTACTTTCTTAACCGGGTCATCAGAAAGCTGTCGTTTTATGTGACCAAACCATCTATGGCGACTCTCTCTAATCTTATGGCAACTCGCTCTAATCTTATCTTCCATTGGAGCTACTCTAAACTTTTCATGTATATGCTCATTTTGTATCCTATCTCTAAGGGTAAATCCACTAATCCACCTGAGCATCCTCATCTCTGCAACACTTAACTTAGTATTATGCTTCTCTTTTAATGACCAACATTCAGCATCATAAATCATTTCAGGTATCACCACCATCTTATAGAATTTTTCCTTAGTTTAAGGGGGACTTTTCTATCACATAACAAGCCCGATGCATTCCTCCACTTCAACCATCCAACTTGAATTCTGCTGATAATATCCCCATTTATTTCACCATTACTTTGAACAATAGATCCAAGATATCTAAAACATGTACTCTTATTAATGACTTGATCACCCAAAGTCATAATCCTCTCACTAGGTCTATTACTACTAAAATTACACTCCATATATTCCATTTTAGATCAACTCAAGAGAAAACCTTTAGACTCTAAGGTTGACCTCCATAATTCAAGTTTACCTTCAACTCCCTCTCTAGTCTTATCAACAAAAAGAATATCATCAGCAAAAACCATACACCAAGGTACATCCTCTTGCAAATGTCTAGTGAGAACATCCATGAATAAAGCAAAAAAATATGGGCTTAAGGCTGATCCTTGATGTAATCCAACCGAAATAGGAAAATACTTGGTCAAATCACCTTGTGTTTGAACACAAGTAATAGCTCCTGCATACATATCTTTAATGATTTGAATATAAGCGTTATTAACTCCTTTCTTTTTGAGAACTCTGCATAGCACTTCTCTTAGAACTTTATCATATGCTTTTTCTAAATCAATAAATATCATATGTAGATCCTCCTTATTCTCTCTATATTTCTCCATCAAACCTCTCAATAAATGTATGGCTTCCATAGTAGACCTACCCGACATGAATCCAAATTGATTTTGAGAAATAATAGTATCACGCTACAACCTATGCTCCATAACTAGCTCCCATAGTTTTAAAGTATGACACATCAACTTAATTCCTTTATACTTCACACAATCTTGTGCATCACCTTTATTCTTAAAAATAAAAATTAACACACTCATTCTCCACTCATCTGGCATCTTTTTAGTCTTCAAAATAGTATTAAAAAATTTAGTAAGCCAAGAAATTCCTTCATCTCCTAAGCAATTCCACACCTCTATTGAAAAATTATCAGGTCCAACAGCTTTTCCACCCTTCATTTTATTTAAAGCCTCTCTAACTTTGGTTTTACTAAAACGCCGATAAAAACAGAAATCTTTATTTTTATTTAGGGTGCTAAGGTCACTAAAGTCAATTGTATTTTCAAATTCTTTATTAAAAAGTTTAGCAAAATATCTCATCCACCTTTGTTGAATATCATCGTCTAAAAAAAGTATTTTTTGCTCTTTATCCTTAATACACTTCACTTGAATTATATCCTTACTACTCCTATCTCTTTGTTTGGCTAACTTATACAAATATCTTTCTCCCTCCTTAGTATCGAATCTATTATATAAATCATTAAAAGCTAAGATCTTGCATCGCATATTGCTTTCTTAGATTTTTTACGTGCCTCTATATATCTTTCCCAATGATCAAATTTTTTACATTTAAACCAATTTTTATAACAACTCTTCTTATTTTTTAAGGATAATATGAATAGTTTGTAAAAAATTATGTATAAGAATGAAAAATATAATACTATTTTTTAAGAGTAATGCAACAGTGTAAATTTAATAATCCTAAAAAGTTATCTCTGGGCTTTGAACCTATAGCATCAAAGTATTATTTATTTAGTTATTATTAAAATTACAAACTTATCAAAAAGTTCTTATATGTTTATACATTTAACATTCAAATATTCACAATAATAGAGAGATGTTATTGTCTTAGTTTTGCATAAAGATCCATTAAGTACATAAATAAGAGAGGACAAGAATTCTAAGAGACATGAGTACTTTTATGTGAAAAACTTATGAAAGGAAAAAAAAAGCACTTGGCTTGTCCCAATTGAAATGATTTCTCTAGTATTTATAATTGGTAATGAAGTATTTGTCATTGGTATTAATGCTTTTTCTCGAGCAAGAGATTGATTTAATGTGGTAAATATATAATATATAAAATATATAATGTGGTTGAAGTATGAGCCCTATAGCATGGGAGCTATCATTAAGAGATCATTTGCTCATTTGTTTGGTCACACTTCTTTGAGAAGGGAAGATTAAAGAACAAGAAATCCAGCATAAATTCTAGTGTTGTTTTCAATAGTCAAAGTTGGTGTTGTTGGTGTGCATCAATCTTTTAAGTGTTGACATAAGTTGATATTATTAGCTATGGCAAGTGATGAAGTCAGTGAGCATTAGTGTAGCTTGGGGATAACAATTATAGGATTATAGTCAGGCGATAATTATCACGTCCTAGAATATAATTTGAAAGAAAATTTTTTCTTTTATAACAATAACAATTATAATACAATACTCATGAGTCATATAGATACAACACCCCTCTTTTGACTCCTAAGTACAAAAAAATATCTAAAGAAAAAAAATTAACAAATAGTAATAAATCCTAAATAACTGATCAGTCTCACACTCTCGATTCTCTTATCTGACTTGAAATCATTTAAACTATATATAATGAGTAAAAAACTCCAGCATGTCACTAAATCCTAAAATAAAACTCAAAGCATAATAAAAAAGTACTATGCATATTGTTAGTTAGTTCACAATAGTAATAGTCAATATGATTATGAATCTATGTAGAAATAATAAACATATATAGTAATTGGCCTATAAAATAGTAAACTAAAATGGTATGGAACCCAGTAAAAAGTGTAGTGACAGCAGTGCAGTAACATGTATTCTAATAATCACACTAAACAAGTAAGGAGTTCTTATTTACGTGGTATTTTCCCAGTAGTTAGTAGTTAATAAGTCAGTAAGCATTGGCTTAGTAAATAGTGCCGTCACTCTTTATCAATCGGCACAATAATGAACTCCTTCTAACTCCCAATCAATGAATCACATGTATTAGTAGATGATAACACTAAATCAATGTATTTAAAGTAAAGCCCGTCGACCCACCATCTTATACAGATCAATTAGTCTTCAACCAACATCAGTAAAAGCAACCTTAACTTATTTTCACACATTATTACTATAACATTATAAAAGTAATAATGACCAATTATTACCCAATTATATAATCATATTCATTCACAATGCTTTTATTAATAGTATGCTTATATTAAAATACAAAAATATTATACAAAACATAATAACTTTCATTTTATCAAATAAAATTATGAAATCAACTAGTCAAAATATCCAAAATAATAAGTGCTACAAAATATAAAAAGTTATGCGATAGAAATTCACTAAAACCAGAGAAAAATGCAATAAAATCAAATTGGAAGGAATCAAATGGTCATAGTCAAAATCTTTAAAAACAAGAATAGGATAAAAGTCACATACCACAATCAAAGAAATTTTTGCAAAAGCAACAAAGCGGATTGATGGCAAAAATTCAAAATTTCTCTTCCTCTCTCCTCTTTTTGCTCTCTCTCGTTTCCTCTTCCTTCCATAGCAAGCCGACGTTGGTGAAGCTAGGTGAGTGGAGAAATGGGTTTTAATATATGTAAAAATGAAATTAGTGTCCTAATGCCACAACTCACCAACCCAGCACCATATCACTGCATGTTGAATCCATAATTACTATAGAATAGAGTTTTCAATGCCGTAGTGACAACTTCTAGTGCCATTGGCTCATAGGTTCAGTGCCACAACGTTCATAAGCTCAAATCCACAACGCTCTAGTTCAAATAGAAATTCTTTTTTTTTTATTTTAAATTTATTTTTAAAATATTAGGTTATTGTAATAGTGGTCGAAGGACTATAGTTGGGTGATGGTAGTTGAAGGATCGTATTCGAGTAAAGGAGGTTAGAGGATAATAGTCAGATAATAATTACCAGAGGACCATGTACGGGTAACATATGTTAAAGAACCGTAGATGAGCGATGGTGATTAGAGGATTGCGGTTGGGTGATGATGATCGAATGACCGAAGTTTGGTGATTGTGGGCGAAATATCATAGTCGGATGATGTGTTCGAAGAACCATTATCAAGCGACGATAGTCGAAGGATTGCAATCAAGCGAAGGAGGTTGGAGAATAATAGTTAGGCAATAATGGTCAGGGAATCATAGTTTGTCGACATTAGTCATAAGACCATCATTTGGTGACAATAGTAGTTGGGCAGTGTTCCAATAACAGTGGTTGTGTGGTGTTTTGGTGGTGGCAGTCGAGTGGTGGCCCAATAATGGTCGTCGGGTGATAATCTAACAATGACTATCAAATAATGTTTCAATGGTGGCAGTCGAGTGGTGGTCCAATAATGGCGGTTGGGTGATAATCCAATAGCGGCTGCCAAATTATGTTCCAATAGTAGCTATTAGGTGATATCTCGATATTGGCAATTGGGCGACGGTTTGATGATGACATTTGAGCGATGGTCTGGCGACGGCGGTCGAGAGGTGTTTTGACTATGATGTCCTGATAGTGTTCCAATAATAATAGTAGGATGGTGGTTTGTTGGTGGTGCTTAAGTGGAGCTCCAAGATTCTTATAACCTATATGCTCTCTTGAATTTCAAGCTAAAGTCCAAGCATTAGATCCCCCTTATTTAGAGTGGAGCATATATATGTAATTTTGAGAGTAACATGCCGTCATGCCCCATAAATATAATGGAAATCCAAAACACTTTATCAATCGACCATTATTAATTCTTTTAATCATAAATAATTCCTTCAGTATTAAGTGTTTTGATTGTTAGTTTTGTGTTAAGTCTGATTGTATCGATCAATTGGGTTATACTGTTGTCTTAGACCTTAATACCGTTGGTCGAGCTTGCCAGGGGCTTGCAGAGGGGCATCCCTATGCTTGAAGCAAATTATTTTTATCATGCAATCGTACAACACTGCGATGTTGTATACTTGAGTGCTGTAACGCTCATCTGGTTGGAGATAGAGAGCAGAGCGCTGTGGAGCTCCAAACCCTGACGCTACGATGTTGCCAGTTATGCTGGAGATAGAGAGTGGAGCACTACGGCGCTTCAAACTCCAGCACCGCAGCATCACGAGTCGAACTGGGTGGTTTTCTTTCTTGTTTTCATGTTTAACTTGAAGGGTTACACCCCTTAAGGTGGTTTTATGTGTGCCTCATTATCAGTTTGTGTAGAACAAATGTGTGAAGAGTGTAGAGAGAGAGATTTGTACAATTTCTCCCAACTTTCATAATAGATTTCTTAGTGTAGTATGGCTCAGTAGTTTTTTTTTCTTGTTTTGGGGTTTCCACGTTAAATCATATGTACTTTTTCTGTTGCATTCTTTTTCTTGTTTGTATTCGTTGCATGATTTTACTTCCCCAACATTAATGACGTGAAAGTAAGTGATCCCAGGCATTTTGGATTCTTCTCATCAAAATTCTCGATTGATTATAACCATAAAAGTTAAATATTATTAGGTTATCCAATTAATATCCTGAAATTTATAACCTGAAGTATAATTATAGCTCATGTTCTTGATTTATTGGCTCATTCATCTCATAGAGAGGTTTAATTTGACTATAAATTTATTAAAATTAAGATTGGATTATCTTAAATTTAATTTGAAAGTTTCTTATTCAAATTTTTATCAATCAAGCCTTTTTTTTAAAGATGCATTAATACTTCAAAATTAAAATTAGATAAAAAAATATTCTTTATATTAATTTATTTTAAAAAATAAAAATTTTCACATATATAATTTAAATTAATTAAATGTATAAATAAATATAAAAAAATTAGATATTAAATATATAAGAAATATGACATGTCAAATTTATTAAATAAAAATTGCCACGTCATCCTATTGAATCGCTCCTTAGGCTCAACTCAACTCTTAATTAGACCCAACGTCATACCTACAGGAACACCCCGTATCGCAAAAGAGTCCACGTGTAGATTTTCCGCATGTTATTACGGGTCCATCATACTTATCTGGTCAACTTTAAGAGTTCGATGGCCGTGTAGCTCGTTCACTCTCATCTCTAAGCGCTTCTGCTCCGTTAGCCTTAGAAGTAACCACCGCCATTTCCACTGCCGCTTTCCTTCTTCCAAGTTCAAAAACTTGGTGCCCCATCGCTTGATCAGGGATTTCGTGATGCGATTCCTTCGTCTTCGCCTTTATATTGTCTAATCTCAGACTATATAACTTCCAGCAATGGATTCCGGCTCCGACCCGGTGGATTACCTCCTCCGCGCGGTGAGAGGCGCCGTCTCTCCTCTCGAGGATGGGCTTTCGCGCGCCGCCAAGGATCTCGAATCCCATTGGCTGGATTCGAGGAAAAAGATAAAGGAGAGTGGATTTCCTGGTAGATTTAGTGGTCAGGGGAAGAAAAGGGATTTCCAGGAAACGGTGGTGGTCTCTGCGGACGTTGGTGATGAGAGGAAGAAAGGGTTCTTTTCGGGTAAGATGCCGATGAAATCGATTATTGGAGCTCTTTTCCCGAATCCTTCGGCGAAGAATAGAGGGGCAAGGGCGAAGTTACAAAGTGATGGATCTTGCTCGAACTGCTTGAGCTTCGCCGTGGCTTGGTCTATCTTGGTTAGCAACTTCGTGCAGGTGTTTCCGAACTCGTTTAAATGCGTTAAGAAATGCTTCCGTACGTCATGTAGCCAAGTGGATGGCGAACTCTTCTCTTATCCTTTTCTTTTTGAAGCTAAAAGGAAGGAGTTATGCCACCCTGCGGACAGTGATTTGCAATCGAGACTGTTGATCTGCTATGCGTTTGAGAGTTTGATACAGAATCTTGAAATTCTTGATCGGGACATGCCGAGGAATATAGTTGCCTTGCCGGCTATTGCAATGATCGATCATATGAGGACAATATCAGACATTGTCAAAGGGAGGCGGGCAAGTGTTAATGGTTTTCTTTCAAATGCGGGGTTCGCGAAGGTGGGAGGTGCATCGGAGATTTTGGTGAGGACTACCGCTTCTGCTGCTGATGCGGGAAAGCATCATACTGATGGAAAGGAAGAATCTGTTTGTAAAGAAGAACAAGAGTCTAATCCTGCGCAGAAACTTGCCAGCAATTTGCTGAACATTCCTTTGTCCAATGTTGAGCGCCTACGTTCTACACTCTCAACTGTTTCTTTGACAGAGCTCATTGAGTTCATACCTCACTTGGGGAAGACATCTTCAGAGCATCCCAATAAGAAGAAACTATTCTCAGTGCACGACTTCTTTCGTTACACGGAAGCTGAAGGTGCAATATACTTCTTGTATTTCCATCAATAAATACAATCCAGCTAAGCTTCACATGAGAGCATTAAGTCGAAATTGATATGCTTCATCATGTTTGCTCAATTTATAATGGTGCATTCGAGATGGATTTACCTAGTGGAAATAGGGCAGTGAAAAGTAGTCTTCAGTCTATTCGTATTCTTCCAGTATTGTTAGAGAAATGCTTTACACGCCTAAAATCGTTACTGCAAATTTTCTCCTACAATTGATATCCACTCACATTTTAATTACGCTTAAACTTACATAATATTACCATCTCTGTCTTATTTATGCAGACATAAAAATTTAGCAGCCTGTGTCAGAGATTTAAGCATGTCACACGGTGTTATTGTCTCTAACCTTTTTTAGAATCTATACTTTGAATGAATGAAAATAGTGTCAAATTGCTTGAACTTCTAAGCATTTAAATTGATATATTTATGAGTGTGGCTTTAGAAATATAAATTAAAACTCAAGGATTGATAATTAGGTTTTGCAAAACAAACTGACGTCCCTTAAAAAAGTGGTCATCTTTTTCCTTTTCTTTTTTCTCATGCTAACTTACTGTCAGAAAGAAAGAAAAACACAATTTCAACATTTGAAGATAAGAAATTGTGACATTTTCATGCTTTAATTCTAATTTAAACATTTGTGCCCTATGGATAGGGAGGTGTTTGAACATGTTCATAGGATTACAGTAGATAGGTTCTAGAATTTTGATGGATTTGTTTAAAAAATAAAAGAAAATGGGTTCCTTTTCAAATTTTAATAAGGTCGGACTTAATTGATTATGCTGTAAGTAGTTGAAGCATTAGTACCTAGTTAATGTTTCATGCTTCCGTAAGTAAAAATATAGAGAAGTTTTCTTAAGTTTAGACTTGCTAATTGGTGGTATGGTCCCTTCCATTGTACATTATAAGTAATCTGGAGGCCTTAATTTCTTTCATTCAGGAGGTTTTGTTGTCATCATCTTCCAACCTTCTGCCATCTGGCTGCGAATTATCCATTGGCCATTCGCATATGAAAGTTTCATTTGACATAATTGAGTTGTTCCTATTCCAGTTTCATTCATTTTAATCCATCCCAGGATTATTTAGACGGTAAGCATTATATTTGAGATATTTAAGAAATGTGAACAAACTACTAATGCTGCGTTATGGTTCATATAGCTTTACATACATTTTCTGCCATGAACCCTGGACATTAACTCTCTATTCTGTTCTGTGAAATGTTATCTTTAATCCTATATCACAGTTGAAAGTTTAGGAGATTATATAACTATTATCTTTTTACTTTGCTTATTTCTTCCACAGGCTTATTTTATTTTATTTTTATTTTTTGTAGTTAACTCTTTTATTTTTTAGAGTATGAGCTATTCATGATTGTCTTATCATCAATTTTTAATTTTTTACATCGTATTCTAAATGCTTTTTTGGGAATGCTTTGGCAGTTTGCTGTCTTTCTTTGAAGGATTGTGGTTAATTCATCTTAATCATATTTTTATATAGGAAAGCGTCTTTTTGAGGAGTTGGATAGGGATGGTGATGGCCAAGTTACACTAGAAGACCTTGAAATTGTAATGAGAAAAAGAAAATTGCCTAGGAGATATGCACGGGATCTTTTGCGCCATACTAGAAGTAACTTATTTTCAAAATCTATTGGGTGGAAACAGTTTCTAACCTTCATGGAGCAGAAGGAGCCAACAATTCTTAGAGCTTATACAACATTGTGTTTGAGCAAGTCTGGAACACTTGAGAAAAATCAAATATTGACATCACTTAAAAGTGCTGGACTCCCAGCTGATGAAGCTAATGCTGTTGCTATGATGCGTTATTTGAATGCAGATACTGATGAGTCTATTTCCTACAGTCATTTTCGCAATTTTATGCTGTTGCTCCCTTCAGAAAGACTTGAGGAAGACCCCCGGTGAGTGGAAAATTTGTTATGCTATATCTATAGAGAATTGGAGTTGTCATTATGGTTGTATTGTACATCTGATTAATCACAAGATACACATATATATTTATATGCAATGCTGTAACCTTTTAGGCTCCTCTAACAGAAGGGAGGGAGGGAGGGAGGGAGGTGGTCTTTGTTGGTAGGACTTTGGCAACATTATGTCCAGTAAAAGCCACCATGCATTGGATGGGTACTTATTTTTGTATATTGATAGATATTGTGGACATTAGGCCTTATCTTTTGGCAAGTCAATCCATAATACGGAGGCAGGGAGAATGCCTCATCTTTCGATGGAAAGGCTTATTGGCGACATTATGCTTGGTAAAATGATGCATTATTTTGGCACTTGTTTGTATCAAATATATGTGTGGTTGAAAATAAGAAATACATGAACATGTGTAGGAGAAGGATACGCTAATGAAAAAATAAACCTAGCCAAAACCCTTGAACTCTAGTTTGACAAGTTCACCCTAGACCCTTGCAAAATCCCTGAAACTCTAATTTGACATGGGCATCCATAAATTTTTTCTAATGCTTTTTGACATCACTCATTTTCTTATAGAAGGAATGAATGATTCAGGATTGCAGAACATAACAGTCCTTTTGTTAAACCCTTGGTACTGGGTATGTCGGTGGTCATCCCATTCTGATGCTCGCTTAGGGGTAGAGGAGGGTTACTTTCGAGAAAATATAGAGTTGATATGAATTTTCACTTTTTTATATTCATTTCTTTTCCATTGGTGATATTATTTTTTCAAATTGAAAACATCACGCGAATAGTAACAATTTCAGCTGTAATTTATAGTTGGTGTATACCATTTCTCTAAAGTTTATGGACTAGGGTCACGATCCACATTATGGAAAACAGACAAGTTTTAGAAGTCCAAGTTTTGGAATTTAATTTTTCTTACCCTTCCCCGAGCCTGAAAACAAAAATAAAAGTAGGGATGAGCTAACACTGCTTAGTAGGCTATTGTAGCTTAAAACAAAAATCAATAATTAAAACTAAAAGAACTGAGAACACTATGCTGAAATTAAATACAATTAAAAAATATTGAAATGAGCTGAATTATAAGCAAACATTTCATAGCATAATCCCACATCAATAGCCCATTGGCTCTGGCATTACAACACTTCGGTAATAGAATCTCACTTCGGTCCCCCACTGGTACCGGCATAACAGAATCCCATCTCGATCGCTCACTGGCTTCAGCATAACAGAATTCTACATCGGTCGCCCACTGGCGTCGGCATAACAGAATCTCACTTCGGTCACCAACTAGTGCCGGCATAACAGAATCCCACCTCACATCACAACACATTTTTCAATGCATTCTATTAATTAAAACATAATTGGATTGAATTCAAAAATTATGAAAATATCGTAACAGTAGATAACAAAAATACTACTGAGCAAAAATACATAATTTTCAAACATAATCAAATTATCAGATATTCTGTAAAACATTATTCTGAAGCTTTAATTGAACTGAAGCACTATTTTTAGATGTCAAAATAAATTTCTGAATAGGCAAAAATTGTTGCTTTTTCAAAATCACTGAGCGAAAAATTTCAAGAATATACTCAAAATGTTCGTAATCACAATTTATATAATATATAACAAGTTATGCGGTGAAAGTTTTACCAGATAAAGTTATCCTTTTTTTTCGATAATGGAAATATAAATTTGATCGAAAAAATACCAAAAAGATCAAATTATTGAAAACTGAAATAGGCAAAACGTAACCTACCTCGAGACGAGCAGATTTTCAATTGCGCCGACGAACGAAAATCACTCTATGGCTGTCAAAACTTAGTTTTTCTCTCTCTCCCTCTCTCTTTTTCTCTAAGATTTCCCAAACATTTCTCTGTTAACCGAATTTAGCTTAGGAATATTTGTAATATAATTATAATGGTATAATGGTATGATATTTATATTATAATAATAACATATATAAATATAATTATATAATTTATTCAATTTTTAACAAAAATTCATAGGAATTCTTTTCGAGATTCAAAAATTTATAAAAAAATATCTATAAAATAACTTATTTTATTAGAAAATTCTGATGAAATCAATTTGCAAAACGAACACCTGATGATCCCAACACCCCTACTTGTACCGACATGTGCCAATTTCCTAAAGAATACCAGTGCCCAAAAATTATGAAAAAAATAGGAAAATTAAAACACAATAATAGAGATGTTATGGAGAAGACAGTTTGCGATTTGGCTTATAATGACCCATGAATAAATTTTTAACTGTTGTAGTAAAAAATGTATTTTTCAAAATTTTGAGTTATAACAGGCTGGACTGGTTCCTCCTGGACCGGTCTAACAATATCTCCCTCTCAAAGACCCATCTTGTCCTCAAGGTGAAAGGACGGGAACTGATGCTTCACTCTCTCATACAGCTCTCATATGGCGTCATAGTTTGGTAGATTCTTCAATTTTATCAGTACTTCCTTGATCCCTCTTTCTCCCTGTCGCACCCCTTTTAGCTCCAATAGTTCCAACACCACCTTCAAATTCTCTGTTAGTGTCACGGGTAACTCTGAACTAGATGCATGATCCCAAAGAGCTCTCCTCAACTGTGACATATAGAACGCTAGGTGTATGGTAGCGATTGAGGGTAACCTCAATCGATAAGCCACTGCTCCAACCCTCTCCTATATCTCATAAGGGACAAAGTACCTCGGAGCTAGCTTCTCATTCCTCATGTTAGCTGTCATCCTTTATTTGTAGGGATGAAATTTCAAGTATATCCTATCCCTTATCTCAAACTGGATTTCCTTCATGTGGTTTAATGTGCCCTCAATAAGTGTCTTTTCAATTCATCCAACATCATATCCCTCTCCTTTAAGCACTGCTCCATTGAAGACACTGGTGTGCTACTTTGCCCAAAGTGCACCAAATGAGGTGGGTCCATTTCGTACAATATTTTGAAAGGAGTCATTTTAAAAGCCAAATGATACGAAGTGTTATACCAGTACTCTGCCCATGCTAGCCACTTGGCCCACAACCGAGGTGTCTCTGAAGCAAAACATCACAGGTACGTCTCCAGGCATCTGTTTGCCACCTCCGTCTGCTCGTTTGTCTCGTGGTGTTAAGTGGTGCTCCTCTTCAGCATTGTCCCTTGCAGCCTGAATATCTTTCTCAAAAAATGACTGAGGAATGCTTTATATTGGTCGGACACTATAGACTCTAGTATCCTATGCAGCCTGACCACCTCTCTGATGAATGTCGTTGGCACTGTCATTGTCGTGTAAGGATGTCGTAGGGGAATGAAATGAACATACTTGCTCAATCTATCCACCACCACCAGAATCACTGTAAACCCCTCATATCAAGA
The DNA here is from genome assembly GCA_019925795.1 of Dendrobium chrysotoxum. Taxonomy (NCBI): domain Eukaryota; kingdom Viridiplantae; phylum Streptophyta; class Magnoliopsida; order Asparagales; family Orchidaceae; genus Dendrobium; species Dendrobium chrysotoxum. The sequence goes on from CM034308.1 coordinate 24,697,315, forward strand.
TCACATCTATAAAATCCATGGTGATCTTCTCCCACACCGTTTGGAAGAGTTAGAGTTTGAAGTAATCCTCTTGGAGTCATGGCCATGTATTTGTTCCTTTGGCATACCTCGCATCTGGCCACCATCTCCTCCATATCTTTGTGCATTCCCTTCCAATACAACTATGTTGCCAATTTTCTGTATGTCTTTTGCGCTTCAGAATGACCCCCAACAACACTCCCATGGAACTCTCGCAGCAGGTGTGGAATATGGACTGAAGTCCGTGGCATCACAAACCTCCCCTGATACAGCAGTCTCTCCCCCTCTAGGGAATAGCCAGGGTGGTTATTCTTATCCCTCAATAGATCAACCCTAATCTTCCTCAGCTCCTCGTCCTACACACTATCCTCTTTAATAGCCTCCTAATCCAACATCACTGATATTGAAATTACTAACTCCTGGAGCTCCCCCACGCATCTAGATAAGGCATTAGCCACCTTGTTCTCTAGCTCTAGCCTATACTGAATCTCAAAGTCATACCCCAACAGCTTTGACATCCATCTCTGATGCTCCTAGGTCACCATCCTCTACTCTAATAGATTCTTCAAGCTCATATGGTCTGTCCTGATGATGAAATATCGGTCCAACAAGTAAGGCTGGCACTTTTGAATAGCAAACGCAATGACCATGAACTCCTTCTCATAGACTGACTTCAGCCTAGCTCTAGCTGTTAACACCTGGCTGAAGTATGCTATAGGTATGTCATTCTGCATGAGTACTGCTCCCAATCTATACCCTGATGCATTAGTCTCTATCACAAAAATCTGGTTGAAATTTGGTGGGGCCTGGACCGGTGTTATGGTCATGGCCTTCTTCAACCTCTCAAAGGCCTGGATAGCTGCCTCTCTTCACAAGAAGCTATCCTTCTTCAGCTACTCTGTTAGTGACCATGCTATGGTGTTGTATCCCCTTACAAGCCTCCTATAATACCCAGTTAACCCTAGGAATACCCTCAACTCCCTCAGATTCCTAGGTAGCGGCCATTTCAACATTGCCTCAATCTTGGCTTGATCAATGGTCGCCCCCTCCTGGTATACCATATGCCCTCAAGTACTCCACATTAGACTGTACAAAACAACACTTCTTCAGGTTGACCCTCAGCTGATGCTCCTATAACACCTCTAATACCACCCTCAAGTGTTCCAAGTGCTCCTCACCCGACCTGCTGTACACCAGGATGTCATCAAAGAAAACTAGTATAAATTTCCTGAGGTATGGTTAGAACACCCTGTTCTTAAGGGACCGGAATGTAGCCGGATGTTGGTGAGGCCAGACGGCATCACTAAGAACTCGTAGTGTCTCTTATGTGTCCTGAATGTTATTTTCGAGACATCCTCCTCTCTCATCCTGATCTGATGGTACCCAGACTTCTGATCCATCTTTGTGAACACTACCGCTCCACAAAGCTTGTCCAGCAACTCATCTATCATTGAATATAAAACTTGTCTGGCACAATCTCCTTATTTAGGGCCCAGTAATCGACACAAAATCTCCAACTTCTATTTTTTTTCTTGACCAGTAAGACTGGGCTAGAAAAAGGACTCACGCTCGGCCTGATTATTCCTGTCTCCCCAGCTTCTCAATCTCATCCTTCTGAATCTGAGGGTAGCGGTAAGGTCTGACGCTTGTGGGTGACACCCCCTCCTTAAAGGTGATAGCGTGCTCCTGCTCCCTCTATTATGTCAATTCTTATGATGGTTGAAAGACCTCGCTAAACTGCTGGATAAACGGTTGGACTGAAGGAGGAATGTCTCCCTTCTCCAATTTGATCATCTCTAAGCTCTGCAGCTCGACCAGAAATTCTCCTCCCAACTCTTGTAGGGTCCTCACCATAGTTTTGAGAGACATCATGGTTTTGGATAACCCTGCATCTCCCATGATTACCACCCTTCTTCCCTCCATCATCAGCTCCATCGTTAGTGCCCCCCAATCAACCTTGGTATCCTCCAGTGTTTGTAGTCATTTCATCCTTAAGATGATATCAATGCTCCTTAACTCTAATGGGAGATAGTCCTCCCTCCCCTGGACCCCCTATATGGTCAGAACCACTCCCCTACACACGCCTCTACCCATCTCCTCCTTCCCAGTGCCCATCATCACTCTTTAACACCCTGTGTCCACCAATTTCACCCCAATTGGTCTACGACTTAGTTGGAGATGAAATTATGGGTAGTCTCATTGTCTATCAGCACCATCACCTCCCTGTTTGCTATTTCTCCTTTCACTTTATGGTGTGATTTAGAATGAATTCCACCACTGAGTTCAAGGAGACCTCCGTCATGTTTAGATGCAGCTCTTCGTCCTCCTCTACCACTACCTCACTCCCACCTCCCTCCTCAGCTTCCTCGTCATCACAGACGGTGAGAACCTGAAGAGTTTGATCCTTAGACCTGTGCTCTGGTGTATATCTCTCATCACATCTAAAGCACAGTCCCTTCGCCCTCTTCTCCTGCAGCTCATTCTCAATGAGTTTCTTGAAGTTTCCCTCGATTCCCCTTCTACATGCTTTTCCTTTAGGTCTCTTGAAGGCTACCCGGTGTCGGCCCCTTAGGTGCCAAAAAGGTTACGGTCATCTTGTACGAGCCTCCTGAATTGCTACCTCTGACCCCCCCTCTTCGGGTGTTTCTGATCCTCTACTAACTGGGTTAACTCCATAGTCTCTCCCAAATCACGATGCCTCATTACTCTAACTGCCGCCCAGATATCTAGTTTGAGCCCCTTCATTCCCCTCTAATACAGTCTCAGGCCCGGTCCAGTCGACTAGCTAGGTACTCAAATCTCTCACGATACTCCACCACTAATCCCTCCTGCGTAGTTCGGAAATATTCCAACAAGCAATCCTTGAACTCCCTCTAGCCCCTTGAACTCCCTCATGTCTCTCCACTGGTTCCATGCTAAAGCCTTCCAAACACAGGCCAGCTGCTATCAGCATCCCCTCTGCCGAAATACCTCTCCACCTTATAGATCCAATAATGTGCAATCTCTCCCTAAAAAATATGTATCTTCAGCTTCCTTACCCTTAGATCTCCTCTGTCCCCCTGAGTCCACCATAATTTCCCATTCTCCAAGTGGGTGGTCCCCCCCAAGTATCCCAATCATCCCTTCCGCGCAAGTACCCAAATCTATTTTCAAGTTCCTCCCACCTTTCAAAATCAGCACCTCTCCGACCATGATCAACCCCTCTCCTTTCAAAATTAGCACCCGTTTGCTCATACCCAACATACTCATGCCTCTCCCCATACCTTCTACCTATCTCCTCCCTATGAATAGGCTCTAGAGGAGGTCTTCTTTCTTCTCCCTCCAAGATCTCCACATCATGATTATCCCTCTGGTTGCCGGAATTTGCATTTTGGAGGAGAAAACTCTGCAGAAATCAGCAAGGAAAGCCCCAATTTCAGCCCAAGACACCGCTCTGATACCAATTTGATAGGAAGTGCTGATAAAAATTCTATCTCCTTGGCTGAAATTAAATTACAACAATCTTAAACATAATCTCCAAGAGGAATTAAGAGCAATAACAAGAGAAAACTATTTTTAATTGATGAAATACGGAAGAAAACAACAAGATACAATGGATCTTCTATTGGATAGGAATATCCGGCTCTCCTAAATCCCTAACCGCCGACTAGAGCCTAAAACTCTCTTAGAACAATCTCAATTCAACAAAATAACATCCTCCCCTAACCTTAGGAAAAATAATCTCTTAAAGCATATAACAATCATATAAATCTCAAAATAGTCCCTCTTTTGAATTTTTCTCCCAACCCACCTTAATTCCTCCTCTAATTACTGCTGGACCCCACTTGGAGAGGGGGCGGGAATTTCCTTGGCGAAACTCTTCAGCCTCTTATAAACAAAAGCTGGTCCCTTGTGTTGGACCAGCTAGATCGGTCCCTCTTGGACCGGTCTAATAGTCAACCCCTTCCTTATCCATAAAGGGATTGATTGTTTGGCTCTTTCATTGGGTAAGGGATTGGTTAGCCGCCCATATTGCTTTTGAGTTATTTTTTTTTAACTTTATATGTAGCCTTTTGTATGGTCTAATGTGTAGTTTAATCTAGTGCATTTGGGATAGGTCCAAGTTGGTTAACCCAATATTTGATTATTCTTAGTGGCTTTGATGAAAAATAGGGCAAAGTGGAACTTAAATCTATAGTGAGAGAGAGAGAAGAGAGAATAAGATGGATTCAATTTTTCATTCATTTATGAACTATCTCTTTACAATCTTGATGCACTCTTTAGATATAGAACATGTTGCTCAATTTATGCTGAAAATATCTTAAACTAATATGACAAGATAAAATGTGTCCTTATTGTTTATTTAAATCATTAAAGATAATTAAATTATTTGTATTTTTGGATACATTGCTAAAAATCTACTATTGAGATTATCTTGCATTATTTATCCGTGATGGTCTTGTGTCATTTGAATACTATGATACAAAGAAGGAATCATAATCTATTGGGAGATTGAGAAGAGAGAAAAGAGATAATAAGAGAGATTCAATTTTTCACTCAATTATCAATTATCTTTTTACAATCTTAAAGCACTCTTTATGTAGAACATGATCCTCAATGCATACTAAAATATCGAGTAAAAACTTAAAATAGTCCACCGACTATTAGTAAATGTTCAATTTAGTCTCAGACTTTCATAATGACCCAATTTAGTCCCCCGACTATTAGAAAATATCTCAATTTGGTTTCAATGCTAAAAGTAACAGTTAAAATTAACTTTAATAGTTAAATGTTAGGGCATTTTGAGTATTATAGTGTATGTGAGATTATATTACTTTTTATATTATTTATTATTTATCATATTAAAATAAATAAATAAAATCTTAATAGAAGTTAACTAATTAAATAACAATAGTGAATAATTAATAAACGTGGTTAACTTTCATTATAATTTTTGTATTTATTTTAATATGATAAATAATAAAATATATAAAAATAATAATATAATCTCACATGCACACTAATACTCAAAATTCCTTCACATTTAATTGTTGGGTTAATTTAACTGTTACTTTTGGTTTTGAGATTAAATTGTGATATTTTCTAATAGTTTGGGGATTAAATTAGGGCATTATGAAAGTTTGAGACTAAATTGAGCATTTACTAATAGTCGGAGGACTATTTTGGACTCTTACTCCTAAAATATCTCAAACTAATATGGCAAGGTATAGTATTCTTATTGCATATTTAAAACATTAAATCTGTAGAAATGAAATAGACACATGGCTAAATGCCAACAACTGAGATTATCTTGCATCTTTAGATCATAGTGATCATGTATCATTTCACTAAAGCTAAAAGAAACTCTTTCCTAGGAAGTTGGAAGGTGGAGCCTATGGTGGTGGTGGAGATGAATTGGAGCATGATTATCTTGCGCAACAAGAATGGAAAACTAAGCTGTTGTGAAGGATTTAGGGATTTGATTCATTACGTTGATGTAAATCATGAGTCAAATTAGTAGTCGGAGCAAGAGTCTATTAATAATATAACTTTGGTGGTGATAATAATATGTGGTTAATTTATAGAAGTTTGAAATTTGATAATAATTTAAGGAATAAAATACAATTCTCAATAATTTGTGGAGAATATGAACCTCTCCACATGTCATGCCACTATTTATAAGCACCAATATGACACTTTGATGGTGGAAGCATATAAGGTTTGTTTGTGATTGAGTGGGTAGCAACATAGGAGCTTAGGAACGACCTATATCACCATATGTAAAGGTTGATGAGCTAGTACAGTGGTGAAAGACTGATTAGACTTAGGTGCAACATTGATCTCTTGCGTAGTCTCTTGGTTAATGTTTTGGTCATGCTTAACCTCATCTTAATGCATTGGATCTTTAAGATCACAATCGTGTTTAGGTTCAACCACAATATCATGTTCAGGCTTAGACATAACCTTATGTTAATAAAGAGGCTTGGCTATTGATGTTTGTCCATTATCGTCAGCAAGCTCATGGTTAATTTGTGAGGGAGTGGATAGTAACATAGAGAGCTAGGAGACAACCTACATTGCCTTTTCTGTAAAGATTGAGGAGCAAGTACTGTCGTGGAAGACTACTTGGACTCAGGTCCAACATGAATCTTTTCTATAGCTTCCTGCTTAATGATTGGCCCCCTCAAACTCATCTTTAGGCATAGGATCATCAGGCTCATAATATTGTTTATGTTCTACAATAGGATGGTCAACCTCATACATAACCTTAGGTTCAGAAAGAGACTCAACTATTGATGTTTTCCCATAATTATCATCAAGCTCATCTATGTAATGTAGATCATCACAATATTAATCTTCATAGATTAATTCATAACAAAATCAAATTTTATACCTTGTGGAGGTGAAATTGATGGTTAAACTGATATAATATGATTTATATTGATGATTGAATGATTTCTTTAATCTATCATTTAGAACTTTCAAGCTAAATTTTGTAGTCATCTCATAATCTGATGCAAATCATATTCAAATTAATTTTTCCTGCATTGATGCTTTTTCCCTGAATATAATATATCAAAAAAATAATTTTGGTGACTCCAAAGTGAATATTAAGAATCTTGAAAATCCACATGTGTGCATTTGTATTTTTCTTATATCTTAACCAATAAGCTATCCACTTGATCAAATTGATTGTGTTATACTATCATAATGACGCGCCAAGAAATCTAAAAAGCTTGAAACTCGAGTTTAAGAAATTGATAATATCAAATTATTGTGAATGAATGGTGGAAATCATGAGTTTGATCTCGAACAAATTAAATCTATTTTAATACCACAATAAGCCATTGATAGTGTGTATGCAAAAAAGAGTTCACTTAATATGCAACGGAGTGAAATAGTCGCGAATATAAGGGAGATGGACGACAAGAGTTTGAGATGAGGGAACGAAATGCTGAAGCATAGGCAACCAAACATGAAAGCACATGAAAGTGGATGTTTACATGGGAGATCAACGAAATTGGTGAGGATTTATTCAGTTTGGATACCACTTAATGCAAATTAGGGCATGGAAAGAGTTGAGTATTAGGAGAGAGACATGTAACAGTGGAAGAAGAAGAAAATTGGAATCCACAAGGAAAGAGTGAGGGGAGAGTAAAAGGGATTCAAAATTTTCATTCAATCACCAATTGTCTTTTGAAAGTCATAACGTGTCATTTATATAGATCGGAGTCTTCAATACATACTAAAAATATCTCAAACTAACATAGAAAAATAGAATGTCGTGATTATATATTTAAAGCATTAACCATAATTAAAATGTGTAGAAACCATAATTAAAATGTGTAGAAATTTGATGGACATATGTCTAAAGAGAAAAGGACTAAAATAGTCCCTCAACTCTTTGTGAGGGACCAAAATGGTCCTCAAATCTTTTTGGTCCCTCAACTCCTTAAAAAGAAGTTTTTTTTGGTCCTAACACTAAATTTTGGGGTTAATGATGTTAAATCAAGAGGTATTTTGATCATTTTTAATTAAATTATTATTAAATATAATTTTCAAGTAATAGTATTTTAAAAAAAAAATTATTAAAATTTCTTTAATAAAAAAAGTTTTAATAATTCTAGTTTATAATGATTCTAAATTAAAACTAGAATTATTAATAATTTTTGAAATTAAAACTAGAATTATTAATAATTTTTTTTTTAAAGAAATGTTTTATAAATTTTTTTTAAAAATTTACTATTACTTGAAAATTATATTTAATAAATAATTTAATTAAAAAATAATTAAAATACCCCTTTATTTAACACTATTAATCTCAAAATTTAATGTTAGGACAAAAAATCTCTCTTTTTAAGGAGTCGAGAGGCCAAATTAGTCCCTCAAAAGAGTTGGGGATCATTTTGGTCTCTCAGAAAGAATTGATGGACCATTTTGATTCTTTTCTCTTTCTAAAAGCCGATGATTGAGATTGACATGATCCAGGTAGCCTAGGGTTAGTTGATTGGCCAAATGTTTGGAGATCCTCTTGCGTTCCATTTGATCCACCCAGGCCTTTTTGGCTGCTTTTTGAAACGCTTGATATGGTTGTCCAACAGTGAACAAGACCTGCATCTTGGGTATAATACTCAAAGTTTTTGTCAAAGGTAAGCATGAATATTTTCCAATAAAATCATTCCCTATTTTCTCACATACATGGAAAATGTCCAATTTCTTTCATTAACTTTTAATTTTAATTTTGATCCTAATACTCTATTTATCTGTATTCATTTAAAAGGCATTTAAAATTTAAATATATTTACTGGTTACTCTAGCCATTTAAAAATGCATGCATACTGTGGCTATTTAAAAATGCATGCATACTGTAGCCATTTAAAACCACATGCATTGGCTGATCACCCTAAATCTTATCCTACGGTTGGAAAAGGCTGAAAGAGCTTTATGGAGAATGCATTATGCATTATAGTATTATAATATTATATAGGTTGAGGAAAGCATTATGAAGCCTTGACATCCCATTCTTTCCTTCCATTGCCCACTCCCGATCCTTTGGAGTGTGAAGCCATGTGCGAAATGGGAGATGGAAGGGCTGCTGTTTGCTGCCAGGAAAAATTCAAAAAAAAAAAAAAAAAAAACGGTAAGGTAAGAAGAGAGAAAGGTATGGGAGAGGGAAAGAAAAGGATTGAGGCTGTTGTTTGTTGGAAACAATAGCTGAGATGCTGTTGTTTCAAATCAGAATCCGTAATTGTTGAAATAAGTAAGAAAATTTAATTACTAAGTTGCTTAATGCAGGTAACTGATAGCTGAAACAGATAAGAGCTGTGGTAAGGTTGCTGAAATTTGATAAGAACTGTTGTAGTGCTGCTGAAATTTGAGAAGAGTTGAAGTAGAAGGGTTGAAATTAGGTAAAGATGTTGTAGTGTTTGCTGAATTTTGAAGGAAAGGGCTGTGTGACTGTTTGCAGAAAATAGTAGAGAAGAAATAAAAAGGAAGGAAAGCTTGTGGGTTGAATGAGGAAGAGTGCTTTTGAGGTTGTGTATAAATAAAAAAGGGGCCGGGTTTCGGAGAACATCACCCAACTATCCTAGAGGACGAGATGAGCTACCCAACCAATGTACAGGAAATAGTAAAAAAATTTTATATTTGTAAATTGATAATTGTACTGTTTATGATAGCATTTCTTTTATATTATAGCATGTATTTCAATTTATTTCTATTTATTCATATGTAGTTTATTCCAGTTTATATAAATTGTTGAATCACTAAGTAGTAGTGATAATATTAGAAATGAATGATAGTAGAAAAAGAATAAGTCATATATGGGGGAGGCTCGCACAAGTCAAGGTGAAAGACCTGATGAGATAGACCTATACTTTCAAAATTCTAGAAGTTGGGAATGGAGACCCAACCTTGAAGAAGACAGTAGCTTCAATTCTAAAAGCTGAGAATTTGGACCCAACCTTGAATTAGAAAGCTGAAATGGTGGAAAAGTTTATAGCCATCATATAACTTGTCTAAATGTATTGAACAATAAACAATATAGAAAGTAATGTTATGTATTTCTTATGATCAGTATGGAATTTACATTATTTTAAATTAATTGGCAAAATGCTATTATCATTTCTTTTATACATTACTTGTGTATTTCATTGAGCCATAGCTCATTAGCAGTGTTTGTACTACAGGCAAGGGGAAGGAACCAGTGGGGTAATAGTCAGAACAGTTGACTTCTCTTTTGTATATATATACTTTTTGGGTGTATAAAGAAATCTGAATAGGAGCTGTACAGACTTTTGGGGTAAGTAAGTAGATTTCAAAAGTTTAGTATAGCTCTGTATATTACATGATGTATTTTATTTGAGATATTTTAAATATGCTTCCTGATATGAAGTATAAAGTCTGATATGTTAAGAGAGTCTAAATATATTATTTTTTTCTTATTTTATTCTGATAGAAGTAGCTCATAATGGGTATTAGTAAGAAAGTTTATGTTTAGATTTTTCTTCTCTATTACACTCCAGGTTGACTGTAAGGGGTGGTCAAAATGGGGTGTGACAGAAATTGATATTAGAGCCAAATCACAATAAAATGGAAGCATAATTGGATTTAAATAATGAAGTAAGATGAGATATAATAAATCTGATGCATACAGGGGTATAAGTTGAATCAAGGTTGAATAGAACTATGCATGCATTTAGTCTAAGAATAAACATACCTGCATATTAGGCCTATTTAATGCTTTAAAATGATCCTATTTATTATCATGAGTATATATATTATAAGAATTATCTATATGCATACAGATAATTATGTCTGAGGAGTTGCTAGAAAAAATGACTGGTCAGTCATCCAGACCAGATACAAAGACAGAAATGAATGAGGGAAATAAGTCTAAAGAACTTCAAGATATTGTGCAATTGATCTCGCAAGTGGTGGATAAAATGACAATCTATGGAGAAATCTTCTACAAGTAGTGGACCCAGAGTTGAAATTGGCAGTGAAGTGGATTGACATTGAAAGTTTTTTCAGACTTCTAAATCGCCAGCTTTCAAAGGTGCAAGTGATCCAACAGTAGTTGAAGACTAGTTGTTAAAGATAGGGAATATTCTAGATAGCATGATCTGTCTTGAAATAGAAAAGTGCCCTTAGCCATATTTGTTTTAGAAGGAGAGGCAGAAAGATGGTGACAATCAAAACATAGAGAAAAATTTGGGCAGATGCCTATCAATAGCATACAATGGTATGATTTTGTGAATGTCTTCAGAGATTTGTTCATTCCTCCTTCAGCCAGACTAGCTCTGTAAAACAAATTCTTCAATCTAACTCAGGGTTCCAAGACAGTTATGCAATACAAAGCTGAGTTCACTTCTTTGTCCTATTATGCACCTCATTATGTCAGCACCCAGGAGGAGAAGTGTCACAGATTTTTGAGAGGGCTTAGGGATCAGCTGCGACTCGCATTGACACCTTTTGATATCAATGAATTTTCAATCTTAGTGGAGAGAGCTATAAGGATTGAAATGAGCTAAATTTTTCAAAGTATAGTTGAGAGCAGCAACAACCAGGAAAAAGGAAGATGTTTGAAAAGGAGGATCGATTCAAAAACAAGAAGCTAAAGTTTGATGATAAACAGAAGCAGAGTCAGCTTGAGAAACTTTTGTGTGACTCGTGTGGGAAGCGACATTCTGTTCAGTGTTTGGTGGGATCCGGAAGATGTTTCAGATGTGATGAGTTAGGCCATCGCAAGGTGGATTGCCCTTAAGTGAGAAGAACCAATGCCAGGCCACAGAGATATCAAGGGTATTAGAAATAGGCACCACACAAGAGATATATGGAAGGCAATCAGGCAGGAAAAACTCAACTTCATGGAAGGCCAATAGTACAAGGAAAACCACCAGTTCAATTAAAAGGAGAAGCATCAGATGTTAAAGGTAATCAACCTGTGAAAGCTAGAGTGTTTGCCATTACACTCCAGGAGGCCAAGGATTTAGAGGAGGTGGTTACATGTATACTTTTAATTTCTAATAAGTTTGACAGAGTTCTTTTTTGATTCTGATGCATCTCATTCATTTATTTCTGAAGAATTCTGTTCTAATTTATCTGTTGAGACTGCATGTTTTACGCCAACCTTGTGTGTTATGATGCCAACGGGGAATAATTTGCCTGCCAATAAGATGTGTCTTATGAACTTAGATATTCAGGGTCACTAATTTTCAACATAATTGATTCTAGTGCCTATTAAAACGTTTGACATCATCGTAAGAATGGATTGGTTAGTTAAACATTTTGCTACAATTAAATGTTGGAAGAAGATAATAATATTTAATTTACTAAATGAGAAGATATTCTTTATTCTATGTGAGAAGAATGTAACATCATCTCTAGTGAGTGCAGTATAGATGAGTAAATATTTAAGGAGGGGTGAGTTAGTGTTTTTAGCTAAAATGGAGGTCTTAAATAAAGATGTTTAGGCATTACAGAATGTTCCAGTCGTCTTTGAATTTTCAGATGTATTTCCTGAAGAATTACTTGGATTACCATTTGAAAGAGAAGTTGAATTTGACATAGAACTGCAATCAAGAATATCAGCAATTTACAAATCTCCTTATAGGATGACCCCAAAGGAATTGCAGGAGTTAAAAATACAATTACAGGAATTGATGGATAAGAATGGTGTTAGTAAGAAGGGGCCTGTTTAGATTTTCCTTCTCTGTTACACTCTAAGTTGACTGTAAGGGGAGGTCAAAATGGGGTGTGACATAGGGTTTGTGTCTTAGGATTTGAATGGGAACCTTATACAAATAAAATTTACTATGTCAAATGAATTGTAGGAAGCAGATTTTGGAATTTTGACGTGAGAAAAAAAAAAAAAAAACTAGTGTGCTTTAGGAATCCCCGAGATGTCTTCTTAACTTGTGTTAAATTCTGTGATGATTTGGATGAAGCTACTATTAAGCAGTAGTAATTGGGATGATTTTGATCAAAGTGCTTTTATTCTTTTTTGTTCCTCTTTTACTTCAAAATTGACCGATCTGTTTAGCTTTTACTTGTGTCTTCTAAAAGAGTTTGAGCTGTTCAATTTGGGTCTGTTGAAAAAATTGTTGACATTTTCAAGTCAGTGTCTGTGCGGATAGTTTGAGTCTTTCAAAATTAAAATTTACAATAGCCACTGTATTTTGAATCAGTTTTTTCTGTTAAATTTGGTTGATGTATAACATGGTTGTTCTCTTGTAGCGCAATTTGGTCATTTACCCCAGTAAAAACTGATTTTGTATTATGGTTTGCCGGTTATAAGTCATATTTTGAACATTAATTGCAGGAGCATCTGGTTTGAGGCTGCCACCCTTGTTGCTGTCCCCCCACCAGTGGAAATACCTACTGAAAGTGTTCTGAAATCTGCTTTGGCAGGAGGTCTTGCATCTGCGCTTTCTACTTCTGTGATGTATCCTATTGATACAATGAAGGCAAAGCACAAAACTTTATTCCTCCATATTTGCATTATAAAAAAGAAAGCAGAACACTATCATGTGCATATGGTACACAAAAGAAGGCATATGCAAAATGCACTACCTGGCCTTCTTTCAGAAATATATTTACCCTTTGATTCAATGACTGTAAATTTTAGAATAGTACAAGTAAACTAAATTACAAGGTTCTATAAGGGCGTTTTTGTAGAACTTTCAAGTGTTGTTTTCAGGTTAGGGTGAATGCTTATTTGTAACTTCTTAAGACAAATAAAGGATATGATTCTATGCTAATTTTAAAGAAATAATTAAATTCGAAGGAAAAATTGATCATGCATCATAATTAACATGATATGAAGGATGCTAAAAAGTTATTTATATAATGTTTCTGCAATATTTCTTATTCCCGGTCAAGAGTAAACTGCAAAGTTGAATGTCACTTACTTTGCATTGCTTATTGTATAATTAAAGTTGAATTGTTTATTTAATGAATCCATCTGTTATCATGGAAGATCACATTATTTCAAGACTTGAATATCAAATTAATTATCTTGTATTGTTAAACACTTAAACTTTATTTGGTTTATTTTTTTTTCAATTCTCGCAATGCAAAAATTAGAGAAAAAGGCAAACTCTAGTTTTGTTTTTCTAATCTTTAAAATAAGTCAGTTAGTAATGTTATTATTCAATAGTTCTATTATGGGTAATGCTTCTTTTATGGTATCTTGTATAATGAATTTACCTTTTTTTATCAGACACGTGTACAAGCATCCACTCTTTCATTCCCTGAACTTGTGTCAAAGCTTCCTGAAATCGGGATTCAAGGATTGTACAGAGGTTCTATCCCTGCTGTTCTTGGCCAATTTTCTAGGTTGGCAATCTTTCACTGCTTAGCTTTTGATTACGCCATCAATGTGCATCATCTTTCTCCTGATTGACAGCCATGGACTACGAACTGGCATCTTTGAAGCAAGCAAGTTGATCCTGGTAAATGTTGCACCGACACTTCCTGATATTCAGGTAATTGTAGCTTCCATGGATTCCACTCTGAAAATTTGCAATTGTCAAGTTGTCATCTTATAATTCTGTGATTCCACTTTTATCATAAAAACGTCATTTTGTAATTCTTCCCTTGATTGGTGTTTATATTCCTAAATGAAAAATCAGTGTGAAGGGATGTGCAGTAATGTTACAAAGTGGCGATTTTATGTTATTTAAATAGAAATGAGCATGCCTTGCGTGTTCCTGCCTAAGAAGCCTTCTTATCCTTCAGGTGCAATCTATGGCATCCTTTTGCAGTACGGTCCTTGGAACAGCAGTCAGAATTCCATGTGAGGTATTGAAGCAACGTTTACAGGCAGGTATTTTTGACAATGTAGGAGAGGCAATTGTGGGTACCTTACAGCAGGATGGTTTGAGAGGATTCTTTAGAGGAACTGGTGCTACACTTTGCCGGGAGGTACCCTTTTATGTTGCTGGGATGGGTCTATATGCTGAAGCAAAAAAGGTAATTTTATTTTACTCATAAGAGAGAGATTCTAGTTTTTTCATTTTTGCGTATTGAGCTTTTTAATGTTCTAAAATATTGAATCTATAACGTGTTTCTTTTTATTTGTTTATGCTTGCTTTTTTTTTGGGCAAAATTTAAAGTGAACCATAATGCGCCGAAAACTGTGAGCTTGATATGCTCACTCGTTGGCTACAGTAAAGGTGGCATATGGAACTGAAATGACTGGGTAGCCGAGAAATTGTTTGTAGAGTCTGTTAGTGGAAGATTAATTATTTTCAATGGTAAACAGTTAAAGTATTGCACTACCAAGTTATAGCATTGGCTCTATAAGCTACCAGGTTCAATTCATGCAATTCTTATTCTTATTCATAGTAGTTTATGCCACACCCCATTTTGACCTTCCCCTAATTAATCATGAGGTGTAACAGAGATGGACAATCTTGATAGACACATTTCTCACCCACTCATCTTCTACCTTTTTTTTCAACTTAGAATCGAGTGAGTAGAAATTTATCTAGCTAGATTGTCATAAAATATCTCATTCTTCAATGAATTCATCATAATTATAGATATGTAAGTGTGCGTAGTTTAAATTATCAAAATATAACACAAAGTTTCTTATTACTTAAATAGAAAATTTATACATATTAAGTCTTTAATTTATATTATGTACATCATTTTCTATATTACATCTCAAAATTATACAAACATCCATAATTATAGGTTATAAGATAAGTTGGGTCACTTGCCCATGGTCCCACCTGCGCCTTTCTATTTTTGAAAATAATCATCGTATACCTAATGAGCTAAACACTTAATAGGATGAACAATTCTAATATAAAGTTCGAAAATATAGTAAATAAAGTAATAATATGCATGCTGGTATTTTGAACTACTATGAGCATTTCTAATTATAGATATAGCTAATTTACTGCATTAATACATTTTAAAGAAAATTTTGTTTTGACATTTAAATAAATAAAATACTTAATTTTAGGCAATGAGCATGAGCATCTGTAAGAACATGAAATACATCTGTTAAGTTTTAAATCAGGAAATGCACTCTACTGATTAATTACTTATATTATTTGCATTTTCATTTTTATTATTATATATTAATTTTTTAGAAATGTCATATAATGCATTATAGATTTTTGGCGCATCTATATCATTAGACGTTACTTGGCCCATTGTCCCTTAAACCATTGATAAAGTTTGAACAATTCAACATAGCAATCATCAATGACCCTTCAATCTCAAGGTTGAATCCCATATTATCAATTTTCTAAGATCAAGGGTAGGGAATTTTTGTTTTTTCCCAAGGAGGCTCATCTTGTTATAATTTTTTACTCTCCTTGCGTAGGTCATCATAGCATTGCCAACTTATCTGACAGCATGCCAACTTATCTGACATGATATGAGCCTTTTTGACCTCTTTCAATTTAATACAATTATTATCGACAATTAAATTTCTTGGCATTGATATTCACCTATTATCAATTGATTTGTTTAACATGCTTCAATGATAATCATGATATGCAGCATTCAACCTCTATGTGCTTAAATAAGTATTTTATTCTATCAAATAATCTAATAAATCAAGCTAATTGAAATGTCTTGAGTTCATTGAAACAGGTGATCCCATAAAATGCCTTAGATTTGTTAGTATGATCATATCATGCTAAATATGATGTATATTTATTTCCTTGCATATAGTTATTCAATGGATTTATATAAATTAACAAGTGTACCTAAGAATAATTTGCATCCTATATTAAAGATTAATTATCTCACCTGAATCATAGGTTCTTCTTCAGAAAGAATTTCTTAATTTTTATCACCTTGGCATCTTGTTTTTTAGTAAATATCTATGATGCACCGACACACCTTATGAAGGAATGCAGTGTCGGACACGGACACGCATCCAACACAGCTGGGACACATGTCGGACACGGCCGAAACATGTTCAATTAAAATAATAATTTAATTAAAACGGACACACATGTCATAATATTTAATGATAAAAACAATTAAAATTCATTTAATTTAATAAAATGAGCCGAATTTCTGAGTAGCTGCGTATGTTCTAGGTTATCCCATATCCCTTCGTATTCGAAGACTTCTTCATTTCTGTGAGCAGGCTAGGGTTTTGCATCGTCTTCTTCATTTACACGGCAAGCGAGGCCGAAGGAGCTTAATATGCGAGCAGGTGAGGCCATCACTCCTACGTTTTCGTCATATTCGTTATTTCTGCGAGTAGACGAGGCCGAACAATCGATTAAATTAATTTTCCTAACAACCATTCTGACGCCTGTCATTCCTTCCCTCGATTCATTCGTGCCCATCACTCCTTCGACCGTCACTTCTTCGCTCTCTTGATTGCTTGCTTGGTGCATATGAAGATCTACGCCGACGACACTGGATCTATGCACGACCTCGATTATTCAATCCCTCACGCTCTCTTGATCTCTACCAAATATAAGAAGCTTTGTTTTTTTCCTCCTGTTACACGATGTTTGCTGATCTGTTGTCTTTATTTCATATAAAATGGTGCAACACAATAATAGAAAATTGACCTGGAGGAACTTGGTAATCTGGTTAACTGTTTTGCCTCCTTTCCTGCTCATATTCACACTATTTGTTCCTCATTCCCAAAATCTTGAACCTGGGGATAGACCTATGCTTCAAAGCTATAGGCTGAAAGTATAGAGTTCTGTTTTTGTAGAATGTTTGATTAAGAGATTTGGCGGCAGTGAAGCCATGGCATGTTTAAAGATGTGAGCAATCATGTTTGGAAATCACTACTAAATCCATTCAGTATCTAACTATCATACTTTGGATTCAAGGCTTCGAGCAAAAGTTGCCACTACTGTATTGTTTGTGTAGGCGTGATCGAACATTTCGAAACATAATTTAGTTGAAAGAGCATATCACATTATCACTATTTGAATTTGTGCGAGAAAATAAAAATAGCATGAAATATTTTATGCTTATGTTTTTATATTATAGGTCAAATAAGTAATTATGATATTGATTTATTATTTTTTTGTCATTCCTAATATGATGTTATCTTAATTTCTATGCACTATTTAAAAAATTATAATGCCGTGTATGTGATAGGAACTGGATGCAGAACTTGTGAAATTTCTTGGCTGAATTTATAATTTCAGCAAAACGGAAATCGGTAACAAGTAAACGAAGAAGAATAATACTCGAGAACACTTTTTATTGGATTATATATGAAAAAAAAGACAAGATACAGTTGGATCTTCAATTGGAGAGGAAGATACGGCACTCCCAAATCTCTAGACATCGCTAGAACCCAAAGCACCCTAAAAACACTACAATTTCAGCAAACAAGACCTCCCCCTAACCCTAGAAAAATTTCCTACTTATAAACAAAAAATACCCAAACAGCCCTCCCCCAATTCCCTCCCAAATTTACCCTATTTCCTTAATTATTTTTCCTCCAAATCAGCCCCCAAATCAACTTCCAAATCTGCCCTCTTCAATTAGGCAACATCTCTTAATTAATCCTCTCCAAATCAGCCCTCAAATCTTCGCTCTTCAATTAAAAAATATTTCCTAATTAATTCTCCCTAAATCAGCCCCTAAATATGCTATCTTCAATTAGGAAACATCTCTTAATTAATTCCCTTTGATTAAAAAATCTTTCTAAATAGCTTCCTCTTGATTAGAAAATTTATTAATTCCCTCCCAATTAAATCAGCTTGTCCATTAATACTCCCATTCCAAAGTACCACCTTGTCCTCAAGATGGAACAAACGAAACTGCTACTGAAGCACTTGACTAATAGCATTGGACTGAAAAATGGACTGCACTTGGTTGAATTATCCCTGCCTCGAGCATATCCTTGATTAATCTCTCAATCTCTTTGTTCTGGATTTGGGGATGACAATATAGACAAACACTGATAGGTGGGACTCCTTCCTTCAAGATGATAACATACTCACATTCTCGCGAAGGATTCAACCCTTGAACTTGCTGGAACACCCCTCAATACCGTTGTAGGGGTGGTAGAATCATGTCTGGTGCTTCTATCTTCTCCTAATTATTTTCTCTTTCCAAATTATGCAGCTCCACTAAAGTCCCACTCCTTTACTCTTTTCTCTCCTTGGAAGTATCTCCAAAGGTGGCATCTCCTCTTCTTCCCCCAACATTTTCACCTTATGATCTTTCCCTCTCCTTATTGGATTAGGGTTTCCTTCACTCCCGTGGTCGCTAGTGGCTCCCCCTGCCTCTAACGGCACCGTTGTAGTTTGGAACTCGAGCATCTTTCTCATCATCTCCTCCATGATGATGAACTTCTCATCGATCTTCTCATGGATGACTGAAAGCTTTTTGAAATATGAAATCTTTTCTACACAATCTGATTTTAATTGCCCGATCTCCTCTTCGAATAGTTCTATTTTTCTTCCAGCCATGGGTGCCTGGATCGAACAACTCTGATACCAATTTGATAGGAAGTGGATGCAAAATTTGTGAAATTCCTTGGCTAAATTTATAATTTCAGCAAAATAGAAATGGGTAACAAGTAAATGAAGAAGAATAACACTCAAGAACACTTTTTATTAGATTATATATGAAATAGAAGACAAGATACAGTTAGATCTTCAATTGGAGAGAAAGATCTGACTCTCCCAAATCTCTTGACACTGCTAGAGCCCAAACCAATCCTAAGAACAAACTAAATTCAGAAAACACTCAATATCCCTAACCCTAGGAAAAATCTCCTACTTGCAAATAATAAACAGTAAATCCCAAAATAACCCCTCCAATTTGATTCTCTAATGACTGTTGGATCCCACCTGGATAGAAAGCACGGGAGCCTCTGGGCGAAAATCCCGCTCCTGCTCCGCTCCTGGGTGAAAGTCTCACTTCTGCTAAGTCATTTTGGCACGGGCCGGTCCCATGTGTTGGACTGGCTGGACCGATCCCTCCTACACTGGTCTATCAATACTCCCCTCTCAAAGAACCACCTTGTCCGCAAGGTGGAAAGATGGTTCCTTCCTTAATTTCCTCGTCATCACAAACGGTGAGAACTTGAAGAGTTCGATCCTTACATCTGTGCCCTGGTGTATACCTCTCCTCACATCTGAAACAAAGCCCCTTCGCTCTCTTTTCTTGTAACTCCGTTTCTGTGAGTTTCTTGAAGTTGTCCCTCTGTTTTTCTCCTACAATCTTCACCTTCGGGGTTTCCTGAAGAGTACCCGGTGACGGCTCCTTGGATGCCAAAAAGGTGGTGGACATCTTGTACGAATCTCCTGAGCTGCTGCCTCCAGTCCCTCTCTCTAGGTGCCTCTGATCATCCACTAATTGAGCTAGCTCTCCAATAGCCTCTCCCAAATCATAAAAGCTCATCACTCTAACTACCACTCGAATCTCTGGTTTGAGCCCTTTCATAAAATTCCCCTCCAGTACAGTCTCCGGAAGCCGATCCAGTCGGCTGGCCAGGTGCTCAAACTGCTCATGGTATTCCACCACCGCCCCCTCCTACGTCAGGGCGAAGAACTGCTCATAGAAGTCTCCTTCCCTGCTGGTTCAGAATGTTCCAAAAGCAGTCCTTAAACTCCCTCTGTATGGGTCGCTTTGTATCCCTTCACTAGTACCATGCTAAAGCTTTCCCCTCCAAGCACATCTCGACTGTCGTCGGTCTCTCCTCCTCCGTCAACCTATTGACGGTAAAGTACCTTTCCACCTTATAGATTCACCCATGGGCATCATTTCCCTAAAAAATAGGCATCTTCAGTTTCCTTATCCTCAGATCTCCTCCATTCCCCCTGTTTCCTCAATAATATCTCATTTCCCAAGGGGGTGGTTCCCACCAAATGTCTCAATCATCCTTTCTATGCTCGTACCCAAACCTTTCATCAACTTCCCACCACCTCCTTTCAAATTCAGCACCCCTTGGATCATAATAAACCCATCTCCTTTCAAATTCAGCCCCCTTCGATCATAATTAGCCCTTTCCCTTTCAAATTCTTCTCTAATGACTGTTGGACCCCACCTGGATAGAAAGCACGGGAGCCTCTGGGTGGAAATCCTGCTCTCGCTCCGCTCCTGGGCGGAATCCGGCTTCTGCTCCGTCGTTTTAGCATGGGCTGGTCTCTTGTGTTGGACCGGCTAGACCGGTCTATCAGTATGCACCATGTCCATGTCCTATATTTTCAATGATAGTCATATTCTGCATTCGTGTCGTGTCCGTGTTGGTGCATCCTAGGTAAGTATCCTAATAATAATAATTTTTTAATTTAATATAAATTGATACTCGAAGCTAAATCAATTAGCCTCAAATAATTATCTCAAAATAATTTCTTCTCATTCAATCATTCAATTTAATAAACTTGAATCCAAACTCAATTTGTGGAAAAAAAAAATACTAAGATTATTTTTTAGGGAAAAAAAATACTAAGATTATTTTTTACCAAAAATCTGGAATCTCCCTCTTCATCTTCTTTTCTTCCTTTTTCTTCATCTCTATTTCTTCTTCTTCCCATCTTCTCTTCTTCTTCTTATCTTCTTCCTCACTTGTTTTTCTTCTCTTCTTTTTCCCCTCTTCTCTTTTTCTCTTCTTCCACCTCCCTTCATCTCTTTTTTTCCTTCTTCCTTTCTTTGTTTTCACTGAACGTCTGTACCAAGCCTCCTCCTGTTCTCTTTTTATTCTCCTTGCACGAAGAGCCCCCCTTTCCTCCTTTTCTTCTTCTCCTCCTTCCCTTCTTATCCTCTGCTTCATATACAGAGCTTCCCCTCTTGTGCCTGATTCTAGCTCCCTTCTTTGTTTCTCGAGCCTTCAACGATTTGGGAAGGGATAAAGATGGGATGGACGGGATAAGAGAGAAATTCGATAGAGATAAGCTTAAGTTATTGATTAATTATATAATTAAATTATCCTATAGGCTATCCCCACTATCAATTTATTGATTTATTTTTGCATGAAACGGAATTTTTTTAAAAAAAAATCCATTGTGCTACAGTACATTGGTTTATTTTTTACTGCACAGTAGCATTCAAATACAACTTATAAAATTATTTAATAGCCAAATAAAATTATAAATACTACTATGCTTAATTATTTATGTACACTTTTATGTATCAAAGTATCAAAATGATTGAAATAATATGTAAAATTTTATGAAAATAGTTTTGTTGATTTTTGGAATATGCAAAAATTCAGTTATAATTTTTAGAAGAAATTTTCATCTTGCCTTTATGAAAATTTGGATGTTACATGTTATTTATTTATTCTTTTAATCTTTAATCAAATAATTCCAATTTTTCAAGAATGGATGGCAGGAACATCTTGAACTTAGTATATTCTTCAAAAGGAAAAATGTATCATGAACAAGCATCTCTTAACAGGTGTGATTAAGTTTGTATTTGACAATACTTGGAGAAAATTCTATTAAGACCAAATAAAAGAGTGATCATACCATATTTTATGTTCTACTATTTGTTTTAGTGGAAGCTTCTTAGAGCTCATTTTTTCTCTCTGTTGCTTTTCCACTTTATATTATAGTCTAGAATTTTCAAGTAATTCTTAATCTACATAAGAGTGCAAGTTATCATCCATTTCATAGGTCTTCTTCAAGGCAGTGGCATAGTTAGAATTTTTTTTGCAAGGACATAAATTATCACAACTCAATCCAATATGACCAACAGAGAGACATGCCATGTTGTGTTGTCTTGTTACTTATCGAGCCCAAGATCTAAATTTTGGGAACTTTTTAGATTTTCTTAAATTTAAACGTCCCACAGGGCTACTAATGTACTTCCAATTATCCACAATTTCTCTTTTCTTTTCATTCATCATTAATATATATATACAACAAATTTTAAAATATAGTGCATGACTACATATTAGAATAAAGTAAATGAATCAATAAATAAATAACTATGACTGTACAAACATAAAAAAAATACCTCTACAAACTTAGATCAAGCCCTGAATTCTCAGCTACTCAACTTGATTTTTTCTCATTTTCCTGACCTGAAATAGAGTGCAGAGTAGGTGTGAGCTAACACAGCTTAGCAAGTCAAATCAACTGATCAAAATTTTTAAATATTTCTCTTATTATGCATTCAACTGAATTCTAAAAGCATTCAATAACAATTTATTTTACTGAATAGAATAATGCTTGTAGTTATCAAAAATCTATATAACAATACATGGAAAGTAAATAAACAAATATTCTATATATCTGAACAGAAAATAATAGATTTTTTTTAGGTTCTTATACCTCTCATCAGAAACAAATATAAGAATTCAGGCTTTTATAACTATCTGTGCTAGTATATCAGAAAGCATGCTTTTATGGCTCCAAATTCTAGCACATATCAAATATTTATAAATTCAAGTTCTTATGACTCCCTGTGCATCCTGCATGACATAATTTCCTCCAATATAAGAGTTTCACAAAATCACACATTTCAAGCATATACGCACATATTTTATTACAGTTCGGGAAAGCAATGTAAATAAATCAACTTGTAAACAACATGTTATATAAGTAGCCTACATATTGAACAACTAGTAGAAATTTGGTATTTCAAAAATTCACCAGATTATCAGAGATTGTTCAGAGTGTCATTTTAAAGCTTTTACTGGACTATAGCCTTATTTTTAGTGATTGGAATTAATTTTTCAATGTGTCAAAAACCATAATTTTCAATTTACTCGGTAAAATTTTTCTAGAAAAATACCTGAATGTTCAAACTGTTATATCTACAACTTGTAAAAAATTATATGGTGAAAATTTTGAGAGTACAAAATTATCGTAGTTTTTCCTCATCGAAATTATAAATTAAATAAGGAAAATCTCAAAATTCTCATATTTATATTGAATGTAACTTATTTCGATCCAGACAATTTCCTGAATTGGGCCAACAACAGAAAATGAACCAGAGGTGCCCAAACTTTAACTTTCTCTCACTAGAAAACCTCTCTCTCTAGCCGGCTAAAGGGGGTTGATTTTATAAAAATGAAATGTGATTGATTTTGATATTTTTATAAAAAATTAATCTAGCGCCACAATGCTCAACCCTTAAGCGCCATAGCGCCTGATCCCAATGCCTCCTTGTTAGTTCATTTAAAAAAAATGCTGGAGAGTTCAATGCCGCAGCGCTGCCAACTAAGCCTCGTGGCGCTCCTAGGGAAAGAATTTCAAAATTTATATGTATGCACACATGCCCATGAGACCCGCTTTAGAACATATTCAGACATTCACATACATACAAAACACTCACAGACACATGTAGAATATATGAATACATAAACTAAGTAGGTTTACCTTCATAAGATCGAGTCAGAATAGGTGTAATTGAATCCTATTTAAGTGGGTGTTTTATAAATTGACTGTTTTAAAAATATTTATCTGTATTTTTGAATAGATATCTGAAACTCTTGGCTAAAAATTTTTGGAGGGGCACCCATTTAATATTTTTTTATAAAAATTATATTTATTGAAGTAAATATATATTATATATATATATGTACTCCAAAAATTAGCATCCCGGCCTCCCCTGCTTTCGGGGGGAGTTTTAACGAATTAAGTTCTGGTGTAAATTTTTAGAAGGTAGATTGGGTTTGTATATATGACACTATCCAGAGATTTCGCACTCATTTTGCGAGGACTTTAGATCTAAGTTCCGGTTTCGTATAGGCGCATGCCCCTTATAGTTAATTATCCCTCCCGGTAATGAGAGAGAACTTTCGATGAAGGCTAGTCGTCAAAACAGATATGTAGAGAAAGCTTGGTATCTGGTATATAGTAGCAACATGAGTTGATATTTGAAAATTTGATATTTAAAATTGGAAATGTCATCATCTTGCACTTAAAGCGGATGGTGGGGAAGTGATGATGGACCCGATCAAGATCTCATGGTTCCGTCATCCCAGGTCATCGTGGTTCATAGTCTACTTAGTTAGAGGAGGTAGTTGACCCAACCTGACAGAAGGATCCTTGTTGGCAGTCATGGGTTGCGTCGTCCAAATGTATCTTGTAGATCTAGGATGAATATTTGGCTAAGGTGATAAATTTGAATCCACCTTAGCTAACAAAGGACTTTGTGCCCTATCGATTATATCATATTGATTCATATCTCATGGATTTAGTGCCATTGGGGAGCATACAGGGTCTGGCCATGACCTTAATTTAGTGGTCCCATTTGGTGGCAAACCATCTGGTTCAGAGGGCTCCGATCACAATCGTTTACCTACAGTGCCATTTGGCGGTAAAACTGTCAGTTAGAAGACACGTGCCATGTCCTTGTTGGCAAGAGATTATTTGATAATGAATCCTAGTGATATTCTCGACCAGACATTAGCTCTTTGTGAGTTGAAGTGATATTTAAATTTGTTCACATCGACAAACTGTTGCGGAGGATGGATGGGTTTTTCTTTAAGCATTTCGATGGTTAATTTCAAATTTAAATATTTAGATTTTGATATTTCTTGGAGTTCTGAAATTTTTATGGGCATTTGGGTGTCATTTTGAATATTTGGAATTTAACCTCTTATGTTGAGATCTACGTTCAACGCGGCCATCATTGAGGTGACTTATGGGCATTTTCATTTGTGGTTTGAACTTTGTCGACTTTGTCTACTTGCTGACAGAGGATCAAGTTCTTCGTAGGCTCTTTGTCTTAGTTATTGTAAAGACCAGTTCAACCGGTTCAGTCGAACCGGCCCCTCCCTGCTACAGACGTTCGCGGGAAGGGAGATCGTGGTCCAGGCGGACCGCGAGCAGCACCGCTCGCGTGCGTAACGCCTCCGGAACGGCTCGGATTGAATTGTCGATTGCATTTTCGCGTATAAGGATGAATAATAATGACTCCTCTCACGGGATATTGTTAGTTCGCTCTTTCCGGTAGAAGGAATCGCGAGAGGGAAAACTCTTGTTGAAGAGGAACGGCTGAGAGGAAGAAAGAGAGGAAGGTTTGTTTTTATTTCTCTATTTCTGTATAAATCCTTCCCTATTTCTTCATCTAAACAGCGAGGGTGTTTTATTAAGGCAAAGAAAGGGATTGAAAGCAAAGAGAAAGAATTTTGGGGAGAGGAAGAAGGAATTTAGGGTTTTGAGAAATTCCCAAATTTGTAAGTAAATTTATATCTTGAAATTTTATGAGTTAACTTTTATTGTTTGATTTTAGAGATTTGGAAAAGAGAAGATCGAAAGCTTCAGGAGTCTGATTTCACAAACAAAATTCTTGGAAGAGAAATTAAGTGGGTATTTATAAAATTTTCTTTATGTCATTTTCTTTCCAGAAGTATGAATATAAAAGTTATGTTTTACATTTTTAGAAACTATTGTTTGAAATAAACAAATGATTTTACAAGCATGAGTATGTCAAAGAAGATGTATATGTATTAAGAACGTATATAGATATATATGAATAAATAGAAAGAATATATGAATGAACAATACATGAAAGATTTGAAAAAGAAAGAAAATGGAAAAGGACATGCATGCAAATTTCAGGAGTCACCCCCGTATGGTACTGGCTGGGGAAGCAATGTACCCGTGCACGATAAAAAAATAAAAGGGAAAAGGTTATAACATAAGGAAAAGGAAATGGAAATGGATGTACCTCTGGTACATTTTGACGGTGCTCCTGTATAAAAGAAATGGGAAAAGGAAAAATAGTTAAAGATAAAAGCTATAAGGAATGATGATAAAGGATGTATGAAGAATTAAAGAAAGGAATTATATTTTATGCCAAATGAAATGAAGAAATGAAATGATAATAATGTTAATATGTAATGTCTTTTATGCATGAGAATTTGTTTAACAGATACCCACTGAGTTTACTTAGTGAACTCAAACAATGAATTTAAATGTTTTAGGTAAGTCTTCAGAATTAGAAAATGGGAGAAAGAGAAGAGTTCGTTTATAGAAGACGACGTGCATCTGAAAACAGGTAAATTGTGATCTGAAATAGATGTGAAAGTATTTAAAGAATTTTAGTTAGTGGCTCTTCCGCTGATTAAGGAGATTTACTGTTTTTATGTTCTTATACTTATGAATTGTTTAGATCCTACCGTCTGACCTTAGTTCCCGCCTCGTTAATTCGAGTATCCGGGCCGGGTCGTGACAAAAGTGGTATCAGAGCCAAATTTAGATATGAATTGTATTGGAAGAGCCATTAGGATGATTTTAATGACTTAAAGATTTAATGTGAAATGAATATTTTATTGAAGCAGGAATCAAAATAATTCTGAAGAAGAGAGGGAAGTAGAAAGGCCAGTACCTAATGTAAATGTTAATCCTGATGCACTAACACAAATGATGACAACTATGGCTCAAATGATTCAAGACTCAAGGAATCAACCATCAGGAAGTAACAGTGGTGGTGGAATACCTATGGATAAGTATCTCAAATTATTCCAAGATATGAGACCACCACTATTCAAGGGAGTTGAGGGACCAATTGAAGCTGAAAATTGGTTACTGAGAATTGAAAAGATTTTAGAAGGAATGTTTTGTCCAGAGGAGAGGAAAGTCTCCTTGGCAGTTTTTGCTCTTGATGGAGAAGCAGAAAGGTGGTGGAGAGGTCAGCATAAAAGTAAAACTGGAGGGATTCAAGACATGCAAATCAAGTGGGATGAGTTTACAAAATTGTTTAGAGATTGGTTCGTACCTTCTTCAATCCGAGCCGTTCCGGAGGCGTTACGCACGCGAGCGGTGCCGCTCGCGGTCCGCCTGGACCGCGATCTCCCTTCCCGCGAACGTCTGTAGCGGGGAGGGGCCGATTCGACTGAACCGGTCTTTACAATCTCCCCTTCTTACAAAAATTTCGTCCTCGAAATTAAATCAAGTAAAGAAAGCATACCTTAGTTAAAAAGATTAGGATATTGACTTCTCATTTCAGCTTCCTTTTCCCAAGTGGCATCTCTTTCTG
This sequence comes from Dendrobium chrysotoxum, assembly GCA_019925795.1. Taxonomy (NCBI): domain Eukaryota; kingdom Viridiplantae; phylum Streptophyta; class Magnoliopsida; order Asparagales; family Orchidaceae; genus Dendrobium; species Dendrobium chrysotoxum. The sequence goes on from CM034308.1 coordinate 24,724,708, forward strand.
ATCCATTTTTCCATAAGACTTTCACAAAAGGTATTGCTTTGTTCCTCAACTGTTTCACATCATATTCCAATATCCTTTCAGGTTCCTCAACATATTTCAAATCAGGTTGTAAGTTAATTGATTTGGACTGTATACTCTTGGATTCATCTGAAACATACTTCCGGAGTACTGATATATGAAACACATTATGAATTCCTTGCATATGCCCTGGTAGATCCAATCTGTAAGCCATATTTCCAATTCTCTCTATGATTTCAAAAGGACCTATAAATCTTGGACTTAATTTTCCTGTCTTTCCAAACCTTTGCACACCTTTCATTGGGCTAACTTTTAAGAAAACAAATTCTCCCACTTCAAACTCAACTGGTCTGTGCTTTGCATCATAATACTTTCGTTGCCTGTCTTGAACTGCCTTTAGTCTGTCTCTGATCAATCTGATTTTGTTAGTAGCTTCATCTACCAGTTCAGTTCCAATTATCTTTCTTTCACCTGTTTCTACCCAACACAAGGGGGTTCTGCATTTTCTTCCATAAAGAGCCTCATATGGTGCCATTCCAATACTAGATTGGAAACTGTTATTATATGCAAATTCAATCAACGGTATGTGAATCTCCCAATTTCCACCAAAATCTAATACACATAGTCGCATTAAATCCTCCAAAGTCTGAATTGTCCTCTCTGATTGCCCATCTGTCTGAGGATGAAATGCTATGCTGAAAGTCAGTCGTGTGCCCAAAGCTTCCTGAATTTTCTTTCACAATTTAGAAGTGAAACGAGCATCTCTGTCTGAAACTATAGATTTTAGAATTCCATGCAATCTCACAATTTCATCAACATATAATTTTGCCAACTTCTCTACTGAGAATTGAAAAGATTTTAGAAGGAATGTTTTGTCCAGAGGAGAGGAAAGTCTCCTTGGCAGTTTTTGCTCTTGATGGAGAAGCAGAAAGGTGGTGGAGAGGTCAGCATAAAAGTAAAACTGGAGGGATTCAAGACATGCAAATCAAGTGGGATGAGTTTACAAAATTGTTTAGAGATTGGTTCGTACCTTCTTCAATCCGAGCCGTTCCGGAGGCGTTACGCACGCGAGCGGTGCCGCTCGCGGTCCGCCTGGACCGCGATCTCCCTTCCCGCGAACGTCTGTAGCGGGGAGGGGCCGATTCGACTGAACCGGTCTTTACAATCTCCCCTTCTTACAAAAATTTCGTCCTCGAAATTAAATCAAGTAAAGAAAGCATACCTTAGTTAAAAAGATTAGGATATTGACTTCTCATTTCAGCTTCCTTTTCCCAAGTGGCATCTCTTTCTGATCCATTTTTCCATAAGACTTTCACAAAAGGTATTGCTCTGTTCCTCAACTGTTTCACATCATATTCCAATATCCTTTCAGGTTCCTCAACATATTTCAAATCAGGTTGTAAGTTAATTGATTTGGACTGTATACTCTTGGATTCATCTGAAACATACTTCCGGAGTACTGATATATGAAACACATTATGAATTCCTTGCATATGCCCTGGTAGATCCAATCTGTAAGCCATATTTCCAATTCTCTCTATGATTTCAAAAGGACCTATAAATCTTGGACTTAATTTTCCTGTCTTTCCAAACCTTTGCACACCTTTCATTGGGCTAACTTTTAAGAAAACAAATTCTCCCACTTCAAACTCAACTGGTCTGTGCTTTGCATCATAATACTTTCGTTGCCTGTCTTGAACTGCCTTTAGTCTGTCTCTGATCAATCTGATTTTGTTAGTAGCTTCATCTACCAGTTCAGTTCCAATTATCTTTCTTTCACCTGTTTCTACCCAACACAAGGGGGTTCTGCATTTTCTTCCATAAAGAGCCTCATATGGTGCCATTCCAATACTAGATTGGAAACTGTTATTATATGCAAATTCAATCAACGGTATGTGAATCTCCCAATTTCCACCAAAATCTAATACACATAGTCGCATTAAATCCTCCAAAGTCTGAATTGTCCTCTCTGATTGCCCATCTGTCTGAGGATGAAATGCTATGCTGAAAGTCAGTCGTGTGCCCAAAGCTTCCTGAATTTTCTTTCACAATTTAGAAGTGAAACGAGCATCTCTGTCTGAAACTATAGATTTTAGAATTCCATGCAATCTCACAATTTCATCAACATATAATTTTGCCAACTTCTCTACTGAGAATTGAAAAGATTTTAGAAGGAATGTTTTGTCCAGAGGAGAGGAAAGTCTCCTTGGCAGTTTTTGCTCTTGATGGAGAAGCAGAAAGGTGGTGGAGAGGTCAGCATAAAAGTAAAACTGGAGGGATTCAAGACATGCAAATCAAGTGGGATGAGTTTACAAAATTGTTTAGAGATTGGTTCGTACCTTCTTCAATCCGAGCCGTTCCGGAGGCGTTACGCACACGAGCGGTGCCGCTCGCGGTCCGCCTGGACCGCGATCTCCCTTCCCGCGAACGTCTATAGCGGGGAGGGAACCAGTTGAACCGGTCTTTACAATCTCCCCTTCTTACAAAAATTTCGTCCTCGAAATTAAATCATGTAAAGAAAGCATACCTGTCTGTCTGATGGGTAAGAAATGAGCTGACTTTGTTAATCTGTCAATAACAACCCATATTGCATCTCGACTCTGTCTCGACCTGGGTAATCCAATCACAAAGTCTATTGCAATGTCTTCCCATTTCCACTCAGGTATTGGTAAAGGTTGTAGTTGACCACTTGGCTTTTGATGTTCTGCTTTAATCATTTGACAGGAAACATATTTTGCTACAAATTCTGCAACATTCCTCTTTAATCCTGGCCACCAAAATAATCCTCTCAGTTCCTGATACATCTTTGTACTGCCTGGGTGAATTTCATAATTGGAAAGATGAGCTTCCTGTAATATCTCTTCTCTTAAGCTTCCAACTTTTGGAATACAGATTCTGCCCTTATACTTTAATAAGCCTTCTCCATCAATTTCAAAGCTCCCTAACTGTCCTGCTTGTACTTTACTTATGATCTCTTGAAATTTTTCATCTTGAGACAATGAATTGAGCACTCTATTTTTCAAAGTAGATTGGATCATCAACTGGTTCAACATTATATCTTTTGTATTTTTCTGATTGACCACTGAAAGTTTTAATCTTTCCATATCTTTGATTAATTGTTCCTGCTGGGTAATTAACCAACTTGCATTCCCAAGAGCTTTTCTGCTAAGTGCATCTGCAACCACATTTGCCTTCCCAGGAGGATACTGTATGTCCAGGTCATAATCCTTTATAAGCTCTAGCCACCTTCTTTGTCTCAGATTCAGTTCTTTCTGATTGAAAATATATTTGAGGCTCTTATGATCTGTGAACACTTCGCATCTAACCCCATATAAGTAATGTCTCCAAATTTTAAGTGCAAAAACTACAGCTGCCAATTCTAAATCATGAGTGGGGTAGTTCCTTTCATGAATTTTCAGTTGCCTTGAAGCATAGGCCACTACTCTACCATGTTGCATCAGTACACATCCAAGTCCTCTTAAGGAAGCATCACAAAAAATTTGGAATCCTTCTGAACCTGATGGAATTGTCAAAATTGGGGCAGTCATTAAACAATTCTTTAATTTCTGGAAAGCTTCATCACATTGAACACTCCAATTAAATTTCACTGCTTTCTGGGTTAATCGGGACAATGGCATTGCAATTTGAGAAAACCCCTCCACGAATCTCCTGTAATAACCAGCAAGGCCCAGAAAACTCCTCACCTCTGAAACTGTAGTTGGCCTTGGCCAATCTGAAATGGCTTGAACTTTATTCTGATCCACTGAAATTCCTTCTCCACTAATCACATGTCCAAGGAAATTTACACTGTTCAACCAAAATTCACATTTTGAAAATTTTGCATACAATTTATTCTCCTTTAATGTCTGCAACACTGCCTGTAAATGACTAGAATGGCTCTCTTTATCTCTTGAATAGATCAAGATATCATCAATGAACACAATTACAAATATGTCCAGGAATGGTTTAAAAATTCTGTTCATTAAATCCATAAATACAGCTGGTGCATTTGTTACTCCAAATGGCATTACCACAAACTCATAGTGGCCATATCTGGTTCTGAAAGCTGTCTTTGCTATATCTTCTTCCTTGATCCGTAGCTGATGGTATCCAGATCTCAAATCAATTTTAGAGAAAACTGTAGCTCCCTCCAGTTGATCAAAAAGATCATCAATTCTGGGCAATTGATATTTATTCTTAACAGTAAGCTTATTCAGTTCTCTGTAATCTATGCACATTCTGAAGCTCCCATCTTTCTTCTTTACAAACAGCACTGGAGCTCCCCATGGTGAGGAACTTGGCTTGATAAATCCCTTATCTAGCAATTCCTGTAACTGACTTTTCAGCTCCTGTAACTCTTTAACTGCCATCCTGGAAGGTGCCCTTGCCACTGGTTCTGAACCTGATATCAACTCAATAGTGAAATCTATCTCCCTTTCTGGTGGTAATCCTGGCAAATCATCCAAAAATACCTCTGGATATTCGTTGATTACAGGTATATCTTTCAATTCTTTAACTTCCTTATTTGTATCCTTTACTTGAGCAAGAAAACACTGACATCCCTTGGATACAAATTTACATGCTTTCATATAAGTGATGATCATTGATGAAACTCCTCTCTCTCCGTAAAATTTCAACTCTCTTTCCCCAGGCAAATTAAACTTTACAATTTTTTTGTTGCAATCAATAATCACAAAGTGTTTTGATAACCAATCCATCCCCAATATCATATCAAACTCTTGCAATGGCAGAATATTTACTGTTGCTTCAAACTCTCTTTCATTTATTTTGAAAGTCACTTGACATACACCATTTACATTCATAATAGATCCATTTGGCATTAAAACTTCCAAAATTACATTTGTCTCATAAACATTCAGTCCAACTGTTTTAACAAATTCCTCTGAAATGAAGGAGTGTGAAGCTCCTGTATCAAAAAGAATTTGTACAGACTTTCCTTGCATCATGATCATACCTATAAAAGTTACATAAAAAAAATAACATAAACATACATTATTCCTTGAACAATACTTTCATAATACGCATTTATTCATTTTTCATTTCTATCACCTGTAATCACTTCAGGTGATTCCTTAGCATCCTTCTAAGTCAATGCATATACTATAGGCAAAGTATTCTATCGGCTTTGACTTGATCCTGGAGTAGAAACAGCTGATTCTACTGTTCTTGGTCTTCCAACATTCTTCTGAGATCCAGTATTCATCCTTGACTCTCCTGCTGGTCTTTGCCCCAAAGTAGGACAATTCTTAAGGAAGCTGAAATGACAAGTCAATATCCTAATCTTTTTAACTAAGGTATGCTTTCTTTACTTGATTTAATTTCGAGGACGAAATTTTTGTAAGAAGGGGAGATTGTAAAGACCGGTTCAACCGGTTCAGTCGAACCGGCCCCTCCCCGCTACAGACGTTCGCGGGAAGGGAGATCGCGGTTCAGGCGGACTGCGAGCGGCACCGCTCGGGTGCGTAACGCCTCCGGAATGGCTCGGATTGAATTGTCGATTGGATTTTCGCGTATAAGGATGAATAGTAACGACTCCTCTCACGGGATATTGTTAGTTCGCTCTTTCCGGTAGAAGGAATCGCGAGAGGGAAAACTCTTGTTGAAGAGGAACGGCTGAGAGGAAGAAAGAGAGGAAGGTTTGTTTTTATTTCTCTATTTCTGTATAAATCCTTCCCTATTTCTTCATCTAAACAGCGAGGGTGTTTCATTAAGGCAAAGAAAGGGATTGAAAGCAAAGAGAAAGAATTTTGGGGAGAGGAAGAAGGAATTTAGGGTTTTGAGAAATTCCCAAATTTGTAAGTAAATTTCGAGCATGAGTAAATTTCTATCTTGAAATTTTATGAGTTAACTTTTATTGTTTGATTTTAGAGATTTGGAAAAGAGAAGATCGAAAGCTTTAGGAGTCTGATTTCACAAACAAAATTCTTGGAAAAGAAATTAAGTGGGTATTTATAAAATTTTCTTTATGTCATTTTCTTTTCAGAAGTATGAATATAAAAGTTATGTTTTACATTTTTGGAAACTATTGTTTGAAATAAACAAATGATTTTACAAGAAACAAATGATTTTACAAGCATGAGTATGTCAAAGAAGATGTATATGTATTAAGAACGTATATAGATATATATGAATAAATAGAAAGAATATATGAATGAACAATACATGAAAGATTTGAAAAAGAAAGAAAATGGAAAAGGACATGCATGCAAATTTCAGGAGTCACCCCCGTATGGTACTGGCTGGGGAAGCAATGTACCCGTGCACGATAAAAAAATAAAAGGGAAAAGGTTATAACATAAGGAAAAGGAAATGGAAATGGATGTACCTCTGGTACATTTTGACGGTGCTCCTGTATAAAAGAAATGGGAAAATGAATAATAGTTAAAGATAAAAGCTATAAGGAATGATGATAAAGGATGTATGAAGAATTAAAGAAAGGAATTATATTTTATGCCAAATGAAATGAAGAAATGAAATGATAGTAATGTTAATATGTAATGTCTTTTATGCATGAGAATTTGTTTAACAGATACCCACTGAGTTTACTTAGTGAACTCAAACAATGAATTTAAATGTTTTAGGTAAGTCTTCAGAATTAGAAAATGGGAGAAAGAGAAGAGTTCGTCTATAGAAGACGACGTGCATCTGAAAACAGGTAAATTGTGATCTGAAATAGATGTGAAAGTATTTAAAGAATTTTAGTTAGTGGCTCTTCCGCTGATTAAGGAGATTTACTGTTTTTATGTTCTTATACTTATGAATTATTTAGATCCTACCGTCTGACCTTAGTTCCCGCCTCGTTAATTCTAGTATCCGGGCCGGGTCGTGACAGTTAGTGAATTTTCTTGGATATCAACCTTGAAGGCCTAATATGAATGTATAAAATTAAATATCCCGATCGATGTCGTGACCGTATATTTGTTCATTTGTTCAAGTCGTATTGACTCCCGTTCTATCAAGGAGAAGGATTGGACTTGAACTTAAGTTTATTTCTTGACCCGCACAGCATCCTCAGACATCACGTGTGTAAATACAACAAGCTCGTCGGAGACCATGCGGGTGTATATTCCAACATGTATGCAGGTTAATGTGCTTGCATGTGCACTTATGTGTTTATGTGTATACATATTGCAGCGCATGTGTGGGGACATTTTTGAAATATTTGACTCGAATCAATTGTGCTGGTAACTGTCAGTCAAATGTACGCCACGCTCTATTTAAGAGATTGTTGTCTTCTGTCCACTTGTATGCATGTTGCGGATCCAGTGGCATCGCATCGCACTATGGTCATTTACTCGTTTCATACAGGTAGACTGTAATGCACTACCTAGTCTCCTGCGGCCGATCACAGACGCTTGCATCTATTGCAGTTCTTTCACATTTGCCTACAAACAGCATATTGAATGTATAACGGGCCTCCTTCAGCGGCTTGTAGGCATTTATATTCGTTGTAGTCATTTGGCATTTTGCTTGTAGATGACATGTAGTAGAACCCTCCGTCACCATCAGTAAGTGTTAGCACTGATCGTATGCTACACTATACATGTTTGCAAGAAATTATATTGTGTTTATTGCATATTGCTAGCTATCACTCGTAGGTGGACTGTTGTGTAAATGAGTCCCCTACAGTGGCTCGTGGGAGCTCGTATGCATTTGCTAGATGCTCGATTGATGTTGACTATGAGAACGTCTTTGCAATCATTACATGTCCACTGTTATCATTTGCAGGAGTTTGGTGTGTTTTCTTGTAAGTCAACATTGACTGCTGGATGTATTATATTCATTGCTCGTCTCTCTTTATATGTTGGTTGGCGAATTGCTGTCTTCATTGCACATCAACCAGTGTTCGTTGCATGCCAAATTCGTCTTCTTGAAGGGAATGGATGCATCTGCTTGCATGATTGATTTATAGGTGAGTTATGTTCACTACGGCTCCCTCATTCATGTGTGTTGTGATTCATTGAATTCATTGCACATGAACCTCAATAATTCACAAGAGATCGATGTGTTTATTTGCAGATTGTTGTTGACTACCGGGTGGACTACATTGTTGCTAATTTTCCCACATACATTCATCAGCAACCTGCTACGCTCGTTAAAGCTTGCATTTTAACTGTCGTGATGATTTCTTGATATTTACGGGAGATTTTACATCGTTGATTGTATGCATGTCATTACATTTTTTTTTAACCTTGCTTGCACATTCATACTCATTTGAATGTTTTAAGTCATTACTTAGGTTTACATTTTTAGTTTCTTCATGTATTTATCAAATTGGAGTCCAGCTTGTTGTTCGTTAATTTAAGTTATATTCCCTGTGTCACATTCAAGTTCAAGTCCCCTGCTGTTTGAATTAAGTTATGTACCCTGTTGTCTTGTTCAGTTCAAGTCCCTTGTATTTAGTTCATTTGAGTTCAAATCAAGTCTCTCGTCAGTATAATTTTCAACAGCCTCCCGGTGTCTCCCTCTTTAGGAGAAATTTCAGGAGTCAATAGCCTGCCCGCCACGTCAAAAAAGACGTGCACGGTCGGTGTCAGATGACACCACGACCGTAGTCTTCGATTCTACCACGCCAAGAAAGGTGTGCATAGGTCTTCAGGGGTACCTGTTTGAAAACACACAGTTGTTTTCCCACCGGCACTGAGGCGAGTACGGGTACTTAATTTTTTGCCTCGCCGTGCTAAGAAAAACGCGCACGAGGATTACCTTCCTCGTCGCAAGCATCGCGACGAGTTTTCTCCCACCGTGCTAAGAAAAACACGCATTGGTGGTTGCTCATCTTACTACAAGCATCGAGGATAGGGTTTGAATTTTTATACATGTGCAGTGGGTCGACGGCGACGGCGATGTCAATTTGCAAAAATATACATATTTTTCTTTTCTATTTCTCTCTCTTTTCATTTCTCACTCTTCTTCTCTTTATATGTCTCACGTATGGGAGGCTTTGACTCCTCTAACTTCCCAAGCTTGGCATCCATACCTTTCATTCCAGAATAAGAAGGAGCTGCATTCTGGTTGACAGTTACACTACCCTTCAATTCATCTGTAGTAGCTGCATTCTCTTCATCTGTCCCTACTTCAATTGCATCAAAATTTTGACCTTCACTTCCTTGGTTCCCTTCAAGAATGCCAAGATTAATGTTTACCATGGATACATCTTTATCACTATTATTATCCTCAGCCAACAGGGGTTGTGTATTTTCTGCTCCTTCCAGCTCTACATCTTCCTCATCAGTACTATTTTCTAAATCTAAATTGGGGTCAGCACCATTACCCAATTCTCCTGCATTTTCAGATTCCTTTTCTTTTTGTATGGCTTCATCCAATCGCTTAACCAACTCCTCTTTTAAACCTTTAGTAGCCAATTTCCTTCTTCGAAGCTCTTCTTGAAGCTCAGTAACCCTCCATTGGTCGATAGGTTTATTATCAAGTACAGAGCACTAAGACAACATTTTCTTAAGATTGATAAAAAGAACTCAAGATTGTCTTCAAAAGTAAAAGTTTTTAGAACGATTGTAGCAGAGGGGTCGGTTTGGGGGATCAGAGAGGTAGAAGACGAGTTCGGAGCTCGGCGGGTTGAATTGCTGGCCTTCTATTTCCATCCACTACTCGATCAGAGCTCACTCTAAGGAACCTTTGCCTAGTAGTTCTCTGTTACCTTGGTTTTTTGAATTTGTCGACGACATGATGGCTTATTACTCTTGACTCAACAAGGGCATCCTTTTCCTTGATCCTAATAGGTGAGAGCTTCGCCACCAAGCCGCATCTCAAGACACTCAGGTATTCTCTTCTGTCCTCTAAAGCTATCCATCTTCACAAGTTGGAACTCAATCGGCCCCGAAAACCTTCATGCTTGCCATTGCTTCTTCCTTGATCTCTCAAGTTGTCTCTTGTTCTTCTTCTTCAGTGGAAGGTTTGTAGTGAGCGAGAGGTGGTTGCCGGGAGGAAGGTCAGATGCTATTGGAGGGGACTGTGTTGATTTTGGCGTGAGGAAGTATGGCCTGGAGATTTGAGTGATTCTTCCGTGTGCAGAGGCTTTGGCCCAGCTTCGATTGCTGGGTGTGGATCGGGTTGTGGGTGTTCGGCCTTAGTAGGGAGGAAGGGAATCAGGTGAGGTGGTGTTGACATCGGAGGAGATACAAACATGAAGGCTTGTGCGACTGTGTTGACTAGAGGGTAGGGAGAAGACGGACAGAGTTAAGTAAGTTTGGCGTGGACGGACGAGTGGTGAGGTTTGTTGCTTGTGCGTGGAGGAGAGGTCGGATAGTGCGGGCGTCGACTACATGTGAGAAGTCGGCATAGTGGGTTTGCGAACAGGGAGACCAGACAGAGGTTGGAGATTGGTTGGCTATGCTCAGCTGGTAGGGAGGTTTGGAGGTGGAATCGTGGCTAGCAGGCATCGAGCACAGCAGAGGAGGAAGGCGTGGGGTTGGAAGTAGGAGGCTGGAGGAATCCTCATGGTTAAGCTGAACATTGGCTCCATTTGATCTCATTTTAACGACTCGGTAGAGTTCTGACCGAGGAGAGCTATCGTCGAGGTCTGCTATTGCGGGATTTATGGGAATTTTCAGCGAGATTTTAGTGATTTCCTCCGATAGAACAAACGAGGTAATAAATTCTGAGGTGATTTAATTTTGATTTTGAATTTTGTTTATTGATAAAAATAATAAATGTAATAATCATGCCATTACTTTTATTATTAAATCCCATGATGATGGAGATGGGTAAAATACCCAAAGTCGCCTCGATTCGCGCGTATTTCTTTAATTTGCGTGTGATCGCCTTGGAGCTCGCGCCGATTTACACGCATGATTTTCATTAGGCGAGATTATAGTTTATTGTAGGTATTGGTGACATTCCGAATGCAACGACAAAGTCTGTTTTGCGATCGGACGTCGTTTGGGGGACATCGCGCGTCAATTTCCTCAATTTGCGAGTTGTTGCCTCGGAATGCATGCCAATTTTGTTGGACGACTTCAATTGAAAAAGTTGATAGTGATTTTTGGGTATTGTCGACGTTCCAAATGCAACGGTGAAATCCGTTTTGCAAGCAGAAGTCGTTTTGGCTTACGTCGCGCGTCAATTTTGGGTGCTGGTTATCCCATTGGACCGATCTTGTCTGATTTGATTGCGAGGGGTCTCCTCTTAGGCGAACTCGACATCCTGATTGCAACGACGCAGTCTGTTTCGTAATCGGAGGTCGTTTGACACTTAAAGTGACGCTCGCGTTACTTAATTCGTCGATTTTGCCCCTTTTGCATGTGGTTTGATGTGTAGGGGTCTACAATATAAAAGTATTTTTTTAATTTTAGAGGTGACATGAATACGCATTATTTATATTTTTTTAATTTAGAGGTGACACATGCCCGGTCCTTGAATATGATCTTGCTTCAAGGACCCAATTGTAGTAGCTTTTAGGTTGATAACAATGTTTTTCGCTTAAAAAAATGCAAATTCCTTTTGTTGGATATTGGCACAAAACTTTGATGCCATTGAAATACACATGATGATTTATATGGTATGGTAAGTTTAGCTTTTGATTTTGAATAAGGTTAGTAAAAAAATACATTAAGATTTTAAGATGACGTAACATGTACAGTAGAAATATGGGTGCAGTAATATCTACATGGAGCATTCAATTGGAATGATTTTAAAAATTGTAAAGGGTTGGGAAAAGATAATGATGAAATTTGATGATGTGAGATTGAAGATTTCGATAATTTGATCAACTAACAGGCACGGAACCAGGTTCCATTGGGGGGGGGGACATTACTAACCTTATAAAAAAATAGTTTTAAAATAGGGTTAATTTAGTAATTTGCCCCTCCCCCCTAAATCTCTTATTTAGCTCCCCTTTTTTCCCTAACTGCTCACATTCACGCTCACACAGCCGCACTCGTCATTTCGCTCCCTCTTCTTCGTGCCCTGACTTATGAGCTGCCTCCCGGCGGCCAACTCCCTCTTCTTCGTGCGTGTGTTTACGATCTACGTTCCAACAGCCGGCAGGCAACCTTCCTTGAAGGTCGTTCACGATCGCAGCCGTCCAGCGTGCCCGTAGCCGGCATCTTCTTTCGTTCTTCAGCTTGTCTGGTGAGCCTCTTCTTCATTCTTCAATCTTCATCTTCCTAAGGTGTTCAATGTTTATCTTTTGTTTAATTTTACTTGTTTTTCTCAATCGTTTTTGTGATTTGAAGGATTTTAACTTTGATGAATCTACAAAGAGAGATCTGAGAATAGGTAATTTTGATTTTTAGACCTTGTATCAAATGATGAGATTTAGAATTTTGGAATAATCATTGCTTTTGTCTATTCGAGAAGAAGATGCTATTCCTTTCATTTATGTGATGGGATATTCAAAAGCTTTGGTGATTTTGTTCTCAAAAGCTAGGGTGGTGGAAAAATGTTCATCCGATGAATGAATTCTTGATAGTGTTTTAGTTTATAAGTACCAGCTTAAAGTTTTCGCTTCCAAATGTCTCTGTTTTAATTGACCTATTCTTCGCAATGCGCTAGGCCTGGTTCTTTACAATGACTTACCTGTCATTCCTTCTTTTTTTAACCCTATTCACTTTCATATTTGATGGATAATTTAGAAGAATTCTTCCCTATATCAAATATATCTAAACCCCAAAAAGGTTTAATATGCTACAGTAAAATTAAGAAAGTTGCTTAATACATTTGAAAAAGTGTTGATGCTAAAATAAAATATAATAGATTTATATGAAACAAACAAAATATATCATTCATTTATTTGAATATTTTATCAATAAGTTCTTGATAAGAAATTAAGCATGATTTAAGCTTTTAATTATAAGCTATAGGTTTTATTAATATTTATTTGTCTTATGCATTTTTTATTAAAGGGTTATCTTTCTTGGTCCTAAATTTCTTTCTAGGATTTAATAGATGGAACGTTATCTGAAAAGAAAAGAACGTGTAGAGATTGATATTACCAATCTTCCAGTTGATCTGGGACTTCGACCTGTAATTTGGAGTTACGATGTAAATGATAGAGATAAAATTCGAAGAACTTATTTTTTGAAGGGACCCCATCAATCGAGAAGTCATCTATTCCCCCAAACATTAATTGAAAATATTGCACGTAGATTTAATCCTAAATGGTTAGACGAATATGCTGATTGGTTAGAGTACATTGTGCAGAAGACGCAGCTTTTTGTCTTTACTATTACCTATTCAAGCCCAAAAAACAAATTAGTAAAGACCAAGCTAGTGGAGACTTATTTATTGGGGAAGGGTTCAGAAATTGGAAGAAGAAAGAAAAAACTATTAAGTTATGTTGGGGGCATAATAGTGAACATAACAAGGCCAAATACAAATTTTAAGATTTAATGAAGAATCACGAACACATACTTCCTTCTTTATGGTTGAGTAAAGATAAGAAGAACAAAAAAAGATTACAGCTTCATGTTGACTACTACAGTAGATTGTGTTAGATTTCTCTTACATCAGGAATTATCATTTCATGGGCATGATGTGTCATCCGGGTAAGGCAATCAAGAAAATTATTTAGAGCTACTTGATTTTCTTGCTAATCATAATAAAGAAATTAAAAAAGTTACATCTATATATATGCAAGCTCCAATTTAAAGTGAACTTCACCAAAAGTTCGGAAAAAAATTTGTTCTGTTGCTGCTGCTGAAATTTTGGTACATATTATAAAAGATATTGGTGATTCCTCCTTCTCAATTATAGTCTATGAATCCAGAGATATTTCTGTGAAAGAACAACTAGCTATTGCAGTGATATATGTAAATAAGTTGGTGCAAATCATTGAAAGGTTTATATGCATTACACATGTTGCATTGACTCTTACAGTAACCCTGAAGGCAACTATTGAAAACATACTTGTGAAACACTTGTTGAGCATCTATGGGATCCGTGGTTAATGTTAGATGGGGCATCACTTTCATATTGGATGGATAATTTAGAAGAATTCTTCCCTATATCAAATACATCTAAACCCTAAAAAGGTTTAATATGCCACAATAAAATTAAGAAAGTTGCTTAATACATTTGAAAAAGTGTTGATGCTAAAATAAAATATAATGGATTTATATAAAACAAACAAAATATCATTCATTTTGTTTACTTATTTTATCAATAAGTTTTTGAGAAGAAATTAAGCATGATTTAAGCTTTTAATTATAAGCTATAGGTTTTACCAATATTTATTTCTCTTATGCATTTTTTATTAAAGGGTTATCTTTCTTGGTACTAAATTTCTTTCTAGGATTTAATAGATGGAACGTTATTTAAAAAGAAAAGAATGTGTAGAGATTGATATTACCAATCTTCCAGTTGATCCGGGACTTCGACCTGCAATTTGGAGTTACGATGTAAATGATAGAGGCAAAATTCGAATAACTTATTTTTTGAAGGGACCCCATCAACCGAGAAGTCATCTATTCCCCCAAACATTAATTGAAAATATTGTATGCAGATTTAATCCTAAATGGTTAGACGAATATGCTGATTGGTTAGAGTACAATGTGCAGAAAGACGCAGCTTTTTATCTTTAATGTTACCTATTCAAGCCCCAAAAATAAATTATTAAAGGCCAAGCTGGTGGAGACTCAGTTATTGGGGAAGGGTTCAAAATTTGGAAGAAGAAAGTAAAAACTATTAAGTTATGTTGGGGGGCATAATAGTGAACATAACAAGGCTAAATACAAATGTTAAGATTTAATAAAGAATCACGAACATAAACTTTCTTATTTTTGGTTGAGCAAAGATGAGAAGAATAAAAAAGATTACAGCTTCATGTTGATTACTGCAATAGATTGTGTTAGATTTCTCTTACATCAGGGATTATCATTTTGTGGGCATGATGTGTCATTTGAGTAAGACAATCAAGAAATTATTTAGAGCTACTGGATTTTCTCGCTAATCATAATGATGAAATTAAAAAAGTTACATCTATATATATACAAGCTCCAATTTAAAGTTAACTTCACCAAAAATCCAGAAACAAATTTGTTCTGCTACTGCTGCTGAAATTTTGATACATATTATAAAAGATATTGGTGACTCGTACTTCTCAATTATAGTCGATGAATTCAAAGATGTTTTTACGAAAGAATAACTAGCTATTGCAGTGACATATGTAGATAAGTTGGGGCAAGTCATTGAAAGATTTATAGGCATTACACATGTTGCATTGACTCATACAGTAACCCTGAAGGCAACTATTGAAAACATACTTGCGAAACACTTGTTGAGCATCCATAGGATTCGTGGTCAATGTTAGATGGGGCATCCAATATGCAATGGGAATTTAATGATTTGAAGGAACTTATTCTTAATGATAATCCTCAAGCATTTTTTGTTTATTGTTTCGCCCATGAATTTCAATTATGCTTGGTAGCAGTAGCGAAGAATCATTGGCAAGTGAAACATCTGTTTGAGTTCACTTCTAGAATTATAAATATTATTGGGGCTTTCTGTAAGAGATCAGATGCTCTTAAAGCTATTCAACATGATAAAATACTTTCACATCTTAAAGATGACAATCTAATAAGCGATCCGGGTTTAAATTAAGAGATTAATTTATAAAGATCTAATGATACTCGATGGAGTTCACATTTTTATTCTTTAATTAGTCTCATGAGAATATATGCTTCTATAATTAAGGTGCTTGAGATTGTTAAAGAAGAAGGGGCACATGATCAATAGTTGATTGAAGCAGGTATTTTGATTGATGTTATGGAATCTTTTGATTTTATTTTCACAATACATTTGATGATTAATATCTTAGAGATTACAAATGAGTTATCACATTCATTATAAAGAAAAGATCAAGACATTGAAAATGCAATGAAATTAGTGCAAATATCTAAACAACTGCTATATATACAGAGGGAGAATTGATGGAGTGCTTTTTCAACTAACATTGTTTCCACCAAAAATGCATGTCATATTTTTGCTTCACTGTATGGACTAAATTAAGAGCATAGCTGGCTTAGCAGCAACCCAAGCCAGTGTTTAGATCTAATTATAACAATTCTTAGAAATATCTGACAAATATCTAAGCCCAAAATCCTGGTTTACATGAATACTTATTAATATATGTGATATTAACAGGCTGCTCAGAGTCTTCTGAACCGTGATCTTGAGCCATGGGAGATTATTGCAGTTGGAGCTCTTTCTGGTGGGCTTTCTGCTGTGATTACAAATCCTTTTGATGTGATGAAGACGAGAATGATGACTGCTCCACAGGGCCAGCCTGCATCCATGCAGATGGTGGCCATCTCCATTCTCCGGCAAGAAGGACCACTAGGGTTTTTCAAGGGAGCTTTACCAAGGTTCTTCTGGATTGCACCTCTGGGTGCAATGAACTTTGCAGGCTATGAGTTAGCCAAGAAGGCTATGATTACGGCTGGACAGGGTGATACTGATCAGCTTCAAGAGAAACAGACTGCCTAGAATAATTGACAATCAAGCCTCTATAACCTTAGCTTATAATTTATTGGGGGATTTACATTCATACCACTAAATTTTTAGAAATTTACATATGTCATCTAAATTTTTTTATTTACTTATATAACACTTCATCTTAAATCACATCAAAAATATCACTAACATTAACGCATCTAAAATGAAATATAAATCTTCATGCAAATTTTTTTTGATGTGATTTAAAACTGATGTTATATAAATAAATAATAAGACTTGTGTTAAATATGTAAATATGTAAAAATTTGTGGTATATATGTAGATCTCCCTAATTTATAGGCTGCAAGTCATACGGATCTGAGAAATTTTTAACACAATCAGCTCCTCCATTTGTTTTTTTATTTCTAGGATTATAGTCTTGAGTTTTGTCCTGATGGTTTTTTAGAAAGAGGGAAAATTTTGTATCCTCTGTCGAGAGACAAAAATTTCCTGATGGTCTCTCTCTCTCTCTCTCTCTCTCTCTCTCTTCAATGACTTTGTAAATGCAGTCTCCTGTGTACTGCAGGACCATTTTTTTTTGTTCATCTCTAAATCCATTTTGAAAGTATATTGTGATGGATTAAAAGCCCTGAACTGTATACAGTTTTTGCTGATACTTTATTGGATGCTTTCGCTGATGTCATTTATGAACCTGTATATTGGTTGCTTCAAGTTGCTGTGCTATTTCAAATGAAACGATTAGAATTTGTGATTCAGGTATTTATGTGGCAAGGCTATATCTATACTATTATTATGAAAGGAGTTTTGAGTTTTCTTCCACATGAGATCTTGACTATCAATTTTATATTTTCTTAATTTATCTTGTCCCTTCATTATATTATAAATAATTAATCAATTAAGAAAAAATTACTTCTGCAATTAATGTCCCCTTACATCTCATACTAAATTCATTTTAATTTGTTGAACACTGTTGACATCAAACAGATAAAACAAAAAGAAAACAAAAAAAAGGCTTAAACTATTTTACCCATATCGCAAATCCTGCCAAAGATCCGCCGTAGTTATAGTACTGCATGCTCTGCAAGTCGGCCATTTGGCGTTGAATTGTCCTATCTCCTGTTCTGCCAGCCGAGAATCCTGCTCAAATCGTGTGGCCTTCGCTCCATCTCAGACCCCCATTTGCATTATAAAAGGGCAAGCAGGAGAAGTCTTTGGGTTCAACGCATAAGAAGCCTCCTAATACACCAGCTCCTACCGTAAGCTTCCAACCTCCGATCCTCCCACGACACTTCTCGCAAGCATCCCGACCTCTCCCCTGTCGCAGAACATCCCGCAAGCTCTTCTTCCTCCCGCCTCTCTACTCCCTCTAACCGCAATAGCCATGCCCACTCCAGCCCTAACACCGACGCCTCCCACCTCTGCAGCCATAGATATCCCCTGCAGCAGGACCCGAACTCCAGTCGAACCCGACACCAAACCCGCCAAACCCCTAGAGCTTGCCGATCCCGCCGACCTCCTCTGTCCGTCGTTCCCTGTTCCGCCGAGAGAGAGAGAGAGAGAGAGAGAGAGAGAGAGAGAGAGAGAGAGAGAGAGCTTTCTCTCTAGCCAAATCGCAAGCAAGGCACAACCCGAGCCTCCTGTGCCCGGTCTCTCTTCGACCTCCCCTCTGTTCTAGCCGTAGATCCCCATCTATCTCTACCCGATCCCTTAGACATTAGGTATAAATTTGTTTTAATTTTGCTTTTGTTTTATTATTGTTATTATTATCATTATTTAGGATTAATCATAACTAGTTTATAATTAATCTTAAATTGAATTTAATTAATTTATAATTAATTAAATTAAATATGATTAGTTATACATTAAATATAATTAATTGTAATTAATTATAAATTAAATCTGATTAATTTATTATTAATTTTAAAATTAAATATAATTAATTATTTAGTAAATATAACTAATTATAATTAATTTTAATTAATTATAAATTAATACTATTTGATTTATAGTTAATTTTAAATTAATTATAATTAATTATATATTAATATAATTAACTATAATTAATTTCTGATTAAATCTAATTAATTTATAAGTTAAATATAATTAGTTATGAGTTAATTATAACTAATTATAATTAATTATAAATTAAATGCAAGCTTCTCTTGCTTGCCTTGATCCACGAGCCTCCACCGGCGCTGCCAAGGTATAACCCCTCTAAACCCTAAAACTCCGAGAGCCCGCCTCGAGGCTTACACCGCGAAAAAACAACCATATATACGTGTTTTTCTTAGCGTGGTAGGAGGAAGTTCGTCGTTATGTTTGCAACGAAACGTGTAATCACTCAAAATCATATCCTCGACGTTCGTGTCGAGCCGGCAAATCGCCTATACACGCTTTCTTAAGCGTGGTGGGAAGGGAACCCGGTGCGACACCTACGGCGAGGCGGGTAGGCCATATGCACGCTTTTCTTAGCGTGGTGGGGACAATCTTAAGTACCCGTACGCGGCTCTATACCTACGGGGAAACAACTACTCTTCTTTTCAGGTACATTTGAAGACCCATACACGCTTTCTTAAGCGTGGTGGGGATTGAAGACTTTACATGGCCGCGGTGTCCTCGAAAGAGGGCACCTACCATACACGCTTTTCTTAGCGTGGTGGGAAAGGCCCAATTTTCTCGTAGTTTCCCCTTAACGGGGAGATGCCGGGAGGCTGCCAAAATTTCGGGTGAAAAGAAGACTACGCTTGAACCTGATTTGAACTCAAAAAGACCATATGAACTGAACTCAAATGAATACAAAATCCAGCCTAAATCAAAAGTTGATCAAGTGATGATGAATTGAACTCAAGTTTGGACCTGACTTGGACAGCAGTGAACTCAAATTTGACATTGAACTTGGGACTTAAACTCGCATTTAAACTCAAAAGACAATAAAACTTGACTTAAGCTTGGACTTGAATTCAAAAGAATGAATATGACTCGATTTGAGTTCAAATGAATGACTATATAAGATTTGAATTGAACTTGAATTGGAGTATACACAAGGAGCGTGATGTAATCATAGCTCTTAAGAGAATAAATCCCAAAGTAAATGCAACGGAATTTATGAAAAGCATTCAAATGAATGGCAATGAGCAAGAAGAGTTTATAAGTGAAGGCCAAAAACTTATAATGAGCATCCACAAGTGTATGAATGAAGCATGCAATAAATGTGACGATCTCTTCACTATATCAACTTGCAAATGCAAGCTACAAGGGACGTAAGAATGCAAGAATGTCTGTAAGAAGTCACTAAGAGTGAAGTACAATCTAATTACAAGCAAAGACATGCATGAATACTATAAATCACTTAAGGAGGATAGTTAATTGTCACATTTGCCGACCATGCAAACAAATACCAACCATGCGAGCAAGTGCACGAGGATCTATGCTGAAATCCTTATATACATGATCTGCTTATAAGCAAGTGAACAATGAAGACATCGACTCATTCACCAGTAGCGGTGTGAACTTTCAACAAATGTGGCAATGGCAATAATTAGTATACAAACACCAACAGGTAGCAAGCAAGATGAATATATAACTTGATGGCAGATAGCGCTGCAGGACCTTTGAGTTGTATGCAGTCAATATGAAAATTACATCGTTCATATCGGTCAACCAAAGAGTTTATATGTAGAAGGATGAAAGCACTACGAGGAGAACTGGAATGTGCAAGTTATACAAACATGAGCTGATATACCAAACTCCTGCAAGCACGATTATGACTCATCCCAAAACAACAATCATAGGGAGATATAACGACATGCTGGAAATCAATGATATAAGATTTTCATTCAATATCGAGAGGTTACCATACCAACTGAGACTCAAGAATTAATGAGAAAACAAAAGACTCGTTGAATACAATGAACGATAAGTGCATTGTTTATAAGTAAGAGCAACAGGCATGTCAATGGTAACTACAAATAATGATCAATGATGAATGAGTTCTCTATATCTCACTCAAAAGCAACAAACACAATGGCGTTTGCGCGGTGAATAGCAACTCAGTGTCTGATGAAATACATTGATCCTTGTAAATAAATGTGACTAAGATGCAACAAATGCGAACACCCACGAGTTCTTGTAGGAAGGATATTGCAACATCCTCGTCACCAACATCGGGGTACAAACAATCATACTACAAGACTCCAATGCGCATAGATAAAGAATGTAATAGACTCCTACAATAGTCCCTATAGTGCTTGTTGATTGAAGAAGGCAACACGATCAATTGACAGTGAAAGATCCCTCCTTGCAAACAAACACTTTTAAACCACCTGAGATTGGTGAAAGGTGGATATGAAGCAAGTACAACGAATCCTTGTAGGCATAAGTACAAATAACACCTACAGCAGTGGTGATCAAGATATTGCGAGTACGTTGAGTATGAGGATAACTCGATGTACGGAGAAGGACTCCTCCTGTAAAGATGGAGGAGATGTTGAGCAAATTTGAACTAAACTTCCTGTGTTCCAAAATTCCCTACTTGGTCCTATACCTATTAAGAGAATACTTCTGACATCCACAACCCAAATGTCTCTGTTTATTTGAAGGGCCGCAATCACTGATTTCAAGCCAACAATAGGAAAAGATGAGGATGAAATAACCAGAAGGTTCCTTGCTGATTTCTATATGAGTCACAAGAAGAGGAAGCCAGATCAAATCATTATAGAGTAAGTAAATCTCAGTTCAATCAGGTTCTGAACATCGAGTTGGATAAGGTTATCGAGACTTGCAAATCCTTGATGAGCAGTGGTCCTATATTTAACATACCACCCATGAGCAGATACAGAGGGGTTACGGTAAATACAAGCTCCTACAAGCCATTGTAGAAGACTCTTAGTATATCCAATCTATTGTCGACACGCAAAATATAAAGCAAATGGATCAAGTGCAAGTGCCTACGAATTATTGTGGGAAACTCATCATGCATCAAAGCAGAAGATTCGTTAGTGCACTAAGATCCGTCTGCAGAAAGCAAGTAGTGCACGACAGTCTACCTGTACAAAGCAGCGAATAACTCAGTCTAGAAGCTACTACAATATGCCACCAGATCTGCAACCTTTGTAAAAGCAGATAGAAGGCATTCACAAATATTTTCTAAAATACCCCCGCACATGTGAACCTTAATTTGTATACACATAGGAACACAAAAGGGGTAAATACAATCATAACCTGCATGGGCCCCGACGAGTGTGTTATTGGTACACACGTGACGTCTAGGGATGCTGCGCGGGTCAATAAGTGAATTCCAGTTCAAGCCTGATCCTCCTATACTGGTAGATAGGAGTCGACACGGCTCGAACCATCAAATAAATATATGATCGCGAGATCGACCGGGATATTTATTTTATAGTTCATATTAGGCCTTCAAGGCCTATAATCAAGAGAATTCACCAATGAAGGTATAAAACCTACGAAACCCGATCCTCTATCGACAGCCCAGTAGAGTCGATAAGGTTCAACCCACATATAGAAATGACCCCAAAAGCCACCCCGATGATGGCCGTGTTGAATGAAAATATCAACCCGAGGGGTCCATTTCAAATATTTCAAAATACCACCCAAGCTCCCATAAAATCCAAAACTCCAAACTCCAAACAATCCAAAAATTCCAAATTCCAAATATTTAAAATTGAAATAAATCCATTAAATACTTAAAGCATAAAATCCATCCACCCTCCGTAACAGTTTACTGAGGTGGATAAATCTGAAAATAACTGCAGCTCACAAAGAGCTAATGCCTGGTCGAAAATATCACTAGGATCCATTCTCAAACAATCTCCTGCCAGTAAGGACGTGATACGAGTCCTCTAACCAGTGGTTTCGCTGCCAAATGGCACTGCAGGATAAACGGTTATGACTCGGGGCCCTCTGAACCAGGTGGTCATCGCCAAATGGCACCATTATATTATGGTTATGGCCAGAGCCCGTATGCTCTTCAATGGCATCAAATCCTTGAGATATGAATCAATATGATATAATTGATAGGGCACAAACCCCTCTGTTAGCTAAGGTGGATTCAAATTTGTCCCCTTAGGCAAATATTCAGCCCAGGTCTACAAGGTACTTTTGGACGAAGCAACCCATGGCTGCCGACAAGGATCCTTCTGTCAGGTTGGGTCGACTACCTCCTCTAACTAAGTAGACCAGGGACCACGATGGCCCGGGACGACGGAACCATGGGATCTTGATCGGGTCCATCATCCATTCCCCCACCATCTGCTTTAAGTGCAAGATGGTGACATTTCTAATTTTAAATATCAATCCCTTAATCTTCATACTTCAAACCGATGCTGCTACTATGTGCCAGATAGCACGTATTTCTTATATATCTGATTAACGACTAGCCTTAATCGAAAGTTCTCTCTCGTTACCGGGAGGGGTAATTAACTATAGGGGCTTGCGCCTATAGGAAACCAGAACTCAGATCATAAAGTCCTCGCAAAATGAGGGCGAAATCTCTGGGTAGTGTCTTATCTACAAATTCATCTGCCTTCTAAAATTTACCCTGGAACTTAATTCCGTCAAAACTCCCCCAAAAAAGAAAGCAACAAGTCAGGCGGAGTCCGGGGCCGAATTTTTGTAGCCCATAGATTTCTGGCTACTCCGCTGGAGATTGGTTTCTCTTTCCATCTTTGGCTAGTCACCTCAGTGCTACAGTAGCAGCTATTTTCAACCCATATTCAAATTTTCGAATCTTTCAAAATGAGCGTTTAAAGAATTAAAATTTTGAATATTCTAAAAATGAGCATTCAATAAATTTATCATGATAACGTATTTAGCAGTATTTTAAATTTATATTATTTAAATTTGCTCGCTAATATTATCTATTTTTATTTTCTATTCTATGCAAGTCTTTGCATTTTTGAAAGTGTGGAGTGATGTATTAAATTTTGATCACTAACCCTTACCATTCATTTATGCAGATGGATCTACAGAATACACCGATGATTGTCCAGCTGGGACGCAGAGCCAGCATTCAACTGGCAAATACTGTGATCAATACTGGAAGGTCTGGAGCTACCATCCAGTTTGGTAGCCTGGATTTCCCCGCAGTCGTTGCAAGGGCTACCGTTGTTCCTGTGAATAATGTTGAATCTGAAGGGCCTGCTAGGATGCCACGCTTTACTGAAACTGCCACTCATCGTATGCATCTGCTAGCGCCATGACCTACTGCTGATAAGAATCCTCGTAGGAGGACTTCTGTCTTTGAACGGCTGTCACAGCCAGAAGCCCAAACCACTAAGAGGATTGTGGCTGATGGAAGAATCTCTGTGGTGACTGCAGGCACCACACCTTTGCCAACTGGGTTACCTACACCTAGAGAGAGCATTGCTGAAGCTTCCTCATATGGAGGAAAACTGACAAGAAGGCAGAGGAGGAAACTGAATGCTGAGCTCCGAGCTCATCAATAATTCTCAACCCATCCCTCCAACCTGCCAGCCCAAGAGCCTGAAGTAACCATTCCCACCCGGAATGGGTTCGCGAACCTAAAATAGGTGAAAAGAAATAGCTCCTCTGGAGAGCTAAAGAAATCATTCTGGGAGCAACGGCATGAGGTCCCAGCTCCTCCAAGAAAGAAAGAACTTGAAACTCTCTCGGCCCGGGCCCACAGGGTCCTGAAAATGTGAAAGAGAGAGGACTGAATAAGAGAAAATACCAGTGTCCACTGATGGTCGAGACCAGAAGGACTCCGCCAAGAGAACGTCTGTCTCTTGCAACGGAAAGAAAGGAAAGAAAATACACCTCACGCGGTGAGCATCGGGGTGTGACACCTGAACCGTGCGTTCAGGGATCCACCGCCGAAAGGTCACAGTGGAAGGGAAAGCAAATCTGGAGGCCAAGGCCTCGCAGAGAAGAGAAGAATGAAAGAAGGATTGAACCAGGTGTGACATCCGGTACAGCGTCCTGGAGATCCGCCTCCATCAGTAAACAACTTCAAAAATGGGTCCAGAAGAAGAGCCATCACGATGACATCCCTTTCAACGGTCGACACCTTGGAGAATCCTCTAGGTGATCCCGTCACGCACCAACCCCTCCCAAGAATGAATCCAACTTCGATCGCAGCCTGCAGATCGAAGAGATCTTCTTACCAAGCCAAGAACCGGAGATCCAGTGGCGCGGCCGCTCGGAGATCCGAGTGCTAGAAGAGGAAGGAGGAGATATGGAGGAAGAATATATAGAAGATATTGAAGAAGAAAATATAGAAGAATATATTGAAGAAAATTTAGAAGATGTAAATAACACCTTAGATATGGAAGTGGTCTATATGGTGAGGCATATCAATATCGATGATGAGGCCTACTACGATGACGGTGAAGGCGATGATCGTTGGCAACCGCCAGTTAGGCAAGTGTATAGACATCATCATGAAGCTGGGTCCACCACTGGCGGAGGTGGTCATTCCCATGGAGAGGATGAAGTTGAGGAGGTAGAATGGAATCCCCCTGATCGCGAAAACATCACACTCGCTGATATGTGGCGACAAATGAGACGACAAATGAGAGCCAAAGACAGAGAAATCTCTCAGTTGAATGAAAAGATGACGGAGATAATGACTCAAATGACAATAATGATGCAGATGATGCAAAGAAATATTGCAGTTGGTTCTAAGCCCAATCCTCCCCCTGATCCTCCAAACTTCTAAGCGCCACAAGTATTAGGAGTACGTAGAGCTCCTGAAGGTGGTAATGAAGTTAATAACATCACCCGCCAACCCACTCTGCAGAATATTGCAAGTACCTCCGAGCCTATGACTGTTGCACAGCTTGAAGGGATCATTACAGAGAAGATCAAGGCTATTATAGCTATTGATCAGGAAGAAAAATTGGTAGGAAAGGGTCGTCCGTACCCTGCTGAATATGATCAGGTGTCATACCCAAAGGGATATTCTGTGCCAAAGTTTAACACTTTTGACGGCAATAAAAATTCTAGACAGCACTTGGAGCAGTTCAAAGCCACCTGCGGGAACACTGGAGGAAATGATGCTATATTCTTCTGACAATTCGTTAGCAGTTTGACAGCAGCTGCTTTCGAAATGGTACGCTGAACTACCAAACGACTCTGTAAAAACTTTTGCAGAGTTAGAAAATATGTTCGTGAAGAGGTTCGCCAGTGCGATCGAGAAAATAACGATCGCTGACCTTGCTCTGAATAAGAGAAAAAAGGAAGAATCAGTGACCAAATATATCACTCACTAGCGTAATCTAAGCATGAAATGTGAGCAGCAGCTTGAAGAAGAGCATGCCATACAACTGTTAATGGGAAACATTGATGATAAAATGCAACCCTTCCTATGCATGGCTACTATCACCACATTTCAGGATCTACTGGATAAAGTGGCCAAGTTTGAAAAATTGAACTTGTCAAAATTAGAGAATTATTCTGATAAGCCTAAGAAGACTAAAGCCTCATATGCTAGAAGAGGTGAGGCTGACTCCATAATTTTCTCCAGAGCTGATAAGGAGAAATAGGTGGCGTATAATATAGACAAAGGCATGTAGCCGATATAATATCAAGAAAAGCCTAAGTAAGTCTACAACCCTAACCCCCAGTCGAAGCTGATACTCGGGGGTAATGACAAATAACAAACTTATCAGGGCGGTGGAGAACGCCCGCAGCAAATAATGGGAACTGGTGATCGAACGTTCCCCTCCCTCAAAGATAAAATGAGCAAAGAATATTCATTTAAAAGGGAGAGCGTCGCCAAATTATTTCGACAGGCGTTGAAAGCTGGCTCAGAACTGCCAGAATGCAAGAGGCATGAGGAGTCGAAACACAGTGGCGATCCAAACTATTGCCCATATCATCGGATAATGAGTCATCCAATTGAAGATTGCTATGTCTTCAAAGATTGGCTTGAAAGAAAATATCGAAGAGGAGAGCTCACATTATCCGATAATGTGCTGACTCATCCCAGAAAAAAATCAACTCGGGTAGTTACGACTTCCTCCGTACCCCTAGTTGAAGAAATGAAAAATGAAAAGAAACCAGTTCAAGAAGAGCAGTGGGAGACTGAGGTCTTCAAGAAAACTGTGAAAATGCTGAAACAGCTTGAATGAGTTCCGGGTGTAAAATAGAAATCTCCTACAGAGCCAATGTTAAATTTGAAGGCATTGCCTGTGGCACAAGCATCTACTTCTAAACAGTTTCCCAACCAAGCCGGTCCTTCAAAATTTGGAAGGCAAATTTTAAGAAGAAGATCAAGTTGAAGAAGCCTAAAGAGAAAAAGACTACAACTCAAATGGGCATTGACAGTTTGGATAAATACTACCAAACTGTAAGGCGCCCTATTAAGCTCGCTGATTTCATGTCAGAGCTTAAAATAAACGAAGCTGAAAAAGAGGAAGAAGACTCTCTTCCAGTGGAAGTATGTCGGGTTATTTCGGTGGCGCCAAATGCATTGACAAAAGAAGAATGTACTGAAGAAGTACCCTCTGAATCTTGTATGATGGTGTCACCAATTGACTACAGTTCAGAGGAGGATCTATATTTTCCAAAGATAGATGGATCAGACCCTGACATAGCGTCGCAGATGGGACATGTAAATCTGGGAGGTGACTCTGAATCAACAGATGAATCCCTAGACGCGACAATGGCCGACTCGGAAGAAAATGCACCATCAAGCGAGTCTGAATAAAAGGAGATCACTCAGGTATAGTTGAGAAGTGGCAAAATACTTCCGTCTCTGCCAAAAAAGGGGATCTCCAATAAAGATAAAGGGAAAGAGATAGTTATCAATGAGGATATTATCCCTGAAAACCCTAAGAAGAAAGATACTTCAGTCAAGGGGATAGATTATAATATCTTATCCCATCTGAGGAAGATCCCTGCCCAGCTCAGTATATACGATGCTCTGGTGATGTCTAAGGATCTTCAGGAGACTTTGATTCAGGCTCTCAAAGACCCTAAAAGATACGAGGCGTATTTCGCTGAACGCAACCTGACTGAGGTTCTGTAAGCTCAAAATGAACCGTTCATCACTTTCACCAAGGATGACATGATGCTCGGGACTGCAGACCATAACCGACCTTTGTATGTTACTGCAGAGAGTGATGATTTGGTAATCAGTCAAATTCTGATCGACCCGGGGTCCTCCATCAACCTTATGAGCTTAAAAGTACTAAGGTCGTTGTGCCTCAACGTGGAGCACCTCGGGCCATATAAGCTCATGGTGCATGGTTTTAATGAGAAAGGGCAGAAAACCCTTGGATCGTTTATGCTCCCTCTTGTATTTAGAGAATTTCACACAGAAGCCAAGTTCCATATAATTGACGCAGACACTTCATTCAAGGCGCTACTAGGTCGCCCCTGGCTGCATGAATATGGCGTTGTCCCTTGAACACTACACCAGTGCATGAAGTATCTCAGGGATGGAGAGGAGTTCAGAATCTCTGGTGACATCCAACCCTTTGCAGTCCATGAAACAACAGTCTATGAAGATGCACAATATTTCATGCCAAAGAAGCAAAAGTTATCAAGCTCCCTAAAGGCTCAAGCATCAAATTCAGAGAGTGCAAAGTGACCTAAACAAGAAGGCGAGAAGAAGCAAGTGGGGAGAAAGAAGGCATTGTCATCTCTTCCCAAATCAGATGCTACTTCTAAAGGAAAGAAGCATGTACCCCACCTTGGGAGTGGCACGGATGAAGATGAGGTCACCTCTACAAAATCCCAAAGGGCATGCCATTCGATGGATGAATGGAGTAGGGAGGTCGCATATTCAAATGATGATTATGACTACGACTCTATCTATATGAACACGGTGCAAGATGTATTCTCTAGAAGAATAGATAGCCTGTCAATCTCAGACAGCGTACTCGTAATCACTCGTGTTGCCCTATAGTATTTCAAAGAAATAGTTCCATGAGATGTGCATAAGGTTGAAGAACTTGTGACCCGTTATCTACCTCCGATCAAAAAGGGGATTGAGTCAGGGAATATATTCTATTCCGTAGGAAAGCTAGAAGAAGTGAATCGTGACTGGGGCCATGTCTTCATCGATTCTGAAGAATTACTACCTACGAGGCTACCTAGGTTTAATACCAAAGGTATTCAAAGAATGTTGCGAAAGCGGATCAATATTCCCACCTCCAAACGATAACTTCGTATGTGCCTAAGTCTATGGTATGGAAGGAATCCGCGTCCAATGAGGCGGAAGGATATGAATGCATATAAAGGTATTAGATTCGTCAGGCGAAAATACATCTGGAAGGAGACTTGCCGAGCCATCACTTGCAGGGAAGTTAAATCCAATGATGATTCCGATGAAGAAGTTTATGAAGCTGATGATTACGATGATCAACTTGTAGAGGCCAAGCCTGCACCTGAGGAGCTTGAAGATGGTGGACAGGCAACCACTATGGACGAACTAAAAGAAGTCAACTTTGGAATCGAGGATGACCCTCACCCAACCTTCATTAGTTCCCTTCTGCCAGAAGATCAAGTGGAAGAAATTAAAGAACTTCTCTGTGAATTCAGGGATTGCTTTACCTGGACATATGCTGAAATGCCCGGCTTATCCCCTGATGTAGCAGTTCACAGACTAGCAATCAAACTAGATGTGGCACCCGTCAAACAAGCTCCAAGGAGAATGAGATTGGAGATTGAAGAGCAGGTGATCGCAGAAGCGGGCTTCATCCGAGAAGAAAAATATGCCGACTGGATCGCCAATATTATCCCCATGAAGAAGAAGAACGGTCAGATACATATCTGTATTGACTTTCAGGACCTCAATAAGGCGTGTCCAAAAGACGATTTTCTGCTGCCTATATCCGAACTCCTGGTAGACAACACGTCAAACTATGGCATATTCTCATTTATGGATGGATCGTCAGGATACAATCAGATCAAGATGGTGCCTGAAGATGAAAAGCATACATCATTCAGAATGTCCATCGGTATTTTCTGTTACATAGTCATGCCCTTTGGCCTAAAGAATGTCGGTGCCACCTACCAACGGGCGATGACCCATATCTTTGATGAATTAATACATCAGAAGGTCGAGTGCTATGTAGACGACTTGGTCGTTAAGAGCATGGACCGGAAAGATCATTTAAACGACCTGAGGATTGTATTTGAGAGGATCAAAAAATTTGACTTGAAGATGAATCCCCTTAAGTGTGCTTTCAGGGTCTCCTCCGGTAAATTTCTTGGCTATGTCGTTCGTCACCGAGTCATAGAAGTTGATCCCAATAAAATCAAGGCGATTATAGAGATGCCGCCGCCAAGAAGCCTCCGTCAACTCCGCTCCTTGCAAGGACAATTAGCTTTCATTCGGCGATTTATATCGAATCTGTCGGGTAGGTGCCAACCATTTTCAAAGCTAATGAAGAAGGATGTCTGCTTCAAATGGGATGCAGAATGTTAGGAAGCGTTCGACAGTATTAAAAGATATATGTTAAATCCGCCCATTCTCGCAGCGCCAATTTCGGGGAAGCCTATTATACTGTATACGACAGCACTAGAAGAGTCCCTCGGAGCATTACTGGCTCAGCACAATGAGGAAGGAAAAGAAAATGCACTATACTACATCAGCCGGAGATTAATCAGAGCAGAAGTGTGATATTCTCCAATCGAGAAACATTACCTCGCATTGATCTTTGTAGTCTAGAAGCTCCGCCACTATATGCTCTCTGACAAAATCACCTTGATATCAAAGATCGATCCGCTGAAGTTCTTGATGACAAGACCAGCGTTGACAGGTCATTTAGCAAGGTAGGCAGTGCTATTACTGCAATTTGATATAGTATACATGCCACAAAAGGCGGTGAAGGGATAAGCTTTGGCAGATTTTCTTGCTGCACATCCAATCCTGCAGACTCCCCGCTCAATGATGATTTGCCAGATGAAAAAATCATGCAGGTCGAGGAAAAAGAGAAATCTCAATTTTGGGAGATGTATTTTGATGGGGCATCGTCAATCAAATCTCCCCGACCGCCAAATCTTGCAAAGGCCCAAGCTGGCATCGGTCTAGTCTTTATAGAACCCGAGGGAGGCATCATGAGATTCTCGTTCAGTTTAACTGAACCTCGGACCAATAATGAAGCCGAATACGAAGCTCTAATAGCGAGACTGGAGATCGCAATTGGTGTCCAAATCATAGATCTCCAAATTTTCAACAATTCTTAACTTATGATAAATCAAGTTCTGGGCATTTATAAAGATTTGCAAACTTGAATTGGCCCACTACCACCGACGAGCTCTCAAGCTTCTAAAACAAATACAGAATGTCAGGATAACTCAAATTCCTCGAGGACAGAATGCAAAAGCAGATTATCTAGCCAAACTGGCCAATGAGCTTGCAAATGAAGACAAAAGGCCGCCTATATTCATTGCTGTTGAAAATTGTCGGGTCTTAGAGCCAGCAATCTTACAATTCCCACAGGCAGAGGGAATACCAGGTTCAAGCCAGCAGGATGCAACCCCGGTTAATCCTCAACCTCCCCAACAAATCACTACTAAAAATCAACCAGGGGAACGTCAGGTAGTAAAGAGACGAAGAACCGGTAGATTCTCAGAGTCGTGGTTGGATTGCTTAAATGTTGAAGTCAAAGATGATTGGAGGCAACCATTCATCGAATACTTCAAAGAAAGCAAACTCCCAACAGATAAATCTCTGGCTGCACAAATTAGAAAAAGAGCATTATGATACGCGTTTGTCAATGACACGTTGTACTGACGAGCTTTTGATCAAATGTGGCTAAGGTGCCTAGGGACCAGGAAGCTGATAAAGTGGTGACAGAAGTTCATGAAGGACTTTGTGGAGCACACCAGTCAGGTCCCAAGATGGCTGCTAAAATAAAAAAATGGGTTATTACTGGCCTACGATGGTGAGAGATTATATCAACCACGCTAAGAGGTGCCACGAGTGTCAGATTCATAGTGATGTTATTCATCAACCGCCAAATCCTCTACATCCAACGATAACATCCTGGCCATTCGAATGTTGGGGCCTGATATAATCAGACCGATAGATCCACCGTCATCGGCAGGGCACCGCTTTATTCTGGCAGCAATAGACTATTTTTCAAAATGGGCAGAAGCGGCACCATTCAGAGAGGTCACGTCCGATTATGTGATTAATTTCTTCACCCACAATGTCGTCTACAGATTCGGTATACTACGCCGAGTGATCTCAGACAACGGCACATCGTTCAAGAGTACAAAAATCTACAAGTTTGTAGATCGTCATAAGATTGACTGGCGATACTCGTCTATATATAACCCAAGAGCTAACGGCTTAGCAGAGGCTTTCAATAAGATACTGGTGAAATTATTGAAGAAAATCCTTACCAAAAACAAAAGAGAGTGGCATACGAAGATGGTAGAAGCACTATGGGCGTATCGTACGACCTACAAAACACCAACCAAAGCCACTCCCTACTCACTAGTGTTCGGGGCTGAAGCCATCTTGCCACTAGAAGTCGAACTACCATCTCTTCGGGTCGCTATCCAGAATGAGCTTACTCAAGAATAGAATGCTCTTCTAAGAATGGAGGAGCTCGATGCACTCGATGAGGTCAGGTTGTAAGCTCAACAAAACTTAGAAATCTACCGAGGAAGAATGGCAAAATCATTTGAACAGATGGTGCGTCCTCGATCCTTTCAAGAAGGAGAATTGGTCCTGGTGCTGAGAAGGCCAATCATCCCTCACCGAAAGATTGGTGGTAAATTCATATCCAATTGGGAGGGCCCCTTTGTTATCGAAAAGGTGTATCAAGGAGGAGCCTACCAGCTTATCGATCTGCACGGTCAAAGGCCCATGCCGCCCATCAACGGCCGACACCTGAAGAAGTATCATGCATAAAATTTCTCAAAGAAATGTTATGCTTAATATATTATGTGTATTTCATGCATGCTTATTAACATATACATTCTGCTCTTTTGAAATTCTCTTGTGTTGCAAGAATGCATTTCAAAATCTCTCTGCATGACAGGGGGCATTTTAAATATTTATTTGGGTTGACATCGTGCTACGCGTCGAGATCCCCAAATAAATATTTAAAAATAAAATTTTAAACTTTATTTTATTCTGAAATGTCCCTGCAAGACATGGGGCATTTTAAATATTTATTCGGGTTGACACCGCGCTGCATGCCGAGATCCCCAAATAAATATTTAAAATCATCAATGCAAATATTCTTTCGTGCTAAAGAATACGATAAATTCTTTTCAAAGTATATATAGGTGATATTCTAAAAGTCTGAGACATCGCCATTCTCCAACAAATTAAGATTTCAAAGGTCAGAAAGGAAGACTTTTATGACTGCACACTCCAACAAATTGAGCAGAAACAGCTTGAAATCTTTTCAACAGACTGAAGCTTAAGGTTTGAATGGGTGTAAAAAGTTGGATCCAATACGCCCAAATATGGCCAGATCGCTGGCAGCTCCATCTACTCAACACGCCATAAGAAAGGCCGCAGTAGAGGAACCCCATCTCAGCAACCAGAGGATGAAGAGCTGTCAAATCCTAGCTCTCCCGATCTGATTAACTCAAGTGACTCAGATTAAAGTCTCCTCAAGTGATTAAGGATTAAGATACTACCTAAATTTGGTACTATGAACTAAATCCAAAACCTATAAATTCTTCAACAAGTCCACCAAAGCACAAAGCAAAGGACTAAAGAAATTATCCTAAAGTTCATGAAAAGCTTAAAGCTGAACTAAGAGGATTCCGTCATCAACAAGTCTGTTACGCACAAAGCTCTGGATCGATGGCTTCTCGCCATCGACCTATTATAAACCTAAGAGTTTAGGTCACCAGCATCTACTCCTTTATCAAGCCCGCCGAAGCTAGAAGCAAAGGGCCGAAGGTATAAACCACCTGATAAGTCAGTAAAGACAAATCAGGTAATTCTCCATCAATGTCCGCAACACAAAGCACAGGACAGAAGGAACCAAAATCTCAGGGAAACTAAAGCTACAAAAAGAGGTATCCCAAATGACGTCTACAAGTGTCCCTAACGACTGGGGGCATTTTAAATATTTATTTGGGTCGACACCGCATTGCATGCCGAGACCCCTAAATAAATATTTAAAATTTCTTGCCATAATGCAGCTAAAGGAGGGAAGAATGGAAGATCCTCCGTAGACTGAATGTGCCATCAACAAAAAGTATAATTTGAGCAAGAAACAATCAATACAAGAGAACAACAAAATCCTATCAATTGATGAATCTACAAAATTCAGATAAATCTCATGCAATATCAATAATATATGATAGAAATATCACATCTACACATGATGACGGCAAAGAAGAATGTTGAGCATATACATGAAGTCAATGAATAAAAGTGATAGTGGTGTTAAAAGGGAATAAATGATGATGATTCTATCCGCCATCGTCAATCTATAAAGTGATGCTCTAGAGACCTAAGAGCAAAGTGCTCTATCATTATCTTAGGGATCTCTATTTGATCAAGAGCAAATACATCAACTATACTGAAAATTACAAATGTATCTGAAGAGTCATGAAGGCACAGAGATGGACTCTTGGAGATCCACAAAATAAAAATCTTAGTGTGACATCCAAGCAAGCTATTGGAAATCCACTAAATGATGACCTCTATGAGATATCCATAGCAAATATCTAAAGATCCATAGAGCCAAACAACATACAATAAACGTGATTCGCTCTAGACGCAAACCACATTTGTTGGGAAGCATTTGTTGACATCAAACAGATAAAACAAAAAGAAAACAAAAAAAGGCTTAAAATATTTTACCCATATCACAAATCCTGCAGAAGATCCGCCGCAGCTACAGTACTGCATGCTCTGCAAGTCGGCAATTCGGCACTGAATTGTCATATCTTCTGTTCTGCCAGCCGAGAATCCTGCTCAAATCGTGTGGCCTTCGCTCCATCTCAGACCCCCATTTGCGTTATAAAAGGGAAAGCAGGAGAAGTCTTCGGGTTCAACGCATAAGAAGCCTTCTAATACACCAGCTCCTACTGCAAGCTTCCAACCTCCGATCCTCCCACGACACTTCTCTCAAGCATCCCGACCTCCCCCCTGTCGCAGAACATCCTGCAAGCTTTTCTTCCTCCCGCCTCTCTACTCCCTCTAACCGTAACAGCCACGCCCACTCCAGCCCTAACACCGACGCCTCCCACCTCTGCAGCCATAGATCTCCCCAAATCGCAAGCAAGGCCCAACCCGAGCCTCCTGTACCCGGTCTCTCTTCGACCTCCCCTCTGTTCTAGCCGCAGATCCCCATCTATCTCTACCTGATCCCTTAGACATTAGGTATAAATTTGTTTTAATTTTGCTTTTGTTTTATTATTGTTATTATTATTATTATTTAGGATTAATCATAACTAGTTTATAATTAATCTTAAATTAAATTTAATTAATTTATAATTAATTAAATTAAATATGATTAGTTATACATTAAATATAACTAATTGTAATTAATTTTAATTAATTATAAATTAATACTATTTGATTTATAGTTAATTTTAAATTAATTATAATTAATTATATATTAATATAATTAACTATAATTAATTTATAAGTTAAATATAATTAGTTATGAGTTAATTATAACTAATTATAATTAATTATAAATTAAATGCAAGCTTCTCTTGCTTGCCTTGATCCACGAGCCTCCATCGGTACTGCCAAGGTATAACCCCTCTAAACCCTAAAACTCCGAGAGCCCGCCTCGAGGCTTACACCGCGACAAAACAACCACTTATATGCGCTTTTCTTAGCGTGGTAGGAGGAAGTTCGTCGTGATGTTTGCAACGAAACGGGTAATCACTCAAAATCCTATTCTCGACGTTCATGTCAAGCTGGCAAACCGCCTATACATACTTTCTTAAGCCTGGTGGGAAGGGAACCCGGTGCGACACATACGGCGAGGTGGGTAGGCCCTATGCACGCTTTTCTTAGCGTGGTGGGGACAATCTTAAGTACCCGTACGCGGCTCTGTACCTGCGGGGAAATAAATGCTCTTATTTTCAGGTACATTTGAAGACCCATACACGTTTTCTTAAGCGTGGTGGGGATTGAAGACTTTACATGGCCGCGGTGTCCTCGAAAGAGGGCACCTACCATATACGTTTTTCTTAGCGTGTTGGGAAAGGCCTAGTTTTCTCGTAGTTTCCCCTAAACAGGGGAGACGCCGGGAGGCTGTCGAAATTTTGGGTGAATAGAAGACCACGCTTGAACCTGATTTGAACTCAAAAAGACCATATGAACTGAACTCAAATGAATACAAAATCCAGCCTAAATCAAAAGTTGATCAAGTGATGATGAATTGAACTCAAGTTTGGACCTGACTTGGACAGCAGTGAACTCAAATTTGACATTGAATTTGGACTCAAACTCGCATTTAAACTCAAAAGACAATAAAACTTGACTTAAGCTTGGACCTGAATTCAAAAAAATGAATATGACTCGATTTGAGTTCAAATGAATGACTATATAAGATTTGAATTGAACTTGAATATGAGTATACACAAGGAGCGTGATGTAATCATAGCTCTTAAGAGAATAAATCCCAAAGTAAATGCAAGGGAATTTATGAAAAGCATTCAAATGAATGGCAATGAGCAAGAAGAGTTTATAAGTGAAGGCCAAGAACTTATAGTGAATTTGAGCATCCACAAGTGTATGAATGAAGCATGCAATAAATGTGACGATCTCTTCACTATATCAACTTGCAAATGCAAGCTACAAGGGACGTAAGAATGCAAGAATGTCTGTAAGAAGTCACTAAGAGTGAAGTACAATCTAATTACAAGCAAAGACATGCATGAATACTATAAATCACTTAAGGAGGATAGTTAATTGTCACATTTTCCTACCATGCAAACAAATACCAACCATGCGAGCAAGTGCACGAGGATCTATGCTGAAATCCTTATATACATGATCTGCTTATAAGCAAGTGAACAACGAAGATATCGACTCATTCACCAGTAGCGGTGTGAACTTTCAACAAATGTGGCAATGGCAATAATTAGTATACAAACACCAACAGGTAGCAAGCAAGATGAATATATAACTTGATGACAGATAGCGCTGCAGGACCTTTGAGTTGTATGCAGTCAATATGGAAATTACATTGTTCATATCGGTCAACAAAAGAGTTTATATGTAGAAGGATGAAAGCACTACGAGGAGAACTGGAATGTGCAAGTTATACAAACATGAGCTGATATACCAAACTCCTGTAAGCACGACTATGACTCATCCCAAAACAACAATCATAGGGAGATATAACGACATGCTGGAAATCAATGATATAAGATTTTCATTCAATATCGAGAGGTTACCATACCAACTGAGACTCAAGAATTAATGAGAAAACAAAAGCCTGGTTGAATACAATGAACGATAAGTGCATTGTTTATAAGTAAGAGCAACAGGCATGTGAATGGTAACTACAAATAATGATCAATGATGAATGAGTTCTCTATATCTCACTCAAAAGCAACAAACACAATGGCGTTTGTGCGGTGAATAGCAACTCAGTGTCTGATGAAATACATTGATCCTTGTAAATAAATGTGACTAAGATGCAATAAATGCGAACACCCACGAGTTCTTGTAGGAAGGATATTGCAACATCCTCGTCACCAACATCGGGGTACAAACAGTCATACTACAAGACTCCAATGCACACAAACAAAGAATGTAATAGACTCCTACAATAGTCCCTATAGTGCCTGTTGATTGAAGAAGGCAACACGGTCAATTGACGGTGAAAGATCCCTCCTTGCAAATAAACACTTTTAAACCACCTGAGATTGGTGAAAGGTGGATATGAAGTAAGTACAATGAATTCTTGTAGGCATAAGTACAAATAACACCTACAACAGTGGTGATCAAGATATTGCGAGTACGTTGAGTATGAGGATAACTCGATGTATGGAGAAGGACTCCTCCTGTAAAGATGGAGGAGATGTTGAGCAAATTTGAACTAAACTTCCTGTGTTCCAAAATTTCCTACTTGGTCATATACCTATTAAGAGAATACTTCTGACATCCATAACCCAGATGCCTCTGTTTATTTGAAGGGCCGCAATCACTGATTTCAAGCCAACAATAGGAAAAGATGAGGATGAAATAACCAGAAGGTTCCTTGCTGATTTCTATATGAGTCACAAGAAGAGGAAGCCATATCAAATCATTATAGAGTAAGTAAATCTCAGTTCAATCAGGTTCTGAACATCGGGTTGGATAAGATTATCGAGACTTGCAAATCCTTGATGAGCAGTGGTCCTATATTTAATATACCACCCTTGAGCAGATACAGAGGGGTTACGGTAAATATAAGCTCCTACAAGCCATTGTCGAAGACTCTTAGTATATCCAATCTATTATCGACAAGCAAAATACAAAGCAAATGGATCAAGTGCGAGTGCCTACGAATTATTGTGGGAAACTCATCATGCATCAAAGTAGGAGATTCGTTAGTGCACTAAGATCCGCCTGCAGAAAGTAAGTAGTGCACGACAGTCTACCTGTACAAAGCAGCGAATAACTCAGTCTAAAAGCTGCTACAATACGCCACAAGATCTGCAACCTTTGTAAAAGCAGACAGAAGGCGTTCACAAATATTTTTTAAAATACCCCCCGCACATGCGCACCTTAATTTGTATACACATAGGAATACAAATGGGGAAAAATACAATCATAACCCGCATGGGCCCCGGCGAGCATGTTATTGGTACACACGTGACGTCTAGGGATGCTGCGCGGGTCAATAAGTGAATTCCAGTTCAAGCCCGATCCTCCTATACAGGTAGATAGGAGTCGACATGGCTCGAACCATCAAATAAATATACGGTCGCGAGATCGACCGGGATATTTATTTTATAGTTCATATTAGGCCTTCAAGGCCTATAATCAAGAAAATTCACCAATGAAGGTATAAAACCTATGAAACCCGATCCTCTATCGACAGCCCGGTAGAGTCGATAAGGTTCAACCCACAAATACAAATGACCCCAAAAGCCACCCCGATGATGGCCGTGTTGAATGAAAATATCAACCGGATGGGTCCATTTCAAATATTTCAAAATACCACCCAAGCTCCCACAAAATTCAAAACTTCAAACTCCAAACAATCCAAAAATCCCAAATTCCAAATATTTAAAATTGAAATAAATCCATTAAATACTTAAAGCATAAAATCCTTCCACCCTCCGCAACATTTTGCCGAGGTGGACAAATCTGAAAATAACTACAGCTCACAAAGAGCTAATGCCTGGTCGAAAATATCACTAGGATCCATTCTCAAACAATCTCCTGCCAGCAAGGATGTGGTACGAGTCCTCTAACTGGCAGTTTCGCCACCAAATGGCACTGCAGGATAAACGATTATAACTCGGGGCCCTCTAAACCAGGTGGTCGCCGCCAAATGGCACCATTATATTATGGTTATGGCCAGAGCCCGTATGCTCCCCAATGGCATCAAATCCTTGAGATATGAATCAATAGGATATAATTAATAGGGCACAAACCCCTCTGTTAGCTAAGGTGGATTCAAATTTGTCCCCTTAGGAAAATATTCAACCCAGGTCTATAAGGTACCCTTGGACGAAGCAACCCATGGCTGCCGACAAGGATCCTTTTGTCAAGTTGGGTCGACTACCTCCTCTGACTAAGTAGACCAGGGACCACGATGGCCCGGGATGACGGAACCATGGGATCTTGATCGGGTCCATCATCCATTCCCCCACCATCCGCTTTAAGTGCAAGATGGTGACATTTCCAATTTTAAATATCAATCCCTTAATCTTCATACTTCAAACCCATGCTGCTACTATGTGCCAGATAGCACGTATTTCTTACGTATCTGATTGATGACTAGCGTTAATCGAAAGTTCTCTCTCGTTACCGGGAGGGGTAATTAACTATAGGGGCTTACGCCTATAGGAAACCAGAACTCAGATCATAAAGTCCTCGCAAAATGAGGGCGAAATCTCTGGGTAGTGTCTTATCTACAAATTCATCTGCCTTCCAAAATTTACCCTGGAACTTAATTCCGTTAAAACTCCCCCGAAAAAGAAAGCAACAAGTCGGGCGGAGGCCGGGGCCGAATTTTCGGAGCCCACAAACACTCCGTCTGTTTCATTTAACATAAATCTGAGTTAATGTTTCGTTTAATTAATATTAAGTTTACCTAATTCTATGTCGCTTGTGATTCTTCCCTCAACGAAATCCAAGTGTATAGATGGTCTAAATCCACGCGATCCAAGCGCAACTCTTCGTATTCTCAGTTTCAAATATTTCGCAACCCTTTGTATGCATTTCCTCTTGCTCGCATAATCCACCC
Organism: Dendrobium chrysotoxum; assembly: GCA_019925795.1. Lineage (NCBI taxonomy): Eukaryota > Viridiplantae > Streptophyta > Magnoliopsida > Asparagales > Orchidaceae > Dendrobium > Dendrobium chrysotoxum. The sequence goes on from CM034308.1 coordinate 24,764,499, forward strand.
TCCTGCTAGCGTAATCCTCTGGCTTTTTCTTCGTCGAGCTGTTGCGTGAGAACCCGCTTGCTTACCAACCCTGTTTTGGTCGAGAGAGAGGTATGAATCTTCTTTGATATTTTTTTTTTAGTTTGAGGTCTCAATCTTATTCTTATTAGATCAAAACTATTTGGAGATAGAATCTCTTTGTGATTCATTAACTCTGAATCTTAATCTTCTTAGATCAAAATTATTTTTTTAAAATTTAACGGATTTTTTCTTTTTTTGTTGAACCAAAGCCGGGTTTCGTAAGGCTAATGTCGTTGGTCATGCTTCACCATGGTTGCTATCTAACGGATTTTTCTTAGCTATTTTCTTCTTCTTGCTATCTTTTTCTTGAAAGAAAATTTTCATGCTTTATCATGGTTGCTACGTGTTAAAGGGTTTAAAGGGTTGACTTTCAAAGGAATTTATTTAGTGGTGATTTCTTTGATATTTTGCAAAATAGTTCATCTTATTTGACTTTCATCGCAATTTTTGTGATTTTCATCTTATATCATTTTCAGGCTTCAGAGATGTGATTTTTATAGTTGGGATGAATTTTTTTCCTCTAGCTTGATTGAGCGTTATGATTATTTTTTTTTCTTCTATGGGGATCATTAAGTTATGGCATTTCATTCTTTCAACTTTGTGGTGACTTTCATCATAAATAACTGACGTCACGTACGTGAAATAGAGATGGAACTCCGAAGTTTGATCTACAAAAATTTTTCCTCTTGCATTTGTAAATCATGCTCAAAAATTGTTTGTTGTTTTCACAAGGTGAATCTCACTTATCTTCCTGCAATCCAATCATTTTGGTTAACATTTCTACAGGCCAAGACGGCTACCCTCACCCTTATTCTTGTAGCTCTGCTCATTGTTTCATTGGACTCTATTGACTCATTTCTCTGTTACATATTGGCCTTCCTCGTATATATAAGTATGTCAGAGTCATCTGTGATATTTCAATGTTCTATGCATGGCAAAGGTTATTGAAAAGTAAACAAATTGGGTTCAAAAAGTTATCTGTGATTTATAAATGAGCCAAAATTTGACCTCAGACTCTTTAAAATTATTATAGCTCATGAGCAAAAACCATTCGTTGTTGATTAATTATTCATGTTCTACATCTATTTTAAAATAAATAAAAGAACTGAGGCTCATTTTAATTTAATTATGGTTAGGTTATCTAACCTAATTCTTTTTGCTCATAATAACACACGGAATAATTTGAGCTGAGTTCAATTGCGTGATCTACAACTGAGCTAATGTGTTTTAAAACACGCTATTATACCCACCGTTGCTTAATTTGGTTGGTGGGCGAGTACGGTTGGGAACCCCCTAACCCGTGCTCGAATCCCCTCGAGCGGCAGTGTCTCTTAAGTGGGGTCTGATGAAGTGCGGGTCAGGAGGTCACTAAGGTGGGTGCCTCTTATAGGTCAGCCGAGGGATTAGTTACGCCATCAAGCACCTCCTAAAGGGGTGGCAGCGAATAGATACTTTCATTCCAAAAAAAAACACGCTGTTATTATTATTTGTTCTAGTTGTTCATGTTATATTCGAATATTTAGTTCGATGCCTCCGTTCTATAATAAATGGGAGGCTAATACGTCTATCATTTAGTAATCCCTCACCAAACAAGGGTATATTAGTCATTAAAACATCCAACACAATTATTCTTGAATTAGGAAGAAATTTAGGTTAGATTATCTTAGTTTAAATCAACCATGATAAAATTTTATAACATATAGTAAAACATGCATTAAACTCATCCCAAAATAAATTTAATAACTAAAATGCCCCTTTTTAATTAAAACTGAGTAACAAAAAATTATCATATAAAATTTTTCTTCAACTACGTTAAATTTTGTTACTATGCAACTTATCTTGATCTATTAATTGACAGCTTTAGTTATCAACTAAGATTTCGTTTGGGACGACTTTCTTGCTGCTTTTTGAAATAACTTTTTAATACAAAAATTAAAATTTTTTTACTAGAAAGTTGCTTTAAAAAACAGTAAGAAAGTCGTCCCAAACAAAACCTAAGAGGTCTTGGATTCGAGCCTTATATAATATGTGTAAGTTTATCTTAATTGATCTAAATGTCCCAAAAAAAAAAATTGGTACAAACATATTTCACAGTGCAGAGTACCAGTTATATTAACCATCATATTTGTATATAATTAATACTGTGCTATCTCAAAATAAATTTAATAACTACAAAATCAATCATGATCAACTTGCCAACTTTTTTTCACAAATGAGTGAATTACTATGTTAAATTCAGTACTCAAATATTTCACATAGAACATCATTAGATCTGTTCCTGAATTTGCAACAAGCCCCAAACCTTGTCGTCAAACCCTCCTGATAATTTAACTATATAATCTAAGCAAAATCGCTGAATAACCCAAAAACAAGACGATAACACATGATTCTAGCATAATACTTGAGCATTCAGGAATGAGGATGTCGCTGTGGTGAAAGAAATTTTTTTTGAAAAAAAAGAAGGCAACCATCAGCCTGACCCATAGTACTGTTAGAGATTGTGGCGGGTTCAAAGGCCGAACAGTCCAGACTATATTTACAGAAGGTTTAAAGACAAGAACAAACTTCGAAGACTATAAGTTCAGACAATACAAAAGTATGCAATTTGATCAACCTCACATTTAAATACCAACGTTGAGAGTTCAGAAATCATGATGGTGGAAGCCTTGATCTTAGAAAGCATCATCATATTCATCATCATCATCGTCATCATAAAAATCATCATCATCATCATAGTAATCATCTTCTGACTCTTCTTCTGAATCCTCATACCAAATGTATTGTTCATCCCACAGTGGACAAGAACAAGTTGCCTTCTTGTCTTTCCATTCAGCACCACATGTATAGCAAAACTCGTATCCGCACCTGCATAATGATACAAAGAAGTTTCATATTAGAAAAAGTTGAGGGAATAATTAAGCTTATTTCAATATATGATTAGTTAGGATGAATGTAATATAAGATTAATCAATCAAAATTTATATAGAACACAGCCACCAAAGTGCAAGAAATTGCTAAATTTCAAAGAAATTCAACAAGTATGATGTAGAAATTGTAAACGAAGCCGAGAAAACAGCAAGTTTGAGTCTCCAATTCAACAAAAGAACAAGAAAAATCAGCAAACGATACAAGAATCTTCAATTTGAGAGGAAGATCCAACTCTCCAAATCTCTAACCAAAGACTAGAGCCCTAGCACCACACAAGAGATCCCAAATTCAGATTCAAATTCAAGATGAAACCCTAACCCTCACAAGAGAGAAACTATTTAAAGCAAAGAGGACAATTACAAAATCCCTAAACAGCCCCTAATTCAAATATTCCCTCCCAAAGCAAGGTTTACTTGAGTTGTGGGCCCCATCTCTCCAGCCGGCCCCCTCTCTCTCTTCCCCATGGTTCCGCCCGCCCCTTTGGACCGCCGCCTGTAGAATAGAACCGGTCCAAGTTGGACCGGTTCAGCCGGCCCTTGGGCCGCCCTAGCACATTCATCTCAAAATAAAGTTGAAGCTGCTGCTGAATCGGCTCAATGTCAAAAACACTGAAAAAATAAGCTTTGTAGGCCGACACTGTTTGGTTTAGAAATTGTAGTAACATAAATAAGAAAACTATAATTTAACTATAGAGAGAATATCATAAACCTTTAGCAAGCAGCGATTGAAGGGTACTAATAATATCTGTTTTAATATAATTTTAGTTCGCTAAAGGAGCAAAGAGCAGGAAGCTTATAAAACATCCTCAAAAAAACGGGGTAGTGCCAGTTAACCTTTTTCTAAAGGTTGTCAAGCAAACAAAAAAGTATTATTCTTCAATAGCTTGGATTAGATTTTTTTTTTCTGGAAAAAAAAAATTCAAATTGTCTTGAAAGCCTTGAAAAGTATAATCAAGATTAAGAAAGTTCATGCTATTCTGACATACGATAGAGACGAGCAGGCCAAAGTCAGTCAAGAGTGGGAAAGAGTCAGATGTCCCCAGCAGCTTCAGTATATAGTTCTGAAGCTGCTGCAGGCAATGAAATTTTTCCTAGGACCAACGAAAGCCATCCTTATACAGCGTAGAGGGTTGAAATTATACAAAAAATGACAACTTAAGGAATTGCTCGCCTCTTGCACCAAAAAATTTAATTTCATTACTTCTAAACTGTTATGATTGCGAAGTTGATATGGGTTATTACAGGAAAGGTTAGAAAGGTTATATAACAAGGCCATCAAAATAAAGTTCATAACGAGAGCGGGCTGCATGTTAGTACGAGGATGTTAGTGTTAGTGCTAGCTTTTGTTTAGAAAAGTTGCCTTTTTACAGTAAGTGGTCCAAGTGGACCATATTTAGTTGGCTATCCTTCAGGATACTATATATTTCTCGAGTCCCTCTAGTGAATAAAGGATAGAAAACATCTTTGTTCCCTCAACATGGCATGAAAGATGGGTTGGTAAACCTAGTGGCAGCCCCTCGCTCTCCTTCCTCTAGTGAATAAAGGATATAAAACATCTGTTTTTCCCTCAACATGGTGTGATAGATGGGTTGGTAAACCTAGCAGCCACCCCTCGTTGTCCTTCCCAATCACGCAAGTAAGCTCCAGTCATGATCCCTCAGCTGAATTGACCGATGTGTGGGCTCCAAAAATTCGGCCCCGGCCTCCACCCGTTGCTTCTTTGGGGGAGTTTTAATGGATTAAGTTCCGGGGTAAATTTTAGAAGGCAGATGAGTTTGTAGATAAGACACTACCCAGAGATTTCGCCCTCATTTCGCGAGGACTTTATGATCTGAGTTCTGGTTTCCTATAGGCGCAAGCCCCTATAGTTAATTACCCCTCCCGATAACGAGAGAGAACTTTCGATTAAGGCTAGTCATCAATCAGATACGTAGAGATACATGTTATCTGGCATATAGTAACAGCATGGGCTTAGGGTGTTGAAAATTTGAAGGGTTGATATTTAAAATTGAAAATTTCATCATCTTGCACTTAAAGCGGATGGTGGGGGAATGGATGATGGACCTGATCAAGATCCCATGGTTCCATCGTCCCGGGCCATCGTGGTCCCTGGTCTACTTAGTCAGAGGAGGTAGTCGATCCAACCTGACAGAAGGATCCTTGTAGGCAGCCATGGGTTGCTTTGTCCAAGGGTACCTTGTAGACCTGAGAGGAGTATTTGCCTAAGGGGATAAATTTGAATCCACCTTAGCTAACAGAGGGCTTTGTGCCCTATCGATTATATCCTATTGATTTATATCTCAAGGATTTGATGCCATTAAAGAACGTATCGGTTTTGGCCATAACCGTAATTCAATGGTGCCATTTGGCGGCAAAACCACTCGGTTCAGAGGACCCCGGGTCATAACCGTTTACCTGCAATGCCCTTTGGTGGCAAAACTGCCGGTTATAGGACACGTACTACGTCCTTACTGGCAGGAGATTATTTGAGAATGGATCCTAGTGATCTTCTCGACCAGACATTAGCTCTTTGTGAGCTGATGTACTTTTCAATTTGTCCACCTTGGCAAACTATTACGGAGGATGGATGGATTTTGCTTTAAGTGTTTAGATGATTAGGTTTCAATTTTAAATATTTTGGGATTTTCATGGGTATTTGAGTGGAGTTTTGAAATATTGGAATTAACCCCTCCGATTGAGATTTTCTATTCAACACGGCCATCATCAGAGTAATTGGGATCATTTACATTTGAGGAATAAACATTGTCGACTCTATCAACTTGTTAATAGAGGATCAGGTTTCTCGTAGGCTTTGTGCCTTTATTAATGAATTTCTATTGTTATAGACCTTGAAGGCCTAATATAAACGTATAAAACAGATATTTTGGTCGACACCCTGACCGTATATTTGTTTGATAGTTCAAGCCGTGTCAATTCCTATCTATCCACGTAGAAGGATCGGGCTCGAACTTGGGTTCGTTTATTGACCTGCGCAGCATCCCTAGACGTCACGTGTGTATCTAAAACATGCTCGTCGGGGCCCATGCGGGTGTAATGATTATACTTATCCCTTTTGTGTACCTATGTGTATACAAATAAAGGTGCATGTGCGGGGATATTTTCGAAATATTTCAGTTGTGCGAGCAACTCATTTGAATGTAGCATTCGATTTGGGGGCTTGTGCACGCCTTCTATCTACTTGCAAAAGTGTTGCGGATCCGGTGGCGTGGCGTCGTACTGTGGTTATTTGCCCCTTTCATACAGGTGGATTGTCGTGTATACTCATTGCTTTCTATAGTAGGTTGTAGTACGCTAGCGAATCTCCAGCTTAGGATCGTAGGAGCTTGCACTTGTTGAAGATCTTTTGTATTTGCTTGAGGATAGCACTTCACGAACATGATAGGTTCCCTATAGTAGTTTTTAGGTATTTGCATTTACTGCATATTATCCTTCATTATTTGCAATGGATCAACGTATTTGTTGGCCATTTGAATGGTAGTTGATCGCAGGGGTGTTGCAACATCTACTGCGTGCTATTGATCATCATCCGTAGTCATATCATTATGCATATGGAGAACTTTCTGTCAGTGCTAGCGGGCATCTGTGCTTGCCACGAAGATCCACCAATATTAGCGATGCATTCACCATTATTGCTTGGAGATAGGTTCGTTGTATACATCGTGAGCTTTCTGCCATCATATGTGGGAAAATTGCATTGAATACTGAGCATCTAGTGCCACTCGTAGGCATTCGCACTTGGTGTAATTGTGTTGCATTCTGTTCGTGGATGGTAGTTTGGATGCATAAGGGTCTTCTGCAGTAGCTCGTAGGAGCTCCCATGCTTGCATCTCTCCATTGCATTTGCTACTTATCATTCGTCCCTGCTTGTAAAGGACTAGTATAATCAGCACGGCTCCTTCTAGCGTCGGTTGTGAAGGGCGCTATAGTATTTACTGCTTGTTATCGGCCGCCATTTGTAGGAAAACTACTGTGTATACGACAGATTTTTCGTCGTTGCTGGAAAACACTTTGCGTTCATTGTGTGTTAGATCCCTCTGCTTATAGGGGCCAAGTGTATTGGCTTAATACTGAATGATTGTCAACAGTAGAGATGTTACTGCATTTGCATGACACTGGATTGTTATTGGTTGTAGGAATGTCGCTCAATAGTGCTTGCATTTCAATTATCACGACAGCTCTTTGACATTCATTGGAGATTTCATGCCATAGCTTATAGGTAAAAACTTTTGTTGATTTCTCTTTGCAAGCAAGTTGTGTTATCCACTGAGAGCATCATATCTTAGTGAGAAGTCTAATTGTATTGTCTATAATTCATCATTATTTGCAAGCAAATGATGTTTACAAGTCTTTCATTCACCATCAACCTTACATATATTCATTTACTTTTAAGTTGGAGCTCGTAATTTCCTAATATTCCATTTGAAAATATTATATTATTGTTCAAATGGAGTTCTTTATCAATCATTCATTTTATTCATGTCTTAAATTCAAGTCAAGCTCAAAATTATTTGAGTTCAATTCCTTGTAATACCAGCAGGTTCGAGCTCTATGTAATGATGTTCAGTTCTCTATAGTCTGCTCATTCAAGTCCAATGTCCACAAGTTCCTGCTCATTTCGAGTTCAAGTTCATTATAGTTTATTCAGGTCCAACTTGAGTTCATGTTCATTTGTATTCGGTTCAATTCACTTGAGTCCAACTTGAATTCTCAATTCAGTTCAAGTTCAAATTTTTTATTGATTGTTTGAGTTTGGATTAAGTCCATTTGATGTTCAATCAATGTCCAAATAAAGTTCCCCGTGTCTTCAGTCAGAATTTCGGCAGCCTTCTGACGTCTCCCTTGTTTAGGAAAAACTACAAGAGACTGGGCCTCCCGCCACGCTAGAGAAAAACATGCACGGTAGGTGTCGGATGACACCGCGGCCGTAAAATCTTCAATCTCACCACACCATAGAAAGGCGCGCATGAGTTTTCAGGCACCTGTTTGAAAGCGCAGTTATTTCTCCGCGTACAGGTACTTATATTTTTGCCCCATCGTGCTAAGAAAAGCGCGCACATGGCTCGCCTGCCTCGCTGTAAGCGCCACACCTAGTTTCCTCCCACCACGCTAGAGAAAAACGTGCATCATAGGGGGTCCCTCGGCAAGCCACAAACATCGAAAACAGGACTTTAAAAGATTGCCCGCTTCGTCGCTAGCATCGCAGCGAATTTCCTCCCACCACGCTAGAGAAAAGCGTATATGGGTGGCTATTCGTTGCGTTGCAAGTGCGAAGGTGGGCGCTCGAAGTTTTAAGGTTTAGAAGGGTTATACCTTGACGACTGGCGAGGTGGAGTTGGCACATAGATCGAGGAAGGAGAGGAGAATCATTTCTCTTTTTTCTATTTTGTTGTTTTAATTAATTATAACTAATAGTAATTAGTTATAGTTAATAATAATTAATTACTATTAAAATACTAATTATAATTAATTATATTTAATTATAACTAATTTATGATTAATTGATAATTAATTATAATTAAAAATAAATAATCATAATTAAATTCAATTAATTATGATTAGTTTATAATTAATTAATAACTAACTATAATTAAAAATAATTAATCATAATTAAGTTTAATTGATTATAATTAATTTATAATAATAATAATTAATTAAAATTACAAGTAACTAATTATAATTAAATTTAATTAATTATAATTAATTCAAGCATGTACAAAAATTCAACAGGATTTACACAGGATTTGAGCCGGATTCAAAATAAATCCTATTAATCCACCATTAAACCTCACCGTGAAGTAAATCCTCCGTTTACCTCTTTGGTTTACGAGATCCAGCCAAAGAAGCGCGTGGGAAGGGAGAAAATTACCTTCCAGCAAGCGAACTCCCGTCGTTAGTTCCGATCAAAATGCTGTAATGTCCGACCCGATAAAAAGGGGTCGTCGTCGAAGGAGGTTGAGGTCGGCTAGGGCAAATTTGAGGAGGTCTTGGCTTGAAGAGGTAGGGAGAAAGCTCTCTCTCTCTCTCTCTCTCTCTCTCTCTGAGTCGGCGAGGTAGAGGCAATGGGAAGAGGAGATCGGGGTTCGGTTGGGGTCTTGTGTGAGGTAGGAGTCGGCTTTGGTTGATACAGAGAGGGAGATGGCAACGACTTGAAGAGCGGGGATGAATGGAGAAGGCCAGTCAGAGGATTGATGTCGGGCTAAAGGGTTCTGGCGTCAGCTTGAGGAGATGGAATCGGAGGCTGAAGTTCGCGTGGGAGGAGAGAATGTGTATGCGGGATTTCACTGAACAAAGAAGCCAAAACCTCGTCACTTTCCTCTCGCTTTTAACGATGACAAGGAATGGGAGATAATGCATGTGAGGGATGGGCTTCTCTGACTTCGGCGCCGTTTTGCACAGTAATGAGTACTGTAACGACGGCGGACACGACTTAAGCAGAAGGCGAGATGGGCTCGACAGGTATGATTTCAACGATTTTTTTTATCTAGCGTGGAGGTCAACACTATGTTGTAGCACTTGCATAGGATCTCAAATCCAAAACTCGTACTCTGCTTATCCATGCCTACAAGCTTTTGTTGCTACTTTGCATATGCCTGCTTGCTCGATTGTTTATGCTCGCTTGCCTGAGTTGTTTTTTGTGATGAGGAACTATTTACTAACATTCTTCATAGGGTACCTTCTTTCACTATAGAAAAATGAGGCAACAAATTTCCTCAAAAATTTTCCCAAGATCTATCGCAAAAGACATGGTGAGTGGACGACTGTAGAAAGAGGGGGACGGGACGAACCATGAGGATCGGGTCATGTGAGGCGAAGGGAAGAAATGTGGGATTCCCACCCTCGATACATGGGGGAAACATGGAGAAATTACAACAACCGCTACACTGGAGGAGGAAAAAGATATTGGGGCGGTAGCGATTCTAGGATGAGAAAGTTGAAGATACGAATGATTGATGACAAGGAAAAGGAGCAACTCAGAACTTTCAACAAACAAATTGAAGAGGATAAAAAAATAATCATCTCAAGGAATGATCTTATTGAGCTACCAATTCATTCTCAGCATCATGGGTTTATTGTTTAGGAGGTACTTTTCAGGTGGATGGATTTGCCGGAGTATGAAGCCACATGAGATGATCAGGAGACCGTTCCCATCTTCCACCTTGAGGACAAGTTGCTTTTTGGGGGGAAAAGCATTGATACGTCGGGGGCGGCGGCGACCGGAGGGGGGGGGGGACCTTTTGGAGCCCAGGGGAGTTAATACTCACTATGTAAGGAGGAGAAACCATGAGAGAAATAATTAGGAAAGTTTATTTTGAGTTAGATTTGGGAGGGAGTTAAGAAGATTTTATTAAGGGAAAGAGGTTGATTTGGGGGCTGATTTAGATAGAATTAATTAGGAGATATTTCCTAATTGAAGAAGGCATGTTTGGGGGATAATTTGAGGGCTGATTTGGAGGGGTTAATTAAAAAATATTTCCTAATTGAAGAGGGCTGATTTAGAGGGGATTAACTAGGAATTGTTTCCTAATTGAAAAAAACAAATTTGATGGCTGATTTGAGGGCTGATTTGGGAGAGAAATAAATTAAGGAAATATGGCAGGTTTAGGGTTGATTTGGGAGGGACTTAGGGGAGGGCTGTTTTGATATTTTACTATTTATCATTTGCTTTAAATAGTTGATTTACCCTAAGGCTAAGAGATGTTATGTATTTGCTGAATTTAGTTTGTTCTTAGGTTGTGAGGGCTCTAGCCGCAGGTTAGAGATTTGAGAGAGTAGGATCTTCCTCTTCAATTGAAGATCTATTATATCTTGTTTGTTTTCTTTCAAATTTTCTAAAATAAAAAAGATTTGTGGGGTATTCTTCTTCCCAATTTCTCTTGTGGTTTGATGATTTGGTTGAAAGTTATCCTACTTTGTATCTAAGATCCTTCATCGATGACTACCAACTATCAATTTTGAAATTCTATCGATCTCCTTTTGATAAAAAAATAATATTTCTTGCATCCTACATTTGCAACTGTGGATCGTTATTGATAAAAAGTTAATATTCCTTAAAGATTAATTTACCTCGTCCAATTTTATTATTACACGCAATGTTTGAAACTCTAAAATGATTACATTCGAGCTAATTTTTTTTGTTGATAGTTTTGCGCTAACATCTATCCATGTCACAACCTGGCCTGGGGGACTCGAATTAACAAGTCAAGAACAAACAATCAGACGATTAATTAAATTTTGCATGCTAAAATTTCTATTAAATAACTATTTTCAATATGCTAAAAAAAGTCACTAAAATCGCAAATATATTCTAAAAGTAAAATATTATAAATACATTGTTCTTGGAGCCTCACATCTATAATATACATTCTCTCATCTTCCACTCATTTAAATTCTTCAAATGATTTTTGTCTACGTTTACAAATATAAGAGTGGATTATAATTCAATTCAGTGAGTACGCCACGCTTCTAAATTTATAGTAATACAAGACATTTTGAATAACATGTATGCTTGTTGTATAATACAAAGTAGTCTTATTTAATAATATTTAAATTTGAAAATGAACATCAATCATATCTTTAGCATATGTATAATACTCATATCTTATCATAACATTTTTTATAACTAATACAACCGTTACAAGAGATACCGTCGAAATAGTACAAATGAAGATACTCTCTTTTTTTTTTCAAAAATCTTTTTCATTTTACGTGTGTGGGTGTATTGTGTCCCCAATCAATACCATAAGAGGGTATACTTCATCAATCAATATGCACATATAAACATTGCTATTTAACTATTTCATATATATATATATATATCGTTCAATAACTTTCTACATATGATGATCAATATCATGCAAACTATCACAAATTTCAATATAATCATTCATTGAAGTAGAAAAGAGTAAATAACGTTAGAATTTTATAACGATGATTAATAAATAAATATCAATTCATTCAATGCAATTAGTTTAAAGAAAGTAATATTATTACTATAAGAATAGGAATATGAGTACTTAACATCGAATTTAGATCACTTGATGATTAACTTCAATTCTTATTTAGTCATCATAAGTTTAACACTGTCGTTGTCAGGTCCCAAGTCCTGGATGAGAAAATGGAGGATTGCGTTAGGTAGTCGACAACTAGCGTAAAACTTGTCGAATAATCATGATATGAATCATTTGATACATTTTATTAATGTCAGAGCGTTTCCTGGGGCGACGCACTGTATGACCTGAATCCAGTGAGAATTATGCAAAAGACCGCTGCACCGGTGCCCGGTTGCAGTGTTAAATAAGCAAGTGTTCCTACATCGCGGACAAATGTGGGCAAAGAAGCTAGTCCATGAAAATAGAATTAGAATAAAAACTTGGAATATAGATTCTCTTATAGATAAATTAATGAAATTAATAGGTATTATGATTCATAGGAAAATAAATATTATATACATTCAAGAAATTAAATGGGTTGAAGAAAAGGCTAAGGAGATTGATAGTTTAGGGTTTAAGCTATGGTATTCATGTAAGAGTCGTACTAAAAAATGGGATATGTGTGATTATAAATTATTAAATTCAAAGAATTGGAGGGAAAAAATGCTTAATTTTATTGCACAAAGTTATCCATATTTATAGATCCATACAAAATATCTTAATAAGAAAATAAATAATTATAAAATAATGCATAATTGCCCTATATAATCCTTCCTAAATCAGCCACCCAAATCTGGAAGGAGATTGACGTGATCCAAGTGAGCCTCCCATGGATCCCCATGCTGGCCATGGGATCAAGAGCCAAGGGACAGCTGGGATTTAACATTCCCTCAAGCTGGGGAATACAAATTTGTCATTCCTAGCTTGGTAATTAATCCAAGAAAAGTAAAGTTATCAAGTCCCTTGGTAAGAATGTTTGCAAGATAATCTTTTGATGAGGCATGGTAAATAAAGATAAGTCCACTATCAAATTTCTCCTTTATGAAATGTTTGTCCACTTCTATGTATTTGGTTCTGTCATGTTGAACTGGATTGTAAGCTATGTTGATTGTTGATTAGTTATCATAGTGTAGCTTTATGGGTCCTCCCCACTTGATACTTAGGACTTCTAGAATCATCTTGATTTATAGTAGCTCACATGTACCTAAGGCTATAGCTCTGAACTCTGCCTTTGCACTAGACCTTACCACCACAGTCTGTTTCTTACTCATCCAAGTAACTAGGTTTCCTCCAAGAAGTATGCAATATCCTGAAGTAGATCGTCTATCTACTGGTGATCCTGTATAATTTGCATCAGTATAAGCTTCTGGAGTTATTCCACATTCTCCTCTGAAGAGAATCCTCTTTCCTAGATTTCCCTAAAGCTAGTGCAGTATTCTTCCTACTGCTTGCATGTGAATCTGCTTTGAATTTTGCACTGAATTGGCTGACCGTGCTTGGAACAAAGACTATATCTGGTCTGGTGTGGGAAATGTAGATGAATTTCCTCACAAGTCTCTGGTAAGCTCCCTTATCTATGTCCGGATTCTCGTTAGCTTCCCCTCAATTTGAGATTTGATTATATTGGTGATGGTGCCAGTTTACAAGCTAGTTTACTTGTTTCTTTAAGAAGATCAATAATGTATTTCTGTTGTGAAATGAAGATTTCTCTACTGGAGTGGGCCACTTCAATTCCTAGAAAATATTTAAATCTACCAAATTATTTGATCTCAAATTCCTTGGCAAGACATTTTCTTAGAATCACTTTCTTATTTTCATCATTTCTAGTCAAGAGGATATCATCCACATAAACTAACAAAACTATGACTCCCCTTGAGTCGAGTGCTTAAAGAATAGTGTGGGACCCCTTGGCTCTGCCGATATCCATTGAGTAGCATGACTTTTGAGAATCTTCAAAACCAAGCTCTAGGTGACTGCTTTAGCCCATATGGAGCCTTCTTTAGCCCTACACACTTTGTCACTCTAGAATCCTCCTTGAATCCTGGTGGAATCTCCATAAATATTTTCTTCCTACAAGTTACCGTATAGGAATGCATTTTTAATGTCTGGCTATTCCAGATGCCAATTATAGGTGAGAATCTTCTAAACCAAGCTCTAGGTGCATATAGAGCCTTCTTTAACCTACACACTTTATCACCCCATAATTCTCCTTGAATCCTGGTGGAATCTCCATAAATATTTCTTTCTCCAAGTTCCCATGTAGAAATGCATTTTTAACATCTAGTTGCTCCAAATGCCAGTTGTAATTAGTTGCTAGGGAGAGCAGGATCCTAATGGTGTTCATCTTGGCCACAGGTGCAAAAGTTTCCAGATAGTTAATGTCGTACGTCTAAGTGTACCCTTTCACTATCAGTCTTGCCTTATACCTTTCCAGTGTACCATCGGCTTTGTATTTCACAGAGAATACCCATTTGCAGCCGACTGATCTTTTTCCTACTAGTAGGTCGATGATCTCCCAGATATTGTTCTTCTCCAAGACCTGCATTTCATCTTTCATGGCACTTTTTCAATTCTCATCAGATAAGACCTCAGAAATATTATTAGGAATATGAATTTCATTTAGTATGACTAGAAAATTTTTGTGTGAAGGTGAGAAATTATGGAAGGATATAAAGTTGGTTATGGGGTACACATGAGATTTTTTTGGTGAACTTGTGTTTACCTCAATTTCAAGAGATGGTTCAATTCTTGGATATGCTTTGAAGCATAGTTTGGATTTGTATACCCGGAATATGCTTTTTTCAAATCTCATGTTATCCATAATAACTTTTTCTTCAGTTTCCCTTGCTTTAGTTTTAGGCTTAGGTGGATCAGTTTGGGGTAGAACTGGAATGTCAAGGGAGGCAAGCTCATATTCCTCATCTTCCACAATTTCAACCTCCCCCGAAGATGATGTTTGGTGAAATAGGATTTTTGTTAGTCAAAAGTGACGTCAACAGTACAAGGGTTTTCTTGGTGGAGAGGTGATAACACTTATAACATCTCTGGGTGGATGAATATCCGACAAAGATACATTTAAGTGCAATTGGATATAATTTTACTATATTTTGGTTGTGAATGTAAACATAGGCAGTGCACCCAAAGATTCTGGGTGTGAAGTTGTTATTGGTTCGAAATTCAAGGTAAAATGAGGACAGGATATCCATTGGTATTTTTAGTCTTAAGGTTTCTAAAGGTAGTCGGTTTATGAGATATGTGGTAGTTAGAAGGGCTTCCCCTAGTAGGATTTAGGTACATTGTGGTGAAAATAGAAGTGCACGGGTGGAAGCAAGAAGATGGCCATTTTTCTTTCTGCAAATCTGTTTTGTTGTGGGGTGTAAATGCAGGAAGACTCATGAATGATACATTCCTTCTGAAAGTTGGAGGATAAGATTTGGTTAAAGTAATCTTTGACATTGTCGGAATGAAATTTTTTTTATTTTCACCCTGAATTGGTTCTGGACCATGGTGTGAAAAATGAGGAGGTTAGTGCTAACATCGGATTTGTTTTTAAAGAGTAAGATCCAATAACTCAAATGCAGTTGCCAATGAAGGATACAAACCATCGGACCCCTGAAATATTAGAGATTTTTTAGGGTCCCCAGATATCACTATAAATAAGGTAGAAGGGAATATAATATCACTCATTTTTGTTTGGCAAAGAAACTCGTTTATGCTTAGCTAACTCACAAGTTTCATAATAAAATGATTCATTTTTCAATTCATAAAAAGTTTTAGATACAAATTTTTTAATATATCAAAAAATGGATGTCCTAATCTAAAATGATAAAGCTAAAAAGTAGATTTTTTATTAAATAGGGATAACATAAAATAGTCATTATTGATAATAGTTTTTTTCAGCTCTTCCAGGTTATACAACTCATCTTTCTCCTTAGCAAGTTTAATCTTTTTCCCCGATTTCTGCTCCTGAAATAAACAAGTATGGTTAAATAAAACTTGATAATTATGGCCACCAGTAATTTTTTTTATGAAGATTAGATTTGTGGATAATTGAGGTACGTGGAGCACATTTTTTAGAGTGGGAGAGGGAGATAAGGGTGTCTCTCATTGGCCTGCTATTGTGGTAAGAAAACCATTAGCAGTGATAATTTTCTTATCACTCAGGTAAAGAGTGTAGTTGATGAAGTGGATAATGGAGTGTGACATGTAATATGTGGCTCCTGAGTCAATGATCCATAAATCTTTCAAATGATTTCTAGGGATACTTAATCCGATGGATATAAGAAACTTACCTGAAAGTGAAAGAGCCGAAGATGGAGATGATTTTCCAAGGGATACTAGGAGTTGTTTTAGCTTATCAATATCTTCTTTGTTGAGCTCTTTGATGCTGGACCACATTTCTAGGTTGGGTTGGATTGTTATAATGTTAGTTTGTAATGTCCCATTTCGTTCACTTTTTTGATTCCACTCCTTTCTTAGAGGTTTTTCATGTAACTTCCAACAGGTCTCATTTGTGTGTCTTGATTTCTTGCAATAGCTGCACCAAAGGGAGTCTTTGTCTTTATATTTTGAAGAATCGTTACCTCTTTCCTTCCATAGTGCCTCTTTGGTTGTCACTATTGTTGAACCTTCAACAGTCTTTGATTCCAGCATTACCCCTCATCGGCTTTCCTCAGCACGAATGAGAGAAATAGTCTTATTTAGTGAAGATGCTCTTTGCTAAGAATTTGAACTCTAACATGGTAAAACTCCACATTTATCTTGCAAGAAAGTTATATACTCTATCTTTCTCAATAAAGCTTTTCAGGATAACAACATCTTCTGGACAATTGGTCTTTATGCATCTGTAGTGATCAAGTTATTGCCACAAGCATTGAAGGAGAGTGACATATTCAGTCATGGTCTTGCTTCCTTGTTTTGTGCTTCTCATAATGACCTTTATTTTAAAGACTTGAGCAGCATCTCGAGCTTTTGAGAAGGTTTGTCTAGCGGTATCCCATGCGTCCTTTGCAGTAGATAGGAACATGAAAGTATCACTAATTTTTAGAGTTATGGAATTTCACAACCATGACATCCCATGCCCAAAAATTAAGATCTCATTTTAGTCCTACCCCAAGGAGGTGATTCATTGAGACCACTTCAATATTGCATATTTTGAATGCCTCCTCTTCCTTGTTACACCATAGAGTCCTCCATTTGGTCAAAGCTTTGGGAGGAATTAGCTTCAGATATTGCGGCAACAAAGGATAGCGATGAAAACTATATCAATCAAGCAACTAAGGTGCAAGGAAGCAATGAAGGTTGTGTTGGTTATAGATAGGATAGCAAGGGAGTAGTAGTAACAATAAGGGAAAGCAAGCAATGAAGGCACGACAACAATTATGAACGCTGCCTGGAACAGTAGCCCTCAGAATTCTGGCAACAACAATGAAGGATGGTGAAAGCAGATTATGTATCCTTGGCCTATGATACCATGTTAAATTCAAAGAATTGGAGAGGGAAAAAACTTAATTTTATTACACAAAGTTATCCTTATATATAGATATATATAAGATATATTAATAAGGAAACGAATAATTATGGAATAATGCATAATTGCCCTAATATAACCTTCCTAAATTAGCCACCCAAATCTGGAAGGAGATTTGGCATGATTCAGGTGAACCTCTCATGGGATCAAGGGCCAGGGACGGTTGTGATTTTACATAAATAAGAGTTTGAAGAATAATGTGATAAAAATTAATAGAATTTGAGATAGAATTCTAACTTTAAAGGTTATTGTTGATGCTAAAATTATTAATATCATAAGTGCTTATGCCTCAAGTAAGTTTGGATGTATTAAAAATTAAAATTTTGGAATGATTTAAATAAATTAATACAAAAGATACATCTTGAAGAAAGTATTTTTATTGGAGATTTAAATTGACATGTTGGTAGAGAGGTAAAAGATTTTAAAAGCATTCATGATGGTTATGGGTTTGGAGCGGCTAATGAAGGTGGTAGGACTATATTAGATTTTTCTCATGATTTTATAATTGCTAACATCTTATTTAAAAAATAGAGGAGTATCTCATCACATATAAGAAATGGATATAGAAAAACTCAGATTGATTATTTTCTTCTAAGAAAAATAGATCGTTTAGATTGCAATGATTGTAAAGTTATTCCGATTGAAAGTTTATATACTCAGCATCGCTTATTAGTTTTGAACTTCAAGATGAAGGGGCGGAATATAAAAAATAATGTAAAATATTGTCTTAGGATTAAATGGGCATTTAAATAATACAAACAAAAAAATGAGAGTAATATTCAAGATCTTAAGATTTTGACAGTATATGAAGAAGTTAATGTTATGTAGAAAAAAATAGCTATGATATTAAAACTGTTGCAAAGATGTGCTTAAAAAATAAACTTTGTTAAAAAAATTATTTTAGATGTAAAAACTCAAAATTATTTTAGATGTAAAAACTCAAAAAATTAAAAAAAGATATAAAAAGACCTGTAAGGAGTTTAAGAAAGCAATATGTGATACAAAAAAATTAGTTTCTAATGATTAATATAATAGATTAGATACTAAAGAGGACAAAATATATATGTATAAATTAGCCAAGCAAAGAGATAGAAGTAAGGATTACTTCAACTGAAGTCAATTAAGGATGAAGATAAAAAAGTGCATTTATTAGAAGAGGATATTCAACAAAGGTGGATGAGATATTTTGATATATTTTTCAATAAAACTTGTGAGAATACGATTGACTTTAATGACCTTAACACCCTAAATGAAAATATAGATTTATATTTTTATCAGTATATTATTAGTAAAACCTAAGTTAGAGAGACTTTAAAGAAAATTTGAAGTGTGGAAAAGCTGTTGGACCTGATGATATTACATTTGAGGTATGAAAATGATTAGGAGATGAAAAAATTTCTTGGCTTACGAAACTATTCAATATTATTTCGAAGATTAAAAATATGTCATATGAGTGGAGAAGGAATGTGTTGATTCCTATTTTTAAGAATAAAGGTGATGCACAAAAGTACACGAATTATAAAGGAATTAAGTTAATGTGTAATACTTTAAAACCTTGGGAGAGAGTTAGTGAGCATAGGTTACGACATGATACTAATGTTTCTCAAAATCAATTTGAATTCATGTCAGGTAAGTCTACTATGGAAGCTATACATTTATTGAGAGGTTTGATGGAGAAGTATTTAGAGAAAGCTTATGATAAAGTTTCAAGAGAAATATTATATTGGAGAGTTTTAGAAAAGAAAGATGTTAATAATACTTATACTCAAGTCATTAAGGATATGTATGTAGGAGCTGTTACTTGTGTTCAAACACAAGGAGGTTGGACCAAATATTTTCCCATTTTTAGTTGGATTACATCAAGGATCACCTTTAAACCCATATCTTTTTGCTTTAGTCATGGATATTCTTACTGGACATTTGCAAAAGGATAAACCCTGGTGTAAGCTTTTTGCTGATGATATTTTTTTTGTTGATAAGACTAGAGAGGGATTTGAAGATGAACTTGAATTATAGAGGTAATCTTAGAGTCTAAAGATTTTCATTTGAGTAGATCTAAAATCAAATACATGGAGTGTAATTTTAGTAGTAATAGATCTAATAGATGGATTGTGACTTTGAATGATCAAGTCATTAATAAGAGTACACGTTTTAGATATCTTGGATCTATTGTACAAAGTGATGGTGAAATAGATGGGGATATTATTAATAGAATTCAAGTTGGATGGTTGAAGTGGAGAAATGCTTCGGGCCTGTTGTGTGATAGAAAAGTACCCCTCAAACTTAAGGAAAAATTCTATAAGATGATGGTGAGACCTGCAATGCTTTATGGCGCAGAATGTTGGTCATTAAAAGAGAAGCATACAATTAAGTTAAGTGTTGCAGAGATGAGGATGTTCAGGTAGATAAGTGGCTTTACTCTTAGAGATAGAATGCAAAACGAGCATATATATGTAAAGGTTCGAGTAGCTCCAATGACATAAGATTAGAGAAAGTCTTCTTAGATGGTTTGGTCACATAAAATGTCGGTATTCTGATGACCCAGTTAGGAGAGTAGATGTATTAGATTTGGCCTATGTTAAGAGAGGTAGAGGTAGACCTAAAAAGACTTGATTAGAAAATATTAGGAATGACTTTTTTAATTAGATTTAAATGAGAATTTGACTCTTAACAGGACACAATAGAGAAAAAAGATTCATATAGCTGACCCCACGTAGTGGGAATGTGGGATAAAGGCTTGATGTTGTTGTTGTATCAGTTTAACACATAAAATCATATATAAAGCATTCTCATCATCATAGTTTATACATTATCAAAATATTCTCTACTTATAGTAATTAATTTTTTTGTCCATTTTCTAATTTACTCTTTATATAACTAAAATCTTAAATAATTATTTTTTATATGTAAAATCTCTCTCTCTCTCTCCATATATATATATACTTATTGCTAATCATTTCAAAATGGATAAAAATTCATAATTTATTTATTATTATTTTCTAAAAATAATTTTTAATTATAAGTTATACATTTATATAATTTAAAAATATCCTTTCATTAACCTATTATTTTCAATTAGCTTATTAAATATTAAATAAAAGTATCTTTAATTCATTCATTTTCTATTTTAAATTTATAAAAATCACTTATGAATTTATGCGCTCTCTCTCTCTCTCTCTCTATATATATATATATATATATATATATATATATATATATATATTTGTATATACACACATAATTAAAAGTTAATAGCTTTCTAAATCTCATCCTTATAAACATTCTCAAAATTATATTATAACCTTCCAAAATTTTTAAATAAATTTCAAGATTTAATATACATAAACTAAAGTACAACATTTAAATAATAAATAGAATAACTTGTTAAAAAAAAAACTTTACTTGGTTCCTTCCCCACTATTTTCTCCCTCAGTTAATTGCTCTCTTATTAACTTGCTCAAGCTCGCAAGTCCACTCGCTTGTTCCATTTAAGAACACTTAGCCCAAACCTGCAATTCACAAGTTCTCTCTCTCCCCATCTCTTTCTCTCAATTTCTCCCCAGCTGCCTTTCTCGTGTGCTTATAAGGAGATGAAAACCTTCAATTTGACTCCTCGTGAGAGAATGAACCGACTACAATTCTATCTTCTTCCCCAATTCAATGAGGCGAACCCAACCAGCTCTTCATCTCCTACGTCTTCAAGCAACATAGCCGACACTTGGTTCAACTCCTCATTTTCGAGTCTCCGTCTCCTTCATGACTTCAGGCAACAAAAATGTCAAAACTAGATATCACAATCCATCTCCACAAAGTGGGATGAAATCAATAATGAAAAATTGACATTTGGACTAGTCTAATAGCTCTTCCTGTCTGGGGTTTCAACCTAAAAAAAAGACTTACCTGCTTGTGCCCTTGGGGGTAAGCTAAGATAATTATATCCCCTCACAATTTACAACAACTTTTTTGGCATGCAAGGAGATCCAATAGAAAATTGAAATACATAAGTTCGTAATAGAAAATTGTATCTTGGCGAAGTAATGGGTAATGCTTCATACATCCATCCCACCCCAAAACCCCAAAAAATAGTGGGTCTTTTGCACCCGGCGCACCTTTATAATTCTTGTCAACATTGCCTAGTGTCCCACTCCTACATCATCCTTGTGTTTCAAAGCTTTTGCAAACATAAAACCTCATTTTGCAAGAATGGAACTTATTAAGATACAAAAAATTTACTGGAACAAGAATACAAAATATAAAACAGGAATGAAGAAAAGAGAAACATAAGCAAGGAATAGAAAATTAATTATGTATTGTCAATTCCAGAAACTTTTTTTAAATGCTGAAATTCCATTCATCAATAGGGTGCATGCACGAAACTCAACCAGATGGACGTATCTTAGAGTCCAGTGTGCAGTCACCACAAGAATGTGAAGTAATAAATAAAAAGACAGCCTAGCAACATCATACTTAAAAGCTCTTCACATTAGAAGAAGAACGCTTTAAAAGTGTAAAACCTGAAATTGACGATCGTAAGCGTTGCACGCATCTCGATGCGCCGCAACGAGATTTAAGTGAATTTTTCAAAGTCGTCGGAATTCAACGAAAATAATTTTATAAAATTCTACGCAAAATTTTGAGCAAATTGGTACATAAAACCTATATTTAATTTCGCTTAATTTGGGAGATAAAAATTTCAGAAGTTTCGATATACCTAAAATACACTGAAAGACATTAAAGCGGAGATAATTCAAGTGAGGGCAATTAGGACATTTAACCCTCTCCAACCGAAGCCTTAAGGGACCGAATAGGATTCGGTCCCTTCATTTCTTCCGCGTGCTTCGTCGGTCGAACATGAGACGAAGGGAGGAGGCGGACGAGAGAGGCGAACGCACGTCTCCGGCGACGATTTCGGCGGCCGGACTTGGGGGAAAACGTAGAGGAAGGCTAAGGGAAGACTTAGGTGAGTTTCTAAGCAAGAAATTTCTTCTTTTTCTCTAGATTTTTGGAAGAGAAAAATCTAGGGTTATGTCCAAAACTCAAAATCTTTCAAAAAAAATGTTAGGAAAGATTTAAGAATGATTCCAAATCATGAAAACATAATTTTCTCCAAAAAAATTTTAGGGTTTCTAAAATTAGGGTTTTTCAAATGTTGAATTTTTTTATGAAATCTCTTAACAAAGTTTATTCCTAAGAGTCTTAAGAATATTCTAATGGTGAAAGTTTGGGATCTTTCTCAAAATATTATTTTTCTAATTTTTATATTAAATAAATCCGAAAATTCATTAAGGTATTTAGAAATTAGGCTTGGGGAAAAGATTTGAATGATATTGGAATGAAATTGATGATTTAAAATTTTTCGAAAATTTAATAATTTAACTAATCCGAAATTTTAACTTAAATTATTTTAATTTCATTAAGCGTAGTAAGGATCAAATAGTGATAAATGAAGAGTTAGACAATTTAGAAATGAATAAAGCTTTAAGGAATAATTACCGTTGATACTTCTTTATGTGTGA
Organism: Dendrobium chrysotoxum; assembly: GCA_019925795.1. Taxonomy (NCBI): domain Eukaryota; kingdom Viridiplantae; phylum Streptophyta; class Magnoliopsida; order Asparagales; family Orchidaceae; genus Dendrobium; species Dendrobium chrysotoxum. Next base: position 24,787,483 of record CM034308.1, read on the forward strand.
TCTTAGGTTTTGATCATAAAGGGACGACAAGTGTTTAAGCGACGTCGTGCGTCGTGGAGGTTGCTATAATTGTGAGGTAGGTACTAGTATTTAAATTAAATTCATGATGATAAGTTTTTCTTTCATGTTAATTAAGACATGTGTAGTTATAAAGTTTCTTTTCATATAACCTCAACATATTCACATGTTATTTATATTTGTGATTACTGTTGCTTTAAGACCTATATTTATGCTTATCGTTACATTAAGGCATGACCTTTAAATGAAACTTACAGTAGACTTGAGAACAATTAATGCATGAAACAGTTTAAACAATATACATGAAGTTCTAAATGACTAAACCTCTATGATATATATTATGATTGCATGTGCATATTTGATCCAGAGTACCAAATAGATAAAAGGGCTCTTCGGAGCCAATGATAAAGGGGCTCTTCTGAGCCAAATGATAAAGAAATGGCCAAAACTTGACAGTGTACATGATCAGTACAAAACTCTGGTGCTTCCGGGACGGGTGTTTTATATTATAAATATGTATTTTATGCATTTAATGAAAAGTTATGAAAGAGAGGAAAAGTTTATGAAAAAGAAAGGAAAATGCTTAAGGGAAAAAGTTCAAGAAAATTGATTATAAAAATATTACACAGTTATTGCATATCAATGTCATATATGTTTTCTTTACTTTCTCAAATTCTTTCGAATAAAAATTTCATGCTTAATTGTCCTATTTTTAATTATTTCATGAATTTAAGATGAATACCTGTTACCTGCTAAGTGTTAGCTCACCCTTATTTGTGGGAATATTTTTTAGGAGAGACTGCTAGAGAGTGATGGCCGAAAGACCAATCACCTACCATCGTAGAGGATCCCAAGACGACAGGTTTTACGTTCATGTTATGAAATGTGGTTGTTGATATATCGTGGACTATTGTTATGTTTCTAGTTTATGTTTATATTTTAAGTGATTTTGAGTATTTGATGTATTAGAAATATTTTCTATTTGGATGTTTAGTGGCTCTTTCTTATATTGTTATTGGATGATATTTATATTTATGTCATTTATGAATTGAAAATTTTATGATATGAATGTTATAAGTGTTCTCCGTACAACCGTCTGTTTCCGTCTCGTTAATTCGAACTAGTCGGGCTGAGTCGTGACAAAAAGAGTCACTAAGTGGTTGGGGTAATGCAAATTATGATGTTGACAACTACGCACGAAAGAAACATTAAGATAGACCAAGGCAATATTGATACCTGCAAGTCATATGAAAGCATCCTTCAGACAGTTCAATCATATGTTTACACTTCACACATTGGCGCCACAAATTTTGTCTTGCAAGTGAATGTAGTCGGAGATCCTCAGGACGCTGGTGCGGATTTGATCTCTTATAATCAGAACATGACATTCTCTCATGCCACGGGACTTTACAATTAATACAAAATAATCCACTGCATTGAATACATTTTCTAAGTCCAGCGTTGTCAGCTGTAGAGGCATAGAGCAGTGGGGAGATTGCTTCACTCGTTGACATTAGAGCTGAGCACCTTGGATAAGGACAATAAATTTTCTCATTTGGAGGAATTGATTCCTCCTTAATTCGTTGGCACATGATCGCAAGTAGCCGAGGAGTTAAGAATTTCCCGGAACTTTCAACTTCCAGCTTAATATTGCAGCCCAAATGGGGGCAATTAGGGAGCATTCCATGCAGTAACTTAACTTCCACGTGCTGCCGCATACAGGAAAAGCAGAATCTATGTCCACAACCAACAATAGTAAAAATTTGAGAACAGTCTGTAATTTCTAGGCAGATGTTGCAGGTTTCTGTCAGATTATTGTTTGTTTTCGCCTTAATCAAATCGCCACCTTTTGTGATTTGAGAATCTATCACATCCCTGACCAGTTTAAAGACAAATTTGACATGGCCCCTTGGCAGCAGGAACATTTGACATCTATCAAGCTTTCTTCGCAGCAGTTGCACCTGATTAACTAAATTAACAATTTTCTGTTGCTTTGCTCTCCATTTCCCTATAACCTGTGAAGGACAATGAAATACATAGCCATCAGACAAAAAATGTACGATACTAACGCTTCCCAGAAGGAAATTTTGAGCTAAGAGCCTAATATACATTTGTATTCAAGAAACTTCACACAATCAACTTGCAACGTTTGCCACTTCTTTGACAACAAATGAAGGGTTGTGCCTTTTTGGCCACACGATTTTTAAATGACAAGTAAATGCATCTGAAAAAAAATCTAGATAGATGTTTTTCATGTCGTTTACAAAATAAGGAATAAAAGTAAATAGAACTTCCTATAGCCATGAGAGAGTTCCATAAAACAAGAAAAATTAATATGGAATCAACAATTAATTTGATTCTATGCCAAGATTTCATCATGAAGGCGATTTTTGTGCAGAAGCAATTATATAAGGCTAAGAAGCACTTAAAAACATCTTCGTATGACTACTGATTTTGAAAAGAATGATTGAATACCAACAGAATTTCTAGGAGAGCATGAAGAAAAAAGATTGGATGAAAGATATATTGATGCTATTACAAACATATATGAGAGAACAAAGACAAATATTGAAACTATATTTTATTATCATAATAGCATTACATCATAGATCAACATCAAGCTTGCATTTTATTTATTAGCTATCATTAAGTGAAATATTGTTGAATATTTGAAAGTCAAAGTTAGGGAATTAATTTTAGGAAGGTATTTTTAAAAATAAAAAGAGAGATCAACTTTGATCTTCTCCTATGATTATGTTTTTATTTTAAGAAAGTAATTTTAGGAATAAAAGGAAAGATCATTTGTCATCTTCTCCTATGATTCTGTTTCCTAAATTTAAGAAAGAATTATTCTTTTATAATTATATTTCCTAAAATTTAGGAGAGAATTAAGCTAGCTAGTTATTTCCTTTATTAGACACTTTTTTAGTATACATATGTATGTAGATGTAGTACCTTTTTTTTTAAATAAGAAGAATAATCAATTAAAAAATTCTTCATAGTATCAAAGCTAGTTCTCTGAACCCTAATCTCTTCAGGCCGCCTCTCTCTGGTAGATTCGTCCTGGCCCTCTTCTTCTATATTTCCAACAGCCTTATTCGCTCTTCTCCCTCGTCTCTTCTTCCCAATACATAATGGCCTTATCATAAACATCCGGCATCACGACACCAGAATCAAGAACTAAATCAGAAATTCCAAACCTTGCTGGCAGTGATTCTTCTCCTATTTTCATCATTGGACACAAATTAAATGGCCATAATTATTTGCAGTGGGTCACAATCTGTGTTGATGCTCATTTGTGGTAAGGGAAAGGATGAGTCTCATGGGAGAGCAGCAACCATGCTAGAGACTATAGATACGGGTTTCAAAAAGTGGAACATTGAAAGTAGTATGATCATGTTATGGCTTATCAATTCTATAAACAATGACATAGGTGAAAATTTTTTATTATTTGGGACTGCAAAAGAAATATGGGATGCAACAAAAGTGATGATGGGATCTAAGGAACAACCCGCATCAATGTTGGATGCATCTACCCTTATGGCCCGATCATCTAACAATAATTGTGGAGATCGTCAGAAACAGCAAAGGCCTTGGTATGATTACTGTAAAAAATCAAGTCATTATAAGGAGACTTGTTGGAAGCTCCATGGAAAATCAACTGATTGGAAACCAAAGCCACAGTTTGATAGAGACAGCAAAGCACATGTGGCTTCCAACTCTGAGAGTTCTCCTGTTTTCAAGCCTAGCCCATTTAGCAAAAACAGATGGATTTGCTACAGAAATTGTTTAGTCAAGTTGGCGGTGCAAACATTAATGGGATAAGTTTTGTTGCTCAAACAGATTCATATACTGCCTTCACTACTAACAAAGGAGACATGAGGCCGTGGATAGTCGACTTTGGTGCTTATGATCATATGATAGGAAATGCTACCCTTCTCCAAAATTACAAGCCAAGTAGTTATAATAACCCATATTTTGACCGAGTCAAATAAATTTTTTCAGGAGTTAATATAAGTCTAAATCACAAATTATCTTTGCCAAAACATAGATATTATAGTGATTTAATTACATTAATTTTTCCCTAATTTTTAGGCACTTGTAAAAATCCTTAAGAAATTAACATATGTCGAAACAAGTGGGGATTTTGGGACCGTCAGTTGTTCCTTGTGCAAACAGATTTCACCAAAATTTTTTAAATAACTTGAGCTATTTTAGGGATATTTTTTTATAATTTTGTAAGATCAATATTTAAAAATATAAAAGAATTTATATGATCTTTATATTTAAAATTAAATAATTTACATAAAATTGATAAGAGAAATTAGATAGCTCTGGTTGTATATTAAAAGATAAAAGAATAATGCTTCTACATTAGATTTTGGTGCATCACAATAGCTGTCACTTGTTCGTCCGTATTGTTGATGGTTCAAATTCTAAAATTGCTTGAACAGATTCCATCCAACTTACTAAAATGTTGTATCTCAACTTTGTCCTCCATGTTTCAAACTTGGATTGTAATCTTTTGTCCATTAAAAAATTGGCTCGTGACCTACAATATAACAATAACAAGCCTTTATCTCACTATATGGGGTCAGCCACATGAATCACTTTTCTCTATTGTGTCCTGTTAAGAGTTAAATTCTCATTTAAATCTAATAAAAAAAGTTTATTTCTAATATTTTCTAATCAAGTCTTTTTAGGTCTACCTCTACCTTCTTAACATAAGTCAAACCTAATACATCTACTTTCCTAATCGGGTCATCGGAAGGCTGCCGTTTTATGTGATCAAACCATCTAAGATAACTCTCTCTAATTTTATCTTCCACTGGAGCTACTCTAACCTTTTCACGTATATGCTCATTTTGTATCCTGTCTCTAAGAGTAAAGCCACTCATCCACCTAAGCATCCTCATCTTTGCAATACTTAATATTATGCTTCTCTTTTAATGGCCAGCATTCTGCACCATAAAGCATTGCAGGTCTAACCACCATCTTATAGAATTTTTCCTTAAGTTTGAGGGGGACTTTTCTATCACACAATAAGCTTGACGCATTCCTCCACTTCAACCATTCAACTTGAATTCTACTAATAATATCCCCATCTATTTCACCATCACTCTGAACAATAGATCCAAGATATCGAAAACGTGTACTCTTATTAATGACTTGATCACCCAAAGTCACAATCCCCCCACTAAATCTATTATAACTAAAATTACACTCCATATATTCAGTTTTAGATCTACTCAAACGAAAGTCTTTAGACTCTAAGGTTGACCTCCATAATTCAAGTTTACATTCAACTCCCTCTCTAGTCTTATCAACAAGAAGAATATCATTAGCAAAAAGCATACACCAGGGTACAACCTCTTGCAAATACTAGTGAGAACATCCAAGACTAAAGCAAAAAAGATATGGGCTTAAGGCTGATCCTTGATGTAATCCAACTAAAATAGGAAAATACTTGGTCAAACCACCTTGTGTTTGAATACAAGTAATAGCTCTTGCATATATATCCTTAATGACTTGAATATAAACATTATTTACCCATTTCTTTTCTAGAACTCTCCATAGCACTTCTCTTGAAACTTTCTCATATGCTTTCAATGTGTTACTAAATTTTATCTAAACTTGTGTGTTTTTTAGGACTTCAAATTGGGGAAAATGATTGGCAGTGTTGAATTGTGCTCCGGGCTTTATTTCCTCCCATGTGATCGATCCTCAAACCAAGTTTCTCGAGCAAGTTGCATTCAGTTTCATAGTCTATTAGAATCTCTCAATTTTGTATCCAATTCCAATATCAATAAAGATAGTGAAATTATATTGTTACACTATCGTCTTGGTTATCCTAGCTTCGTGTATCTTGAAAAATTATTTCCCAAATTACTTATCAATAAAAGTCCCACATATTTTCATTATGAAACTTGTCAGATTACAAAGCATAGTCAAACTATATATCCTCAAATTCCATATAAACCTTCAACTGCTTTTTCTTTGATCCATTGTGCTATGTGGGGTCCATCAACAATGAAAACTGTTTCGGCACTCGATGGTTTGTAACATTTGTTGATGATCATACAAGGGTAACTTGAGTTTTCCTTATGAAAGAGGAAAGTATGAGGTCGGGCAAATTTTTCAAACCTTCAATCTTATTGTTCAAAATCAATTCAACTTAGAATTAAGGTGCTCAAGTCAGACAATACTTCACTTGTAGTCTCAAAACCTACCTTCTGAACCATGGGATTATCCACATAAGTTCTTGTGTTGACACCCCTCAACAAAATAGAGTGGCTGAGTGCAAAAATAAGCATCTCTTGGAGGTTGCCCGGTATCTTATGTTTTCCTCTAATATTCCAAATTATTTCTGGGGGGAAGTCATTCTTACAACTACTTATTTGATCAATCGTATGTCATCCACAGTCCTTAATTTTCAATCTCTACGTCAACTTCTTCAGAAAAATTTTCCTCACACCCGTGCAGCTTTGTCTGATTTACCACTCAAGGTATTTGGTTGCACGATATTTATTCATGTGTATCCTCAAAACCTAACAAATTTGATCCTAGAGCTAATAAATGTTTTTTTTTCTAGGGTACTCTCCAACTCAAAAAAAGGGTACAAATGTTAATTCTCCAACTAATAAAATATTTTACACCATCATGAATGTCTCTTTTTTTGAGCATGTATCTTTCTATCCCAAATCTCATGTTCAGGAGGAGAGCATGAATGAACACCAAGTTCGGGAGTTCTTTCTCGAGTTTGTGTACTCATAGTCACCAAGTTCTTCTCAACTCGTGCTTGTGCCCAAAGACTGTACACAAGACTTGTCCACACTCATGCATGTTCAGTTATCAGTCCAACCCATAAATATTTTTTCTCTTGTGTCTGCTCAATTTGTGGCTCCACAACTTACCAATGAGAATTTTCAAGTCTACATCAGGAGGAAAAGACAGGATCTACAGCACGGATCACAGAGCATGTAAACAAGATCTTGGCTCAATTTCAAGTCCACCTGAAGAAAACACAGGTATGAATTGCAACAGCCCAAACTCTTAACTATTAAGATATTGTCCGCTTTGGCCTAAGAGCCTCACGGTTTTGTCCTGTTGATGTAACTTCTCAGCAGGTCACCCATCCCAGAATTACTCCATGATGAGCACGCTTAACTGCGGAGTTTCTTAATGAAATTTCAATCGTTACACAAAAAGGTGCCTCGATGTTTAAGAGTTTAGCTTCTTTTATTTAAGGGGTTTCACACGAATAAGGCTGGCGATATGCCAATTCCCAACATTGATGACTCTACCATGCTGATTGTATTGAGGAAGAGTGTTAGGAGATGTAAAAGTCATCCAATTGGGAATTATATTACTTATGAAGGGCTGTCACCATCTTACAGAGCATTTGCTGCTTCTCTTGATGATATCCAAGTTCCTAGCACAATACAAGAAGCATTACAAAATTCATAGTGGAAGAAAACAATACAAGATGAGATTGATGCACTTGAGAAGATGGAACATGAACTATTACTGATTTGCTAGCTAAAAAAGGCCCATGAGGTGAAAGTGAATTAAATCGCTCTTTTGTAATCTTCGAGATCCTATGGTGCACGGATACGGACAAGGCGACACGGACACGACACGGGACACAGCTTTTTTGAAAATGTAAGATACGAGTACGACACGGACAAGGCATTATAATTTTTTAGTGTATAGAAAGTAATATAACATCATATTATAAATGACAAACAATAATAAATGAATGTCATGATAAGTTGTCTAGCTTATAATATAAAATATTTAGTACAAAATGTCTAGTACAATCATGTTTAGATGACTATGTTTTATGGGGATGAGCATGTGATAAAGATATCAATGATAACCTATTTGAGTGTGGCAAAGATAGGAATGCTATGACATATGTGTGAAAAAACTACAAACGATAAGTTGACAAATAATTATATCAGGAGAATTATGAGAGTTTTATATGTTAAATATAAAATAGTGAAAAAAGATTTATGAGCAAGAACATAGCTTCAAGAGTAATGAGGAGGAATGAAGGGCTAAGAAGGAGAAGGGAATGGAGAAGAGGAAGAGTAGAAGGAAGAAGGGGAAGGGAATATACCTACGGGAGAGAGGGATGGTAGGCCCGACAGAAGGCTCGGAGGCGGTCGAGTCCGGTAGCTGGAGCAGAACTCGAGTTTGAGCCTGAGGTCGGAGGTTAGGCACGAGCTTCAGTTTACCATGCATGCCAAAGAGACGAGGAAGGAGAGGGGTTCGACGAGTCTTCCTGCGTGAGATTGAGAGAAAGCAAAGGTGGGGAGATTGGCAGGGTCCTACTCACGCGAGAGAGGCGAAGGATGCAGGGGCTTCCGCCTAGAACGAGAAGGTCAGTGTCGACTTGAGCAGACCCTGCAGTCGGCAAGCACTACAAGAGACGAGAGGAGGGAAGTTTTATTTGATTTACTAAAAGCACTACAGGAGACGGAGCAAGGGGCGGAAACCTAAGGCATACGGCAGGCTCATATTGATGCATATATGAGCGAATGTGATGTTTTATTTGATTTAGTAAATATAAAAATATAAAAAATTTATAATTTAAAATAATTTTAACATAAAAAATTAGGACACGTGTGTCCACTTAAATTGAAACATTATTTAATCGAACACATGTTTGACACGTGTCTGTCGTGTCCGACACGTGTCTGTCGTGTCCAACACGAGTCCCAGCCGTGTCGGGCACGTGTCTGTATGCGACATGTGTCTGACATTGCATCTTCTCTTCAAGAAATGTATCAGTGCATCATAGTCAAGATCATGTAATGCCCAAAACATCACATATTCTACAAAGTTCAAAGAGTCATATGATTGTGCAGTGAACACCATAAAACTAAAAATCATGCCAAAATTAACAATCTAAAGATTGCACAACTAGATGAATGATGAATGCATAATCACATACAAGTTCTAACGAAATGACATATCCAGATGAACAATAAAGGGGAATGACTCCTCTAAAGCCCAAGATAAAAAACATAACGTTAAAGGCAGGGGACATGAGTAGCAGAATAATTGATTCCATAGTTCCCATGCAAAATACTAACAAGAACTCAAACATAGGTTGTATATCAAATAAATTTTGAGAAATTCTTTGGAAGAAAATGCCATAAATTTTATTTCTATATGTATGTTTTAGAGTACTCATATAGAACAATGGCTTGATTGTCTCGCTACCTATAACATAACAGGCTCAAGCAAGAAACAAATTATACCTTGTGTAACTGTAATGATATGTACATGAATCCACACCTATACTTGGTAATGGTGAGAGCATCATGCACTGGGTATGTCCCTTTATATTTACTTGTACATTAGAAAATTCCCAAAGATGGGAAGTTATCATGTACTTTATCAATAAATAACAGGGCCATACCCTAGGTTTGGCAAAAGAACAAAAAGAATGAAAGTAATAAATAATTTTTCTAAAACCCCATACCTAATAATTAAGAATTCCCATTAAAGTTCCATACCTATCAAAGTCTACGTGTGTTTCAATCTTCAAAACTCATTAACTTAATATGCATCCTTTGCCATCTAGAATTCACCAAATAAATTTATTATTACAAAGTTCCTTCATAACTCAAAATCTTTTGACAATCGTTTAAGTCTAAAACTCGGCACATCTTCAAAAATCTTCCTTGCTTATGCTCCCAAATACGACTCTATAATACCAGGACGAACTTCTCTTTCTCTTTATATGTTAAGACGAAATTCTCACTTCACCAGCTCAAGTTATTATTGGGACCTTATTCTGTTGTATATAATGAAGGCATTCTCACTTAAACCTTGTTTGCATCTTTTATACAACAGTTAACATAGCTAAATATGAAGAACTATATATTATCAACTGATGCATTAACATAACATCACCAAATTTAAAGCAAATTTCAGCTGTATAAAGCTGAAATAATAATGCATAGGACGTCAATCTCGACTAGCTTGAGGTACATTGCAGTCATGGAAAATCAAACTGAAGTATAAAAGGACTACTAAAAGATAGCTAGGTAATAATCTACTTGGCAATGAATCCTCTACTTTGTATTATAAACTATTAAATTTCTAGCTTCTAAACACATCCCATCCATCCCCACCACTCCGACTGGAATCAAAACTTTTTAACCTCACAAAAATCAACTCAAAAACAGAATTATTTATGCCCTAAATTGATGGCAGATAGAAAAATCTCTACATGACACAGTTAACAGAACTCACGTGATTAAGAAGAGGCCGGAATTCAAAATAGATGTTCACATTCTTAATCCCCAACACAACAATTGCATTGAGCCCTTCTAGCAGGGCCTTCGCATCAAGCGCCTCACGATTTGCCCCCTCCGCAGGCACCGGCTTCTGGATCTTGAGCAATAAATCACCCCTCGGGTCGCAGATTGCCACACCAATCCCAGCGAGTTGCACCGATGCGCCGTGCACGAGCTCTGCCCTGGCCATACCCTTGAAGTAGAGCCGGAAGGGCATCTCCTCTTGGTCGCTAAGAAGCTCAATCGGGCGCTCAAAGTTGTCCCCATATTCATCCCAATCCTCTTCTGGCATTTCTTGGATCTCGCGAGCGAACCGCTCGTCGTGTGCGCGGCAGCGAAGGTTCTCGGCCACGCGACGCAGTTCGGCGCCGCAAAGCTCGGCGTCACGGCGTTCTAGTTGGTAATGGTCTAGCTCGAGGGATTGGAGTTCGAGGGCATGGGAAACGTCGGCTTTGATGGAAGCAGCGGCGGAAGAAGAGGGGCCAGCGGTGGCGTCGGGAAAAGAGGAGGAAGCGGGAGGAGAGAGGGAGGCGGAGGCCGAGGCGGCGAGGGCTTCCTCCATTTGCAGACGGAAGGCGAGGTCAAGATCGGATTGGGCAGCGCTCGCAGCCATGAGTTCGCGGCGCTGGTTCGCGACAAGGAGATCGAATTCGGAAATCTCGTCCATCACTGAGAGAGAGAGAGAGATAGCAGAGAACCGCAAACCAGATACCACGAGCCCACGACCCCCGCTCTTGAGTCGTTTTTTAAAACTAAAAAAAAAAAAGAAAATTAAAGGGAACTTTGACTTGCAGAGTTGCAGCCAGCAACAAAGTTTGGATACAGGTCGGATTTAACTAAAAGTAGGATTTAATAAATACTGTAAATCGAGATTTATGTATTAAATTTCGAAAGTATTAAATTGAGAAAATTATTTAGCATTGTAGGTTAAATTAAATTAAATTTTGATAAATTATTTGGATACTTATTTGAAAATTTAAAATCTGTAGTTAAAAACTTAAAATAAAATTTCAACGGATATTATTAATAATAAAATTAATATTTAATATAAAATTACAGTAAAATTAATTAAATCATTTTGAATCATATTTATTTTATATTAATATTCTAACTAATTATTGATTAATACATTATTTAACTACTAAATTTAAAATTTAAATTTAAAATTTTAATTAATTCTAACTAAATTAATTAAATTATATTTACTAACTCTATTTTTTTATAGACCCTCTATTTTCCTTATGTCCTTGCTGGTCAATTTGTACAATTTTCCTCGTCTTTGTTTTTGTTTATGCTTGTTGCGTATCGGAATATTCGTGGTGGTAAGAGATAAATAGCATAACGTCTTAGTTTTGAACAAAGATCTAACACACATACAAATAAGAGAGAGATGTGCAATAATCATAAGAGATACCATAATTTTTACATAAAAATTTCTGAAAGGGAAAAAACTCATGGGGTAGAGCCCAGCTGAAATGATTTCTCTAGTATTTATTGTTGATTACAAATGATATCCTTTCTCAGGAGAAGGCGTTGGCATAATATACCAAATGTACATCATATAAAGCACATTCACATGAATGGAGTAAGAAGAATCCAATGACATGAGAGCGATCCTCAAAAGAATGTTGGCTTGTTTGTTTGATCTGTATGACTATAGTTAGGCAACGAAGGTCGTGGACCGTAGTTGGGCAACTAAAGTTGCAGGGAATATAGTTGGTGAGTGGTGGAGTCCAAAAGAACCGTAGTCAACTGGTGACGGAGGTCGGAGGGGTGGTAGTAGGACACTCAGGTCAAATGGATCATTATAGGGCCACAGAGGTCGAATAGATCATTGTCGGGCAAAAGTGGCCGAAGGGACTGTAGTTGGCAGGCAATGGAGATCAAAGGGACTATCACAACCCAACCCGACTATGACAAATCCTATCGTGTTGAGCTGTGACAGGCAAATCCCAAGATCTAATTTTAGAATGTTTATGATTCTCTTATAAATAACTGACACACTACAAAGCTACTAAAACATCCATAAACTAAAAAAAAATCAAATATAAGATTTCTTTTATTTTCTCAAAATATATAAACTACAGTACATGGCTATAAATAAAAGCTATATAATTAAGTAATAAACTAGCCATGATTATAAAAAATCAAAATAGAGAAATACTTATCAACTTAGATCTGATCCTAAAATATTAATCAATAAGCTCATTCCATTTCCCATATCCTAAAAACTAGATGTAAAATTATACTGAGCTACAATAGCTCAACAGGACACACCAACTGATCTAAATTATCATAAATTATTTTATTAAGTATTTTGTTGAATATTTAAAAGCACTTAAATACAGTCTAATAAATCATTGTACTAAAAAAGGTAATAATAACATAACAGTTATCCAATTATTTAAACGATAATACTGAGCAGAAATAAACTGAAATTCATATCATAGAGCAGTTCATATCACATATCCTGATCTCATACAGAATCTCAAAGGATTTTGGCCTCATATGACTTCCTTTTGTGCTTATAGTCCTAGAACATGTCCGTAAGCATCAGAATATAGCTTTATAGCCACTAAAATATACCTTATATGTACGGAAATATTTCCTGACACAAATATAATCTCAAAGATGCTGACCCTTTATATCTCCAAGTAGTCATAATTCAATCATATAAGCATATATTTCATCATATTAGAACAATTAAAATATAATTGAGCATGTGTCAGAATTACACAATTTTTTATAATGATAGGCAACATAAATTCCTACTGAGTAAATTTTACAGTTTTAAAATATAACCATATTACTAAGGATTATGTAAAACACTGTTTAAGATATTAATTGTACTACAATTTTATTTTCTAGTGTCCATATTATTTTTTATTCTATTAAAAATACATAAATTTTAAAATACACTGTAAAATTTTTTTAAAAAGTTTTCATAATATTTATAATCTCAGTCTATATAATATATAAAAAGTTACATTATAAAAAAAATTTTATTGCAAAGTTATTTGCATTTTTCGCTAACGAAAATAAAAATTTAATCAGAAAATTCATAAAATTTTCATATTTTTGAAAATTGAGATAGACATAATGTGACATACCTTGACTCAGACAACTTACCCAACTGGCCCGACGACTAAAAATGACTCAAAGCTGCTCAAAATTGCCATTTTTCTCTCCAAAACCTCTCTCATCTCTCATGGCGACTGGTTGTAATCAAATGAATGAATCAAACAGTGGATAATTTTATATTTGAAGTGTTATTAATGGCCTAGCATTGCGGCGCTAACATCTAGTGTTGCGTCACTAATTTAAAATCTCAATTTCCTTAGACTAGAGTGCTTCAATGTCACTATTTGGAGTCTATTATTATAACAGTGCCAAGAACACTCGAACACTTAATGTCGAGGCGATCCAATAATGATATTTTCAGTTTGTGTAAAATTTCAGTACAAGAAAAATGTTAATTTCTGGTGAAGTTTTCAGTGGAAATAAATCTGTAAAAAATTTCGATTGATTTTCCGATGGAATATTTCCGACGGTTTACCCGCGGATTTCCAACTGATTTTTAGTGGGACTTTTCATCGGATTTATTTCCGATGGAATTTGAATTTTTTTGAAAATAATTATTATAAATATTTAAAATTATTCTTTTTATTAAATTAAATTAAGTAATTTGATAACTTATTATAAAATTAAATTAATTTATTGTTATATTAATTAACTAATTTAAATAAATTTATTAGTTAACTAATAGATATTGTTAAATAGATAAAATAATCTTAACATATAATTTAAATTAAAAAAAACCAGCTTAGAAGACAAAGTATGCGCTGCAGGTTAGTGGATTGACGTTGTGGTCGCAGGGGGCAGGGTTCAAATCCCGTGCAGCGCAGGCGGCGGGGGGGCATGCCGGTTCCCGGGTTTGCGAGCAGGCCTTGTTCACGGGCCCGCGGAGCTTGGTCGGGCCCGCGGTGGGGGCCTAGTTCAATATTCCTGCGGGTTTGGTTTACGGGCAGGTAAGGGGCCTGGTTCACAGGCGAGCAATGGGTCTATTTGGTTGGAATTTTTTTTCTGTAAGCTATTTCCATTGGAAAATCAGTCAGAAACATTTCTAGTAGAATTTTTTCGATCGTGTTTGTTTTCCGACACGTGTTTTACCATCAAAATATTTTTCATCGGAAATCCAAATTACCAACGGATTTTAGTCATTTTTCGACAGAAATGGCCATAAAAAATGCCATTTTTCCTGTAGTGTTCACACCAAACAGTTAGGACTCATTCTAAATCATACACAAACATTTCTTGCCCAAGCAAACAATGGTTTGAAATGGAGCGGCCCGGCACAAATGCAGCTTACTCATCAACAATAATCTTAGGAAGAATCCCTTTGAATCTATTGACCAAAACGTTCGCAACAATCTTATAGATTGTTTGGGAAAGGCTGATCGGTCTTAGTTTTGAAGGGTGGTTCAGGTTCTTAACCTTAGGTAGCAGCACTACAACGGTGTCCTTCCATTCAGGTTCCATGATTCACGTGGAGAAAAACTCCATACAAGGATCCGTGACCTGTTTTACAACAATCTGCCAGAAAGTTTTAAAAAAAAGGAAGCTGTTATGCCGTCCCGGCCAGGTGCCTGATTATGACCCAGCGAACTAACATCCACCCAAATTTCCTCTTTAGTAACATCACAATCCAATAAGCCAACAAATTGGGATACAATCCACCGCTGATATCCCAGATCAGTCCAATTCATATCATTAATATCCTATTTTTTTTCATTTTTGTTTAAAGAAATCTGAAATAACATGGGGGATGGTGTTGCTATCACGTGAAACTTCGCCATTAGGTAATTTCATTTCTTTGATCCAATTTGACCTCCATCGAGCTGAGGCAATAGAATGAAAAAAGTGTGTGTTGCCATCACCTTCCTCAAGCCATCTCACTTTTGCCCGCTGTTTCCACGAACCCATAATCCTAGCAAGAGTCCCATTTAATAGTTGAACTTTTCTTCTAAGCAATTTAGTTTGATCTTCACTGATGCCAGACACCAAACATTCCAGCCTTTGCAATTCTTTGATCTCAACCTCCATCTCTTCTTTCAACTTATTGAGATTCCTGATTTTATCTCTGCTCCAGAAAAATAAAGCCCCGAGGGACCTCCGACATCTGAGTTGCAACTTAGACGCTTCTGTCCCACTATCCATAACCTTCCATTTCTCTCAGACTAGTCGCCAAGCCATGGGATAAAAGGCCCAATTGCCTTCATATTTAATCCAGTAAGAAGCATCTCTTCTCGATTCACTCTGAATTTGACACATGATGGGGCAATCATCTGACACCAGCCTTGCCAAATGCTAAATTTCTAGGTTCTGGAACTCATTCAGGATCAGCGAATTCACCAAACAGCGATCCAGACGTGCATAAATTTTACTTCTAGCCTTCTTATTGTTTGTCTAGGTATACTTGGGGCCAGTAAAGCCATGATCTTGTAGGTCATTCAAAGCTAAGAATTCTTCCATTTCACTAACAACAGAGGTATACTTGAATGGTTTCCCCCCCTTTTTCTCATCTTGAGAAAGAATACAATTGAAGTCACCTCCAACAAGAAGAGGTGAACCTCAAACATGATTTTGTGAGATGTCATTCCAAAGGGATCTTCTGGCATATTTGCTCTTATTAGCATAAACCATAACCACCTCCCAATCAATGCAATTAGTAATTTGGAGCCGACCCATAATGCACTGTTTGGTTTGAGTGATAATTTGAAAAGTCGCAAGATCATTTCTCCAGATAACTAAGATGCCTCCAGATCTGCCACTTGACGGTTGAAAAACAAAATCCCAGTTGTGGCCCGTAAGTTAACGTATCAATCTTAGTTTCAAGTAACCCAATAAAACTTATATTGTACTCCCCTATAAGATGCCTTAGGTAATTACCCGTATCCTTCTTACGGGCACCTCTACAATTCCAGCATATGATGCAATGCATTAATTCACCATAGGGGATGCGTCCCCGTCGTTCATATTTAAATCGATAGTTTGATCAGAGCTGGTTTCCATCCTTTCCATCCCAACACCGCCATTCTTCCTTTTGCATGGAAGATCTACCACATTAGTTAATTGTTTTTATAAAGGGAGTCACCAAGTCAGTCTCCAACCTAGTGCGTGGCAAATTATTCATAGGCCCGAGATTAGCTAATTCTTTGACAACAAAAGCCTTAGAATTTTTGTCCCTTCTCCTCTTAGGCTTCGAAAATCCAATTTTTTCAGATTTATTGTCTGAAATTGCCAAAATCTTTGGCACTAACAACTGTGGGAGATTTCACAACACTAGGGTCCTTCCAATTTCGACCTTTGCTATGTAGGCTTCCAAGATGGTAGTTGCTCCAAAACTCCTTGCCACTCAGTTTTACCCATCGGTTCCTCAACAATTGGCATCATATCCGGCACCATAACCTCAACATTCTCCTTAACATCTTTGTTAACCTCCCGCCAAACCAGTTTATTGGAAGTAGCCTGTGAACCAGGCCTACTAATAGAAGCTTAAGATCTATTTCCAGATTTAAAATTCCTACCTCGTCTCCTAGTAACCATAGTCCATTCACCATGATCTATATCCAGCTCCATATGCTGGTCATGAGCTGATCCATCCTTCATATCTCACTTAGCAAACAGGGTTTAGAGAAACTTTTAGCCACCAAAGCCCCTAGATCAGAGCCACTCAAATTCAATTGGCTCTGCACACTATTGACAGCCAGTCCACGATTCCCAGGCTGATTGATAACCTCCTTATACAAATCAGCCTTATGCCTAATTTTACCACAATGTAAACAAATCCAGGGTATACCTCATACTCTATGGCCTAGAAGAACGTCCCCCCAAGGCCTTACGCCCACACACCTTTCGGTAATCATTTTGTTTTGCCAAGTCCAGTCTTACACAAACTCGGGCATAAGCACATCAACTCCAAGACTTTGTCTGAGCATCCATGAATAAGGGTTCACCAATAATCACTGCCAGCCAAGCTAAATTGGATTCATCCCAATACTCTAGAGGCAAGTTTGGAAGCCGAATCCAAATCAGAGATATGAATCCTTTCAAGGATTTAGATGATAACCCTGGTGTCCATTTATCAATGTTAATAATATGTCCTGCTATATACCATGGCCCGCCGATCAGAACATTGTTACATGCTTCAATGTTTTCGAACTAACAAAGAAAACAATCTGATCCCAATATGGTAATCTGTCGAAGACCAAGATAACCCCATTTATGTTGTAGCTCATTATGCACTACCCAAAATGGGAGACGACATTCTAACAAACTTCCAACCAATGCCCTGTTTAGTTTTTCAACATTCTCCCTAGCCTTTTCCATATTAAGTTTAACCAGACCATCATCCCGCAAGAAACACCTGCAGATTCAGATAGGGTTAATCTAGCTGGTAACGTCTTCGACCAAGCACTAGAAGTACCTCCATCTTTATTAATCTTCCTCTCAACAATCGGGACAGATCTTGAATTTTGCAACAGCGATTGGGAGCTTAGTTCCTCTTTAATGGCATTCTTATGAGCATCAGGTGTGTGTTTTAAAGACTCGCTGCAACATTTGGACGCACCATCATCCTTCTTTAATGGATTAACACCCTTCTCCTCATTCGCATCCCCACTATTATTACGATCCAAACACATCTCCATCTGAGAATTACAGCTGGAAAAGGCCAAAGCCAAATCCCCAATTCTCCCCATTATCCCAAAAGTAAACATCCTCGGCTCAGGTTCAAACATAGGATTAGTTAAAACCCTACTCACCTCTGTCCGATCACTTGAACCAGGAATTGTTGTGAGCTCATTGTTGATTTCTTTCTCCCCCATCAACAACTGCAACGACTCCACCAAAATTCACATCCAGCCCCAAAACAAGAGTGGAACCCAAGTCACTTTTCTTCACTACCAATCCAAGTATACCATCCTGTTCCATCTCCACATTTGGCGATTCGACTGTAATATAGCTATCAAGAATTTCCATATGCTTAACCTTATCATAAGGATCTTGAAACAACAACTTACGATTACATCCATTCTCACCATCGTTAGACAGGCCTACCTTCCGATCAGCTTTCACTGAACCAACAGAGACACTAGAACTCACCCTTCCAGCCTTTATCGGTGACCGAATATAAACCAGACGCTTCCCTTCTGCCCCGATATCCGCCCAACCACAGGAATCAGCAAACGTAAACTTCCTATCACCACCTAATCTACCACTACTAGAACCCCAAGCATTTGAACTGCTTCCACCTTCCACATTCCTCCCTCTGTCGCTCTTCCCATGGTGGCGGGAGGGTGACGATGATCACCCCCACCATAACCCCAGAGCTTCTCTCACTAAGACCCAAGCAAGAGAGAGAAAGGATAAGGGAAAAAGTAGCTAGTGATATACAAATTAGATTATGGGGTCTGAAAAACTTGGTATTAGAATAATTGTTGGAAGAATTGATTGAATTGTTATCAGAGTAATATGAATTGAATGTGAGTTAAGTAGAATTGGTAGATTAATAGGCATTATTTTAAATACATAATTAATTACATGTGTGAATTATTCAGATCAAACAGAACTATATAAGTGAACAATTGTAACGAACCTACCAGAACAAGATGTGCCAAATGAGCAACATAGTGCAACTCTAGTACCGTCAGACACTATTATGTATCTGGCCAGTGTTCTAGCACAAGTTATGGGTGATACTCAGAGTAAGCTATTTGGGAATAAGTAAGAAGAGAGAGAGAGAATCACTTATAGATATTTCATAAGTCGAAGCCTCCGTTGTTTAAAGGATTGTAGGACCATAGGCTGACCACTAAGGATTAAGAAGATTTTTGATAACATGAAGTGTCCAAAAAATAGAAAAGTACCATTGGATGTGTTCCTCTTTGAAGAAAGACTGAGAGATGGTGGGTTGGACAATAGAGAGAAATTTTAAGGAAAGATCAATGCTAAGATCACTTGGGATGAGTTTACTGGGGTATTTAGAATGTGGTTTGTACCTTCATCAACCCAATAACAAATGCAGGAAGCTTTCACTAAGTTGGAGTAAGGATGGAAGACTATGATGCATTATGAAGCCGAGTTTATTTTACTTGTTAGGTATACTCCTCATTTTATCCCTACTGTTGAAGAAAATTATTATAAGTTTCTGTAAGGATTGAACAGGGAGTTGAGATATTTGTTAATGCCTCAATGGATTCATGAGTTTTTTGAGTTAGTGGAGTGGGCCAAGTTAATAGAGATTAATTTGAGAGTACCGGCATCTATATATGATGTAGGCTCTAGGTATGATAGCAGTAGAAAGAGGACCAGTGATAAAGTATGCAAGGACATATATAGTGTCAATGAGAAGAAAAAAAAATACTAATGTGAGGGGTCTGGATCAATAGCATCTACTGGAAGCTATAGCAAATGTATGCATTGTGGAAGAAGATATTCAGTATAATGTTACCTTCTGACAGGATAATACTTTCAATGTGGATAGTAAGGATACAAGGCAGCAGATTGTCCATAGAGAGGAAGAACTGATTTTAGAGAAGGATAGAGTAGACAGACAAAAGGATAGAGGAATGTTGGATCGAGAGCTTATAGTGAAAGATCAGCAAACAGACTTGATGATAGAGTTTCCCGTGGTGGTCAGAGGGAGGTTGTTACACCAGGACCGATAATACTGATATCACTGACAACACTTACTTTAGTGCTACCATGAGTGTATAACTTATAGTATTTGGAGGACTAACAATAACTTGAGAGTTTGACTGGTAAGAAATTTATTTTAAATGATTGAATGACATGATATTTCATTACATAAGTGAATGATATCTGATTGAATGAATTGAATGATTGTATGATAGAAATTAATTGCTTTCTACAACCTTTAGATTTAATTTTTGACATGATTGAGATTTTGGTCATTTGGATTTTATCATACCAGTTTTGTGCTCGAATCCTTAAAGAAAACCTCGGGGATGATATTTTTCTTAAGATGGGTAGATTGTAACAACTCAAAAATATAAAAAGAAAAATTTTAAAGGTAAAGTTTGAATTCATGTTTTTTATGTATTTGCATGTATTTAGAAGTCTTTTAATGCTTGAAAATGATTATGCGTGCTCTAAAATGAGTTTTAAGGGTTTGGAGTGAATTTTGATAAAATTTAAAAAAATATTATTATTTGAGCGTCTCAGCACTAAGTGTCCGAGCACCTGAGCGTTGCTACAATACGAGGTGTAAAATAGTGATATTACAACTCTCCATACTCTGTATTTTGAAAAAAATAAACTAGCGACGTAGTACTAGGCCATTATTTTCACTTTTATATATTTTAATACCACTATTCCAACTAATTAAATGCATGAAACCAATCGAAGTAGAGAGAGGATTTTTAGAGATAGAAAGTCTATTTTGAGCTACTTCGGGTCATTTTTAGCCATCGGGTCAGGCGGAAAAGTTATCCAAATCGAGAAAGGTCACATATGCCTATCTCAAATTTTTAAAATTTAAAGTTTTTTTTCTAAATTTATAGATTAAATTTTTATTTATGTTACTGAAAATCATGGATAATTTTACACTGGTAAAATTTTCATCAAGTAACTTCTTATATGTTATTGAGATCAATATTTTAAATAATTTAAGCATTTTCTAGAAATTTTATACGAGGTGTTTTGGAATTTATGCAATTTTTATTGAATAAAAAATCATCCAGGCTCTAAAAATAATGCTTTAGTACGATTAAAGTCTTGCAATGACGTTTTACACAATCATTGATAATTTGATTATATTTTTAAATTATGTATTTTTACTTAGTAAGTTTTTCAAGCATATTATTAATATAAGCATTAAGAATGGAAATGAATATGTGATAGTATAATAGTTGGTCACTATTACTTTTATTATAATGTGTGTGAAAGATAAGTAAAGACTGGTTGACCCATAGATTGAAGATTAATTAACCTATAAAGGATGGTGAGCCAATGGAGTTTCCTTTAAATATTATGATTTGGTGTTATCCGAAGGAATTATAATAAGTTATTAATGTGTTGAGTAAAGAGTGACATCTTTGTTTACTGAGCCAATAATTTATTGATTATTAATTACTAACTGTTGAAAAATACTGTGATAGATATGACATTTTATTTGTTTAGTGTGACTATTGAAATGCATGTTACAAATTCATTGTTACTGTACATATTACTATTAAGAATTAATTTACTGTTATTGTAATTGGATTTACTGGAACCAATATGGACACCAATATTATTACTGATACTACTACTAATTCACTGTTCCTATTATTGTTATTGATTCACTGTAGTGATTATTGATATTGAACATGTGATATATTGAGCATGTGACTAATATACCAATATTGATATAGACTAATTATAAAGTATGTAAATATCATTATAAGATTTTTCTAAATTGATTTGAGTTCAATAATTCTTTATCGATGTCTTAGGTTTATCGCTTTATACAGTTATTTTACTGATTTATAGTACTGATACGATGACTGCTTTATTGATGTGACCCCAGTATTGATTTACTGATTTCCCCGTTGTACTGCTTTATTGGCTTTCATACCGTACTATGTTATTATTTATATATTATAATACTATTACATATGAGTTTTACTATTTATATACTGATTCTTAATTGTATGACAATTATTGATATGAATTGACTAATGACATGCGTATTACTTTTCTACCATGCTTTGAATTCAACGATAGGATTTATGACATGTTGGACTGTTTAACTCATTATATATGATTTAAATGATTTTAAGTTAGGGGAAAGGAGCGGGAGTGAGAGATATATAAGGATTCCTCAAGTTTATTTTATTTTATTTTAGTTATTATTTTGTGCTAAGAATTTTGATAGACATGATATGATTGTATGATTCTTGAGTATTGGATATAATTTTTAGAGTAACAAATATAGATGTACACTAATATTTTGAATTATAAAATTTATTTTTATTGTTTATTAATGATAGATGATATTAGATAACTTGGGTTATTACATAATAAAAGATTAAAAAAAATAATTCTTTTAAATTAGATTCTAAGGCGTGATAGCCGGTCCCAAGCCTGGATGAAAAAAAAAAAGTTGAGGGAAAATTTGTTAAAATAAATTTAGGCCCCTGTTGAAAAAATATTCTAGCTCCTACATTTTTTCCAGTGAATCAATATTGAGGTTATTTATGTCTTTTTGGCACCTCTGAACAGTGGGAAGTAAGAGAAAGCAGTAGACTTTCCTAGGATGCGAAAAGTAACAACCAAATGCAAAATTGTTTAAAAAAGATCACAAACTCGGTACCCCAAACAACACTTCAGTTATGTTTCATAAAGTAAACCAACAAATAGTCCCCCCAAATGCACCCTAAGACGATGTTCTCTACCTTTGCCTGTCAAAATCTATACTTGTTGTT
Source organism: Dendrobium chrysotoxum (assembly GCA_019925795.1). NCBI lineage: Eukaryota > Viridiplantae > Streptophyta > Magnoliopsida > Asparagales > Orchidaceae > Dendrobium > Dendrobium chrysotoxum. Next base: position 24,810,302 of record CM034308.1, read on the forward strand.
CTCTTCCATTGCATGCATATTTCTATAATTTTTCTCCTCTTTGGTCTTTCTCTTTGCTTTTCTTATAGGCTTAGGCATGTATAGGGTTCGCTTTTTCTCCTTTCTATTTCTTCATTGCAGCTTTGGCTTCATTGTCTATAAGGTGAATTAGAATTTTAAAAGAACCATCAAAGGAAGTTACTTTGCCCCCTCCAATAACATCATTCTTATCATATTGAAAGTCATGTCGGGAGCTTGCACGAAGGTAACAATCTTTCACCCCTTTTTGAGTGCTTCTTTGGCTAAATCTAGTAAATCTGTTGATTTGGATTTACTAAATTTGTGATTTAAGCCAAAAAGGTGAAAAATGGCGTGAAATGGGATTTAACCTATCCTCATATTTTAGAACCCTATTTTAACGTGGCTGGGATTTTTGGTGGTGGGATTTAAGCAGGATTTAGGTAGGATTTTTCATAAATACTATCAAATGTTTGAGGGTGTGTAGTAAATCTAAATCGATCTTAAATTATGGATTTATGAATTTATGTCGTAAATCTGGGATTTACTAAATCCCATTATTTGACAGATTTAATAAGATTTACGGATTTGTGAAGTTCTCCCACAGCGAGCAAGCGAGCTGTTGTCTTGAAGGAGGTGATGGAGATTGTTACCTTCATCGAGAGCGAGCTCCCGACTTTACTCCTAATCCGACATCGTTGAAGGAGGAAGTGAAGAAGCTTCTTTAGTGACTCTTTCAACACACTGCTTCATGCGAAGCACATGAGGCCAAAGTAGTAACGAGGAAATGACGACGAGGAAACACAACAAGCTAACAACAATGAAGATATGGAGATGAAAAACAAACTCTAGAGGGCCTCCATCCAGTTAATCAATTTTAGAATAATTAATATAATTTATAAATATTAATTATTAATTTAATTTATTAATTAATTAGTAGTATAATAAATAATTTAAGTAAGCTTAATTAAATAATTATTAGTATAATTAATAATTAAATATTAATATAATTAGCTTAGGATTTAGATTTTGTAATTGAATAATTAATTATATAATTAAAATTATAAATAATTATTAAATAATTAAATAATTGTAGAATATTTAAATGCTTAATGAGTTAATTAATAGTATTATTAATAATTAAATTTAATTAAACAATACTTAAATAATTAATAAAATCATTAGTATGAGTATTGGTTACATAAATAGTTATTTAAAAAAATAACTAATTAATTAAGTAATTATCAATATAATTAGATATTAAATACTTATTAAATTAACACTTAAATAAGTAGTTTGATAATTTGTACTAGAATTAGTAATTAAATTATTAATTAAATTATTCGATTATTAAGTAAGATTCTAATTATATTATTTATTATTATAAGTTATTGATGCTAATAAAAATTGAAATTAATTAGTAACTCATACTTAACACATAAATTAAATTCAAAATATTTTAAATTTAATTTTTAAATGAACTAACCGCCTTAAATCTCATAGGATTTAACTGGATTTAACAACTATATTGCCAAATAGTTTTTAGGATTTAACATATTTAAAATTTACCAAACTCAGATTTATAGGATTTATTAAATCCTACTAAAGTTAAATCTTACTTGTTGCCAAACAGCCCCTTAGTTTAAATCATGCTCAAATCATGTATTCATAAAAACCCCTAAATTTTTTTCCCTCATCTAAATAAGTCCTTCAATTAAATTCAAATAGGTTCAAATTTATATCATTGTGTTCATTTTTGTTGAGGTGTTCAAGAGCTTATTAGGAGGAGTCCACAAATCTCTTTGGTGAAAGACTATATAGGACCAACAACTTGTGAGGGAGAAGAAGAATTTGTGAATATAAATTACTGAGGGGAAGACATCCATGAGACTGATGGTGTGGGAAGAAGAGAGAGGTTTATGAGAGGAGCTCGCTAGGGAAGGAGTCGGCATAATCTAATTTATATGAATGAGAGAGGGGTCTGTGATAGTAGCTTGTTAGGGGAATGGGTCAATGAGATTAACAACATATGAAGAAAAGAGAGCTTTGCTATGTGAAAATATGGTTCGATTCTAGTTATAACTAGAAGTGTCAATTTTTGACATGACATGAAACCCATCCCGGACCCGACCTAAAAAAATTTGGGTTTTGGTCGCCCCGCTTGTGAAACGGGTCAAGTCTGGGTTCAACAGACCGACCCGTTTAAAAAATTGGGTTGGGTTCGAATTGACACGAAAACTCAAAAATGACTTGGAACCGATCTGCTCGCATCTGATGCCTGTGCTGCTTGCGTGGAGTGCCTGCATTTGCTGCCCGCCCTACCCACGTAGAGTGCCCATGTTGCCCGACACATCGAGTCACATGGTTGAGTGACTCCTATGTCTTCGGTTGGTCTCTTCGCGTGCGTTTCCTAGCACGTCGTTGTCGCCTCTTCTTGTGAGTCACACTCCGCCGACTTTGAATCAAAATTGGAAGTAGCGACGAGAGCTTAGCTCACGCCTCTTCAGCCAAATCTCGTAAATTCAGGTCGGGTCGTGTCAACCGGCAACCTGACGGGTTGGGTCCGAGTTGCATTTTCTAACCCATTTGCAAAAATGGGCCGGGTTCGGGTCATGTCAAATAGCGTTGGGTCAATTATGGGTTTGAACCGAACCCGAACCATTGACCCGAATTGACACCCCTAATTATAACATTATTCAAAATAGGTTCAAACACAAATTTCAAAATTAAAATTGGGTTTTAATCAAGTTCAAATTTGGGAAGATGATTTCAATCCAAATATCATTTGAAACATTTTCATCTTAAAATCAATCTGTGAATACAAGTGTTTATCACTTAGTGGGTTATTGTCATCCCCAAAAAATTAGGTAGATTTCTCCAAGAAAAAAAATTGCTAATGATATTTCTCTGCTCCCATGTACTATAAGTATATATGAAATCAAAATCCATTTTTTTAAAAGGTAGGTTCTTTTAGGATTTTTTTATATATTTCGAGAAAACTTACTTAATCCTTATTTATCTCATGGTAATATTTGAATTAAAAATTTATAGAATTAAATTCAAGTGTATTGGAACTCAAATTTAACCAAACTTATAATCGAACTGAATGCTTCAACAAGACGAACCTATCGATGCCATAAATGACCCTATTTGAGTCCAAATGAATCTAAATCAAACACTTGTATATGTTTGTAAACTTGAGGACATTAATTAAATAACCAAATAGCCTCAAAATTCTACGCGCATATAGTCAAATCAAGTGGCTCGACGGGATAAATCTAATAAACATACAATCTTTTGTTTTGAAATTCTTGAGGTACTCAATTGCTATATAAATAATATATAATCAAGAGGAGTAATATAGATCATTTAATAGATTATTTGGATTTTGATCAAGGTTATCAAAATTGCCCTCCTAAAAAGTTATAAATATGACCTTATTTTATGCATGAACTAAGAGAGTTTAAGAACTCAATCATATTTTCCAGCTGACAACCACCATCAATGATCAACGCCTCCATCATCTGACATTATTGCATGGCTACTAAAGCGCAATCTCACTATTTGACTTTAATATCCGTATGTAGACACTCAACTTTTATAATCCTAACAATGAAAATTAAGTAATTATTTTCAATTATGTAATCTCATTTTCTATAATCCTTACAATTATACGGTAAATTATTTGTCTGACCCTATATTTTTTCTTGTTCTTGAATTTTTCACATGAAAAAACTTTTGATATCTCACACAACTTCTATATATGTATGTTGGATCTTTGTACAAAATCATGGTATTAAATACTCTACCACCATAAATTTGTAGCACTTACCAATTTGGTGTCGTTTGTGGAAACTTATTCTCAACAAAAACTATAATTATTTTTTATTATTTGAATATTTTAAATCCCAGAATTACATAGTCAGCAGTGCGCTTTACGCGCGGCGCAATTCGATTAAGCAACCAATCATTAGCGCTGACTGTATAACAACAGGATTAACCTTAACTGCCTGATGGAGAATAAAACGGCTGGGATTAAACGACCTCCGAGATCATTGGATTTAATTCGAACTATTGATTAAGATCAACGGCTCGGATTTCATCTTCAACCTTTCGCGGGGGTCTGTAATCGTAATCCTTCTCCGGCGTGATCCGAGAATTCCCACCGGCGAACTTCCATGAGATTTCATGGAGAGGATTGGGACAGTAGGGACTTTCAATCCAACGGTGGGATTTTGTTGGATTGAAAGTTCCTTTCACACTTGACCGACCTGGCTACCTAGGGAGCTTGGGATAGGATTCTCACCGCAGAGAAGGCCTCAACGAAAGAGCTTCTCTCAGAGGAAGCTTCAGGGTATGATGATAATTAACTCTCCTTTAGACGTCAGGACCAGAGAATGGCCTGAGGCCCAAATTCAAGCGGAGGGCGGACCAATTTCATTGAAGCTCGCTCGAACATATGGCTGGAATGGGTTGGGGAGCTAAGGAATAGAAAGGGAATGCTCAGAGAGCTTTGGGGATAAATTTTGAATGCTTGGAAGCGAATACATTGGAATGGTTGGAGTTGCCCTATTCAAAACATATCCGCGGCCATAAACGACTCTAATGGTACTGGTGGATGGCTGGATGGGTTCTAGGTGGGAGGGGAAATCATCCCAGAGCCTCGTGAGCTCAAGCCCAGCCAAGTCAGGCTCTAGAAGCCTCTAGGCAGAGTTCGAGGATGGGGGGACCACTGGAACTGCTTTCTCATTCGTTCCGACTGCCGTCGGCCAGGGGCTGGGCTGGTCGAGCTGGAAAAGCCGCTGGGGAATAGATGAGCTTAACCATGGGTTCAATTGGATAGAAGGAAGCCCAATTGTTGGAGGTGGCTTGGGTTTACCCAAACCTATATGGTTTGGGTCAATTTAGGCTCAATCTAGGTCAAGCCAGGGGTTGTCTTTAGTATGGGAGGTAGGTTAAGTTATGGTGAACCCATTCATGGGTTGAATTGGCTATGGGATAGGCTAAATCCCAATCATGGCTCAAGTCAAAGTGGTTTTGACCACTTTGGGCTAGCCTAGAGGTTGACCCAAGTCAACCCAAGGGTTGGGGAGACTAGGGTAGGTGCCTTGGGTCTAGGGCAGGCCAATACAGGTGTTATATTAGGCTGGTGGGATCCTAGGTGGAGAAATGGCTCAACCCATAGTGGTTTTGACCACTTTGGGCTAGCCTAATTCCCAACCTAAGTTTGGCTGGGTTAGCTAGGGTAGGTGCATTAGGTTATGGGGGACCCAATGCCACCATTGGTTTGATCCAATTTGGTATAGGATGGATTTTGGCTCACAAGAGACCCTCTTTGGACACTTGGGTCAAGCCAAATGGCTAACCCAAGTGGGCCCAAGTATTGGGTCTCCAAGAGGACACTCATAGGGATCTAATGGATCATCCTAAGGGTTTGAAATAGTTTGGCAAGGCCTTGATCAAAGGGTTTGAAAAGGTTAAGGGTGTATGGGAGGTCTAGTCAAAATTAGTTGACTTGGTCAACCAAGTTGATCAAGGGTCAAGGATTGGGTCCATTGAACTCAAATTGATCATATGAACTCAATGAAAGTGATTTTGGAGGTTTTGATCCAAATCAAACCAAAATCCCTTGAAATCATCCCCAAATGTCAGAAATGACCTAAGGGGATAATCCCAGTGATTAGGAATTAATTTGGAAATTTTAAATATTTTTAAATATTTAATTTAATTAAATAATGGTTTTCATTAAAACTTTAATTAAGGGTAAATTAAGGATCTAATTAAAGAGGTTTTAATTTTCCTAGATTATGGGTTGAATTAGGATTAATTTAGTATATTAAATGAATTTTTATGATTTTATTTGAATTAATTATGATTTAATTAAGGGAAAGGGTCAATTTTAGGAGGGAATTTTGGGTTCCCTATTTGGTGGACCAAATAGACTCCATTTCAAGTGAAACTTGGATCATGAGATCACTTGATCTCAAGGTCCAATCTGTCTGAATTTGGCCCCAAGTGGAACTCTCTAAGGTGGTTAAACAAACCACCTAAGGCAACCTCTAGGTTACCTTAAAAAATTCCTAACTCACTATCCAAGGCTTGGAGGGGGATGAAACTAGTGGTTCTAACCTCCCAGAACTAAATATAATTAACACACCAACAATTAATTCCTAAATCCCATTAGATAGATCATAAGGCTAGTTTGAAATTAGGGGTCAAACTATGACCACTAATCCCAAATTAACTCAAAGATGTCCTTTAAAAAAAACTCAAAGATGTCCTTAATCCAATCAAATAGAGGGGAAAAAATTTGGATATGTCGGAGACATACCCAAATTCATTTCCCCAAAATCTTAAGCCATGGGAACATCAATTGGACACACAAATGCAATAATATCATAAACATTCAAATTAAAATTGACATTAACACAAAAATAATTATGACTTGAGACCTTATGGCTTTTAAAGTTCTCCTTAAGATCTTTTCAATGAGCCTAAGAACTCCAAATTTGGTCAAGTATGGAGGGAAATATGAAATTTTGAAGTATCATATAATTTTTGGATTTTTTAAATCCCAAAATTACACGGTCAGCTATACGGGTGGTACAATTCGATTGGGTGACCAATCATTAGCATTGATAGTATAATCGTGGGATTAACCGTAGCCATTCGATGAATCGGATGGCTAGGGTTAAACGGCCTTTGAGAGTGAGATATTTAATATGAATCATTGATTAAGATCAACAGCTTGGATTTCATCTTCAACCTCTTGCTGGTGTCCGTAACCATAAGCCTACTCTGGCATGATTCGAGCAATCTCGCTAACAAACTTCTACAAAATTTCATAAAGAGGATCAGGATAATAGGGACTTTCAATCTAAATGTGAGTCCAATCTAAATGTGGGATTTTGTTAGATTGAAAGTTCCTTTCACACTTGACCAACCTAGCTACCTAAGAAGCTCGAGATAGGATTATCACCGCAGAGAAGGCCTCAACGAATGAGCTTCTCTCACAGGAAGCTTTAGGGGATGATGGCGATCAACTCTCATTTAGATGAATTTTGTCGAAGCTCGCTCAAACAGATGGCTAGAACGAGCTGGGGAGCTGAGGAATCGAAAGGGAATACTAAGAGAGCTCTGGAGATGAATTTCAAATGCTTGGAAGCAAATGAATCAGAATGGATGGAGCTGCCCTATTCAAAACATCCCCGCGGCCATAGATGACTCTGATGGCATTAGTGGACAACTGGATGGGTTCCAGGTGGGAGGGGACATCGTCCCAGAGCCTCATGAGCTCAAGCCCAGTGAATCCAGGTTTTGGAATCCTTTGGGAGGAGCTCGAGGATAGGGAGACCATCGGAACTAGTTTTTCATTTGTTTCGGCTGTCATCGACCAGGGCCTGGGTCAGCTCGAGCTGAAAATGATGCTGGGGATCAGATGAGCTCGACCATGGGTTCAATTGGGTAGAAGGCAGCCCAATTGCTAGAGGTGGCTCTGGTTGACTCAAACCTATATGGTTTAGGTCAGTTTATGCTCAATCTAGGTCAAGCTAAGGGCTATCTTTGGTATGGGAGGTAGGTTGAGTTATAATAAACCCATTCATGGGTTGAATTGGCCATGTGATAGGCTAAATCTTAATCATGGCTCGGGTCAAAGTGGTTTTGACCACTTTGGACTAGCCTAGAGGTTGATTCAAGTTAACCCAAGGGTTATGGTGATTAAGGTAGGTGCCTTGGGTTTAGGCATGCCAATGCAGGGGTTAAATTGGGTTGGTGGGGACTAGGTTGAGAAATGGCTCAACCCATAGTGGTTTTGACCACTTTGGGCTAGCCCAATTCCCAACCTAAGTTGACCTAAGGGCTAGGTCAGCTAGGGTAGGTGGGGGACCCAATGCTGCCATTGGTTTGATCCAATTTGTTATAGGATGGATTTTGGCTCATAAGAGACCCTCTTTAGACACTTGGGTCAAGCCAAATGGCTAACCCAAGTGGCCCCAAGTCTTGGGCCTCCAAGAGGACACCCCTAGGGATCTAATGGATCATCCTAAGGGTTTGAAATGGCTTGGCAAGGCCTTAGTCAAAGGGTTTGAAAAGGTTAAAGGTGTATGGGAGGTCTGGTCAAATTGATCATATAAACATAATTGAAGTGGTTTCAAGTCAAGAGGAGTTTATTTGGTTTGAAATGGGTGTTTAAACCCTTAAAGGGCACTTTGGTCAACCATGGTTAACTTGGTCAACTAGGTCAAACCAAACGGTGGGTTTGGGTCCAATGTGTTCTTATTGATATTTAGGATCCATTGAAATAGGTTTTGAGGTTTGATATGGCTAGGCCATGTTGAACTTTGGGCATTTTTTGACCTTTAATCAATATAGGTCAAACTGAGTCTAACAAAGTGTGGATTACTTATCAACAAGTCATGACAGAGGTCATGGATGTAGTTAAAAGCTTTGAGGAGAGTCCCAAGGTTAAACTCCACTGAATGGAAAGTCTAGTGGTATAGGTTGTAAATATTTGAAGGTTTTGTAGCCTTTAGTAATCAATTCAATTTCTGGAACTAGGAGCCTCATATTGAGCTCAAATTTGATGGTTTTAATCTTAGTGACATGTCTAATCAATATGTAATTGATAAATTCTAAATTAGAGGTCATTTGATTGGGTTTCAAGGTGGCAAAAAATAATCCATAAAGGATTTCAGGACCTGGGTCCTTAACCCTAGAATTTGGTTTGGGGTCTTGAATTTGGATTGGGTTTTAGACCTGAATGGTTGGATTTGAAGTATTTACATCAATGAGAATCAAATAAATGATTGAGATTAATTGGATATAACTTGAAGGTTGATTGTAAGTTGATTGAAAGTAGGACTAGAGATTGAATTGAAGAGTGGAATTTGATTTGATCAGAATTAGATTGTATTTTGATTGGGACCTATATGATTGGCAAGCGGACACCTACCAATCATTGGGTCACTAGAAAGAAACCCAGGTTGATCCTAGTGACCTCATATAGAAATGAGGTCAACAGGTGGTTTATTGTTTTAGCCTTGGAAGGGCTCTAAAATGTGTTGTGATTTTTGGGGAAGCCTTAGGAAGGGTTGGAATAAAGTGGCATTCAAGTTTCATGCAATAGAAGGGTGAAATGCATGTATACTATAATTTTGATTGAATTGTGAAAAGTAGAGTTTTTGCTTTTAAAGATTTAATAAATGAGCGTTTATGGACTAGAAAACACTTGGATATAGAAATATAATGTCATAAGAATAATTTTGAATATTTTCACAAAATTTTATGGGTTTTTGATGGGTCAAATGGAGGCCAGAATCCAACTAAGTCATATTTAACCTAGTTATGGCCTACAACTTTAAGAGGGATTTTGGATGGGATTTTATGATAGAAATATAGAATAATACTATGAAATGGTGTGGTGATAAGTGTAGAAATATTATACAGCAAAAAGAAAAATTTTAAAATAAAATAAGATAGGCTTGCTACTCATCAAAATAGCATGATTGAAGAGATCACCAAACCACTTCATTTGAGAGCCAACCAATGTACCTTGTCTTCATGAATGGAACTGTATTCTTTTGCAAACACAACAACTTATTTTCATGCTTTATTCTAAAATATTTATAGATGCTATGTAATTCTTGAAATAGAAATAAAATCAAATAGAGGGAGAAGTTAGGCCTAGCCCACTTGAAAATATGCAAATGGGTTATTATATACCTTTTGGGAAAAGTGTAACCCACCTTTTTTATGAGGAGGGAGGCAATAACAAATTTATTTTTTTTATTTTTGACCACCAATTTTATTTAATTTTAATTTAACACTTGTTCCTTTTGATCCCTCCAACATTTCAAAAGGCAAAATTCAAATTTAAAAAATTTTGAGTTTCACATTCTTCAATATAATTATAACCACAAATAAAATTAGCAAATAAATGATTTATTATAATATTTAACATATATAAGAAATATAAATACGAAATAAAAGTTTTATAAACATCTTGTTTAATCCCTTATTTGTTAGTAGGCATATTCTAGCTTTAGCCACTAATTGTTGGAAACTTTTCTTCTTTGATGGGCATGTTGTGCCATATCATATTGCTAGTTTAACCCATCTTATGTTGTTCGGTCAACAACCTTTGCCCAACCATCATTGTCAGAGTATTGTCGTAGCCTTATCTACCATTTTAGAGCATTTTCATCTACAGAATACCACCATCAGTTCGTCGTTACCAACCACTATCATCAGATTGTCGCTAGCCCACCATTGTTATTATCGGACTACCACCATCATGTGGTCGTAACCCAATCACCAATATTGGATTGTTGTTACCCAACCAAAAAATTCTAAGTTCGGATCAACCCATTTAAAAAATTGGTTTCATTCGGGTCAACACGTAAACCCAAAATCAACCCTCCAACCTGCACACGACCTCATTTTCATATTGGACTGAATCCCACTCGAAAACTCAATATCCACTCATTCTCTTGTAATATTGCCTTCTTCAAATTAGGGCCCAAGCAAATCTTTCTAATCAACGCTCACATACACAATTATTTTAGTTGGGCTATGCCTCATCATTTTTCCTCTTTTTTAGAATTTTCATGCAAAATCTCTAATGCCTTTTGTGCTCTTTTCATTTATCTATTTACTTATGGGATGTTCATGTAAAACTAAGGTGCAAACCAATCTTACTATATTACTGTAAATTATAACATGTAAGAAGTATAATATACACTAGCTAATCACATGTTTCTTCATTATAAGCTCTTTAGTTACATGTCTTTAGGATTACAACATATTCAAATTTATTATATATTAGATATACTACATTTTACCTTTTTTTTATGTGCTTTGGTATGTTGTAAAATAAATCATGAAATAGTTTTTTTAATATTTGGTTGAATGTAAATTAAAAACAAGTCTTGGGCACACATATACTATCAGACGAGGATGATGTGAATGGAGATAGTTGATGGTAGTCGATCTTCGGCATGAGAAGTAGATGCTAGGTTGAGTGTTGAGCATAACGTGTTGACCGATGATGTTGTTGTTCTAGTCGTAGTCAATGCAACAAGGGAGTGCATTACCAATAATATCCACATGATATCAAAGTGGGACTGACAATGAAGGTTGAGATGATAAAATATAGTAGCGAGATCAAGGTCATGTGACTTCAGAATTCATTTGAATCGGACTAATTCCTAATACATTGAAAATAACTAAATGTAGGTATTCTCAATTCATTAAAATATTATTTTACATTTTAAAATATTTAATACTTGCTAGTGATACAAATCGAATATGAAAAAGCATTTTAAAAAATCTAGTGAAATGATATAAGGACTATTGAAATAGAATATTATATATTTTTTATACTTTTGAGTAAATTTAGGCAAATTTATACACATAACACATACATGAGTTTGGAACCCATGATCTCTTAGTTGGTAGCCAAATAGAATATTATTTCTTAAAGGCTCATCATTAAAAAAAAATAATTGGCCCATCATTTTCTTCATGATTATCTGGTGGAATGAAGGGAACAATAAATATCAGTTTGGAATATTTTTTTTATTTATTAATTTTTTGGGCAAGTTGAGCGGCTTGAACGCGAGACCACACGGGAGGCATGAAGCCCTCAATAGTCATGCCACAGCACGAGCCACAAATGTTTTATTTTTTTTTAAATCTATGTTATGCTATACTATATTATTTTTAGCATTATGTGTAAAACTATTAAATAATAGTAACAGTAGTTTATAATAATCATCGGGTGAATAAAAAATTAGTAAATTATTTAATAAATTGATGAAAGCAGATCAAATTTTGCATAAAGATCCTAATTGGAGAAAAATTATTCTGTGCGGACTCTAGACGTAGCTCTACATCCGGAGACCAATACCATGCCACCATGTGGCGGCCCGATGACCCGACTAGATGAAAATTTATTATTTGTCGCGTCTTTTCCAGCTTACCCCATGACCCGATGACTCGGCCCTGGTCGAGATGCAAAAAATTTAAATTTTACTAAAAGGAAACCCGCGTAAAGCGCCAATATCTTGGGTTTAGAAACAGGATTTCTCCGAAGAGGTTTGGAAGATTTCCCCAAAAGCTGAGAAGGAAAAGAGAAAAGGAGGCTATGAAGATGGAAACTGGTTTAGAGGACATCTAATTCTCCGAAGAGATGGAAGGCGTTACGCAAAAAGTCCAGGAAGACTTACTATATCCAACAAGTGAAGATAAGTCGGGAGTTTTATCAGTAAATTTTTAACTTTGAACTAGTTTTACTATTTTTTACTTGACAAATTAAAGTTTTTCATGGTTTTGGGTGTATCATTCAAATCATTTTTGCTCTTTCGAAGTTCTATATCTTTGGACAAGCTTAGATTAAAATTTGGATTATGCGTATAAGTTCATATAAAAATAAAATTTACTATGTATTATTTATGTGTACCATATTTGTGTACCAGCTGCTGTGTACCGCTGTGTATTACTTCTGTGTATCACTGTGTACCGATGATGTGTATCATTGTGTACCGATGTTGTGTACTGATGTTAATTTTGTGAACTTATATGTTTATATCAGTATGATTCAATACATTTGTCTTCTACACAGGGTGCTTATAATTGTGAGAAGGAAGCGTACGATATGTATTGTCATTATGCTCATAATGTTGGTTTTAGTATTCGCAATGAACATCACAGTTATAGGGTGTACATGTACAATAATATAAGTCAAGATGATCTCACATCAAAATTAACTTCTCTACATCAAGATGAAGTGGAAAGAAGAAGCATGAGTAAATGTACATCCTGAAGTTCATCAAATAAATTGAAAACCTCTACTTCACTGTACATTATCTCACTATCCCAGCGAAGAAAATGAGGCATGGAGTTATTATCCACTGGTGCGTGGACTGTTGTATGCTCTAAAAACTAAATCTGTATATAAATAGTTTATTAGCCAATAAAATTAATTCGTTGAATGGATAGAGATTCTAAAATATTGGATGCACTTACAATTACAATATGTACAAAGCCATTCATGTATCCCAGTGGTTTGCTTTTGGCAAACTTCCTGCAATTGCATCGAACTCAGCTACTAGGAAATCCCTAATGGATGCTGGCTAGTTGTAAGATTAAAATTGATCTGCATAACGAGCTACACTAAGGATTCTAGTAGGGGTTCGGTAGTTATATAGAAGAAAGAAAAGGTTGGATAATAAGAAATTGATAAATTTCATTATGACTTCGGGAAGTGGAGTTGATTCATCTAGATTGAGCATCTCATATTTTATATCATTTGCAGATTTCCCAGTGATTCTGGCACTTCCCAACTCAAATTCAGTTCCTCTATTGGGCAGTCCAAGGATCAGAGCAACTTCATTTGCACTGAATGATAACTTCCGCTCCTTCATGATAAAATACGGTTTATGGATATCCCATATTGACAACAACATGTGGACCAGTGGAACATTCTGACGAAAGTGATGCATCAACAGAAAGTGATGTAAGTGTAGTTACTGTAGTCCATCTACAAATTCTCAGCTGAATATATCAACTAAATGATCGCAAATTTCTCTGAATGTCGAAGTTATGCAACAGAAAGATATCTTTGGAAAATATCCTTACAAAATTAAGTGTAGTTGTTAAGAACATAACGCTATCAACTTAACCAAAAGGTACACAGAAGTGGTACAAATCGGTACACAGCAACGGTACACAGAATTAATATGTATATAAAATTGAAAAAAATCACTAAAATGTTCTAGTTAATTCTTAATTCGAATAGTGAAAAGCAGACATCGGTACACAATGGTTCACAGAAACATTACACAACACTTAACATGTATATAAAATGTATAAAAATATGACCTAAAATATTATTTTAACTTAATCAGGCGATACACATAGGTACACATAAACGATACACATTGGTATACAGAAATGGTACACAGCGATACACAACAAAGGTACACATAACTATACAACAAAGGTACACAGAACTAACATGTATGGAAAATGAAAAAAAATCACTGAAATGTTCTACTAAATTCTTCATTCGAATAGTGAAAAGCAGACATCGGTACACAGCAGTTCACAGAAACCTTACACAACACTTAAAATGTATAGAAAATGTACAAAAATATGACCTAAATTGTTCTATTAACTTCATCAAGCGATACACATGGGTACACAACGGTACACACTGGTGCACATCAGTACACAACACTGCAGAGTATTCAAAACCAATTTCCACACATACATTCTGTAATACGCATATGTGAGAAAACGATCTACATCAACAAGAAAATGTTTGTAACCCTACATGGCTTTTGTAATGAAATTCTGGAGCAAACAGGAGGAGCTTTGAGCGAAGACGAAGAGCGCCTGAATCAAGGGAAACTGAAATGCCTCGGTCAACTTTTGAATTTTCAACTAAATCGCCTCGGTTCTCTTTTTAGTAAAAAGTAACTTTTCGCGTCTGGACCAGGGTCGGGTCGTCATGTTGTGTGGTAAGCTGGAAAAGACGCGATAAATAATAAAATTTCTTCTAGTCGAGTCGTCGGGTTGTTGGGTCACCACGTGGCGGCATGGTATTGGTCTGCGAACATAAAATTATGTCCGGAGTCCGCACAAAATAACTTTTCCAAATTGGAAGCTGAAAAACATTAACATTTAAAAACAGGTTGATTTTGTAATTTTTCTTGCCAAATATCATTAATGGGGAGAAGTCTTTACCTTTAAGATTGTTTTAAGAAATTATTAAAAAATAATATGAGTTATTAGCAATTTTAATTGTACATTTAAAAAATAACAAATTTCAGTATTAGATAAAAGGATTTCTCATGTAATAATTTGTTGGAAACTTTTATTTTTTTAAGATCATAAATTTATGTTACATAATTTATGATTTATTATTTGTCTTTATAAAAAAATATAAAACTGTATTTGTTATATATTTATACCTATTTTTTAAAATTTTTATAAAATTTTATTTAAGTTTTTTTTCCATGTTATAAAAAAACCGATAAAAATGAAAATATTGAAAAATCCGTTAATTAGGCCTACTTTTAATATTTTTAATATATGTTTTTAATAATTAAATGATTTATTATATATATATATATATATATTAAATTAGTCCCTCTCATGTGCTCCACGTGTCCCTTCTAATGCCCAGTTGTCATAGAGAGCGAAAATATCAGCATAATAACGTAAATATGGAAAGAGGATGAGCGGGGATGCGAGAATCCTACGCTTTTGTAATAAATAAACGGAGATAGAGAGAGAACAGCCAAAAGCGCCAATAGTGCCTAACGGACGGTGCAGATACCTGAGTCTCTCCATCGATCTCTGAATCCCAGTCGTCCCCTCCTTCTCTCTTCTCCAGCGTCCGATCGCCATCCTGCTCTCCCCATCGCGAAGTAACCGAAAAGGGGATTATAGAACCCCCACTCAGCCTCGTTCGCGCGCTCTATTGTTTTGCGAGGTACGCTTTTTGAACTAAGCGATTGATTGTCTAGGGTTTCCGCTACGCAGACGAGCGTTCACGTTTATGATTCGTTCTCGTGCCGTCGCGGATCTAGGGTACCGCCTATGGCGGCGGAGGTGCCAGCAAGCTCTGGCGGTGGAAGCCACGAGAGTGGCAACCCGAGCCCGAGATCCAATGTCCGTGTGCAGGATAGGTTCCTTCCCATCGCCAACATCAGCCGCATCATGAAAAAGGCGCTCCCGTCCAATGGAAAGAGTACCAAGGACGCGAAGGAGATGGTGCAGGAGTGCGTTTCCGAGTTCATCGCTTTCATCACCAACGAGTCAGACATCCTATTTCTATGTTTTTGACGATTTGTTTCTTGTCTTGATTTATGTTTTCTAATCGTGTTTGCTAGCGGGCAGGGCTAGCGATATGTGCCAGAGGGATAAGAGGAAAACAATTAGTGGGGACCATCTACTGCTGGCAATGGAGGCACTAGGGTTTGAGGACTACATTGAACCGCTTAAGCTGTATTTGTACAAGTATAGGGAGGTGATTACTCTGTTTCCATTTCTTTGAGCTTTGAGTTCATTTCAAAATGATAGATCGGAATTGGTGGTTGGTGGGGGTGATAGGCCAGTCTTCCTCTTTTGCCCTTTTGTAATCGTTTATCTGATGGCCATTTTTGTTGCCTTTTTTTTTGTTTATCCGGTGGTTCTGTGGAATGGATGCGACGCCATGGCAGATAGAGGTAATCAAACATTCAAACTATCCTCTCTCCTCTGTAATCGGTTTTTTTATTTTCTTCAAGAGCGGTTCAATTCTTTATCTGTTTCCCATTTTGCGTGTTGAGGAGTTAATATTAATGGGTTTCCCCCGAAAGGAAAATTATGGTATATAATCCAGGCCCTGGCGGTGTTCTATTAGAGTAGAATTAATGCTATAGTTTTGCGATTTTAGTGGTCCTTGTGCATTTCTAGATGTGGTTGCTTACATGTCTAATGTAAAAGTAAAGTACTACTTACATGCCGATATGGCACATAAATTTTTATGTGATATTCTACATTGCCAATTTAAAATTTAAGCACTACATATATGCTGCCTTAAATGTTAAAGATAGCCCGATGACAAACGTTTAACGTTTGCGATGCACATTCTTGCAGTTCTCCAGTACTAATTTTGCTCCAATTTTGGCAGGGAGATGGCAAGGGTTCTGCTAAGGGAGCAGAGAGCTCTGGTAAGAGAGATGCAGGTGGTTTTCCAGGTGGAAACCTATCTGGTTCAAGCATGCAAGGGGATATGACGGTATGTTCATCTCTTGATTAGATTTGTAACCAACTCTGGTATGCCAATCTTTTTCATTTGTTTTGCTTGATGATTTTGTAATTAAAATCTTGCAGATGCTTCAGCAAGACTCTTTTACTGAAGGCATGAGTTATATGAATACTCAGGTAGCTTATCTCCGCTTTTTTGTCCTTACACTTCTAAATGAACCATACCAACCTATTGAACAATTAAGGGTTCATTTGGTTGGGCTTCTTGTCATAAAGTTAGTTGTGAAATTGCTCATAGAATGCTATATTATGAAACATTTTGAAACATATGTTCTAGTTGAAACAAACGGCCCCTGATCGGGTAATAGTCAGGCCTTGTACTGGTTGAGCATCTTCTTTCTGTTTTTTCTCTCTACTTAGTGTTTCTTGAAAAGAATCATCATGCTAGTTAATGCAACTTAAGTACGAAGCATGGTATCTGAATGTCTTTAAATCCCCCAATTTCAAAGCTTCTCTGATGAAGTTGATGTGAAATAATGGATTCCCATTCCATGTGAGTATGTTATAAATGTTTTGGAAGTGAATAGCCTATCCGTTTTTTTTTTAGTGCAGGTCAGCTAAAGAAACATTTTCTCCATGCATGACTGTTTATTTCCTTATGGAAGGAAAACTTCCTGACACATACAAAGGCACAGAGCTGTGCACAGTTAACCTATACTTTTTTATAAATTCCATGGCTCCTGAAATTTTTTTTTTATTTTTTGAGTTTCATTTTGTAATCTCCCTTCATTGCAGAAACGACTTCAGTATAAAAATATTGATATGATGGTTGCACAATTTCTTGGAGTTTGTGAACTTGTGCATGTATTCCAAAAGCGATATAGACTAAGCATATGAGATGTGGAGGGATAATGGCGATGTGTTAGGTTAGGTGAAGGCATAGCATTTGAACTTCTAATTTAGTATTTATTGAATCAATATTATAAGAATTGGGAATGAATTTGACATAGGTTTAAATCTAATATTGGTGATAGTCACGAAAGAGGATTTAGGCCAGAATTCTAATGCACTGTTATTGTTGTGTCTCTCCACTCTTGGAACATTTTAGATGATTTTGATTGTGCCGTAAGGAGCTTGTGTTTTACCATCACTGTTCTTGGAAGGTTTACACAATTTGTTCGATTTTGTGAACTTTGCATGTATTCTTAAAGTGATGGAACAGTGGCATATAAGAAGTGGAGGGATAATTACATCTTCATACTTTAGCTAGAATAAGACATGGCATTTGAATTTTAATCTAATCTATTTTTTATTGAACTGATATGAAGGGATTGGTTATGAACTGAAATTGGCTTACGTCTAATATTGGTAATAGTTGTGTAAGATGATATAACTTGGTGCAAATCAAGATTATTTTTTATTTTTCTCAATCATTTTTCTATCAATTATATATTCTAATACATTATTAGTGTTGTTTATCTACATGTTTGGCCAGTAAGGCGAGGTGCGCCTCAAAAGGCGGGCCTTAGCCAAGTTGAGGCGCAAGCCTCATAAAAAAAGCTCGAGGCATAAGCCTTAAGGCGTTTTTCTTTGAAATTGTGTTGAGGTGGGCCTCAAGGCGAGCCTCATATTACACAATTTTAAATAATGTTAAATCCTTTATCAATAAACTGAAAGAGCCACTAAAAACCTCTAAATAAAAAAATACATTATCTTTTCCTCAGATCATCGCACCTACGGTACTCATTGTCTTCTCTTCTACTCATTTTAAGCTATTGAATAATACCTGTAATTATTTTTTAATAAAAAGAGTAAGTTATAAAATAATTCAGCGAGTAAATCATGCTTTTAAATTACAGTAATGCAAGGCCTTTAAAATAATATGCATGTTCAATTCGAAATATAAAGTAATTTCATTTAAATTTATTTCAAACATGATCATCAATATTATCAATATATCATATCTTTGTCCTTTTTTATTATATAATATGACAGTCGTAGGTGCCACTGTTTAAAATAGCACCACCGAAGGTACTCTATTATCATTTTTATGTTCTTTTTTTTAATCTATTTCATTTATGTGCACAGGTATATTGCGTCTTTAGTCAGTACTATAAGTGAGTGTGCTCCATCATTAAACATGAACATGTAAGCATATATATCTTAGTCATTTCATTCATAATCATTCATTAACTTTATGTAAAATATAACATATTTATTATCATATAATTTGAAATGATCAGTGAAAGATAAATTATTTGTAATGCAATTAGAAGAAGTAATAAAATACATCATTTGCAATAATGATTAAATACAATTAGAAGAAGCAATGCCATTACTGTAGTATTAAGAATATGAATTACTGTAGTATTAAGAATATGAATATTCATCTTGAATGTAAGTATTGGGATACTTTACTCTTTCTTCTTGGTCTCACTCTCACGCTGATAGATTTAACATCTATATGAAGATCCTGTTTGTTAAAATTTAAGTTATAAATTGCTCTTAATTTAATTTTGTCTTATTTTAAATTAGTTTATTATTTATTAAAAAATTTCATATATTTTAAATTATATGCTCTCTCTCTCTCTCTCTCTATTTCTCTCTCTCTAAATTTATTATGAAAATATATCAAAATTCATAACCTAATTGATGATATTTTAAATATACTATTATAATTTATATATCATAATTAATTCAATTTCTATTAAATATGGCAATTGTCTCTACTTATTTATTCTATTATTTGCATAAGTAAAATCTCTTTTTATAAAGTTTGTTTTCTCATATAAAAATAATCTTTCTAAGATTAAATGTATTATTTTATATGTTTTTTTCTAAAATTTCTAGTAAATATTAAATCATTTTATTACTTAAAAAATAATTTAATTAAATAAAATCTCTCATAATATTTATACACCCTCACCCTCTCTACGATACATATTATAAAAAATTATCAAAAGTTTGCTCTAGTCAATTAAAATTTTTTCATAATCTCATTATTATTTTCAATTTTATTTCAAAAGATATGCTCATAATTTTTAAAATAAATTTTCTAAATAAAATTTTCATATTATCATGGTTGATTTATACAATTAAACGACATCTTATTTATTAACATTAATCATTTTAGTCTAGTAATTCTCCATTATAAATTTTCATAATCTCATTTATGTGTATATGCATTAGTATATTAATCTTCTTTTGAAAATTTAAGTTTTATTTTAAAATTTAAATATAATTATTATAATTCTTTCAATATTAAAATTTTAATGGATAAATATCAAAACTTTCTTTTTTAACTTGTTCTTCAAGCCCTAACTTGCACACAAACGACTTCCATTCAGCTGGTTTGGTCACAAGTATTTCTTTTGCTCCCACTTCCTTTCTTTCCCTTCCTCTTAATCTTCCCCATTGTCAGTAATGGAATCCAAGAATTTTCTCTATATTTCTTTCATTTGCCTTCCTTATCATTTTTCTTCTTCTCAGTCAACTTCCTCTCATTCAGAGTCTCTTCTAATCGTGCGGTTCAATTGGAGTGAGCGAATGGAAGTTATCTCATACGAGGAGTCGTCGCTTTTTTCATTTCAAACATGCTACTTCATACATTTGCCTGATCGAGCTCGCTTGTTGCGCCCCATGCTCGCCCGCGCTCGTCTGTTTGCTTCAGTTCTTTGCTCTCTTCAATTGGGGCTGCTTCAACTAAACCGATCCAACCGATTATTACAATGCATATATTAATCCTGAATTATTTTGACTTTATTGTCTTTTCATTTGCAGTAATGAATTTGTTTGGGATTTTTTTTTTAGTTGGGAAATGATAAATTACAATATAAGTATCAAGCTTTAAATTATAATAATATTAGAAAATATATAATAAATTTAACATTCAAATAAGCATGATTTAATTTTATTTGAGCCTACTCTCCAAATAATAATTTTTTGCCTTTTTAATTCATTCTTGATTCTTCGGAACTTCTTGATATCATTTTTGACCTTGTGGCGTAAATTATGTATACATTTATATATAAGGACAAAGAGTTGTGGGTGTTAGCCTTAGAAATGACAGAAAAGGCTAAAAAATGGAAAATCATATAGAAGCATTAAATGAGTTGTCCCATCTTATAGTGTTTAATATATATATATATATATATATATATATATATATATATATATATATATATATATATATATATATAATTCCAAAATTTTCTTACCCCCGCCAACTGGCCTTACATTCACTCAGTTGGCCTCGTCTATCATCCCCATATTCACCTATTCAAACATAGAACCACGATTCCTCCTTCACTCACTACATTCCACACCTTCTCTTTAAGATCCTTGCAAAAGACAAAAAAGAAGGACATTGGATGAGAATAGTTCAAGGCAAACAAAGAAATCACAAGCGAACTGCAAACATCAAATGAATAGAGAACAAAGCAATAGGTATTCATGGTTTCATTGCCCAACATCGAAGACTCATGATCATCATATCTTTGATTTGGCCGGGAAGAATAAAAATGAGATCACCTTTTGCAACATTGGTATCTTTGATTCGGCCACAACTCTGCCTTCCTCCGTCAATCTTTGATTCCGATCGAGGGATGTCTCTCATTTTTCTTTGAGGATCACACTTGTCTAATAGGCTACAATGTTAAAGCTGACATAAGGCAATAATTGATTGTTTGGGAGGTGGTATCGTTCTCGTTGTGTTTGTAACCATTTGGGCTTTGCCTATCGACATTGCTTGAATCATCGACAAAAAACTCGTCACTATCACATATTTTTTGAGTTGGAATAATAATCTGTGGAAAAAAAAAGTGCGGGCATTAAAAAATATAATGGCCAGGTAGTAGATATGCAAAGTTGCCAAATTTTATTTTATTTCTTATGTATATATGATTAAGCATTATCTTTAGTAGTACTCTTTTAACTCAAATACAATAAGTAATAGGTAACATTGAAATAACTTAAAGAGGAAAATTTCGTGCAATGGAAGCATTTGTCAAATTAACTTTAATTTGATACGATGTATCTGCAAAGATTCTTATAAATTGAATTAAATTTTATTTTGACTTTATGCTATTTTTATGTTTTGAGGCTTATGCTAGGCCTCACTAAAGAAAAATGCCTTAATACCCAATTATGCAATTTTAAGCCTTGACTCCAGTGATGTCACAAGTATACAACTTGTAGTATTTGGAGGACCGACAACAACTTGAGAATTTGACTAATAAGAGTTTTATTTTAAATAATTAACTGACATAATATTTTATTGCATAAGTGAATGACATGTGATTAAATGAATTTAATGGTTGTATGATAGAAATTAATTGCCTTTTACAACCTATAGATTTTATTTTTGACTTAATTAAGATATTGGTCATTTGGATTTTGTCGTATGGATTTAGTTTATATAAGTTTTGTGCTCGAATCCTTTAAAAAAAATCTTAGGGATAATATTTTTTTCTAAGATTGGTAGATTGTAATAACTCAAAAATATAAACATGGAATTTTTAAAGTTAAAGATTGAATTCATGTTTTGTGCATATTTGCATGTATTTAGAAGTCTTTTAATATTTGAAAATGGTTATGAATGAGTATCAAGGGTCTGGAGTGAATTTTAACAAAATTTATGCTATTATTTGAGCACCTCAGTGCTGCTACAGTACAAAACGTCAAATAGTGACATTGCAGCGCTCCAGACTCTATATTTTGGAAAAATGAACTAGAATCGCAGCGTTAGGCCATTATCATCATTTTTATATATTTTAAAAACACTATCCAACTCATTCAACGCATGCAGCAGATCGAAGTACACACAGAGAGAGAGAGAGAGAGAGAGAGAGATAGTTTAGACATATAATATTTATTTTGAGTAGCTTCGAAACATTTTTAGTCATCGGGCCAGTTGGAAAAGTTGTCCAGATCGAGGTAGGTCATATTATACCTGTTGCGGGCTAGAATATACGCGGCGATAGAGATTGAAATTTACGTCTTAGCGTTGCACGAATATCCAGCTTACACACAGAGAACACAAGATTTTTACGTGGAAAACCCTGAAAATGGGAAAAACCACGGGGCCTGGCCCAGTTGAAATGATTCCACTAGAACTTGAGCAGATTACAGGGGACTGACTCGCCTCTAAGGGCAATCAGATTACAAGTATCACCTGGAGGGTGGAACTTAAAGGCTTTTGAAGGCCTAGGTTTGTGCTGACAGAACTTCGGGGTCTCCCGGTGGTCTAGTAGAGTTTCGGTCCCTAGGTAGTTGTCGGGTAGAGGCGAGGACGTTAGATGGTGGTCCGGCAGAACTCCGGCGTTAGGCGGTGGTCCGGCGAAGAGCAGGGCCTCAGGTGGTGGTCCGGTGAATAGCAGGGCCTCAGGTGGTGGTCCGGCGAAGTGCAGGGCCTCAAGTGGTGGTCCGGCGAAGTGCAGGGCCTCAGGTGGTGGTCCGGTGAAGAGCAGAGCCTCAGGTGGTTGTCCGGCGAAGAGCAAGGCCTCAGGTGGTGGTCCGGCGGAGTGCAGGGCCTCAGGTGGTGGTCCGGCGAAACTCCGGCGTCAGGCGGGGGTCCGGTGAAACTCCGGCGGTGGTCGAGGAGGAGCGAGGGGGCAAGAGCTCTCTCTTTTTCCCCTTAGGAATAGGTCCCTTTTTCAAGAGGAGAGGGGGCTCTATTTATAGATTTTCGTGAGTGGCATGGCCCGTAAATAGGTGGAAGATCAGGGGTAGTTAGGGAGTGGTTTGAATGGACGGCCAATCTTGAATCCCTTGATCATAGACTGTTCGCTGGACATTTGAAGGTCTTAGAAATGTCAGATTTTGGCGATCTTGGGCTCGTTGGATTCGTCTCGTCGAGACGCTCGATTCGACTATAAGCTTGTCACCTTTGGAGACCGTTTGGTAATCCAAATTTTGGTTTGAACTTTCCAACAATACTTCAGACCCTTGATTTAGACCCATTTGGGATCGGATTGGGTTGAATTTGGTATCGTTGGGTTTGTATTTCTGAGACGCTCAGTTTGACTGTAAGTTTGCTGGAATCAGAGTTTGGATGGTCCCAAAATTAATTTCGGAAGTTTCCAACTTGATTTTGCCTCGAGATTCGTGTCCGATCAAGATAATTTTTTGATGACGTATCAATACCTATCTTAGTTTTTAAAATTTTGAAATTTTTTTCTAAATTTCTCAATCAAATTTCTGTTTCCGTTACAAAAAATATGGATAACTTTGCACTGGTAAACTTTTCATAATGTAACTTCTTATATGTTATCGAGATCTATATTTTGAATATTTTAAATATTTTCTAGAAATTTTATACCAGGTATTTTGGAATTTGTGTGATTTTTATTGAACAGAAAATAATCAGGACTCTGAAAAATAGTGCTTTAGTATGATTAAAGTCTTAAAATAATGTTTACACAATCATTAGTAATTTAGTTATATTTTAAAATTGTGCATTTTTACTTAGTGAGTATTTTCAAGCATATTATTAATACAAGCATTGAGAATTGAAATAAATATGTGACAGTATAATAGTTGGTCTTGCTTTTATTATAATGTATGTGAAAGATAAGTAAAGACTGGTTGGTCCGTTGGTTGAAGATTGATTGACTTATACAAGATGGTGGGCCGATAGACTTTCCTTTAAATACTATGATTTAGTGTTATCTGATACAACGATTTCAAAGCAACGATTGGAAGTTATAAGGAGTTATTAATGTGCTGATGGGTAAAGAGTGACAACTCTGTTTATTAAGCTAACAGTTTACTGATTATTGGTTATCGTTTATTAAAAAATATTGTGATAGTCAAGACATCTTATTTGTTTAGTGTGACTACTGAAATGCATGTTACAGATCCATTGTTACTGTATGTATTACTGTTAAGCATTGATTTACTGAAACTGATATGAACACTGATATTGTTACTAATACTATTATTGATTCACTATTACTATTGCTATTATTGATTCACTATATCAATTATTGATATTTAGTATGTGATATATTGAGCATGTGATATACTGAGAATGTGATTAAGATATCGATATTGATATAGACTAATTGGAAAGTATGTATGCATCGTTATAAGATTTTCCTGCATTGATCTGACTTCGATAATTCTTTATTGATATATTGACTTTACTGCTTTATATGCTTATGTTACTGATTGATAGTACTAATATGATAACTATTTTATTAATGCGACCCCTGTATCGATTTACTGATTTTCCCATTGTATTGTTTTACTGGCTTTCGTACCGTACTATTTTACCTTTTACAGATTCTATTGCTACTATATATGAATTTTATTGTTTATACATTAATTCTTAATCATATGACTATTACTTATATGAATTAACTAATGACATGCATATTATGTATCTACTATGCTTTGAATCCAATGATATGATTTTGTGACCTGCGGGTTATTTAGCTCATTATATGTGATTTAAATAATTTTAGGTCAAGGTAATGGAGTGCGAGCGAGAGAATGATCAGGATTCCTCAAATTCTTTTTCTTTTATCTTAATTATTCTTTTGGACTTAGGATTTGAATAAACATGATATGATTATATGATTCTTGAGTATTATATATAATTCTTGAAGTAATGAATACAGATGTACGTTGATGTTTTGAATTATAGAATTTATTTTTGCTATTTGATACTGATAAATAATATTGGATAGCTCTGGTTATTGTATAATAAAAGATTAAAAAAAAAAGAATTCTTTCAGATTAGATTCTAAGGTGTGAAAGTCGGTCCTAAGTATGGATGAAAAAAGGTTGAGGAAAATCTTGTAAAAATAAATTTAGGCCTCCGCTGAAAAAATATTCTCGCTCGATCATTATTAACATTGAATCAAAATTGAGTTTATTTATGTCTTTTTGGCACCTCCGAATAGCAGGAAGTAGGAGAATGCAGGAGACTTTCTTTGGATGCGTTAAGTAACAACCAAACATAAAAATTTTTAAAACGAAGCAAAAACTCAGTACCCCAAACAACACTTCAATTATGTTTCACAAAGTAAATTAGCAAAATAGTCCGCCCAATGCACCCTAAGACGATGTTATCTGCCATTGCCTGTCTGTATCTATAATTATTGTTCTCCTCTATTGCATGTATATTTCTATAATTTTTCGTCTCTTTGGTCTTTCTCTTTGCTTTTCTTATAGGCCTAGGCATGTATTGGGTTGGCTTTTTCGCCTTTCCATGTCTTCTTTGCACCTTCAGCTTCGCCGACTATAAGGTGAATTAGAATTTTAAAAGAACTGTTAAAGGAAGTTACTTTGCCCCCTTCAATAACATCATTCTTGTCAGATCGAAAGTCACGGCGGGAGCTTGCATGAAGGTAACAATTTTTCACCCCTTTTCATGTGCTTCTTCGGCTAAAGCTAGTAAATATATCAATATGGAATTACTAAATTTGTGATTTAGGCAAAAAAGGTAGAAAATGGCGTGAAATGGAATTTAACTTGCCCTGAGAATGGAGAAACATTTTTTTAATATGACTGTGATTTTTGTTGGTGGGATTTAAGCATGATTTAGGCAGGATTTGTCATAAATACTATCAAACATTTGAGGGCGTGCAATAAATCTGAATTGATTTTAAATTCTGGATTTATAAATTTATGACGTGAATATGGGATTTACTAAATCCCATCGTTTGATAGATTTAACAAGATTTATGGATTTGTGAAGTTCTCCCACAGCGAGCAAGCGAGTTATTGTCTTGAAGGAGGTGGCGAAGATGGTTACCTTCACTGAGAATGCTTAATGAGTTAATTAATAGAATTATTAATAATTAAATCTAATTAAAAATACTTAATAATTAATACATTCATTGATATGAGTATTGGTTACATAAATAGTTACTTAAAAAAACTAATTAATTAAATAATTGTCAATATAATTAGATATTAAATACTTATTAAATTAACACTCAAATAAGTAGTTTGATAATTAGTACTTAAATTAGTAATTAAACTATTAATTAAATTATTAGATTAGTAAGTAAGATTCTAATTATATTATTTATCTTTATAAGTTATTGATGGTAATTAAATTTGAAATTAATTACATATAAATTAAATTCAAAACACATTAAATTTAATTTTTAAATGAACCAATCGCTTTAAATCCTAGATTACCTTACCAATAGTTTCATGGTATTTAACTAGATTAACAACCATCTTCCCAAACAGTTTTTAGGATTTAACATATTCATAATTTACTAAACTCGATTTACAGGATTTATTTTACTAAAGCTAAATCTTACTTGTTGCCAAACAGCCCCTTAGCTTAAATCGTGCTCAAATCATGTATTCATAACAACCCTTAAAATTTTTCCCCTCATCGAAATAAGTCCTTCAAGTAAATTCAAATAGGTTTAATTTTGTACCATTGTGTTCATTTCAATTGCGGTGTTCAGGAGCTTATTAAGAGGAGCCCACTAATCACATTGAGGAAAGACATAAATAGGACCAACAACTTGCGAGGGAGAAGAAGAGCTTGTGAAGATAAATTACTAGGGGGAAGACATCCATGAGATTAATGGTGTGGGAAGAAGAGAAAGGTTCATGATAGGAGCTTGCTAGGGAAGGAGTCGGCATAATCTAATTTAGATGAATGAGAGAGGGGTCTGGGATAGTAGCTTGTCAGGGGAATGCGTCAATGAGATTGACAGTGTGTGAAGAAAAGAGAGGTTTGCTATGTGATGTTTGAACATGGTTCAATTCTAGTTATAACATCATTCAAAATAGGTTCAAACACAAAATTTGAAAAGTCAAATTGGGTTTTAATCAAGTTCAAATTTGGGTATATGATTCAAATCCAAATATGATTTGAACCAGTTTCATCTTAAAATCAATCTGTGAATACAAGTGTTTATCACTTATTGGGGTATTGTCATCCCAAAAAATTTAGGTTGATTTCTCCAAGAAAAAAAAGAAGCGAGTGATATTTCTTAGCTCCCATGTACTATATACATATATGAAGTCAAAATTAATTTTTTAAGAGGTAGGTTCTTTTTGGATTTTTTTTTATATATTTCGAGAAAACTCACTTAATCCTTACTAATCTCGTGGTAATATTTGAATTAAAAATTTATAGTATTAAATTCAACTGCATTGGAGCTTTAATTTCAACAAACTTATAATGGAACTGAATGTTTCAACAAGACGAATCTATCGACATCATAAATGACCCTATTTAAGTCCAAATGAATCCAAATCAAACACTTGTATATATTTGTAAACTTGAGGACGTTAATTAAATAACAAAATAGTCTCCAAATTCTACGTGCATATAGTCGAATCAAGTGGCTAGACCAAATAAATCTAATAAACATACAATCCTTTAGTTCTGAAATTCTTGAGGCACTCAATTGTTATATAAATAATATATAATCAAGGGGAGTAATATAGATTGTTTAATAGATTATTTTGGATTTTGATGAAGGTTATCAAAATACCCCTTCTAAAAAGTTATAAATATGACTTTATTTTATGCATGAAGGGGTGTGGACCTCCGAAAGGACAACAAACACCATCGCCCCGCGAGGGGAGACAGTATCTGGCCAATGGAAGGGCAGATTCGATCACACATATGATTAACCATTGAGGATAGCGGCTCTCACCAGCACACCCCGATGGGTAATAATATATATGATCTGATCGTCACAACGGGTTTCCCCCACCCGATACATTAGCTCGAATGGGGTTTATTTGAGAGTGGGATGCGGTTTCCCACGGGCGCAAGCCCCCGTGGTTAATTACATCTCAAGCCGGGGCCTGAGAATACTCTCGATTAAGGATTCTACATTATTCTTTCTAAATTGGGATTGGTACATAGGGCAAAGACTAGGAAATCCTACTCGAAGGGAAAGAAAGGTTCAACTAGGCTTAGTCAACATGCACGGCTCAGATCAGCATCCGGAGGGACTAAGGTAGTGAGAAAAAACTGGAGAAAAATAAATAAATCATGCACTCGAAACATGCAGGAGGGAAGGATGGAGGTGGCGTCATCCGTGTGACGCGGATATGTAGGGTTTAGGGTCTCTGGAAGACAGAAGACCTACCTACTGATGAGGCGTACTACGAAATAATAGTAGCCTTGAATCCTAAATCTAATGGGTTTAGTGTTCTACGCAACACTAACACCCGTGTCCTAGCTAATGCATTCTGGGCTTATATCCTGCCTGAAAAGGAAAGCCAGCTAACCACCTATGCGTATAAAATCCATGCTGTCCAAGTCTTTATGAAAGATGGGCAAGTAGTTCGGTTATCGGAAGTAGGGCCGACGTCTAGAGAGTCTCCTAGATGGCCCTGGACTAATGTAGGGTGATTGCTCCTAGAGCTAATGTAATTAAAATTTTAATTTAATTAGTTTCTAATGCAATGCATGCTGGTTAACGATCTCAAATCAAATATGCATAGAATTTTTAAAAAGGCTTATAAAAATAGTTTTTTTAGAAAAGACTAGACTTCCCCAGATCCAGCACCTCATCCTCATAGGTCGGATTATCTGGACTCTACCCGCAGGCGGGGAAGTGTCTTATAGCAAGGAGGGAGAGAATGCATTGATATGCATGCGACCCCGGACGATTCCGGCTGTTCCCTAGATCGTTACATTTCTATGTTATTTATTTCTTAAAATTTTAAGTATTAATTACGGGTAGAAAAATTTTATTCCTAAAGAGCCTAGCGAAATCAGGCCAAGCACATGCAAGAAAGAAACCTAATAAAAGCAGGCAATTTCTACTGCGCACACAAAATAAACAAATCAATATAAATCCACAGAGCAGAGTAAGAAAGAGTCCACAGTCCACGGCAAGTGCCGTATAAGTACAACCCAGGGTCTGCAGAAAAGTAATAGTGGCCAGGCCCCACCGATAACATCCTGGATTCTAATCCTACTGGACGACGCAAGTCTTAAAAGCCAGGCATTTCATCTTCAAGTCTTCACCTTCAAGCCTTCACGTGGGTCGTCTCTTGGTTCTCCTATGGACCGTCCTCCAAAAGGATACCCAAATGAATAAGAAATTTCCTATGAAGGGCTTTTCTTTTTCTCTTTGGGTACATAGTACTTGAAATGCCAGACTTTTGAAGACTTTCACAACTCAATATGAATTACAAATTACATCATGAAAAGGAAAATCTAGACCCAGACTGAACCTGCAAGGTTATCCTAATAAACATCCCAAGCAGTTTATATATAATAACCCAAATAATCAATATTTGTGCAAACAAGGAAACACACTTGGCCACGCTCTTATTCATTTGGGGGCTAAGCATTTTTGAGCACCTGTAGCAAGCATTTATAATTTATGATTTATCATATTAGCCCCCCATTTATTTTTAGCGCTGCATGAGCGTGGCCACCTGCATAAGACTGAGTCAGTATAAAACGTCCCTAGCCTAGGGGTAGATCTAACGCACAAACAATCAATATCACAAACAAAATACAGTGCAGTAATAAAATAAACACTCACATCAAATCAACACAAACAGCACACGTGCCACATGCAAGAGCGATCACAACACAGAAAACAACTGAGAAAGAGAACACCTGCCTAACCTAGATCTAGAAGTGGTGCCCTAACAATCAATTCTATGTGTGTGTAGAAAGTTTGTGTGGCATTGGATAGGTCATATATTGGGTAGATGGTTTGAGTTGTTTTGTGTTAATATTTGTTGAAGGTTTGAAAAGGAGGATTTGGTTAAAGTTCAAATATTAGTAAATTAGGGTCCATTTTTAATTAGTTTAGTTTGTAGATCTATTTTAATAATTATGATAGTGATCTTTAAAGTTTAAGTTATATTAGCGAGTTTTAGAAGGTCCGGGGTCCTCCTATACACTAGGCAAAAGGGGGGTCCAAAATGTCACTATTATAAATAGGATGAGTTTGAGAGTCTTAGTATTTTAATTAAATATTATGCCTTCCCACGAGTAATTAGACTGTTAGTTTGCTGAAATTGGAGTTTTCTAGGCAAAGTTATGATTCTAGGAGGTTCGGGCCCTAGTTATTGAACTACGGTTGACCGGAGAGTTGACTTTTCAAATTAGGTTGATTTTTGGAAAGTTAATATTTTTAATGAATAGCAGACTTTAATTAGAGTTGAGTGCTTTTTAATTCACTTGATTTAGATTTTTTTGTAATTAGTTACGAATTTTCAAAGTTTGGGTATTATAAGGTCTTTTAGGTTCGAGTTAGATTAGCTTCCCAATTTTGTAACTCCTAGGATTTGAGTTTGTTTTGATGAATTTTATTTAGTTAATATTTGATTAAGAGGTGATTAATTTTTTAATTATATTTTAGTTCAAATTTATGTTCAAATTCTACCTCCTAGTGATTTCGTATGTTGATTGCAGTTTGATTGAAGATTAACTGTTTTAATGCATTTATGATTTAGATTATAATTAATTTTATTATTTTATTAATAAATTGAGAGAAACTAACCCTAAGATGACGTGTCACTAGGTTTTCTATGTTTAGTGTTTCTATCCTAAGGGAGCATGCATCCTAAGTCTAAGTTCTCTAAGACTCGGTCCTTAATTTTTGTCCTTAGGTGTCACTAGTGTTGTAGGAGATGAATAGATGTTTTATTTCTAACCCCTTAGACATTCGCACATGTGTGATTGGGTTTAAGGATCTATACAAATAGGACAGAAAGATAACCTAATAATTGAAGTTTCTAAAGGGCCCTAAAGGTATGAGAACGTACACACAATAAGGCTCCCTAAAGGCTGTCTAAGTTTTAAGAAAAACTCACTACACCGAGGGCTACGACTCGGTGGTATCGCCCGTAGCACCCCCACTAGAATGAATGGGGGCGACTGATGCTCGGATCCGATTGTCCAAGCTCATTTGTCTAGTGCTCCAGTTGCTCCTTGCTTTTGCCTTCCCAAGAGTACCTCGAAAAGAACAAAGAAAAGAACAAGTATTGGATGAGAGCAGAATCATGTTCAATATACACATAATCAAAATAAAATGCTATTAAATAAAAACATACCGTTTCTTTTGTCTGGATGTTAGCTTGGCTGCTTGCTCCCCGAGACTGCTTGAGTTTTTAGGAACTCTCCTATATTGCTCCAAAAACGATATTTATTTATTATTTCTATGGAATGTTAGCATCTCATTGATAGGCATGCTCTGTCAAAGTCAGGCATGCCTTTGACCCATCCCTTATTTCAATTCAACATTTAATGTCAAATGTAAACAAGAGGAAGGAAAAATTGGGATGCTATTTACTGTTCCCACGTTTTAAGAAAGCACTCGAAAGACTTGACACAATCATCCAAATCACTTTCGTATAAAACTCAAAGCGACAGAGAAGAAAACCCAATCTTGAAACCAAAATCCGAATAAAACTTTCAACTCACATTTCTTTTGAAACTCGCCTTTGAGACCAAAAACAAATAAGAGAGAAAATGCATCCATAAAAAGAGAACTGAAAGAGTCATCTAACATCAAATGTCTCCAATGCAAAACCCTTCATAAAACCCCAAATCTCCAAAACAACTCAAAGCATCTTCCACACAAAGTAACTCATAAAACCTTCCTATATAAAACCCACTATAACTTCTTCCGATGCAAAACAAATAACGAGCTTCTTTAACGTGGGGTGATTCTATGAAAATCTTCTAATGAGAAGGATTCATAAAACTTTCCATTATAAAACATCTCGTAAAACATTCCAACATTACAACACAACATCGAATCGATTCTATATAAAAATTCACATTTGAAACACAAGACATATGATCGCTTCTCAACAAATTTCTAATTTCCATACTATATGCCATCAGGTGTTCAAGAAAGACTTTTAATCCTAATTCATAAACTCGCATTGTGCTTGAATATTCATCATTTTTCCAATAGTTCAAAGTCAATCTCATGTTACTAAAAGAAAGATCATTTGATGCCAACTTTGTTCTCTGATGTTCAAGAAGTATTCTACCCCAATTGTCAATATGATTTTTTTTTTTACATGGAGCCCAAACGAATCCGAGAAAGCATAAAGAAATCCCATCATCTCATTTCAATCCAATTTGAACTAAATGCGAATAAGAAAAGAAAGGTTTTGATGCCAATTTATTACCTCAAGTTTAAGAGACATTTCCAATGTGATTGCCCACAAACCTTTCAAGTAAAGTTCCAATGAACAAAGAGAGCTCTAAATATACTCATGTTCCAACTTAATAATATCATTTAAATGAAATCCCAAAGTAGAAAGGTAATTCCAACACTATTTTGTTCTTTCCAAAGCTTGAGAAATTAGAAGTCATTTTAACACAATATTGAATTGATCTCCAACAAATTTCCTACTTGAAACACAAGGCACCATGGAAGCTTCCCAACGTAATTATCAATACTACTCTTTTTTACGAGATTCGAACAAGTAGAGAAGAAACAAAATTCAAACAAACATGAAAGGACCTTAACTCCATTGAATGCCTTATAGCTAGACACACCTTCAATAATACAAACAATATAATTTGGAGTCTACAAAACTATATATATTCTCCCACGCACCTTCCATCTCCAGGCTACAGGCCACCAAAAGTTTTAGAAGGAACCTTAACTTTGTAAACATGCTTTTGTGACTCACACATAATATTACGAATCAATGTTTCATTACATGGAATGGTCAATGAAATATAGAAAAGAGTATTTTTTTTTTGAATGCCATAAGTATAAAGAGACACCGACAATATCAAAATTCGTGGGGGGGCGGGGAGGCCCAAAACAGTTCGTAGTCTTTTCGCCATCAAAACCACATCTGAGGAGAGAAAACAAAAAGGGACAAAAGAAATATTCTTGAAAGCCCACACAAATATTAATCTCTTCCCTCATATTTCTAAAGAGGAGCATGTTTTTCGAGCAAGGTGGGGACTATGACTATAATCCAACACTCCAAGTCAATTTCAACATAATATACATAGAAAAAGAAACTTCCAAAGTCTTCGAAATGAATGAACAATAATAAAAAGCTCACAAACCTACTGCAGCCAAGCATTTTTAATTCACCTTGTCACAAAATACTTAGCGGGAACGAAACCTATAAGTGAGCAATTGGCTGGGAGCAAGCTCTCATAGTAACAACCACATTAGTAAAAGTAACAACATAGAGATGTTTAATAATACTACACCATAGGTGGATCACTAAAAGAAAGTTATGCTACCAAGATTCAAGGTTACAACTGAACACATCATTATACCCAAAAGTGTTTTTTTTTTGAATTCAAGCATTTCCCTATCACAATCTAGGCAAATTTTGATGACATTTTCTTCTTCCTAAGTTGCGACGCAAACAAGCAAGTATATGTGTGTATGTATAAAACTATCACAATTATTCTTGCTTGTCATTAGTGATAAGTCTTCAATTAGTAAGAAATCATTTGCTCAAAGAAGACTAAATGAGAAAGAGGCCATTGGCTCAATGCATCATAAGTTATTATTTGCAACCTCAATTATCATAATCACAAGGAATGTTAAACATATCACGTGAAAGCAATCATGGTGGAATCTAGCAATCATAATCATGCCTAGCCTTCCACCAACACATAGAAGGAAAATGATGTAAGATTTCTGCACTAAATATATTCACAAGACATTTGGTGAAGAAATTTTCACATGTGAGCCTAAGCTTCATGGGTCGTAACCAACCAAGCACCACAACCTACCTTCAAGGGCATTATCACAAACATCTCATATGCAGGGTTTGATAAAAGATCAACATGATCTCTCATGCTTCTCTACATTCACACCTAAAACCTTAGATGACATGGCATAAATCAAACATAAATTTGACATCTTAGTTGTTCACCTTTGAACATACAAAGCTATCTACATCTAGCAACAAAAATCTCCATCTTCCAAAGACATTTAAAGCCTCATTGGATGACCAAATAAATATAGCCAAACTAAACAACAAGAAATGGTAGTGAATGCTTTGTCAAACTAATTCTAACAGAAATCAAACCATTCTAACTACACATTGACGAAGACATCCTAGCTAAATAAGGAGAAGAAAGGAGTGAAAGTAGAAGAAGAGCATATACCTGCTGTAGAGAGGAAGAAGAAGAAGGAGAGGAAGAAAAAGAAGAGGAAGGAGATCACCTTGCAGGCAAATGGATGCCGGCGATCCGGTTTGGCTTCGCCTGGAGCTCGCGAACGGAGGAGAGGCGGAGTAGGGGCAAGCGAGGGCAACGAAGGGGAGCTTCGGCTCCGTCTGGCTTGTGAACAGGGAGGTCCGCTTGGGACTCGCGAACGGGAAGCCGAGCGGGGTTGGTCAGCTCGCCTATTGAATGCGATGGATCGGTCCCAAACCGAGAGGGAGGCGGAGGTCTTGCGAAAAATCAGGAGGCGGAGTGTCTGTTGTAAATTCTTGCCCAAATGAGAGCAAAAATTTCATCCCTCTCGCTGCTCTTTTCAAAATATTTCCATATGCATTCACTCGCGGATCTGGCTCGATCGTAGCCAAAGATGTAAATTCTTGACATGGAAGCTAATTTGAAATGCTAATAATGTCACATATATTTTAATAAAATCAAATTGGGCTGAATTCAGTTAAACCCGAGTCCAATTTTGATTCGATTTGAGTCGAATTAGGATTTGAATTGAACTCAATTTGACTTAAATCGGACCGATTTAGGTTCGATTGCGTTTAATTAAATTAGTTTGGTAGAATCGAATCCCAATCGACGCCGATTTGGATCAAATTGCGCTCAAGGAGGCTAATGGGCGTTAATCAAGTTCAATCAAACTTTGTCGGGTCTAATCTAACTCAACTCGAGTCGCCTCGAGTGCAAATTGGGCTCGACGGGACTCAACTAAAATAATCGAACACGCGCGAGAAGAATGCGATCAAAAAGCGAGGTCAATAAGGGGTTTCGAGAGCTAAGAGAGTTTATGAACTCAATTATATTTTCCAGCATAACCACTGACAACCACCATCAATGATCAACACCTCCATCATCTAACTATTATTGCATCGCTAGTAAAGCCCAATCTCATTATTTGACTTTAAATATTCGTATCTAGACATATAACTTTTATAATACTAACTGATATATCATTAGAAAATTATCTTGATCGGGCACGAATCTCGAGGCAAAATCCAAAGTTGGAAACTTCCAAAATTAAATTAGGGACCATACGAACTCCAATTTCAATAAAATTATAGTTAAACTGAGCGTCTCGAATTACGAACCCCACGACACCAAAGTCGACTCAATCTGAGTCCAAATCAAGGACCTAAAGCGCTATTTGAAGGTTCAAACAATAATTTGGATCACCAAACGGTTTCCAAACATGACATGCTTATCGTTAAATCGAGCGGCTTGACAAAACAAACCCAACAAGCCCAAGATCATTGAATTCCGATATCATTAAGACATTCAAATACCCATTAAATGGTCTACGATCAAGGGATTTAACATCGGCCGTCCATCCAAGCCACTCCCCATTTACCCTTATTTTTTCTCCTATTTACGGGCCATGACACTCTAGAAAATCTATAAATAGACCCCTCCTTCCTCTTGAGAAGGGACCCCAATGAAGGAATCAAGAGAAAGATCAGAGATTGCTCTTGCCTCCTCGCTCCTCCTCGACCATTGCCCGGAGTTCCGCCAAACCACCGCCTGACACTCGGAGTTCCTCCGGACCACCACTTGAAGGCCGGAGTTCCGCCGAACCACCACCTAGCACCCGGAGTTCTGTCGGACCACCGCCTGATGCCTGGAGTTCCATTGGACCACCGCCTGACGGCCAGAGTTCCTCCGGACCACCACCTGATACCCGGAGTTTCGCGGGACCACGTCCTGATGCCCGAAGTTCTATCAACCATCGCCTCATGCCCAGAGTTCCGTCGGACCACCGCCTGACGCTTGAAGTTCCGTCGGACCACCGTTTGACGCCCGGAGTTCCTCCGGACCATCGCCTGATACCCGGAGTTCCTCTGGACCACCACCTAACGCCCGGAGTTCCGCAGAACCACCACCTGACACCCGAAGTTTCGCCTGACCACCACCTGACGCCCGGAGTTCCGTCGGACCATCGCCTGACGCCCGGAGTTCCTTTGGACCATCACCTAACACCTAGAGTTCCTCCAGATCACCACCTGATGCCCGGAGTTTCGCCGAACCACCACCTGACGCCCAGAGTTCTACTGGACCACCACCTGATGCCCGGAGTTCCACTGAACCACCACTTGATGCCCGGAGTTCTGCCAGACCACCACCTGACACATGGAGTTCCATCGGACCCCCGACGAATACCGGAGTTCTACCAATTGACGCCCAAACTTCCAAGTGACGCTGGACGTTCATCCCCATTTGCCTTTAGACTATAATCATACGGTTGACATTTGTAATCTGATCACCCTCAAGCACGAGTCAGCCTGTTGTACTCAACTCAATTTTGATTAGAATCATTTTCAACTGGGGTAGGCCCCATGGTTTTTCCCCTTTTTAGGGTTTTCTACGTAAAAATATTATGTTCTCTCTGTGTGAGCTGAATATCTGTGCAATGCTAAGACGTAGAATTAAAACTTTATCGCCATGTATATTCTAGCCCGCAATACTAACAATAAAAATTAAGTAATTACTTTCAATTGTATAATCTCATTTTTTATAATCGTTACAATTATATGGTAAATTATTAAAATTGTGTTAGACCCTATATTTTTTCCTCTTCTTGAATTTTTCACATGAAAAACTTGTGATATCTCGCACAACTTCTATCTATATATGCTAGATCTTTGTACAAGATCATGGTATTGAATACTCTACAACCATAAATTTATAGCACTTAACAATTTGGTCTCGTATGTGGGAACTTATTCTCAACACAATCTATAATTATTTTTTATTATATGACAATCAATCCCTTAATCATGAATTGCACAATCAAGGTGTTGAAGGCCACCCATGGCTCACTTTGAAGGATTGAAAAATATGATGGAATAACTTTAAGTTTAAATCCTTCAGCTCTTAAAGTATGATGGACAATAAGGAGCACCATTATAGCATACTAAAATGTGCTAGGAAGGGTTGGAATGTGTTAGGGTTTTTGGGGAAGCCTTAGGAAGGGTTGGAATAAAGTGGCATTCAAGTTTCATGCAGTAGAAGGGTGAAATGCATGTATACTAAAATTTGATTGAATTTTGAAAAGTAGAGTTTTGGCTTTTAGATATTTAATAAATGAGCATTTATGAACTGTTAAACACTTGGATATAGAAACAGAATGTCATAAGAATAATTTTGAATATTTTCATAAAATTTTATGGGTTTTTGATGGGTCAAATGGAGGTCATAATCCAACTAAGTCATATTCAACCTAGTTATGGCCTACAACTTTTAGAGGGATTTTGGATGGGATTTTATGATAGAAATATAGAATAATACTATGAAATGGTGTAGTGATAAGTGTATAAATATTATAGAGCAAAAAGAAAATTTTTAAAATATAATTAAGATAGGCTTGCTACTCACCAAAACAATATGGTTGAAGAGATCACCAAACCTCTTCATTTGAGAGCCAACCACCATACTTCCTCTTCTTGAATGGAACGCTATTCTTTTGCAAACACAACAACTCATTTTTCTGCTTTATTCTAAAATATTTATAGATGTTCTGTAATTCTTTAAATTGAAATAAAATCAAATAGAGGGAGAAGTTAGGCCTAGCCCACTTGAAAATATGCAAATGAGTTGTTATATACATTTTGGAAAAAGTGTAACCCACCTCGTTTATGAGGAGGCAAGCCATAACTATTTAATTTTTTTTATTTTTAACCACCAATTTTATTTAATTTTAATTTAGCACTTGTTCCTTCTGATCCCTCCAACATTTCAAAAGGAAAAATTCAAATTTAAAAAAATTTGAGTTTCACATTCTTCAATATAATTATAACCACAAATGAAATTAGCAAACATATGATTTATTATAATATTTAACATATATAAGAAATATAAATACCAATTCATAGGCATCTCGTTCAATCCCTTATTTGTTAGCAGGCATATTCTAACTTTAGCCTCTAATTGTTGGAAACTTTCTTCTTTGATGGGCATGTTGTGTCATATCATATTACTAGTTTAACTCATCTTATGTTTTTCGGTCAACCATCCTGCCCAACCATCATTGTTAGAATACTGTTGTAGCCTTATGTACCACTTCAAAGCATTTTCATTTGTAGAATACCACCATCAGTTCGTCGTTACCAACCACTATCATCAGATTGCCGCTAGCCCACCATTTTTGTCAGACCACCACCATCAGGTTGTCGTAGCCCAATTACCAATATTGGATTGTTGTTACCCGATTAAAAAATTCTGGGTTCAGGTTAACCCATTTAAAAAATGGGTCGTATTCGGGTCAACACGTAAACCCAAAATCAACCCTCTAACCTGCACACGACCTCTTTTATGCACATCTCACTCACGCTTGCTCACCTCATGGTCTCCTCGCTCGTCGCTCACAGTCACCACCACTAGTTCGTTTGTACGAGCCGCCCGCTTACACACACCTTCTTACCAGTGCCCACTTGCCTAAATGCACATGCTCATGGCTAGCTTGCTTGCCCTGCTCGCATGCCCGCTTATTGTGTTGGCAGTCACCCTTAGGGGTGTCAATTTCGGGTCACGGGTCGGGTTCGGGTCGAACCCGGAATGACCCGCGTTACAAACGGGTCGACCCTAACCCGACCCGGGTAGAAAAATGGGTCGGAAATCCGAACCCGAACCCGACCCGGCGGGTTGCCGGGTTGACCCGACCCGATACGGGAAGGCGGGGCGGAGGCGGTCGCCGGCGGGGCAGCGCGAGGCGGAGGCGGTCGCCGGCGGGGCAGCGCCGAGCGGACACGCGGCAGCGGGGCAGCGCGGGGCGGACACGCGGCAGCGGGGCAGCGCGGGGGCGCGGGCTGCGGGCAGCGGGGCAGCAGGCGTGGGCGCGGGGCAGCGAGTGCGGGGCAGCGGCGCAGCGGACACGCGGCGCGTGCGTCGGCGCGGGGCAGCGGGCTCGATCGGGCGGGGCAGCGGGCGCGCGGGCAGCGGGCAGCGGGTAGAGGCAGCGGGCGGGAAGCGGGAAATTTTATTTTTTTTTTAAATTAAACGGGTTATCGGGTTGACCCGGCAACCCGCCGGGTCAACCCGAACCCGACCCGTTTTTCAAACGGGTCAATTTTCGCAACCCGAACCCGACCCGTTTGAGAAACGGGTCGGGTCAAACCCGAAAATTCCGGGTCGGGTTCGAGTCGGGTTTTCGTGTCGTGTCAAAACTTGACACCCCTAGTCACCCTTGCCTAGGTAAGTGGTTCGTGGCTGGTCGACCCAGATTCAAATCGGGTCGAGTTCAATTCTAGTTTTTTGACCCATTTCTCTAATATGGTTAGGTTGGGTCGGGACAGTTGGTGGGTGAGGACCTCCGAAAGGGAAAAATCGCCATACGGGGGAATATAATGCAGAGGGTAAGACCGTACTTTCCTGAAGGATAAAACGATCGTAGGGCTCTGCGCTCTTCGCAAGCAAGCCAATGGGAGGGTAGATTAGATCATGCATAAGATTAACCATTGAGAATAGCGGCTCTCATCAATGCTCCCCGATGGGTAATAATATATGCGTTGATCAGAACAATGGGTTTTCCCCACCCGATACATCAACTCGAGTGGGGTTTATTTGATAGTGGAATTCAGTTTCCCACGGGCGCAAGCCCCTGTGGTTAATTACATCTCAGGCCAAAGCCTGAGAAAACTCTCGATTAAGGATCCTACATTATACTTTCAGATGGGATTAACGCATAGGGAGAAGACTAGAAAATCCTACTCAAAAGGGGGAAGAATTATTCGATTTGGCTTAGTCAACATACACGGCTCAGATTAACATCTGGAGGGACTAGGATAGTGAGAAGAAATTGGAGAAAAGAAAATTATACACTCAAAGCATACAAGAGAGAAGGATGGAGGTGACGTCATCCAAGTGATGTGGATATGTAAGATTTATAGTCCATAAAGGAAAGGAGACTTACCCACCGATGAGGCGTACTACGAGACACCGAATGTAGTATCCTTGAATCCTGAATCTAGTGGGTTTAGTATTCTACGCAACCCTAACACCCGTGTCCTAACTAATGCAATGCAATGCCTGAACTTACCCCGTCCTAGATTGGGGAGCCAGCTAACCACCTAGTCGATTCAAAATTATGAGTCCAATCATTTATAGAAGATGGGTAGGGAGGCTTAAAGTTTCTGAGAAGTGGGACCAACATTTAGAGATCGTCCTAAGTGATCCCAAACTTATGTAGGGTGAATGCTTCTAGAACTAATACAATTAAAATTTTAATTTAGTTAATTTCTAATGCAATGCATACTAGTTAACAGTTTCGAATCAGATATGCATGGAATTTTAAAAAGGCTTATAGAAAATAATTTTTAGAAAAGACTAGGATGAAAATAATTTTTAAAAAAGACTAGGTTTCCCTAGGTCCGACACCTCATCCTTATAGGCCAAATTATCCAGACTCTACCCGCAGGCGGAGAAGTGTCTTATAGCAAGGACAAAGAAGAATGTATTAATATGCATGTAACCTCGGACGATTCTAGCTATTCCCTAGGTCATTAGATTTATATGTTATTTAGCTCCTAAGATTTTAAATTTTAGTTATGAGTAGAAAATATTTTGGTCCTTAAAGAGTTTAGCGATCTAGTCCAGGCTAAAATAAAAGCGGCACATAAACGCCAAGAAACTAAGAAAAAGCATACAACCCTATGCACAATCAACATTAGATTAAACATAATAAATAATCAAATTAATTAAGTAAATGTCCATAGGCCAACTGCCCTTTATTATAAATCAGGGTCTATAGAAAAGTAAAGTGGCCAGGCACCACTGACAATAACCCGAATTTCTAATCCTAGAAAAGACGTAAGTGACTTTGAGTGGGATACTCTTGGTCTTCAACTTCTTGGCCTTCTCTTCCTCGGGCTCCTTGATCTTCTTTTCTTCGAGCTCCTTGGATTTGTTGTAGCTGGATACCCAGTGTGAGGAAGAAAACTCTCCCCCAAAGGGGAGGTTATTCTTCTCACCCTGAGTAGTGAAGTGATCCAAATTTGGACTTTTAAATAGAAAAGGACTATCCTCATAATGGGTATCCTTTCCTCTTTGAAATCCAACATTAGGATTTATGTATCCCCACTCAAATGTGCACTTTCACAACTCTTAACAATATTACAAATTTATTACATTAAGGAAAGCAAAAAAATCTAGACTCTCTTGCATGATTATCCTAAGCAATTGATATAAAATAACTCAAGCAATTATATATGAAATTAAAGTACTTATTGCCTGCCACACTTGGCCATGCTCTTATTTTTGTTTGAGGGCTAAGCATCTGGAGCACCTGTAGCAGTTAAATTTATGATTTATTTTAGCCCTCATTTATTCCGAGGGGCTAAGCGGCTGAAGCACATGTAGCAAGCATTTATATAACTATTATTTTAGCCCCCCTTTTTATCAGCGCTGCATGAGCATGGCCACCTGCAGAAGACATAATTAGTATCAAAAAAGCAATTTTAAACTATGGGTAATCCATCGCCCATCACATCAATCCATAGAGTATAATAAAAGTAAACAAACACATCAGCAATATTTCAATCATAGCATGCAATGAAAACTCAAAAAACTCGGCACACAACAGTAAAGTAAACACCGGCCTAGCCTAATGCTAGGAGTGGTGCCCTAGCAAACCATCTAAGTGTGTGTAAAAGGCTGTGTAGCTGAGGTTGATCCTAAGCTGGGTAGTTAGTTGAAGTTATCTAATGTTCAAATTTGTTGAAGGTCCCAAGGAGAGCTTTAGGTTTGCATTTAAATATTAATGTATTAAGGATTAAATTAGATATGTTTTAATGATTAGGTGATTACTGCCTTTGTTTCACACTGAGGTCATGAAGTTTATTTCACCTTTCTTGGGGCTAAGTTAATAGCCTCGTAGGCCTAGGTTACCCAGTAGCAATCATGGATTGGTTAAGTTAGTTTAGTTAGTTAGAAGTTAAGGAAAGGGGGGGGGGGGGGGGGGGGGGGGGTATTAAATGATTTATTGGGAGGTAGGAAGGCTACCTAAGTGCTAAGGGAAAGTCTCTCAAAAGTTAGATCAGATTAATAGATTTTAAAAGGTTCAAGGTCAACCTCTCTAGTAAGCCAAAGGGGGGGCAAAAAATTGACTTTTTGATTAAGAGTGGCCTGTGAATGGTTAGCATCTTTATAAAATAATAGACCTTAACCCAATCAGTTAGACTATAAGCATGCTCAATTTGGACTCTTCTATCCAAAGTTATGAATTTCTGAAGTTTTGACTTTATTTTGACTTAAATTTAACTAGATTGTTGACTTTTTGATTTAAGATGATTTTTGGAATCCTAATATTTTTAATAAATACTAGATTTTAACATAAATTGAATGCCTTTTAGTTTGCCCTATTTGAAATTTTCTAGAATTACTTACGAATTTTTGAAGTTTGGGCAATTAATGAATTATCGAAATTATTTAATTAAGGGGGGCTGTTTTAGGGGTTTTGATCCAAATCAATTCCAAACTACTTGGAATCTCCCCCAAAGGTCAGGAATGACCCAAAGAAGTGTTCCCAAGTGTTTGGGAAAATTTTGGAACTTTTAATAATTTTTAATTATTTACTTTAATTAAAATATAATTAATCAAAATTAAATTAAAGTTTAGATTGAAGTCCATTTAAGGGGATTTTAATTTTCTGAGATTAATGACTGAATTCTGAAGAGTTTGATATATTATGGGTAATTTTTCAATTTAATTTGAATTTATTAAAATT
This sequence comes from Dendrobium chrysotoxum, assembly GCA_019925795.1. NCBI lineage: Eukaryota > Viridiplantae > Streptophyta > Magnoliopsida > Asparagales > Orchidaceae > Dendrobium > Dendrobium chrysotoxum. The sequence goes on from CM034308.1 coordinate 24,853,900, forward strand.
TTTTGATTTATAGGGTCTTAATTAGGGGGTGAATTAGGGTTTGTCAATTAAGGAGTTTAAAGGGCCCTAAAAATTCCTAGAAAATTCAAGGGGGTTTAGGATATCACTAAGTTTAAGTATTTCAAGTTTCAAGCCAATCGGAGATCTATCCTAGCTCCTAGAATTTTTCTAAGTTCGCTAGACGGGTCCTTAATTATTATCCTTAAGGTGTCACTACGTTATATAGGTTTAAACTAAGTGTTTGTAACTGACCCTTGGGATAACATAAGGGAATGCAATACAGACATAAACACACAAAGTCCTTTGATCTAAGAGAGTCTAAGCTAACTATTTGTACATCCTATACATGTAAGGAACCCAACCATTCACTAATCCTCCCCAGATGAATGCTATTCATATACATAGCCTATGTTTAGGATTTCATAAGTAGCGGATCTCTCAAAATTAAAGAATTTAAATAATTTATAATTTTAAAACATTTAAAATACACATAGCAGATTAAACACACATATATAAATATGTTAGTTTGAAAATAGTATGATTAAAAGTATTCCAATTCATATATATGAGAGATCCACCTGCCAGTCAAAGCGAGGTTTCAAAATATTTTATATTAGAAAATATTTTTTTAAGTTTTAAAATAATTAAACAATTAGGTAATTAAGTAATACAGACAAAATTTAGAAAATATAAATTTTGTTCCTGAAAATATTTTTAAATTGAAGTTCATAATTTTCTAAAAAGAATAAGGTATTGTGCATCAAAATCCGATTTAAAATGAAAAAGTTATGAATTTTTGAAGTTTAATATATTTAAAGGATATTTTAAAATAATTAATGTTTGAAAATAATTAATAAATTAAAAATAAGTTAATTATTAAAGTTTCTAGATTTTAAGATAAATAAATGATAATAATAATAATAATATAATAATAATAATAATAATATAATAATAATAGTAATAATAATACAATATAATTAAAATAATCTTAAACAGTTTAAAAAAATAATTATAATAATGATAATTTGATGATGATAATAATAATAATAATAATAATATAAAATAATAGCAATAATAATAATAGAAATAATAATAATAAAATAATCATAATAATAATAATTTAAAAAATAATAACAATAATAGTTATTTATAATAATAATAATAATAATAATAATAATAATAATAATAATAATGATAAGGGATAAAATAATAATAGTAATAATAATATAAACAGTAATAAAAATGATCAAAATATCAATGATTAAGAAAATGATTAAGATTACAATAATAATAATTAAAAAAGATTATAATTAAAATAATAATAAAATAATCAAATTCACTAATTTGACAATATTTTAAATTATATATGATATTTTAAATCAAAATTAATTTTAAATTAAAGAGGTTAAAATATGAATAATTCGATGTATTATACGCATTTTTTGGATTTGTAATTAATTTATTATAATTTTCCAAAGAAATCTTATTAAAAAGTAATTAAGATTAATTTAAAATTAAATTTTAATTAATATCGGCGGCGACGATGGCGGGACACGCGTCTCCACTGGATTCGCTCCACGGTGCCGAGCAATCATTGCCAATAATTATGCCGCCGCGCAATCATTGGCAATGATTGCACAAAAATCCGTGCGGCACTTATATGCGTCAGTGAAGCGGCGGAGCCATCGGATCCTCCTCCATTTGGATCAATAGCTCTGATTGAGCTGGACGATGTGAATGACCGCGAGATCGAATCTGCGGTCAAACGAAGGCCGCGGAACGGGGAGAATCGAGCCGTTGATTGTAAGATCAACGATTCAGATCATACGTAATGAGTACTTTATATAAACTGAAAGCCCTAAATGATATTTTGCCTCATTCTCACGATCGGGTGGATCAAATCAGATGAAATTTGAAACGTAGCATACATACATACATGAAGAGCATTCATGTGGGATAGTTTTTGCGGCTTGAAACATGTTTTTTAGAAAGCTATTTAAACCTAAGTGTTCTAGAGTAGGGTTTGAGATTTTACCTAATCCACACGGTGGATTCGGGGGATTCAGGAGATCTTGGTTTTGTTGCACTTGTAGACTGTCCACACTCCTAGTTGTAGAAGAAATCGCAGTTTGAAAAGATCGGGATCGACGGCAAATCAACGTGGAAGGTATTAGGGCTCGGTTCGTCGAAAATATCGCCACCGGCAAGACTTTGGAAGTGGGTTTGACTTGGGGAATGTGAGGAAGGGTAGGGAGTGATCTCACACCAATTCTCAGGGGTTGAGGGTGCTTGGTCAAGGAGCAAGAGCAAAAGTCCCCTCTAATGAACCCTAAAATCCTTATTTAAGGACCTAGCTCTAAGATGGACGGCCTAGATGTGTTGTAGGGTCAATTAGGAGGGAAAACCAAGCCTTTTGGCCGTGGTTTGAATGAGGGAATGTTTACCATATATATATATATATATATATATATATATATATATATATATATATATATATATATATATATATATATATATATATATATATATATATATATATATATATATATATATATTGCATATATTTTTATTTATTCACAATCATAGACTAAGTATATCCCGTACTATTGAAGGTAACACGCAGTAGAGGGAATGTTTACCATATCCGTGAGTTACTCCTAGTATGAGATATCCTCTTATGATTAGAACACAAAGAGAGGGAGATAGGATTGGCTTTAAACCCAGGCCATATTCACCACATAAATAAAACTGGGGAGAGAGAGAGAGTGAACAGGATATTGTAAGGAGTGAAACACTGGCTTTGTTAACCCAGGCCACATTCAACCAATGTGAATGAACTGGGGAGCATAATCATAATAGAATTTATATATGAGTGAGATTCATATTGGGATAGTGGGTCAACATTACCATTCTCGACTGACGTAGATTGGTATGGACTCAGTATTACATCCCCTAAGGGGTCTAAGCTAATGGTTTTGATATCCCAGACCACACTTGGGGTGACAAGTGAAACTGGAGAACTAGAACTTATGGAGAACTCAAAGAGGTATGAATTCTATAAGTCTAGATTAAGCTAGATAAACCATAGAGTTTAATTATACCTGAATCGTATGGTTCACACTAAAAGGACAAAAGAGGTCTAAAAATGATAATACATATTGGTTTTGATAACCCAGACCACACTCGGAGGTGCCAAGTGGAACTGGAGAAAAATAAATCCTCGTAAATGGGAGGATGAACCAAAGTTTCTCTGCGCTAACACCAATGTGATTGGTGTGCACAGACACAAGCACAAACATCCCTACGGCGTATCAACGTATCACCTTTAGGGATAGCCTTAAACTCTTCGTAATGAACATCGTGTGGTAGAGGACAAATTATTGTGGCCACACAAACTGTTGAAAATTAAAGAGGCTCCTTTCGAGGGGGTACATATACAGAGGGATATTTACAGGCAGTAGGGAGACCACCCAGCGACGTGTAAAACTCAAGCATAACACTTTTCAAGTACTGACCATTGATGACAGACATAGGGTGAATGCCCTTTGCATCAACGAGTAGGTAGGCACCACCTTCATAAACTTGCTCTATAGCGAAGGGGCCTTCCCAAATAGGCTCGAACTTACCACTTCGGTGACGGCATGAAATGATAGGTCTACACAAAATAAGAACTAGCTCACCAACCTGAAAAGTACATGGTCAGACAAGGCGATCATGTGATCAGGCCGTACGGGCCTGATATAGTTTGAGGTTCTGATAAGCTTGCAAACGAAGCTCTTCTAAACCATCAAACTCTTCCAATCGTAGTCGGGGATGGGAAAGATTGTGGCTGACTGCCACACATAATGAGGGGAGCTCGACCTCAAGTGGGAGGACTGCTTCAACCCTGAAAGCTAGAGCATATGGGGTAGACTGAGTAGGAGTATGGTAGGTAGTCATATAAGCCCATAATACCTCGGGTAACCTATCATGTCACTCTCGCTTGTTTGCAACCAAGATTTTTCTTATTAATTACACGAGAGTTTTGTTAAATGCCTCCACCAAGCCATTGGCTCTAGGGTAGTAAATCGAAGAGCATCGCCATTTAATATTATGGCGGCGGGCAAATCTGACAATTTTGGTGCTTCTAAATGACAAGCCGTTATCGGAGATGGACATGAAACACTAAAATGGTACATAATTTGATCGTAGAAGAAACGCATCACATCTTCTGATTTGACTTTCTTAAATGGTACAGCTTTTTTCCACTTAGAGAAGTAATCAGTGGCAGCTAAAATGAACCTATGATCTTTAGAGGAAGGAGGGTCGATAAGACCCACTACATCCATGCCCCAGCCCTCAAATGGCCAAGATGATACAGTAGGGTGCAGCGGATTAGGGGGTTGGTGAATCATCGCAGCATGAATTTGGCATTGATGGCACTTTCTAGCGTGCTCCATGCAATCACGGATCATAGTCGGTTAATGGTGACCAAGGCATTTAATTCTGCCTTTCATTTTGATCCGGACTAATGGGCACCACAAAGACCTTCGTGTATCTCACCCATGAACTTACAAGCCTCCTCGTTGTTCAGGCAACGCATTCACATTTGGTCAAAAGAGCATCGATACAAGGTGTCATTCACATAAGTGAATGATATAGCTCTCTTCCTAACATGAGCGGCCAGAGAGCGATCATCTGGAAGCCTTCCATGCTTCAGATATTCAATAAAAGGGACTCTCCAATCAGACTCTTCCTCAACAGTAAGCACTGTGAGGGTCTGGTCGGGAGAAGACAAGTCTACGAGGCAGAGGGCTTGACGATACTGGACAACAATGGACACTGGATTGCCAGTTGGGTCAGCCAATTCTTTTGCTAACTTGGCCAATGCATCAATTTTTCCATTTACAGATCTAGGGATCTTAGCCAAAGTTACTTCAGGAATTAAGCACAAGGCTCAATTGCTTTGTTATAATAGGGCAAGAGCTCGGGCTTGAGCACTTTGTAAACTCCCGCTACTTAATTTATGATTAGTTAGGAGTCTCCAAAGATTTTCACCCGTATGATATTCATCTGAATGGCCAAATCTAGTCCCAAAATCAGAGCTTCATACTCAACTTCGTTATTAGTATGAGGTTCTGAAAAACTGTAGGAATACCTCAGAGTGTGAACTTCAGGGGATACAAAAATGAGGCCTAAACCTATCTTAACTATAGGAGTTTTATTTAGATTCAAGGCTTTAATGGATGACGCACCGTTAAAGTAGAACTCCTAAGTAGGGGACTCCTGTTCATCCACACTCATGATTAGTTTATCAGGTAGATTATCATTGAGTGGGGAATCTGCAAGGATCGAATAAGCAGCAAGAAAATCAGCTGGAGCCTATCCTTTGATGGATCGCTTAGGGACAAAAGTGATGTTAAACTACAGTAGAATCATAGACCAACGTGCTAGATGACCTGAGAGGGTAGGACGGGTCATTAGGTACTATAAAGGGTTGACTCGAGAGATCAGGTTGACTTTATGTGAAAGCATGTAATGTCTTAGCTTCTGTATCATGAAGATCAAAGCTAAACATTGCTTTTCCATCACCGGGTACTTAAGCTCTGTGGGTATCAACCATCGGCTGAGGTAGTACAAGGTATTTTCCTTGCCTTTCTCATTTTCTAGAGCCAAGGATTCATCCAGGGCCATAGTGTAGAGAATTAATGGCCTCCTTGGGATGGGTGCAACTAAAATAGGGGGGTTCATTAGGTAGTGCTTTATGCTCTCAAAGGCCTCATGACAATGCTCATCTCAATAAAAACGAGCATCCTTCTTTGCGAGGACAGTGAAGGGATGACATCTACTAGAAAGGTTGGAGATGAATCTTCGTAGGAAAGCGAGTCTACCTTGAAAAGTTCTTAACTGGGTGAGGCTCTTAGGAGGTTTCAAATCTACTATAGCATTGATCATAGAAGGGTCAATCTCAATACCATGGTAGCAAAGTATGAACCCCAACAACTTTCCTTCACTAACTCTAAATGCGCATTTCAAAGGATTCATTTTAGATCATACTTGCGCAAGCGCTCAAAAATAATTCATAGATCTTGAAGGTAATCTCCACAGACCTTACTTTTGACCACTATATCATCCACATAGCATTCAACTTGCTTGTGTATCATCTCGTCGAAGATAACAGTCATAATACGTTGGTAGGTGGCCCCAGCATTCTTAAGTCCGAAGGGCATCACCTTATAACAAAATACACCTATAGGTGTACGGAATGCAGTAATTTTTTTCTCCTCGGGGTCCATCTTTATCTGATTATAATCAGATGAATCGTCCATAAAAGAGAAAATGTTATGGGATGAAGCTATATCCACCATAAGCTTGGGGATAGGAAGAGGGAAATCTTCTTTAGGGCATGCCTTATTCAAATCATGGAAATCAATACAGATACGAATCTGTCCACTCTTCTTTTGGACTGGGATAATATTAGCGAGCCAAGTAGGATACTTCTCTTTATGGATAAATCCAGCTTGTATAAGCTTTTTAGTTTCGATGATCACCTGTTGTTCAATCTCCAACCTCATCCTATGAGGTGATTGCTTAACAGGGACTGCGTCAAGCTTAATAGCAAGCTTGTGGACTGCTACCTCTAGATTTAAATCAGGCATCTCAGTATAGTTCCAGGCAAAGCAGTCTTAATTTTGATAGTAACTAGATGTATTCTTGAGCCTTTGAGTCAGACAATATGACACTATGAAAATAGGCCTATGATCTGATTCAGTGCCTAAGTTGACCTCACACAGTTCGTCTATGGCAGAAGTAGTGCCATCTTCAAACTCTCGAGGAGCATCAAGTACTTTATCCTCGTCATCATCTAGGTCTTCTTCATTGGAAAGAGAAATAATCTGATAAGAGTGGGAGATAGCTCGAATGTTGGCATGGCTAGACTGACCTTCTCAACATAACCTAAGCCTTGTTTGGTTTGAGGCATATCGGTCCGCCAAACATGACTCTGTTGCAGAGCTTGTTCATCCGACCAAGTCGAGATAACTGCACCCCGCTCCATACAGTCTTCCACAAAAGGGAAAAAATAACGGGGGATATTGGTGACCTCGTTACCCATAGCGGTCTCCGCCGGACCATGACTCGTAGGACCTAGTGGGGCACCTACACTATGGGATAAAGAGGCACACTCACTAGATCACGGTGGCATGAAGGATTCGTATAATAATTTAAAATAACAATAATGATAATCATAATTTATAATAATAATAATAATAATAATAATAGTAATAATAATAACAATAATAATAATAATGGTAAGGGTTAAACATAATAATAATAAAAATAAAAAAAAAATAAAATAATAATAATAATAATAATAATAATAATAATAATAATAATATAAACAGTAATAAAAATGATCAAAATATCAATGATTAAGATTAAAATAATAATAATAATTAAAAAAGATTATAATTAAAATAATAATAATAATAAAATAATCAAAATCACTATTTTGACAATATCTTAAAATATATGTGATATTTTTAATTGAAATTAATTTTAAATTAAAGAAGATTAAAATAAGAACAATTCAATGTATTATACGTATTTTTTGGATTTGTAATTAATTTATTATGATTTTTCAAAGAAATCTGATTAAAAATAATTAAAATCAATTTAAAATTAAATTTTAATTAATATCGGCAGAGGCGACAGCGGCGGGACACACGTTGCCACAGGATTTGCTCTGCGGTTCCAGGCAATCATTGCCAATGATTGCGCCGATGCGCAATCATTGGTAATGATTGCATGGAAATCCGTGCGGCACTTATCCGCATCAGCGAAGCAGCAGAGCCGTCGGATCCTCTGCCATTTGGATCAATGGCTCTGATTGAGCTGGACAATGCGGATGACCGTGAGATCGAATCTGCGGTCGAAAGGAGATCGCGGAATGGCGAGATCCGAGCCGTTGATTATAAGATCAACGGTTCAGATCATACGTAACGAGTACGCTATGTAAACCTAAAGCCCTAAATGATATTTCACCTCGTTCTCACGATTGGGTGGTCAAATCAGATGAAATTTGAAACGTAGCATATATACATGAAGAGCATTCATGTGGGATAGTTTTTGCAGCCTGAAACGTGCTTTTTGAAAATCTATTTAAATCTAAGTGTTCTAGACTAGGGTTTGAGATTTTACCTAATCCACACGGTGGATTCGGGAGATCTTGGGTTTGTTGCACTTATAGACTATCCACGCTCCTAATTGTAGAAGAAATTGCGGTCTGAAAAGCTCGGGATCGATGGCAAATCAACGTGGAAGGTATTAGGGCTCAATTCGCCGTAAATCTCACCGCCAGCGAGACTTTGGCAGCGGGTTTGACTTGGGGAATGTGAAGAAGGGTGGGGAGTGCTCTCACATCAATTCTCAGGGGCTAAGGGTGCTTAGTCAAGGAGCAAGAGCAAAAGTCCCCTCTAATGAACCCTAAAATCCTTATTTAAGGACCTAGCTCGTCACCTAGATCTGGTCTAGGGTCAATTAGGAGGGAAAACCAAGCCTTTTGGCCGTGGTTTGAATGAGGGAGCATTAGGAAAGATTTTAAATGGCTTTAATGCCATTAATTTGACCTAAATAGGTCAAATTGACCAAGGGGGACCTGGGTTGACCAAGTCAAGGGTTAACCTGGTCAACCCAGTCAATTAGGTCCAAGGGGTGTGGGATATGAGCCTTGGATGGGTTTGGAATGTATTTGACCTTGAATAGACTTATTCATGCTAAATGGGTAAACCTAGGTTGACCTGGTCAACCACGTTGACCCAGGGCATGAGTCTGAACTCAGGAGACCTGGTCTGACCTACTGGGTCTAGGGGAGGTGAGATATGAGCTCAGGAGAGTTTGGATTTGATTTGAAATCAAGTGGAAGGAGTTTGAGTCAATTTGGGTCAACCCAAGCTGACCTGGTCAACCAGGTTCACCTAGGGCCTGGGTCTGGGCTCAGCAGACTTGGTTTGACCCTCTAAGTTGATTGGGAGAGGTTTTGGGGTCTAACCTGGTCAATTTGACCAGGTCAACTCCTTTGACCAGGTCTGGGTGAAAACCAGGGTCAACAGTGTGGGCTCATTTTCATGTTGGACTGAACCCCACTCGAAAACTCATTTTGACGCCCCTATATCCACTCATTCTCTTTCAATATTGCCTTCTCCAAATTAGAGCCCAAGCAAATCTTTTTAATCAACGCTCACATACATAATTATTTCAACTAGGTTATGTCTCATCATTTTTCCTCTTTGTTAGGATTTTCATGAAAAAAACTCTAATGTCTTTTGTGTTCTTTTCATTTATAAATTTACTTGTGGGATGTTCATGCAAAACTAAGGTGCAAACCTATGTTACTCTATTGCTGTAAATTATAGCATGTAAGAAGTATAATATACACAGGCTAATCAATTGTTTCTTCATTATAAGCTCTTTAGTTACATGTCTTTACGATTATAATATATTCAAATTTATTATAAATTAGATATACTACATTTTGCTTTTTTTATGTGTTTTGGTCTGTTGTAAAATAAAACATGAAATAGTTTTTTTACTTTTTTTAATATTTGGTTGAATGTAAATTAAAAACAAATCTAGGGCATACATATACTATCGGGCGAGGATGATGTGAATGGAGATAGCTGATGGTAGTAGATCTTAGGCATGAAAAGTAGATGCTAGGTTGAGTGTCGAGCATAACGTGTTAGCCGATGATGTCGTTGTTTTAGTCATAGTCAGTGCAATAAGGGAGTGTGTCGCCAATAATATCAACATGATATTAGAGTGGGATTGACAATGAAGGTTGAGATGAGGAAATATAACAGCGAGATCAAGGTCATGCGACTTCAGAATTCATTTGAATTGGACTAATTCGTAATACATTGAAAATAACCAAATATAGGTATTCTCAATTCATTAAATTATTATTTTGCAGTTTAAAATATTTAATACTTTCTAGCGATACAAATTGAATATGAAAAAACATTTCAAAAAATCTAGTGAAATGATATACGGACTATTGAAGTAGAATATTATATTTTTTGATACTTTTGAGTCAATTTAGGCAAATTTATACGCACAACACATACATGAGTTTGGAACCCATGATCTCTTAGTTGGTAGCCAAATAGAATATTATTTCTTAAAGGTTCATCAATAAAAAATAATAATTGGCCCATTATTTTCTTCATGATTATCTGGTGGAATGAAGGGAACAAAAAATGTCAGTTTGGAATATTTTTTTTGGCAGGTTGAGTGGTTTAAATGTGAGACCACGCAGGAGGCATGAATGCCTTCAACCGCCGTGCCACAACACGAGCCGCAAATGTTTTAGTTTTTTAAATATATGTTATGCTATACTAGGGCTATCAAAATCGGGTCACGGGTCGGGTTCAGGTCCAACCCAAAACTGACCCGCCATTGTTCGGGTCAAGCTGAACCCGACCCTTTTTTTGTAAACGGGTTGATTTTTTGGACCCGAACCCGACTCACTTTGGGTTTGGGTCAACCCGAACCCGACTAGCATAATTCGCTCCTTCAACGACGTTCCCTTCTAGTCGGAATCGGAAGTTACAACATTTTGTTCGAAAGCAATAACGGGAGTTTGCTCGTTGTGAAGGAAACTTTCTCCCTTGCGTGCGCTTCTTCTAGCTATTCAACTTTGCTCCTTGGACGACGATCCCTTCCATTTGGATCGGAAGTTACAACATTTTGATCGGAAGCAACGATGGGAGTTCGCTCGCTGTGAACGTTTCTCCCTTTCGTGCGCTTCTTCGTAGCTGTTCGACTTCGCTCTTTGGACGACATTCCCTTCAAGTCGGATCGAAAGTTACAACATTTTGATCGGAAGCAACAACAGGAGTTCGCTTGCTGTGAAGGTTTCTCCCTTTCGTGCGCTTCTTCCGTTCTTTGTAGCTATTCGACTTCGCTCCTTGGACGACTTTCCCTTCAAGTCGGATCCAAAGTTACAACATTTTGATCAGAAGCAATGACGGGAGTTCGCTCACTGTGAAGGAAACTTTCTCCCTTTCATGCGCTTCTTCGTTCAGAAGCCTGGCTAGATGCCGGGTCAAAATCGGGTTTCCGGGTCAACCCGAACCCGACCCAGAATTCCAAATGGGTCGAAAATCAGGACCCGAACTCAAAATTTGTGTGTCGAGTTTGAGTCGGATTTTTTGGGTCGTGTGCAATATTGAAACCCCTATGCTATGCTTTATTATTTTTAGCATTATCTATAAAACTATTAAATAATAGTAAAAGTTGTTTACAATAATCATCAGGTGAATAAAAATTTGATAAATTATTTATTTGATTTATGAAAGCAGATCAAATTTTGCATAAAGAGCCTAAATGGAAGCTGAAAAACATTAACATTTTAAAAACAGGTTTATTTTATAATTTTCCTTTGCCAAATAACATTAATGGGGAGAATTACCTTTAAGCTTGATACGTCATCAAAAAATTACTTTGATCTAGCACGAATCTTGAGGTATATTTAATTTGAGAACTTTCAAAATTAAATTCGGGGTCATATGAATCCCAAATTCAGCAAATTTATAGTCGAACTGAACGTCTCAAAGAGACGAACCTAACGACTCCGCAATCGGTCCAACCCGAGCCCAAATGGGTCCAAAATCAGGGGCTCGAACCACATTTGGAAGGTTCAAAGTATTATTTGGATGATGAAATGATATCCAAATATGGCATGCCTATAGTCGAATCGAGGGGCTTGGCGAGACGAATCCAACGAGCCCAAGATCGCTAAATTCCAACATCATTAAGGCACTTAAACAGTTGAAAAACTCTATATAATTGGGGGAATCAATACGAGCCATCTGATGGAGCACTCCGAACCTTCCCCAGATCCACTCATCAAAATCTATAAATAGACCCCCACTCTCTACATGAGAGGGACCTTTGGCAAGAGATTGGAGAGAGCTCTAAGGATTTCAGAGCTCCAGCATCACCGCCGGCGAACCCCCGACCTTCGTCAGCGCCACCGCCGGCGAACCTTCGTCGACCTTCGTCGAACCACCGCCCGGCTGCCGACTGTCGTTGGACTTCTACCCGGCTGGTGTTTGCTGCCAGACTTTCACCCAGCCACCGACCGTCGCCAGACTTCCACCCTGCCGCCAGACTTCCACCGCCTGGCCGCCGACCGCCGCCGAACTACCACCCGGCCCTGACGGTCGCCAGACTTCCACTCGGCCGCCGACCGCATCCGGACTTCATGCCGACCTTCGTCGGACCACCGCCCGGCCGTCGACCACAGCCAAACTTCCCCCCCCCCCCCCCGGCCGCAGGCCGAACACCGCCGGACTATCACCCGGCCGCCGACTGCCGCAGGACTTCGGCCCATCCTTCGTCGGACGACCGCCTGACCACCAACCGCCGCCAGACATCCATCGGACTTCAGCGTGGCCTTCGTTGGACCACTGCACGGTCGCCGACCGCCGCCATACTTCTCCCCAGCCTCCAACCACTGTTGGATTTAAGCCTGAACTTCGTCGGACCACCGCCAGGCCGCCGACCACCGCCGGACTTTCACCCAGCCGCCGACAGCCGTCGGACTTTTGCTCGGCCTGACTTCAGCCCAACCTTCGTCAGACCACCGCCCGGCCGCCGACAGCCGCCAGACTTCCACCCGGTCGCCGACCGCCGCCGGACTTCAGCCCGACCTTCATCGGACCATTGCTCGGTCGCCAACTGCCGCCGGACTTCCACCCTGCCGCCGATTACAGCCAGACTTCAGCCCGACCTTCGTCGGACCACCGCTCGGCCGGCGACCATCGCCGGACTTCCACCCGGCCGCCGATCACCGTCGGACTTTAGCCCGACCTTCGTCGGACCACCGCCTGGCCGCCGATCGCTGCCGGACTTCCACCCGGCCGCCTGCTGCCACCGGACTTCAGCCCGACCTTCATCGAACCACCGCCCGGCCGCCGACCGCCGACCTCTGTCAGACTTCCACTTGACCACTAACCACTACCGTACTTCCACCCGACCTTTGAACTTCTATCCGGACGCCATCGGACTTCCGCCTAAACATCGCCAGATTTTTGTATAACTCTCCAAGCCACTGTAATTTGACCGCCTCTAAGTTGAGGGACGGGTGAACCCTTGTAATTCACTCAAATTTAGTAGAATATTTTCATCTGGGTGAGGCCTCGTGGTTTTTCCCTCTTCGGGCTTTCCACGTAATAAAGATCAGGTGTTTTACTTAATTCCTTCTTTTTGTGTGCTGGATATTCGTGCATCACTAAGACGAAAACTTTACTCACTCTGCCGTCACGAATCTTCTAGCCCGCAACAGTTTGGCGCTGTCTGTGGGAAGTCTCAATCCCACTATCCTAAGCACCACTTCGATGGCCAACAAGCGTAACAATCGCATCTTGGGAGCCTTCAGCTCCAACTCTCGCCAATCCAGAAATCAGTCTATGAATCATGGACGTCAAGTACACCCCTCTTTTCTTCCTGGGGGACAAAATGCCATTAGAGAATGGACATCAGGACCATCCCTAGAAGATCGTATTCGAAGAATGGAGGAATCTTAGAATAAGATCCTTCAACTCTTATGAGAGACCCGACAGCCGACACTAGCTACACCGGAAGAGATCCTTCTCCCTCGAGATCCACCCCAGGTCAGAGAGGTTCCACCAGAACATCTTCATGCCGAGATTCATTTCCCCTTGCGAAGGATGCATCCTCAGACACATCAAGATAATGAACTTGCTAACACAGCAAGCTCTACCCATCCTTCGTGCATATGTCAACAACCTCACATTCCTCCAGACATCCCCGAAGACTTAGCCCAACCACACATTATTGAACTCCCTCGAAACACCTTACAGTATGAACTACGAAGATTGGTTCAAGAAGAGTTCCCCATGGTAAGACAATCTCTTCGTCGGTGGGACTTCTAGGAGTCATCACCCCTAGCTGAAGCCATCCTTCAACACCCCATTCCAGAAGGATTCAAACTACCGAGCATTGATCTCTACGATGGGACATCTGACCCATATAAGTATATCGATCACTATAGAACCATCATGCATATCCAACGAGCCTCAGACGCGATCCTCTGCCAGGTTTTTCCTACCACCTTTAAAGGGCAAGCTCAAACTTGGTTCTATTCGCTTCAAGCCGGAAGCATTCCAATGTTTGTTAAATTGGCCAAAATATTCGTCGAATAGTTTATCACCAATCGAAGAATTGCTAAGGATTCTTCTCACCTCTCTGGGACTCGTCAAAATGAAGGAAAATCGCTAAAAGAGTATTTCCAACGATTTTTCACTGAGGCTCAACAAATTTCTAGAGTAGATTCTGAATTGCTGAGAGGAGTTTTCCTTGGAGGCCTTCATCCAGGGTCTTTTTATTCAGCACTTATGCGAGACACGGTTCCCTCGTATGTTGACCTGATCCATTGTGTGGAGGCACAAATATCAGCAGATGAAGCTATCAATGCATATAGGAAGCAATTTGAGCAAACTCCTGTGAAGCATAAAAATGCCCCTATAATAGAGAACTCATTCATGCAATGAAAGAAAAACTTATCTCCTAGACCCCCAATACCACGATGTGAGTTTCAGCAAGAATAGTAGTATACACCACTCAATGCCCCCCCCCGGAGCAAATGTGTTGATGGCCATCCTAGATCAAGAAAATATTAAGTGCCTAATATTTTAAAGTCAAACGTAGGAAATCAAGATCAGTACTGTCATTTCCATCATAGTCATGGACACACTACTAAAGCTTACAAACAACTCAAGGATGAGATTGAGAGGCTGCTCCGATAAGCATATCTCCGACAATTCATCAAAAACCCACATACTCAAGATGATGCTGGGGGGAAAAATCAACAACAAAGATAACCATTGATTAATATTTAAATGGTTGGTAAGATCAAATTATCACATAGTGTATGCATTTATGTTGGTAATAGTAGTCATCTTGTTTTATTGTGTCTCTTTTACAAGTAAGATATCGTTCTGATATCCCTAGTTTTTTTTCTTCCAAGTCAAACATTGTGTTATCCCCGTATGTATATCTTATATGTTTAGCATGGTGTAACACTTTTATACTTAGGTTGTACTAGGAAGTTATTATATTGTCCAACATAATATAGTAATATGTTGTGTGCTCTATCTTGATATTGTCCACTTCTTTAAAAAGAATAAAAATTAATGACAATGAAAAACTACCGATGAATATAATCTTTTAATCCTTGATTTGAGAAATGCATAATCTTTATTGTATCTCAATCATTAGATGATCAATCCCAGGGAGATTCGATCTTGACCTCTTCCACACAGATTAACGTCATCGAGCAGCGCTCTGACATATAATCTAGGATAGGTCAGACATCCTTGGTGGATTCTCCTGACCTCTTCCACTCATGTTAACGTCATTGAGCGGTGCTCTGACATACTACATCGGATAGTTCATACATCCTTGGTGGATTCTCTCAACCTCTTCCATATAGGCTAACATTATCAAGAAGCCTTCGACGTTGAGCTTCATGCCACCATTGGACTTCTGCCCAATGCCGAACTTCCTCCCATTACTAGACTTCTACCCGTCGTAGGACTTTCTATCGGACTTCTACCCAACACTAAACTTCCTCCCTTCGTTGGACTTTTGCCCATCACAGGACTCTCGTTAAACTTCTACCCGACGCCAAATTTCTAGAAGTGATGGACTTCTGCTCGTCGCCAGACTTTCGTCGGGCTTCTACCCGGCATTGAATTTTTACTTGTCCCATCACCGGACACTTGACAGACTTCTACCCATCGTAAGACTTTCACCAGGCTCTACCCGATGTAGAATTTCCACCCATCTCCGGACTTCTTCCTAGCATCGGACTTCTATCCGTTGACAAACTTCCACTGATTAACATCGAACCTCCGTAGGATCTCTAAAAGAAGAAGGGAGAAAGAATATACCTGGGAGATCCTCTTGGCTCTTTGAAATTTGCCTCTTATCAGATGAGTCAAAACCACCTATTTGTGAGGCACCCTTATCTCTGGCGGACGACATTGGCCTACCAACAGGGGAGCCTTCTTAAGAGTACCGGATCTTGATCGCCTCCTCTGTTGTCGGTATTTAGACTCTTGCCGGACAGTTTTCCCTCAACAGGAGTGAACTGGAGCCTGCGTAAGAGTACCGGGTCTTGATCGCCTCCTCCGCCGCTGGTATTTAGACTCTTGCTGGACAGTTTTCCCCCAACAGGAGTGAACTGGAGCCTGCGTAAGAGTACCGGGTCTTGATCGCCTCCGTCGCCGTTATTTAGACTCTTGCTGGACAGTTTTTCCCCCAACGGGAGTGAACTGGAGCCTGCGTAAGAGTATCGGGTCTTGATCGCCTCCTCCATTGCTGGTATTTAGACTCTTGCCGGACAATTTTTCCCCCAACGAGAGTGAACTTGAGCCTGCGTAAGAGTACCGGGTCTTAATCGCCTCCGCCGCCAGTATTTAGACTCTTGCCAGACAGTTTTTCCCCCAACGAGAGTGAATTGGAGCCTGCGTAAGAGTACCGGGTCTTGATCACCTCCTCCGCCGCCGGTATTTAAACTCTTGCTGGACAATTTTTCCCCCAATGGGAGTGAACTGGAACCTGTGTAAGAGTACCTGGCTTTGATCGCCGCTTCAGGTATTTAAACTCTTGCCGGATAGTTTTTCTCCCAATGGGAGTGAACTGGAGCCTACGTAAGAGTATCGAGCTTTGATCGCCGCTTCCGGTATTTAAACTCTTGTCGGACAGTTTTCCCCCCACTGGGAGTGAACTGGAGCCTGCGTAAGAGTACCAGGTCTTGATCGCCGCCGCCGAAAATTTTTTAAATTTTTTGCTAGTCTGATTTCTCCTAATTTTGTAGGAGAAATATTTAGACCGGTTAAGGGGATGGTGCCTTTTCCCTAACCCCTAAGGGGGGTATTTATAGTTTTTTAAAGGAGGTTTGGGGGCCAATTTTCTGAATTTTTTAATTAATTTTTGAAATTTTTTAATATCCAAAATTAAATAATATCCTATTATTGAATAAATGAAATAGGAAACAAATTAAGAGTAATTTTATTTAAAAATAAAATAAATATGCTGCAAATTATTTGTTTCCTTTCAAGAAAAAGATTCTGGATTTTTTAAGATTTTTTTAAAAAAATTTTCGGATCCAAAAATAATATTTTGCGATTAAGAATCTGATTAAGATATTAATTAAGAATAATTTCCGCCAGTTTAGCACTGCTGTAGCCGCCTTTCCTATGGTGTTATAAATTTAATATTATAATAAGAATATATTCATATAGATAGTTAGATTCACGTCATATAAATATAGTTTTATTATAACTACTTTATTCCGTAATATATGTATAGATTGATTATAACAGATTTTCTTAATTAATTAATATCAATTTTTTAGTTAGTTATATAAGTATATATATATATATATATATATATATATATATATATATATATATATGTGTGTGTGTGTTAATCTTGTCTCCGAAGGTCAGTTTTTAATATTTTATTTTGATTCCCGGAATTATTATTATTATTATTATTGCGGGCTAGAATATACGCGGCGGTAGAGTATGAATTCTAGGTCTTAGCATTGCACGAATATCCAGCTCACACACATAGAACACAAGATTTTTTACGTGGAAAACCCTGAAAAGGGGAAAAACCACGGGGCCTGGCCCAGTTGAAATGATTCCACTAGAACTTGAGCAGATTACAGGGGACTGACTCGCCTTCAACGGCGATCAGATTACAAATATCACCCGTAGGGTGAAAGTTAGAGGCTTATGAGGGCCTAATGTCGTTCTGGCAGAACTTCAGGGTCGTCTGGCGGTCTGGCAGAGCTTTGGTCCTTAGGTAGTTGTCGGGCAGAGTTGAGGACGGTAAATAATGGTCCAGCGGAATTCCGGCGTCAAGGCGGTGGTCCGGCGAAGTGCAGGGCCTCATGTGGTGGTCCGGCGAAGTGCAGGGCCTCATGTGGTGGTCCGGCGAAGAGCAGGGCCTCAGGTGGTGGTCCGGCGAAGTGCAGGGCCTCAGGTGGTGGTCCGGCGAAGAGCAGGGCCTCAGGTGGTGGTCCGGCGAAGTGCAGGGCCTCGGGTGGTGGTCCGGCGAAGTGCAGGGCCTCAGGTGGTGGTCCGACGAAGAGCAGGGCCTCAAGTGGTGGTCCGGCGAAGAGCAGGGCCTCAGGTGGTGGTCCGGCGAAGTGCAGGGCCTCGGGTGGTGGTCTGGCGAAGTGCAGGGCCTCATGTGGTGCTCCGGCGAAGAGCAGGGCCTCAGGTGGTGGTCCGGCGGAGCAACGGCGTCAAGGCGGTGGTCCGGTGGTGGTCGAGGAGGAGCGAGGGGGCAAGAGCTCTCTCTTTTTCTCCTTAGGAATAGGTGTCTTTTTTTAAGAGGAGAGGGGGCTCTATTTATAGATTTTCGTGAGTGGCATGGCCAGTAAATAGGTGGAAGATCAGGGGTAGTTAGGGAGTGGTTTGAATGGACGGCCGATCTTGAATCCTTTGATCATAAATCATTCGCTGGACATTTGAAGGTCTTAATGATGTCGGAATTTGGCGATCTTGGGCTCGTTGGATTCGTCTCGTCGAGACGCTCGATTCGACTATAAGCATATCATATTTGGAGATCATTTGGTAATCCAAATTATGGTTTGAACCTTCCAATAGTGCTTCGGACTCTTGATTTGGACCCATTTGGGCTCGGATTGGGTCGAACTTGGTGTCGTTGGGTTCGTATTTCCAAGACGTTCAGTTTGATTGTAAGTTCGCTGAAATTGGAGTTTGGATGATCCCAATTTTAATTTCGGAAGTTTCCAACTTGATTTTGCCTCAAGATTCGTGCCCGATCAAGATAATTTTTTGATGACGTATCAATTATTATTATTATTATTATTTTTCGGACACAATTTTAATACTTCTAAGGCTCAAAAGAGCCTCTAAGATAAATTTTGAGCTGTTTGAAATAGTTTTTGAGTAAACTTTCTTGACATTTTTTGCTCCGATTAATGCTCTGACTTTGCATAATGCTAAGGTCATAGATATATTTTTGGACCCTACTAAATTCAACGTCCAAAAATAGGGGGGCAACTGATACGTCATCCAAAATTACTTTGATCTAGCACGAATCTCGAGGCATATTAGATTTGGGAACTTTCAAAATTAAATTCGGAGTCATCTGAATCCCAAATTCAGCAAATTTATAGTCGAACTGAACGTCTCAAAGAGACGAACCTAACGACTCTGCAATCGGTCCAACCCGAGCCCAAATGGGTCAAAAATCAGGGGCCCGAACCACATTTGGAAGGTTCAAAGTATTATTTGGATGATGAAATGATATCCAAATATGGCATGCCTATAGTCAAATTGAGGGGCTCGGCGAGACGAATCTAACGAGCCCAAGATCGCTAAATTCCAACATCATTAAGGCACTTAAACAGTAAAAAAACTCTATATGATTGGGGGAATCAATACGAGCCATCCGATGGAGCACTCCGAACCTACCTCAGATCTTCTCTATATTTACAGGATATGCCACTCATCAAAATCTATAAATAGACCCTCACTCTCTACATGAGGGAGACCTTTGGCTGGAGATTGGAGAGAGCTCTAAGGCTTTCGGAGCTCCAGCATCACCGCCGGTGAACTCCCGACCTTCGTCAGCGCCACTGCCAGCGAACCCTCGTCGACCTTCGTCGGACCACCGCCCGGCCGCGGACCGCCGTCGGACTTCCACCCGACCTTCTTCGGACCACCGCCCGGCCGCCGACCATCGCCGGACTCCCACCCGGCCGCCAGCCGCCATCGGACTTCCACCCGATTGCTGACCGCCGCAAGACTTCCACCCTCCCGCCGACCGCCGCCGGACTTCCACTGCCTAGCCGCCGACCGCCGTCGGACTACGACCCGGCCGCCAACCGCCGTCGGACTTCCACTCAGCTGCTGGCCGCTTCCGGACTTCAGCCTGACCTTCGTCGGACCACCGCTCGGCAGCCGACCGCCGCCAGATTTCCCCCCGGCCGACCACCACCGGACTATCACCCGGCCGCCAACCGCAGCCGGACTTCGGCCCAACCTTCGTCGAACGCCCGCCCGGCCGCCAACCGCCGCCGGACATCCACCGGACTTCAGCCTGACCTTCGTCGGACCACCGCTAGGCCGCCGTCCGCCGCCGAACTTCCACCAAGCCGCCGACCGCCGCCGGACTTCAGCCCGACCTTCGTCGGACCATTGCCCGGTCACCGACTGCAGCCGGGCATCCACCCTGCCGCCGATCGTAGCCAGACTTCAGCCTGACCTTCATCGGACCACCATCCGGTCGACGACCACCGCCTGGCCGGTGACCGCCGTCGGACTTCCTCCCGGCGACCGCCGCCAGACTTCCACCCGGCTGCCGATCGCCG
The DNA here is from genome assembly GCA_019925795.1 of Dendrobium chrysotoxum. Classification (NCBI taxonomy): domain Eukaryota; kingdom Viridiplantae; phylum Streptophyta; class Magnoliopsida; order Asparagales; family Orchidaceae; genus Dendrobium; species Dendrobium chrysotoxum. The sequence goes on from CM034308.1 coordinate 24,874,322, forward strand.
CCGGACTTCCACCCAGCCGCCGATTGCTATCGAACTTCAGCCCGACCTTCGTCGGACCATCACCCGGCCGCCGACCACCACCGGACTTCAGCCAGACCTTCGTCGGACCACCGCCCGGCTGCCGACCGCCATCGGACTTCCACTCGACCACTGACCGCCACCGTACTTCCGCCCGACCTTTGAACTTCTGTCCGGACATCGTCGGACTTCCTCCTAAACATCGCTAGATTTTTGTATAACTCTTCAAGCCACTGTAATTTGACCGCCTCTAAGTCGAGGGACGGGTGAAACCTTGTAATTCACTCAAATTTAGTGGAATCTTTTCATCTGGGTGAGGCCTCGTGGTTTTTCCCTCTTTGGGCTTTCCACGTAAAAAAGATCGGATGTTTTACTTATTTCTTTCTGTTTGTGTGCTGGATATTCGTGCATCGCTAAGACGAAAACTTTACTTACTCTGTCATCGCGAATCTTCTAGCCCGCAACAAAGCTTGTTTTAAAAAATTAACAAAAAATAACGGTAGTTGTTAACAATTTTAATTGTACATTTAAAAAATAACAAATTTCAGTATTAGTTGAAAGGATTTCTCATGTAATAATTTGTTGGCAAATTTTTATTTTTTTAAGATCATAAATTTATTTTACATCATTTATTATTTGTCTTTAAAAAATTATAAATTTAATATTTGTTATATATTTATAACTATGTTTTAAAATTTTTATAAAATTTTATTCAAGTTTTTTTCCGTGTTATAAAAAACCGATACAAATGAAAATATTGAAAAATCCGTTAATTAGGCCTACTTTTAATATTTTTAATATATGTTTTTAATAATTAAATTATTTATTATATATATATATATATTAAATTAGTCCCTCTCATGTGCTCCACGTGTCCCTTATGATGCCCCAGTTGTCATAGAGAGCGAAAATAGCAGCAGAAATATCGAGAAAGGATCAGCGGGGCCGGGAGAATCCTACGCTTTTTTAATAAATAAACGGAGATAGAGAGAGAACAGCCAGAAGTGCCAATAGTGTACCTAACGGACGGTGCAGATACCTGAGTCTCTCCATCGATCTCTCAATCCCAGTCGTCTCCTCCCTCCTCTTTTCTCCAGCGTCCGATTGCCTTCCTGCTCTCCCCAACGCGAAGTAACCGAAAAGGGGAAGATTCCGAGTTATAGAACTCCGCCTCAGCCTCGTTCGCGCGCTTTATTGTTTTGCGAGGTACGTTTTTTTGAACTAAGCGATCGATTTATGATTCGTTCTCGTGCCGTCGCAGACGAGCGTTCACATTTATGATTCGTTCTCGTGCCGTCGCGGATCTAGGGTACCTCCTATGGCGGCGGAAGTGCCAGCAAGCGGTGGAAGCCACGAGAGTGGCGACCCGAGCCCGAGATCCAATGTCCGTGAGCAGGATAGGTTCCTTCCCATCTCCAACATCAACCAAATCATGAAGAAGGTGCTCCCTCCCTATGGAAAGACTACCAAGGACGCGAAGGAGACCATGCAGGAGTGCGTTTCCGAGTTCATCGGTTTCATCACCAGCGAGTCAGACATCCTATTTCTATGTTTTTGACGATTTGTTTCTTGTCTTGATTTATGTTTTCTAATCGCATTTGCTAGCGGGCAGGGCCAGCGATCTGTGCCAGAGGGAGAAGAGGAAGACAATTAGTGGGGACGATATAGTGCGGGCAATGGCGGCAGTAGGGTTTGACGACTACATTCAACCGCTTAGGTTGTATTTGCATAAGTATAGGCAGGTGATTACTCTGCGACCATTTCTTTGAGCTTTGAGTTCTTTTCAGAATGATAGATCGGAATTGGTGGTTGGTGGGGGTGATAGGCCAGTCTTCATCTTTCTCCCTTATGCAATCGTTTATCTGATTTCGATTTTTGTTGCCTTGTTTTTGTTTATCTGGCGGTTTTGTGGAATGGATGCGACGCCATGGCAGATAGTGGTAATCAAACTATCATCTCCCCTCTGTAATCGGTTTTTTTTGTATTTCTTCAAGAGCGGTTCAATTATTTATACTGTCATGCGTTATGGGTAGAATTAATGCTATAGTTTTGCGATTTTAGTGGTCCTTGTGCATTTCTAGATCTGGTTGCTTACATGTCTAATGTAAAAGTAAAGTACTACTTACATGCCGATATGGCACATAAATTTTTATGTGATATTCTACATTGCCAATTTAAAATTTAAGCACTACATATATGCTGCCTTAAATGTTAAAGATAGCCCGATGACAAACGTTTAACGTTGCGATGCTCATTCTTGCAGCTCTCCAGTGCTAATTTTGCTCCAATTTTGGCAGGGAGATGGCAAGGGTTCTGCTAAGGGAGCAGAGAGCTCTGGTAACAGAGATGCAGGTGGTTTTCAAGGTGGAAACCTATCTGGTTCAAACATGCAAGGGGATATGAAGGTATCTTCATCTCTTGATTAGATTCTAACCAACTCTGGTATTCCAATCTTTTTCATTTGTTTTGCTTGATGATTTTGTAATTAAAATCTTGCAGATGCTTCAGCAAGACTCTTTTACTGAAGGCATGAGTTATATGAATACTCAGGTAGCTTATCTCCGCTTTTCTGTCCTTACACTTCTAAATGAACCATACCAACCTATTGAACAATTAAGGGTTCATTTGGTTGGGTTTCTTGTCATAAAGTTGGTTGTGAAATTGCTCATAGAAAGCTATCTTATGAAACATTTTGAAACATATGTTCTAGTTGAAACAAACGGGCCCTATTTGGGTAATAGTCAGGCCTTGTACTGGTTGAGCATCTTCTTTCTGTTTTTTCTCTCTACTTAGTGTTTCTTGAAAAGAATCATCATACCAGTTAATGCAACTTAAGTACGAAGCATGGTATCTGAATGTCTTTAAATCCCCCAATATCAAAGCTACTCTCATGAAGTTGATGTGAAATAATGACTTCCTATTCCATTTGAGTATGTCATAAATATTTTGGAAGTGAATAGCCTATCCAGTAAGGTTTATGACTCTCCTAGTGCTAACATGGGCATTGTTGTTAGTAAGAGTAGGAACAAATAATAGAATAGAAAATAATTCTGAGGAAGAGTTTTCACAAACATTCTCCATGTGCTGCCACCCCTCTGGTGGCGCCATTTAAGTCTACTATAAGTGGAAGATTTGTTGATGCTCCCTTCCCCTTAACAAATTTAAAAGGAGACTTCGGCTAAGGCAGCCATGTTAAACAAATTATCCCGAAGGTTTTGTTGTTTATAAGAGTAGAATAACATGAAATACAGGAATCACGTAAAATTATCCTGTAAAATCAAGTTCAACTTCAAATTCCTTCTTTTTTAATTCTCTATTCATCAACATTTAATTCTTAAAAAAAGCTGACATAATTGGCAACAACTTAGAAATCATCTATATTGTCATCACTGAGGGGATCTTTATTTGAGTCGTCGTCATAATAAATTGATCTCTCTTTATGCCTCATCCTATGGAGTTCAATGCCTCTCAATCTGTTTCATCTTTTCATTTATTTTAATCATATTTCTCTTTCATAATTATTTTTGATCATCATAAAGATGAGAATAATGTTTCAAAAATTTTAGCGGATGTGATGGTGGCCCTGTGGTGTGTGGCTTTCAAGTGATTCTCGGTGGTGGCTACAATAGTAGTGGCTACGACAAAGGCGGTGGGCTGAAGGTTGAGGCGGTTGAGAGGAAGTTGTTGCAGCTTGGAGGTGCATGAAAGCATGATTTGTTCAGGGCTTTAGTTTAGGATTTAGTTAGGTTTTAATAAAAAAATAATAAATCAGTTGAGGCATACGCCTCATGCCAGTAAGGCGGGCCTCATCCAAGTTGAGCATAAAAAAAGCTCGAGGCTTTTTTCACTGGAATTACATTAAGATGGGCCTTAAGGCGAGCCTCATATTGTGCAATTTTAAACAATGCTAAAACTATCACCAATAAACTGAAAGAGCCACTAAAAATCTCTAAATAAAAAAAATATATATATATATTAATTATATTTTACTTGGAGCATCGCACCTACGATACACATTATCTCATCTTATACTGATTTTAAGCTTTTGAATAATACCTGTAATTATTTTTCAATAAAAAGAGTCATAAAATAATTCGACGAGTAAATCATGCTTCTAAATTACAGTAACGCAAGGCCTTTAAAATAATATGCATGCTTATTTTCAAAAATAAAGTAATGTCATTTAAATTTATTTCAAACATGACCATCAATGTTATGAATATATCAAATCTTTACCATTTCTCGTTATATAATAAAATAGTCATAGGTGGCACTGTTTAGAATAGTACCATCAAAGGTACTCCATTTTCATTTTTATGTTTTTTTTCATAATCTATTCCATTTAAGTGCACAGATATATTGCGTCCTCAGTCAGTATCATAAGAATGTATACTCCATCATTCAACATGCAAATGCAAGCATACATATTTTAGCCATTTTATTCATATTCATTCATTAACCTTATGTAAAATATAATATACTAATTATCATATAATTTGAAATGATTAATCGTTTGATTTGTGAAAGATAAATCATTTGAAATGCAATTAGAAAAATCAATAAGATACATCATTTATAATAATGATTAAATGCAATTAGAAGAAGCAATGTAATTACTTTAATATAGGAACATGAATATTCACCTTGAATTTAAGTATTAGGATACTTTACTATTTCTCCTTGGTCTTACACTGATAGATTTAACACCTATATGAAAATCCTATTCATTAAATTTTAAGTATAAATTGCTCTTGATTTAATTTTGTTTTATTTTAAATTAGTTTATTATTTATTAAAAAAATTTCATATATTTTTAATTATATCCTCTCTCTCTTTCTCTTTCTAAATTTAGTATGAAATTATATTAAAATTCATAACCTAATTGATGATATTTTAAATATACTATTATAACTTATATATCATAATTAATTTAATTTCTATTAAATATGTCAATTGTCTCTACTCATTTATTCTATTATTTGCACAAGTAAAATCTCTTTTTATAAAGTTTGTTTTCTCATATAAAAATAATCTTTCTAAGATTAAATGTATTATTATGTATATTTTTTCAAAAATATCTAGTAAATATTAAATAATTACTAAAATTATTTTATTACTTAAAAAATAATTTAATTAAATAAAATATGTCATAATATTTATACACCCTAGCCCTCTCTACGATACTTATCATCAAAAATTATCAAAAGTTTGCTTACTCATTTAAATTTTTTTAATAATCTCATTATTATTTTCAATTTTATTTCAAAATATATGCTAATAAATTTTGAAATAAATTTTCTAAATAATTTTTTTTATATTATCATAGTTGATTCATACAATTAAATGACATTTTATTTTTTAACACTAATTATTTTAATCTAGTAATTCTCAATTATAAAATTTCTTCATCTCATTTATGTGTATAGATATTAGTATATTAATCTTCTTCTTTTGGAAATTTAAGTTTTATTCTAATTTTTAAATATAATTATTATATTTGTTCTATGTTAAAATTTTAATGGATAAATAACAAAACTTTCTTTTCTTCCTCTTCTCCAAGTCCTAACATGCACGTAGACGACTTCCCCTCGGCTGGCTTGGACACAAGTATTTCTTTTGCACCCGCTCCCTTTATTTCCCATCCTCTCGATCTCCCCCATTATTAGTAATGGAATCCAAGAATTCTCTCTTTATTTCTTTCCTTTGCCTTGCTTATCCTTATTCTTCCTCTCATTCAGAGTCTCTTCTAATCGTGCGGTTCAATTCGAGTGAGCGAATGGAAATAATCTCACACGAGAAGACGGAGGAGTCACTGCTTTTCCATTTCGAACACGCTACTTCACACATTTGTCTGATCAAACTCGCTTGTTGCGCCCCATGCTCACCCGTCTGCTTCAGTGCTTTGCCCTCTTTGATTGGGTATGGTTCAACTGAATTGATCCAACCGGTTATTACAATGCATATATTAATCCAGAATTATTTTTACTCTATTGTCTTTTCATATGCAGTAATGAATTTGTTTGGGATTTTTTTCTAAGTTGGGAAATTATAAATTACAATATAAGTATCAAGCTTTAAACCATAATAATATTAGAAAATATATAATAAATTTAACATTCAAATAAGCATGATTTAATTTTATTTGAGTCTACTCTCTAAGTAATAATTTTTTGCCTTTTTAATTCATTCTTATTTATTCGTAACTTCTTAATATCATTTTGGACCTTGTGGCGTAAATTATGTATACATTTATATATAAGGACAAAGAGTTGTGGGTGGTAGCCTTAAGAAATGGTAGAAAAGGCTAAAAAAAGGAAAATCATATATAACCATTAAATAAGTTGTCCCATCTTATAGTATATATATATTACAAAATTTTCTCACCCCCACCAACTCGCCTTACATTCACTCAATTGGCCTCGTTTATCATCCCCATATTTACCCGATCAAACATAGAACCACGTTCCCTTCTTCACTCACTACATTCCGCATCTTCTCTTTTAGACCGTCACAATAGACCAAAAGGAGGACATTGGATGAGAATAGTTCAAGGCAAACAAAGAAATCACAAGTGAACTGCAAACATCAAATGGATATAGAACAAAGCAATATGTATTCATGATTTCACTGCCCAACATTGAAGACTCACGACCATCATATCTTTGATTTGGCTGGGATGTATAAAAATGAGATCACCCTTTGCAACATTGCAATCTTTGATTTGGCCACAACTCTGCCTTCCTCCGTCAATCTTTGATTCTGGTCGAGGGATGTCTCTCATTTTTCTTTGAGGATCACACTTGTTTAATGGGCTATAATGTTAAAGCTGACATCATGCATTAATTGGTTGTTTGGGAGGTGGTATCATTATCGGTGTGTTTATAACCATTGAGGCTTTGCCTATCAAAACTGGTGTATAACAAACAATATTAATGCATGTCCATGAACAAGAATATTAATTGGATGATTTAATGCAAATATACAAAATTCAAATTGGCCAATCAGGCTTACTGGCTGAGGACCCAAGTTCAATTTGGAAATTTGGTGTCTAATTATTTTCAAATTTTGAATATTAAATTTGAACCTATTTGATAATTTTGCCAAATGAAAGATCAATTATAAATAATCTTATTAAAATTCAACCTAACTATGCAAAGCGAGATTTTCAAATTTAGGCTTTCTAATGAATGTAGATTCCACTTTAACCAAATTTGACTAGACTGATACTAAGTTCTGAAGCCCATTAATAACCTTTTGGGCAACTCACATAGCAATAAGTTCCATCTTAATTAAATGTTGATATTCCAATGGTTATAAGCCCCATCATTCATAAATTCATTTGGTTGATGCAAAAGCCATCAATCCCACCAAGCAAAATTAGACCTCTCAAGCAACTCATAAATAGAGTAGCAAGTTTTGTCCCAATTAAATTTGGGCCTTCCAATGGATTGAAGCCTCGTCCTAATTTTATGCGGCCATTCGAATTATTGTATGTCCCATGTCAAATCATGTTTATGCTAGCTCCCATGCTATTAGGCACACTAAATTAATTAAATCCATAAATATGACAAACCATAATTTACATCCATTCTCCTCAATCTACTCCCCTAAATAGGAGGCAACCCATGTGTGGCAAATAGATTCCTGGACATTATGGCCTATAGTCCACTAACTTTTGTAAATTGAGACTGTTGGTATTTCTGGGATGATGAAACTACGAGATTTTAATCGAGTCTATCTCTATCCCCTATCTCCCCTCCCCCCTCCAAACATCCCCCACTAATCCAATTAAAATTCAAAACATTAAGCCTAAATCTAAAATCGAGCATAAATAACCATCCTTAATCGAGAGTGCTCTCTCGAGTGAGAGAGGTAATTTATTATGAGGTGCTACATTCGTTGAGAGTTTATACTCTAGATCTAAATAAACCCTTGTATAAATATTTAAAAAAATCTGGTTAAATAAAATTTGATTTTATATTTCATGCAGAATGGACTCGTAGTTTTAAATGCATGGTTTTGAGCAGTTTTTCAAATTTAATAGATCTTCTTACTTGAAATTTTAATACTTCAGCCAATGTCACTTTTTTATGAGACCACATCTTTCTTTTTAACCCTCTTCTTTCGAGATATCGTCACTGCCAATTCCTTTTCCTCTAACAACTCACATTACCTCCCTCTTCTCTACATGTTTACTCTAGATGGCCTCAACCACCTCTTATAATAATAGTTCCACCAGCGTTATTAGATTCAATTGAGCATCTAGTTGTTTATGAGCTATTTGTGCCAAATTGAAATTGCCTGCTCTAAAAAGAGTCTCTCTCTCTCTCTCTCTCTCTCTCTCTCTCTCTCTCTCTCTCTCTCTCTCTCTCTCTCTCTCTCTCTCTCTCTCTCTCTCTCTGTTTCTGTCTTTCTTTGAGGTAATATTTTGTTGGTCATTTTGAAGAGATTGACCTTCTAGGTGCGAACTTGTGAAATACCCCTATGAATACAACATCTAGCTTGGTATCGAAGGTTGGTTTGGAAGTTAATTTATCCATTTGTCATTTGGCCTAATTTTTCATTTGTTGTTAGAGCTATAAGCCATCACATGCAAAACATGAAATAAAAGAATTCGGTGTTCTGCGCATGCCCAAGTATATCAAAAAGTCTTTTTATACTTTAATTTTGCACTTGGATGTGGTCCAGGTTGTCTGAACTTCGATGTCCACGTAGGCATAGCTCGTGCTCACGGTACGCGCAGAGCGGTGTCGCACTGTCGTTGACATCCTACCTAGTCGCACGAACCGCACCCACAGCGACCCCATGCCCAGCCTCCCACCACGTCACGTGGCCCGCACTCACCCCGCCTCGCTACGCTCTGCCAGGCTTCACCCGCACCCATGCGACTACGCTCGTTTCGTGTTTGCGGGTCAGGCCAGGTCAACCTGATAACCCCCATAGGTTGGGTCCTGGTTGAATTTTCTGACCTGTCTGCAAAAATGGGTAGGGTCAAAGTCAAACCATTTAAACCTGGATCAATCCTGGTTTGACCCGAACTCCACTCGCGGACCCATTTTGACACCCTTATGCGGGAACCCGAGCAGCAAGGAGGGGGTTTCAGCCCCCTTGTAGGGCCCATGAAAGTTAATATTCTCTATGTAAGGAAGGAAAATAATTATGAAGATTTTTATGCTGCTAAATGATTAGGACAATTTCCTAAATTATGTTTAGGCTATTTAGGAAGGGCCTAATTTTTTAGAGAGATTTCCCAAATTATGTTTATGGTTATTAGGAAGGTTCTATTTATATTATTGTGTTCTAGGGTTATTTAAGGGGGTGTTGTCTAGGGTTTAGTTTAGGCTATTGCTGATTTTTATTTTCCTAGTATTGTTGTGAGTTCCTAGCGGTGTCTAGGGTTATGGGAGAGTTGATCTACCTCTTTAATAGGAGATCAATTGTATCTTGCTTTATTATTGAAGAGATAATCTGAAAATGTCCTATCTTGGTGTTCCTAAGTTTTTCTTCTCTTTCATTTATTATTTTCACCTCCACAATATATCAAATTGGTATCAGAGCCAAGATCTCGGTACATATGGCAGGAAGAAAGGTATAAGTGTTGGAATGAGAGATTAGACAATTGAAATCTGATTTTGAAGAAAAAATTTCATATTTCAAAAATCAAATTTCAGCTGTCCAAGAGAAGATCAATGAAAAGTTTGCCATCACGGAGGAGATGATGAGGAAGATGCTTGAGGTCCAAACCAACACGATGTCATTAGAGATGAAGGGAGATGCTGGGGAAAAGGGAGTATGGGAAACCCTACTTCGATAAGGAAAGGGGAAGTTCAGGAGGTGGAGATTTTTGAGGAGGAAGTAAGAAGATCTCCCTTAAAGCTGTTTCGTAGGGAGGAGATGGGTAGAGGGTATGCGGAGAGGCGTGAGGGGATTGGGTATGAGCGAAGGGGTGCTGAATTTGAAAGGAGTGGCTGATTATGATTGAAGGAGTGCTAATTTTGAAAGGAGGGGGATTTTGATGAAAATTTTAGGTACAAATATAGGAGAGATGATCGAGACACTTAGAGGGGGACCACCCTCTTAGGGAATGGGAAGTTATGGAGGAAATAGGGGGAACAATGGCGATCCGAGGGTAAGAAAGTTAAAGATGTTTGTCTTTGAGGGAGAAGATGCATGTGGGTGGATCTATCAGGTAGAAATGCACTTTGCCATCAATGGATTGATAGAGGAAGAGAGACTGGCGGTGGTCAGGTTGTGCATGTAGGGGAAAGCATTGTCATGTTACTAGCAGAGGGATCTGAGGTGGCCCATTCATACATGAAGAGAGTTTAAGGATTGTTTGTTGGAATGCTTCGGAATAAGTAGGAGGGGACTTCTATGAGCAGTTTTTTTGCTTTGATACAGAAGTGGACAATGGTGGAGTACTATGAGAGGTGTGAGCACCTTGCTAGTCGACTTGACTGACTTTCAGAGATTATATTGGAGGGGAACTTTATGAAATGGCTTAAAGTAGAGATTCAGATAGCAGTTAGAGTGATGAGGCCTCATGATTTGAGAGAAGCTATGAAGCTAGCCCAGTTATTGGTAAGATTCACTCCAAATCACACCATGAAAGTGAGTGGAGAGACAACAGACATAGAGGTAGTGGTGTTGATATACAATGGGGCTACCTATAATTTTATCTCCAATCTAATCGTGGACCAATTGGGGGTGAAGCTGGTGGACACAAGGTGTTATAGGGTGATGATGGGCATAGGGAAGGTGGAGATAGGCAAAAAAGTGTGTACGGGGTGGTTCTGACCATACAAGGGGGTCCAAGTGAGGGAGGACTTCCTTCCATTACAGTTACGGAGCATTGATGCATTACAGGGATGAAATGACTACAGACCTTGCGAGACACCAAGGTCAATTGGGGAGCATTGACGATGGAAATGATGGTGGAGGGAAGGAGGGTGGTGATCAGGGGAGATGCAAGGTTATGCAAAGTCATGATTTCTCTCAAAACCATAGTGAGGACCATATAGGAGGTAAAGTTGTTGAGCTTGGAGGGGTTGGAGGAGGTAGACATCCCTCTTTCAGTACAGCTGCTTATAAAACAGTTAAGTGAGGTCTTTTAAACACCTCTAGGATTTCCATCACCGAAGGAGCAAGAGAATGCCATCACCTAGAGGAGGGGGGGGGGGGGGTGTCACTGATTAGTGCCAGACCTTACCAATACTCTCAGATCTAGAAGGATGAGATCAAGAAGCTGATCCGGGAGATGTCTAAGGCAGGGGTCATCAAGCTGAGCATGAGGCCTTTTTTTAGCCCAATCTTACTAGTCAAGAAAAAGGATATGAGCTGGAGATTCTGTGTGGATTATCGAGCCTAAATAAGGAGACTGTGCCTAACAAGTTTGTTATTCTGGTGATAGATGAGTTTGTTGGATGAGCTATGTGGAGCGGTGATCTTCACGAAGATGGATCTGAAGTTCAGGTACCATCAAATCAAGATGAGAGGGGAGGATGTCCCAAAGACTGCATTCATGACACATGAGGGATACTTCGAGTTCTTGGTGATGCTGTTTGGTCTCACCAACGCGCCTGTTACATTCAAGTTCCTCATGAATAAGGTGTTCCGACCATACCTTAGGAGATTTGTGCTAATTTCCTTTGATGAAATGCTGGTGTACAATAGGTCGGACGAGGAGCATTTGGAGCACTTGAAGGTGGCATTGGAGGTGTTATAGGAGCATCAGCTGTGGGCCAACCTGAATAAGTATTTATTTGCACAACCTTGTGTGGAGTACTTGGGGCACATGGTATCTTAGCATGAGGTGGCCGCTGATCAAGCCAAGATTGCAGTGCTCATGCAGAATCAGAAGCCCATAGCCTACATCAGCCAAATATTAACAACCAAAGCTAGATTGAAGTCAGTCTATCAGAGGCAGTCGATTGCCATTTAGAAGTGGTGGCCTTACTTGCTGAGCCGACATTTCATCATCAGGACAGACTAAAGGAGCTTGAAGTACCTACTAGAGTAGAGGATGGTGACCAAGGAGCATCAAAGGTGGCTATCAAAGCTGTTGGGGTATGATTTCAAATCCATTGTAGGTTAGTGCTAGAGAACAAGGCGGTTGATGTCTTGTCCAGACACATGGGGTAGCTCCAAGAGTTGGCCATTTCAGTACCACTGATGTTAAATTAGGGGGCTATTAAGGAGGAGAGTGTTTAGGATGAGGAGCTGAGGGGGATTATGGCAGATCTGCTAAGGGATGAGAGTAGCCACCTTGGTTATTTCCTAAAAGGGGAGAGGTTGTTATACCAGGGGAGATTTGTGTTGTAACGCACTCAGTCTATATTCCTCACCCTCTGCAAGAGTTACACGAGAGCGCTGTCTGGGGTCATTCAGGGGTGTAGAAGACGTACATAAAGTTGGCGATGAAGTTGTATTAGAAGGAGATGCATAAGGATTTGGAGGAGATGATGGCTAGATGTGAGGTGTGCTAGAGAAGCAAGTACCTTTCAGATAGAGTGTGGAAGGAGGTCACCATGAATTTTAATGATGGGCTACCCAGGAGAGGGGATTATAGTGATTTTGTTGGTGGTGGACAGCTTGAGCAAGTATGCTCATTTTATTTCCCTACAACATTCGTACACTGCAGTGATAGTGGTAGTGACATTCATCAGAGAGGTGATCAGAATGCATGGGATATCAAAATCTATAGTGTCTAGCCAAGATAAGGTGTTCCTCGGTCATTTATGGATGGAGTTGTTTAGGATGCATGAGATAATATTGAAGAAGACCATCGCTTAGAGAAATCAATTCATTAATATGATCCACAAAAAAAATTTGTATTTCTCATTCTTAGGGCCTTTTAATAGGCAAGTTTATTACAATTTACATAAAACCCCTCCAACTATTCAAAATGCAGAAATAAGGTATAAATAACTAAAATAACTCTATTAAAGCACTAATTACTCACTTTGAAGAGATTGACACTTGATGTTCTGACTAGGCTCTTATTAATGGCCCTCTTTAGGTTTTTGTGTGCCCAAAGTTGGATAAGCAGCCTGCTAATTTCTTCTCTGCTTTCATGAATTGGCCTGCACATAGGATCACCAATGGTAACATGAATAGGACTTCATTGATCGTTAGCTTGATATGTATTAGTTGGTCTTTGGGAGAGAGGTATTGTTACGCCTAAGAAGGGCGGGAGCTAGCTGGCCGACCCAGATCAGCCGAATCCCTTGTGGGGCCCAGGAATGTTAATATTCACTATATAAGAAAAGGAAAGAATTATGAAGGTTTTTATGTTCCTAATTGATTTGAAAATTTTCGTAAATTATGTTTAGGCTAATTAGGAAGTGCTTAATTATTTAGAAAGGGTTCCTAAATAATGTTTGTGCTTATTGAAAAGGTTCTATTTATGTTATTATGTTCTAGGGCTATTTAAGTGGGAGTTGTCTAGGGTTTAGTTTAGGCTATTTCTGATTTTTACTTTCCTAGTGTTGTTGTGAGTTCCGAGCGGTGTCTAGGATTGTGGGAGAGCTGATCTACCCCTTGAATAGTTGATCTATTGTATCTTGCGTTATTATTGAAGAGATAATCCAAAAGTGAGTCCTATCTTGGTGAGCTGAATTAGACCGATAGTTGTAGCAAAGAATAATTCTCAATATGTGAATCTGAGGGATATAAATTCAGTAAAGAACAATAGGCTAGAACAATAGTTGTAGCAAAGAATCATAGGTTCCAGCATCAACAAGAAACAACCACGAGGAATGATAGACCAATGGTGAGCAAAATCAGACCAATGTGAAATAAAACTTTAGTTATTTTAAATGATTTTGTGCAAATGAAAAAATGAAAGCTATGTTTGAAATTGATTAAAAAGAAAGAGGTTCTGAAAGATCTATGCTTTAAGATATGCATGTATAAATATTACTTCAAACTCCAAAGAGAGTTATACTAATGAGAAGCTCAAGTGGCTAACTATAAAGAAAAAGCTCAGAGAAAGAAAGAAAGCTCCAAGCACTTTTGAAAATTTGAGAACTTTAGCAAGAGAGGGTTGAAAATGTGTACAGAGGATAACATATGAAATAGCCTTTCATGGGGGTCATTTATAGACAAAAAATGAGAGGATAAGCCCAAAATCTAGAGGGATGCTAGAAATATTTTTATTTTGGAGATTTTGAAAATATTTTGATCATTTAACCTTCAAATCATGTATTTTTTTTTTAAATAGGAGGAGCAATTTTGCTAAAAGATGTAGACTAATATGAGTGAAGCATGAGAAGAATATATATTGTATAAGTTAATGATGTGAAAATGTGTCCTAAGTAGCTAAACAAGCGATTTTGTAATGGTATAGGTGCTGGTCGAAATTGACTTGTCAAATTGGATGCTTACCCTTTAATGGGCTAACTCAAGTCATTTAGATGAATTCTTGTTGGGCTCCATTGTTTTAGCTATATATATATATATATATATATATATATATATATATATATATATATATATATATATATATATATATATATATATATATATATATATATATATATATATATATCGATAATATTTTTAATGGAGGTTGTGAGAAGATGATTGATTTTAATTACCTTAGCACACTAAATGAAAATAGTTAATTTTTTTATTGTTATATTAGTAAAACGAAAAAGAAATAATATTATGATATTTATTGATTTAGAGAAAGCATATGATAAAGTTCCAAGAGATGTGCTATGGAGAGTTCTAGAAAAGAAAGGGGTTAATAATGCTTATATTCAAGTCATTAAGGATATGTATGTAGGAGCTGTTACTTGTGTTCAGATACAATGTGATTTGATCAAGTATTATCCTATTTCAGTTGGATTACATCAAGGATCAGCCTTAAGCCCATATCTTTTTGCTTTAGTCATGGATGTTCTCATTGGACATTTGCAAGAGGTTGTACATTGGTGTATGCTTTTTGCTGAAGTTGAGAGAGAGGGTTTTTAGAGAGAGAAAGTTTATTTTGAGCCGCTTTAGATCATTTTTTAGCTGATGGGCCAATTGAAAAAATTATCCAAACTGAGGTAGGTGACATTACACCTATCTCAATTTTTAAAAATTCAAATTTTTTCAAAATTTCTTGATTAAATTTTTATTTTTGTTATCGAAAAATATGAATAACTTTGCACTGGTAAAATATTCACCGCGTAAATTCTTATATGTTATCGAGATCGATGTTTTGAACATTTTAAGTAATTTCTAGAAATTTTATACTTGGTATTTTGATTTTTTTGCAATTTTTATTTAATAGAAAATAATCAAGACTAAAAAACAGTGCTTTAGTATGATTAAAGTTTTTAAATAATATCTTACACAATCTTTGATAATTTAGTTATGTTTTGAAAATATGCATTTTTATTCACTAGGTTTTTTCAAGCATATTGTTAATATAAGCATTGACAATAAAAATGAATATATGATTAGGTAATAGATGATCACTATTATTTTTATTATAATATGTGTGAAAGACAAGTCAAGATTGGTTGATCTGTTGGCTGAAGATTAATTGACTTGTATAGGATGGTAGATCGACAAACTTTTTTTAAATATTTTGGTTTGGTGTTATCTGATATGACGATTTCAGAGCAACAATTGAGAGTTTTAAGGAGTTATTAATGTGTCGACAGACAAAGAGCGACAACTCTATTTACTGAGCCAACGGTTTACTGATTATTGATTGCTGACTACTCAAAAATATCATGATAGCTAGGATTTCTTATTTGTTTAGTATGACTACTAAAATTCATGTTACAAATTCATTATTACTACAATTAGATTTACTAGTACCGATATGGACACCAATATTATTACTGATAGTACTATTGATTTACTGTTATTATTATTGTCATTAATTCATTGTGTTGATTATTGATGCTAAATATGTGATATTTTGAGTATGTGATTAAGATGTCGATACTAAGATAAACTAATTGGAAAGTATGTACATTGTTATAAGATTTTGCTGCATTAATTTAAGTTTAATTGTTCTTTAATGATGTCTTGGTTCTACTACTTTATACATTTGTTTTACTGATTGATTGTACTAATATGATATCTCCTTTATTGATGTGACTCCAATACTGATTTACTGATTTCCCCTATGTACTACTTTACTGGCTTTCGTGCCTTAATATTTTACCGTTTATAGATTCTACTATTATTGTATATGAGTTTTATTATTTTTGCACTGATTCTTGATCATATAACTATTACTGATAAGAATTGACTAATGACATGTATATTGCTTCTCTACCATACTTTGAATTTAGTGATAGGATTTTATGACCTACTGATTGTTTAGCTCATTATATATAGTTTAAATAATTTCAGATCAATATAAGGGCGCATGAGTGAGAGATTGATCAGGATTCCTTAGGTTTCTTTTCTTTTATTATAGTTATTCTTTTGTACTCACGATTTGTATAGACATGATATGATTGTATGATTTATGAGTATTGTATATGATTTTTGGAGTAATGAATGCAGATGTATAATGATATTTTGAATTATAGAAATTATTTTTGTTGTTTATTATTGATTGATGGTATTAGATAACTATGGTTGTTGTATGACAAAAGATAAAAGAAAGAATTCTTTCAAATTAGATTCTGAGGCTTGACAAACTTGGTATCATAGCAGTTGTTGGAAGAATTGATTGAATTAGTATTAGAGTAATATGAATTGATTGTGAGTTGGATATAATTAGTAGATTAAGGTGTATCATTTTGTATACATAATTGATTACATGTGTCAATTATTCTAATTAAACAGAAGTGTATAAGTAAACAGTTGCAATGGACTTATTAGAACAAATGTGCCAAATGAGCAGTACAATGTAGCTCCGTTACCGTTAGACACTATTATGCAGCTGGCTAGTGTTCTAGCATAAGTTATGGGTGGTACTTGAAGTAAGCTATCTGGGAACGTGGAAGAAGATGGAGGCAAGCATTTACAGATATTCCATAAGCTAAAGCCTCTATTGTTCAAAGGATCTATAGGACCTCAGGCTGTAGAAGAATAGCTGCTAAGGATATATAAGATTTTTGACAACATGATGTTTCCAAAGAATAGAAAAGTACCATTAGTTGTGCTCTTCTTTAAAGGAGAGGCTGAGATATTGGTGGGTTGGACAATAGAGAGAGAAATTCTAAGGAAAGACAAATGCTGAAATCACTTGGGATGAGTTCACAATGGTATTCAGAATGTTTCATTAGCCCGATGACATATATAGAAAGCTTTCATTAAGTTGGAGTAATGGAAGATTGTGATGCAGTATGAAGCCAAGTTTACTGCACTTGCTAGGTATACTTCTTATTTGATCCCTACTATTAAAGAAAAATGCTACAGGTTTCTACAATGATTGCACGAAAGTTAATACATCCTTTAGTGCCTCTACGGATTCATGAGTTTTCTGAGTTAGTGGAGCGGGCCAAATTGATAAAGATTAATCTGATAGTACCAGCATCCATATATGATGTGGTTTCTAGGTATGATAGCAGTAGACAAAGGATTAAAGATGAAGTAACCAGGGACAGATACAATGCCAGTGAGAAGAAAAGCAAATATATTGATGTGAGGGGATAGTGATTGTAGCATCTACTTGAAGCTATAGCGAATGCATTCATTGTGGAAGAAGATATTCGAGATAGTGTTACCTTTTAACAGGATAATACTTTTGATGTGGATATTAAGGATATAAGGCAATGGATTGTCCGCAGGGAGGAAGAGCTAATTTTGGAGCAGGATATAGTAGGTAGACAAACGGATAAAGGAATATCAGATCGAGAGCTTATAGTGAAAGATCAGCAAATAGACCTGATGATAGAGTTGCCTGTGGCAGTCAAAGGGAGGTTGTCGCATGGGGATCGACAATACCGATAGCACTTACTCCAGTCATTGTTTAAAATTGCGCAAGGCTCGCCTTGAAGCCCGCCTCAACGCAATTCCCATAAAAAATACTTCAAGGCTTACGCCTCATTATGGATGAGGCCCGCCTTAAGGCGCGCGTCACCTTGCTGGCATAAAATGTACGCATCTATTTATATTTTTTTAATTTAAAATTTACCTAAATCCTATAAAAAAGCCGCAAAATAATCATGTCTTGCACCACCAAGCCATAACAACTTCCTCTCAATTGCCTCGACCTCTAGCCCATCGCATTCATCGTAGTCACCACCATTATAGCCGCCACAGGGGATCACTAGAAAGTCGCACGTCACCATCTTCTCTTAAAATGTTGGGGTATTATCTTTATGCTGATGACAAATATTTATAAAAGATTAAGATGACTAACATAAATGAAGAAGAAATAATTTGAGAGGTATTGGACCCTATAGGATGAGGCTGGGAAGAGACCAATTTATTATGACAGTGACTCAAATAAAAATCCCCTTAGTAATGATAATATATATGATTTCTAAGTTGTTTCCAATAATTTTAGCTTTCTTTAAAAATTAAACGTAGATGAGTAGGCAACTGAGAAAGAAAAAAATTAGAGCTGAACTTGATGTTATATGATACTTTTATGCAATTCATATATTTTATGTTGTTTTGTTCCTGTAATATTTGGATTTCAATTCTATTTCATATAATTAATCACTTAGCACTTTACAACTTATATAGTTTTTTATTTCATATATATATAAATTTGTTACTTCATAGTTTAATAAAAAGTTAATATATCATCCTTTAACATATTATCTGGATATTATATAAAAAATCACTTTTAACTTTTATTTTGATTTTACGTAATTTTTAGATTTTGAGGCTTACACGTCGCCTCACGAACGAAAAACGCCTCAATATCTAATTACGCAATTTTAAACCTTGACTCTAGTGATGTCACGAGTGTACAACTTGTAGTATTTGGAGGATCGACAATAACTTGAGAATTTGACTGGTAAGAAATTTGTTTTAAATAATTAACTGAAATGATATTTCATTGCATAAATGAATGATATGTGATTAAATGAATTGAATGATTGTATGATAGAAATTTATTGCCTTTTAAAACCTTTAGATTTTATTTTTTACTTAACTGAGATATTGGTCATTTGGATTTTGTCGTATGGCTTTGTTTATATAAGTTTTATGTTAGAATCCTTTAAAAAAAATCTTAGGGATAATATTTTTTCTAAGATGGGTAGATTGTAATAACTCAAAAATATAAACATAAAATTTTTAAAGTTAAAGATTGAATTCATGTTTTTGCGCATATTTGCATGTATTTAGAAGTCCTTTAATACTTGAAAATGGTTGTGAATAAGTATTAAGGGTCTGGAGCGAGTTTTAACAAAGTCTATGTTATTATTTGAGCGCCTCAGAGCTAGGTGTCCAAGCATCTCAACGCTGCTACAGTGCGAGGCGTCAAATAGTGACATTGCAGTGCTTTAGACTCTATATTTTGAAAAAATGAACTAGCACCACAGCACTAGGCCATTATCATCATTTTTATATATTTTAAAACCATTATTTCAACTCATTCAATGCATACAGCAAACCAAAGTACACACACACACAGAGAGAGAGAGAGAGAGAGAGTTTTTAAACATATAATGTGTATTTTGAGT
Organism: Dendrobium chrysotoxum; assembly: GCA_019925795.1. Classification (NCBI taxonomy): domain Eukaryota; kingdom Viridiplantae; phylum Streptophyta; class Magnoliopsida; order Asparagales; family Orchidaceae; genus Dendrobium; species Dendrobium chrysotoxum. Next base: position 24,893,938 of record CM034308.1, read on the forward strand.
CACTTCGGGACATTTTTAGCCATCCGGTCAGTTGGAAAAGTTGTCAAGATTGAGGTAGGTCACATTATATCTATCTTAGTTTTTAAAAAATTAATTTTTTTATAAATTTCTTGATTAAATTTTTATTTCAATTATTAAAAAATTTGAATAAATTTGCACTGGTAAAATTTTCATCCCGTAACTTCTTATATGTTAACTAGATTTATATTTTGAATATTTTAAATATTTTCTAACAACTTTATATCAGGTATTTTAGAATTTGTGTGATTTTTATTGAATAGAAAATAATCAAGACCATGAAAAATAGTGCTTTAGTATTATTAAAGTCTTGAAATGATGTTTTACACAATCATTAGTAATTTGGTTATATTTTGAAATTGTGCATTTTTTACTTAGTAAGTGTTTTCAAGTATATTATTAATACAAGCATTGAGAATGGAAATAAATATGTGATGGTGTAATAGTTGGTCAATATTGCTTTTATTATATTGTGTGTGAAAAATAAGTAAAGACTGGTTGACCTGTTGGTTGAAGGTTGATTGACTTATACAGGATGGTGGGCCGACGAACATTTCTTTAAATACTATGACTTAGTGTTATCCAATACAACAATTTCAGAGCAACGATTGAGAGTTATAATGAGTTATTAATATGCTGATGGGTAAAGACTAACGACTCTGTGTATTTAGCCAATGATTTACTGACTATTGATTGCCGACTATTAAAAAATATTGTGATAGTCATGACATCTTATTTGTTTAGTGTGACTACTGAAATGCATATGATGGATTCATTATTACTATACGTATTATTGTTAAGCATTGATTTACTGGAACCTATATGAACACCGATATTATTACTAATACTATTACTGATTCACTGTTACTATTGTTGTTATTGATTCAATGTACTAATTATTGATATTGAGCATGTGATATTCTGTGTATGTTATACATTGAGAATGTGATTAAGATATCAATATTGATATAGACTAATTAGAATGTATATATACATCGTTATAAGATTTTCATGCATTGATCTTACTTTGATAATTCTTTATTGATGCCTTGGTTTTACTGCTTTATGTGCTTATTTTACTGATTGTTAGTACTGATATAATAATTATTTTATTAATGTGACCCATGTATCGATTTACTGATTCTCCATTGTATTATTTTACTGGCTTTCATACTATACAATTTTATCATTTACAGATTCTACTGCTACTATATGTGAATTTTACTGTTTATGCATTGATTCTTAATCATATGATAATTACTGATATGAATTAATTAATGACATGCATATTACTTCTTTGCTGTGCTTTGAATTCAGTGATAGGATTTTGTGACCTGCGGGCTATTTAGCTCATTTTATGTGGTTTAAATTATTTTAGATCAAGGCAATGGAGTGAGAGTGAGAGATTGATCAGGGTTCTTTAAGTTCTTTTTTTTTTTTATTTTAGTTATTCTTTTGTAATAAAGATTTGGATAGATATGGTATGATTGTATGATTCTTAAGTATTGTATATAATTTTTGGAGTAATGAATGTAGATGTACAATGAAGTTTTGAATTATAGAATTTATTTTTGCTATTTGATACTGATAGATGATATTAGATAGCTATGAATATTGTATAATAAAAGATAAAATAAAGAATTCTTTCAGCTTAGATTCTAAGGTGTGAAGGCCAATCGTAAGCATGGATGAAAAAAAGTTGAGGAAAAATTTGTAAAAATAAATTTAGACTCCTGCTGAAAAAATATTTTGGCTCGGCTATTATTAACAGCGAATCAAAATTGAGTTTATTCATGTCTTTTTGGCGCCTTTGAAAAGCAGGAAGTAGGAGAATGAAGGAGACTTTCTTAGGATGCGATAAGTAACAACCAAACGCAAAAATTTTTAAAACGGAGCAAAAACTCAGTACCCCAAACAACGCCTCAATTATGTTTCATAAAGTAAAGTAGCAAAATAGCCAGCCCAATGCACCCTAAGACGATGTTCTTTGCCATTGCCTTTCTGTTTCTATATTTGTTGTTCTCTTCCGTTGCATGTATATTTCTATAATTTTTCTTCTTTGGCCTTTCTCTTTGCTTTTCTTATAGGCTTAGGCATGTATTGGGTTTGCTTTTCCGCCTTTCCATGTCTTCGTTGCAGCTTCGGCTTCGCCGACTATAAGGTGAATTAGAATTTTAAAAGAACCGTTAAAGGAAGTTACTTCGCCCCCTTCGATAACATCATTCTTGTCGGATCAAAAGTCACGACGGGAGCTTGCACGAAGGTAACAATTTTTCATTCCTTTTCGTGCGCTTCTTCGGCTAAAGCTAGTAAATCTATCGATCTGGAATTACTAAATTTGTGATTTAGGCCAAAAAGGTAGAAAATGGTGTGAAATGGGATTTAACTTATCCTGAGAATTGAGAAACCTTTTTTAATGTGGGTGGGATTTAAGTAGGATTTAGGCAAGATTTATCATAAATGCTATGAAACATTTGAGGGCGTGCAATAAATCTGAATTGATCTTAAATTCTGGATTTATAGATTTATGACATAAATATGGGATTTATTAAATCCCATCGTTTGATAGATTTAAAAGGATTTATGAATTTGTGAAGTTATCCCACAGCGAGCAAGCGAGCTATTGTCTTGAAGGAGGTGGCGAAGATGGTTACCTTCATTGAGAGCGAGCTCCTGACTTGACTCATAATCTGACATCGTTGAAGGAGGAGGTGAAGAAGCTTCTTTAGTAACTCTTTCAACACATTGCTTCACACGAAGCACATGAAGCCAAAGCAGCAATGAAGAAATGGTGACGAGGAAAAACAACAAGCTAACAACAAAAAAAAGATATGGAGATGAAAAACAAATGCTAGAGGGCCTCCATCCAATTAATCAATTTTAACATAATTAATATAATTTAAAAATATTAAAATTAACTAAATTTATTAATTAATTAGTAGTATAATAAAATAATCTAATTAAACTTAATTAAATAATTAGTTGTATAATTAAAAATTAAACATTAATATAGTTAGTTTAGGATTTAGAATTTGAAATTGAATAATTAATTATATCATTAACATTGTAAATAATTATTAAATAATTAATTAATAGTAGAATATTTAAATGCTTAATGAGTTAATTAATAGAATTATTAATAATTAAATATAATTAAAAATACTTAAATAATTAATAAAATCATTCGTATGAGTGTTAGTTACATAAATAGTTATTAAAAAAACTAATTAATTAAATAATTATCAATATGATTAGATATTAAATACTTATTAAATTAACACTTTAATATGTAGTTTGATAATTAGTACTTAAATTAGTAATTAAACTATTAATTAAATTATTAGATTATTAAGTAAGATTCTAATTATATTATTTATCATTATAAGTTATTGATGGTAAATAAATTTGAAATTAATTAGTAACTCATACTAAACACACAAATTAAATTCAAAACACATTAAATTTAATTTTTGAATGAACCAAACACTTTAAATCTTGGATTACTTTATCAATGGTTTCATGGGCTTTAACTGGATTTAACAACTATCTTCCCAAACAGTTTTTAGGATTTAACATATTCATAATTTACTAAACTCGGATTTTTAGGATTTATCTTACTAAAGCTAAATCTTACTTGTTGCCAAATAGCACCTTAGCTTAAATTGTGCCCAAATCATGTATTCATAACAACCGCTAAAATTTTTTCCCCTCATCGAAATAAGTCCTTCAAGTAAATTCAAATAGGTTCAAATTTGTATCATTGTGTTCATTTTGGTTGCGGTGTCCAGGACCTTATTGAGAGGAGCCCACTAATATCATTGAGGAAAGACATAAATAGGACCAACAACTTGCGAGGGAGAAGAATAGCTTGTGAAGATAAATTACTAGGGGGAAGTGGTGTGGTAAGAAGAGAAAGGTTCATGACAAGAGCTCGCTAGGAAAGGAGTCGGCATAATCTAATTTAGATGAATGATAGAGGGATCTGCAATAGTAGCTTGTCAGGGGAATGCGTCAACGAGATTGACAGCGCATGAAGAAAAGAGAGGCTTGCTATGTGATGTTTGAACATGGCTCAATTCTGGTTATAACATTATTCAAAATAGGTTCAAACACAAATTTGAAATTCAAATTGGGTTTTAATCAAGTTCAAATTTGGGTATATGATTCAAATCCAAATATGATTTGAACCAGTTTCATCTTAAAATCAATCTGTGAATACAAGTGTTTATCACTTCTTAGGGTATTGTCATCCCAAAAAATTTAGATAGATTTCTCCAAGAAAAAAAAAAGCTGGTGATATTTCTTAGCTCCCATTACTATAAATATATATGAAATCAAAATTCATTTACTTAAAAGGTAGGTTCTTTTAGGATTTTTTTTTTATACATTTCGAGAAAACTCACTTAATCCTTACTAATCTCTTGGTAATATTCGAAATAAAAATTTATAGTATTAAATTCAAGTGCATTGGAGCTTCAATTTCAACAAACTTATAATGGAATTGAATGTTTCAACAAGATGAACCTATCGACACCATAAATGACCTTATTTGAATCCAAATGAATTCAAATCAAACACTTGTATATGTTTGTAAACTGAAGGACATTAATTAAATAGCCAAATAGTCTCAAAATTCTATGTGCATATAGTCGAATCAAGTGGCTCGACCAAATAAATCTAATAAGCATACAAGTGGCTCAACCAAATAAATCTAATAAACATACACTCCTTTAGTTCTGAAATTCTTGAGGCACTCAATTGCTATATAAATAATATATAATCAAGGGGAGTAATATAGATTGTTTGATAGATTATTTTGGATTTTTATTGAGGTTATCAAAATACCCCTCCTAAAAAGTTATAAATATGACTTTATTTTATGCATGAAGGGGTTTCAAGAGCTAAGAGAGTTTAAGAACTCAAATCGTATTTTGCATCATAACCACTGACAACCACCATCAATGATCAACGCCTCCATTATCTGACTATTGTTGCATGGCTGCTAAAGCCCAATCTCATTATTTGACTTTAAATTTCCGTATGTAGACACTCAATTTCTATAATCCTAACAATGAAAATTAAGTAATTATTTCACTTTTGTAATCTTATTTTCTATAATCCTTACAATTAGATGGTATATTATAAAAATTATGTCAGGCACTATATTTTTTCCTCTTCTTAGATTTTTCACATGAAAAAATATTTGATATCTTGCACAACTTCTATCTATGTATGGTGGATCTTTGTACAAAATCATGGTATTAACCACCATAAATTTGTAGCACTTAGCAATGTGGTGTCGTATGTGGGAGCTTATTCTCAACACAAACTGTAATTATTTTTTATTATATGAAAATCAATCCCTGAATCATGAATAGCACAATCTTGGTGTTGAAGGCAACCCATGGCTCACTTTGAAGGATTGAAAAAATATGACGGAAGAACTTTAAGTTTAAATCATTCAGCTCTTAAAGTATGCTGGACAACAAGAAACACAATTATAGTATGATACAGTTTTCCCACCACAAAATTAATAACTATTTAGGGCTAATCCATTTGATGTCGTCGAGATTGTAGCTCTCCCTCCACATAGTCCATTAAGTTCTTTTGGATATTGTGACGTGGAGCTACCAAATGTTTTAACCCTTATTGGTTTGTTGTTTTAGCCTTGGAAGGGCTCCAAAATGTGTTAGGGTTTTTAGGGAAGCCTTTGGAAGGGTTGGAGTAAAGTGGTGTTCAAGTTTCATGCAATAGAAGAGTGAAATGCATGTATACTATAATTTTGATTGAATTTTGAAAAGTAGAGTTTTGGCTTTTATAGATTTAATAAATGAACATTTATTGACTGGTAAACACTTGGATATAGAAATAGAATGTCATAGGAATATTTTTGAATATTTTCACAAAATTTATGAGTTTTTGATGGGTCAATTTGGAGGTCAGAATCCAACTAAGTCATATTTAACCTAGTTATGGCCTACAACTTTAAGAGGGATTTTGGATGGGATTTTATGATTATAAAGCAAAAAAGAAAATTTTTAAAATATAATTAAGATAGGCTTGCTATTCACCAAAATAATCTGGTTGCAGAAATCACCAAACCTCCTCATTTGAGAGCCAACCACCATACCTCCTCTTCTTGAATGGAACTCTATTATTTTGCAAACACAACAACTCATTTTCATGTTTTATTCTAAAATATGTGTAGATGTTATGTAATTCTTGAAATTTAAATAAAATCAAATAGAGGGAGAAGTTAGGCCTGGCCCACTTGAAAATATGCAAATGGATTGTTATATACCTTTTGGAAAAAGTGAAACCCACCTCTTTTATGAGGAGGTAGGCCATAATTTTTTTTTAATTATTTTTTTAATTTTTAACCACCAATTTTATTTAATTTTAATTTAACACTTGTTCCTTCTAATCCCTCCAACATTTCAAAAGGCAAAATTCAAATTTAAAAAATTTTGAGTTTCACAATTTCCAATATAATTATAACCAAAAATAAAATTCCCAAACATATAATTTATTATAATATTTAACATATATAAGAAATCTAAATACCAAATAAAAGCTTTCATAGGCATCTCATTTAATCCCTTATTTTTTAGCAGGCATATTCTAGCTTTAGCCACTATTGTTGGAAACTTTTCTTTTGTGATGGGCATGTTATGCCATATTAAATTGCTAGTTTAATCCATCTTATGTTGTTCGGTCAACCATCTCTACCCTACCATCATTGTTAGAGTACTGTCGTAGCCTTATCTACCACATCAGAGAATTTTTCATTTGCAGAATATCACCATCGGTTTGTCGTTACCAACCACTATCATCAGACTACCGCTAGCCGACCATTATTGTTGTTGGACTACCGCCATTAGGTTGTCGTAGCACAATCACTTAACTATTACCATTTAAATATCACTCTTAATGTTTTAAATATGTGATTGCTTTTTGTTGTCCACTTAAGAGTGTCAATATTTGACACGACCTAAAATCTCGACTCAAACTTGACCAAAATATTTTGGGTTCGGGTCAACCCATTTGAAAAATGGGTCGTATTCGGGTTAACCCAAAAATCCAAAATCAACCCTCCAACCTGCGCATGGCCTCTATTGTGCACATCGCACTCATGCGCACTCACCTCCTGGTCTCGCTACTCGTCGTGCTCACGCTCACCATCACGATTTCGTCTTCACGCTACACGCGCTCGCCCACAAGCTCGCTTGCCAGTGCCCACGTACCTGAATGCACACGCTCGTGCCTAGTTTGATGGCTCTGCTCGCATGCCCCTTTGTTGCATTCGCGGTCACCCTTGCCTAGGTTAGTGGTTTGTGTTCGGTCGACCCAGATTCAGATCGAGTCGGGTTCAGGTCTAGTTTTGTGACCCATTTCCCTAATCTGGTTAGGTCATGTCAAGATAGTTGGTGTGGGGTCATTTTCGTGTTGGACTGAATCCCACTCGAAAATTCATTTTGACACCCCTATATCCACTCATTCTCTTGTAATTGTCTTCTCCAAATTAGGGCCCAAGTAAATCTTTCTAATCAACGCTCACTTGCATAATTATTTCAACTAGGCTATACCTCATCATTTTTCCTCTTTTTTAGAATTTTCATGCAAAATCTTGAATGTCTTTTGTGCTCTTTTCATTTATCTATTTACTTGTGGGATGTTCATGCAAAACTAAGATGCAAACCTAGCTTACCCTATTATTGTAAATTATAGCATGTAAGAAGTATAATATACATAGGCTAATCACATGTTTCTTCATTATAAGCTCTTTAGTTACATGTCTTTAGAATTACAACATATTCAAATTTATTATAAATTAGATACACTACATTTTACTTTTTTATGTGTTTTGGTATGTTGTAAAATAAAACATGAAATAATTTTTTTAAAAATTTGGTTGAATGTAAATTAAAAACAAGTCTAGGGCAAAAATATATGGTAGTAGATCTTAGGCATGAGAAGTAGATGCTAGGTTGAGTGTTGAGCATAACGTGTTAATCGATGGTGTCGTAGTCGTAGTGAATGCAACAAGGGAGTGCGTCGCCAGTAATATCCACGTGATATCAAAGTGCGGTTGACTGACAATGAAGATTGAGATGATGAAATATAGCGCTGAGATCGAGGTGATGCGACTTTATAATTCATTTGAATCGGTCTAATTCATAATACATTGAAAATAATCAAATATAGGTATTCTCAATTCATTAAAATATTATTTTAGCGATACAAATTGAATATGAAAAAATATTTAAAAAAATCCAGTGAAATGATACAAGGACTATTGAAATAGAAGATTATATTTTTTATGGATTTTTGGGCCATAAATTTATACACATATCACATACAAAAATTTTGAACGTAAGATCTCTTGGTTGGTAGTCAAATATAATTGTTGCGGACTCAAATATACGCGGCGATAGAGTTTAAATTTCCGTCTCAGCGTTGTACGTATATCCAGAACACAAACAGAAGAATGAAAGAACACCAGGATTTTTACGTGAAAAACCCTGGAAAGGGAAAAAACCACGGGGCCACGCCCAGTTGAAAGAGTTCCACTAGTGTCGTTTGAAGTACACGAGGCTGATCCGTCCTTTAGATTCAGGACGATCAGATTACAATGAGTATCATTTACAAGGACAAGCAGAGTTCCGATGTCACTTGAGTGTCCGGTAGAATTCCGGCGTCACTTGGAAAGAAGTCCGGCGTCACTCGGGCGTTGGGTAGAATTCCGGCGTCGGGCAGAATTCCGACGTTGCTCCCGTGTCGGGCAGAGCTCCGGCATCCCTCGGGCGCCTGGTGGTGCTTCGGTGGTGTTCCGGCGGTGTTCCGGCGGAGTTCCGGCGGTATTCCGGCGATGGTCGAGGAGGAGTTATTCCCTCCTAGGCTTCTCTTCTCTTCCTTCTCTTCTTCTCTTCTTGGCTTGGGCCTTTCTTAAGAGAAATGAGGGGCTATTTATAGTTTTTCTGGAGTGGCATAGCCCGTAAATAGATGAGGGATCAAGGGCAAATAAGGAGTGATCCGGATGAACGGCCGATATTGAATCCCTTGATCGTGAACCGTTTATCAAGCATTTAAAGGTCTTAATGATATCAAAATTCTACGATCTTGGGCTCGTTGGATTCGTCTCGTCGAGAAGCTCGATTTGACTATAAGCTCGTCAAAATCGGAGACCGTTTGGTAACTCAAATTGCTGTTTGATGCTTCCAACAGCACTTCGGGTACTTGATTTGGACTCGTTTGGGCTCGGATTAAGTCGAATTTGGTGTTGTTGGATTCGTATTTCCGAGACGCTCAGTTCGACTGTAAGATTGCTGAAATCGGAGTTTAAATAGTCTCCGAATTAATTTTTGAAGTTTCCAACTTGAGTTTTTTCCTCGAGATTCGTGCCCGATCAAGATAATTTTTTGGCGATATATCAGTTGCCCCCCTATTTTCGGACGTCGAAGCTCCATGAGTCCGAAAATACTTTCTCCGGTATTTTACGTTGGCCGAATCGCAAAAAATTGCGTTCCAGAAATTAAATATTTGCTCGAACTTGATCATAGAGGCCCCGTTGAGCTCCGAAAGTGTCAAAATTGAGTCCGGAACGTCGAAAAACGTGTCCGGGGACCCCAAAAACGTCCAATTTGGACCGTCCGGGCTCGAAATCGGAGCCCGGCAACGCGTAGGCGGCCGAACCGGCCGGCCGGCCGGCCGGCCGCCGGCAGCCGCCGCCGGCGGCGCCCGCGCGGGCGCGCGGGCAAGGGGCGCGCCCCTTGGCACGCTCCAGCAGTTACCTTTTTAATTTTTTTTTTTTTTTTTTTTTTGTGGGGCCCACAGGGATTAAAAATTCCCAAAAATCCGAAAAAATCCGAAAAAATTCCAAAAAATTCCGAAAAATTTAGAAAAATTCGAAATTCCTTCTAGAAGCCTCCTCCCTCCAATTTTCAAACATTTTCCCCCTCTTTTTCTTCAATAACTCCCTCTCTTTTCATCCTATAAATAGACCCCCTGGGGTAGGGGTCAAAATGCTCCTCTCTTCCTCCTCTCCTGGCCTTCTAGCTTTTGGCATTCTGAGGCTTTCCGCCGTTTCTAAGTAGGTGACTTTCCCTACTTGATTCGGCGCCCCTCCTTTTGCGCAGAAGTTAGCGGCTTTCTCTCTTTTTTCTCTCATTCTGGCTTTCTGACAGTTGAGGCATTCCGTTGTTATTCAGTAGGTGATTTTCCCTACTTGAGACAACGCCCCTCCTCTTGTACAGGAGATAAAAATTTCTCTCTTCTCTCCTCTAGTTTCTGGCATTTTGAGGCCTTCCGCTGTTTTTGGGTAGGTGACTTTTCCTACTTGACTCGGCGCCCCTCCCTTTGCGCAGAAGTTAGAGTTTCTCTTCTTTAAGAGATCGTGTGGAGGTGAGATTTAGTCGGAGAGAGTCTGACGGCGGTCAGCGGCCGGGCGGTGGTCCGACGAAGGTCGGGCTGAAGTTCGATGGCGGTCCGCGACCGGGCGGTGGTTCGACGAAGGTCGGGATGAAGTCTGGCGGCGGTCAGCGGCCGGGTGGAAGTTCGGCGGCGGGAAGAAGTACGGCGTCGGGTAGAACTCCGACGAAAATCTGTCGGCCAGAAGAAGTCCCACGACGGGTAGAAATTTGGTGTCGGGTAGAAGCCCGACAAACATCTGACAACAGGCAGAAGTCCGACGTCACGTAAAAGTACAGCGTCGGGTAGATATCCGACGGGGGTCTGACGACTGGCTGAAGTCCGACGTTGGGTAGAAGTTTAGCGTCGAGTTGAAGTCCGACGAGGGTCTGGCGGCGTGTAGAAGTCCTCCAACGGGAGGAAGCTTAGCATCGAATAGAATTTCGGTGTTAGTTTGTCGATGATGGACGATCGGGTGGAAGTCCGTTGGCAGTCAACGACCAAGTTAGGAGCAGAAGGAGAGAGTTCAACGGTGCTGCTATCAGCAGTTGAACGAGAAGCCGATGATGGCTGATATGAAGTAAAGGACCGCCGGCAGATATCCGACGAAGGTTTGATGATGGCGGGTGTCCAGTGATATTGTGTTAAGGCAATATTCATCCATACTGAAGTGTGCCAACATCAGATATTACTGGATCAAGGGGCCGAAGGAGGGTGATATGCCAACATTTTGGCAATACACTAACACCGAGTGGAGATCCGATGATGATCCAGTTATGTCCTTTCTTTGAAGGAGCAGTTGTAGGAGATGCTTGCGTGCAGTAAGGGAGAAGTCACTTAAATCCACCAAGGATATTTGACTGTGTTAAAGTTGCTTATTGCTTGATGATACTAGTTTGTACGGATGACGCCAATGTACTTTTCAATTTCAACTTCTAGTGAGAATAAATGTACACCTGAATATGGATTTATGTAACTCCAATGATATTGTATATGAAATGAGGATTTGTCCCCTAGAGGGACCTGAATTGTTCTTGCATCTGTAAGACATGCTTTGTGCTTTTGATGTATTATTAGTCTGAATGAATGTGAGAGACATCCTTTTTGACATATTTGAGACTGTAGGTCAAAGCCCTTGCTTGATGACATTAACATGTATAAAAAAGGTCGAGAGAATCCACCAAGGATGTGAGACCTTTCCGAGGTTGTATGTCAGAGCCTTTGCTCGACGACGTTAACTTGTATGGAGTGGTTGAGGGAATCCACCGAGGATGTGAGACCTATTCGAGGTTGTATGTCAGAGCCCTGCTCGACGACGTTAACCTTTATGGAAGAGGTCGAGAGAATCCACCAAGGATGTGAGACATATCCGAGGTTGTATGTCGGAGCCTTTGCTCGACGACGTTAACCTGTATGGAAGAGGTCGAGAGAATCCACCAAGGATGTGAGACCTATCTGAGGTTGTATGTCGGAGCCTTTGCTCGACGACGTTAACCTGTATGGAAGAGGTCGAGAGAATCCACCAAGGATGTGAGACCTATCCGAGGTTGTATGTCGGAGCCTTTGCTTGACGACGTTAACCTGTATGGAAGAGGTCGAGAGAATCCACCAAGGATGTGAGACCTATCCGAGGTTGTATGTCGGAGCCTTTGCTCGACGACGTTAACCTGTGTGGAAGAGGTCAGATCGAATCCCCCTGGGATTGATCATCCAGTGATTGAGACACAATAAAGATTGTGTATTTCTCGAATCAAGGATAAAGAGACTATATTTGTCAGTAGTTTTTCATTGTCATTTATATTCTTTTTTAAAGAAAGAGACAATATCAAAACTGGACGAACAACACATTATATTACTGTAAGACAATAATTCCCTTGTACAATAGAAGAGATACATATAGGGACAACCACATCATTTGACTTGGTAGAAATACTAAGGACATTAGAGTGACATCCTACTGATCATAGAAGAGATACATGGTGACACATGACAAGTAGTATTACTAACACAAAGATTTAAGTTGCAGCATTACTCAATCTCACCAACCATTTGAATATTATTCAATGGTTGTCTTTGTTGTTGTTGATTTTGCCCCCCAGTGGGGCGAGCTTCTTCTCGGGTAGGTGGGTTCCCAATAAACTGTCGAAGATAGCCCTGGCGGATAAGTCTTTCAATCTCATCCTTAAGTTGCCAACACGCTTCAGTAGAGTGGCCACGACTACGATGAAAGTGACAGTACTGATCTTGATTTCCTGTATTTGGCTTCGAAGGATGCGGCCATTTCACTTTGTCCTGATCTTGAATCGCCATTAACACATTTGCTTGAGATGTGTTGAGCGGAGTGTACTCTTTCTCCTGCCGAGGTTCTCGTTGTGGTAATGGGGGCCTAGGAGGTAGATTGCTATTCCCTTGCTTTTTCCTTTGTAAGGAAGAATTATCCATCCCAGGAGCACCTTTGCGCTTCCCATTTGTCTGCTCGAACTGCTTTCTGTGAGCATTTATGGCTTCATCTGCGGAGATTTGTGCCTCCACACGATGAATCAGGTCGGCATACGAAGGGACCGTGTCTCGCATAAGTGCTGAGTAGAATGGGCCCGGACGAAGCCCTCCGAGGAAAACGCCTCTAAGTAACTCGGGATCTACTCCCGGAATTTGACGAGCTTCAGTAGAAAATCTCTTGAAGTATTCCTTGAGGGACTCACTTTCATTCTGACGGATCCCCGAGAGGTGAGAAGAGTCCTTAGTAATTCTCCGATTGACGACAAATTGTTCGACGAACACTTTTGCCAATTTGACGAACATTGGAATGGTTCCGGCTGGAAGCGAATAGAACCATATTCGAGCTTGTCCTTTGAGGGTGGCAGGAAAGACCTGACAGAGGAGCGCGTCTGAGGCTCGCTGGATATGCATAATTATTCGATAATGATCGATATGCTCGTACGGGTCAGTTGTCCCGTCATAGGGGTCGATGTTCGGTAGTTTGAATCCTGTCGGAATAGGGTGTTGAAGAATAGCTTCCGTCAGGGGTGACGAATCCTGGAAGTCCCACTGATGAAGAGGTTGCCTTACGCCTCCTGTAGGGAACTCTTCTCGAACCAATCGTCGCAGTTCGTGGCGTAGGGTATTGCGAGGGAGCTCAGCAATGTGATGTTGGGCTAGCTCCTCAGGGAGGTCTTGAGGAAGGAGAGATTGCCGACCTGTGTGCGGAGGATGGGTAGAACTTGCTGTATCAGCCAGTTCGTTATCTTGATGTGACTGCGAACGCCTCCTGGGTGGAGGAAGAGGAATCTCAGCTTGAAGATGTTCGATTTGAACAGCTTCAACACGTGGCGGATCTCGAGGGAGAAGAACCTCCTCCTGAGGCGCTAGGGTCGGTTGTCGAGTCTCTCACAGGAGGTGTAGGATCTCGTTTTGAGATTCTTCCATCTTTCGGATTCGCTCCTCCAAAGAAGGCCCTGAGGTTCCTTCTCCAGCAATGTGTTGCCCCCCAGGAAGAAAGGAGGCAGAAACTTGATGTCCACGATTTATAGACTGGTTTCTGGATTGGGGAGAGTGGGAGCGGGAGGCTCCTATGAGGCGATTGCTACGCCTATTGACCATCGTAGCAATACTTGAAGTTGTGGGATAAGTTTCCCACAGACGGCGCCAAACTGTTGCGGACTCAAATATACGCGGCGATAGAGTTTAAATTTCCGTCTCAGCGTTGTACGTATATCCAGAACACAAACAGAAGAATGAAAGAACACCAGGATTTTTACGTGGAAAACCCTGGAAAGGGAAAAAACCACGGGGCCACGCCCAGTTGAAAGAGTTCCACTAGTGTCGTTTGAAGTACACGAGGCTGATCCGTCCTTTAGATTCAGGACGATCAGATTACAATGAGTATCATTTACAAGGACAAGCAGAGTTCCGATGTCACTTGAGTGTCCGGTAGAATTCCGGCGTCACTTGGAAAGAAGTCCGGCGTCACTCGGGCGTTGGGTAGAATTCCGGCGTCGGGCAGAATTCCGACGTTGCTCCCGTGTCGGGCAGAGCTCCGGCATCCCTCGGGCGCCTGGTGGTGCTTCGGTGGTGTTCCGGCGGTGTTCCGGCGGAGTTCCGGCGGTATTCCGGCGATGGTCGAGGAGGAGTTATTCCCTCCTAGGCTTCTCTTCTCTTCCTTCTCTTCTTCTCTTCTTGGCTTGGGCCTTTCTTAAGAGAAATGAGGGGCTATTTATAGTTTTTCTGGAGTGGCATAGCCCGTAAATAGATGAGGGATCAAGGGCAAATAAGGAGTGATCCGGATGAACGGCCGATATTGAATCCCTTGATCGTGAACCGTTTATCAAGCATTTAAAGGTCTTAATGATATCAAAATTCTACGATCTTGGGCTCGTTGGATTCGTCTCGTCGAGAAGCTCGATTTGACTATAAGCTCGTCAAAATCGGAGACCGTTTGGTAACTCAAATTGCTGTTTGATGCTTCCAACAGCACTTCGGGTACTTGATTTGGACTCGTTTGGGCTCGGATTAAGTCGAATTTGGTGTTGTTGGATTCGTATTTCCGAGACGCTCAGTTCGACTGTAAGCTTGCTGAAATCGGAGTTTAAATAGTCTCCGAATTAATTTTTGAAGTTTCCAACTTGAGTTTTTTCCTCGAGATTCGTGCCCGATCAAGATAATTTTTTGGCGATATATCAATAATATTATTTATTAGAGGCCCATCATTAAAAAGAATCATTAACCAATCATTTTCTTCATGATTATCTCGTGGAATGAAGGGAATAATAAATATCAGTTTGGAATGTTTTATTTTTTTCAAATCTATGCTATGCTATATTGTTTAGCATTATCTGTAAAACTATTAAATAACAGTAGTTTACATTAATCATCGTTTTCACGTGTGAATAAAAAATTAGTAAATTATTTATTAAACTAATGAAAGAAGATCAAATTTTGCATAAAGAACCTAATTGGAAGCTGAAAAACATTAACGTTTTAAAAATGGTTGATTTTGTAATTTTCCTCTGCCAAATATCATTCATGGGGAGAAGTCTTACCTTTAAGATTGTTTTAAAAAATTAATAAAAAATAACATGGGTTGTTAGCACTTAGCAATTTTAGTTGTACATTTAAAAAATAACAAATTTCAGTATTAGATGAAAGGATTTCTCATGTAATAATTTGTTGGAAAATTTTATTTTCTTTAGATTATAAATTTATGCTACATAATTTATTATTTTTCATTATAAAAAAATTATAAATTTAATATTTGTTATATATTTATAATTATTTTTTAAAATTTTTACAAAATTTTATTTAAGTTTTTTTCCATGTTATAAAAAACCGATAAAAATGAAAATATTGAAAAATCCGTTAATTAGGCCTCCTTTTAATATTTTTATAAATAAAATGATTTATTACATATATATTTTAAATGAGATGCCCTAGTCGTCTTCCGTTCCTCCTCTTCTGAGCGATTCGTTTGTTTCGGTCTGGCTCCGGCGTTCGTCGGTGGCCAGGTTCTTCCGACCACCACCATGGACCCCTCCCTCTCCACTCATGACTTCCCCCCTCTCCCTTCGACAACTTCTCCATCCCCTTTTGCTCCTATGGCATTAAATCGACGGTGGTCAAACATTGTGGCTGCTCCTGAAATCCCTTCAACATTCCTCCTGATATCCTTCTTGGATACTCCTGAAGAAATTGTTCCCTTCAACAAAGAAAAGATTGCTGCTGCTGCTCCTGAGTGGGATCTCTGTCTGGTTGGGTATTCTCTCGGTAAACGTCATTACTATGAATCTCTGCTTTCTGTGGCAAAAAGAGTTTGGAAACTGAAAGGTAATTTTCAGCTCATAGCTCTCAGCGATGGGTTTTTCCTATTTAAATTCACGATGTTGGAAGATTTCGAGATGGTTTGGTCGAAAGGGGCCTGGTATTTCTTAGGGAAACCGTTATTTTTCAAAAATGGACTCCTCATTTTAAACCTACTAGGGAAAATTTTTCTATTGTTCCCATCTAGATCAAGATTATTGACATGCCCCTTGTTTGCTGGAATTCCGAAGGAATATCGAGGATTGCCTCCAAAATTGGCATCCCTATTGCAGTTGATGCCTTAACAGCTGCAAAACCTAGGTTGACATATGCTCGAATCTGCATACAAGTATCTTCTTCTTCTAAATTTTCGGATTTCATCCCTATCTCGTTGGAAGAAAAAGTGATACACCTTAAGGTGCAATACGAGTGGAAGCCGGAGTTGTGTGCTCACTGTTATTCTATTTCCCACTCCTCTACTATATGTCCTTCAAATCCTAACCCAAGCCCTCCCACTGTGTTGTCCTCTAGAGGTCGCAGTTTTTCTCGTTAGCCAAGGCACAGAACACATTCCCGACCACCAGCACCAAAAGGTCATTCTAGTATCAACTCTTCCCACCCCCCAACAAATTCAGTGATTAAATCCCCACTTAAAACTCATACCACTTCTCAACCTAATCTTGCCTCCACATCCTTTACTCCCCCTCAAGTCACCCTGAATAAACCTTCCGCCAACATAGTTAGCGCCAATCCCATCATCTCTTTACCCAGTTCTTCCACCAATCCTTCCATCTCTACATCTTCCCTAACCCACAAACCTACGCCTGAGACTCAGCTTCTCATAACAATTCCATCATCCCTAACCTTAATTCTCCCACCGATTTGTCTCCTGAGCAGCTACATGAGGCTAGACCAGAAACTTTGATATCTGCCAATGAGTCCTCTCAGCACCGTTTTGATGTCTTTCAATCCGACAACAAGGAGCATGATACGCTCTCTTCTGACACTTCTTCATTCTCTAAAGAGGAGATTCTTAACAATTCCTGTAGCAAGACTAACACATCCACACAAACCAAATCCTCAAAGGGGAGAGCCAAAAAAACCCCCAAACACAAAAAATAAATGATTACTCCATCCATCGTAGCTTGGAATATCAGAGGATTCTCCTCCTCTGATAAGGTTTTCTACTACAAGCGACTAGCCCAGGCTTGGGGGCTTGACATGTTATGCATTCTTGAAAATATGATACACCTCTCAGCTTTGTCTGACTCTTTCTTCTTTAACAACCACTTGATTTTTGACACGGAAGATAGTTGCAACAATTTTCATTGTTCCAATTCGGGCAGGATTTGGATTAAATGGCAAAAGGACAGAATTTCTTTCAACCATTTCTTCATCTCATCCCAGATGATTTCTGGCGCTGTTACCTTTGGGTCTACCAAACCTTTTACCTTAACTGTTATTTATGCATCCAATGATCACGAAGAAAGAAAAAATCTTTGGGAGGATATTAGCACAGTTGCCCCATTGGATGACTCCCCTTGGATCTTAATGGGGGATTTCAATTGTTGTAGGTTCCCTTCTGACAAGCTTGGGGGAAATACTTTACATCAAAGTCAACTTCATGACTTCAATGCAACTATCTTCAATATGAAGCTCAAAGATCTTGCATCCGTAGGTAATCCCTATACTTGGTTTAATCAGAGATTGGATAAGCCTATTCATATCAAACTAGACCGTATGCTGGTTAATGATGATTGGTTATCTTCCTTTCCCAATTCTCACTATGTGGTTAAAAGCCCTTCCTATTCCGATCATTGCCCTATTGTACTTCATCCTGGTGAAATTACCTCTTCCCCTCATAGATTCCTCTACAAGAATTATTGGGCTAAAATTGATCAGTTCTGGTTAGCTCTGTTATCCATATTCTCTGTCAAATCTTCTGGGTATCCTATGGTGGATTTCTGTAATAAGCTTAAGCATTTGAAGCTTACTATTAAAGGGAACAATTGGGCCAATTCCAACATTTTGGGTAAGCATTTGGAGGCTCTACAACAAAAGCAAGAGGATTACCTCAGAATTCTGAGTATGGATTGTTATAACCCAGATGTCAACCTTGCCCTTAAACATGTTAGTAAGCAACTTGTGCTTGCCAACTCCAATTGGACCTCTTGGGTTATGCAAAGAGCTAAAACAAAGTGAATGTCTCAAGGTGAAGATAACTTAAAGTTTCTATTTTCCAAAATTCAGATAAGGAAGCACTACAAAAAAATGGCTCTTTCACTTACCATGTATACAGCTTCTTATTCCTATTATGATGCAGTTAAAGCCACTATCAACCACTTTCAATCCCTTTATAATACTTATTCTCAACGGCATGTGGACATCAATGTTTTCCCGCCCGGTAACATCACTACTACTAATCTGGCTGAGAACCTCATCATGCCCATCTCCGATTCTGAGATTAAATCGGCAATTTTTTCTGGAGCCTCTAACTCTGCCCCAGGACCTGACGGTTTCAACTTTGATTTTTATAAGATCACTTGGCTTATTATAGGTCCCTCCATCTGTAAAGCTATCAAGTCCTTCTTTCAAAGTGGCTACTTACCTAGGGTGGCAAAGCATACAGCTATCACTCTCATTCCAAAAAACAGTCATGCTTCCTCTCTAGCAGATTTCAGGCCTATCTCCCTTTGCAACGCAATCTATAAAATCATTGCCAAAATCTTGGCAAACCGTCTCAAACCCATTATGCCTAGCATTATCAAAGGGAATCAAATCGATTTTATTCATAAGAGAGTTTCCACCGACAATATAATTCTTGTTAGAGAATTGTTATTGCACTCCAAAACTTCCTCCAATTTCAGAATCATGTGTGCCAAGCTTGATATCAAAAAGGCTTTTGATAGTGTTTCTAGAGAATTTATTTCTGCTAGACTCTTGCAAAAGGGATTCCCTAGCTTGTTCATTAAATGGGTGGATGTTTGCATTAATGATGTTTGGTTCTCTCTCTGTTTTGACGGTGCTCTTGAAGGTTACTTCCCCTCCTCTGTTGGGATTAGACAGGGGTGTCCCCTTAGCCCTTTATTGTTCAGTGTGGTTATGGATGCCTTCTCTTGCCTTTTAGACGGGAATAATAGATTTCAAGTTCCTCATGTTGGCAACATTCGTCTTTCTCATCTTTTATACACTGATGACCTTCTTATCTTTGGCAAAGCGGATGTGCATAATAGTGATATTTTGGTTTAGATTTTGGATATTTTTGCTGATGCCACTGGTCTCTTCATCAATTACGATATGAGTTCTATTATCCTCCCTTCTAACTGCCCAAATGCTGATGCCATTTGCTCCTCTCTTAAAATTCCTATTCCTTCTAAGTGCATTAAATATTTGGGAATCCCTATATCTCCTTACAATCTAAAGGTGGCGGATTTTTCTGATTTGATGGAGGTTATCTATCACAAATTGTCGGGTTGGAAAGCAAAAACTCTCTCTTTCGCTGGTAGGATGCAATATTTACGCTTTACTATCTGGAACACCATTCCTTACTGGATTAGAGATTCAATTATCCCCAAATCAATTATTAAGCAAATTGATAAACTATGTGCCAAATTTCTCTATTTTGGAGACGCGACCCTCAAGAAAATGCATATGATTTCGTGGAAAAATACTTGCAAACATAAACATCATGGTGGTTTGGGCTTACCATCTTTACAAGCCCTTCAATTCAGTTACAACTGTGCCCTTATTATCAAGATCTATAACAACAGGAACCTCCTTTTCAAATGGCTTTTATCTAAATACATCTCACCTTGGAAACCTCCATCGTCAAATGCTTCCACCTTTGGGAAGTCCCTCTGTAAGATTGCTATTACTGCTAAAGATATGTTCACATTTAATGCTTCTCATAATTTCCCAATTTCTCTCTATTGGGATCATTGGATTGGGGGAAAAAAATTGGAGGAGGTGGCGGTTTGTATGCCGCTGCTGGGCATTTTTCCTCTCAATGCTTCTTTGGATGTCCTACTTAAAGAGGATGGTTGGGTGATTTCTGATGCACTTCACCATTCTAATGCTATTCATGAATTTCTGAATCACCTACCTGCGGATAACATAAATTGCCTCGTCTGGAGGGATGGTAGTGCTTTGGGAATGCATAATTATCTTAATTATTTCTATAAGCATTCTCCCATGATTAATTGGCAGCATTTTGTTTGGCATAAAAAACATGCTTTACATTTCTCTTCCTTCGTCTGGATGGCTTTTTCCAATAGGTTGAAAACTGCGGATAATCTCTTACTTAGGGGGATTTCTGTGAATCCTCTTTGTGTTCTGTGCAACTCTTGTTCTGAATCAACTGCCCACTTATTTTTTGAGTGTGATTTCACTTATAATATCATTACAAATTTGTTGCCATCTACTACGGGGTACCTGCTTAGGCCAAATCTGTATCAAGTTTTTCAAGTTTTTGATAGCTTTTCTGGGTCTATTACTAAGATTCGATCGTTTTATTATCTTATGGCTTGTTGCTCTGTCTACATGATTTAGAAAGAAAGAAATGAGAGGAAATTTGGGAATACACAAGCTGCTAATATCACGGTTTGCCATAAGATTCGAAGGGCAGTGTTCACTAAAATAGCCAAATGGAGAAATTCTGAGCTCCTTTTTCAGTTGTTGTAATGTGCTGGTGTCTTCTTCCTGTTGGAGTTTGCCCGTTCGTTGGATTTGGATATTGCCCGTTTGCACAATTGGTTGCCTTGTTGCCTGCTATTGGCTCGGAAGTTGGTTATTGCTGGGCAATGATGTGTGAATTGCCTCAGCTTCTCTTGGACGGCAAAGATTCTGATTATTCATCTTGGCAGCCTCTTCAATCTTTGCAACCAGAGTTCCTGGCGGCAATTTGCTTTGGTTGAGCCCACTTTTGGGGTTTCAGGCATGTTTTTGTGCCTTTTTTCTCTTTTGGGATCCTGGCTTATTTTGGTGGCATTTTTGTTTTTGATTTTCCTGTTGTATTTTCTTATTTCTTGGGGGTATAGATTTTTGGTTGGATCTTTTATGAGGTCTGATTCTTTTATACCTTATGTATAATTTTTTAGCAATGATATATATGGGCTTTGGCCCCTAATTTTTCCAAAAATATATATATTAAATCGCTCTCATGTGCTCCACGTGTCCCTTCTGATGCCTAGTTGTCATAAAGAGCGAAAATAGCAGCAGAAATATCGAGAGAGGATGAGCGGGGCCGCGAGAATCTCTACGCTTTTTTAATAAATAAACGGAGATAGAGAGAGAACAGCCAAAATTGCCAATAGGGTGCCTAACGGACGGTGCAGATACCAGAGTCTCTCCATCAATCTCTCAATCCCAGTCGTCTCCTCCTTCCTCTCTTCTCCAGCGTCCGATCGCCTTTCTGCTCTCCCCAACGCGAAGTAACCGAAAAGGGGAAGATCCCGAGTTATCGAATCCCCCCTCAGCCTCGTTCGCGCGCTTTATTGTTTTGCGAGGTACGTTTTTTGAACTGAGCGATCGATTGTCTAGGGTTTCCGCTACGCAGACGAGCGTTCACGTTTATGATTCGTTCTCGTGCCGTCGCGGATCTAGGGCACCGCCTATGGCGTCAGAGGTGCCAGCAAGCCCTTGCGGCGGAAGCCACGAGAGTGGCGACCAGAGCCCGAGATCCAATGTCCATGAGCTGGATAGGTTCCTTCCCATCGCCAACATCAGCCGCATCATGAAGAAGGCACTCCCTCGCAATGGAAAGACTACCAAGGACGCGAAGGAGACCATGCAGGAGTGCGTTTCCGAGTTCATCGGTTTCATCACCAGCGAGTCAGACATCCTATTTCTATGTTTTTGACGATTTGTTTCTTGTCTTGATTTATGTTTTCTAATCGCATTGGCTAGCGGGCAGGGCTAGTGATATGTGCCAGAGGGAGAAGAGGAAGACAATTAGTGGGGACGATCTACTGCGGGCAATGGTGACACTAGGGTTTGAGAACTACATTAAACCGCTTAGGTTGTATTTGCATAAGTATAGGCAGGTGATTACTCTGTGACCATTTCTTTGAGCTTTGAGTTCTTTTCAGAATGATAGATCGGAATTGGTGGTTGGTGGGGGTGATAGGCCAGTCTTCCTCTTTTGCCCTTTTGCAATCGTTTATCTGATGGCGATTTTTGTTGCCTTTTTTTTGTTTATCTGGTGGCTCTGTGGAATGGATGCGACGCCATGGCAGATAGAGGTAATCAAACTATCATTGCCCCTCTGTAATCGGTTTTTTTATTTTCTTCAAGATCGGTTCAATTATTTATACTGTCATGCGTTATGGGTAGAATTAATGCTATAGTTTTGCGATTTTAGTGGTCCGTGTGCATTTCTAGATGTGGTTGCTTACATGTCTAATGTAAAAGTAAAGTACTACTTACATGCCGATATGGCACATAAATTTTTATGTGATATTCTACATGGCCAATTTAAAATTTAAGCACTACATATATGCTGCCTTAAATGTTAAAGATAGCCCGATGATAAACGTTTAACGTTGCGATGCTCATTCTTGCAGTTCTCCTGTACTAATTTTGCTCCAATTTTGGCAGGGAGATGGCAAGGGTTCTGCTAAGGGAGCAGAGAGCTCTGGTAAGAGAGATGCAGGTGGTTTTCAAGGTGGAAACCTATCTGGTTCAAGCATGCAAGGGGATATGAAGGTATCTTCATCTCTTGATTAGATTTGTAACCAACTCTGGTATTCCAATCTATTTCATTTGTTTTGCTTGATGATTTTGTAATTAAAATCTTGCAGATGCTTCAGCAAGACTATTTTACTGAAGTCATGACTTATATGAATGCTCAGGTAGTTTATCTCCGCTTTTCTGTCCTTACACTTCTGTAGAAATGAACCATACCAACCTATTGAACAATTAAGGGTTCATTTGGTTGGGCTTCTTGTCATAAAGTTAGTTGTGAAATTGCTCATAGAATGCTATATTATGAAACATTTTGAAACATATGTTCTAGTTGAAACAAACGGCCCCTGATCGGGTAATAGTCAGGCCTTGTACTGGTTGAGCTTCTTCTTTCTGTTTTTTCTCTCTACTTAGTGTTTCTTGAAAAGAATCATCATATCAGTTAATGCAACTTAAGTACGAAGCATGGTATCTGAATGTCTTTAATAAGTAGTTTGATAATTAGTAATTAAATTATTAGATTATTAAGTGTGATTCTAATTATATTATTTATCAATATAAGTTATTGATGGTAATTAAATTTGAAATTAATTAGTAACTCGTACTAAACACACAAATTAAATTCAAAACACATTAAATTTAATTTTTAAATGAACC
This sequence comes from Dendrobium chrysotoxum, assembly GCA_019925795.1. Taxonomy (NCBI): domain Eukaryota; kingdom Viridiplantae; phylum Streptophyta; class Magnoliopsida; order Asparagales; family Orchidaceae; genus Dendrobium; species Dendrobium chrysotoxum. The sequence continues at coordinate 24,917,494 of CM034308.1, forward strand.
AACCGTTATAAATCTTGGATTACCTTACCAATAGTTTCATGGGTTTTAATTGGATTTAACAACTATCTTCCCAAACAGTTTTTAGGATTTAACATATTCATAATTTACTAAACTCGGATTTATAGGATTTATCTTACTAAAGCTAAATCTTACTTGTTGCCAAACATCACTTTAGCTTAAATCGTGCACAAATCATGTATTCATATGAACCCCTAAAATTTTTCCCCTCATCGAAATAAGTCCTTCAAGTAAATTCAAAAAGGTTCAAATTTGTATCATTGTGTTCATTTTGGTTGCGGTGTTTAGGAGATTATTAAGAGGAGCCCACTAATCTCATTGAAGAAAGACATAAATATGACCAACAACTTGCGAGGGAGAAAAAAAGCTTGTGAAGATAAATTACTTGGTGGAAGACATCCATGAGATTGATGGTGTGGGAAGAAGAGAAAGGTTCATGATAGGAGCTCACTAGGGAAGGAGTCAGCATAATCTAGTTTAGATGAATGAGGGAGGGGTCTGAGGACTGCGATAGTAGCTTGTCAGGGGAATGCGTCAATGAGATTGACAACGCATGACGAAAAGAGAGGTTTGCTATGTGATGTTTGAACACGGTTCAATTCTAGTTATAACATTATTCAAAATAGGTTCAAACACAAATTTGAAAATTCAAATTGGGTTTTAATCAAGTTTAAATTTGGGTATATGATTCAAATCCAAATATGATTTGAACCAGTTTCATCTTAAAATCAATATGTGAATACAAGTGTTTATCACTTATTGGAGTATTGTCATACCAAAAAAATTAGGTAGATTTCTCCAAGAAAAAAAAAAGAAGCGAGTGATATTTCTTAGCTCCCATGTACTATAAATATATATGAAACAAAATTCATTTTCTTAAAAGGTAGGTTCTTTTAGGATTTATTTTTTATACATTTCGAGAAAACTCACTTAATCCTTACTAATCTCATGGTAATATTTGAATTAAAAATTTATAGTATTAAATTCAAGTGCATTGGAGCTTCAGTTTCAACAAACTTATAATGTTACTGAACGTTTCAACAAGACGAACCAATCGACATCATAAATGACCATATTTGAATCCAAATGAATCCATATCAAACACTTGTATATGTTTGTAAACTTAAGGACATTAATTAAATAACTAAATAGTCTCCAAATTCTATGTGCCTATAGTTGAATCAAGTGGCTCGATCAAATAAATCTAATAAACATACAATCCTTTAGTTCTGAAAATTTTTAGGCACTCAATTGCTATATAAATAATTTATAATCAAGATGAGTAATATAGATTGTTTAATAGATTATTTTGGATTTTGGTCAAGGTTATCAAAATACCCCTCCTAAAAAGTTATAAATATGACTTTATTTTATTCATGAAGGGGTTTTGAGAGCTAAGAGAGTTTAAGAGCTCAATCGTATTTTCGAGCATAACCACTAACAACCACCATCAATGATCAACGCCTCCATCATCTGACTATTGTTGCATGGCTACTAAAGCCCAATATCATTATTTGACTTTAAATGTTCGTATGTAGACACTCAACTTTTATAATCCTAACAATGAAAATTAAATAATTATTTTCAATTGTGTAATATCATTTTCTATAATCCTTACAATTAGATGGTAAATTATTAAAATTATGTCAAGCCCTATATTTTTTCCTCTTCTTGAATTTTTCACATGAAAAAACATTTGATATCTTGCACAACTTCTATCTATGTATGCTGGATCTTTGTACAAAATCATGGTATTAAATACTCTACCACCATAAATTTGTAGCACTTAGCAATTTGGTGTCGTATGTGGGAGCTTATTCTCAACACAAACTGTAATTATTTTTTATTATATGAAAATCAATCCCTTAATCATGAATAGCACTCCTTGGCTCACTTTGAAGGATTGAAATATATGATGGAATAACTTTAAGTTTAAATCCTTCATCTCTTAAAGTATGCTGAACAACAAGAAGCGCAATTATAGCATAATAGAGTTTTCCCACCACAAAATTAATAACTATTTAGGGCTAATCCATTTGATGTCATCGAGGTTGTAGCTCTCCCTCCACAGTCTCATTAAGTTCTTTTGGATATTGTGATGTGGAGCTACCAAATGTTTTAACCCTTGTTGGTTTGTTGTTTTAGCCTTGGAAGGGCTCCAAAATGTGTGAAGGTTTTTAGGGAAGCCTTAGGAAGGGTTAGAATAAAGCGGCGTTCAAGTTTCATGCAATAGAAGGGTGAAATGCATGTATACTATAATTTTGATTAAATTTTGAAAATTAGAGTTTTGGCTTTTAGAGATTTAATAAATGAGCATTTTTTATGGGTCAAATGGAGGTCAGAATCCAACTAATTCATATTCAACCTAGTTATGGCCTACAACTTTAAGAGGGATTTTGGATGGGATTTTATGGTAGAAATATAGAATAATACTATGAAACGTTATGGTGATAAGTGTAGAAATATTATAAAGCAAAAAAGAAAATTTTTAAAATATAATTAAGATAGGCTTGCCACTCACCAAAATAGCATGGTTGAAGAGATCACCAAACCTCTTCATTTGAGAGCCAACCACCATACCTCCTCTTCTTGAATGGAACTCTATTATTTTCCAAACACAACAACTCATTTTCATGCTTTATTTTAAAATATTTATATATGTTCTGTAATTCTTGAAATTGAATAAAATTAAATAGAGGGAGAAGTTAGGCTCACTTGAAAATATGCAAATGGATTGTTATATTCCTTTTGGAAAAAGTGTAACCCACCTCTTTTATGAGGAGGTAGGCCAAAACTTTTTTTTATTTTTATTTTTATTTTTAACCACCAATTTTATTTAATTTTAGTTTAACACTTGTTTTTTCTTATCCCTAACATTTCAAAAGGCAAATTTCAAATTTAAAGAATTATGAGTTTCACATTTTCCTGTATAATTATAACCAAAAATAAAATTTGCAAACATATGATTTATTATAATATTTAACATGTATAAGAAATATAAATACCAAATAAAAGTTTTCATAGGCATCTCATTTAATCCCTTATTTTCAGCAGGCATATTCTAGCTTTAGCCTCTAATTGTTGGAAACTTTTCTTTTTCGATGGGCATGTTATGCCATATCATATTGCTAGCTTAAACCATCTTATGTTGTTCGCTCAACCTTCTCTGCCCGACCATCATTGTCAGAGTATTGTTGTAGCCTTATCTACCACATCAGAGCATTTTCATTTGCAGAATATCGCCATCGGTTCGTCGTTACCAACCACTATCATCAGACTACAGCTAGCCGATCATTGTTGTTGATGGACTACCACCATTAGGTTGTCGTAGCCCAATAACCATTATTGGATTGTTGTTATCCAACCACCATCATTGGATCATTATCACTTGACTATGACCATTTAAATATCACTCTTAATGTATTAAATATGTGATATTTTTTTTGCTATCCACTTAGAGGTGTCAATATTTGACACAACCTAAAATCTCGACCCGAGCCTGACCAAAATATTCTGGGTTCGGATCAACCCATTTGAAAAATGGGTCGTATTCGGGTTAACCCGAAAACTCAAAATCAATCCTCCAACATGCGCATGGCCTCTGTTGTGCACATCACACTCATGCTCGCTCACCTCCTGGTCTCGCCACTCGTCGTGCTCGCGGTCATCATCACGATTTCGTCTTCATGCTGCACGCGCTCACCCATCATTTTTCCTCTTTTTTAGAATTTTCATGCAAAATCTTTAATGTCTTTTATGCTCTTTTCATTTATCTATTTACTTGTGGGATGTTCATGCAAAACTAAGATGCAAACCTAGCTTACCCTATTATTGTAAATTATAGCATGTAAGAAGTATAATATACATAGGCTAATCACATGTTTCTTCATTATAAGCTCTTTAGTTACATGTCTTTAGGATTACAACATATTCAAATTTATTATAAATTAGATACACTACATTTTACTTTTTTATGTGTTTTGGTATGTTGTAAAATAAAACATGAAATAATTTTTTTTAAAATTTGGTTGAGTGTAAATTAAAAACAAGTCTAGGGCACAAATATATGGTAGTAGATCTTAGGCATGAGAAGTAGATGCTAGGTTGAGTGTTGAGCATAACATGTTAATCTATGATGTCGTTGTAGTCGTAGTGAACGCAACAAGGGAGTGCGTCGCCAGTAATATCCACATGATATCAAAGTGCGGTTGACTGATAATGGAGATTGAGATGATGAAATATAGCACCGAGATCAAGGTGATGCGACTTCATAATTCATTTCAATCGGACTAATTCATAATACATTAAAAATAACCAAATGTAGGTATTCTCAATTCATTAAAATATTATTTTAGCGATACAAATTGAATATGAAAAAATATTTAAAAAAAAATCCAGTGAAATGATACAAGGACTATTGAAATAGATGATTATATTTTTATAGATTTTTTAGCCATAAATTTATATACACATCACATACGAAAGTTTTGAACGTAAGATCTCTTGGTTGATAGTCAAATAGTAGAGTCCCATTATTCAAAAGAATCATTAACCAATCATTTTCTTCCTGATTATCTGGTGAAACGAAGGGAACAATAAATATGAGTTTGAAATGTTTTATTTTTTCAAATCTAAGCTATGCTATGCTATATTGTTTAGCATTATCTGTAAAACTATTAAATAACAGTAGTTTACATTAATCATCGTTTGCACGTGTGAATAAAAAATTAGTAAATTATTTATTAAACTAATGAAAGCAGATCAAATTTTGCATAAAGACCCAAATTGGAAGCTAAAAAACATTAACGTTTTAAAAATGGTTGATTTTGTAATTTTCCTCTGCCAAATATCATTCATGGGGAGAAGTCTTACCTTTAAGATTGTTTTAAAAAATTAATAAAAAATAACATGAGTTGTTAGCAAATTTAATTCTACATCTAAAAAATAACAAATTTAAGTATTAGATGAAAGAATTTCTCATGTAATAGATTGTTGGAAAATTGTATTTTTTTACGATCATAAATTTATGTTACATAATTTGTGATTTATTATTTGTCATTATATTATAAATTTAATATTTGTTATATATTTATAATTATTTTTTAAATTTTTAAAAAAAATTTATTTAAGTTTTTTTTCCATGTTATAAAAACACCGATAAAAATGAAAATATTGAAAAATACGTTACTTAGGCCTACTTTTAATATTTTTAATAATTAAATGATTTGTTATATATATTTTTTAAATTAGTCCCTCTCATGTGCTCCACGTGTCCCTTCTGATGCCCAGTTGTCATAGAGGGCGAAAATAGCAGCAGAAATATCGAGAGAGAATGAGCGGGGCCGCGAGAATCTCTACGCTTTTTTAATATATAAATAAACGGAGATAGAAAGAGAACAGCCAAAAGTGCCAATAGGGTGCCTAACGGACGGTGCAGATATCCGAGTCTCTCCATCGATCTCTCAATCCCAGTCGTCTCCTCCTTCCTCTCTTCTCCAGCGTCCGATCGCCTTTCTGCTCTCCCCAACGCGAAGTAACTGAAAAGGGGAAGATCCCGAGTTATAGAAATCCCCCTCAGCCTCGTTCGCGCGCTTTATTGTTTTGCGAGGTACGTTTTTTGAACTAAGCGATCGATTGTCTAGGGTTTCCGCTACGCAGACGAGCGTTCACGTTTATGATTCTTTCTCGTGCCGTCGCGGATCTAGGGCACCGCCTATGGCGTCGAAGGTGCCAGCAAGCCCTTGCGGCGGAAGCCACGAGATTGGAGACCAGAGCCCGAGATCCAATGTCCATGAGCTGGATAGGTTCCTTCCCATCGCCAACATCAGCCGCATCATGAAGAAGGCACTTCCTCGCAATGGAAAGACTACCAAGGACGCGAAGGAGACCATGCAGGAGTGCGTTTCCGAGTTCATCGGTTTCATCACCAGCGAGTCAGACATCCTATTTCTATGTTTTTGACGATTTGTTTCTTGTCTTGATTTATGTTTTCTAATCGCATTTGCTAGCGGGCAGGGCTAGCGATATGTGCCAGAGGGAGAAGAGGAAGACAATTAGTGGGGACGATCTACTGCGGGCAATGGTGACACTAGGGTTTGAGGACTACATTAAACCGCTTAGGTTGTATTTGCATAAGTATAGGCAGGTGATTACTCTGTGACCATTTCTTTGAGCTTTGAGTTCTTTTCAGAATGATAGATCGGAATTGGTGGTTGGTGGGGGTGATAGGCCAGCCTTCCTCTTTTGCCCTTTTGCAATCGTTTATCTGATGGCGATTTTTGTTGCCTTTTTTTTGTTTATCTGGTGGTTCTGTGGAATGGATGCGACGCCATGGCAGATAGAGGTAATCAAACTATCCTCACCCCTCTGTAATCGGTTTTTTTATTTTCTTCAAGAGCGGTTCAATTATTTATACTCTCATGCGTTATGGGACTATACTGTCTCCCATTTGCGTGTTGAGGAGTTAATATTAATGGGTTTCCACCGAAAGGAAAATTATGGTATATAATCCGGGCCCTGGGGGTGTTCTATTAGAGTAGAATTAATGCTATAGTTTTGCGATTTTAGTGGTCCTTGTGCATTTCTAGATCTGGTTGCTTACATGTCTAATGTAAAAGTAAAGTACTACTTACATGCCGATATGGCACATAATTTTTTATGTGATATTCTACATTTCCAATTTAAAATTTAAGCACTACATATATGCTGCCTTAAATGTTAAAGATAGCCCGATGACAAACGTTTAACGTTGCGATGCTCATTCTTGTAGCTCTCCAGTGCTAATTTTGCTCCAATTTTGGCAGGGAGATGGCAAGGGTTCTGCTAAGGGAGCAGAGAGCTCTGGTAACAGAGATGCAGGTGGTTTTCAAGGTGGAAACCTATCTGGTTCAAGCATGCAAGGGGATATGAAGGTATCTTCATCTCTTGATTAGATTCTAACCAACTCTGGTATTCCAATCTTTTTCATTTGTTTTGCTTGATGATTTTGTAATTAAAATCTTGCAGATGCTTCAGCAAGACTCTTTTACTGAAGGCATGAGTTATATGAATACTCAGGTAGCTTATCTCGGCTTTTCTGTCCTTACACTTCTAAATGAACCATACCAACCTATTGAACAATTAAGGGTTCATTTGGTTGGGTTTCTTGTCATAAAGTTGGTTGTGAAATTGCTCATAGAAAGCTATCTTATGAAACATTTTGAAACATATGTTCTAGTTGAAACAAACGGGACCTATTCGGGTAATAGTCAGGCCTTGTACTGGTTGAGCATCTTCTTTCTGTTTTTTTTTTTCTCTACTTAGTGTTTCTTGAAAAGAATCATCATGCCAGTTAATGTCTTTAAATCCCCCAATTTCAAAGCTACTCTCATGACGAAGTTTTGTTTGTAATCGTCGAGCAGCCTGTTTGTCCAAACAATGAATTTCCCAAAGCTGCGGATTAGATTCCAGTAAGGTTTATGACTCTCCTAGTGCTAACATGGGCATTGTTGTTAGTAAGAGTAGAAACAAATAGTAGAATAGAAAATAATTCTGAGGAAGAGTTTTCACAAACATTCTCCATGTGCTGCCACCCCTCTGGTGGCGCCATTTAAGTCTACTGTAAGAGGAAGATTTCTTGATGCTCCCTTCCCCTTACAAATTTAAAAGGAGACTTCGGCTAAGGCAGCCATGTTAAACAAATTATCCCGAAGGTTTTGTTGTTTATAAGAGTAAAACAACATGAAATATAGGAATCACATAAAAGTATCCTGCAATCAAGTTCAACTCCAAATTCATTCTTTCTTAATTTTCTATTCATCCACATTTAATTCTTAAAAAAAGCTGACATAATTGATAACAACACAGAAATCATCTATATTGTTATCATTGAGGGGTCTTTATTTGAGTCGTCGTCATAACAAATTGATCTCTTCCCATGCCTCTTCCCATGGAGTTCAATGCCTCTCAATCTATTTCTTCTTCATTTATTTTAATCATCTTTCTCTTTCATAAATATTTTTCATCAACATAAACATGAGAATAATGTTCCAAAAATTTTAGTGGAGGTGATGGTGGACTGGTGGTGTGTGGCTTTCAAGTGATTCCTGGTGGTGGCTACAATGGTAGTGGCTACGACAAAGGCGGTGGGCTGGAGATCGAGGCGGTTGAGAGGAAGTTGTTGCGGCTTGAGGGTGCATGAAAGCATGATTTGTTCGAGGGCATTAGTTTAGGATATAGGTAGGTTTTAATAAAAAAAATATAAATCAGGTGAGGCATACGCTTCACGCTTGTAAGGCAAGGTGCACCTCAAGGCGGGCCTCATTCAAGTTGAGCATAAAAAAAGCTCAAGGCATTTTTTACTGGAATTGCGTTGAGGTGGGCCTCAAGGCAAGCCTCATATTACGCAATTTTAAACAATGCTAAAACTATCACTAATAAATTGAAAGAGCCACTAAAAACCTCTAAATAAAAAAATATATTAATTATCTTTTACTTGGAGCGTCGCACATATGATACACATTATCTCCTCTTGAACTCATTTTAAGCTTTTGAATAATACTTGTAATTATTTTTCAATAAAAAGAGTGAGTCATAAATAATTCGGCGAGTAAATCATGCTTCTAAATTACAGTAACGCAAGGCCTTTAAAATAATATGCATGCTCACTTTCAAACATAAAGTAATTTCATTTAAATTTATTTCAAACATGACTATCAATGTTATGAATATATCATATCTTTACCATTTCTTGTTATATAACAATCATAGGTGTTATCGTTTAAAATAGTACCACCGAAGGTACATTTCCATTTTTATGTTTTTTTCATAATCTATTCCATTTAAGTGCACAGATATATTGCGTCTTCAGCCAGTATCATAAGGGGGTGTACTTCATCATTCAACATGTACATGCAAACATATATATATATATTAGCAATTTCATTCATAATCATTCATTAACCTTATGTAAAATATAACATACTAATTATCATATAATTTGAAATGATCAATCGTTTGATTTGTGAAAGATATATCATTTGAAATGCAATTAGAAAAAGCAATAAGATACATCATTTACAATAATGATTAAATGCAATTAGAAGAAGATATGCAATTACTATAATATAGGAACATGAATACTCATCTTGAATCTAAGTATTGGGATACTTTACTCTTTCTCCTTGGTCTCACACTGATAGATTTAACACCTATATGAAGACCCTATTCGTTAAATTTTAAGTTATAAATTGCTCTTGATTTAATTTTGTCTTATTTTTAAATTTGTTTATTATTTATTAAAAATTTTCATATATTTTTAATTATATGCTCTCTTTCTTTCTCTTTCTAAATTTATTATGAAATTATATCAAAATTCATAACCTAATTGATGATATTTTAAATATACTATTATAATTTTTATATCATAATTAATTTAATTTCTATTAAATATGTCAATTGTCTCTACTTATTTATTCTATTATTTTCATAAGTAAAATCTTTTTTTATAAAGTTTGTTTTCCCATATAAACATAATCTTTCTAAGATTAAATGTATTATTATGTATATTTTTTCAAAAATTTCTAGTAAATATTAAATTATTATTAAAATTATTTTATTATAGTATAGGAACATGAAAACTAAAATTATTATAATATAGGAACATGAATACACATCTTGAATCTAAGTATTGGGATACTTTACTCTTTCTCCTTGGTCTCACACTGATAGATTTAACACCTATATGACGACCCTATTCGTTAAATTTTAAGTTATAAATTGCTCTTGATTTAATTGTCTTATTTTTAAATTAGTTTATTATTTATTAAAAATTTTCATATATTTTTAATTATACGTTTTCTCTCTCTCTCTTTCTCTTTCTTAATTTATTATGAAATTATATCAAAATTCATAACCTAATTGATGATATTTTAAATATGCTATTATAATTTATATATCATAATTAATTTAATTTTTATTAATTATGTCAATTGTCTCTACTCATTTATTCTATTATTTGCATTAGTAAAATCTCTTTTTATAAAGTTTGTTTTCTCATATAAACATAATCTTTCTGAGATTAAATGTATTATTATGTGTATTTTTTCAAAAATTTCTAGTAAATATTAAATTATTACTAAAATTGTTTTATTACTTAAAAAATAATTTAAATGAAATCTCTCATAATATTTATACACCCTAGCCCTCTCTACAATACATATTATCAAAAATTATCAAAAGTTTGCTTACTCATTTAAAATTTTTTCATAATCTCATTATTATTTTCAATTTTATTTCAAAATATATGCTAATAATTTTTAAAATAAATTTTCTAAATAAAATTTTCATTTTATCATATAGTTGATTTATACAATTAAATGACATCTTATTTATTAACACTAATAATTTTAATATAGTAATTCTCAATGATAAATTTTTATCATCTCATTTATGTGTATAGATATTAGTATATTAATCTTCTCTTTTTGGAAATTTATGTTTTATTTTAAATTTTAAATATAATTATTATATTTTTTTCTATATTAAAATTTTAATAGATAAATAACAAAACTTTCTTTTCTTCTTCTCCAAGTTCTAACCCGCATGTACACGATTTCCCCTCGGCTGGCTTGGTCACAAGTATTTCTTTTGCACCTGCTCCCTTTCTTACCCTTCCTCTCGATCTCCCTTGAATCCAAGAATTCTCTCTATTTATTTCCTTTGCCTTCCTTATCCTTCTTCTTCTTCTCATTCAGAGTCTCTTTTAATCATGAGGTTCAATTGGAGTGAGCAAATGGAAATTATCTCACACGAAGAGGCGGAGGAGTCACCGCTTTGCCATTTCGAACACGCTACTTCGCACATTTGCCTGATCAAACTTGCTTATTGTGTCCCATGCTCACCAGTCTGCTTCAATGCTTTGCCTTGTTTGATTGGGTCTAGTTCAACTGAATTGGTCCAAACGGTTTTTATAATGCATATATTAATCCAGAATTATTTTTACTTTATTCTCTTTTCATATGCAGTAATGAATTTGTTTGGGATTTGTTTTCTCAAGTTGGGAAATTATAAATTACAATGTAAGTATCAATCTTTAAACCATAATAATATTAGAAAATATATAATAAATTTAACATTCAAATAAGCATGATTTAATTTTATTTGAGTATACTCTTTAAATAATATTTTTTTGCTTTTTTAATTCATTCTTAATTCTTTGTAACTTCTTAATATCATTTTGGATCTTGTGGCGTAAATTATGTATACATTTATATATAAGGACAATGAGTTGTGGGTGGTAGCCTTAAGAAATGGCAGAAATGGCTTAAAAAAGGAAATTCATATAGAAGCATTAAATGAGTTGTACCGTGTTATAGTGTTTAATATATATATATATATATATATATATATATATATATATATTCCAAAATTTTCTCACCCCCACTAACTCGCCTTACATTCACTCAATTTGCCTTGTTTATCATCCCCTTATTCACCCGATCAAACATAGAACCACAATCCCTTCTTCACTCACTATATTCTGCATCTTCTCTTTAAGACCCTCGCAAAAGACAAAAAGGTCATTGGATGAGAATAGTTCAAGGCTAACAAAGAAATCACTAGCGAACTGCAACATGTATTCATGGTTTAACTGCCCAACATCGAAGACTCACAACCATCATATCTTTGATTTGGCCAGGAAGAATAAAAATGAGATCACCTTTTGCAACATTGGAATCTTTGATTCGGCCACAACTCTGCCTTACTCTGTCAATCTTTGATTTCGGTCGAGGGATGTCTCTCATTTTTCTTTGAGGTTCACACTTGTCTAATAGGCTACAATGTTAAAACTGACATCAGGAATTAATTGATTGTTTGGGAGGTGGTATCGTTCTCAGTATGTTTGTAACAATTGGGGCTTTGCGTGTCGACATTGCTTGAATCATCGACGAAAAACTCGCCACTATCACATATTTTTTGAGTTGGAATAATAAGCTATAGAAAAAAAAAGTGCGGGCATTAAAAAATATAATGGCCAGTTAGTAGATATGCAAAGTTGTCAAATTCATGACACATAAATAAAAACAACACATGACTAGTGTATAACAAACAATATTAATGCAGGTCCATGAACAAGAATATTAATTGGATGATTTAATGCAAATATACAAAATTCAAATTGGCTGATCAGGCTTATTTGTTGAGGACCCAAGTTTAATTCAGAAATTTGGTGTCTAATTATTTTCAAATTTTGAATATTAAATTTGAACCTATTTGATAATTTTTGCCAAATGAAAGATCAATTTTAAATAATCTTATTAAAATAGTTGTATGTCCCATGTCAAATCATGTTTATGCCAGCTCCCATGCTATTAGGCCCACTAAATTAATTAAACTCATAAATATGACAAACCATAATTTACATCCATTCTCCTCAATCTACCCCCCTAAAGAGGAGGCAACCCATGTGTGGCAAGCAGATTCCTGGACATTATGGCCTATAGTCCACTAACTTTTGTAAATTGAGACTGTTGGTATTTCTGGGATGATGAAACTACGGGACTTTAATCGAGTCTATCTCTATCCCCCATCCCCGCTCCAAACATCCCCTACTAATCCAATTAAAATTCAAAACATTAAGCCTAAATCTAAAATCGAGTATAAGTAACCATCCTTAATTGAAAGTGCTCTCTTGAGTGAGAGGTAATTTATTATGAGGTGTTACATTCGTTGAGAGTTTATACTCTAGATCTAAATAAACCCTTGTATAAATATTTAAAAAAATCTTGTTAAATAAAATTTAATTTTATGCTTCATGTAGAATGAACTCGTAGTTTTGAATGCGTGGTTTTGAGCATTTTTTCAAATTTAATAGATCTTCTTACTTGAAATTTTAATACTTCAACCAATGTCACTTTTTTATGAGACCACATCTTTCTTTTTTACCCTCTTCTTTTGAAATACTGTCACTACCAATTCCTTTTCCTCTAACAACTCACATTACCTCCCTCTTCTCTACATGTTTACTCTAGATGGCCTCAACCACCTCTTATAATAATACTTCCACCAACGTTATTAGATTCAATTGAGTGTCTAGTTGCTTATGAGCTATTTATGCCAAATTGAAATTGCCTGCACTAAAAAGAGTCTCTCTCTCTCTCTCTCTCTCTCTCTCTCTCTCTTTCTTTATGGTAATATTTTGTTGGTCTTTTTAAAGAGATTGATCTTCTAGGTGCCAACCTGCTGAAATACCCCTATGAATACAACATCTAGCTTGATAGCAAAAGTTGGTTTGGAAGTCAATTTATCCATTTGTCATTTGGCCTAACTTTTCATTTGTTGTTAGAGTTATAAGCCATCACATGCAAAATATGAAATAAAAGCATTCGGTGTTCTGCGCATGCCCAAGTATATCAAAAAGTCATTTTATACTTTAATTTTGCACTTGGATGTGGCCGAGGTCATCCGAACTTCAATGTCCACGTAGGTGTAGCTCACGCTCACGGCACGTGCAGAGCGGTGTCGCACTGTTGCTGCCATCCTGCCTAATCGCACGACCTGCACCCACAGCGGCCCCATGCCCAGCCTTCGACCATGTCGCGTGGCTCGCGTTCACCCCGCCTCACCGCGCTCTGCCAGGCTCTGGCCACACGTATGCAACTGCGCCCGTTTTGTGTTTGCGGGTCAAGCTAGGTCAGCCAGATAACCCGCGTGGGTTGGGTCCTGGTTGGATTTCCTAACCCATCTGCAAAAATAGGTTGGTTCAGAGTCAGCCCATTTAAACCTGGATCAATTTGGGTTTGACCCGAACCCGACTCGCGGACCTGTTTTGACACCCTTAGGTTGGAACCCGAGCAGCGAGGAGGGGTTTCAGCCTCCTTGTGGGGCCCATGAAAGTTAATATTCACTATGTAAGGAAGGAAAATAATTATGAAGATTTTATGCTGCTAAATGATTAGGATAATTTCCTAAATTATTTTTAGGCTATTTAGGAAGGGCCTAATTTGTTATGAAGATTTCTTAAATTATGTTTGTGCTTATTAGGAAGGTTCTATTTATGTTATTGTGTTCTAAGTCTATTTAAGGGGGGTTGTCTAGGGTTTAGTTTAGGCTATTGTTGATTTTTATTTTCCTAGTATTGTTGTGAGCTCCTGGCGGCGTCTAGGGTTATGGGAGAGTTAATCTACCTCTTTAATAGTAGATCAATTGTATCTTGCTTTATTATTCAAGAGATAATCTGAAATTATGTCATATTTTGGTGTTCCTAAGTTTTTCTTCTTTTTTATTTGCTATTTTCACTTCCACAACGTATAAAATTGGTATCAGAGCCAAGATCCCGGTACCTATGGCAGAAAGAAAGGTATAAGTGTTGGAATGAGAGATTAAACAATTGAAATCTGATTTCGAAGAAAAAATTTTAGATTTCGAAAATCAAATTTCAGCTGTCCATGAGAAGATCAATGAAAAGTTTACCATCATGGAGAAGATGATGAAGAAGATGCTTGAGGTCCAAACCAAAATGACATTGTCAGAGGTGAGGCGAGATGCCGGGGGCCAAGGGAGTATGGGAAACCCTACTTCGATAAGGAGAGGGAAAGATCAGGAGGTGATGATTTTTTAGGGGGAAGTAAGAAGTGCTCCCCTAAAGCCTTTTCGTAGGGAGGAGATGGGTAGAGGGTATGAGGAGAGGCGTGAGGGGATTGTGTATGAGTGAAGTGGTGCTGAATTTGAAAGGAGTGGCTGATTATTATTGGAGGAGTGCTAATTTTGAAAGGAGGGGAAATTTTGATGAAAATTTTGGGTAGAGCATAAGAGAGATGATCGAGACACTTAGAGGGGGACCACCGCCCTGGGGAATGGGAAGTTATGGAGGAAATATGGGGAACAATGGCGATCCGAGGGTAAGAAAGTTAAAGATGTTTGTCTTTGAAGGAGAAGATGCATGTGGGTGGATCTACCGGGTGGATAGGTACTTTGCCATCAATGATTGATAGAGGAAGAGAGACTAGTGGTGGCCAGGTTGTGCATGGAGGGGAAAGCATTGTCATGTTACTAGTAGAGGGATATGAGATGGCCCATTTAGACATCAAGAGAGTTTTAAGGATTATTTGTTGGAATGTTTCGGAACCAGTAGGAGGGGACTTCTCTGAGCAATTTTTTTGTTTTGATGCATAAGTGGACAGTGGTGGAGTACTATGAGAGGTGTGAATACCTTACCAGTCGACTTGACTGACTTTCAAAGACTATACTGGAGGGAAACTTTATGAAATGGCTCCAACTAGAGATTCGGGTAGCAGTTAGAGTGATGAGGCCTCGTGATTTGAGAGAAGTTATGGAGCTAGCCCAGTTATTGGTAAGATTAACTCCAAATCACACAATGAAAGTGAGTGGAGAGATAACAGACATAGAGGTAGTGGTGTTGATATACAGTGGGGCTACCCACAATTTTATCTCCAACTAGGTCCTGGACCAATTGGGGGTGAAGCTGGTGGACACAAGGTGTTGTAGAGTGATGATGGGCATAAGGAAGGTGGAGATAGGCAAAAAAGTGGGTAGGAGGTGGTTCTAACCATACAAGAGGGTCTAGGTGAGGGAGGACTTCCTTCCATTGGAGTTACGGAGCATTGATGCATCATGGGGATGAAATGACTACAGACCTTGGGAGACATCAAGGTCAATTGGGGAGCACCGACGATGGAAATGATGGTGGAGGGAAGGAGGGTGGTGATAAGGGGAGATGCAAGGTTATGCAAAGCCATGATTTCTCTCAAAACCATAGTGAGGACCATATTAGAGGTAAAGTTGTTGAGTTTGGAGGGGATCAATTTGGGGAAGGTAGACATCCCTCTTTCAGTACAATTGCTTATAAAACAATTAAGTGAGGTCTTTTAAACACCTCTAGGATTTTCACCACCGAAGGAGACTAATACCCTCAGATCTAGAAGGATGAGATCAAGAAGCTGATCCGGGAGATGTCTGAGGTAGGGGTCATCAGGTTGAGCGTAAGGCCTTTTTCTAGCTCAATCTTACTAGTCAAGAAGAAGGATGAGAGCTGGAGATTTTGTGTAGATTATCAGGCCTAAATAAGGAGATTGTGCCAAATAAGTTTGTTATTCTGGTGATAGATGAGTTTATTGGATGAGCTATATGGAGCAGTGGTTTTCACGAAGATGGATCTGAAGTTCAGGTACCATCAAATCAGGATGAGAGGGGAGGATGTCCCGAAGACTGCATTTAGGACACATTAGGGATACTACGAGTTCTTGGTGATGCTGTTTGGTCTCACCAACGCGCCTGCTACATTGAAGTTCCTCAGGAATAAGGTGTTACGGCCATACCTCAGGAGATTTGTGCTAATTTCCTTTGATGACATCCTGGTGTATAATTGGTCAGACGAGGAGCAATTGGAGCACTTGAAGGTGGCATTGGAGGTGATACAAGAGCATCAGCTGTGGGCCAACTTGAATAAGTATTGCTTTGCACAATCTTGTGTGGAGTACTTGGGGCACATGATATCTTAGCATGGGGTGGCCGCTGATCAAGCCAAGATTGCATTGCTCATGCATAATCAGAAGCTCATAGCTTACATCAGCCAAATGTTGACAACCAGAGCTAGATTGAAGTTAGTTTATCAGAGGCAGTTGATAGCCATTCAGAAGTGGTGGCCTTACTTGTTGAGCCGACATTTCATCGTCAAGACAGACTAAAGGAGCTTGAAGTACCTACTAGAGTAGAGGATGGTGACCAAGAACCATAGGCTAGAACAATAGTTGTAGCAAAGAATCATAGGTATCAGCATCAACAAGAAACAACCACGAGGTATGATAGACCAATGGTGAGCTGAATCAAACCAATGTGAAATAAAACTTTAGTTATTTTAAATGATTTTGCGTAAATGAAAAAATGAAAGCTATGTTTGAAATTGATTAAAAAGAAAGAGGTTCCGAAAGATCTATGCTTTACTTCAAACTCCAAAGAGAGTTATACTAATGAGAAGCTCAAGTGGCTAACTATAAAGAAAAAGCTCAAAGAAAGAAAGAAAGCTCCAAGCACTTTTGAAATTTTGAGAACTTTAGCAAGAGAGGGTTGAAAATGTGTACAGAGGAAAATATATGAAATAGCTTTCCATGGGGGTCATTTATGGAAAAAATGAGAGGATAAGCCCAAAATCTAGAGAGATGCTAGAAATATTTTTATTTTTGAGATTTTGAAAATATTTTGATCATTTTACAATTCAAATCATGTATTTTATTAGACTAATATGAGTGAAGCATGAGAAGAATATATATTGTATAAGTTGCTAAACAAGCGATTTTGTAATGGTATAGGTGTTGGTCGAAATCGACTTGTCAAATTAGATGCTTACCCTTTATTGGGCTTGTTGCGGGCTAGAATATACGTGGCGATAGAGTTAGAATTTCATGTCTTAGCGTTGCACGAATATCCAGCTCACACACAGAGAACACAAGATTTTTACGTGGAAAACTCTGGAAAGGGAAAAAACCACGGGGCATAGCCCAATTGAAATGATTTCACTAGAACTTGAGTAGATTACAGTGGGCTGACTTGCCACCAAGGGCAATCAGATTACAAATATCAACCGCAGGGTTGAAGTCAGGGGTATGTGAAAGTCTTATGTCACACTGGTGGAACCTCGGGGTCACCCGGTGATCCGGCAGAATTTCGGGCCCTAGGTGGCAGTCTGGTAGAACTCCAGACCTTAGGGGGTTGTCCGGCAGAGTTGAGGATGTCAGGTGGTAGTCTGGCGGAGTTGAGGACGTCAGGTGGTGGTCTGACGGAGCTCAGGGTGTCAGGCGGTGGTCCAACAGAGCTCAGGACTTCACGCGGTGGTCCGGCAGAGTCGAGGACGTCAGGTGGTGGTCTCGCGGAGCTCAAGGCATCATGCGGTGGTCCGGCGGAGTTGAGGACGTCAAGTGGTGGTCCGGCGGAACTCATGGCATTAGGCGGTGGTCCGACAGAGCTCAGGGTGTCAGGCGGTGGTCTGGAGGAGTCGAGGACGTCAGGTGGTGGTCCAGCAGAGCTCAGGGCCTCAGGCGGTGGTCCGGCGGAGTTGAGGACTTCAGGTGGTGGTTCGGCGGAACTCAGGGCGTCAGGCGGTGGTTCGGGGGAGCTCAGTGCGTCTGGCGGTGGTCTGTCGGAGTCGAGGATGTCTGCTGGTGGTCCGGCGAAGCTCAGGGCATCAGGCGGTGGTCCGGCGGAACTCCGACAGTTGTCGAGGATGAGCGAGGAGGCAAGAGTGATCTTTGATCTCTCTCTTTTCTCCTTAAGAATAGGTGCCTCTTTTCAAGAGGAGAGGGGACTCTATTTATACAATTTCTGGAGTGGCATAGCCCGTAAATAGGTGGAAGATCAAGGGTAAATGAGGAGTGGTTTGAATGGACGGCCGATGTTGAATTCTTTGATCGTGGTCCATTTGATGGCATTTGAAGGTCTTAGAGATATTGGATTTTGGCGATCTTGGGCTCGTTGGATTCATCTCGTCGAGCCGCTTAATTCGACTATAAGCACGTCACATTTTGAGACCGTTTGGTAATCCAAATTATGGTTTAAACCTTCCAACAGTGTTTCAGACCCTTAATTTGGATCCATTTGTGCTCAGATTGGGTTGAATTTGGTGTCGTTGGGTTCGTATTTCCGAGACATTCAGTTCGACTGCAAGTTCGCTGAAATCAGAGTTCGGATGGTCCCAATTTTAATTTCAAAAATTTCCAACTTGATTTTGCCTCGAGATTCGTGCCCGATCAAGATATTTTTTGAGGATGTATCAGGGCTAACTCAAGTCATTCAGATGAATTCTTTCTGGGCTCCATTGTTTTAGCTAATACAATTTATCATATATATATATATATATATAATATTTTCAGTGGAGGTTGTGAGAAGATGATTGATTTTAGTTACCTTAGCACACTAAATGAAAATGATGAATTTTTTTTTTTTTATTGTTGTATTAGTAAAACGGAAAAGAAATAATAATATGATATTTATTGATTTAGAGAAAGCATATAATAAAGTTCCAAGAGATGTGCTATGGAGAGTTCTAGAAAAGAAAGGGGTTAATAATGCTTATATTCAAGTCATTAAGGATATGTATGCAGGAGCTGTTACTTGTGTTCCGATACAATGTGGTTTGACCAAGTATTTTCCTATTTCAGTTGGATTATATCAAGGATCAACCTTAAGCCCATATCTTTTTACTTTAGTTATGGATGTTCTCACTAGACATTTGCAAGAAATTGTACCTTGGTGTATGTTTTTTGCTGAAGTGGAGAGAGAGACTTTTTAGAGAGAGAAATTGTTTTGAGCCGCTTTAAATCATTTTTAGCCACCGGGACAATTGAAAAAATTATCCCAATCGAGGTAGGTCATATTATACCTATCTCAATTTTTAAAAATTCAAAGTTTTTCAAAATTTCTCGATTAAATTTTTATTTTCGTTATTGAAAAATATGAATAGCTTTGCATTGGTAAAATTTCCACCGCGTAACTTCTTATATGTTATCGAGATCGAGGTTTTGAACATTTTGAGTAATTTCTAGAAATTTTTTACTTGGTATTTTGAAATTTGTACAATTTTTATTTAATAGAAAATAATTAAGACTCTGAAAAATAGTGCTTTAGTACGATTTAAGTTTTTAAATAATATTTTACACAATATTGGGTAATTTAGCTATGTTTTGAAATTATACATTTTTTCTCAATAGATATTTTCAAGTATATTATTAATACAAGCGTTGATAATGAAAATGAATATATGATTGGGTAATAGATAGTCGCTATTATTTTTATTATAATATGTGTGAAAGACAAGTAAAGATTGATTGATCCGTTGGTTGAAGATTGGTTTGACATGTATAGGATGGTGGATCGATAGCTTTCCTTTAAATATTATAGTTTGGTGTTATCTGATACAACGATTTTAGAGCAACGATTGAGAGGTATAAGGAGTTATTAATGTGCTGATAGGCAAAGAGTGACGATTATATTTAATAAGGTAACGATTTACTGATTATTGATTACCGATTACTCAAAAATATCATGACAGCCAGGACTTTTTATTTCTTCAGTATGACTACTAAAATACATATTACAAATTCATTGTTACTATAATTGGATTTACTGGTACCAATACAGGCACCAATATTATTACTGATAGTACTATTGATTTACTATTATTATTATTGTCATTGATTCAATGTATTGATTATTGATGCTACATATATCATATTTTGAGCATGTGATATACTGAGCATGTGACTAAGATGTCGATAGTGATATAGACTAATTGGAAAGTATGTATACATCGTTATAAGATTTTCCTGCATTAATCTAAGTTTAATAGTTCTTTATTGATGTCTAGGTTCTACCACTTTATACAATTATTTTACTGATTGATTGTACTAATATGATGACTCCTTTATTGATGTAACTATCATACTGGTTTATTGATTTCCCCATTGTACTACTTTACTGGCTTTCTTACCTTATTGTTTATCGTTTATAGATTCTACTGTTATTGTATATAGGTTTTTGTTATTTTTGCATTGATTCTTGATCATATAACTATTACTGATTTGAATTGACTAATGACATGCATATTGCTTCTCTACCATGCTTTGAATTCAGTGATAGGATTTTATGACCTACTGATTGTTTAGCTTATTATATATAGTTTAAATGATTTCAGGTCAACATAAGGGAGCATGAGTGAGCGATTGATCAGGATTCCTTAGGTTTCTTTTCTTTTATTTTAGTTATTCTTTTGTACTTAGGATTTTGATAGATATGATATGATTGTATGATTCATGAGTATTTTATATGATTTTTGGAGTATTGAATAGAGATATACAATGATATTTTGAATTATAGAATTTATTTTCATCGTTTATTATTGATAGATGATATTAGATAGCTATGGTTGTTGTATAATAAAAGATTAAAAAAAGAATTCTTTCAAATTAAATTATAAGGCATGAAAAACTTGGTATCAGAGCAGTTGTTGGAAGAATTGATTGACTTGTTACTAGAGTAATATGAATTGATTATGAGTTGGATATAATTAGTAGATTAAGGTGCATTATTTTACATACATAATTGATTACATGTCAATTATTCTGATTAAGTAGAAGTGTGTAAGTAAACAGTTGTAATGGAGTTATTAGAACAAGATATGCCAAATGAGCAATACAATGTAGCTCCATTATCGTCAGACACTATTATGCAGCTGGCTAGTGTTCTAGCATAAGTTATGGGTGGTACTCGAAGTAGCTATCTCGAAACATGGAAGAAAATGGAGACAAGCACTTACAGATATTTCATAAGCTAAAGCTTCTATTGTTCAAAGGAGTGGTAGAACCACAAGCTGTAAAAGATCAGCTGCTAAGGATATATAAGATTTTTGACATGTTATGTCCAAAGAACAGAAAAGTACCATTGGTTGTATTCTTCTTTGAAGGAGAGGCTGAGAGGTGGGTTGGACAATAGAGAGAGAAATTCTATTTTGTCCTACGAATTTAGTTTGTATAAGTTTTGTACTTGAATCCTTTTAAAAAAATATGGGGGATAATATTTTTTCTAAGATGGGTAGATTGTAGTAACTCAAAAATATAAACAGGGAATTTTTAAAGTTAAAGATTGAATTCATGTTTTGCGCATATTTGCATGTATTTAGAAGTCTTTTAATACTTGAAAATGGTTGTGAATGAGTATCAAGGGTCTGTAGTGAATTTTGACAAAATCTATGATATTATTTGAGTGCCTCAGTGCTAGGTGTCCGAGCACCTCAGCGCTGCTATAGTACGAGGCGTCAAATAGAGACATTGCAATGCTCTAGACTATATTTTGGAAAAATGAACTAGCATCGCAGCGCTGGGCCATTATCATCATTTTTATATATTTTAAAACCATTATTCTAACTCATTCAACGCATGCAGCAGATTGAAGTACAAAGAGAGAGAGAGAGAGATTTTAAACATATAATGTCTATTTTGAGTCGCTTTGGGTCATTTTTTAGCCATCGGGTCAGTTGGAAAAGTTGTTCAGATCGAGGTTGATCACATTATGCCTATCTTAGTTTTTAAAAATTTAAAATATTTTTCTAAATTTCTTGATTAAATTTCTATTTCCATTACCAACAAACATGGATAACTTTGCACTGGTAAAATTTTCATCCCATAACTTATATGTTATCGAGATCTATATTTTGAATATTTTAAATATTTTCTAGAGATTTTATACTAGTATTTTGGAATTTGTGTTGTTTTTATTGAATAGAAAAAAATCAAGACTCTGAAAAATAGTGCTTTAATATGATTAAAGTCTTGAAATTGTATTTTACACAATCATTAGAAATTTGATTATATTTTGAAATTATGCATTTTTACTCAGTAAGTATTTTCAAGCATATTATTAATACAAGCATTGAGAACTGTGATAGTGTAATAGTTGGTCGCTATTGCTTTTATTATAATATATGTGAAAGATAAGTAAAGACTGGTTTGCCCTTTGGTTAAAGATTGATTGATCTATACATGATGGTGGGTTGATGGACTTTCCTTTAAATACTATGATTTAGTGTTATCAGATACAACGATTTCAGAGCAATGATTGGGAGTTATAATGAGTTATTAATGTGATGATGGGTAAAGAGTGACGACTCTATTTATTGAGTCAACAGTTTATTGACTATTGATTACCGATTATTAAAAAATATTGTGATAGCCAGGACATCTTATTTGGTTAATGTGACTACTGAAATGCATATTATGAATTCATTGTTATTGTACGTATTACTACTAAGCATTGATTTATTGGAATTGATATGAACACCGATATTGTTACAGATACTATTATTGATTCACTGTTACTATTGTTGTTATTGATTCATTATACTGATTATTGATATTGAGCATGTGATATTCTGAGCATGTGATATATTGAGAATGTGATTAAGATATCGATATTCATATAACTTAATTGGAAAGTATGTATACATCATTATAAGATTTTCTTGCATTGATCTGACTTCGATAATTCTTTATTGATGTCTTGATTTAACTCTTTATATGCTTATTTTACTGATTGATAGTACTGATATGATGACTATTTTATTAATGCGACCTCTATATCGATTTATTGATTTCTTCATTGTATTGTTTTACTGGCTTTTGTACTGTACTATTTTATCATTTGCAGATTCTACTGTTATTATATATGAGTTTTATTGTTTAAGCATTGATTCTTAATCATATGACTATTACTGATATGAATTAACTAATGACATGCATATTACTTCTCTGTCGTGCTTTGAATTCAGTGATAGGATTTTGTGACCTGCAGGCTATTTAGCTCATTATATATGGTTTAAATGATTTTAGGTCAATACAATCGAGCGGGAGTGAGAGATTAATCAGGATTCCTCAAGTTTTTTTCTTTTATTTTAATTATTCTTTTGTACTTAGGATTTGGATAGACATTATATAATTATATGATTCTTGAGTATTTTATATAATTTTTGGAGTAGTGAATACAGATGTACACTGACGTTTTGAATTATAGAATTTGGTTTCGCTATTTGATACTAATATATGATATTATATATCGATGATTATTGTATAATAATAGATAATAATTCTTTTAGATTAAATTCTAAGGTGTGAAAGCCAGTCCTAAGCATGGATGAAAAAAAAGTTGAGGAAAAATTTGTAAAAATAAATTTAGGCCCTCGCTGAAAAAATATTCTGGCTCGGCCATTATTAACATCGAATTAAAATTCAATTTATTTATGTTTGTTGGCACCTCCGAATAGCAGGAAGCAGGAGAATGCATGAGACTTCTTAGGATGCGATAAGTAACAATCAAACACAAAAAATTTTAAAACAGAGCAAAAACTCAATACCTTAAACAACACTTCAGTTATGTTTCATAAAGTAAAGGAATAAAATAGTCCGCCCAATGCACCCTAAGACAATGTTCTCTACCATTGCCTGTCTGTATTTGTAGTTGTTGTTCTCTTCCGTTGCATGTATATTTCTATAATTTTTCTTCTCTTTGGTCTTTCTCTTTGCTTTTCTTATAGGCTTAGGCATGTATTGGGTTTGCTTTTTCGCCTTTCCATGTCTTCGTTGTAGCTTCGGCTTCGCCGACTATAAGATGAATTAGAATTTTAAAAGAACTATTAAAGGAAGTTACTTTGCCCCCTTCGATAACATCATTCTTGTTGGATCGAAAGTCACGACGAGAGCTTGGACGAAGGTAACAATTTTTCACCCCTTTTCGTGTGCTTCTTTGGCTAAAGCTAGTAAATCTATCGATCTGGAATTACTAAATTTGTGATTTAAGCCAAAAAGGTAGAAAATGGCGTGAAATGGAATTTAACTTACCATGAGAATTGAGAAACCTTTTTTTAATGTTCTTGTGATTTTTGGTTGTGGGATTTAAGCAGGATTTAAGTAGGATTTGTCATAAATAGTATGAAACGTTTGAGGGTGTGCAATAAATTTGAATTGATCTTAAATTCTGGATTTATAGATTTATGACGTAAATATGAGATTTATTAAATCCCATCATTTGATAGATTTAACAGGATTTACGGATTTGCAATGTTCTCCCATAGCAAGCAAGCGAGGTGTTGTCTTGAAGGAGGTGGCGAAGATGGTTACCTTCACTAAAAGGGAGCTCTCAAATTGACTCATAATCTGACATCGTTGAAGGAGGAGGTGAAGAAGCTTCTTTAGCGACTATTTCAATACACTGCTTAATGCGAAGCACATGAGGCAAAAGCAGCTATGAAGAAATGGTGACAAGGAAAAACAACAAGCTAACAACAATAAAGGTATGGAGATGAAAAACAAACTCTTGCGAGCCTCCATCCAATTAATCAATTTTAGCATAATTAATATAATTTAAAAATATTAATAATTAATTAAATTTACTAATTAATAAGTAGTATAATAAAATAATCTAATTAAGCTTAATTAAATAATTAGTTTTATAATTAATAATTAAACATTAATATAATTAGCTTAGGATTTAGAATTTGAAATTGAATAATTAATTATATAATTAGCATTGTAATTAATTATTAAATAATTAATTAATAGTAGAATATTTAAATGCTTAATGAGTTAATTAATAGAATTATTAATAATTAAATCTAATTAAAAATACTTAAATAATTAATAAAATCATTCGTATGAGTATTGGTTACGTAAATAGTTATTTAAAAAAGCTAATTAATTAAATAATTATCAATATAATTAGATATTAAATACTTATTAAGCAGTTTGATAATTAGCACTTAAATTAGTAATTAAACTATTAATTAAATTGTTAGATTATTAAGTAAGATTCTAATTATATTATTTATCATTATAAGTTATTGATGATAATTAAATTTGAAATTAATTAGTAACTCGTACTAAACACACAAATTAAATTCAAAACATATTAAATTTAATTTTTAAATGAGCCAACCTCTTTAAATCCTGGATTACCTTACCAATAGTTTCATGGGATTTAAGTGGATTTAACAACTACCTTCCCAAATAGTTTTTAGGGTTTAACATATTCATAATTTACTAAACTCGGATTTACAGGATTTATCTTACTAAAGCTAAATCTTACTTGTTGCCAAACAACCCCTTAGCTTAAATCGTGCCCAAATCATGTATTCATAACAACCCCTAAAATTTTTCCCCTCATCAAAATAAGTCCTTCAAGTAAATTCAAATAGGTTCAAATTTGTATCATTGTATTCATTTCAGTTGCGGTGTTCAAGAGCATTTGTGAGGGAGAAGAAAAGATTGTGAAGATAAATTTCTAAGGGGAAGACATCCATGAGATTAATGGTGTGGGAAGAACAAAAAGGTTCATGGCAGGAGCTAGCTAGGGAAGGAGTCGGCCTAATCTAATTTAGATGAACGAGAGAGGCGTATGCGATAGTAGCTTAGTAGGGGAATGCATCAATGAGATTGACAGCGTGTGAAGAAAGTAGAGGTTTGCTATGTGATGTTTGAACATGGTTCAATTCTAGTTATAACATTATTCAAAATAGGTTCAAACACAAATTTGAAAATTCAAATTTGGTTTTAATCAAGTTCAAATTTGGGTATATGATTCAAATCCAAATATGATTTGAACAAGTTTCATCTTAAAATCAATTTGTGAATACAAGTGTTTATTGGGGCATTTTTTGGGTAGATTTCTCCAAGAAAAAAAAGAAACGAGTGATATTTCTTAGCTCCCATGTACTATGAATATATATGAAATCAAAATTCATTTTTTTTAAAAGGTAGATTCTTTTAGGATTTTTTTTTTAAATACATTTCGAGAAAACTCACTTAATCCTTACTAATCTCATGGTAATATTTGAATTAAAAATTTATAGTAGTAAATTCAAGTGCATTGGAGCTTCAATTTCAACAAACTTATAATGGAACCAAACGTTTCAACAAGATGAACCTATCGACACCATAAATGACCCTATTTGAGTCCAAATGAATCGAAATCAAACACTTGTATATTCTTGTAAACTTGAGGACGTCAAGTAAATAACCAAATAATCTCCAAATTCTACGTGCATATAGTCGA
Organism: Dendrobium chrysotoxum; assembly: GCA_019925795.1. Taxonomy (NCBI): domain Eukaryota; kingdom Viridiplantae; phylum Streptophyta; class Magnoliopsida; order Asparagales; family Orchidaceae; genus Dendrobium; species Dendrobium chrysotoxum. Next base: position 24,944,098 of record CM034308.1, read on the forward strand.
ATCAAGTGGCTCGACCAAATAAATCTAATAAACATACAATCCTTAAGTTATGAAATTCTTGAGGCACTCAATTGCTATATAAATAATATATAATCAATGGGAGTAATATAGATCGTTTAATAGATTATTTTGAATTTTGATCAAGGTAATCAAAATACCCCTCCTAAAAAGTTAGGCCTGGCCCATTCGAAAATATGCCATTGGATTGTTATATTCCTTTTGGAAAAAGTGTAACCCGCCTCTTTCATCATGAGGTAGGCCATAACATTTTTATTTTATTTTTTTATTTTTAACCACCAATTTTATTTAATTTTAATTTAACACTGGTTCCTTCTGATCCCTCCAATATTTCCATAGGCAAAATTCAAATTTAAAAAATTTTGAGTTTCACATTTTCCAATATAATTATAACCAAAAATAAAATTCACAAACATATGATTTATTATAATATTTAACATACATAAGAAATATAAATACCAAATAAAAGTTTTCATAAGCATCTCATTTAATCCCTTATTTTTTAGCAGGTATATTCTAGCTTTAGCCTTTAATTATTGGAAACTTTTCTTTTTTGATGGGCATGTTATGTCATATCATATTGCTAGTTTAACCCATTTTATGTTGTTCGGTCAACCATCTATGCTCGACCATCATTGTCAGAGTACTGTCATAACCTTATCTACCACATCAGAGCATTTTCATTTGTAGAATATCACCATCAGTTCGTCGTTACCAACCACTATCATCAGACTACCGCTAGCCGACCATTGTTGTTGATGGGCTATCACCATTAGGTTGTCGTAGCCCAATCACCATTATTGGATTGATGTTACCCAACCACCATTATTGGATCATTATCACTTGACAATTATCATTTAAATATCACTCTTAATGTATTAATTCTGTGATATTTTTTTTTTTTGCTATCCACTTAGGGGTGTCAATATTTGACACGACCTAAAATCTCAACCCGAACCTGACTGAAATATTCTGGGTTTGGGTCAACCCATTTGAAAAATAGGTCGTATTAGGGTCAACCCGAAAACCCAATATCAACCCTCCAACCTGTGCATGGCCTCTGTTTTGCACGTTGCACTCACGCTCGCTCATCTTCTGGTCTCGCCGCTCATCGTGCTCGTGATCACCATCACAAGTTCGTTTGTAGACTCCACATGCTCGCCCGCACGCTTGCTCACCCCACGCCTGCTTGCCAGTGCCCACTTACCTGAATGCACACGCTCGCGGCTAGCTTGTTGGCCCTGCTCGCATGCCCCTTTGTTGCATTTGCGGTCACCCTTGCCTAGGTCAGTGGTTCGTGTACGGTCGACCCAGATTCAAACCGGGTCGTGTTCAAGTCTAGTTTTGTGACCCATTTCCCTAATCTGGTTAGGTCGGGTCGAGACAGTTGGTTGGGGGTCATTTTCATGTTGGACTGAATCCCACTCGAAAACTCATTTTGACACCCCTATATCCACTCATTCTCTTGTAATATTGCCTTCTCCGAATTAGGGCCCAAGCAAATCTTTCTAATCAACACTCATATACATAATTATTTCAATTGGGCTATACCTCATCATTTTTCTTCTTTTTTAGAATTTTCATGCAAAATCTCTAATGTCTTTTGTGCTCTTTTCATTTATCTATTTACTTGTGGGATGTTCTTGCAAAACTAAGGTGCAAACCTATCTTACTCTAATCACATGTTTCTTCATTATAAGCTCTTTAGTTACATGTCTTTAGGATTACAACATATTCAAATTTATTATAAATTAGATATACTACATTTTACTTTTTTATGTGTTTTGGTCTGTTGTAAAATAAAACATGCAACAACCGAAATCACAAGCTCGGGAATTGCCAACATTTTTATCTACCTGGTTGCAGAGAGCCATATACTGTCTTCCAAGGGAATAAATGCGCAATTCAATCATCCTAGCCCCATCTGAAGAGAACCTTATAGGGCTGCAAATCCAGAAACATCAAGGGCCACGGTTTAAAGCAAATCCAGCAGTGAATACCCATTTTTCCACTTCAAAACTTTAGAGAATATGGCACATTTTATCTTATAGCAAATGGTTGCAGAAGATGCGAAATTGCTCCCAAATTTTTGATCATTTCTTTCCCTTTAGATATGATATATTGAGCAGCAAATGATGAAATGATAAAACGACCTAACAGAGGCCTGAGACTCACGGATACATTCAAAGGCCTGTAGAATGCTAGGTCTAAAAAGTTGACTTCTCATATTAGGAATAAGACTAGCAATTATCACATAGGAGTCACATTCAAAGAAAAGGTGGGTAGTGGTTTCCGTAGCATAATAGCATAAAGAACAGCAAGCTTCAATGGTAATGCCTCTAGATAGCAGAGCATCAGCAGTCTTTAGCCCACCCATTAAGACCATCCAATAGAAAGAGGAGAATCTGAGGGCATATCTTTTGTGCCAAACAAAATGGTGCCATCTAACATTAACATTATCTTTATAAAAATAGTTTTGGAATGAACTATGTAAATTTTCATTCCCATTACCCCCATATCAGACAACCCTTAGCATTCAAGTCAACAGGAATGGCAAAGAGGGAATGAAGAAGAGTATTAGGCCACTCCGAAGGCAGCTCCAAGCCATGATCATGTAGGATAACAGAAATACGAGAATTCATAGGGAAAAAAATTAAGATTGGCTGCATAGCAGCAGCCTCAATCAGCAGTTTCCCATTAAGCTAATGATCCCAGTAGAGAGAAATGGGGGAATTAGGAAAAACATTAAATTGAAAATTATCCTTAGCAGCTAAGGCATCCCTGCAAACATTTTTCTAAAAGGAGGTAGCATAGGATGAAGGCGGTTTTCAAGGAGACTGATATTTATAAAATAGCCAAGTAGAGAGCATTGAATGAATTTTAAGGAGGGAAGATCGAGACCTCTAGAAACTTTGGGTTTGCACGTATTTTTCCAGTTTGAAATATTATTTTTTCAAATCTATGCTATGCTATATTGCTTTTAGCATTATCTACTTAACTATTAAATAATAGTAACAGTAGTTTACATTAACCATCGTTTTCACGGAAGGATAAATAATTAGTGAATAATTTATTATATTGATGAAAGCAGATCAAATTTTGCTGAAAAACATTAACATTTTAAAAACGGGTTGATTTTGTAATTTTGCTCTGCTAAAAATCATTAATGGGGAGAAGTCTTACTTTAAGATTGTTTTAAAAATAATAATAAAAAATAACGTGAGTTGTTAGCAATTTTAATTGTACATTTTAAAAATAACAAAGTTCAGCATTAGATGAGAGGATTTCTCGTGTAATAATTTGTTGGAAAATTTTATTTTTTTAATATCATAAATTTATGTTAAATAATTTATGATTTATTATTTGTAATTTTAAAAAAATATTAAATTTAATATTTGTTATATATTTATAATTATTTTTTTAATTTTATAAAATTTAATTTAAGTTTTTTACCATGTTATAACAAACCCGATAAAAATGAAAATATTAAAAAACTCCTAATTTTAATATTTTTAATATATATTTTTAATAATTAAACGATTTATTATATATATTTTTAAATTAGTCCCTCTCCATGTCCTCCACGTGTCCCTTCTAATGCCCAGTTGTCATAGAGAGAGAAAATAGCAGCAGAACTACGTAAATATCGAGAGAGGATGAGCGGGGCCGCGAGAATCCTACGCTTTTTTAATAAATAAACGGAGATAGAGAGAGAGCAGCCAAAAGTGCCAATAGTGTGCCTAACGGACGGTGCAGATACCTGAGTCTCTCCATCGATCTCTCAATCCCAGTCGTCTCCTCCTTCCTCTCTTCTCCAGCGTCCGATCGCCCTCCTGCTCTCCCCAGCGCGAAGCAACCGAAAAGGGGAAGATCCCGAATATAGAACTCCCCCTCAGCCTCGTTCGCGCTCTATTGTTTTGCGAGGTACGCTTTTTGAACTAAGCGATCGATTGTCTAGGGTTTCCGCTACGCAGACGAGCGTTCAGGTTTATGATTCGTTCTCGTGCCGTCGTGGATCTAGGGTACCGCCTATGGCGGCGGAGGTGCCAGCAAGCCCTTGCGGCGGAAGCCACGAGAGTGGCGACCAGAGCCCGAGATCCAATGTCCGTGAGCAGGATAGGTTCCTCCCCATCGCAAACATCAGCCGCATCATGAAGAAGGCGCTCCCTCCCAATGGAAAGATTGCCAAGGACGCGAAGGAGACCGTGCAGGAGTGCGTTTCCGAGTTCATCAGTTTCATCACCAGCGAGTCAGACATCCTATTTCTTTGTTTTTGACGATTTGTTTCTTGTCTTGATTTATGTTTTCTAATCGTATTTGCGAGCGGGCAGGGCTAGCGATAAGTGCCAGAGGGAGAAGAGGAAGACAATTAATGGGGACGATCTACTGTGGGCAATGGCGACACTAGGGTTTGAGGACTACATTGAGCCTCTTAAGTTGTATTTGCAGAAGTATAGGGAGGTGATTACTCTGTGACAATTTATTTGAGCTTTGAGTTCTTTTCGGAATGATAGATCGGAATTGGTGGTTGGTGGGGTGATAGGCCAGTCTTCTTCTTTTGCCCTTTTGTAATCGTTTATCTGATGGCAATTTTTGTTGCCTTTTTTTTTTGCTTATCTGGTGGTTCTGTGGAATGGATGCGACACCATGGCAGATAGAGGTAATCAAACTATACTCACCCCTCTGTAATCGGTTTTTTTATTTTCTTCAAGAGCGGTTCAATTATTTATACTGTGATGCGTTATGGGACTATACTTTCTCCCATTTGCGTGTTGAGGAGTTAATATTAATGGGTTTCCACCGAAAGGAAAATTATGGTATATAATCCGGGCCCTTGCGGTGCTCTATTTGAGTAGAATTAATGCTATAGTTTTGCGATTTTAGTGGTCCTTGTGCATTTCTAGATGTGGTTGCTTACATGTCTATTGGAAAAGTAAAGTACTATTTACATGCCGATGTGGCACATCAATTTTTATGCGATATTTTACATGGCCAATTTAAAATTTAAGCACTACATATATGCAGCCTTAAATGTTAAAGATAGCCCGATGACAAATGTTTAACGTTTGCGATGCTCATTCTTGCAGTTCTCCGGTACTAATTTTTCTTCAATTTTGGCAGGGAGATGGCAAGGGTTCTGCTAAGGGAGCAGAGAGCTCTGGTAAGAGAGATGTAGGTGGTCTTCAAGGTGGAAACCTATCTGGTTCAAGCATGCAAGGGGATATGAAGGTATCTTCATCTCTTGATTAGATTTGTAACCAACTCTAGTATGCCAATCTTTTTCATTTGTTTTGCTTGATGATTTTGTAATTAAAATCTTGCAGATGCTTCAGCAAGGCTCTTTTACTGAAGGCATGAGTTATATGAATACTCAGGTAGCTTATCTCTGCTTTTATGTCCTTACACTTCTATAGAAATGAACCATACCAACCCATTGAACAATTAAGGGTTCATTTGGTTGGGCTTCTTGTCATAAAGTTGGTTGTGAAATTGCTCATAGAATGAACCTTTTTGAAACATATGTTCTAGTTGAAACAAACAGCCCCTGATCGGGTAATAGTCAGGCCTTGTACTGGTTGAGCATCTTCTTTCTGTTTTTTTCTCTACTTAGTGTTTCTTGAAAAGAATCATCATACCAGTTAATGCAACTTAAGTACGAAGCATTGTATCTGAATGTCTTTAAATCCCCCAATTTCAAAGCTACTCTCATGAAGTTGATGTGAAATAATGGATTCCTATTCCAGTTGAGTATGTTATAAATGTTTTGGAAGTGAATAGCCAATCCGTTTTTTTTAGTGCAGGTCAGCTAAAGAAACATTTTCTCCATGCATGACTGTTTATTTCCTTATGGTAGGAAAACTTCCTGACACATACAGAGGCACAGAGCTGTGCACAATTAACCTATGCTTTTTTGTTAAATTTCAAGGCTCCTGATTTTTTTTTTTTTTTGAGTTTCATTTTGTAATCTCCATTGCAAAAACGATAAAAATATTGATATGACGGTTGCACAATTTCTTGGAGTTTGTGAACTTGTGCATGTATTCCGAAAGTGGTATAGACTAAGCATATGAGATGTGGAGGGATAATGGCGATACTGTAGGTTAGGTGAAGGCATAGCGTTTGAACATCTAATTTAGTATTTATTGAATCAATATTATAAGAATTGGGAATGAATTGACATAGGTTTAAATCTAATATTGGTGATAGTCACGAAAGAGGATTTAGGCCAGAATCTAGGTTATTTTAAATGATTTCATTGGTTTCTATCATTTCTGTATTCTAATGCACTGTTATTGTTGTATATCTCCACTCTTGGAACATTTTAGATGATTATAATTGTGCCGTAAGGAGCTTGTGTTCATTGTTCTTGGAAGGTTTACACAATTTGTTCGATTTTGTGAACTTTGCATGTATTCTTAAAGTGATGGATCAGTGGCATATAAGATGTGGAGGGATAATTACAGCTTGATACTTTAGGTAGAGTAAAACATAGCATTCGAATTTTAATCTAATCTATTATTTATTGAACTGATATGAAGGGATTGGTTATGAACTGAAATTGGCTTACGTCTAATATTGGTAATAGTTGTGTAAGATGATATAACTTGGTGCAAATCTAGATTATTTTGTATTTTTCTCAATCATTTTTCTATCAATTATATATTCTAATACATTATTAGTGTTGTTTATCTCCATCTTTGGACATGTTAGATGATTATGATTATGCCTTTAGGAGTTTTTGTTTTACCATTGTTACTCTTATCATTCGGTCCATTTAGCCTTTAACATAATTATTCTTGTCAAATGGGTAAATGGCATGATGAAGTTTTGTTTGTAATCGTCGAGCAGCCTGTTTGTCCAAATAATGAATTTCCCAAAGCTGCTGATTAGACTCCAATAAGGTTTATGACTCTCCTAGTGCTAACAGGGGCATTGTTGTTAGTAAGAGTAGTAACAAATAATAGAATAGAAAATAATTCTGAGTAAGAGTTTTCACAAACATTCTCCATGTACTGCCACCCCTCTGGTGGCGCCATTTAAGTCTACTGTAAGAGGAAGATTTGTTGATGCTCCCTTCCCCTTACAAATTTAAAAGGAGACTTAGGCTAAGGTAGCCATGTTGAACAAATTATCCCGAAGGTTTTATTGTTTTTATTCTCCATATTTTACTTTATTCTCAACTCTCATAATTCTGTTCCAAATCGATTACTTAGTTGAATCATCTCTAATAGTTCGCAGAACCATCTTCTTCATGCTTTTGATGGTAATTTCTGTTTCATACTGTCTAAAAATTAGATCTTTGGTAGACTGTCGTTGTTTGGCTTGCTTTTTATCATTAGTAATTTTCAGTAGCATTTTATTTTGGAAGTTATGATCCTTCAATCTAGGTGCAATGTATAAGTATTTTACTTTTATTCCCACTTGATCGATTTCATAGTTTTTTATCAATTTGCCTCTGGCATTCTTTTGTTCCTTCTGGTTAATTTTTCTTACAGTTGTATTACTGTGTTTTTTACTCTTCCCTAATGCTTACTTGTTCAATGCATGTCAATTTTGTGAATCTGATATGAACAAGGCATGCTATATACCTCATGATAAAGGCAACCCACTTTTGCGATCACTATTTTTGTTTGGGTTTTGTTTCCCTGGCCACCTCCATTGCATCCTAATTTCAATAAAGATGCTTTTTTTAAACACTTTCTATGTTAGTTTCTAGTCTATTGTCCTGATGTAGGCCTTTCAAATTCTGCTAATGGCATAATTCTATGTAAGGGTTACCTATATTGTTTTGTGGACTTCTTTTATTTATGTTTGGCATGTTATATAAGCAAAGGTCAAAAACTTAGAACTACATCCCAGAAGTTTATTGTTTATAGAATGACAATGCTGAAATGACTTTTTTTTCGTTCTTTAAGATATATTTAAGCATTTTGGGATATGCTCATTATATTTGGTGAATTTTAGCGGTGGCCGCATTGATGGATTCATAAGAGTTAAGGCTTTACTTCTGTCTATTTTTGTATTTATTTAGTCTCGCCTCTATTAACTTAGCTGATAAAATTCATGTTTTTCTTACACTATGATTAGGAACTGAGCAAGTAAAAGAAAAGGTACAGTTAGATAAAGAAAGGCATGTTTATCCTTTTATTTTTGGTTTTGTTGTTCTAAAAGAGAAAAGAAATATTGTTCATCCCATTATTTTATTTTATTTTATTATCTTTCTTTCATATTTCGCTCATAGGGTAGTAAGATCCAATTAAACTTTTAACATAGTAAGTGGATAAATCTCGTACTTATAAATATAAAATAAAGGTCTCCTTGGCATCACTCATTTTTTGATAAGCTTTAGATATATCTTACCTACAAGCTCTTGTTTAGTGTATACTATTTCATTTTCTTATAAATTGTTGACGATCTTGTTTAACCTCATGGATGTTTTAGATTATTTCTTTTCGTTTCATCTTAAAAATGTCATATACTCATATATGCATGTCACGATCTGGCCCGAAGGCTTGAATTATTGAGGCGAGAATAGATGATCGGACGATTGATTAAATTTTTTATTACTAAAACTATCACCAATAAACTGAAAAAGACGCTAAAAACCTCTAAATAAAAAATAACATTAATTATCTTTTCCTCGGAGCGTTGAACCTATGATACATATTATCTCCTATTCTACTCATTTTAAGCTTTGAATAATACCTGTAATTATTTTTCAATAAAAAGAGTGAGTCATAAAATAACTCAGCGAGTAAATCATACTTCTAAATTACAGTAACGCAAGGCCTTTAAAATAATATACATGCTCACTTTCAAACATAAAGTAATTTCATTTTAATTTATTTCAAACATTACCATCAATGTTATGAATATATTATATATTTATCCTTTCTCGTTATTTAATACAACAGTCATAAGGTGCCAATGTTTAAAATAGTACCACCGAAGGTACTCCATTTCCATTTCAATTTTCTTTTTCATAACCTATTCCATTTAAGTGCACGGGTATATTACGTCCTCAGCCAGTACCGTAAGAAGGTGTGCTCCATCATTCAACATGTACATGCAAGCATATATATCTTAGTCATTTCATTCATAATCATTCATTAACCTTATGAAAAATATAGCATACTGATTATCATATAATTTGAAATTATCAATCGTTTGATATGTGAAAGATAAATTATTTGCAATGCAATTAGAAGAAGCAATAAGATACATCATTTGCAATAATGATTAAATGCAATTAAATGAAGCAATGCAATCACTGTAGTACTCATCATGAATATAAGTATTGGGATACTTTACTCTTTCTCCTTGGTCTCACGCTGATAGATTTAGCACCTATATGAAAATCCTATTCGTTAAAATTTAAGTTATAAATTACTCTTTATTTAATTTTGTCTTATTTTAAATTAGTTTAATACTTACTAAAAAATTTCATATATTTTTAATTATATGCTTTATCTCTCTTTCTCTTTCTAAATTTAGTGTGAAATTATATCAAAATTCATAACCTAATTGATGATATTTTAAATATACTATTATAATTTATATATCATAATTAATTTAATTTCTATTAAATATGTCAATTGTCTCTACTCATTTATTCTATTACTTGCATAAGTAAAATCTCTTTTTATAAATTTTGTTTTCTCATATAAAAATAATCTTTCTAAGATTAAATGTATTATTATATATATTTTTCCAAAATTTCTAGTAAATATTAAATTATTACTAAAATTATTTTCTTACTTAAAAAATAATTTAATTAAATAAAATCTCTCATAATATTTATACACCCTCTCCCTCTCTATGATACATATTCTCAAAAGTTTGCTCTACTCAATTAAAATTTGTACATAATTTCATTATTATTTTCAATTTTATTTCAAAAGATATGCTCATAATTTTTAAAATAGATTTTCTAAATTAAATTTCATATTATCATAGTTGATTTATACAATTAAATGACTTCTTATTTATTAACACTAATAATTTTAATCTAGTAATTCTCAATTATAAATTTTCATCATCTCATTTATGTGTATAGATATTAGTATATTAATCTTCTACTTTTGGCAATTTAAGTTTTTTTTAAATATTAAATATAATTATTATATTTTTTTCTATATTAAAATTTTAATGGATAAATAACAAAACTTACCTTTCTTCCTCTTCTCCAAGCCCTAACATGCACGCACACGACTCCCCCTCAGCTGGCTTAGTCACAGGGATTTCTTTTGCTCCCGCTCCCTTTCTTTCCCTTCCTCTCGATCTTCCCCATTATCAATAATGGAATCCAAGAACTCTCTCTCTCTCTCTCTATTTCTTTCCTTTGCCTTCCTTATCCTTCTTCTTCTTACTCTCAGTCAGCTTCCTCTCATTCAGAGTATCTTCTAATCGTGCGGTTCAATTGGATTGAGCGAATGGAAGTCATCTCACTCAAGGAGTCACCGCTTTTCCATTTCGAACGCGCTGCTTCACGCATTTGCCTGATCGAACTCGCTTGGTGCGCCCCATGCTTGCCCGTCTGCTTCAGTGCTTTGCCATGTTTGATTGGGGCTGGTTCAACTGAACCAATCCAACTGTCTATTACAATGCATATACTAATCTAGAATTATTTTGACTTTATTGCCTTTTCATATGCAGAAATGAATTTGTTTGGGATTTTTTTTCTAAGTTGGGAAATGAGCTTTAAACCCTAATAATATTAGAGAATTTATAATAAATTTAACATTCAAATAAGTAGGATTTTATTTTATTTGAGTCTACTCTCTAAATAATAATTTTTTGCCTGTTTAATTCATTCTTAATTCTTCGTAACTTCTTGATATCATTTTGGACCTTGTGGCGTAATTTATGTATACATTTATATATAAGGACAAAGAGTTGTGGGTGGTAGCCTTAAGAAATGGCAGAAAAGGCTAAAAAAAGGAAAATCATATAGAAGCATTTAATGAGTTGTCCCATCTTATAGTGTTTAATATATATATATATATATATATATATATATATATATATATATATATATGTATATATTCATTCCAAGAATTTATCACCTCCGCCAACTGGCCTTACATTCACTCAATTGGCCTCGTTTATCACCCCCATATTCACCCAATCAAACATAGAACCACGATCCCTTCTTCACTCACTACATTCCACACCTTCTCTTTAAGACCCTCGCAAAAGACAAAAAGGAGGACATTGTATGTGAATAGTTCAAGGCAAACAAAGAAATCACAAGCAAACTACAAACATCAAATTGATAGAGAACAAAGTAAAATATATTCATGGTTTCACTGCCCAACATCGAAAACTCGTGACCATCATATCTTTGATTTGGCTGGGAAGAATAAAAATGAGATCACCTTTTGCAACATTGGTATCTTCGATTCGGCCACAACTCTGCCTTCCTCCGTCAATCTTTGATTCCGGTCGAGGGATCTCTCATTTTTCTTTGAGGATCACACTTGTCTAATAGGCTACAATGTTAAAGCTGACATCAGGCAATAATTGATTGTTTGGGAGGTGGTATCGTTCTCGGTGTGTTTGTAACCATTGGAGCTTTGCCTGTCGATATTGCTTGAATCATCAACGAAAAACTCGCCACTATCACATATTTTTTTGAGTTGGAATATTCATGGTTTCACTGCCCAACATCAAAGACTCGCGACCATCATATCTTTGATTTGGCTTGGAAGAATAAAAATGAGATCACCTTTTGCAACATTGGTATCTTTGATTCGGCCACAACTCTGCCTTCCTCCTTCAATCTTTGATTCCGGTCGAGGGATGTCTCTCAATTTTCTTTGAGGATCACACTTGTCTAGTAGGCTACAATGTTAAAGCTGACATCAGGCAATAATTGATTGTTTGGGAGGTGGTATCGTTCTCGGTGTGTTTGTAACCATTGGAGCTTTGCCTATCGACATTGCTTGAATCATCGACGAAAAACTCGCCACTATCACATATTTTTTTGAGTTGGAATAATAAGCTGTAGAAAAAAAAGTGCGGGCATTAAAAATATAATGGCCAATTAGTAGATATGCAAAGTTGCCAAATTTTATTTTATTTCTTATGTATATATGATTCAACATTATCTTTAGTAGTACTCTTTTAACTCAAATACAATAAGTAATAGGTAACATTGAAATAACTTAAGAGGAAAATAGATAGCCTGGGATAGGGGTGTAAATGAGTCGAGTTGAGCTCGAGTCAGGCCTAACTCAAGCTCGACTTGTGAGGCAAATATTGAGCTCGAACTTGTTTTCATTTCAAAAGTAGAGATCAAGCTCGAGCGTCTACCATTCAGTTTTGTATCCGCCGTTCCGCAGGCCATTCTTATGCTGTTCCGCGAGCCAATCCATGTATGCGTCTATAGTTTCATGTCCGTCGTTCTGCAAGCAAATCCATGTCGGCGTCTGCAATTCCATGTCCGCCATTCATTTTTGCGTTTGTCGTCCCCTCGTCGTTCAGCTTTCTGCAAACAACTCAACGAGTAATCGAGTCGAGCTCGAGTCGAGCGGATGGTCGTTCGAACTCGAGCTCTCGATAAGCCCAACGAGCTCAAAATCCTGCTCGACTCTTGAGCTCGAGTCAAACCGCGAGGCGGCTTGACTCGATTACACCCCTAGCCTAGGATATAAATGTCAGACTTTGGCTTCCTGTTAATGTATCTCGTTTTTACCACCTGTAAACAAAAGCGATTGTTTCTAAAAACAAAAAGGAATGTTGCAATAAAATACATGTGCATAAATAAAAATAACACATGAATGGTATATAACAAATAATGTTAATGTAGGTCCATGAACAAGAATATTAATTGGATGATTTAATGCAAATACACAAAATTCAATTTGGCCGATCAGGCTTACTGGTTGAGGACCCAAGTTCAATTTGGAAAATTGGTGTTGAATTATTTTCAAATTTTGAATATTAAATTTGAACCTATTTGATAATTTTGCCAAATGAAAGATCAATTTTAAATAATCTTATTAAAATTCAACCTGACTATGCAAAGCAAGTCTTTGGAATTTAGGCTTTCTAATAAATGTAGATCCCACTTTAACCAAATTTGACTAGACTGATACTAAGTTCTGAAGCCCATTAATAACCTACTGATTCCTGGATATTATGGCGTATAGTCTACTAACTTTTGTAAATTGAGACTGTTGGTATTTCTAGGATGATGAAACTACGGGACTTTAATAGAGTCTATCTCCATCCCCCCCCCCCCCCCCCCCCCCCCCCCCCCCCTCCAAACATCCCCCACTAATTCAATTAAAATTCAAAATATTAAGCCTAAATCTAAAATCGAGTATAAGTAACCATCCTTATAGATCTTCTTACTTGAAATTTTAATACTTCAGCCAATATCACTTTTTTATGAGACTTCTTTCTTTTTTACCCTCTTCTTTTGAGATGCCGTCACTGTGAATTCCTTTTTCTCTAACAACTAACATTACCTCCCTCTTCTCTACACGTTTACTCTAGATGGCCTCAACCACCTCTTATAATAATTCTTCCACCAGCGTTATCAGATTCAATTGAGCATCTAGTTGCTTATGTACTATTTGCGCCAAAGCCTACACTAAAAAGAGAGTCTCTCTCTCTCTCTCTCTCTCTCTCTCTCTTTCTTTGAGGTGATATTTTGTCTGTCTTTTTGAAGAGATTGATCTTCTAGGTGCCAACCTACTGAAATACCCCTATGAATACAACATCTAGCTTGGTATCGAAGGTTGGTTGGGAAGTTAATTTATCCATTTGTCATTTGGCCTAACTTTTCATTTGTTGTTGGAGTTATAAGCATAACATGCAAAATATGAAATAAAAGCATTCACTATTTTGCGCATGCCCAAGTATATCAAAAAGTCTTTTTATACTTTAATTTTTCACTTGGATGTGGTAGGATTCTCAAATGCCAATTATGTTGGATTTATTGAAGGCTTGAAGTCAACCTCTTGATTTTTTTTTTTTTGTTGAGATAGTGTAGTCACATGAAAAAATTAACAATGAAGTTGTTTTGTGAAGATCCGATGTTGAGATCCAATACATAGATATGACCAGTTATACATGTCGATTGATATGGGTATAAATTCTTTATGTATTTTGTGTTTTTTGTAATTCGAACTATAATTTTTTACTACAAATAATCGTACTGCTATTTATGCTGTTAGCAATTTGTGTTTAATGAAAGAACTAAACATATTGAGATTGATTGTCATTTTATTCAGGATATTGTACCTTCTAAAATATTATCACTTGTGTCTTTAGTTTAGAACAAGTTGTTTGTATTTTAACAAAAGCTTTGGGTACCTCAACCTTTCTCTAAATTATGTAACAAGATGCAAATAATATATATATATATATATATATATATATATATATATATATATATATATATATATATATATATAGAGAGAGAGAGAGAGAGAGAGAGAGAGAGAGAGAGTGTGTGTGTGTGTGTTACTGTAGGAATATTTTCATATACGTACTTCATATTTAGTGAGTTGTTTAGACTTATTTTGTTGTACCTTGGCATATGTATTCATTCCTATATTATAAAGGGATATCTAGTTTATAATATACACAACAACACTAAAAGTGTGTTCTCATTCACAAACGAAAACAAAAAATAGGTGAAATTAACTCTAAAAGATTACTTAATGATAAAAAAAGGTCAATAAAAGCCAACAATGACTTGGTTAGATAATATTAGAAATGATTTTTTTTATTAGATTTAAATGAGAATTTGACTCTTAATAGATATAATGGAGAAAAAGGATTCATGTAGCCGACAACACGTAGTGGGATAAAGTCTTGATGTTGTTGTTGTATTAATATTTAATGATCCAAGTTTTGAACTATTGTAAATAATTTGTGTATTATATAAATACTTATATGCATATGAGATTTATATGTATATATAAATTGGTCTAGTTGTAATCGGATAAAAGCAATCTTGATTGGTGACTAGATCCGAAATGTGATAATTTGATCTATTCTTTTGATTGGATTAGCCATCAGGTCAGAATTATTTGATGTGTTAATAATTAGATTAGATTTTTTGTCACATTAGGTTAGATCAAGTCAAGACTCAACACATTAACTTATATAGTGTGCATTTATGAATTGATGCAATCAAGGATTATCA
The DNA here is from genome assembly GCA_019925795.1 of Dendrobium chrysotoxum. Classification (NCBI taxonomy): domain Eukaryota; kingdom Viridiplantae; phylum Streptophyta; class Magnoliopsida; order Asparagales; family Orchidaceae; genus Dendrobium; species Dendrobium chrysotoxum. The sequence goes on from CM034308.1 coordinate 24,959,279, forward strand.
TTTTATATTTTGTATTTTATTTCTAATGTTTTGGATGTTATGTAATTTTAGACTATGTTTTTTATATATACCCTATAATGGAAATCAACCCATGATCATGCTTGGGTTTGGTGCTCTTAGGTATTTTCTCTCCTTTGGCTTTCCACTCATGTTGAATTTGTTTACCTGCTTCCTTGATGGCTTAGTGGGTATTTATCTTTGAGTTGTTTTGTCCTTAGTGGGCTTGGCCCATGTCTGCCTATATTGGCTAGTGTTTGTGTATTCCCCATGCAATTGCGGATTCATTGCTGGCTGTTTTTTCCCTATACATTTCGGTTTCCTATACTTGGAATTCTTGTTGTTTTCCCATGCAGTTTCGGTCTATTTTCCTGGGCTTTGATTTCCTACTGCTGGCCATTCCCCTTCCCCCTTTTGCTGATTCCTAGTCTAGTGTTTTATCTTCTCAAGATGAGGCTTCTATTGGCTACTTGGGGTTGAACATTTATGTGGGCTATTGGGTCTTTTTTATCCTATAAAAGGGGTTGTTTTGCTGCTGGAAATGGTGGTTGTTGGCTGCAATCTAATCCAAACCTAAGGGTTTTCTTCCTAGCTTGAGAGTTATCTTCTTCCCACACCTATTTCTTCTTCCTGGTCTTCTATCTATTTCATCTCTCCACGGTTTCCCTTCCACTTGTATCTTTCTTCTCCAAATATAGTGAGTTTGAGGTGTTGTTGAGCCTGTTTGTTGGTATTTGCCAGAGGAGTGTCGACTTGAGTTGGATCAAGATTTCTGTGGCGAACCACTGGTTTTATCTTTCCTTTGAATGTCATTCTCTAATTTTCAGATTTGCATGTGAGGTGACATTTCTAGATTGTTTTAAGAGTAGTTTGTTTTATGTTTTAATTTTTTTGTTTTCTTGCAAAGGTTACTAATCATTTTCTTATATTTGTTTACTATTAAGTTTCATTCTGTTTATTTTGGTTTATGTTTTATTGAAGGAAGTGTCCTGTTGCATTCCTAGTGTTCTCTACTTGTCTTAAAACCTAGTTAGCATCATGAATCAACAACACTTGTGGTCAATGCATATATAGAAGCAAGGTTTAAAATTGCGCAATTGGATTTTGAGGTCTTTTTCGTTTGTGAGGTGAGGCGTAAGCCTCAAAATACAAAAAATGTTTAAAGTCAAAACAAATTTCAAAAGTGATTTTTATAAAATATCCAAATAATATGTTAAAGGATGAAATTTTAACTTTTTATTGTACTATGCAATAAACTGGCATACACATGAAAAAATTACACAAGACGTAAAGTGGAAAGTGATAATTTGCATAAAATTTAAATCCAAGAGAAAAATAATATAAAATATAAGAATTGCATAAAAGTATCATATAACATCATATTCAATATCAAATTCCTTCTTTCTTAGTTCCCTACTCATCTACCATTAATTGCGAAAGAAAGTTAAAATAATTGGCAACAACTCAGAAATCATCTGCACTATTATCACCGAGGGGATCTTTATTTGAGTTGTCATCATAACAAATTGGTCTCTCCCCTGCATCCTCCTATAGATTCCAATGCCTCCCAATTTGTTTCTTCTTCATTTATTTCAATCATCTTCGTCTTTCATAAATATTTGTCATCAATATATAGATGAGGTAATACTCTCAAATTTTTAGAGGAGGTGGTGGTGGTGTGGCGCTTTCAAGTTATCCCCGATGGTGGCTATGACAATAGTGGCTACGGTGAAGGCGGCAGGCTGGAGGTTGAGGCAGTCGAGAGGAAGTTGTTGCGGTTCGAGGGTGCATTAAGGTGTGATTTGTTCTGGACTTTAGTTTAGGATTTAGGTAAGTATATATATATATATAATTGCTATGAGGCGAGTCGCATATTGTGTAATTTTAAATAATGTATAGAAGGATCTTGAAGCTTAAGTTCCAAACATTTTTATGCATCATGCAAATGCATCGAGTCAACAGCTTAAGCAAGGGCCTCATGTCACATAGAGGTGGAAGTAGATACAACTTGAGCCTTCTTATAAGATTGCTAATAGCACATGCAGAAACACTATGAATTAGGGAACATTGTTTATCTCTATGTAAAAATGTACTTGTGCAACATCAATTGGTCTGTATGACTCAGTTCCAAGAGAAACTTCATACTTGGGAACAATCGTATGTTCAAGCTCGATCAAAGGGTGGGTCAGATTCGTTCCTTAGCACTAAATTAGATTCAAGTTTATGCAGTAGATTAGACTTTGGTTATTGGATTGGTTCGAGCTTGGGCAATGGTGACATATAAACATCCTCATCATCGGCATAGGTAAAATGGAGCCAGTGGGAATGGTAAAACTAATGGGTTTGTTGGAGCATTTGGGATCGGAGGTGCTGATGAGATCAATTTTGAGGAGCATCTTGTTTTTGCAATGTAAAAATAAACTATTTGTAAAAATAATGTTTTGTTCAAAGTCCGTAGTCATCATCAAGATAGAATATTTTGGTTGCATTAATATTTTGAATTTTGATTGTAATTAGCTAAGATGAGTCATTCAGAGTACCATTTTATATTTTATTGATTGTTTACATGGATTAGCATTCATCTGTGTGCAGAATCATTGGACAGGTTCTAATGATTATTTTATTTAGCGAATTATGTTGGACCTTGTTTATTCAAAGTTCATTTATTTCTCTTATACTGGGTTTTTCTTCGTCAATTTACTTTTTTTTGTAGATTTATGGAACTTTTTTATGTTATGAAGGACATGGGAACATGGAGAGTTACTATGCTGAATTTATGGAATTGTGGAGTTGGATTTGTAGAAATTAGTGTGTATTTAATAGACTTGTAGAACTTATAGGGCATGTCTATCATGTGAAATTTTGCATTTAGTCCTAGTCTTGCTGCTATGTTCCAAACATTCAACATCTGCGACCCAGTTGGTTTTTGAATTTGTAACTGGTTTATATGATTATTTCCTTTTTTACTTTCTATTGATTATTTTTTTGGTTCATGGAAGATTCTTATCCAACGAGCTTCTATAATATAGGTGTATCTAGACTTGTAGAGCTTTATGTGGCTACTAATATTTGCTTTTGGATGTACCAATCCTTCTCCTTTCGAGATTGAATTCAAGTCTGAGACTTCAAAATTTATAGATATGACATATTGTTTAGGCGCAATGCCTATTTTATGACGGCTTCTTCCTCTTTTTTTTTCCTCTCTCCTTCATCTTCTAATCATTTTTTTGGTAATCTATTGAATTTGTGATTTGGTTTCCTCATATTGCTACAATCTTGATATGTTATTTTCCATGTAGTTTAATTACTTGTGCATCTGTTGTGATCTTTAACTTTATTATCGTTAATTTCTAGTAGAAGCCAAAACTCTTTTTGCGTGAACTTATATTTCATCATTTTTTCTCGTAGAAGATAGTATTGTAGATTGATTTATAAAGATGAATAGATTGCTTCTCATAAAATTATATTTATTGCATTGATTTGAAACATTTTAATCTATATTACTCTAAACTCTAGAAGTTCTATTTCGGATCTGATATTCCAGTTTGAAGTTATATTGCAACATCAAACAGAAGTAGAGCTTAATATTAGGATCATCTCACAGATCAATACAAAGATGTGTTTAAAAATAAATCAATTTAGATATGATTCTAGCACACAACTATTATGTAGTTAAAAATACCATATCTATACCAACTTAACCTAGTACTTATTTGAGTTACTAAGAAATTTCTAAATCTTAGAACATCCTACGTTAGATTTGCTATTCGAGCTTAAGTTTATATTTCAATGTTAGCTGGAAGTAGAGCTTACAATTAGGTTGATCTAATAAATCAATAAAAGTACATTAAAAAAAAAAATAATTTAGCTATGATTTTGGTACAACATATGAAGCACAAATACGGACACAAGGACAGATATGACATGACACGACCCAACAATAACACCGCGATATGTTTGTATTGCAAAAAGTAGGGCATGACATTCTATGGAAATATGTTTATAATTTATAATTATGAAATATATAATTTATAAGGTTCTCTGCATAAAACACTTTTTTAGAATATGACACGAGCATCTTTTTGGCAATTTTTGTTTGTTTCACATGTCCTTAAACGATTAGATGTGTAATTTAATCTTAAAATATGTAAGGCCACATCATTTGTATTAATTTAGCTAACATTTCTTTGATTTTTTTTTTTTGTGAAATGCTTCTGACCCATTTTTATCTCATATTTTTTTTGTAAATAACTAAAATATTAATATAAAAGTACTATTCATATTTTAGACTACTAAATATTTTTAAAAATTAATGAAATATTTGATGCCATGAATTACACAATAGTTAGAAATTAGATTATTGAGATCTCATTTGAATAGGTTGTGTTAGAGAGCCTTATCCTACTACTAACCTTAGGTTAAGATGCTCTAATTTAGATGAAAATGCTAGATTTCTTCTTGGTCAGTTTTGACGCAAGGCAAATACATAAGTTCAAAGAGGGGGAGAATGTCTTAGACTTCGATGAAGGAGGAGATGCAAGATGAAAGAGCAAGAGATGAAGTCTTTGGCTTCAACGAAGGTGGAAGATGTGAGACTACAAGGGTGGAGCAGCAAGAACAACTTCAACTATGGTTGTGGAGGCTCGATTCATGCTAGATACAAAGAAGGGGAGATGATATGTAATTAGGGCAATTACGCAATCACGTCTTGTTTGTGTCATCAACATGTTCTTTGAGTGTCCTAACAAGTCCAATAAGTGTTGAAGTTCAATTTCACAAGACAAAAAACTTTGACATAATTTCTGGCTTGCCCGACAAATGTTGAGGCATGTCGAAGTCATGTCTGTGGCCAACAAAGATAGGAAAGCCATTTTGAGGTGTCTGTGCTTCAAAGGTCACAACCATTATGGAGTTAAAAATATTTCTATGTTGGATCATAGTTTCTTGTGGTTTTTCAAATAGGATAAGTTCATAAAATTTTTTGGAAGTATGATATGTTTGATTTCTATAAAATTAAATTACTAAAATAAAATGTTTGAGATTTGATCAAACATTTGGGTGAAAGTAAACTTAGGCTTAAAGAAAACATGAACTTAAAGAATAATATTTGTTATTCATTTATTATATGGATTAATTGCATGCAATGTAAGCAAAGTGATTTAGTGCTGTTGAATATTCTCTTATGTTTAAACACTGTGAAGTTGAGCATTATCTACTTAATTATTGTTTTGTTATCAAGATCTCTTTCATTAAACATCTTAGAAAAGAATTTTTTTTCATGAATTAGGCTATAATCCAAAGATGATAGATGTGACGTACAAGGCTTGAAAAGACGAAATCAAGAATTAGGGCATTTTGCCTTGGCGAGACAAGGCGTAAGCCTTGAGGCTGATCTAGATGTAATCTTTGAATAGAAAAATAAAATACTCATAAAATTAAAAATAATTCATAAAAATCATAAACATGAAATAAATCATCAGCATATTTACTTAATTCATCATTATAAAGATATAAACCACATATCTCAATAATAAATGTTATTGTAAAAGGAAATTTTGAAATGAGATTCAAGTGAAGTACTCACTAGATCCACGGTGTAACAATTCATATATGAATTCTATCATCCTTTTTTTAGTTTAAAATTCTATCATTCTTAGATTATGTTACATTATCAACTCCAAAATCTTCTTCAATTATTAGCATTCCTTATATCAGTTAACATTAGATTCAATATAATTTGAAGTAAAACAACAAATTAAGAACACAACAAAATAATCTATTATGCTTAAATTATCCTTCGATTTTTTTGAAGCTTCAACCCCACTTTGCTTTTTTCTTTTAAATAATTGTAAAATAGAAGCTACTTCCAATTCAACAATGTTTAAAAAGACGAAATCAAAAATCAAAGCATTTTGCCGTAGCGAGACGAGGTGTAATCCTTGAGGAAGATCGAGGCATAGGCCTCAAAACATAAAAAGAAAATACTCATAGAATCACAAATAATTCATTAAAACAACAAAAATGACCACTTTATAAAAATATAATTTTCATCTTGAAGCAAACCAAATGAACCCCAAGTAGTATGAATACTTTATGATTAATAGTTGCATATATATATATATATATATGTTCTCCGTTTTTCATATATTTATGATTAAATAGTGAAAACAAGCATACAATCAAGAAACATATCAAATGCATGAGTAAGAGGATTCAAAAAAGGTTGTCATAATTTTGACTATAAAATAATGAAGTTAGTTGGACCTATGAAATGAACAAAGTTGCTTAATTATTTGAGAAAAATACAAGTTCACTGACCTAGGTTGCAAAGAAGACGCACACTCCTAGGAGTGTAAGTGAGTCGCGTCGGCTTGAGATCGACTCGTTAACAAGCTCGCAAGTACAGCTGATCGAGCCATGAGTTCGAGCTCAGCCTGGCTCGACTCGAAAGCTCATTGAGCTACTCGATTAACTTAAAATATATTTAAAAATTAATTTAAATTAATATTACATAATATATTTGATATTTTAAATTAATTCTATAGTGAAAATAAAATTTCAAAAAAAATGAAAATTTATATTTAAAACTAAGAAATCGAGCTCAATAATTGAGTCAAGCTCGAGCTTTCCAATTGAGCTTGAGCGTATAAATTTTTTAACGAGCCAAGATCAAGCTTAGTAAGAGCTAAACAAGCTTAGTTAAATTAGACAGATACTCGACGACTCATTTACGCCCATATAAATGACTGACTTGATTTTGAACCCGCTCGAACCTTGTGCCCTATGATGGCTTACGTACAGGCGATGATGATTAAGAAGATGAAGCCCAGTCGAAGAAAATGGAGGAAGAAGATGAAGCTATCGGTATCCCTAACATGATCTTGCTCGCTCGAGGATGTGCTGGAATGACAGTAATGGCACGATGACAACAAGGGATGAAGATGATCGAAGAAGATGAAGCTAGTTATTTGCCTCCCTATCCTGCTCATGCTCTAGTGTGGTTGCTAGTCGCATGGGTGGGCGGGGTAATATAATATGATATATTTATTAATAGTAAAATAAACAAAAAAATCCTATACTGAATAGTAATAGTCATTTAAAAAGGCTTAAGCCTCATTGGCACCAATGATGCTTAAGCCCCGAGGAACTCCTTGTGCGCCTCGAGGCATGTGCGTCGAATGATTTTTAAACCATGATGACGTATTATAGAATTTTAAGGTTCGGGTGACATTACAGTTACCATCTTATAGAGTTACTTTTGGTTGTTATGGATTCAAATTTTAGTGAGTTTATCTTAGCTAAAAATTATAGTTTAAAAAGGCATTTGAGGCACATGCCTCAAGGCGTGCCTCAGCATGAGGCACTTAGAAATCGCCTTTAGGCTTACACCTTTAAAGTCCAAGTGTGGCTTGTGTGTGTGTGTTTCCAAAGCACACGAGGCTTAACCCTCAAGGCTTTTGACATAACACCTTAAATTATACCTAACGTAAATGTAAATCAAAGTCTTTTGATACATGAAATACCTAATATAATCTGTCACATTCAAAACTTATAGGTTAGAATAGAGTGTCAGCCGAGCGCGCACGTGGGTGGGGGAGAGAGAGTTCAACAGGTAGTAAGCAAATGTGGAGTTTGTGAGCGGTAGGAATTGCGGTGGTTCGGTGGAGGCTATGAGCGGATAGGAATGTGATTGTGTGTGAACAATCATCTTCGATTGAGATTTGCAATTGCATGTGACTGCGATGTGGATTTTGATTTTTATGGCGCATTTAAATTTTAAGTGAGTGCTTGAATCTTCTTTCACAGTTTCTATTTATGTTAAGATTTACTTTATGTTTCTTATTGTGTGATTTTGTGGTTTTTAATAATAAGCTAAGTTAACCCGTGGACAGTTTATGACATGTTTATAAACTTTATTTAATTTAGGAGTTTTATATTGGTTCGTGGCTCATGCTTCAAACTGTCTCGAGGTTTACACCTCTTCTTGTTGGGGCAAAGCACCTTAATTTTATATTTCACCTTTTTAAATCTGGCTAAATCTGGCTAGAAACATAAAAATTTCAATTCTTGTGTGACTCAAATTCGACTAAAAAGTATAGTCATTTTAAGTTGAGTTGATCCGGTTTAAACTTATTTAATCATAAAACTGATTTTGAGTCCGAGATCATATCTGAATTCAAGTTTGAATGAGAATCTAGGTTTATTTCAGGCTTTAAAACTAAACAAATCATACCTGTTGAAATGTTTAAATTAAAAAGTAATCCAATACTGTTAACAACTGAGTTAGAAGCTAAATTATCCTTCTGTATGCTAATCAAGTTGGAAAGACAAATTGCATCAACATTTTAGGATTTATTTGCCCTAACTTCATTCAAGGACTTCTAAAATTTTAAACTCTACCTTCTGATTGAACTTAAAATGTATTCATTATATATAAATTTTGAATAATTTAGTGTACCTTTTTTAAGTGAACTTTTGTCCATACGATATTCAACTTGCATTTGCATGGATTGATATTTTTTAAAAAAAAGTTTTATGGAATCTAATAAATATAATTTTAAGTTATCTTCATGCCTTCACTTACGAGTTATCTACAATCTATTAATTTACAAGCACTTACGAATTTTTTCATTAACTGACAAGCATTATACATCATATGGTATTGGATTACTAATTATTCATATGCGTGATTTACATAAAAATATTGCTGGAAGCGCTTTGTTAACAATATATGTTAACAAATATGTTAACAAATGGCATATGAACGTCAAGAACAGTAATAAAGTCATAGCTAAGGTTATCTCTAGGAACTTATATGACATTATTGGTTAGAAAAATAAAAATCATTTAAAGTTAGATAACAAATTGGGCAAATGCACAAACAAGTTTGCAATCCCAGAAAATTATAGTATTACTCTAATTATGATGTATCTAATTTGATTTTTTTATCATAAATCATTAACTAATATTTTGGATTTTTTTCCAATTTCCTCCTAATTTCACACACAATGCATATTTTATACATTTTGCTAATTGTCAATAACGATCTTCTCCCAGAAACTATGATTGTTGAAGAAATTGTGTCCAGTCTGATGGAAAATATCAGACGCACCACATAGGGGGAGAGAGATTCCTATTTATGATGATTCAAGGATTTATCTATGCCTAGATTTGTTTTATTAATTCCAACTAAACAATTCGTGAAAGTGAACGCATTTTAAGAAATTAGGCTTAGAGAATATAAGTTTAAATGGCTATTTCTACGATCTTTTTTAGCAAATTTATTTTCAAGTATTCATTTCCTTAACACCGGTCAACAGTGCAATGTGGATGCCCCTATTTCGGTTGTACTTTGTACTCTCGAATTTTCAATTTATGGCATTTCAAATAATAGAGTTTGCAGCTGTACAGTTAAAAGTAAATCTTTACGGGAAATGTTGGATTTAGTACACAAGGAATCAACTTCTTGCTCTTTGCCCTTTGCTCATTAATTTTGATAAACCACTATTATTATTCCTATTTCATGATTACTTTCGGCTGTCCAAGCACATTTGGACTTGAAAGCTTGGTCCATTCCTTTTAGGTTGCCTCCTCTAAACCATTTTCTTATAAAATTTGAGGATACAGTTAAAATTGCACTGTCTTCCAATCTTTTTAATAAACTTGTTAAGGTTTTCTGGAAAATAGTTAGGGAATTTCCTTAATAAATATATCTGCTGTAGGTATTTTGATATGCCCCAGTCTTACATGAAATGACCAAAATAATTACTTCCTTTTAGTGATGTAGTAATTTTAACTCTTTTGGCTGATAAATTATGCTTATACTTTTTATATCATCCTTTCTTTTCAGTATCATAATGGAGACCTCTCTAGCTAAATGGGCCTTTTACATCTTTTAGTAGATGCTTCTGGTTCAGGTAAAAGCTCTTCCTGATAGAATTTTTGTTAGAGTAATATTTTTTCTGCCTGTGCTAACTCGTGTGGGTGTGGGTGCTCCCATTAGAGCTTATCGATCAATTGGGGCTCAATCCTCACTGGATGTTGAATGGGTACTCCATGCCCATGCGGGCTGATCCTTATTTGCCATATCTTGAAATACCTGTACAGAAGTATAAATTTTATTTGGTTGGACTTGTATTGAAGCAGCTTCTAGTTTTGCAGAAACCATCAGAATAATATCAAGATTTCTAGAAGATTATTCAGTTGTCAAGAAGAATTTAACCCAGTCTAGTTTGTTATGATCAGAAGATTTAACTAATAAAAACTACCATCCGACTGCAGAGAAGGAAAGTCATTGAATTAACGATTGTGATGTCAAAATGAGTCCATAGATTTTTTGAAAATGTTCTTTCGATTTAGCTGGAAAACTGCTTGTTATTTAGCATAATGTTCCTTCTATTATTGTCTGTCAGCTGCGCATAAGTACATTTCATTAACCATGGTTAAATATCATGATATTCCCGTTGGCATGATCAAAATGGTTAAATAGAACACGTTAAAACCACAAATTACATAAACTAATATCTGATGGGAAAAGTAGAGTTGTTTTAATTTACAAGAAGCTCTCATTGTCATCACTAAGTGATTAATACATAAAAAAGATTGAATACAGGGTTCGGGTATTCATCTTTCTTTCCCAAAGCACTGTAAGCCCTTCTGTCCCGCTTTGGGCCTGGATCCAAACCCTGCTTTCAAATCTGCTTCAAACGAGGCTGCTAGCTTCCCATTCCCTCTCTCTCTTTTTTTTTTCTAGAAAAAAAAAAATTAGTCTTCAAAGGTCGTGGGGTCTCACTATTCGGATCGCTTTCCTTTTATCCTACTTCATAGGCAAGATCTCATCCTTTGGCGAATCTTGGGGCTCAGAAGAGTGCTCCCTACGACTGGAAATCGGGGTCCAAAGACCATCTCTTTAACAAGGTGGGCATGGCCCATCATGTGCGATCCGACAAGAATGTAGAAGAATATGCCCTCGAGTCAATCCCCCACTCATAACTACAGGATCCTGACCATCGACACTCATTGCACAGGCTTATAGGGCAAGATGAAGATCCCAAAAAAGGCTAAAAAGATCATAAATTTCACCTTGGAATGCTTCCATCAGCGCTGAAAATAAAGCATTGAATGATAATAGAACTAAGGCAGGACTGGTGATGTGCCATTGTCTGAAGAGCTAAGAGAGAGTAGAAGTGCTTTCCTTCACTCTGAGCGTGAACTATTTCAAGTTGCTGCTATTCGAGGATGATTGGTTATGACATCAATAAGCTAGATCCATCTGTCGAATAGTTTGGCAACGCATGCAATGTTTAAAGTCGGAGTAAAGTGAAGGGTCTTGCTTTCAAGTTGTATCGACTACCAATATGCCTTCGAAGTGGCTCGCATCAAGCAAGGATTTTTTTATGACCTCTTGTGCATTTCCAATTCCAAAGAATCTCTTTCTTTTCAAAAGTAGATTTTTGATACATAATCAAAATAGATCTCGTCCACTAAAAGTGCAACAAACCTCTTTTATGATCTGACTTATTACCTGTCTCTCGAGAAAGGAAAAGCAAAAATGACAATCCATTCTTCTATAGTTTATCAAAAATTACTTAGTACGAACACACATCTTGGCTGTCATTTAGCTGCTCACCATTTCATAGTTTATTTATGTGGTTCCAGAAATGGAATTGCTATTCTAGATTCAGACAAGGCACTTCTTTTTTTACAAAACACTTTTCATTTTAAAGGATCTCCTGTTCATCAAAAAGGTCGTTCCTTCTTCTTTAAGAACAAGAATTTCTTTCTATCTAAGATCATGGAAGACATGGCGAGCTGTATCAATGATTCTCAAAGGAGGATCGAGGCTTTTTTGACTAATTCTTGTTCAAGTCTGAAACAAATTCATTTGAGAAAGAAAAAGATCAATGATTGGTTGAACCAACAACCTGATTGTGTAATTTTTTTGGATGCAGATAGAAAGTCTTTGGCCATATTGAAAGCTGATCAATCACAAATACCTATTGCATCCTTAGTGGATTTTACAATCCCATTGAGATTCTATTAAAGAATAACTTATCACATTCCAAATTATTCTCCTATACATATCGCATATCTATTTCATCATTCGATCATAAAAATAGTGATTCTTGAATGGGGAAGAACCGTTGCGATGAAGGAGATTATAGGAGAAGAAAAAACTCATCGATCGATCTTTTCCAAGTCCTAGAAAGATTGATTTTAGTCGATCGGTCAATTGGTAAAAGACCCAACTAGTGGGACCATTTTATGGATTGAACAAGAAGAGTCTTCGGGTGGATAGAACAAGTGCAAGCTTTGTACACAACAGCCAACGTCCCTGGGAGGGACGCTATTACGATGCTGAGAGCAAACAAAGGTGAGTTTTCAATGTTGCATTTGTAGTCTTGTTGCATGGTAGAAGAAATGAAATCATCGCCTTTATTGTAAGAAAAAGGTGACGCAACAACCATTGCTTTTTTTTAGCCATAGAACAATGCAAGGGGAGTGTGTTTCATCAGAAGGCCCTCCTTTTCGTGCACTCGGCAAGTCAGTTTGGTACTAGCGCATAATAGAAAGATAGGCCAGGATGCTACGATGGGATACAATGGTTTTGGCATATAGTCTCCGCATATTTGACAAATGTTGTAATGTTTCACATAGTCCATACAATTTTGGACCATTGTAGGCCAGTAGTGCCACATCTGTTTGAGCTTCACTCGCATCTTTGGCCCATTTTTGTGGGTATTATACACCCTTGAATGTACTTCGTACATTGCTTGCCTTTTGCTTCATTACTAGACAAACATCTCAGCCATAACTAGTGATAATACTTTATGTATCAATTTTCATTGAAATACACACACTGGGGCAATCTCCTTTGAATGGGTTATTTTATTTCTTTATTCTGACCATTCGTCGTGCTAAAGGTGTAAGAAAAGAATGTCTCTAATTTTCAATAGAGACTTCCGTGCCATGAGCCATTTCCACTGTGGATGTTGCAATTTGGATAGGGGTGTAAGCGAGGCGAGTCGAGTCGAGTAGTGGCGTTATCGAGCTTGGCTTGTCAGTCAGAAAGCCGGCTCAAACTCGAGCTCAAGGTCGAATCGAGCCCAAAAAAATGAACTCGAACCCGATTCGTCCTTTTACTCGTCAGCTCGAGAGCTCTGCTTGTGCTCGTGGGAGCACTCAGGAAGCACAGCGGACATCACTTCGGGAGCGCCGAAGAAGAAACAAAGCTCATCCATATGCCCGTTGGAGAAGAAGAAACGAAGAGCAGTTTCTTTTTTCCACACGGAACAACTTTACTGTAGCATTAATGATGAAGTGGACAAGCTCTTTTTTTTTTAATATTTTGAGAGATGTGCAGCTACTGCAGTTAATTAATGGTGCAATTTTTATTTTTATTTTTTACAATAACAAATTTGCAAAAATTTTAAATATGGAAACTTAAATTTAATTTTAAATTATATAAATTAATAAATAATATTATTTCTTATCCCTAAATATTTGCTAATTGAGTAAGCTCGGCTCGCGAGCTCGTTTTGCTCTTGGCTGGCTTACACCCCTAATCCTGGATAAGTTCTTTCAGGTTTGGGAAAAGGACCCTGTCATGTATAATGACTTCTGTTCTGCCATTAGGGGGCTGGTAGAGCGGCTACTAACTTGGCTAATGTGTCCGCCTTGTCATTTCTTTTTTCTTTGTATGTGGTTGAATTCGAGTAACTCGAACTATTTCATGAGCTCCGTAACCATGGTGAATTCTAGTTTGCGTACTTTTTATGTACACTAGAGCTGGCAAATATTCACTGTGAATCCCTATATATCATGAGGACCCTTATACAAATTTGTTAGGTTATTTTTCTCTTGTTCTCTCAAATCTACGGAGTAAGACACTGACTTCTCAAAAAGATCAATTATGGTCATTCATAAACGAGGTGCTCTACCTTACTGAGCTATACCCCTTATCAAACCATTTTAGCATAGAGACAATTTTTTGTCAAGAAGGGTATTTCCAATAATTCTACATGATAACTCTTTGATCCGTTTATATTTACTAGTAAAAGATTGATATTGCTTAGAAAATATATTTTACCTATAGTTCATCAAAGTTATGGTGACCTTTTTTGTGGTGATAAATGACCTACTTAACCCAGTTGTTAGAGTATTGCTTTCTTACGGCGGGAATCATTGGTTCAAATCCAATAGTAGGTAGAACTTACTAGATATCGGATTCCATGGTATCTAATAAGTTTTTCTATTCATGCTCTTTTTTTTGTTCCATCATCAGATTAATCAAATTAAATTTCATTGTGTTCAATTTGTGGAATCAAGATGTAGTGTGTAGTGTATAAGAAAGAACTATTTTGATTTTGATTAAATGTATTAACTACTAATAAGAAATCATTTTGATAGCTTCTACTCGTGCCCTAGCTCATCTGAGAGCTAGATTTGCCTCGATTGCTTGTCTCTTACCCTTAGCTCTACTCAAGTTAAGCTTCAGCTATTTTAAGAGTTTTTTGAGCTTCTTGTAGACCAATGTCAGTACAAATTTCCGCACCATTCACTAAAATGGTGATCTCATTAGTACTTATTCTAGTGAAATTGTCCATAAGAGCCAATGTTAACCATCGTATTATCAAAAGACATCTATATTCGTGTCAATGGGGTATGGTTGGTAATACCCCAATTTGTCTACTATTAGATAAAAGAATCCCTTTTACTTTGGAATCCCAAACCATTCGATTAGGAGTCAATACAGAAACATTAAGGTCATTTGTTCAATTTGCTCTCCTAGTCTAAGTTCATAGCTTTTGCAGTAGCTTCATTGATGTTATCTACCAACTAGAAGGATTGCTCGATAAGATCGTTTAATTCTTTGGAAAAGATGAATTGAAACAGCCAAATTATTTCTGTGAGACCAATATATTTCCATGGAGAATCGGTAAATACTTCTACCACAAAGAAGGGTTGTGATAATAAACACTCAATCTTGCGTGCTCTTGCTACGATGAAATGATCTTCTTCGGATAATTCGTCCAACCCAAGGATAGCTATAATGTCTTGAAGTTTTTTGTAACGTTATAAAGTTTGCTCAACTCGTGCGGTTTCATAATGTTCATCGTCAACGATCCGAGGTTGTAAAATAGTTGACGTTGAATCTAAGGGATCTACTGTTGGATATCTTTGGCAGCTAATCCTCTTGATAATACGGTAGTAGCATATAAATGTGCTAATGTTATGGTAGGAGCAAGGTAGGTCAAATCATTTGCAGGTATATAAACTACTTGGATCGATGTTATGGATCCTTCCTTAATAGAAGGAATTATTTCTTGCAAAGAAACCATTTCCCTACCAAGGATAGGTTGACAACCTGTTGTAGATTTGTCAGATTATTGCCACACTTTTACTTGGTTATGAAGTTTCTTACAGTCAGATTTGTCAGAGTATAAAAACCTATGATAATCTTCAAAATTTGATGTTCAACTTGGTTTGAAGGGATAAGTCTGTAATACTCATAGAAGGTTTCAAAAAAACTCTACAAATAATTTCATGATTAATTTTACAAATAGCTACAGCCATTGCCAACTAACTAGTAAGTTGATTTCAAAGCCTCACTAGTTTAGATTTAACATGATAGAAATTTCACCCGCAAACAAACATGATTATCATCTATTAGATTTTGTTTGAGATAGTTTTCTTACTGTTTTTTAAAATAGTTTTCTAGTAAACAATTTTTTAAAGCAACAAAAAAATACTGGCAAAAAATATCTCAAACGAAGCATTAGTTTCCCAAGAGTTTTTAAGATGTTAGAGCTTCTTAATTGCTACAAGGTGAGAATGGAATGAATCCTCACCTTATATAAATCCATACATATCAGTTTTTTTGCGATTATGCTACTGATAAACATCGAATGTTTTCTATCCTTCTTTTTATACTTGCCATGTGGAGAAATTATATTCTAATATTTTTTTTATGAAACCAGGTCAGCAAGAGGACGAAAGCTTCGAACTGTGCTTGAGAAACTCATTCAGTTGGAACTTTTACCTATTAGTTTTTTTAGATCGTTTGCTTATTATTTAATATGTAATTTCTGGACGGATTTATATAAACATCTGCAATACTTCCTATCTGTGAATAGAGCAGAAATCTGGGTACTAATTATCTGTCTTTGGAGAGTGACTTTGATGAGGCCATTGTCTCAGAACAAATGGTCATTATTTTTATTTCATAAAATTATTTAACTTGCCAACCTGTGCTTACTGTTTTAAGCTTGAGTATCTACGCTATTGAAGGAGACCTTCTGCTATGTTTGTTTTGATCCCCACATGCAGCAGCTTTAGCTTTTTCATTTGAGCCTTTGTACAAATTCTGAAGTTGTTGCCTGCCATTTGATCACCAAAGATTTCTTATTTTTTGAAGGAATGTTGAGTAACTGAACACAAATTTATTGTAAATGTGATTCATTTTTAAATTTGTTAGCAACATCTGTTAAAATTTATATCAATTAAATTAGTTGGGGTTGAAGATCTATTTTATTACTGAACTTAGTTATCTTGTGATAGAGAGCTTGACTCTTGCAGTGTTGATTGAGTTTGAAATCTGATCATGTGAATGTTTTATTTATTAACAAAAATGTATCGTCTAGTGTTAAAAATAATAATAATCAAATTACAAACCATCGGTAGGTTTTATAATGTTTGGGTGGTTTAGTAACAAGAGAGAATGTAATATTTTTTTAATTGGAAAATATGTGGTTGGATTATGTTAAAATTGATTTTATTATTTTTTATGTTTTTTTTTTGTAGGTAAATTATAAAGAGTAGCGTATGTTTTTTAAAAAATAGGTGTAAATGAGTTGAGCTATGTTTCTAATTTGAGTTTGAGAATGATTAATTAATTAATTTAGGTTTCGTTTGGAATAACTTTTTATAACTATTTTTTTATTGCTTTCAAAAAAATTTTGTACTAAAAATTTGTTTTAGAAAATAATGAAAAAGCTATCTCAGATGAAGTTTAAGTAGTAAGAAAGTCGTCTCAAATAAAGTTTTAGTTTGAGTTCACTTGAATTTAATTTTATATTTTAATTTATATGATTTTAGATATTTTTTTATATTTTAATTTTTGAATTCTTATATATTTAAATTATATTTTATATTAATATTTTTTAAATGAGTTGGTTTGTGAGTTAATGAGTTAAGTCAAGATTATCTTAAGTTTGAATTGGTAGCTCTGGAAATTTTTCTAATGAGTTATTTACTGAGTTGGTTTATGAGTTGATTTGATTCACGTATGTCCCTATCTTAAAATCTGAATAGCCTTGCCTCCTATCCGCAATCGCATTCCTTCTTTCCCTAACATTCTCTGGCTGCCTAGGGGGAATTCTTCCTTTTGGACCGTTTCTTTTGATTACTTGCCTCATGTTTCTTGGTATAATTTCTTAGGGCACAAAAGGCACGTCCTTCATTTTCTCTGCTTTTTTTATGGATGGCATTGTTGGAAAGGCTTAAAACATCTGACATTTTGCTTAAGTTGTCGTTGGCCCACTTTGCTCTTTATGCTCCTCCAATCTAGGAGAGATTTTTCTATTCGGAATCTGAACGCGTTCGGAGGCGAATTCAGGTGCGTCACATCATCGGATGCACTGGACCCGGTGACGTGACGCGCCCGGATTCACCTCCGAACACGTTCGGATTCTGGACAGAATAATTTTTCCCAATCTAGAGAGTCACACTTATTTGTTTTTTTAGTATGATTTCGCCTTTTCGATTATATCAGTTGTGTTGCCTTTTTTTTATTGAGATGTTTCAATTTATGGAGGATTCTCAGACTATTACGGGTAAAAATTTATACCATCTTATTATTTCATGCTCTCTTTATTTCATTTGGAAGGAGAGGAATGATAGAAAATTAGGCTCTAGCAGTTGCAGCTCATCTACTATTGCTTTGAAGATTTAAAAGGCTATGCTGCTTAAAATTTTGAAATAGAAAATTTTCAATGATCTCAAGCAGTTTCTTTGTTGACTTCGTGCCTCCCTTCTTGCTGCTTCATGGCGGGTTTGGATTGCTGGTTATTTAGGTTCGATTTTTTTGGACCTTGGGTGGTGGCCTCTTTATTGGAAACTTTTATTCGGTCCGGACTCAGGACGTAGCTCTACATCCGGAAATCATTTCCATTATGCCACATGGAATTACCCTGACCCCACCATTCTATTTACCACGTTTTCCCAATTACAGCGCAGCCCGACGACCCGACCCGACCCATTCGTCCAAAAAAAAATAGCAGCTATATCTAGGGTTTTTTGTTTATGTTTTGGCGGACTTTTTTCCTCACTTTAAACAGGTTATAATAGCTGAGAGGGGAGAAAGAGAAGAGAGGAGGCTTTGAAGATGGAAAGCAGTTTGGACTATGGAGAATACTGCGAGGACATTTGAGGCGTTACGCAAGAGTGGCAGCAATCTAAGGAAGTACCTGAGGAAAGTAGGGAGGAGAAGTCGGAGATACAATCGGTAAATATAATACTCCGAAGAGGTTTTAATATTTTTTTCTTCAAGAAATGAAGAAGTTATTTACCGTTGTTCTTTACTAGTAGGGACCGCTAATCCCTGGTGCTGCTCGGTACTGCTCGGTACCGGTAGGTACCGGTCGGTACCCCTGTTCGATACCGCTCTATACCGATCGGTACCCCTCGGTACTGGTAGGCAACGTTGGTGGATTTTTATTTTTCATGTTAAAGTCGAAGTTTTTTATAAT